>OX422217.1:580410754-582810754 GCA_949130495.1 Sambucus nigra
AACTGTCTGACAGCCCTAAATACCACGGTGGTTTATTCAAGTGCAGATTTCACATTGCTTAGCTGGCTGGTGACATCACCTAAACTAGATGTGACATTAAGTAGAGGGTTGTTTGGTTCACAACTCAACGTGAGGTGGAACTCAAGGCTTTTCCGCACAAGATTCCACGATCAAAGGTCTTTCGGTGTTTTACCAGGTGTATCTAAGTTGGTCAGGACAAGCCCCAACGCTGTCTCACTTCTCAATCCTCCAAACCAATCCCCTCTGAAATTCTCACGGCGAGGTCTCCTGATAGATCATGAAAGCTCTCCCAGGCCCTGCCAGGCCTGGTCTCTCGCGAGTACCATTTGACCTTACACTGAATAGCGCTATAATCATTACATCATTACAATCGTTATAGCTGTAGCCAATATAAAAAAGATACAATATGACTAAGTAAAACAAACAAAGCTAAAGGATGATCTCTCTCGGTCAGTTTCTTCGCTGGAAGATCTCCCTGGGTTGTCATGCTGAGCTGCCTCACTTGAGCTGCCCCACTCAGCTGCCTCGCTGCTTTATTCCCTCGAGTCTATTGTATTAGCTGGGGGATTATCTGTAATCTCGAGATTATCTTCAATCCCCCTACACTAGGCACTATTAATCGAGACCTGGTGAGTCTAGTGCTTTTTTATTATGCTTTTTAGTTGGGAAATAAAATTTTGATTGTGTGTTTGTGCAGATTTATTTAATACAGAGGATGAGTCTCAGTTTGAGTTCATGTGTCTATTTTTTGCTGAGGTTTTCAATGTCGTGGGACTTTTCTGTCATGTTATGATTGTAGTAATTAACCTAATCTTAATTAAATAGGTTATTTTTATCTGTTCAGCTAAATCTAAGTCTCATCTAGGGGTTGTTTATGTTGGTTCTAGCTTAATTTGAAATTTAGGATTTTTTTCATCTTTTATATATTGCTTTAAAATGACTTAAGATCACATCATTATTATAGCTTATAATTGAAGAGAATATTTTTTTCTAATTTTTGGTTTTAAGGTTTATCTTAATTATATGTTTTCTTTTACTTGTTTTACGATTGATGTACTTTTTATTTGGCAATTTTTGTTGGGGAAAGTTCAATTTAATAGTGCAAATTGAATTTATGTAATGAGTAATTGAAGCAACTAATAATTTTACTCATTTTTGCAACTTTTTTCTTAATTTTTGTTGTGTGGCAATGATGAATGGATATTTGTTGTGTGGTAACTTTTTAGACAGCCCCAATTTTAATCACATAGAGCATTGGCTAGAGACGCGTATTGATTTAGTTGTTGCAATTTTTTTATTTGATTCATCATTTTCCATATATTTATTTACACTTATCAGTTTTTTCATATATTTTGAAGTTTGATTGAAAAGGTTAAAGACTATGATCATAACTTGAACTATTGTCATATGTACTACGCAAATGAATCTATATTATATTTACATTTCTTATCCTTCATCCATTAGAATTTAGGTTAGCATCTATTCTACATAGTTTGAAGTTTTATCTTTATATTTAGGAACTTAGGAACCAAAGGTGACATCTACTGTCTTTGCAACTGAAAAATCGTTGCCGACATCAAATTAGTGACTAAAATTATAACTAAGTAATTTTGGTTTTAATATATTCTAACCTTTATATGTAATTTAGTTTAGTGATTAATGTTAGGTCAGGTCATTTTGTTGTTGAATAATAATTTGGTTTTCATTTATTCCCATAGGTTGATTAAAAATTGGAGGTTTATATTTTGTTGCATTCGCCATCAATTAAGTATTTCAAGTACATTGATGTTCGATGTGATCAAGTTATCACCTATTCTTCTATATGTTTAACTTGTGCATTAGTTTTTTTTTTAAGATAACTTGTTATAATTTGGAAACCAGAAAATAAAGTATTATATATATTGACTATATATTTGTCTCTACTATGAAGTTGGTCCATTAAAGCCATCTCCCACAGGATATAGTAATTCCTCAGATTGGAGAGTACTAGTCACCCATCAATATATCCATTTCTTCATAATTAGAAGAAAATGTCAATGCATAATTATGGACTGTTGACAATACAAATAATAATGAGATGAATGCATATTGACTGAGAAATCTTTAGATAGACATAACTAAAATTGTATTATGGTTTTTCAATGATGTTAGAAATACAACCAATTTTGGTGTTTAAAGTCATCCCCTCTTGAGGGTTTGCTTTTGAAATCCCAGTCATCACTTTCACCTTAGTCATCACATTAATTTTATCCATCATAAGGTTGAGATCAACCTTAAGAAATCAAGGGACTTAAAGCCAACTCAATTTAGTTTCAACCTATGTTACGAAATGGTTTGATAAAATTTCATTGCACCTAATGTTAATTTGTTAGTTCCTCCTCATGTTAATCTATGTTAAATTTAATTATCTATACTCATAAGTCGCATATTTTGGATAATTCCATTATATTGGTTGTTACCTAGCTATATGTTTATATTCTATAATCACTAAGTCAACATTCTTTTTGTTTCCTTTTATTTTCAGAGGTATATTGATCGGCACAAACTCAATTGGCATGATGTGATGCAAGAATGTTTGAATTGGATCTATGTTTATTGATTGGGGAACTTCGCGTTGGAATCAGACATGCACCGAGACAACGTGTTAATATTTCATAATCAATCATATCCAGTCATTACTTAACCAAATGCTAGTTAAGATGTGGACCATTACAGAATAGAACATTTGATAGGTGCAATGTATGAAACTGTTTAAACTCCTTCATCTCCCCCATACCTCATTGTTGAACATATCATGAAGTATTTTCTTGGGTTCTAATGTAGCTTGAAATTATTAAATGAATGAATTCCGCTTCTTTTTACCAAATTGTTAACGTGTAAAGTTTTAGATATGATTGTTAAGTTCTTAGCTATTTAATTGTTTATTAGATATAAAGGTGATGGCATGTGATGGATTTTTTCATTTTTTAATATTTTTCATTTATATAACAGTTCATAACACTTTAAAAATGAATATGTTTTTTATATATTAATATTTACAAGTGTTTTAAACCATTACAAAAAAATACATATTTTTTTATTTGTAAGTGTTTAGGACCATTGCAAAAAAAAAGCTTACTGAATTTTGCAACGATATTGAACACTTGTAAATGAAATTTTTTTAAGTGTTTCATACACTTGAAATATTTTTATTTGCAAGTGTTCAAAATTATTGCAATTTTTTGTACCGGTTATCTAGAAAGGACATTTGTTCCCAATAACCCATTGCAAATTCATTTCCAACGGTTTTGAACACTTGCAAAATTTTTGCAATGCACCAATTTGCAAGTGTTTTGAACCGTTACAAATGCCATTTGCAAGTGTTTAAAACACTTGCAATTTCCCTGTTTTGGTGTAATGAATCACACTTAGGGAAAAACAATCACATAAGTCCAATGTCCATGTAAGCATTTTCCTACTCACATCCAAATAAATGGTCTATGCACAAGCCCTCACATAAAGGTACAAAGGCCTATCTCTATTGCCTCTGTGGGTCACCCATGCGTACTAGGTATACTTTTAGGTCGTCCCATACCTATAACCACAAAGCAACATGAAAGGATAATGACGATGCATTCCCGTCATATTGCATAACCTCCATATCCAAGGCTATACAGTAGAAATCCCTCATCTATTCCCCCTTAGGACATGGGTAGTAAGTCGTAGGATTGAGGTCAAAGGACCAAGGTAAACCCGTCTATATTACCAAGTTAGCATCACGGTTAGCATTATATGGGCCCTATTAAAATCCCTCCTAGTAAGGTCCCCGCGAGTTCTCACAGTCCATGGTATGCTTACACATAAGTAAAAATACAACAATCAAATCTACTCACATATTAATTAAAACAAAGCCTTAATTATTACATTTATTATCACAAATTAATTAAAGATTAATTGTCAATCTGATGCAAGGTTATTCTAATGAGATCTCTAAGCCATTATAATAAGTTATCACATGTCGTTTGAACGAATTCCAAAGTTGTTTTAAAGAATTTCCAGGTCATTCAAACGAGGTCCCATATCTCATTTGAACAAGGTCCAAATCTCACTCTAACGAGATTGGTGCAGTGCCATCTTCTCCAAGTGCCAAAAATGATCATTAATAACGAAGAACCTAAATTTGATGCCTCTAATAGATACAAAACACATTCTCCTTAATATATAAGATGTATAACAACAAAATTAACTTCTGACTGCAAGTTTTATACGATTATATTATAGATTTAGATAATAATTCCATATTGTGGAATTAAGAACCCTAAGTTCATAATTCTACCAAATTCATCTATGATTTGGTTTAATTTAAACATGAGGGATTTTATAATAGCCATAACTATGATTTAGAATACATCATATTCTTTTAGATTACAAGATTGTAGGTCCTTGTATTTAACTTAAACAAAAAACTTTTGCTTGAGCCGAATTAAGTTAAGGATGAATAAAAAACCAATTTGCTCTTTTTGAAAAAAAAAAAATTTCAATTTTTTTAAACCACACCAAATTGTGACACAAATTAACTTAACCCAATTTTATCTTGTTTAACCCTAAGTATGAAACTAGTGACTAAAGCAAGTAAAATAAAGTAAAGCAATACTCACAACGCCGATATACGAGGAAAAACCCAATCGGGAAAAAAACCTCGGACGACTTAGGACAGACAATCACTATGACAATGGTCTTACAAACTCAGACGGTAGTCTTATACAACGACTCGATTCACCCCTGAGACTTGACACTCCTCTGATATTTTACCAATCTTCACAGTGCCCACTCGAAAAGAAACCTTCTTCCACGATGCTTGTCCACAACATTTCTAGTTTATGTTGTCTACAATGTTGAACATAAAAGTAACCTTCTTCACTACTCCACCGTAAAACTAGAAATGTTCAAGTGTTGAACAAACCCAACTTGGTGCAACAAAGATCACATAAATACGTGAAAATGATAAATCTTTGTAAAACTCTAAGGATTGTGTTTAAGCTTTTAAACCTTAGAAAAACAATTATAGAAACTTGTACTGTTCGAAATCTATTTTCGTTCTGTTCACACTATGAGAAAACTTGACACGCCTATATATAATTATTTTGAGGCGGTGTCAGATCTCGTTTGAGCGAGACACTGTGTCCTTCAAACGACATCAGGTCTCATTCGAATGACATCAAGTGTCATTTGAACGACGTCACCAGATTAGACTTTGAATTAAACAATCTCTGAAACCAGAGTTTTACTTAAAACCAAATCTTATCCAACTCTAATCCGTCCATATCTGATAAAAATGAACTGTAAACAATTAAAACACTTTTAAAAAAATTCTTAAAAGTAACATCCTTAGTTTTGTAAAATAAATTTCGAGTTTCATTAACATTATGTATTCATACATATGTGATCTCGGAATGCAATTAAACCTTGAAGATGATAAATTTCACCAATTAAACTTCAGCATGATTAATTCCTTGTAGCTTTTTCGTAACGTCTTCAATTAATCTTTTACAAGTCATAGTCTCGTATTGATCGGACAATAAAAATTTACCTATGACTTAAACGTGTTTTGTTTCGAGAATAAGTCAAAAATACATTAAGACTCAATTGAAAATTTGGTCCTTGCAGAGATTAATTCATAGGTTTTATCATCAAACTACCCTAATTCATTAACATAAGATTGAGGCTTAATTTCACAATTAAACTCATTTTGAAAATTAGGTTTTAGATGATTAATATCAGATTATAAAGGGTTAATTCAGAATCTAGTGAACTATCACTATTATAACAAAAATCCAAATATAATTCTTAATCAATGCACACTTGCCTTGGACCTATTGATGAATCAAAGTCCCAAAACCTTCGATTCATCTTCAATATTATATTCGTCCTCTCCTAAGATTTGTAGGGTTTTATCTAATGCCTTATGAGTGTTTTAGGTTTATCTAATCATCCTATTAATAGTGATTACAACGAAATTAAACCCGATACCAACATAAACATCATCCCAACAAGCCAAAAAATTTTCCAAACGAACAAAAACTCTATTCAAGACATATATTATCCAAATAGACTTAAATCCCACTATTTTAAGTTAAAATCGAACCTTATAAGTATCTCAAAAGTCCATATGAAATATGAAAAATCTTAATTAACTATATACCCACATTATGTATGGTAATCTGTCTACTTTGTCACGACATCCTTCGATCATATTTCTCAGTATAACCTTCATATTCTTAATATCAACTTTGATGACACCATCTATCTATGAATAGTAAGGGAAAGATTTGTGCTTCTGGATCCTATATTCCTCGACGAGTTATATGACTTCTATATTTGAATGCATCCCATTTCGAAGATGAGTTCAAACAGAATGACATACCTACAGATGATGTTTTTGTTCATGAATTGGGACACTTTCTTATAATTTAGTATGACGTAGGATTCTTGTTTGACACACTTGGTAAAGTTGTCAATTGATAACAAAATGAACTCGTGGACACTAGCAGCCTTTGGGGTGACCTTTCTAATGATTTAGATACCCCAAATCAAGAATGGACATGCTGACACCATGTTATAGAGTTCTCTCAAAGGTAGATGTTGTAAATTTGAGAATTATTAGCATTTGGGACATCTTTCAGCATACTTGCAACAATCGTGTAGAAGGGTTTCATTAATGTGAGAACCATATTCTCCTCTATGGATTCTTTCCAATGCCCTTCCTGATATTATCTAAGTGAAGCATTGTATATGTATGCCATTAGAGTGTCTTTTGTACACCTTTCTTGCACACACATGAATTGAGTTGCCCATTGCTAAAATGCCCTTTTATTTATTTTGTCCACTCCTTGGGGGTATTCCCCTTATTTAATAAGCCTTTTGATGTCATGGTAAGAGGGTTCTTTTTCTATGGTTTGAGTCATGCATATATCCTAAGTGAATTTAGGATGTTATTGTTTGTATATATTCACTACCACAATAGTCATTTCGTCCAGGATGTCCACCATTAAAGCGATTGTAGCTAAAGCATCAACAAAACTATATTGGGCATTCAAAGGAACATATTTGAATACAAAAGCCATTACTTCTAGATATTCATGATAAAGAACTGAATTTTACTCCTCGATTTTTTTATAACTTATAACTTGAAAAATAATAATATTTGAACCCCCTAATATGTTGATTCATTATATTCATTTTTCATGAGTATTTTCAGTCCAATGATGCATGATTCATATTTAACGATGTTTTTTGTACAGTAGAAGTTTGTATCGATGGTCGCAGGTTATTTTTTCCTATCTAGTGAGATAAACAACGTCATAATATCATGCCCTTTCTTACTAGCGGATCAATCAAAATGCAACCACTATATACCCTTGTCCTGATTCTTTGTCATTTGAATATCTTCTTATAGGAAATGGAATATAATCCATTCCATTTTTTCCAAAAGGGATTAGGCTATAAATATCCAATGGATTTACCTTTGATTACCTTTTTATGCACATAATTGATCTCGAATTAAGTGAGTAAGAATAATCATTTACCCATCTTGTTGGTAAGTGTAAGATTTTCTAGTAAATAATAAAAAGGATCCATTCAAGAGACCAACTTAACTTGAAAGGCAATTATGTAATGTCATAATTTTTAAGTTACCCATATAAGAGATAGGTATGATTTTTCTAAGGTTGTGTACCTTTCTTAATAGGTGGTGAACTTTTATCTAACATAGTATATGGCCTTCTTTTTCATAATTCCTTAATGTATTATGCCAATAAGGCTCCCATAACTATGGTGATGACTGTGAGTTATAGTAGGAGTGGAAACCTAAATTACAATAAGGTTACTACGGCTAGATTGGTCAGGTACTACTTTGCCTTATCAAAAGCTTCCTTACAAGAAGAATTACATATTATGGTGGAATCCTTGCGTAATGTTTTGAAGATTGGATTACACACAGAGGTTAGAAGAGAGATAAGACTATTGATATATTGAAGTCATCCCCAAAAGCCTCTAACTTTTTTCTCTATTTGTGGTGGTGGCATTTTAGGGATGGATTTTACCTTAGAGGGATCCACTTCGATTCCCTTTTCACTAATGAGGAATCATTTTCCTTTGGTTACTGCAAAGATGCATTTTTAAGGAATCAAATGCACTTTAAAAAAAATCAGTCTCCCAAATAACTTTCGTAAGGCTGGTACATGTCCTTCACCCATCATTGATTTTAAGATCATGTCATCAATGTAAATCTCAACTTCTTTGTGGGTCATGTCATGTGTTAATTTGGTGGCCCCTCGTTGATAAGTGGCACTCACATTTTTTAGACCAAATGGCATAACTATATAGAAAAATGTTACCCAAGTGGTTGTGAAGGTTGTTTTTTCTTGATCGTTCGAATGCATCTTGTTTAGTTATATCAGATCATTCCATCCATGAATTACTCTAGGGAATGATCAATGGTAATGATAATAATTGTGACACCCTGCCTAATTAAATACCGGGTGATTAATCCTTTATTAAATTAAATCAGAATATCCAGTTGGTTCAGAATATGCATCACTATCGAAAACATTTATTAAAATACTAACCACCTAACATTTAAAAAGCTTGATGTCAAAATTTTATCTCTTAATTAATATAAAATCCAATTAAAGATTAATTAAACATTCACCACTCAAATCAATCTCATATGAAAGAAAATAATTGAAATAATAAGTGTGGTTGGAGTAAGCACTTCCAGACTAATTATCAAGTACAATAATCCCGCCGAAATAATCCAACAACTAAAGTGAGTAAATAAATAAATCCATGAATCTCTGACTGTCTAATAGAAAGGGTCAACATGCCCTAAAATAAGTAAATAGCTTGGAATGAAGAAATGGTAAATATGGAGGCGCGTACTACTGAGGTCCTGTAACTTTCACAGCAACTACAGCACGACAAATGAATGGAACTCCTATGCTTGGTGTCCCTGTGGCTGGGCACCAAAAATAATTTGACAAAAGAGAAGATATTTGCAAGATACGGGTCAAGGCCCTAGTGTAAACATTTAAAAGTTTTGGCAAGTATTTAAATATTGCAGTAAAGAAAAATTTTATGTGCATGCTAGCCTTTCGAACACTCACTTGAGATTCTAACCTCTCAATTAATGTGTACTCCTAATGCACCTTTAAACCCATTCTAATTATTTTATCACTGTTGATGTAAAAAACTAGATTACTCTAATTATTCAATCACAGATAAATAAGTGAGACAAAGAATTTTAAAGTGGTTCAGCCTTATATGAATGGCCTACGTCCACTGTTATGTTATTGCTGAGTGTTTGAGAATTCTCGATTACAAGTTCTATCAAGAAATTCCGGTCCCTTTGAATGAGGGTGATACAAGGTATTTATAGCCCTTAGGCTGTACATGAAAGGGTGATACATTAAATGATATACATATGAAAGGGTAACTAATTTAATGCTCTTCAAGCGTGTGCGTCAAGATGATAAGCATTCAATGAATAGTTGAATTGTTGATTATCTGGCAATCAATGCTGTGGTCGAGATGCAGCTCGAACCGCCTTAGTTGCTCGTCGTCCAAGAGTTCCTCGGAGCATTGGAGTTCCTCGGAGGACAAGAGTTCCTCGGAGGGTTGGTGTTCCTCGAAAGACTGCTGTTCCTCGGAGTACACCTGTTGCTCGGAGTGGGTATGTCGGTCGGGGGAATGATCTTCCTTGTTGCTATTGTGCCACGTAGATTGACACGTGTCTTCTTATTATTCGTCCACATCAGCATACTAATTTTGGTATCAACAGAAGCCCCCAATGTTTCATATTTCGAACTTTGAGGAGTATGGAACATTCTTTCTCGGTATATGGAAATATTAAATGACCTTCCTGGGTTTTAGGAGCCTTTTCTTCGTATTTGAATTTCTTCCAAATTCGCAGAATCCACCATTTTGCATTTTTATAAGCGCTTCGATCTTCGTGCACTTTTTGTCCTTTTAGCCGCCGGTAGCGTAATAGTTTCCTTTTTGTAATCATTTATTTTGCCGTTTCCCAAGGCAAAGTATTTAGGCTTCAGAGGCAATCCCATCGTCTTCTACCTTTTTCAATTTCTGCTTTCGAGTTTTCTATAGCTTTTTTCTCTCCTGTGCGTTCATCCCTTTCTTCGTTTGTTTGTCAACAGATCTCCTTTTTCCTGTAAGATTTTCCTCCTTCTTCTTCATTTCTTTTTATTCACCATAGTTTATATTATCGAATCCCTTGAGAAATTCTGTTCTGACTTTTCTATTCCTTCTTGGGTAACTTTGGAGAGTCTTTCTGAGCCTTCAAGTTATTTTGATTTGGCTGAGGGAAATTGGTTCCCTGGCCTATTTATGTGGATTTTCTTTTCCACCAAACCCTTTGTGTTTAGAGTTCTGTCAGTATTTCGATGTTGTCCCTGCAAAAATAGCCCCCAACACATGGAGAATAGTTAATGGGGTGTATAGGTTAAATCAAACTCATGGAACTCGTATAGGAATTCCTGAGATTATGTACTGTTATAGATGGGCTATTTTAGACAATGTTTTTTATTTAAAAACTAGGTTTTTGAATAGGGCCTTAGTAGTTAACCTCCCTGATGCAAACAGGGATTATTTTGAACATGGGGTAGCTATAAAAAATTGGCAACATGCCCCTTTGGTTGGAGATGCAGTATATGAGGGTCCCAAATGCCCTCCATATGGCAATGGGATAGGTTATTTTCATTTTATTTCATTTCTGAAGTTATGATTTCATTATTTTTGAATAAATGCATGATTGACATTTCAAAATGTTTTTGTTTGCAGTCGACAGCAAGAGAAAAACTCCCAAAGAATCAGAAGTTAATATAAAGCATTTGAAACATATCTGGAATTTGCATCGAAGAGTTGCAGACGAGCACATCAGGTCTGCTTCCTATTTACTGCAGTACAGAAGCTACACATCATCCTTTACTGCTCGTCCTGTGGTCAGCATTAGTGACCCATTGCCAGCTTCTGAGGAATCTTCACCAGAATCTCACATTCCTTTAAGTCAGAAGATGGGCAAGAGAAGAGTTCCTGCTATCTTCGAGGAGTCTTCCTCTGCTGGAGATGGAAAGAGAAACAAGGTTGAGGTCCTAAAGGGGATAAAGAAAGTAGATGCTTCCCCTTCTGTTGCTCCTCAGAAGGCTGCCGAGAAGCCCCCAGTGGCTCCGAGCAAGAAAAGTGCATCTGTGGAAGTGGTCCCAACCAAAACTTCTTTGCTTGAAACTGCTGAAGTTCCATTGACGAGATTGAAGAAATCCTCCTCGATCACTTTGGCTGAAACCATTCCCCAGCTCCAAGCTAGTGGAGCTGGTGTCCCAACCATTATTCCCCCGAGTTCTGCAATGAGCTCGGTAAAGACTTGGACTATTCCTGAAGTCCAAGGAATTGAAGAAAACATGTCTAGGGATATGCTGACATCCCTAGATACTCGTCACATTGCTTCAGTAAGTTTCTCTTATCCTGAATTTTTCTTTCCTTCAGTCAATATATGTATCTCGACACTGACTTATCATTATTTTCTTTTTCAGCTGGTGAGTTGCTTTAACACCATAGTGAAGAAAGATGAAGCAATCAAGGCTTCCAGCTCCTCGTCTAGAGTAGAGGATGCTTTCCAGGGCTTGGACCAATCTTTGAAGGATTCTCGTCAAAAATATGACGAGGATAGGGGTGAATGGGAGAAGAAGATGGCTGCGTCTGAGGAAGAGAAGATACAGTTGGGAAATAAGGTGAAGTACTTGGAGAGAGAGAATAAAAAATATGCCGAGAAGCTCACAAGTTTTGGGGAGCTTGAGGATAAGTTGAAATCAGCTGAGGAAGAGCTGACCCTTCTGCGAGAAGTAAATCGCCAGAAGGAGGAGGTGGAGGCTAAGTTGAAAGTCACCGAGGATCTTCTATCCGAGAAGCTCTCCTCGGAGAAAATGAAGAGGAAAATGGCTGTGAAAAAATCCTTTCGAACTGGTTGGGACAAAGGATGGGATAGGGGGTAGCAGCAATGATGATCCAGGTGCAGTATGGGAGTTTGAAATACTTCCGAGATGGTTGGGTTGCTGCCTTGCAAGAATTGAAAGTGAGCGAGGACTCTGAATTATTTCAACAACATCTTCCTGGACCTCCTCCTGTAATTGAAGATGAGGATGAAGACGAAGCTGCATCTGAAGAGTCTTCAATAACAGTGGGTGATCAAGTCCTTGCTCCACAACCAACCAGACAATCACCGAGGATATTTCGTCCTTGCCTAATCCTCCTGAACAAGTCCCAGCTTCTGCCAATGATATCATTGTTCCCACCGAGCAACCAAGCTCCTCGTCCCAGCCTCCCGAGAAAGTCTTGGGAGACAAGGAAAAGGTGTGAAGTTGTTCGGTATTCTCTTTTATTTTTTCTTTTACTTGTACTTTGTATCCCAGATCTTTGTAACTTTACCTTATGATCTAATAAAATTTAAGTTCTTTTCTTCCCTATGATTGTCTCTTTTCTATCTGCACTCTGTCTTGATCTTCTTTTTCTTTCTCTTTTAGTTTCTGGCCAGGATGGATCTGCTGTCTGCTAATGACACAAAGTTGATGCAGTAATGCCATGAATATTATAAAGCTGGTCACACAGACCTAAGTGCATCAGAAGTTGCCTACATCCTTGGCCATGGTGCTTCAGAGCAGGCAGTAGAAGCTTATCAATACATAAAGGGCTTACTTGATCGAGCTGTGGCCAATAACGTGGCTTACTATGACATGATCGATGAGCTTTAATATACTTTAGAAGATCTGCAGACTCAGTACAAAGAATCAACTGCCCTTCTGCACGAGGGGTATGAAAAGAGGTATCAATAGCTTTCTGCCGAGACAGGCCACAAAAAGATCCTTGCTGGGTACGATGTCAGGGAGAGAACCCTAAAGGGTGAAGTTGAAGCTTGTAGACAGATTACCGAGCTGCTAGAGCGAGAAAATAACAATTTGCAGAAAGAGTTGGCACAGTATAAGTCTGCAGCATCTTCTTCAACAGCTGTAATCCCAATGACTGACGAGGGATTTTCCTTTCTAGAGGTTGAGAATGCCAAATTAAGGCAAGAGTTGGATACCTTGAGAAGATCTGGTACTTTTGCTGCTACTCGGGAACGAGGAAGAGGTTCTCATGGTCGAGGAAGAGCTGCTCAGAATTTTGTCGAGGAACCAAGTTCTCGACCTGCTCGTGGAGGGTCAAGAGCTCTTAGTCGTAACATTGAAGAAGCTCGTACTTTATCAACGTTGGAAACTCAATCGTTCCAATTGAATGCAAAATATCGGGCTTTATCTGAAACGTCTAATAAAATCCAAACTCTGGAGGATCAACTTGCTTCGACCAAGTCTGCTCTGAAGAATAAGGATGTTTTTGCCAGGAACCTTCATGAGCAGTTAGAGAGAATAACTTTCCAATTCCACAAATAACCTCGTGAGTTCTGGAATGCAGGCTATAATGAGGCCCTTTATCACTTGGATGCTCGCATTGAAAATGCCAATAATGAAGGTTATAAACAGGGATGGTTGAACGCCCTGGGTGTATTAAAACTAGAGCAGGGCCATTATTTATGGGATTATTATGCTCCTGGGCTACTAGACTTGCCTGTGCCACCTTATAAATTGGACGTGGAATGGATCCCAGCTCGTGCCATTCCTCGGAGCTTAATTGCAAAATACCTCAGTGACTACAATCTTCATTCTCAGATCGAGGTATCTCGTCCCGAGCATCTAATGGATACACCTTCTGTGATGAACGTTAGGATGCTGAAGGACTTGAACTTCATTAACTTTCCTCAGACTTTAAATGATTCGCCTGCTGGCGAGGAACCTATTTCAAAAGCGGAGGGAAAGAAACCAATAGAGTAGGAATCTCAATGTAATAGTTAGTACACATATGTAACATGTAATTCGTTTTGAATTTTAATGAAAGACTTTCATTTTCTGTTTGCAAATCTGTATTGCTATTATTTTGTGCTTGTCAAACACTTTATATTTGTGCTTGCATAACAATATTGTGTGGTTCCTCGACCAACTCAGTAATAAAAAATTACAAATATTAGTAATGTTGCTTGATCACTTAATAATAAAGTAATGAGTATGAAAATGTTAAAATTTCTTCCAACCAACCAAGGTTGTTAAGTTGAGCTCGTCGACCAATTATAGTTAATGGGTTTTTATTCCCGACCAGCTATACTTGGTAAACTTTGTCTTTTTCATAAAATGTGCCCGACCAACCAAGGTCAAAGATTTTTCCTCGTCGACCAACTACAATTAGTGGGTTTTTATCCCCGACCAACTATACTTGGTTCTGTTTGGAATATTTGTTCTCCGATGAACTTTTATGTAATAAACTTACTTCCCGACCAACATAAGTTGGCATTTTGAGATAATCTTACTTCCCGACCAACATAAGTTGGCATTTGAGAGTATGTCTTGTTTCCTAACCAACCGAGATTGGTCTTTCGTCGATCATCTTTTGTTCTCGCCCTTTTACCAACCGGATTTGGTCATGGGTTTGAACTATCATGTCCACTAGCTCTTTTACCAACCTGAGTTGGTCACACTAGTGTACGCCTCCTAACCAAAGGAGTATAGTTTGTTCTCGCCCTTTTACCAACCGGAGTTGGTCGTGGGTTTGAACTATCATGTCCACTAGTTCTTTTACCAACCTTAGTTGGTCACGCTAGTGTACGCCTCCTAACCAAAGGAGTATAGTTTGTTCTCGCCCTTTTACCAACCGGAGTTGGTCGTGGGTTTGAACTATCATCTCCACTAGTTCTTTTACCAACCTTAGTTGGTCACGCTAGTGTACGCCTCCTAACCAAAGGAGTGTAATTTATTCTCGCCCTTTTACCAACCGGAGTTGGTCGTGGGTTTGAACTATCATGTCCACTAGTTCTTTTACCAACCTTAGTTGGTCACGCTAGTGTACACCTCCTAACCAAATGAGTGTAATTTTTTCTCGCCCTTTTACCAACCGGAGTTGGTCGTGGGTTTGAACTATCAGTGTTGCTTTTATTGCTGAACAGCGTAGTGTTGTACACTAGTATTCCCCGAAAAACTTTCGATAATAAGAAAGAAGATGGATAAACATCATCGTTTTATTCATATTGATGAAATTGCTTTACATTTTACATCACTGATAATACTTGCGTAGGTGTTCAGCATTCCATGCATTCTTAAATTCCTCTCCTTCTAGAGTCGCTATTTGGTAAGTTCCTGGTCGGACAACTGCAGTAACTCGGTAAGGTCCATGCCAGTTTGCTTCCAACTTATTGTGCTTCTGAATGACCTTCTTTAGCACGTAATCTCCTTCTTTTAAGTCGTATTTTTTCACCCTCTTGTTGTAGAACAGGGTTGTTCGTTGTTGATAAGCAGCATTCCTAATGGCTGCCTCTTCTCTAACTTCCTCGAGCATGTCCAAATCTAATCTCCTCATCAGGTCGCTGACTGGGGAATTGAAATTCAGCACTCTGTGTGTTGGAAGACCCAACTCGGCAGGTATTACAGCCTCACTTCCAAATGCCAGCATATATGGTGATTCTCCAGTCGCTGCTCGAGGAGTTGTTCGGTAAGCCCATAATATTGACTGTAGCTCATTAATCCAATTAGCTTTAGCCTCACTTAGCCTCTTCTTCAAACCATTTAATAATGTTCTTTTCGTCACTTCAGTCTGCCCATTGCTTTGAGGATGGCCTGGTGCTGAATGAACTTTCAAAATGTTTGACTGATGACAATAGGCGGCAAACTCCTCGTTATCAAATTGTGTTCCATGGTCTGTGATGAAGGCATGAGGGAGACCATATCGGCAGCTGATGTTCTTCCAAACGAATTGGTACACCTTCTCGTATGTCATATCAATCAAAGGCTCAGATTCTACCCACTTAGTAAAATAATCCACTGCGACGACGAGGTACTTGAATTTTCCTCGAGTCATTGGCAGTGGTCCAACCAAATCCATTCCCCACATGGCAAAAGGCCAAGGGGAAGTTATGGGTGTCAACAATGCTTGTGGAGTTCGTCGGATGGAGGAAAAACGTTGGCATTTATCACGTCTCTTAGCATAGGCTATATAATCAGCCCTCATCGTTGGCCAGTAGTATCTTTGTGTCATCACCCTTTGCAAAAGTGTCCGACCTGCTACATGGGTGCCACATGACCCTTCATGGATCTCTTCAATCAATTCCTTCACCTCGGAGGGATGCACACATCTTTGTAAACCTGTCATGATTCCTCGTCTATACAAAACACTATTAGTTAGTACATACCGAGCAGCTTTAAACTTCAATTTCTTTGCTGAGAGCTTATCCTCCGGCAATTCTCCCTCCTCAATATATGCCCTGATGGGATCCATCCAAGATGGTCCTAAATCAAGGGTAATAACATTCATCGTCAGGTCTTCATCTATGCTCCGAGCTTCTAATACTTCAATTGGTATCATTCTTCGCAGCTCAGTACGAGTAGCTGATACTAATCGGGCCAGTGCGTCTGCTTGTGCATTCTCCATTCTTGGTATTCTAATCAACTGAATGACATCAAATTCTGCCAACAACTCCATCGCCTTTGCATGATACTTGATCATTAATTCTCCTTTAACTGCATATGTTCCCATCATCTGATTCATAATTAATTGAGAATCACTGAATACTATCACTTGTTGCGCTTCCATAATCTTTGCTAAATTAAGACATGCTATCAAGGCTTCATACTCAGCCTCATTATTGGAAGCTTTGAAATGGAATCGCAAGGCATATTCCATGTCAATCTCGTCTGGGGTTTTCAAAACAATCCCTGCCCCACAACCTGTTGTGCAAGATAACCCATCTACATATAATCTCCATGTAGGTAACTCGTCTTCAAATTTCTTATCTGAAAGAGTTCCTCGGTGAAATATCTACTGTTTCCTTTCATCCTCCCCTGGTATTTTTCGCTCTTCGTCGACCATCTCTTCTCTCCCTTTTACCAACCGGAGTTGGTCTGGGTTTGAATTTGATGATCTTTCTACATCCACAAGTCCTTTTACCAACCGGAGTTGATCTGGACTTATGTCTGTTGATCCTGTAATATCCACAGGTTGGTCAGCGATTCTGCTATAAAGTCTGCTATAGCCTGCCCTTTTAATGATGATTTGGATTCATACACAATATCATATTCACCGAGCTCTATTGCCCAATACATCAATCTCCCTGATTTTTCTGGCTTATGAAGGGCTTGTCTTAATGGCATGTCAGTATACACGACGATGGTATGGGCCTGGAAATAAGGCCTCATTCTTCTACTTGCTTCAATTAATGCCAATGCTAATTTTTCCAGCTTTGGGTACCTGATCTCTGCACCTCGAAAAGCCTTACTTGTGTAATAAATTGGCTTTTGGACTCCATTCTCCAATCTGATCAATGCCGAACTGACTGCATTCTCTGATACTGCCAGGTACAAGTACAATTTCTCTCCCATTACTAGTCTGGATAACAATGGAGGTGCTCCCAAATATTTCTTCAAGTCTTGAAAGGCTTTCTCACATTCATCATTGCACTCGAAAGTTTTTCGAAGCATTTTGAAGAATGGGAGGCATCTATCAGTTGCTCGAGATACAAATCTGTTGAGCGCTGCAACTCGTCCTGTAAGACTCTGCACTTCTTTCTTCGTCGTTGGAGATCGCAACCCTAAAAGAGCTTTGATCTTTGCTGGATTTGTCTCAATGTCTCGCTAGTTGACGATGTACCCGAGGAACATTCCTTCTCATACTCCAAAAGTGCACTTCGTCGGGTTGAGCTTCATTTGGTATTTATCCAGTTGATCAAAGGTCTGACCTAAGTCAACTAGATGATCAGCAGCTTTTTTGCTCTTTGTCAGCATATCATCGACATAGACTTCCATATTGCAACTGATTTGTTCGGCAAAAACCTTGTTCATCAGCCGCTGATATGTCGCACCTGAATTTTTCAAACCAAAAGGCATAACATTATAACAATAAGTTCCCCTAGGAGTAATAAAAGAAGTACTTTCCCTGTCTTCAGGTTTCATTTTGATCTGGATGTAACCAGAGTAAGCATCCATGAAGCTGAGCAGTTCGTGTCCCGAGGTAGCATTTACTAGTTGGTCAATTCTGGGCAATGGGAAATGATCCTTTGGGCAGGCCTTGTTGAGATCAGTGAAATCAATACACATTCTCCATTTATTTTTTTTCTTCTTTACCATCACCACATTTGCTAACCAGTCTGGATATTTAACGTCTTCGATAAACCAAGCTTTCTGGAGCTTCTCGACCTCCTCTTGTATAGCTTGATTCTTCTCGGGACTAAATACTCTTCTTCTCTGCTTTACAGGCTTGATCTCCTTATTCGCATTGAGTTCATGGCATAAGAAGTTTGGATCTATTCCTGGCATGTCTTCATGACTCCATGCAAAAGTTTTCTTTCTGTCTCTCAAGAAAATTATCAACTCCTGTTTTATTGAAACATCCAACGATGAACCTATCTGGGTTACTCGTTCAGGGTGCTTGTTGTCCAGAATAAAATTTTCTGTAGATTCCACCACATGTCCTTTTATCAGTTGGGATTCATCTCTGGGATCCAGTGTTTCAATTTCTGTACCTTCATCCACCTGGTAGGTAATAGTCTTTTTCCTTGATTCTTCAAGCTCCTCTTATTCGGCAGACGAATAATAGCATTCTCGAGCTACTTTCTGATCACCTTTCACAACTCCTACTCTGAAATTTGTAGGGAATTTTAAGCACTGATGTACTGTAGATGGGACTGCTTCGAACTTCTTCAAACCGACTCTTACCATGATGATGTTGTAAGCTGACTGCACATTCTTATCCATCACAAAAAAGCGTATTTTTTCTGTTCGACAAGCAGGACAAGTTCCGATGAATATATCCAACTTGATCGTCCCAAGTGGAAAGACTTTCTCGCCAGCAAAACCCAATAGAGGTCTGTGATAAGGTTCCAATTGAGATAATTTCAAATTTAAACTGTCAACGCATGAATAGTACATGATGTCTGCCGAACTAGCATTATCTACCAGCACCCTTGAAATCACTACTTCTTTCATCCTCATTTTGATCACCAAAGGGTCGTCGTGAGGGTAAAGAACACCTGCCAGGTCATTTTTTGAAAAACCGATGACCAGCTTCTCTTTGTTTACCTTCCTCGGGCGATCCTCTTCTGCCAAATTTATCCGTTGAATGTATGAGCAAGCCTGAGCCTCACCGAGGTAAGCTTTTCTTTCTGCAGTAAGGTCTCCTCCTCCTGCATCTCCTCCTGTAATGACATTACAATCAAATGATCCAAAGCGTATTGAAAATACCTCTCGTTCTGGCTGCCTTGGTTTCTTGGGAAGATCGGAGTCATCCTCTGTATCATCTTCATGATCCCTTTTCTTTTTCTCCTCTGCTCGACGAGGAGATCTAGACCTTTCTCTAGTTCGGTCATTATTTCTTCTTTTGCCTCCCCGATCAACATACTTTGCTAGTTTCCCTCTTCGAATGAGTGTTTCAATCTCGTTCTGAAGAGCTATGCAATTTTTGGTCATATGGCCGTGATCCTTATGAAACTCACAATATTTATCCATGTTCCTCAGGTCAGGGTCTGACCTCAGTTTCTTTGGCCACTTTACTTCCTCGTTATTCTTGATTTCTTCCAAGACATGATTAATAATCATTTTCAAAGGAGTATAATTATCGAATTTCTTCAGGACTTCCCATGACGATTTATTATTCTTGGAGTGCTTGTCACCGCCATTGCCCTTATGCTCTTTCTTCTTCGATTTGTCGTCTTCCACCTTGGTTTCTTTATCCATATTCTTCTTCACAGCCATGGCCTCCTCGGCATTCATGATTTTGGCCGCTTTCGCCATCAACCCTGACATAGTTGTAGGTGGATCTTTGGCCAAAGTGTAATACAACTTGTTAGGCAACAACCCACTCATCAAGGCGGTGATTGCTGTCTTTTTTTCATAATCTATGACTTCCAGCTTCTCGTTATTGAAACGAGTTATGTAATATCTAGTACTCTCACTAGATTTTTCTCTAACACTTAATAAGTGTGCTACTCTTTCTACTGGCTTTGCTCCAAAACAGAAATTGCCGATGAACAACTCGGCCAATTGAAAGAAAGTTGAAATCTTACCCCGAGGAAAATTGTTGTACCATATCTGGGCAGGTCCAGTAAGAGTTCCTGAGAATGCTCTACATCTCATCTCGTCGGGGACAACATAGATATCGGCGGCAGCTTGATATTGCTCTATATGAAGAACATGATCTGTCTTTCCATCATATTTGGGGGTCACTACTGGTGCTTTAAACTTTGACGGGGTAGGAAAACCCATAATGGCCTGGACAAAAGGTGTCCCTTGAACAAAAGTTCGTTGTAAGGGATTCTTCGCCTTAGCCATTTCTCCCAATCTATCCTCCAAGCGCTGAATGGAACCCTTCCACGCATCGTTTCCTTCCTCCGGCTTATTAGTTCGAGCAATTGATTATTCTGATGTGGCCTCCTGAGATCTATCTTGACGAGCAACTGGTCGTGATTGTGCTAATCCTTCTCTTAGATCTGATGGTCGTTGAAAACTCCTCGACATGGTTTTAGGTTGACTCCTATTCCTCCTAGGGCCTAATCGACTGAAAGGAGACACCCTACTCAGTCTTTCCAAGGCACTAGGTCTTTCTGGAGAGAGAGTGATACGTTGATCAGTATCTGTAGCCCTTATTGACGAAGTTCGCCCAGGTTGATAAGAGAAATCATCAGATTCCTCATTACGATATGACTCAGTACGCCTGGATCGTGAAGAAAGTAAATAAGTTTGCCTCTGACCACTTCGCTGTCCTGAATGTGCAGGTGCACCGCCATGAAGGGTCTGTATGAGTTGTCGCATTGTTTCCTGCATGGCGGTTTGTCCTTGAGCCAGATTCATCATAATCCCAGCCAGATCTGGAGGTGCAGAGGGATTTGGAGGATTTCCAGCATTTCCAGCGTTTCGATTGCTGGATTCCGGATTATCTGCCATTGATGATGAATGATTTTTGGTGAAAAGCAATAATAACAAATCGTTCCCACAGACGGCGCCAATCTGTTGATGTAAAAAACTAGATTACTCTAATTATTCAATCACAGATAAATAAGTGAGACAAAGAATTTTAAAGTGGTTCAGCCTTATATGAATGGCCTACGTCCACTGTTATGTTATTGCTGAGTGTTTGAGAATTCTCGATTACAAGTTCTATCAAGAAATTCCGGTCCCTTTGAATGAGGGTGATACAAGGTATTTATAGCCCTTAGGCTGTACATGAAAGGGTGATACATTAAATGATATACATATGAAAGGGTAACTAATTTAATGCTCTTCAAGCGTGTGCGTCAAGATGATAAGCATTCAATGAATAGTTGAACTGTTGATTATCTGGCAATCAATGCTGTGGTCGAGATGCAGCTCGAACCGCCTTAGTTGCTCGTCGTCCAAGAGTTCCTCGGAGCATTGGAGTTCCTCGGAGGACAAGAGTTCCTCGGAGGGTTGGTGTTCCTCGAAAGACTGGTGTTCCTCGGAGTACACCTGTTGCTCGGAGTGGGTATGTTGGTCGGGGGAATGATCTTCCTCGTTGCTATTGTGCCACGTAGATTGACACGTGTTTTCTTATTATTCGTCCACATCAGCATACTAATTTTGGTATCAACAATCACCTAACTAGATTGTAGACAAAATCCATCTAATCACTACTCGCAATACCAACCCGCATTTTCCACATAATACCATATTAAATATTTTCATGATTGTTATCTCAATTTGGGAAGTATTTATAAATCACGTTAAGTGCTCGATTACTTAAGTTATTTATATATTTTCATCATTATATATTTTATCCACATGCTTTCACACTATCACTACATGGGTGTATATATATATATATATATATATATATATATATACATCACTATATATTATATATACTAAAAAGGCACCTCTAGACTCAGCTATTGTGCCCTCATACTCTACTATCAGGTCTCGATACATCTCACACTGAATAAGGACAATAGGTTCGGAATCTCCCAAGAACCATAAATTTACAAATCACACATATTGGAGGCGAACATGGTGCCAAGCCTATTGGCTACGCACATACCTACACACCCATATAACCGTCAACACTGTCATTCTCAAATAGCCCGTACCTAGGTTCCATGCTCTGAGGTACCAGTCAAATATCCCCCAATGGCTACTCGAGATAGGATTGTCCCCTTTTCTCAACCTCCTGTGATAGAAAGTAAGTTAGGTATGCCATACACAGAATAAATATCATTATAGGCATTCACGCAACCTAGCAAGTTCATTAGGTATACCTACAACTCGAATATTTAACTTATACATAGTATCTCTCATTACTACTTGCATTACACATACTAGATTACGAATACTCTATCGCTCGTAACTTAGAGATAACTCATTGCTCCAATTTTCATAAAATATCATACCCATCTTATTACCCTTTAATTATGTTCTAACCTAGATCCCAATTTTACTATTGAACATCACTTCAAATAAACCTGCTACCCAGATTTGAAAAAGAAGAAAATTTCCCAGAAATTGTACCTGTCATTTGAACCATAAGCTACCTCGTTTGAATGAGATAGCATGTCTTTAAAATGACATATCGCGCGACAGGGGTTCTCGTTTGAACGAGATTGAGCAGTTTCGTCCCCAACCTGCACCTGCTACGTTTTTCATCCGTAAACAGTCCTAAAACCTCTATGAGTCATTCCCAAACTCCTTCCATTAAATTGCAATTCATTTTCCCACATAGAAGGGTGATTTCTAACATCTGAAATACATTAATTCATGATTAATTATTCCACAAACAAAAATCCCCAAATCTTAGATTCATAAAATCCTAGTTCATAAGATTTCCAATTAACCATATTTAATCCTAGATTTACTCAGCAATTATCAAGATAAATTAGTAGTTAATGTTCAAATTACATGGACCATTCAACTTGGTATCAATTTAACCCTAATATATCTTTTAATCATGAATTCTTCATCAAATCACATGCAAATTAAGGAGGGATTATTTCCTACACTAAGATGAACACATTTAATGCGAAAAGAGAAAGATTTAAACACTTGACTTATGAAAGACGTTCTGATCCTTTGGTATTATCAGTATGGTTGCGATCCTCATTCTTCGATCTATGCGATGGTGGTCACGGTGGTGGAAAAGGTGCACTTGTGGTGGCTCTTCCTTAGATTTTTCTTCCCATTTCTCTCTTTTTGGTCTCTCTCTCTTTGTCTAACTTTTTTCTTACGACAGATAACCTAATCTAACCCACATATGAGATATTTTATTTCTCTAATTTTCGTCCTTTAATTTACTCCAAAAATAAAATTTACCATAATACCCCTCCGGGGTGCCGGTTCGGCCTAAAACTGCCCCGGAATCCAAACTAAGCCCCTGGGTAGACTTTTATGACTATCCGACCCTTCCGAACTCAACGGAACACTCAAAATGACCATATGAATGACCTATATAGGACAGAGTGTTGGGCAACCAAGAAACAAAATGTGTAGAAATCAGTGTGGCAGAGATGCGAATGCTAAGATGGATTTGTGATAAAACTCGAAAGGATAAAATTAAAAATGAACAAATTCGTGAAACGGTAAAAGTAGCTCCTATAGAAGATGAATTGAGAGAAAATCAACTTAGATGGTTTGAACACGTCAAGCGTAGACCAATGGATGCTCCTGTAAGGAAGAGTGATTTAGTTAGTATTGATAGTAACCCAAGGGATAGAGGTAGGCCTAAATGAACTTGGTGGGATATTATAAAAAAGGACATGATATCATGTGGTTTAACCGAAGATATTGCACCGGACAGAATGGAATGGAAAAATAGGATTCATGTAGCCGATCCCTAATAATTGGGAAAAAGATTTGTTGAGTTGAGTTGAGTTATTCTACTAATTTCGTCACGACACGACTGACACGCGCGTCCCGACTTAATTTCTATAATTGTCGTATTTTTCATTCACGACAATTTTAATATATTTTTACAATTATATATTACTTTACTCGCTATGTAATATTCAACATAATTATCACCAATAAATACTAACTCTTGTCATGCTAGTAATTATTTAATTTAAATCTGAATTAATTATAAATAAATTCTCTCCATTTAAATATATTAATCCTAGTCCCATAATTAAAATAAAATCTTTCAAAAATAAGGGGTATTACATACTTCCCCCCTAACAACAGAATTTCATCCCGAAATTCGAAAACGAATAAAAATATAGGTATACCTGGTAGGAATTAACTCTGGATATTTGTCCTGCATGTCATCCCTCGCTCCCATGTAGACTCCTCGACATTATGATACCGCCACTACATTTGTACTAACGGCACTATCTTTGACCTCAGTTTTCTCTCGCTGCGGTCTTAGATAGCAACTGACCCCTCCTCGTAGGAACTATCGGGCCGTAGATCAATCTCCTCTAAGGAAATATGAGTGTGGGCCAAGTCATTCCAAAGATATCTCCTCAGCGAAAAATTATGGAACACGTCATGAATCCTATGCAAGTGGTCCGATAACCCTAGTTTGTATGCTACTAGACCAATCCGCTCAATAATAGGGAATGTCCCTACATACCTCGGTGCCAACTTCCTTTTCTTCCTAAATCGTATTATCCCCTTCATAGGAGATACTCATTGCAACACCTGATCCCCCATACTGAACTCCTTGAAGAATATCTTGGCATTGGTAGCTCTACTGTTTATCCAGAGAAACCCGAATATGGCTCCGAATCAACTCAACCTTAGCCGAGGTGTCCTGGATCACCTCTGGCCTAAGAAACTTTTTGTCCCCCACCTCGAGCCAACACGTTGGAGAAAGATAAGGTCGACAATATAGCGCCTCAAATGGAGCCATTATAATAGTGAACTGGTAGGAGTTATTATAAGCAAACTCCACCAGTGGAAGTTACGTCTCCTAACCCCCGCCAAAATCAAGGATACACATCCATAACATATCCTTTAACATCTGATTCGTTCGCTCTGTCTGCCTGTCCATCTATGGGTGATAGGACAAACTCAATCGTAACTCCGTACCCATGGCCTCCTGGAAACTCTCCCAAAATTTGGACACAAAAATTTTATCCCGGTCGGACAAAATATTAAGGGGCACCCCATGGAGTCTCATTCTCTCATCAATGAAGATCTAAGTGTACTCCCCCATAGTATAATCGGTTCGGACTGGTAGAAAATGAGTTACCTTGGTCAATCGATCCATAATCACCCATATGGAATCATGACCCCTCTACGACGTAGGCAGCCTTGTGATGAAATCCATGGAAATGCTTTTCCATTTCCACATAGGAATCTCTAACGACTATAGGAGCCCTGGCGGTCTCTGGTGGTCTACTTTCACCATCTGACAAGTGGAATATTTCGAAATAAATTCGACGATGTCCTTCTTCATTCCACTCCACCATTACTGTCGCCTCATATCCTTGTACATCTTATCCCCTCTGAGATGTACCGCAAACTGTGACTCGTGTGACTCTGCCATCACTACATGTTGTAAATCCGCCCCCTCTGAAACTACAAATCTGCCATTGAAGCGTAAGCCCCCATCTGAGATCACGAAATACGAATATGCCCCCTCAGCTAGAAGTTATACAATCCGACCCTGACATAACGAGTATGTTGCCTGAGTCTGTATCACCCTAGTAACGATCTCAGGTGTAACCATCATCACTGACCTGAATGAGCGGGCAACCGCATCCTGATGACCCGATTCCTTCCATTTCACCTTCCACACCTCGGCCACCTCACATGCTGGCCGACGGCTGAACGCATTTTCTACCACGTTAGTCTTCCTTAGGTGGTAATGGATGTCGAAATGATAATCCTTTACAAATTCAAGACACCTCCGTTGACGCATATTCAACTCTCACTGCATGAATAGATACTGCAGTGACTTATGATCTGTGAACAAGAAAAATCTCTCCCCTAAGAGATAATGTTTCCATATCTGCAATACAAACACGACTGTCGCTAACTCCAAGTCATGGGTGGGGTAACTCCTCTCGTGACGCTTAAGCTTAGGGAGGCATAAGCTATAGCCTAGTCCTCCTGCTGAAGCACACCCCCGAGTCCTAGTAAGGATGCATCAATATAAACCAAGTATTACACTCTCGGCCTGGGTAGTGCCAGACCTGGTACTGAAGTCAGCTTATCCTTCAGCTTATCAAAAGTCAATAGGTAGGCATCATCTCATATAAATGGCACCCCTTTGCGAGTCAAGTTTATCAATGGACACGCAATCTTTGAGAATCCCCGAATAAATCGCCTGTAGTATCTCGTTAGCCCCAAGAAACTATGTATCTCTATCGGCATCATGTGCTGTATTCACTCCCTCACCATTGACACCTTCCTCGGATCTACGGATATCCCTCCTTCAGAAACAATGTTCCCTAAAAACTAAACCTCTCTCAGCCAGAACCCACACGTCTCATATTTTGCATACAACTCGTGCTCACGTAGTGTCTGTAAAACCATCCACAGCTGCTCGGCATGCTCCTCCACAGTCCAGGAATAAATCAAGATGTCATTAACAAAGGCAATGAAAAACTAATCTAAGAACTCTCTGAACACCCTGTTCATCAAATCCATGAAAATGTTCGGTGTGTTGGTTCGCCCAAATGTCATAACCATAGACTCATAGGATCCGTATGCATCAAGAAGGCAGTCTTACGCACATCCTTCTCTCTGATACGTAACTTATGGTATCCCAGCCTCAAGTCTATCTTCGAGAAGTAAGTAGCACCCGTTAACTGGTCCAATAGGTCATCGATTCTGGGCAAAGGATACTTATTCCATATCGTGACCTTATTCAACTCTCGATAGTCCACACACAACCGTAACGACCCATATCTCTTCCTTATGAACAGTACGGGAGCACGCCCTCCTATGAATGAAACCCTGACCCAAAAACTGCTTGATCTGATCACATAGATCCCTCATCTCCGTCGGAGCCATATGGTAAGGTGAACGGGCTATCGATCAGGTACCTAGCGCCAAATCTATCACAAACTCTATCTCCCTGCTGATCGGTAATCCTGGCATATCCTAAAATACATCAGCGAACTCATTAACAATTGAAATCGAATGAAGTGGTATCACCACCCCCTTAAAGGTCTCCTCCTCTATATAATATAAATGGGTGGATAAACCCCCCTCCGGGCGAAGCATCACCAATAAAACCATCTCCTGACCCGGTATGGAAAACACAATACTACGACTATAGCAATCAATCATGGACCTATAGAGAACAAGCCAATCCATCCTAATAATCACATCATACTCGTTCATATCTAAGACAAGCATATCAGCCGATAAGATCAATCTACCAATCTCTATGCCCACTCCCCGACATATAAAGAATATAAATAACCCATAGCCCAATAGTGAATCTACACTAGTAACTATGCTATCTTCCATGTCTAATAACCCCATGGCGAGTGCAAAACTAGTGGCAATGAAACTATGTGATGCCCATGTGTCAAATAAAATCCTCCCTAAAGCCCCCTAGGTAGAAAATGTACCTTCAACCTCGGGTGAAGCCTGGGGACCTACGGTCTGGTGTACATTGTAGGCACGCCCATACTGTAGTTGTCCCTTCTAGACTAAAACAGCTAAATGGATCGGTACAATTGGTATATGCGGTGGTGCTAGGAGGGTGGCTAGAAATATCGATCGATGGGGCTCCTAATGAGCGCCCTTTCACTGCGGGGCTCTACCCTTCTGAGGATAATCATGACATTTGTGGCCAGTGTTGCCAAAAATAAAGCATCTCCTTGGAAAGTTTCCTCCCTTATGCCCCTGCTGCCCTTGACCCTAATGGTCGTTACCACCCCTCCCTTTGCCCTATTGAAAGCGCTATTGACCCTACTAGTTCTGATGGCCCTGCCTAAAACCTCCCTACCCCTGCCTGTAGTTATCTAATCTGAACCTCTTGGCAAGGTCCCCCTGATGGGAACTTTGTTCACCCTGTCGTTGCTGACCCTGGGCTGATTGTGCCCCACTGGCACCATTACCTCATATCCGGCCCTGTTGACTGGACTCCCCCACTCATTTTCTTCCCTTCAAATGGAAGTAGTGATCCTGACAGTGTAGTAGGCAATCATTAACCACATCATAATACATAGCCAACGAAATATTTCCCAACAGATGATGGCAAATCCTCCATACCAAACCATCCATAAACATCCTAATCTTATTATCCTCCGTAGGTATCTCATCATGCACTATATTCAGTAGGTTTTTGAACTCTTCCTTGTATTCATCAACTGTACTCCCTTCCTGGGTGAGGTTCAGTAACTTTTGTCTCATCTCGGTCTGAATGGTGGAGGGGAAATACTTACGGTCGAACCGCACCCGTAAGTCCCTGATAGCAATGATGAATTTCTCCTTAGCAATGGTAATAGACTCCCACCACTACAGTGTCTCTCCCACTAGATTAAATGTAGCTAGTATATGCCTTTGAACCTTAGTGCACTCACATAACCTTAAGTTCCACTGAATGTCCTTCTTCCACTGGCTAGCCACTACAATATCTGAACTCCCTGCGAACTCTGGAGGATGTCCTTCTGAAAGGCATCCCTAACTTGCTCCCAAGCAGAAGGAAAAGCGTGAGCTAATGCTAGGGTCACTGACGGTGCCTGGGGTGGATCTTGTTGTACCATGGCCAAAGCTATATTTGCTGCCTTCTCTACGATAGCGGCAACCTCCGTAGCATTCATCATACCTTGAACCAGATCTAGCTGGGACTCGGGTTAGGCATCCCTAGGAGCTCACTATGCACGTCTGGTAGGCATTAAAAATGAGAGAGAACCTTTATAAGTCGACAGTAAATAACTTAAATATCTCAAGAGGTAAAATGCGCAATTAATGAATACAACAGTCCTAAATATAGGGTTTCATATTAAATAAAGTTACACTGGAAGCATAATAAGCCATACAGATCCTAAAGGACTCTAGAACCTGATGCTCTGATACCACCTGTGACACCCTGCCTAATTAAATACCGAGTGATCACTCCTTTTTTAAATTAAATCATCATATTCAGTTAGTTTAGAATATGCATCACTATCAAAAACTATTATTAAAATACTAACTGTAAACGCTAGTAATTTCCTTTTTTATAAAGTCAAGAGATACGGAAGCGTTGAATGATGGTTCACAATTAAAACAAACAAATTTTAATTTCTTAAACAAATTAAAATCAAATCAAATGAAGCACGTAAACCGATTCATTAATCCAAGTCCTAGAATTTGCCTAAGTAATATTTATCGATATTAGTAAATTAGGCGAAACCAAATTTTAGCAAATGACTTGAATTAAATAAACATTACCCAATATTTAATTAAAGTCCAAATTAAATGAGTGTGATAAATTAAACCGAATTTTATCTTGAATTATTCTAAGCATGCGTTCTACATTATTAAGCAAGATAAAATAAACAATATCACACTACGCCGCGATGTACGAGGAAAAACCCAAGACGGGAAACAACCTCGGACGGCCCTAGCCACAAGTCCACTAGATACGGAATTACAATTACAAGACAGATAGACTTACAACGACTGACTCGATCCCTCTCAAGCCTCAACGCTTCTTCTCGTAGACACCTCTTCCTAGCGGACAACCTCGGAACTCCACCGCGGTCTCGGAATCCACCGATGGGGCTTTCTATGGTCACCGTCACCCTAGCAAGGAGCCTTTCTCCAAGTGGGTAGAATCACAACGAAACATCTTCTTCTTTGATGGATGTAGAAGCAAACCAAAACTTCTATTTGAAATGGAAGAGATAAATCGGTGCCAAAACTCCAAGTAAAGATATGTATATAGAACTTGGATGAACAACTATTGGGTGTAAACACTAGAGTGTGTAGGATTTTTCATTAAAGAATAACACTCAAAACTTGATCTTTTTCCTTAAACAAATTTTCTCTCAAAACACTCTCTAGGAGCTTGTATGGTATGAAAAAGATACTCCTTCAAAAATGATTCCCGTCCTTAATAAAGCCTTAAAAAATCAGTTAAGAAACAAGTGGGGAAATGGGGTGAAAACTGTCAAAAACTGCTCAAAACTGTTCCCGCCTGGCATCTCGTTCGAACGAACTTGACTCTCGTTCGAACGAGACTTCTAACGAGCGACCAGACTGGGCTCGTTAGAAACTCGTTAGATATCTCGTTAGAACGACCAAACTCGTTCGAACGACATATCGAACGACTGACCAGTTTAGGTTCGTTGGCAAACTCGTTCGAACGAAACCTGGTTCGAACGAAAAACTCGTTCGAATGACATATCGAACGACTGACCAGTTTAGGTTCGTTGGAAAACTCGTTCGAACAAACCTGGTTCGAACGAAAAACTCGTTCGAACGAGACTTCGAACGACTTCCAGAAATTTTTGATAAATTTAATTTTTGGCCCAGAAACTGTGTACTTTATTTTAAAGTTTCAATTAAATTATTTTGAAAGTAAAACATGGTTTTTTATTAAACCTAACACCCAATAAATATTGTTCCAAGCTCCTATATAAATATAATTACATTCATACCTTGGGAGCATGGAACCTTAGATGATGACGTAGAAACGAGGCACGCAAACCGGCATTTTGATGAAGCTTTATATTCTTTGCCGCTACGTCTTCAACACACACTTCATAGGCTTGAGAATATTACAATTAAATACTATCCTATGATTAAATGTTTTTGTCCGAAATTGAGCCAAAACTACATATGGACTCAATTGGAAATTTGTGTCCTTACAAATCTCCCCCTTTGGCTATTCCGGGACAAAAACCAAACAAAAATCCTAAAGGGCCGTCAAGCTCTACTAGACTCAAAACATAGCATAACCCACCCATAACTTGACTCAACCCAAGGATTAAACACTTTTCCTTTAAACAATGCCGCTTTAGAAGAATACCTGCACACTTAAGCAAACTCATCAAATGCATAGGGAATATCAAAATATAAAATGTAATTAATCAAATTATTCCCCCTAAATTAATTCTCCCCTTTATCAAACACATGACCTACTTAGAAAGACGTCTCCCCCTAAGATAAATCTTCTTCAAACGAAGATACGATAATAATAGGATTAGATACCATTTCTCCACCTATCATCATTCTCCCCCTTTTTGTTCAGGAATAGGCAAAGGATAAAGAACTAATAGACACGTTGAAGCGTAAAGTGTTAAGACATTAAAGCATATGGGCAATAAAAGCAAGGCAAAGACAAACAAATATCATATATATATACTATAAATATACCAATAAGTACTTGCATATATAGATAGATATAAACACACACATGACACAAAATACAATAAGTTTCCACACTCGTATGGCAAAAATGTGTCATATGGAAACGTAAGTGTAAGGGTGTGAACTATCAACAATTAAATTTAGACCCAAACACTTAATAAACATTCACGGAGTTCTCATTTGATTGCAAACTTTATCACATTTAAATATAACCTCATGTGACAATATGAAGATTGAACTCAATGAACAAACATACACAATGCATACAAGCCTAGCATGATGATGATTCTACAAACCAAATAGAGTCATGACATTAAAGACAACTAGGATAAACGGACATTGTGTAAACCGTTGATATACCATCCAATTCTCCCTCAATAAGCATATATATTCTTTTACTTTTGAATGAATATATCAAACAAACATAGGCCTTGGCAATTGTTTTCTTTTTAATGCCAAATATTCTGTTTTTAGGCCTTTGGATCACGTATTTCTTTTAGATCCAATAAACGGTGGCTTACTATCGCAAAGGATTTAATTCAACCTTTCGGAGCCCTTCCCCGTGCACATTTTGATTTATCATGTTTTCATTTTCACACAAATCTCACATGCACCGGATTTTGACATGCACTAGTCCTCCTAGGTCATAGATATGTAGATGACTAGATTGATAGGAGAACACCTCAAAAAGCTCAAATATAACATGTGACATTAAGATTTCAAAAGAGCTCGTGCATGTGTGAATAGAGGCATATAGAAATAGAATCCATTTAAACAATACAAAATCCAACTACTCCATATAAAACATGACAAAGAACATTTTAAGGATTGAAACTCTAAACCAAAAGTTCTAGCCACATGGGAGCGTAAACGATGGGATTCAAACACAAATATATGCCACATAAAGTGTGTCAAACAAAAATACACACAAAATAAAATCTTTTTGAGTTTTTAACATTTTTAACCAAAAATAAATATTTACTCAAAAGGACAAACAAAAATCATTTGTATTTTTCATGAAGATTAAATGACATAAATAAAACACAAATGATAAACAAAAATCTTTTTATATTTTTCAATTAATTCAAACACAAAATATAATACAAAAAGATAAACAAGTCATAATTTCTAGCATGGGATAGGAACTAAGGCAATGACTAGAAAATGACTAAACAAGCATACATTTAGCATATGAATATAGCATGAAGTACAAGCTAAAGGATGCAAATACTAACACATTCATCCTTTAGATTTAGCAAGGGAGGAAGCATGTGAAAGTAAATGAGAATCAAAATCCCTATTTTGTAAGGCAACCAAGTCGGATTTCCTAACCCAAATTAATGAAGAATGACTATCTTGGGGTGTAGGAGCTTTAACTACCGTGGTTACTTTACTATGGGATTTTCTAGGAATTCGTTTAAGATCAAAACAATATTTCCTAAGATGACCTTTTCGACCACAAAGTGTACAAGTAAGAACATGTCGAAAAGATTTGCCTAAGGAGTGATCATTAAATGCATTCCTAATAGATTCTCCTAAAATATTGGTTTGGGCATTATGAGTAAATTCATTACAAGTATTGAAGCCTAAACCACAAGTGTCATTTTTAATTTGGATCGTTCCTAACATTTTATCAAGTTTTTCCGAACGACATTCCAAATCAAATTTGACATTACTAGAATCTTTTAATTTATTTTCCAATTCTAAAATGTTAGATTCTAGTAAAAAATTACGCTCTTCAAAAGCAAGAAGCTCCTTTTTCAAGGATTCCATTAAACTCCTAAGGCTATTTCTTTCGCCTTCTACGTATTCTAGCTTCACACGAAGAGTCCTCTCACGTGTCCTAAGGTCTTCTATTAAGGCACTATCATCAACGACCTTGACACTCTTTCTTAAACAAGCTTCTAACTTCAAATTAGTTCTTTTCAAATTAATAGATTCTTTATATAATTCATGAAAAGCATTTTGAAGTTCACTCACATCGACCTCTTCTTCATTTTCACTCTCTCTTTCTTCTCCACTCTCACTATCATTAAAAACAAGGGAATCATGAACAATGACCTTGGAAGTGGCATGTGCTATCGTGTCATCAATCGATGAGTTCTCATTATCACTCACATGACTAGCCATAAAAGCCACAAATTTTTTCTTAGTGGGGGAATCGGGCTTTTCTTCCTTATCACTATCACTAAGGGTTACATTATATGCAGTGGGTCGTTTACCCTCTTTCCTTAGTTTAGTGGGGCACTCATAAGCTCGATGGCCATAACCTTCACAACCAAAACACTTGTTAGACTCGTCCCTATCTAAATTGTCATTACTAGGTTTAGGGATCCTCTCGGCTTTAGAAATCTTCTCGCTTTTATCATGTTTAGAAGTATCAAATTTCTTAAAATCATTTTTAAATTTATCTTTGTTAAATTTAAGAAATTTTCTAAATTTACGAGCAAACAAAGCCATATCTTCCGAGTCACTTTCACTATCGCTCTCTACTACTTGTTTGACCTCTTTTCGGACTTTTAAAGAAACACCCTTTTCAATTTTCTTTTCAGTTTTAGAGGGAAACATATCTAGTTCATAGGTTTGTAAATCACCTACAAGCTCTTCTAATTTCGTAGAGGCTAAAGTGGGTAAATAATTTAAAACGGTCACCTTTGGAATAAATCTATCGGGTAGGGACCTTAAAATTTTCTTTACAACACGTTCGTCAGGTATTTTCTCTCCCAAGTTAAAAGATGAATTAACAATATCAGAAAGTTTAGCATAAAATTTATCAAAAGTTTCTAATTCATCCATTTTGATAGTTTCAAATTGAGTGGTGAGGTTTTGGAGTTTTGAAGATTTAACGACACTAGTTCCTTCATGAGTTAATTATAAAATGTCCCAAGCTTCTTTAGCGGTTTCACACGTCATAATACGTCGGAATTCATCCGGTGCGACAGCGCTAAACAAGGCATTTAAACCACGGGAATTAAAATTAGCAAGTTTAAACTCATTTTCAGTCCATCTATCGGCGGGTTTTATAACACGTTCATTTTCAACTAAGTAAGTTGGTGGGGAGTACCCGGTAACAACAGACATCCAAACTCTCTCGTCGATAGATTTTAGTGCCGATCTCATTCGCGCTTTCCAATACGCGTAGTTTGAACCATCGAAAATAGGAAATTTTGAAAATGGGGAAAAATCCATTTTAGCCAAAAATTTAAAGGATCTTAACGAAATAATTTATCGTTTTTGGCTCTGATACCAATTTGTAAATGCTAGTAATTTCCTTTTTTATAAAGTCAAGAGATGCGGAAGCGTTGAATGATGGTTCACAATTAAAACAAACAAATTTTAATTTCTTAAACAAATTAAAATCAAATCAAGTGAAGCACTTAAACCGATTCATTAATCCAAGTCCTAGAATTTGCCTAAGTCATATTTATCGATATTAATAAATTAGGCGAAACCAAATTTTAGCAAATGACTTGAATTAAATAAACATTACCCAAAATTTAATTAAAGTCCAAATTAAATGAGTGTGATAAATTAAACCGAATTTTATCTTGAATTATTCTAAGCATGCGTTCTACATTATTAAGCAAGATAAAATAAATAATATCACACTACGCCGCGATGTACGAGGAAAAACCCAAGACGAGAAACAACCTCGGACGGCCCTAGCCACAAGTCCACTAGATACGGAATTACAATTACAAGACAGATAGACTTACAATGACTGACTCGATCCCTCTCAAGCCTCGACGCTTCTTCTCGTAGACACCTCTTCCTAGCGGACAACCTCGGAACTCCACCGCGGTCTCGGAATCCACCGATGGGGCTTTCTATGGTCACCGTCACCCTAGCAAGGAGCCTTTCTCCAAGTGGGTAGAATCACAACGAAACATCTTCATCTTTGATGGATGTAGAAGGAAACCAAAACTTCTCTTTGAAACGGAAGAGATAAACCGGTGCCAAAACTCCAAGTAAAGATATGTATATAGAACTTGGATGAACAACTATTGGGTGTAAACACTAGAGTGTGTAGGATTTTTCATTAAAGAATAACACTCAAAACTTGATCTTTTTCCTTAAACAAATTTTCTCTCAAAACACTCTCTAGGAGTTTGTATGGTATGAAAAAGATACACCTTCAAAAATGATTCCCGTCCTTAATAAAGCCTTAAAAAATCAGTTAAGAAACAAGTGGGGAAATGGGGTGAAAACTGCCAAAAGCTGCTCAAAACTGTTCCCGCCTGGCATCTCGTTCGAACGAACTTGACTCTCGTTCGAACGAGACTTCTAACGAGCGACCAGACTGGGGTCGTTAGAAACTCGTTAGATATCTCGTTAGAACGACCAAACTCGTTCGAACGATATATCGAACGACTGACCAGTTTAGGTTCGTTGGCAAACTCGTTCGAACGAAACCTGGTTCGAACGAAAAACTCGTTCGAACGACATATCGAACGACTGACCAGTTTAGGTTCGTTGGCAAACTCGTTCGAACGAAACCTGGTTCAAACGAAAAACTCGTTCGAACGAGACTTCGAACGACTTCCAGAAATTTTTGATAAATTTAATTTTTGGCCCAGAAACTTTGTGTACTTTATTTTAAAGTTTTAATTAAATTATTCTGAAAGTAAAACATGGTTTTTTATTAAACCTAACACCCAATAAATATTGTTCCAAGCTCCTATATAAATATAATTACATTCATACCTTGGGAGCATGGAACCTTAGATGATGACGTAGAAACGAGGCACGCAAACCGGCATTTTGATGAAGCTTTATATTCTTTGTCGCTATGTCTTCAACACACACTTCATAGGCTTGAGAATATTACAATTAAATACTATCCTATGATTAAATGTTTTTGTCCGGAATTGAGGCAAAACTACATATGGACTCAATTGGAAATTTGTGTCCTTACACTAACCACTTAATATTTAAAAAGGTTGATGTCAAAATTTTATCTTTTAATTAATATAAAACAAAATTAACGAGTAATTAAACATTCACCATTCAAACCAATCTCATATGAAAGAAAATAACTAAAATAATAAGTGTGGTCGGAGTAAACACTTCGCGGCTAAGTATCAAGTACAATAATCCAACCGAAATAATCCAATAACGGAACTGAGTAAATAAATAAATCCATAAATCTCTGACTGTCTAATAGAAAAGGGCAACATGCCTTAAACGAAGTAAATATATTGGAATGAAAAAATGGTAAATATGGAGGCATCTACCACAGAGGTCCTATAACTTCCACAGTAGCTACAGCACGTCAAATGAATGGAACTCCTATGCTTGGTGTCCCTGTGGCTGGGCACCAAAAATAATTTGACAAAAGAGAAGATATTTGCAAGAGACGGGTCAAGGCCCCAGTGTAAACATTTAAAACTTTTAGAAAGTATTTAAATATTGCAGTAAAGAAAAATTTTATGTGCATGCTAGCCTTTCGAACACTCACTTGAGATTCTAACCTCTCAATTAATGTGTACTCCTAATGCACCTTTAAACCCATTCTAATTATTTTATCACCTAACTAGATTGTAGACAAAATCCATCTAATCACTACTCGCAATACCAACCCGCATTTTCCACACAATACCATATTAAATATTTTCATGACTGTTATCTCAATTTGGGAACTATTTATAAATCACGTTAAGTGCTCGCTTACTTAAGTTATTCATATAATTTCATCATTATATATTTTATCCACATGCTTTCACACTATCACTACATGGGTATATATATATATATATATATATATATATACATCACTATATATTGTATATACTAAAAAGGCCCCTTTAGACTCAGCTATTGTGCCCTCATAATCTACTATCAAGTCTCTGTACATCTCGCACTGAATAAGGACAATAGGTTCGGAATCTCCCACGAACCATAAATTTACAAATCACACATATTGGAGGCGAACATGGTTCCAAGCCTATGGCATATGCATATACCTACGCACCCATATAACCGTCAACACTATCATTCTCAGATAACCCATACCTAGGTTCCATGCTCGGAGGTACTAGTACAATATCCCCCTGAAGGATCCTCAAGATAGGATTGTCCCCTTTTCCCAATCTCCCGTAATAGCAAGTATGGTAGGTATGTCATACATAGAATAAATATCATTATAGGCATTCACGCAACCTAGAAAGTTCATTAGGTATACCCACAACCCAAATATTTAACTTATACGTAGTATCTCTCATTACTACTTGCATCATACATACTAGATTACGAATACTCTCTCGCTCACAACTTAGAGATAACTCATCGCTCTAATTGTCCTAAAATATCATACCCATCTTATTACCCCATAATTCCGTTCTAACTTAAATCCCAATTTTACTGTTAATCATCACTTTAAATAAACCTGCTACCCGGATTTGAAATAGAAGAAAATTTCCCAAAAACTGGACCTGTCGTTTGAACCAAAAGCTACCTCGTTTGAATGATATAGCATGTCGTTATAATGACATATCGCACGATAGGGGTTCTCGTTCAATCCAGGCTAAATCAACGAGATTGAGCAGTTTCGTCCCCAACTTGCACCTGCTACGTTTTTCATCCATAAACAGTCCTAAAACCTCTATAAATCAGTCCCAAGCTCCTTTCATTAAATTTCAATTTATCTTCCCACATAGAAGGGTGATTTCTAACTTCTTAAATACATCAATTCATGATTAATTAATCCACAAACCAAAAATCCCCAAATTTCAATTTCACAAAACCCTAGTTCATAAGCTTTCCAATTAACCCTATTTAATACCAAATTTACTCAACAATTATGAACATAAATTCGCAGTTAATCTTCAAATTACATGGACCATTCAACTCAGTATCAGTTTAACTCTAATATATCTTTTAATCATGAACTTTTCATCAAATCACATGCAATTTAAGGGGGGTTTATTTCGTACACTAACATAAACACATTTGATGCTAAAAGAGCAAGATTTAAACACTTGACTTATGAAAGATGGTATGATCCTTTGGTGTTGTTGATATGGATGCGACCCTCATTCTACGATCTACGTGATGGTGGTCACGGTGGTGGAAAAGGTGCACTTGTGGTGGCTCTTTCTTAGATTTTTCTTCCTCTTTCTCTCTTTTTAGTTTGTCTTTGTGTCAAACTTTTTTCTCACGGCAGATAACCTAATATAAATCACATAGGATATCTTTTATTTCTCTAATTTTCGTCCTTTAATTTACTCCAGAAATACAATTTACCAAAATACCCTTTCGGGGTGTCGGTTCGGCCAAAAACTGCCCCGGAACCCAAACTAAGCCCCTGGGTAGACTTTTCGGATTATCTCGACCCTTCCGAACTCAACGATGCACTCGAAACAACCATATGAGTGACTTATAAATATTTTACTTTTTATTCTATTAATCTAGTCCCGACACGACTGACACGCGTGTCCCGATTTAATTTCTATAACTGACGTATTTTTCACTCACGACAACTTTAATATATTTTCACAATTATATATTACTTTACTCATTAAGTAATATTCAACATAATTATCACCAATAAATACTAACTCTTGTCATGCTGGTAATTATTTAATTTAAATCCGGATTAATTATAAATAAATTATTTCCATTTAAATCAATTAATTCTAGTCCCATAATTAAAATAAAATCTTTCAAAAATGTGGGGTATTACAATAATTATCTTGATATATTTTAAAGGGCAGTCGACTTTGGGACTAGCCTTATTCAAATTCCTTTAATCTATGCACATCCAAGTTCCTATAATCGTGGGTTTGTATGTTATAAATTGTTCTAACATGTTTTAATATAAACCCAAGTTTTTTTAAAACCCTAACTTGAAAATATTTTATTCTCGATCAGATCTTACTAAACTTGTTATAATACAATGTATCTTTTGCATGTTTAGAAGATCTACTTCTATAAACTAAATCCTTGTTTAAAACTGCTATACACTTAAAAAATAAGATTTCGTTTGTATTTCTTAGATTTGTGTAGATCGAGTACGGGTTTGTAAAAATTCTTGATCTAAAATTTTTACTAAACAAAATATAATTTTTATTTTCACACAGTTGAAGCATCAAACTCTAAAGCAAAGACTTTTTTTGCCTAGTCTTTGGGTTTGAATTTCAAACCTCCTCTGAAAACCAAAACTTATTCAAACTTATTTTCTTTACATCTTCACTAATACTCTTGTCTTGAGTGTGAAGCTCTATATGTGTACTACTAAGTCTACTATTTATGTTGTTTGGTATAATTCTAGTAGTTATGGGGTTGTTTAGTATTAAACTTGGTGTATTGGGTGTACTTAATCATTTACACATTAGAATCTGTAAATTGTACTTGACCTGTTGTTATAGTGGACTTGTGGTGTGTGTGGTCTTCGTACTAAAGGCCCCGAGATTTTCTAGTACATTGTTTCGTCGTTATCAAATTATTGTGTGCTTATCCGCTTCTCCTCGTCTCATTCTGTTTCAAATTTAAATCCATTTAACTTTCAACATCACACCAACCAGAACTAAACTTTTTGTGTGGGTGTGTATATTCAACCATTAATGTTTAAAAGGTTTTTTTACCAAAAAGTTAAAAGAAAATTTTATTAATCTTGACACGTTAGTGTATGTGATTATTTTCAAGTGGTATTGGAGCAACATTATTACTTTGTTTTAAAAAGTGTTTTTACTCTTTAAGATCCTGAACTCATTTAAAATTTATTCTAAATAGAAGACTGAAATGGTAGTTCTGTACGTCCTCCTATGTTTGATGGCTCAAATTTGCTTACTGGAAAGTAAAAATGATTGCACATATCCAATAGTTAGGAGATGAGGTATGGGATATTGTTGAAATTAGTTTTACTATACCAACTAAACCAATTGGTGAAAGTTATGCTCAAAGAAATGAAAGAAAACCTCTTTCTGAATGGATCAAAACGGAGAAAAAAAGTTCACTATATAACGATAAAGGAAAAAAATGCTATTTTTCAAGCCAAGGGTGAGTCTGAGTTTAAAAGAATCTTATCATGCATTACATCTAAGGTAGCTTGGGACATTTTAATGTCTTCCCATTAGGGTGACACTATGGTTAAAAAGGTTAAGTCTCAATTCTTAGTACATATGTAAGATGTTATGTTTATGAAATACCATATAAAAAAATTGATGATTTTAAACCTTATATTATAATACATAGTTAATCAATCACAAGTAAATCGTATAGTTTATACTGATATAGAAATATGTGTTAATATGCTTAAATCTTTACCTCATACATTTGCTATGAAGAAATATGTCATAGAAGAAATGATCGACCCTAACATGACACTTGAATTGTTATGTATCAAAATGAAAACATTTGAATTAGAAACTGCCTTAAGTGAAAATCAAAGAGGAAAAAAAAATCACAGACTACATAACCCTCCTTCGTGTTTAAATCTAGTGTAAATATTCTTGCTTTTGTTCTTCCCTGTCTAATGTGGATGACTCTTCTATATCTCTAGAGTCGTTAGATAATAAAATTGTCGTGTTGTCTAAACATTTAAGAAATTTGTTAAGTTTAGGAATAAATTTTCTTCTATAGAAGGCCAACCAATTATACTAATAGGTCTCATAAAAAATAGTATGAAAAGAAATCTTTTGAAAAATATGATCATAATAAAGGTTTAAGTCATATTCAATGTAAAATGTGTAATGAATTTGGTCATTATGCTAATAATTGTTTTTTTAAAAACAAAAGGGCATTATTCTAACAAGTTCTATTTATTTAAAACTTGGAATAATAGTTATAACTCTAATAATGATAATAGTGAGAGCTATAACAACGTTATGGACTATACTTCATTTTGTTTAAATGAGTTTGATATCAGTATTGATAATGTGTCTATTATGTTAGTTGATTCTGAATTATTCATAAACAATTATGATTTGCCTCTTTTAAATAACCATTTACCAGGTAAGTCTCATGTATATAATCATACTATTGCTATTGTTTCTATACCCCTTTATGATTGTAATTCTAATTAGGATGATAAAAATGATGTGTATAATGAATCTTTCTTTAGAACTGAATCTGCTTATAGTGAATGTGATTATGATAACCTATACTTCAAGAAACTTTGCAAGCCTAATTCGAAAAAGGTATGTATTTAGGCAAAATTTAAGCTAGGTTGTTATCTAAAATTGATGTTCTCCATAATCAAATAGGCCTAATTTATGATAAATCTTCTATGCAAATAGAGGAGATTCAGACTAAAAACTTTATGCTATAGAAAAACAATTCAAAATTAAATGAAAGCAGTCTTTAATTACAGAAAAATAGCGGCCTTGATTGATTTTAATGAATCACAAGTTAAACTGAAAGAAGCTTTGAACAAACTGAGTGCTTTCAACACGTCGGGCATCAAAGTTAAAAACCTTCTGAATTGTGGAAAGTCTACTGATACGACGCAAATATTGCGTATTTCACCCGTTAACCTACGCCTTATTTTCCCCCTTGGGTATCTTAATCCCTATACTTATGCTCGTTAACCAAAAAACATCGGATTTCTATGTTAACATGTTTTACAGGGGTTAATTGAGCTTTTGTAGGTATTTCGATGCTTAGTATGAAGTTTGGACGCTTTCCGGAAAAGTTTCGTCGACGTTTGTAGCTTCGGGGGGATTTTAGTAATTTCAGCATTCAGGTTTGAATCCCGAGCTCTTCACGGAAGTTGAAGCCCTTTGATTTTTCTTCGTGTGGCCGACGACGGTGCATGATTCTGAGTTGTATCGATGGAGTTATGGCATTTTTAGGATGGTTTTTACTTCAAATTCACACTCAAGGGCACATTCAAGGGCATTTGAGTCATTTAAGAATTTAGGTTTTTGGCCCAATGTCTTCTTGGATGTTGTAGTCCTCTGACTTATCTTCGCATAGCCTCTGACCGTGCCTAATTCCGAGCTATAACGAAGAAACGACAGCATTTTCCATAAAACAGGACAAAGCTGCAGATTTCATACCTGTAGGTACCGAATCGATTCGGACACCCCAAATTGATTCGGTTTGGACCAGTGTGATCAGTTCCCTTTGACCAAATCGATTCGGACACCTCAAATCGATTCGGTCCTGCAGATATTTGTTTTTCTTCCCTTTTATTTACAAGTTTGCCAAGGGATATTTTGTGTATAAATACACTTTCTCTTCATTTTGAAGAGGAGATTCATTATCTTCATATCTCCATTTTGTCTTAGATTTTAGGGTTTGTAGTTGGGAGCTAAATCCTACTCCTCTCTTGTACTCTTTGTTTTGTAAGTTGTACCTTAACTTTAATTACATTAAATTAGTTGTCTTCCTTAATTTCCATGCTTTGATTTACTTGATTTCTCTACTTTCTTACAAAGATTAATTTATTTCTTGTTGTAATTAGTTTATTTCTTTGTTAATTAGTTTCATTTATGTCTTGCCCTTAGATAAATATGGTCGGTATTATGTTCCGCCATTAATAGGCGTCGAGCTCCGAAAGTTAGGTTTTGGGTAAAATTGCATTCAATTGAAACCGCGTGTATTAAAGTTGGATTGTTATGCGTTTAATTTTATTTTTCATGCAACTTTAGTGTTTATAGCGACAATCGAATTTAATCCGCTTGTGACCATTTTTGATTAAATATTTAATCTCGCAACTTTGGGTTAAATTCCTTATTGTGTGATGTTTATGATTAATAAGAAATTCTCGGTTAAATGTTTTTGAACCGAAATTCTAATTATTAGTTGTTTAGCCCATGGTGGGTACGTGATCCCGACTCTCGTTTTAATTAATTGTAGTATAGTGTTAACTTCTTATTTTTTTTTTACTTTTCTTTAAAACCACCCTATCACCTTTTACATTTTTATTCCTGAAGTTTTAAAGCAATTAACATCTAAAATTCAATCACTCCCTGTGGATTTCGTACGATACCTGACTTACCGTTGTGCTTGCTTGTCAAGTGTAGTTGTAGTTTAGGTTTTTGCGTGTAGAGCGGGAGCCGAAATCAACGACAGTGTCCCTACACGAACACTCGGTTTCCCTCGCATCAAAAATGGCGCCGTTACCGGGGAGTGTGTTTTAGATAGTAATTGTTTTATTATTTCGTAGTATTTCTTTCATTCATATTTGTATTCTTTATTTTCCCCTTTCTTTTTGACTTGTGCTAGATTGTTTTGAGAAATTGAAATCTCGGTGCTTGTCGCTTTTGTTGAATAGCTTATTTTGAAATGTCTCGCTATTACGCTTTAGATAACCTTAATTGTTATGAGAATTGTTTTCCAAGTTATACTCCCAAAACAATGAGAGAATGCCTACAAATTCTTGAAGATGAGCGCATTGAGCGTGAAATTCAAGCGTATGTAAGTGATCCCTCATTGCCTTGTGAGGATAATTTGGAATGTGGGGAATCCGTTAGCTATGAGCAACCCGCACAAGAAGATGAATTGTCTTCTTGTTCGTTTGATTATGAGTTAATGATTAAGGAAATCAATGATCGATCTGAAAGTTCTCAAGCTTGGTTTCCAGAAACTGATGCCATGCTCGATGAGATTATTTCTTCACAAAATCGGGTTGAGGTTGAAACTTGCATTTCATCTCCACCCCTTTTTGTTGAAGAAATAATTGAGAGTGATCCAAGCTTTAGCACTTTCGATTTTCATCCTCTTATTAATTCTTCCGATTGTATTGAGGTTGTTGGTCCTTCCTTTCCTTTACTCCCTACTATTCCCGAACAATTAAATTTATTGCAAGAATCGGTTGAAAGTCTTGAGGACTTTTACCCGATTCTTGAACGAGAATGTTATTTTGAGATGCTTCATCTCATGGGCTTTTCACTTGCACTTGCCCCACCTCCCTTTCCAATTGAAGAATCTTGGGGATGTGATTCTAATTTTTCTGAGACTAATTTAGTCTTGTCCCCCATAGTATCCAAATCCCCCATCGTCCGCCCAAAATTTCAAATTGGTGATGGTTCACTTTTATCACCACCCACATGCCTTCCGTTGTTCAAACGGAATTCTTATTTTCCGGGAGGCATGTTCGCTTTGGAGGGTCCACCGTTGATCTTTCAAAGTCAAATTCCTTTTTGAGTGAACCCTCAACTATTTAAACTTCTAGTGTATAGTTAGTGTGAAGCCTAAATAGTAGGTTGTAAATAACTAACTTTTTAATTTTCTTTCTTTCCTATTTTTCTTTCCTTTTAATTTAGTCTAGTGTAATTAGTTAACTTTTGTTATTTGTTTTTTCTATGCTCGGTACTAACTTGTTTTGTAGATTTCATTAGACTCATGCTTATGGAGATCGCTCCAATTTTGGGTAATATCGTTCTTTTCCTCTCTTTGTGTTGTGTTCTTAATGCGCATTGAGGACAATGCAACATGTAAGTTAGGGGGTGTAGGATATTTTATCCATTTCTATGTTTTGTCCATGAATTTGCTCACATTTAGTTACTAAGTATGCCTTTTTGTGAAAAATTTAAAAAATGTCAAAAATATTTTCTTTCTTTTGTCTCCTTTGTTAGGCATTTTGCCTTATTTTCGATGATAAATTTTAATAATTTTCCGATCCGATTGATAACTCAATGATGCATGTTCTCGATTTTAGAAGTTATTAGACTTTAGTCCTCAAATCATTGATATTGCGAATAACTTCATGAATTAAACTTTATCCCATGAGCAAATGCACTTTCCTTGTCATATTAATTTGGTTTTAGATTTTTATAACTCGGGAATATTTTGTTGCATTGTATATACTTACATCGAGTAAGCTTCGTACCTTTCGTCGTTTGTGAGTGTTATACACTATTCTTTTCTCATTGAAAACGTTGAATTCGTTGGTAATCTCACTATTCTTTCATTTGACCGTTCATTAATTGAGTTCAAATATGAAATGTGTTACTTGAGCATGATTTTCATAATTTGTTTTGACTTGAGCATTGCGTAAACTTTGTGAAATTATCATAGGCCCTCTTTGTTATATCACCCATATTAGCCTTGACCTCACCCTTATTTGTTTACCCTCGTTAACCCCTTTGAGACTAAATATAGCCTTTCTTTTCATAACCCAAATTCCCATAACCAACTCTGCATTGGAGTTTTAAACCATACATACACTTTCCATACCATTATTTGGAATGTTACTTGGGATTGAATGATGTTGTTATGATGTCGGTTGCAATTTAGGCATATGAGAGTTTGAAAAGTAAAGAAAAGAGATGTAAAAAAAGTGTAGAAAAAGAGAAAGCAAAAAGCAAAAGAAAAAAAAATGATAAAAAGAAGAAAAGAAAGAAAAGAGAAAGTTGTATATTGTGTATAGTTCAATAAGCTTTGATTACTCTCCCCGATGATATATCTAATGTCGTTTTGGAACTTGTTTTCCAATTTTGCTATCGCTCGCATTTTCCCATTATCCCTAGTTTTCATTCCGAACACTTTGAATCCGTACATACATTCCTTTCATTTTGTACCCTAGCCTAGCCTACATTACAACCCTATACAAGTCCTACGTAATCTTAGGTTGATGTAATTTAAAAGTGATAATAGTTTTGATAATCTGTGAAAATGAATTTCGCCTCTTTTAATGAGTGGTATCTTTCATTGAGATTACAAGTTTTTCACTTTATATATAGCGTTCTTCATTTGTTATATGTGTGCGGCCTAGTTTTCATTTACATTTACTCTTTATGCCCGCATGTCCCGTGTATTACCTCCCGTTTCGAGTGATTTCATTTGTTGAGTGTAATGCCCGTGAGGATCGAATATATGCTTGCTTTATTTTTATCCGATTTATTTAAGTTTTTGTCAAATCATACTTTGCATTTGCTCTCCCCCTCCCACTTTTAAAGTTTCAATTCTATGAGGTGCATTCTATAATGTTAATGATTCGGACTTTTGTGTGAATTCATTCACTTTGCTAATAATGCATATGAAATCTTTTTCGCATTTGTTGGGCTTGTCGCATGTTGGATTGGGCATATTTTGAGGAAACCATGTGATTTTTGTGGGTACCATCTCTGAAAACCCCCACGAGATGACACTCGTCCACTAGGGTAACCTAGGGGTTTAACGGCTTATTGCATATGCTAAATGCAATCGTTCGCCCACGAAAGTGACCTTATCTTTTTATTGCTTTTTCATCTCATTTTGTACTTGTATCCTGCTTTTGATTTACTTGTAGTTCTTGTTGTTTCTTATTTTATTGCTAGGGACTAGCAATGTGTAAGTTAGGGGGTGTGATACGATGCAAATATTACGTATTTCACCCGTTAACCTACGCCTTATTAGCCCCCTTCAGTATCTTAATCCCTATACTTATGCTCGTTAACTAGACAACCTAGTATTTCTATATATACATGCTTTTCAGGGGTTAATTGAGCTTTTGTAGGTATTTGGATGCTTAGTATGAAGTTCGGACGCTTTCCAGAAAAGTTTCGTTGACTTTTGCAGCTTTAGGGGCATTTTTGTAATTCTAGCATTCGGGTTTGAATCCCGAGCTATTCACGGAAGTTGAATCCATCTGATTTCTCTTCGGGTTCCCGCCGACGGTGCATGATTCCGAGTTGTATCGAAAGAGTTATGGCATTTTTAGGATGGTTTTTACTTCACATTCACACTCAAGAGCACATTCAAAGCCATTTTAGTCATTTCAGAATTTGGGTTTTTGTCCCAATGTCTTCTTGGATGTTGTATCCCTCTTATTTATCTTCTCTTAGCCTCCTACCGTGCCTAATTCCTAGCTATAACAAAGAAATGGCGACCTTTTCCGTAAAAAAGGACAAAGCTGCAGATTTCATACCTGTAGGTACCGAATCGATTTGGACACCCCAAATCGATTCGGCCGACTCGATTCGGACACTCCAAATTGATTCGGTTTGGACAAGTGTGATCAGTTCCCTTTGACCAAATCGATTCGAACACCCCAAATCGACTCGGCCCTGCAGATATTTATTTTTCTTCTTGTTTATTTACAAGTTTGCCATGGGATATTTTGTGTATAAATACACTTTCTCTTCATTTTGAAGAGGGTATTCATTATCTTCATATCTTCATTTTGTCTTAGATTTTAGGGTTTGTAAACTCGGGAGATTTGCCCTACTCCGCTCTTGTACTCTTTGTTTTGTAAGTTGTACCTTAACTTTAATTTCATTAATTTAGTTGTCTTCCTTAATTTCCATGCTTTAATTTACTTGCTTTCTTTACTTTCTTGCCTAGATTAAATTATTTCTTGCTTAATTAGTTTATTTCTTTGTTAATTAGTTTAATTCATGTATTGCCCTTAGATAAATAGGGTCGGGGTTATGTTCCGCCATTTACGGGTTTGGACCTCGAAAGTTAGGTTTTGTGTAAAATTGCATTTAATTGAAACCTCGCGTATTAAAGTTGGATTATTATGCGTTTAACTTTATTTGTCAAGCAACTTTAGTGTTTATAGCGATATTCCGAATTTAATTCGTGTGTGACCATTTTCCGTTAAATGTTTAATCTCGCAACTTTGGATTGAATTCCTTATTGTGTGATGTTTATGCTTAATTGAAAATGCTCGATTAAATTATTTTTGAGCCTTAACTCTAATTAGTAGTTGTTTCGATCCGTGTGGTAGAATGTGATCCCGATCCTCGCTTTACTTTTGTGTAGCGTAACTTATTCTTTTCTTTTTCCACCATAACCACCCATCACCTTTTCATTTATTTATTTTACACTTTTATTCCTGAAGTTTTAAAGCAATTAACATCTAAAATTCAATCACTACATGTGGATTTCTTACGATACCTGACTTACCACTGTGCTTGCCCCGCAAGTGTAGTAGTAGCTTAGGTTTTTGCATCGCGGCGACGAAACACACAACGATTGTATCCTCACACGAACACACTTTTACCGCTCGATCATCTACCCTATTGAACAGAGGGAATTTATTTTAAACGAAAAAGATTTTGAAATAAATTTTTTATTCTCCATTGTAGACTCTACATAATCATCAAAAAATTCATATATTGTTTTTGCATTTTGCAAAACAATATCAGACTCAAGCTCACTACCGTGCTAGGAAGATTTATCATTAAATTTTTTCTTGCAAAATTGATCACTTAGAAATTTTTTGTTATAAATGATTAAATCAAAATAGAAAAAGTGGGAAGTTGTAGAACTAGGATACCTGTTAAGGCTAAATCTGTTAAGAAACCCACACGAGCCAATGCCTTTTAAGTCTAAAACACTTTTTCCAAAAGCTATGGAAATTTGGTTAAGAAAGAAGAATTAAGTTACCAAATGTGATGTAATATTGTTTTATCAACATTAAATGCTTCATATAAAAACTCTCAGTGGTACCTTGATTCTAATTGTTCTAGATATATGACCGGGGACAAATCAAAGTTTTCCTCTTTAAATTTTTTGTTGGAGGAAATGTCACCTTTGGAGATGGAAAAATGTCCTGAATCACGAGAAAGGTAAAAACTAAAGGTGAAGGGCTTCCTAACTTGGATGAGGTCCTACTACTTCAAGGACTTAGAAGGTAATTTGTTAAGTATAAGTCAATTTTACGACACTCATAACATTGTTAAATTTTTCAAATTAGAGTGTAAATTTTTTATTCTAGATGAAAAAATAATTTTGTGTGGTGAAAGAACACCCGATAATTGCTATGTTGTTATTGAAAATAAAGAATTTAAAAATTGTTATCTTTTAGGCTAAATGATTTAGACTTATGACATGAAAGACTAGGACACATTAATTATGAAAATTTGTCTAGATTAACAAGTCAATAACTTGTATTTGGCATACCTAAAATACCCAAGATCAAGCATTCTATTTGTGGTCCTTGTCAAATAGGAAAAATTCATAAAGTCCAGCACAAGAAAGTTAAATATGTTTAACATCTCACCCTTTAGAGTTACTACACATGGATTTGATGTATCCCTCTAGAACTACTATTATATATGGCAACTATTCCATCCTTTTCATTGTAGATGACATTTCTAGATTTACTTGGATTGCCTTTTTGAATGAAAAATCAGATACTTTTCAAAACATTTTAAGAATCCTTTTAAGGATTGAGAATGAAAAGGGCATTTAAGTAACTTGGATTCGAAGTGATAGGGATGGAGACTTTATGGACACTAGTGTAGTAGAATATTATATAGGACATACGTATAAATATGAATTTAGTGCACCCAAAAAACCTCAATAAAATGGTATAACTGAAAGAAAGAACCTAATCATAAAAGAAATGGCTCGTGTCTTGCTTCACGCTAAAAATTTATAAATACTTTTGGGTAGAGGCTATGCAAATTGCATGTCACGTAATAAATAGAGTGTGCTTAAGGAAAAGAACTAAACAAACACAATATAAAGAGAACAACCCCATTTGAAATATTTTAGGGTGTTTAGCAGTGAGTGTTATGTTTGTAAGGATAGAGAACACTTGTCTAAGTTTGACACTAGGAAAGAAAAAATTATCTTTTAGGTTATTCACCAAACAACCGTTCTTATCCTGTGGTTTAATAAAAACCATAATGGAATCCAGTAATGTTATTGAGAATGATTGTGTTGCTCATGACCTGGAAGAAAGTGAAAATCCTTTACCTATTGACAATTCTAAAAATAAACATTTACCCAAATAGTCAACAGACAGTGATTCTGACTCCCTACCAAATGATGAACCCGATGTTCCTTACTGGGTTAAGGTAAATCACCCTAAGAAAAATATTGTAGGGGATATTAGATACCCTATACCAACTAGATCTCATTTTTTTACTTCTTTATATTCTTTTTATGTATCTTCAATTGAACGAAAACATGTTAAAGAAGAAACAGTAGATGTATATCGGTTATTAGCAATGAAAGAAGAATTAGTATAGTTTAGACTACACGGTGCTTGGTATTTCGCCACACTCACACGAACATAATTAGAACCAAAGGGATATTTAAAAATAAGTGTGTGAGTCCAGTAATGTCTTAAAAAACAAGTCTAGGTTAGTAGCACAATGTTACACAAATTGATGGTATAGATGTAGATGAAACTTTTTCTCCTGTAGCTAGACTAGAATTTGTTACACTTTTGCTTGCTCTTTCGTACCATTTAAAATTCAAAATTTATCAAGTGGATGTAAAATCTATATTTTTAAATGTTATTTTAAATCAATGATATGCCCAATACTGGTACTAAGGCCGTGAAGGGCACCCAAATAAGTGTTGTTGCCTGGGGCTCAGACAGGTCGCGATACCATCCTTCTTTCAGTACCCAAAGAGTCCATGACCTTGTCTCTACCAGTATGCATCCACCTCCTCCAACAATAGCGCATATCCTACTATAGACTTAGCCACATCTACGTGCATTTTGCAGTTGTCCAACTTCTAGAAGGATTCCACCCTTGCATCAGTTATTCATATGTCACGTGTCTTATGAACGTGACCCCTTCCCTTAACTTATATAAATAGAAGTGTTCACCCCCCCCCCCCCCCCCCCACCCCGTAAAGCATAACATGTTTGGCAACTAAGCCTTACCAAAATCTCTACCCACTTTCTCTCTCTAAGAGCTCACTCGGGTCACCCCAACACCTAAGCCATTGAAGTCTGCGGCCCCTATATGACCTTTCTCTATAGGTCACATCTAGCTTAGCATAGAGCCTATATATTCATGTATTTATCTCTCTCTCTCTCTCTCTCTCTCTCTCTCTCTTGTACACCTATATAAGCAAGCAACCTTTGTAATAATGAAAACATATAGTGAGAATGTGGCAATAAAAGTGGACGCACGCTCGTTTATAACCGAACCACTATATATCTTTTGTTCTCTCTCTCTTTTCTTATTGTATTATGCTTTCTACACTTTATGATGGTTAAGAATAACTTTGATGACATGGTCACTTATTACAGATCCAAATTCTTACATCATCATTTTGGCACCGTCTGCAGGAAACGAGATGTTCTACTAAGTTTCCTCTCATATCGGATCCATAATACCTTATTTCATTAAGGGTACCTCCGGGTCATTATCCCATAGGTGAGATTTCAATTATTAGACCCATATTATGCATACACCCCCCCCCCCCCCCTTAAGAGGATTTTTCTTTCTAGATCAAGTTTCTAAGTCTTTTACTATGGCTTTAGAACAAGATTTTTTTACCCCAACGATGTTAACGTGTTATTCTGAAAAGCTTGATAGGCCATGGCATCACATAGATAGGTAACTAGGGACATATCCCTCTTAGTTTTTCTCTAATCCTTTAGGCATTTAATGCCACTTTATTTCCTATATGGTAGGAGTCTAGTCACAAAGCTTATGTTATTTCGCAAATAAGGACTTTTATGTCTTAGATTAGCTCCTGGGAGACCTTTTTGGTCCTATTCTTGGGGGTTAAATCTCAATTTTGGGTCAATTTCTATTAAGACCCATCACTGCACCTTACTAGATGAGGAGTGGCATGTTGACTGCCAATACGCCGCATCCCTTATGCAGCTGCTTAGCCAATTTTTTTCTTTTTGGAATATTATTGTTTTTAATTATTAAATTACTATATTCGGGACCAAAGACGCCGAAAAATACTTGGAAAATCGAACGACGGGACTTACGTCTTGTGGGTCAAGTTAAGTTACAAAAGGCTAGGTCACGTTATTAGGAAATTGATGATTCAATGGATAAAATCCAGCTATCCGATCGCCTCAAGGATCGATAAACTGTCCAAGATAGGACACGATACCTTTTACAAACTTTTTGTTACTTCGCCACCTGGAGGAAAGAGCCCATCAAATTGTACAATCTGAGGAAACCATCTCGAGACAGAAAATATGTTTTCTCGTATCACTTCTGGCAGGTATTTCTTCAAAGATAGGCCGCAACCTCATCCTTATTACCTTGACAGGCCGCAGTAATCTGCTTTAGTTTAGATAGGTCACAACATTTGATAGAAGGTTATATCCTTAGCCTCATACTTGTTCTTTTAAACTTGATTACTCTATAAATCTTAGTTTCTCTCACTAAGCTACAGTTTGCCTCGGAGTATTTTTCGAAATACTCACACTCTAGAAGCCGTGAAAGGAGGTTTTGGATAGGATCCCTAGTAATATGAAGATGTGGCACATTTTTTTAGATGCATCAACCACCTATATAAAGGCTAAGCCCCCTTCAAGGCCATATTAACCTCCTAGGGTAGAGGATTCTAATGTTATAGTCCACAGCCTTTATTACCATGCAGAAGGCCGCGGCCTTATAAGACAAGGCCATAGCCAAGGCATTAAAGAGGAAGAGAAAGCAGAAGGATCAAGAGGCAAAAAGTCCCTACAAGGAATTCACACCCCTGAGTTACAGTTTGGAGGATGTCCTTGAAAGCATAAAGAAAAATAACCTTCTCAAATGTAAGGAGAAATTGAGGTCCCTGCCACAAAAGAGGGACAGGCACATGGTGTGATTTCATCAAAACCATAGCCACACTACCAATGGATTCTTTTCTTTGATGAATGATGTTGAAAGGAACATCAAGTAGGGGATGCTCCACCAGTTTAAAGGGCATATAACGCCTAACGAAAACAGTTGCATGCCTGTATACCTACCTTAGAATATTTTATATTCAGAGCAACTTTGAGTTAAAACTTACATGTTTTGTATTTCACGAACACTCATATATATATTCTAACACTAAATTCTCAATTATCCTTCAAAAATCTTTTCGAAAGATTCCAATTTTAACAGGTTTGAAGAGAACCTAATAATCAATTATCCCGATGATTGGCATGATAGAGAGAAGATGGCTTCAGAAGAAACGAGCGTGATGGCCTTAAATGGCATTTAACATCCCTCTTAGAGTTATAGCCTCGAATGGCGTATGATACTTCTATTATCCTTGGGGGCTTATAATACCCTTTATTAGCCACGTGTTGGCTTATAATACCCTTATTTAGCCATGGGTTGGCTTATAATACACTTTGGTTGGCCTATAATACCCTTATTTTTTCGTGGGGTTGGCTTATAATACCCTTATTTATCCTTGGGAGTTTATAATACCCTTTTTTAGCAGGGGTGGCTTACAATACCCTTATTTAGCCTTGGAAGCTTATCATTCCCCAAATGTCCTGGGATAGCCGTGGGGGGATTGATCGATACCCTGCCATGGGTGGCATGAAATTACCCAATAATCATGGGGGACTTGATAGATACCCCACCATGGGTGGCATGAAAACACCTAATAGACGTGGGTGGCTTCATAATACACCCAACCAAGGGAGGCATGAAAAATACCCCAAATCAAAAGGGCAAAGTTTAATTCAGTCCAGAAGGCAATAGCCTGATAAAGAACAAATATAGGTTGATGGCTTGATGTCCGCAGCAAGGGAATTCAATTCCCAAGGACCACTATAATCTAAGTACACAGTGGCAAGCATTCTATATTTTAATTCTAATAAGCCTATAGTCTTCGACAGGGAAATTCAATGCCCAAGAACTTCAGTTCAGGGAGATTACAGTGGGCATCTCAAATTTGCGTAAAAATTTAATATTTACAAGGCTATGGAAGGCAATTTATATTATTCCAGTTACATTCCAATAGACTGTGGAAGGATTATCTAAGTTTCTATGCATCTTACACTCTACGACATAAAGCTATATAGTGCAAAACAAATAAATAAATGTGCATATAATAAAAACTCAAAGTGTGTAATATAAAATTAAAAGGTCGTGAAGGGCCTACGCTATTTAGTACAAGTTCAGAGTTTATAATGAAGTTATGGAAGTGAAACAGTATAAGTTCAAAATAAAGATTACAAAGTTAAGAGGTTGAGTCCTTTTCTTCACCATCTTCATCTCATTCTGCAGTAGTTTCAGTTTCCTACTCAGCCTCAGCGATCGCAGCTCTCTCTCTTTAAGAGGTTGAGTCCTTTCTTTTCTGGGATCACCGTCAGGTGACACATATATGGTCCGCACTCTTAAAATACGGACTGACCCGTACAAAAGAGTACTCTCTCTCTCTCTCTCTCTCTCTCTCTATCTATATATATATATATATATATATATATATATATATATAGTTTTGATAACTTGTATTTTAAGGTCATACACTTAAAACTAAAAACATATAGAAATAGAGTTACGACATATAATCAATAGGGACAAATATTCATGTGAAGCTTTCATATTTATTACTTTGAGACTTTAAATATATTTCCTTAAAACCCATGTTAACATTTTCTATATAGAATAATGCTTTTGTACGAACTGTCTCGCATTTTAACATTGCAGACCGAACATGTGTTATCGAATTGTGACTCTAGAAATTATCTGCTAAATTATAGGTGCGCTCTCTCTTTTCTGGGTGCATCGCCAAGTGACACGTGTCCAATCCGTAGTGTTAAAATGCGGACCGGTTCGCACAAGAACAATATTGTATATATATATATATATATACACACACACACACACACACACACACACACACTACCGCTCTTGTGCTGACTAGTCCGCATTTTAAGAGTGCAGACCAGATATGTATCACCTGGCGAGGAGCCTAGAAATTATCGACTAAATTATAGGAACTCTCTCTCTTTTCTGGGCTCACCGCCAGGTGACACATGTCCAGTCCGCACTCTTAAAATGCGGATTGGTTCGCACAAGAGCAATACTGTATATATATATATATATATATATATATATATATATATATATATATATATATATATATATATATATATATAGAGAGAGAGAGAGAGAGAGAGAGATCGCCTGATATAGGGGTGTATTTCGATCGGATCGGAATAAGGGTGTTCGAAAAAATTTCCAAAATTTTCGGAATTTTAAAATCCTTTCCAAATCAGAAAAAATAAATTTCGAAAAATCATTTTTTTTCGGAATTCTCGAAATTTTTATTATTCGAAAAAATATCGAAAAAGTTGGAATTATCAATTTCATCTATTTCGAAAAATATCGGAACTATCATTTTTAAAAGATATACATATGATTAATGAAGAAACTCTAGAATGCATCAATAGCATAAACAATAATGTAACATACTAATATGAATTTTCAAACATTGTACCAATAAAAATCACAACAAAAAACCATTGTTCTAATAAAATAAATACAAATAAAGGTTCCCCAAATTTGGTTCAAATCTGGTACAAAATAGGTAATTCTGGTACTACTGGGTACGCCTGGTACAACATTTTGTAAACATGATTAAATGAATTACCTTTGAAAATATCACCTCAAGTAGAAGATCAAAGAAATTTTACCTTTGAAGATACCACCTCAAGTAGAAGATCCAAGAGTTAGTTTTTGAAAGTCTTCCAATACAACTGAAATGATTGAAAAATATACAAAATTAATTAAAATGCAACTAAATAACTGAATAATAAATACAAAATTACATACAAATGAGTATAAACCTCTCTCAAGTTCAAAAAGAACCTCAATTTTTTCTTCAACGGAATAATTAACAATGGATGGTGCAGGGCCTCTTAACCAATCTTGTGTACAAACCAAACACTCCACAGTAGTAAGGGTCAACGAGCTTTGAAAAGGATCAAGAACACGACCAGCTGTGCTGAAGGCACTTTATCATTAGGTAAGTTAAATTCCACCTAGTTTTGACATTTAGACATAAAACCCTCTTACTAGTTAACATTTCATCTGAAGCAAATTTTTTAAATGCTTGCATGTGTGAAGAACCACTCCTCACATACTTAACACTTCTACAAAGGCGCTTAATAGTTGTTTTCACCTCTTCAACACCATCCGTAACAACTAAGTTGATTATGTGTGCAAAGTATCTTAAATGAAAGATTTCACCTTCCAACAACAAACCATTTCTTTTTTATAATCTTCTTTTTAAATCCGCAACACATGTATCATTATTCTTAACATTGTCAAGAGTTATTGTTAAAACTTTCTCTAGACCCCATTCTATTAAATAACTTTCCACGGCTTTAGCAATGGCTTCTCCCTTGTGAGGATGTGGAAGTACTTTAAAATTAATTATTTTCTTGTGAAGTTTTCAATCGTTATCCACAAAGTGAGCTGTTAAGACTATATAACCAAGATTTTGAATTGATGTCCACATATCAGTTGTGATGCATATTCGTGTAGACGTGGCCTTAAAAAATTCCTTTAGCTTTTGTTTTTCTTCAAAAAACATTAGCAAACATTCTTTTATTATTGTAGTTCTACAAATAACGTGAAACTTTGGTTGTAAATCTTCACAAAATCACCTAAAACCTTCCTTCTCAACATGACTAAAAGGGAGTTCACAAAGAATGATCATTCTTGTTAAAGATTTACAACATTTTTCTTGCAAATTTTCAAGGAGTCAATTGACCTTTTTTCAAAAGAAATAATATTTTGTCCGGTACCTTCTTCACCCCTAGGAAACTCCGTACATTTTTTAATGTGGTTCCACAACTTGTTGGTTCCACCCGAAGAAGGTGCATTAATAGTAGAATGACAACAGACACAATCAGCTTTTCCAGAATATTTTTCGGTTCCTTCTACAAGTTGTTTGGTAAAGTAAATTCCATAACTCTGAAGTTCCATGATTTCCCGAAAGACTGGATTTGACACCAGTCTTTGACTTTTTTTTACTACTTTCCGTAGTAGGGTTGCTACTGACTAACGTGGAACTCTCCTTCATAATTGACATATATCTGAAGTAATACCACACCAAATAACAAACAGAGGCAACATATTAGAAATTAACACACATATATTTATACAGATTTATGCACAGGGTGTATCTAGAAACATATTTAATTTAAATCAGAGGGTTTTTATATACAGAGGGTGTGTCATACAGATTGTTTACATATATAAATTAAATCATAGGGTGTTTACATACAGATTTATACAGAGGGTGTGTCAAAAAATCATATCTACAAAAACATATAAATTAAAAAAAAATCAAGGGCATTTACATGACTCGGGTCTTCATACAAAGTGTCAAAAATGGAATCAAAAATCAACTCAGCCCAAGTCGTATAACTCAACAAGAAAACGGCATTTATACAGTGGTGAGACATATATTAACAAAAAAACACCATTTCTTCTTCTCTATTTACTCTGTGTCATATTTAAATTAACAAAAAAAAATCAAATCTGACTCAAACTTGAGGTGAGTGACCTGAGATGCAAGCGATGGCTGAGCGGCTGAGACGAGGTGTCGTGCGATATGCGAGATGAGGTGATGTGATGAGGCCTGAGATGAGGTGCTGTGATGAGGCCTGAGATGAGGATTAGAGAGAGATGAGGTCGGGGATTGCTTGGAGTATGGCCTGAGATGAGAGTTTAGGTTTAGAAAGAGGGTGATAGAGAAAAGCGGGAGGGGCGGCTGAACTGTTTTTAGGTTTAGGAGTGTTGTGTGTGTTAATGTGTAGAATATATATGGTAAAGATTGAGGGTTAAGATTGTTTTAAATGAAGTGTTGAGACTATACTGCTAATAAATAATTTTTTAATGCTAAAATGTTAGTACAAATAATAATTAAAAAATTATTAAAATAAATATTAATATTATGATTTCGAAATATATTTTGGATAATTCGGATCGGCATATTATCGAAATTTTCGGATCATAAATTTGAAAATTCGGAAAATTAAATATGGTTTCTGATTCCATTTCAATTTATTTCGGAAGATTCAAAATCGAAAAATTCAGATATCGAAAATTTAAAAATATATCAAAATCGAAAAATTACGGATCAAAAATCAAAAAAATCAAAAGTTCGAAAATAATTAACAACCCTAACCTCATATATTGGGTTGAAAATGGAACCGGGTTGTTTGATATGGCCTGAGATGGTATACACTTTGGAGTTTGGAGTTTGGAGTATTGGTGGCCATTCCTTTTCTGTATCCACAAAACCAAAGAGACACCAACCGTTAAACTTTAGCTGGCAAGCTTGACGGGTTGGGACTCACGACAGCTAAAAAGATACCAAAATGGCAAATCCCGTAAATTCAACTTCAACCACATCCACCCACTTAAAGTTTCAACACAGCACTAAAAAATTAATGCAAACAACACAAGCCACACGTCCACAACACTCGGAAAACCCTCTCTCTCTCTCCTACTGATGTGTCATATCACAAAGCCACAAAACCCACTACCAAAAAAACAATTAAAAATCACACAATTTATAAAAACCCCTAGCCCACATCCCACTTCTCATACAATAAAAAAATGTCCCAAAATATGTTTTCAAAACTCTCTGATGACGTTGTTCTCACAATTTTCTTCAAGCTCGAGGAAGACCCAAGAAATTGGGCTAAATTGGCTTGTGTTTCAACAAAGTTTTCATCTATTATTATTAATAGTTGTTTGAAACCAAAATGTTCCCAAAAAATGCCCACAATTGTGTCTGATCTTATCTCTAACACCGACAAAGATTGGACCACTCTTCACAAACTAGCAGTTTGTTGTCCGGGTCTTCACCATGCTGGGGTTTTGTTAGAAAACTCAGATTTTGGTCTTGAGAGAGATCTGGGTCCCGATGAGGATTATATAGAGAGAAAATTGAATCAATTGGATCAATCAAAAACTCTACCTCCTTGTTCTTCCATGAACGTTGCCACGATTGATCAAGTGCAAGGTCACCCTTTTTTTTCTTCTGTTTAATTTAACTGACTTTTTGCTATAAATTAACTTATTCTTCATGCTTTTCTTTTGGGGAGATCTCATGTCTTATTTTTTTCAATAATCATATTTTAACTCAAACTTTCCCAAAAAGATTAAGTGTGTCTAAATTTGGTGGGACCTACGTATGTTATAAACTTACTTAATGTGTTTTGGATAATGTGTTGGGAGATCTTTTGAAACATATAATATTGTTACTTTTCTTTTTACTATTTGTTAAAAATTATTTCTTTTTTTCTTTTTCTAACAAAGTAAGACTTTTTTTTAATAAACTTTTCTTTTTGAAAAGTCGCATTTTAGTAGTAACTGTTAACCACAGTCTTTCTTGGTTTTTTTTTCGAAGTAAAAAATGTGACATTTTGTTATAAATGACTTTTTTTCGTTCTGCATTTCTTTTGGGGACGTCTTATTTTAGTAGTTGGTCTTTTTTTCCTTTTTACATAAAAAAAAAGTGTATTTTTGTTATAAACTAAATTATTCGTTATGCTTTTACATAAAAATTGTGTCATTATGTAATTATTGATTCACAAAATACAAATAACTCTCAATTTTGTTCGAAACTTAAGTTGTTAGAGCATCTGTAATGGAGGGAGGTTCACGAAAGTTATATTGCAAACTGAAAAAGGTTTTTATCTTTCGTGGAAAGTAAATCCTCACAATGGTGGAAGGATAAAATTTGCAATGAGAGTTCCTAGTCTGACTTCTTACGAACAACATTAGTTCGTAAGAAATAGTACGAACTAATGTTGTTCGTAGGAACCCAAATATATGATAAAAAATTATTATTTATAGTGCTTACGAACTTCATTTGTTCATATAAATTCCTACGAACAAATGAAGTTCGTAGGAAGCCTTTACAAATTCTGTACCCGTTCCGCAACTTTGGAGAACCCATGCAAATCCTTCTACGGAATTCGTCCCTTTCAACCCACCATTGCAGTCCTACAAATTTGTAAATTTACAACTTTTCTTGGAATCTATCGTCCCCGGTGTGGATGCTCTTAGCCTCTAACAAGGTGGTTCAAGTTTTTTGTTTTTATGTTAGGTTCCTTAAATTACTAAATATAACAATGTGAAAGTGTTATATTACTAAATAAATATAACAATGTGAAACCGATAGATTATGAAAATACTATAAATATAAGTATATTATCACATAATTTGACGAATATGATTGAGAGAATCATATTATAAATATAACTATTAAGACAATTAAATTATCACACATTATAGTAATATAACATTGCGAGGGATCATGTTGAACCACACACTAACTAAACTAACCCTTTGTCATAATAAATTCTCTCTTTTTTCATATAAATACTTATAAGTTAATTTCTCAATAATTTTTACAGAAGACCTTATAATTTTTTATAAATTTCAGGATCGGATTTGCCTTTTTCGAGCCAAAGCGATGTTGATTCGGATTGTGCTTGGTCTTTATTCGATGATCTTTACTTTGACACCATGTATAATGCTACTGAATCTGAAGATCAATTTGAAACTTATGAAAATCTTCTAATGGAAGGTGTGTTTAAGAAGAGGAAAATTTGCACATCTTTAAATCTCAACTCTCATTTGGCATCGAGCGTCTGGAATTTGAGTCGCGAGCAAGGAAATAAGTTGCTCGCGAGTCGATTTAGAGGCGATTGTTTATACATTTGCGATTGGCCGGGTTGTGTTCACGTCGAGGAGAAGCGGAATTACATGCTTTTTAGGGGGATTTTCAAGAATTTCAAGCGATCTAGTGTTTGGAGAACAATTAAAGATGGGGATCGGAGTAAGATTGACTTGAATTGTGGTTATTGTTCTTGTAAACAAATTTGGGATTTGCATTCTGCATTTTGCTTGAAGAGGATTTTTGGGTACCATGATGATGGTGAGCCAGTTGTTCGAGCTTATGTATGTGAGAATGGGCATGTATCTGGCGCGTGGACTGATTGGCCTTTGTACTCGTGACTTGGGTATTTTGCATTTATGGTATTTCTTTGTTTCCCTCAATGTAAGGACGGTGTTCTATATATATATATAGTTGTATCTGAATTTCTACTTTATTTTGGGTTTATTGAACTAATTAGTATTATTAAATTTATAACATGTTTCTACAATTTAGAAGAAATAATGAAGTAATATAATATGGTTTTGAAGTTAGTTAGATCCATGTGTATATTGATGTATTTTAAATTAAGAGTACAGTTCGCATTTTAATATATAAGATCAATGTTTTGTAAATTATAGTTAATTTTGGCCACTAGATACATAAACGTTGACTTTTTTGGCTACTCGTAATTTGAATGGGGGTAATTCGTTTGTTTGAGGTTTCCTTTGATAGATTAAGTAATGTTTAAGTTTGGGATGGGCCCCCATCTGAGTGATGGTTAGTGACTCAACTTACAACCATTATCGTGTACAAATTATTAGGGTATGTTTGGCTGTTAAGTGGGAAATAGCTAAGTAGGGAAAAAATATTATGGCAAAATTTTTATAGGCAAATGTTAGGTTTGTCTACTTTGGGCTATCAAACAATTTAATGAGTTAAAAATTAAATTCAACCCAATGGGTCAAAAAATTCAAATAATTATTTAAAAAACAAATAAAAATTTGCTAACATAAAATATATTTTACCAAAATAAATAGATTTTATCAAAAAAGTAAATTAATACATTTTTTGAAACATTTAAATAATTTTAATGGTTATGAAAAATATAAAACATTTTTTAAAATAGTATTTTAAGTGTTTAAAACAGTGTTTTAAATAGTTTTTAAAACAACTTTTAAAAACAGTTTTCTAAAAATAGTCAAACTAGTAAAAACAATGTTTTCTAAATTTAGTTTTTAAACAATTTTTAATAACTGTCTTAAAAATTGTTTTTAAAAATATCTTTTTAAAACAATTTTTAAAAATTGCTTAAAAACAGTTTATAAAACATAGATAATTTTTAAAAACAGCTTTAATACTGTTTTTAAAAAGAGTTTTAAAAAAGTATTTTTGAAATATTTAAAATAGTTTTTCAAAACAATTTAGGAAATTATTTTTTAAAACAGTTTATTAAAATATTTTAAACATTTTTTCTTAAGTTATTTAGAAGAGTTTCATAAAATAATTAATAAAACATTTGAGAATAACATAAAAAAAGTGGGAAAGAGTATTCATTTATAGTTGGCAAATTTGTTGGAAATTTTTTCTGAATCAAATAGAGAATCAAAATTTGCTCACAAAAAGTGAACAAATGATGGTAAAACATGGATACCCATGGAAAATTTTGTCATGACAAATTATGCAACCAAAGAGATCAAAATGTTGATAAATCCTTCATTTGCCAACTTATTTGTCAATTTTCATGGCAAAAGTGGACAATTAAACGAACCCTTAAAGGTAAATTTGGCAAACTTAATTCCAAGTACCGGAGTTTGAAGCACCAATTTCGTAATCACTATTTAGTTTGTATGGATATATTTGGAATTACAATCCATCTTAAATTCCATAATTGACCTTAGTCCTGCATCTTGAATTCCATAAAAGAGGCTGAGAGTTCTAAAATTGATTTTTTTGTAACTACGATCACAACCAAAATTGAATAAATTAACCCCTTGCTTTTCTGACAATCCTAGTCTCCCGCCTTTCTTTATCATATTGATGAAGCATGTTATTTGACTCAAGCATGTTAATGGTATGAACTTGTAAAAGTACAGCTCACGGGTTGTGATGATCAAGACTGCATGTGGGTATCTGGTGATACCATGTGTAGGCATCCATAAAACTCATCTTTGATTCCATGTGGTTGACTTGACGAGTTAATCGATTTTAGGCAAATAAAAGTTGTCCTTTGATCAGGCATCGTTGAGACAACTCTTAATTTACCGTTTTTCTTTCAGATCATCACGGTGTTGGAGATCCGATAGGGTAATCAGATCTCCCTAGTGGAGTCGGTATGAATTATCTTCTCAACTTCATCACACATTGCTTTCACCTAATCTAGAGTTGAGTTTCTTAACTTTTTCTTGAATAGTCGGTTAACACGATCCACGTGTAGCTAGTGACAAGCAATCATTGGATCAATACTCGGTAAGTCATAAGGCTGCCAAAGAAACACATTGGCGTTCTTTTCAGAAATTTCACGAGTTGATCGGTTTCCTCCTCTGACAGCTTTGAACCACTGAGGATGAAGATCTATGGCTGAAATGAATCACATCTCACGAGGAACTATTATTGTTTTAACAGGGGTCACGCTTGTCTCCTTAACCACGCTCTAAACTCCCTTAATCTACCAGTTGGCCTCCAAGTCCTCATCACCTTTATCCTTATTTGTTACACTTTGCCTGACACCGCGACAAAGCAACTCTTTTTGCTACCTTATTGCCCTTATTCTACATTATGTCTTGGATAGTCGGGAATTTGACTTTATGATGAAGAGGACACGAATCTGATGGTGTGGAGCTACTATCTTCCTAGAATGGTATTATAAGGAGACTCGGACCCAACCACATGAAACTTGTGTATTCTTAGAAAACTTTGATTTTGGCTCAAGTGAGATCTCAGTCTCGATAAGGATTATCAAAAGATAAAGTTGATTCAATTGGATCTATCATAGCCTATACCTTCTTCTTCTATGGACGTGAACCTACTTACGCAAGTGTAACGTGAGCGAGTCAATAAAACCTAAGTGATTTTTTTATTATAAATTGCATTTTATTCCCTTGTTTTTTATTTTGGGATGTCTCAAGTTAATAATTTGCTTCTTATTTGCGCAATATGTATAGTTTTAGCATTGCAGTTCATAGTTTTGTTGCATAAAAGGTTTATTTTCATTTTTAAACCTTTTAATTATTTATGTCATAAATTCTTCCTCTAAAGTATTACAAAATAATAAAAATGAATTTCAATATTTAATTATGCAAAACCTTTTATCAAAAACATGCATGATTACTTAACCATAAAATAAAAATAACTCATTTTAATACGATGTCTTTTTCTTTTACATAAAAAATGTTTTCGTTTTGGGGGTCTTATTTTAATATTCTATCTTTTCTTCATGTACGTAAAATATGTGTATTTTTAATATGGAGTTAATGGTTTTGTTGCATTTTAAGGTCTCCATTTTTTTTTTCGAAGCCTTGTAATTATTTTTGTGATCTTTTAAAAGAGTTTTAAAAATGAAAAATGAATTTCACTGTGTAATTATGAAAACCTTTGCAAAAATATATGTAATTGTTATATAAATTTTTTTAAATAACTTTAAATTGTATCTTTAGACCTTTAAGGAACTTTAGTTGCTAGCCTTTTATAAGGTGGTTCAAGTTTTTTTATTATGTCACAGTCTCTCACCCTTGGGTCCCTTAGTTTACTGAATATAACTCATTTTTACAGAACTTTAGTTGTTGGCCTCTCATAGGGTGGTTCAAGGTTTTTTAATTTTATGTTACTATCTTTCACTCATGGGCTCCTTAATATAACAATGTGAATTTGTTATTACGTAATAGCAGTTTGAAACTGTTATATTACCTAAAGATAACAATTTAAAATTGTTAGATTATAAAAATACTATAAATATAGGTATGTTATTACATAATTTAACGAATATGATTGAGAGAATCATATTATGAATGAGAGAATCATATTATGAATATAACTATTAAGACATTTAAATTATCACATATTTATAGTAATATAACATTGTAAGGGATCGTGTTGAATTACACACTAAACTAACCCTTCATCATAGAAGGAATCGCTAATAAATTATTTTTTTTTATAGAAATACTTATAAGTTAATTTCTCAATAATTTTTATAGAAGACCTTATAAATTTTTATAAATTTGAGGACCGACTTTTCCTTATTTTGCAAAAGTGGTGTTGAATCGGATTGTTCATGGTCTTTATTTGATTACCTTTACTCCGACGCCATCTTTAATGCTTCTGAATTTTAAGGTCAATTTTAAACTATGGAAAATCCTCTAAAGGAGGGTGTTTGTAAGAAGATGAAAATTTGAAAATCTTTTATCTTAAAGTCTCATTCGTCTTCTAGTGTTTGGACTTTGAGTTGCAAGCAAGAAATTAAACTGCTCATGAGTAGATTCAGAGGCAATTTGTTCATACAACCAGTCGGGATTTAATTTGTTTCCTTAAATAAATGCAACGAAAATACAGCCACATGGTCCTGAATCGTAAACTACTGAAAATGAAGGAATTATGTCATCAGAGCTTTCTGAAGTCTTGCCGAGTCAATAATCGACTGAAATCCAAAAGTGCTAAATAAAATCAATATAATCCAAAATTGGAAATCTGAAATAATGATAATGGACAACATTTCCCAATAGAGAGTACTAAAAAGAGATCTTACACTAGATCTGAATGAATGAATCGTTTATGCAAAGTCCTTCCAGCCTCCACAATGCTGCAGCTATTAGTACCTGGACTGAATCCTCAAGTCTGGCATCCCTGTGGATGGACACCTAAAAGGGTTTTAAAATTTTTTTGCTAGCAAGAGTTAGTACACAAAACGTTTTGAAAATATTTTGCAAGTGATTATCACAGTAAGATGAGTTATTGATTACACATGTTAAGATTTTGCGTACACTCTCTTGAGTTACCTCACCCCTCATCTATTGCATGCCCAACATCCCGTACTTAGCCCACCTAGCTGTATACCCAAGCTAATTGGACTATAGTATTCAACTGAACTCATCTACGCGACTAAGTTCCCATACCGCCCATATAGTATGTAATTGTAACCATATCTTATGATTTATATAATTAGATAATTGTTCACACCTTGCTATCTTTAACCTTTTATAATTAATTTCCCTACTTAATTTGCTTTTAGATGTATTCAGGGCATCTCATTATCTACTAAGTTGCATAAGTAGTTATTAATACAGTATACATTTCACACACAATATATACTTATAAATTCATTCATTACTAATATGTCCTCTTATAGGAGGGTGTTCCCAACAAAGACTGGTTAACTTAGTCAAATAGATTGATTGGTTCATGAAGAAGGAAAGGGAAGGCTGACCTATGGACCCACCTCGAAGATTCTTCACAAAAGTGGCTCGAACGACCCACCTCAAAGATTCTTCACAAAAGTTGCTCGAAGGACCCAGTTCGAAGATTCTCCCATTTACCAAGTTCGAAGGTTTCAATTCGTAGATTAAAGTCACCTGGATGACTGTAGTTTGTAATAAGTAATAGAATATTGTGTCATTTACTTTATCTTATAAATGTATGTTTGAGTGAGGTTGTTGGGTACCCACGAGGGACCATACCTGGCAGGGCATGGGAGAGCTAACATGCTCTATCGAACAACCTCCTCTTGGGAACCTCGCAGGGACATGGTTTGGAGGATTGAGAACAAGGCAATGTTGGGAATACAGTTACTAGCCCTCCGGGCACACTTGGGCGAAACTTCATTCAGAACAAATGGTCACTCGAGCCACAACAGCCGAGCCACCTTACCACTTAATTATTCGAAGAAACCTCCTCGAGGCACTCATGTATTGCACCTTGGAACCATAATAACTCTTAACCAACATACAAATGTCATAACACTCGAGCCACCTACCAACCCGTCTGACTGGTGTAACCAGATACATAACTAGGTCACTGTTTAAACCACTTTCTGATGTCATAAACGCCTGGCATTTAAGGACTCAAAAATGTAGCACTCGAGTGAGTTTATCTTTAGGATAGCAGGCCTAGCTCACCAAACCTGATCATTTATCCATCCTCAAGTAAGCCTCAAGCTGACATATCACGTCTCTCATTAATTCCCATAACACTTCTATCCAATAAAATGGATTCCCGCCAAAACCATGAAATCCCATGCATTTAATGCAATATCCTATGCATTTAATGAAGTATCTCGTGCATTTAATGCACCCAATCAGACTGATCGTAGGCACACTCACTCGAGTAGCCTTACCCCCCATATATACACTAGATGAGCAAGTTGGAAAGCTAAGATAATTCTTAGCCTAGAATTGTTGCCCAAATTCCTCCACATTCAAGACCCCCCTCGAGAGAGCATTAACTCCCCACACCCACCCGATACACTCATCATTGAGCATTAATTGAGCTTGAAGTTCCTACCTTTCCTTCAATGTGCCTGGAGTGCTTGTTTTGCCTCCCTTCGACCACGCTCCCTACTAGTCACATCTATTTATTGTGCTTGTCATACATCTTTTGTGTCAACATACTATTCAATACAAGTTTGAACATTGAGTTCTGTTGTTTCTAACTCACCCGTGGCCACCGTCAGCATTTAATGTTTAACGGTGTTAATCTCGGTCTTGATAAGGGTTTATGCCTCACTTAATACAAACGGGTTAACACGCTTCAAGGACTCTTGGTTCGGAATGGTCCATCGACACCAAGTAAAAGGATTGGTTCGGAATGTCACCTCGACCCCAAATTTATTTCATGTATTGGTTCGAAAAATCACCTCGACCCCACTAATGAAATTTTATATATATATATATATATATATATATATATATATATATATATTGGTTCAGAACTCTTTCATCACGACCCCAATTTAATATTTCCATATATTAGTTCGGAATCCTACCTCGACCTTAATATAGGCAATTATACTTTAGGTATTCTCTCCACCTAAGTATCTATATAATTTAGTAGGTATACACGCAACCTAATAATAGTTCTCATACGTAATATTTTCTCTTTAATATTCACCGTACTTATTAATTTACGATTTATCTCACTATCTCATTTTAATCGAGTATTCACACAACTCTAAGGGTCCTAGTTACCCCTCTATTCATTTCATAGCCAAACATCTCTAACCTATTTATATTAATTTGGATTGACGTTAGCTTCCCTCGTAACTCAAATCCATAATCCCCGATACACAACTCGATCCATTTATCTTTATCGGTCTATCTCTCCAAATCTTACACCCATGATTATAACGGACCCCCACTAAATACCTATTGGTCTTTACTAAGTTCCTATATAGCTATAATATTATCTCTAAGGTTCTTCTCAAGCGTTGGCAATCGCTTAGAACTCAACTCTAAGCTGTGGGTTCTTCAAATACTATTAGTATTAAGTGAGGCATAACCCCTTATCAAGATCGGGACCAACACCGTTAGATATAGAGAACAGTTTAGGGTCGCATGTGAATCAGAGACAGAGGGGTTTAATCATTCAAAGTTTCCCTGAAGAACATATTGACATGTGCAGCATGCGGTAAATATAATAAATGAAATGGGACCAGCAGACGGCGTGGTCGAAGGGAGGAAAAATAAGCACTCTGGGCACAATAAAGATAAGGCAGGAACTTCAAGTTCCATTAATGCCCAATGATGGTTGCATTGAATGTGTATGGGAGTTAATGCTCTTTTTGAAGGCTCTCTGGTATGAGGGAATTTGGGCAGCAATTCCAGGTTCTGGATCCTCTCTCTTCATCTGTTTGTTTTGGTCGTATTTATATGGAGGGAGAGGTTGCTCGAGTCAGCATGCCCTTGATCCCTTTGGCTTGGTGCATTAAATGCATGAGATACTACACTTAATGCATGGGATCTGTTAGTTTTGGCAAAAAAGCGTTATATTGGTTAGAAGCATTTCAGTCATTTATGAAGGATATGACTTGTCATCTTGGAGCTTACTCTAGGATGGCTACACGATCATATTTGGTGAACTAGACCTGCTATACTAAGGATAAAGGCACTTGAGTGTTGTATTCTTGAGTTCCAAAATGTCAGGCGTTATGACGTCAGGAAGTGGTTCAAACAATGGCTATTATTTGGTATCTAGTCACGTCAGTCAGACAGGTTGGCGCCTGAGGTATCTTGAGGAGGTGACCTCAAGGGTGTAAGTATTAGGGGGATCGAATGACTCGAGGAGGTTCACTCGAATAAGTAAGAAATGAGTCGGTACGAGTGACATTTGTCCTGGGTGAAGTTTTGTCCAAGTGTGCCAATAGGGTTGGTAATAACTCCCAACGTTGCCTTGTTCTCAATCTTCTAAACCATGTCCCTATGAAGTTCCCAGGAGGAGATAGCTTGATAAAGCAAGAAAGCTCTCCCATGCCCTGCCAGGCATGGTCCCTTGTGGGTATCAAGCGATCCCGCTCAACATATACATTCATAAGATAAAGTACATAATACAACATTCTACTTCTTATTACAAAGTACTGTCATCCGGTGACTTTTGTTCTTTGAGCCAGGTCGGCTGGAGGCTCTTCGGGGTAAAGCATTGCGAGCTATTTTCTTATGAGGAGCCTTCGAGGTGGGTCCTGCGAGCTACTTACATGGAGGATCTTCAAAGTGTGTTTGTGGGGCATCTTTCTCTGTCGCTTATTAATTCACTTGGGTGAGTTAATCATCCATGTGGGGGAATACCCCTCCACATTTGCCCCTTCGTAGAGATATTTGTTTATCTACATGAAGAAATATCTGTACGAAACCTTCACTTATCTACGATTTTCCCTCTTGGGGATAATGAAAAGATTTTTTCAAATTTCCCCTAAAGCTCTTCGTTCCCCAAGGTAGACAAGACCCGCATGTTTGCTTTATTAAATGCAGTTGTCGTTTGCATCACATATGGCAACGCCAAGGTGGCCACGTGAAGAGGACGCAACTATTTGATGCGTCGTTCCTCATATCAACATCATAGCAACCTTTAATCTTCTGCCCTCACGCGTGTTTGGCCAACACGCCAGCCACATAATTTTAAAATTCTAAATGTCACCTTTGTTGTCATCTTTTGAAATTCGTGTTGCCCCTATAAAAGGGGGTGTAGCTTTAGTTGAGACTCACCTTTGGGTTTAACTTTCTGAGTTTAAGCTTTTCTGTGAGAGTTTGGAAGAGGCAATCTTCCTTACTTCAAGCTTTTTTCAAATATCTTCCATTCTCTTTTCTCTCATCTGATATGGCACCGGTAAAGAGAACTCTTTCTGTCAGGGGCACCTCTCCTACTATCCAGGCACGTCAGGCTCAGTGGGCACGATACCACCGTGCCCCTTACTTTAGAGAGGATGATCATTTTTGGGCGATGGATGAATGGTTTCCCATTGCTCTGGTGCCAATTGAGGAGCCAAACTTGTTAATGGACGAAGGCGAAAATGCTGAAGACTTCGCTTATATCCTTACCGCAATTGTCACCCGTTTTCGAATAGAGCGCAGTGATTTCCTCTACTCCAAGGTGGAATTTGAGGCATCCTCTGGTGCTAGTGAAAGGTTGGGCCCTTGGACAAAGTATATCCACGGAAAGTACTCGGTTCAACTGGCCCTCGTAGGGTTATCCTGCTCTCTGTGGTTGGGTGACCTTACCTTGGCCAAGAATAACACTACTTTACAACTGTTGGTGTTGCGGTGGAGCCATAGGTCACACACCTTCATGGCTGCTTGGGGAAAGTTCACCGTTACCCTTGAGGACGTGTGTGAACTGTTGGGATTGGAGGTTGCTAGATATGACACCTTATTTGAGGAGGCTGTTTCTAGTGAAGAGAAAACTCCGTGGAATGAGTTAGAGGTTGTTGTGAAGGATTGCATGATCACTTATAACAAGTGCACATACTCTGAGGTCATCTGCTACTTTTATTTTATTAAAGAGGAGGCTGTCATCAGAGCCCGCGAGGCTGCTAGGGAGAATCCACGAGGGAAAGAAGTCTTCGAGCAGCCTCTAACTAGGAAAGGCTATGAGTCCAAAGTTGAGCTAGCGGGGTACATATGGGTGATGTTGTCGAAGGAATACCTTTCAGGTAAGCCCCACGACTACCCTCGCAAGGACCTGATCAATCTGGTCGTTCGAATGGCCTGCGATGTGAAGATCCCCCTCACAGCTATTGTTCTTGGGTCTTTGTACACTTGGTTAGATTGGATGTCTACTGGTTTCGCTTGGAGCATTGGCAGGTTCGATGTGTCTAACTATGTCATTAATATTCTTTTGACGGTGTTCCTTTATGCACATTTCAAGGATTATGCTCCCGCTGGCCACTTCTCTAGTTCACAAGATGTGAGAGTCCCCCGTATTTGCAATTGGAAGAATAAAAGTGTAAAGAAGCCTCTGTTAGCTCTGATTGACTGCGCTGAGCGATTCAACCCTCGCCCTTATGTTGGGGTAAGCCAGTTTTTTACCAACAACTTCTTTGGTGAAGAGGATCTTCCCATTTCTCCTATTGAAGAAGCCCTGGCTAGAAATTTCCCCGAGCACAGTGTCCCCTTGTTGCTGATCCCTTCCTATTTACCTTCATATACCGAGTGGTCATCATTTTACTCTGTTTATAGCCCCCACAGGGTAGCCATGCAGTTTGGCTACGGTCAAGGTGCCCCTCTTAAGTCATTTTACCAGAGAGAAGCCCACTAACTTCTCATTTACTTGTTTGAACTTCCTCACGTCTATTGTTGCCAGTCTGTGTGCCCATTATCCTGCTAACCCCGTGATACCGAGCAAGGGAGCTCGAGGGGGAGGTCGGCGATGTTCGTCAATTTGTTCTGGCAAAACCAATTGGTTCGTTTCCAAACTAACTTTCTCAAAGAACCCCGTTATCCCGAAGTTGAGAGATTTTCTCCCACTGAGTTGGGTTTGAGGAACTGCACCACCCAATCATCTATTTTTCCCCTCAATACTGCCAATATCAGTGTTCCCCCTGAGCTGCCTCCCCCGGCGCCTATGGATCAGGAAGTTGTAAAGAGAAAAATAACCACTCAATCTTCGATTCTTCCAACACATGTTGCCCCTGAGTCTCCTCGCGCTGCTTCAACTGGTGTAGCAGTTAGGGCCACTCGTAAGGTGACCTTAAAGAAGCTTAAACCTACTCCACGGCCTTCATTAGTCTCTTCTCCTGACCTAAATATTTCCAAGGCAATGAGCCAGATGGTAAATCGTCTTTGCCAGACTTGGGAACATTTTAGTGAAGAAGATCGGGCTTTCATATCAGCCAAGATGTCTGCTCATGTGTTTTCTTATGACTCCTAGTCTGCTGAGGGTAGTAGAAAGAGGAAAATGATTATCACCCTCAAGCTTGTGATGGAAGAATCGATCGGGTCTAGTGAGGAGGAGATTGCTGAGGAGCATTTATCTGGTGGAGATGTTGGTGAAGGTGATGATGAGGAGGAGGAATGAGAGGGGGAGGAGTAAGAAGAAGATGAAGATGAAGAGAAATAGGAGGAAGAGACTTCCCTAGTAGGCAGCCGTAGGTTGAGGGTAATGGTTTCTTCCTCGAAACCTACCTCCCCCCCCCCCCCCCCCCAAGACTATGAAATCGTTGAGGATGTGATGGCAGAAGAGGTAAGTCTCTTACCTCTCTTACCCTAAGTGTCCTACTTTTATTCATTCATTCTCATGTTGATGCCCCCCAGTTTGTTATAACTTGATCTTTTTCTTCTGTTAGGTTGGTGCTGAGGAGGATCTCCCTCTCGAAGAGGCTGCCCATACTGTTTCTCAAGTAGTCACCCATTTCCTCCTAGGGGAAGTTGTATTTGATACTTAATCTAGTGGTGGCTATTCCCCTGAAACTTTTTTTGCGCGAGCAGGCTGGCCTTGAGAAGGGTGTGCCTTCGTCCAAAGTTATTGAAGTTGTATCTATACCTGTTGTTGCTGTGACTTCGATGACTTTGGTAAGTATTTACTTTTTACACTGGTCTCCCCCTTTTACTACTCCTATTGATTTTTCTAATTCCGTTTCTGCTTTTCTTTTCCTCTTAAGGCTCCCACGCCTGTTTTAACCGTCCTCATGGTGCCTCCACCTTCGAACAATCAAATGCTTGTTACTTTATTCGTGACTTCGATTTCGAACCCAGAAGGTGTTGAACCAACTGCAGTCGCCCGAGGAGGTGTTGAGCAAGAACAAGTTGAGATAGTAGAGGATAGGCAAGAGCAGGTAGCGGAGGTTAGAGAGGAGGACGTAGTTCAGATGGCCACCCGCGAGTTTTTTGAGGAGCCACGACCTGAGGTATTTCCACTATTATATCTATCTTTTGTATATAGATATATATTAACTTTAAGATAAAAATGTCTTATAATCGCGGGTCGTGCGGGCCTAGTCATTTAGGACTTTATATTTCATAAATCTCCCATAACCAAGGGTCAGGCGACCCTAGGCATTTACGACTTTATGTTTCATAAATCTCCCGTAATCGAGGTTCAGGTGGGCCTAGGCATTTAGGACTTTATATTTCATAAATCTACCATAATCGAGGGTCAGGAGAGCCTAGTCTTATAGGCATAAATCTCCCATAACTGAGGGTCAGGCGGGCCTAGTCTTATAGGCATAAATCTCCTATAATCAAGGGTCAGGCGGGCCTAGTCTTATAATCATAAATCTCCCATAACCGAGGGTCAGGTGGGCCTAGTCATATAAGCATAAATCTCTCATAACCGAGGGTCAGGCGGGCCTAGTCTTATAGGCATAAATCTCCAAGTTAGCATAGTATATGTATTTTCATACTTTCCTTTTGTATTTATTGCTAACCTCAACCATTTACTGCGTGTCAGGTGGAGGTCGATCAATTAGCAACTCATGAGCTCGAAGTGGAGCTTGTTGTTAAAGATTCAGTCCAAGCACCAATAGTAGCTTCAGTTGCTTCTTTGGGAAGGGCTCGTGTACTTGGTGATACTTCTGCAACCCGCATTCCTCAAGTGCAAGCCAGTGATAGTGCTTCGCACACCCGACGATCATCTGCTAATGATAGCATTTTTAGTAGTCATCCTCCTAAGGCATCCCCCGAGGTGGTTGTGCGACAAACTTTGGCCAGCCTCCCTTCTGTTCTAACTGAGGGTCTGCGCTTGTTGATCGAGCGATTGCTATCTCTCTTTCCTTTGACCTTTACTGTTCTATGTTTGCATCCTCTTCCTGGGATGATGGTTGGCTGGTTGTTCAGGATCGCGATGGTATTAGAGGAGATTCTCAGCACCCCTCTTATGTCTCTTAGCCCCGACACTGTCAAAGCTTTATTGGGCAGGGTTAAAGCGTTAACCAACGATGGTTTTTTCCTGACATGGCTGGTGGAGTTGTTGCGGAGTTTTAAAAAGAGTGATCTTCCTAGCGTTTATGTCCACCTCCAGAATTCCCATCGCGAGGAGGTAGTTGTCTCTGAAGAACTTCTGGGTCTGGAGTCGCAGTTGCTGGTGGCTGAGCAAACAGCTCAAGAGGCTCGTGAGGCAATTTCTCGCGCGGAGGCACATTTGGTTGAAAAAGAGCAAGAGCTTGAGACCATCTACCAGGCTTAAGAAAAATTGCCAGAAGAAACTATCCGACTTTGTTACAGAGCAAAGCCAACCTGAGCAGAATCTCCCCCACATCACCATCGACTGTTTGGTTCAGAGAATCTTCACTTCATTATGGACTTCCCCTAGCTCCATTATCCAATGTTTCTTTTGTTGGTCTTGCCATTTTCATTGAAACTTTTTGAATTTATTTTTCTAACTTGATTGTAACCACAAATGATGTCATTTATTTTGAATAAAGAAACACATCAACTTTGGTGCTTCCCTTCTTTTCTATTATTTAATTGATTTTGAGCTACGCTTAAACATCAATGCTAATTAGCTTAAATATAATAAATGGGTCAATCAATGGACTTGCCAAAATAAAAAATTGGTCTAGAATATACCTTCTGAATTTTACTTCTAACTATATTAAATAGGCAAGGTCAATTGCTTTAAAGCGTACATCTATAGTTTAGCCACAAAAAAAAGAACAAGTCATTGAACATGAGTGACATGACATATATTCAAACATAATAAATCTTCAGCCAATTTAAAGGTCACCTCATCTTCCAACTTAGATATCTCGCAGTAGCCCGAGTCATGAGCTGCTCGAACGATATAAGGCCCTTTCCAGTTTGCCTCAAACTTTGGTAGTGACAAGCCTCTTATGTGTCTCGTGCATAATTTTAGAACCAAGTCTCCTTCTTTGAACTTCCTTGGCCTCACCAATTGGTCATAAGATCTGGATAACTGCTTCTTATATATCTCGAAGTGTCTTGCGACGTTATCCATATGTTCTTCCAAGGCTTCGAGTTATACATGACAACTGTGAGGGAGTAGATAACTTCGTAGGTTGTAGCGAGTTGAAGGTACCTCGAGTTCGACTGGCAGCATAGCTTCTGCCCCAAATACCAAGGATAATAGTGTGTACCCTATTGGCTTTCTCTTCATCGTTCGATAGTCCCATAAAACTTCTAGGATCTTATCATCCCATGTGCTTGGGAAGTCCTCTAGCATCTTTGCCAAAATATTCACCAGCATCTTGTTGGTGGCTTCTGCTTGTCCATTGCATTTTGGGTAGGCCACTGTTGACTTCTGATGGGTGATGGAGTACTTTTATATTAGCAAGTGCACTTCACTGTTCGCGAAGGGAGTACCGTTGTCCGATAAAAACATCTTCGAGATGCCAAAGTGACAAATAATATATTCCTTCATATATCGAGCCACTACCCCGCGGTGGCTTTCTTCAGCGGTATGGCCTCCGCCCATTTTATGATATATTATGTGGATACTAAAATCCATATATTTCCTCATGACGAAGGGTTAATGGCCCCTATCAGATTAAATGCCCAAGTGTGGAATGGGAATGGTGTGGATAAAGAGTGGAGGTCTACTGAAGGAGCATGGATAATATTCCTGTGTAACTGGTAGGCTTTGCACTTTCTAACAAAATTGGCAGATCACTTCTCCATTGAAGGCCAATAATAACCCAAGGTCATTAGTTGGTCGTAAAGTTTGGCTCCCCCAATGTGACCTGTATCATGAGCTTGCTTTAATACCTCTTCAGCCTCTTCACCTCTTATACACCTTAGGTCCCTGTCGTGATAGCCTCGTTGGTACAGTCGCCCAGCCTGTACGAAGTACCTCGGTGCTCGCCTCCTTATCTTCGTAGAGTCTTCTTTATCGCTGACACTACTCCATCTATTAAGAAGTCCATGTAGGGTTGTCTCCGATCTTGCGGTTGGTCAATGAAGTTGCACTCTGTTGCTTGATAAAAAAGGCAGCACTTTGATCACTCTTTTTAAATTGCGGCGACTTCTTGTCTCATCGAGGGCCAGTAGTACCCCACCCATTGTATTCTTTTGTATAGGGAAATCTCGGTGGTCTCACAACTATTCTCATGTACTTCGATCAATCTTCTCTTAGCCTTTTCAGGGTCCACACACCTGGACAGTTAACCCCATTTGTTCTTAAAATATAAGTTTCCCCTAGCAATAAAGTATTGTGATAAGTTGGTCAATCTAAGTGGTCCTTCTCCTCTCTCTAGCTACTTTCTGATTTTGCCTCTCCAATCATCTTTGTCTTCTGATGGCAGCATCTCAGATACCGTCTAGGGGCAGTTCTCTTTATGACTCGGATCACGGTTGACTCCCCATCAAAGACAATCTTTTGTGCGATGGTGGCATAGGCATCCGCATGCCTGTTCATTGTTTGGGGATGCCTTTTTATCTTTATCGCTTCAAACTGGCCCAGTAATCACTGGATGATCGTTCGGTAAGGCGCCAAACTCATGTGCTTCAGTGCAAACTCCCATGTCACTTGCTTTACTGCCAAACTTGAATCCCCTTTGATTGTTAGAACCTGGATTCCCCTCCTCAGCACTTCGAGTAACCCAAAGACCACTGCCATGTACTCAACCTCATTATTTGAGCATTTGAACTCCAATTTTAACGTCAGGTGAATGTCTTCACTGCCTCTTCGCAAAAAAATTCCCAACTCCATTTCATTTATTGTGTTTCCACTTGCTGCCTATGTCAATATGTTCCTTAGTGTAACTTTGAATGATTAACCCCCTTTGTCTCTGATTCACATGCGACCCTAAACTGTGCTCTATATCTAACGGTGTTGGTCCCGATCTTGATAAGGGTTACGCCTCACTTAATACTAATAGTATTTGAAGAACCCACATCTTACATTTGGCGACTTCGCTGGCAAGGTATTCTCTTTTGAAAAAATGTTAGAGGATAACGCCATAAAAAACATCAATTTTGACGCCATACAGCGTGAAGAAGAGGCGGGTAATGCTGCGTTGCCTAAAGTGGGGGGAACGACAAGGATAGGGCCAAGCGCGCCTAGCGATGGTATCATAGAGAAGATGGCCATATAAGGGAGAGTAGGCCAGGCACAGATGCATGGGCTGATGGGACTATTCGCAGAGTTCATTAAGACTTCATGGCCCAGGCAATGCTGGGAGCTCCCACGGGGGTGAGTTCCTTTACTACACCACCAGCCAATATACCAGCACCAACTATTACTGGGGGTAGCGGTGCCTATCTTCATTAACACAGCCACCATGGTCCCACCTGTGACAGTGGAACCGATGTTATAATATGAGAGAATAACCCCAGCTACTTCGGATATCGTGGTAACTCAAGGAGTAAGTGCGCCAGCCTCAACAACCCCGGCAACAGCACCGTCGTTGTCAGCATGCCCCTCGCCAGCCAGTTTTGAAGACATGAAGAAAGAGTTATTAAATCTCATAGTTGTGTCTAAGGGGGAGAGCTCCTCCGTATACGATGACTTTCGCACTCCCTATCTAGAGGAGTATAATAACAAACCCTACCCAGTGGGCTATACTCCCCCAATCATTGAAAAGTACACGGGGAAAGGTGAAAATCCCAAGGAACATATAAAGAGGATCATCAAGAATCTGGGGGACCATTGCAATGATAAAAATTTCAGGCTAAGGGAGTTCTCGAAATCCCCAGTAGAGTCGCCAAATATAAGATATGGGTTCTTCAAATACTATTAGTATCAAGATCGAGACCAACACCGTTAGATATAGAGCACAGTCTAGGGCAGCAGGTGAATAAGAGACAGAGAGTTTATTCATTCAAAGTTGCACTAAAGAACATATTGGCATGGACAGCATGTGATAAACACAATAAATGAAATGGGACCAGCAGACGACGTGGTCGGAGGGAGAAAGAAAAAGCACTCTGGTCACAAGAAAGACAGTGAAGTAACTTCAAGCTCAGTTAATGCCCAATGATGGGTGCATTGAATGTGTATGGGAGTTAATGCTCTTTTCGAAGGCTCTCTGGTATGAGGGAATTTGGACAGCAATTCCAAGTTCTGGATCCTCTCTCTTCATCTGTTTGTTTTGGTCGTATTTATATGGAGGGATAAATTGCTCGGGTTAGTATACCCTCGATCCCTTTGGCTTGGTGCATTAAATTCATGAGATACTACATTTAATGCATGGGATCTATTAGTTTTGGCGAGAAAGTGTTTTATTGGTTGGAAGCATTTCAATCATTTATAAAGGATATGACTTGTCATCTTGGGGCTTAGTCTGGGATGGCTACACGGTCAGATTTGGTGAACTAGACCTGCCATCCTAAGGATAAAGGCACTTGAGTGCTGTATTCTTGAGTCCCTAAACGTCAGTCATTATGACGTCAGGAAGTGGTTAAAATAGTGGCTATTATTTGGTATCTAGTCACGTCAGTCAGACAGGCTGGCGCCCGAGGTACCTCAAGGAGGTGACCTCGAGGGTGTAAGTATTAGGGGGATCGAATGACTCAAGGAGGTTCACTCGAATAGGTAAGAAGTGAGTGGGCTCGAGTGACATTTGTCCTGGGTGAAGTTTTGTCCAAGTATGCCAAGAGGGTTGGCAATAACTCCTAACGTTGCCTTGTTCGCAATCCTCCAAACCATGTCCCTGCGAAGTTCCCAGGAGGAGATAGCTTGATAGAGCATGAAAGCTCTCCCATGCCCTGCCAAGCATGGTCCCTCACGGGTACCAAGCGATACCCCTCAGCATATACATTCATAAGATAAAGTACATAATACAACATTATACTTCTTATTACAAAGTATTGTCATCCGGGTGACCTTTATTCTTCGAGCCAGGTCAGTTGGAGGGTCTTCGGGGTAAAGCGTTGCTAGCTATTTGCGAGGAGCCTTCGAGGTGGGTCCTGCGAGATACTTGCATGGAGGATCTTCGAAGTGTGTTTGTGGGGCATCTTTCTCTATAGCTGATCAATTTACTTGGCTAAGTTAATCATCCATGTGGGTGAATACCCCTCCACATCAACCAATAAAAGAACCCAAAATCTGCCTGGGTCGATCAGTCGACCATGAGCATCGATCGTTCGACTCCATCGATCGATCGACATTCATAGTCGGTTGATCGATCGAGCAGTGACAGACGCAGTTCTTCTTCTTCTTCATGCGTTTTTCACCATATTCAATTATCCAACTCCCATGATAATATACCAAACTTACTACTAACGATCCCTAACCATTCCTATGTACACTAGGATGATTTCCAATGATTTAAACATTACAAATCCTTACAATTTAGCCCGGAATAATTCAAATCTTCTAATTATTCAAGAACCCTAATATAATATGTTCTTCCTATATTTTCAATCATTAACCCAGAGTTTAATTCGTACTAAATATCATGGTTCCTACGCTTTTTAATCCTCTACATATGCAAATCTAACTACATGTTATTTCTACCCAAACATGCAATTAAATAATTCTTTTTCTCCAAGAATATTCATCAAAATTAATTATTCATGAATCCTACTCATGGATATTATAACTCAAAATAATTTGCAAATAACCACTTGCCTTGATTACAGTAAGGTCTGATTTCATGATTGTTGGGGTTTTGGTGTTATTCTTCTCCTTTCTTTCTTCCTAAGATGCTTGTGGTGGAAAAACACACTCCAATCTTCTATAAATCTCTCTCTTAGGCTTCACAATAGCTCTCTCTCTATCTCCAATGATTTTTGTGAGTTTTTTTGTCCTCTAACCCTAGACTCCAACTCTTATAATCTGATTTAGAGCTTGTAATTTCGTAGGTCTACTCACCCCCAAATATCGAAAGACTAAAATGCCCCCGTATGGTCCCAATGTAGCCCAAAAATGCCCCGGTACCCGACTAGTACCACCGGGTATACTATTTTAACTAATTCGACCCTTTAGGAATCATCTGTGACCTCTAAATTATCATTTGAGTAACTTAAAAAATATATTTCCTATCGCATCCTCAATTTAGCTACACGCGACACCCGGGTGAGATAAAATCAAGTACGTCCATATTACTCGTTATGTGGTACAAATTAACTATCATTATTTACTATTAACACTTAGTAAATTTGAATCATAATATTAATTAATGTCTATCTCTCGATTAATATTTGACAACCACAACTATTATTTAATCCCTTAATAATCATTATTATTATTAAATCACATTAAATTACTGCACTCGCGTAATTTAAATTAAAACGTATTTTCCTACTTAATTACTCAATTAATTAAATTATAAATACGTAGAAATACGGGGTATTACATTCTTCCTAAATGATAGGTTAGGAGATACTTCTGTTTTGGAGACCTATACCATTGAAAAAGGCTACGATCGCGGTAGTTGCGCGCTTTATGAAGGAGTATGTTAGATTTGGCACTCCGAATGTGTTTTTGTCAGACAATGGGACCCCATTTATGAATAGTGATGTGCGGTTGCTCCCTAAAAGTATTCTATTATCTACCACAAATCAATGGTAGTGTATCCTAAGTGTAATGGGCAGGCTGAAGCTATAAACAAGACTTTGGTGAATATCCTTTCAAAGATGTTAGAATATTTTCCAAGAACTTAGAACGATAAAATACCGGAGGTCTTATGGGCATAAAGAACTACAAAGAGGAAACCTACGAGGTATACTCCTTTCTATTTAGTGTTTGGCACTGAAGTAATTCTTTCAGTGGAGCTCGAGGTACCTTATGCGCACTACAACCTACGAAGTGCAATGCTCCCCCATAGCCGACATGTACAACAGGAAGCATTGGAAGAGCACAGAGATAGGATGAAATGCATTTTGAGATGTATAGAAAGCGACTATCTAGATCCTATGATCAAATTGGGAAGAACCCTATGTTGTGTAAAAGGCCCATGATTCAGGTTATTGTGAGATCTCGAAGGTCGAAGATGATGAAACTTTTAAACTTAACAATAATGGCTCAAAATATATTTTGTTAGTTGTTTATTTGTCCTTCATTATTTTTGGTTGAACTTTTAGCTAGGGCTGTAGATATAAAAAAGTTGAGAAGAAAGCATGTTCTCACAACTTATCAAGATATAGCATTTTTGGGGTTATATATATAACATCAGGATAATGTTGAATCAATCACAAGTTTTTTTCTCATAGACAATCTGCAATTTAATGCATTCCAAAAACACAGTTCATTCACAATCACAAAAGAGGATCTACTGCCTCGGGATACAAAAAAAAGAGGGGCAATAAAAAAATTAGCTACAAAGTCGCTTCAATAGTCACTTGGGTGGTCTATGACAAACCATAATCTAGAGGAGCCTAAAATCCTATGGTGATGATGGGATAGTATAGAGGCCAAAGAAGACTCCTCGCTGGACAGATTTACCATATCTTGCTGATAACGACCCATTTCTTGCTGAAGCTAATCAACCTTCATCTCAGCCTTAATCAAAGATTCCTTGATATCTAGAACCTCCTCCTCATCCTTAGCAATATCTGAGTTTAAAGTGGCCATATTTTTAACTAGATCAGTTTACGAGTGGGTAATAGCCTGGATCTTTGCATAAAAAGAGGGAAGGTAAGCTTTCTTGAAAGCCTTGAGCAAATCGATGTAGCAAAACCCTCGCCAATAAGGACATTGATTTGGCCAATCATCTCCTTGATCTTAAAGTGGATTAAAGAGGGAAAAAGGGTATGTAATACAACATCCAAGACTATGGAAAATCATAATTACCTACAAGCCATCATAACAGGAATGGCTTGAATACAACAAGAGGTAAATGTGGAAGGGTGGCGTTCCAACAGTCACTCAATCAGCTCATTATAAGGAGGGGTTACAATATGTGTAAAGTCTTTCACAATCTACCTTAAAACCTCAACTAGGGCCAATTCAAGAGGATACGCACTAAAATTGCCATCATTGGCAGAGGGAAAGACAGAATTTGAAGCCCTATCATCTTCTTGTAAAACAGGAGTGGTATCTCTCTCACCCCCTCCACATTTTGGTTTGTCGTAGGTACGATGCTTGGTTCAAAAAAATTCCCAATGCCTACAGTAGATTCCAGGGGAACATTCTCTGGGAGCACTTGTTTGATAGGAGCAATAGCATCCGCCAAAGTTTTTACCTATCTCCTCTCAACCTGAAATAATGACGAACAAATCAAAGCTAGAAGAAAATAAAGTATGGATATAGCAGATGTTCTCAAAGCCTCAGTTTGCCATAAGCACCTAAATGGTAGCTCCACTAAGTAAGATTGGGCATTCTCAATTCCCAGTTTGCCTATAGCACCTTATGGTTGCTCGATTAGGTAAACTTTTATCGCTTAAAAGTGCCCTTTTTACATAAAGCGCCTAAATGGTAGCTCGACTAAGTAAGCTTGGGCATTCTCAAGCCCCAGTTTTCCTAAAGCACCTATATGGTTGCTCGACTAGGTAAACTATTGTCACTTAAAAGTTTCAGTTTTACTTAAAGCACCTAAATGGTAGCTCGACTAAGTAAGATCGAGCATTCTCAATCCCCAGTTTTCCAAAAGAACCTATTTGGTTCCTCGACTAGGTAAACTGTTGTCACTTAAAAGTCCCATTTTTACTTAAAGCACCTAAATAGTAGCTCGACTAAACAAGATTGGGCATTCTCAAGCCCCAGTTTGCCTAAAGCACCTATATGGTTGCTCGAATAGGTACACTGTTGTCGCTTAAAACTCCCAGTTTTACTTAAAGAGCCTAAATGGTAGCTCTACTAGGTAAAATTAGGCATTCTCATAATTCTAAATTTACCTAAATCACAGTTATGGTTACTCGACTAGGTGAATTACTTGTTGCTTACAAAATCTTTTTTACTCAAAGAAAGAAAGGGTTGTTTGATTAATGAAACTAGGAAAAGGGATATCAAGACCCAAGTATGTATATCTACGAATGTACCTCCTCAGGGGAAGATTCCTTAACAACTACTTGGTCACGAGCAACCTCGGTAACCTCAACTAGGGTAATGATAGCTTCCCCATTGTTTTAGATTTAGCTCCAACTTGTCCCTCCTCAGGGATAGTTGCTCTACCTTCCAAAATAGAGGGCCTAAAGAACCCCACCAAAAACTGTTCAGTAATAGTGTCTTTAAGAGTAATAGAGACAAGGTCCCGAAAAGTATTGGCACTAATTCCTTCGATGGGAGAAACCTATGAAAATATTACAAAGTATAAGTAAACTATGCATATGAAAAAAAAAAGACATCAGGGAATAATGCACACTCGCCATAGTCATAGGGACCAGTAGCAGCTATTTTTCCTACCTCAACCAATTCTTTATCTTGAGGAACAACTTCTAAAGAAATACTAGGCTCTAAGATCAAGGGCACATTCTCCTCACGAAGAGGGGATGACTAATGGAGATCGCCACTGGGAGAGTGCTGGGAAGAAGGGTCTCGGGCACTCGGCATTATTTTAGACTTATCATGATCTGGATCATCACTATAGTCATCAAGAATGGTGTAATCCATGCGAATGGAACCAGTCTTCTCAGTAAAGTACATCTGATGCAACCTCCTCGATGGCCGAACTAAAGGGGAATCCTCATACTCATCCTCTTCTTCCTCCTCTTCAACCTCTTTGGGCAGAAACTCATCCTCGATATCGTCAAGAGGAAGTTAAACCTTGGGCCTGGATCAAGCCCTTTTTTGGCCAGTAATAGCGACAGGGTGAGTAAAGGAGATGCCTCTATTTGTCATCTGTTGGGCCAAAATAGCTCGTGCATCTACAGATCTTTGATTAAACTATCAAGAAACTCTGTGCATTGATCAACCAACTATGGGTTAGTAGAATACGGAGATTGATACGCTTGGGAAGGGTTGGATGGTGTAACCTTCTTTTTCTTATTGGGAGTTATTTTTTTTCCTTAGTCACAGCAACACTCGAGATATCAATGTGGGTCTCCTCTTCAACAGCATCTCGAGAAGTAGCAGGAGGATCTATAGCCTCCTCGACCTGCTAATAACTGGAAGCCCCTTTATTTTTCTTCAATATGGCTTCATTTGGAGGTGCCAAAGGAGGAAGTTCCTTGGGCATGGTGTTATTAGTATCACTTCGGGGAAACTGGGCTTTATTGATAGAACAAGTCTATAATCTTAACTCAGAAGGGGAAAAACATTCAACGACATGATAAATGGGTCCTCACTCAATAACTTTAAGAAAACGTCCAAGTGTATGAGTCCAGAATATATTAATATATTCAGCAGACCTACTACCTCGTGCACATTTTACGGGGATAAAAAATTGGCCTTGTAATTTGCCAAAAAGAGTGGATACTGTCTTGGTGAGGAACTACCCACATGCTTTGGAAAAATTGGAAGGTCTTTCAATAGTATTATGGTTAAGAAGGAGCACCCCTGATCAAAAGCAAACTGCATGGCTACTCGATGGGGTGAGTAGGATGTACAGTAGTTAGACCATTCAGTGCATAAAGGAAGCTATGAGGGAGTAAGAACGAAAATAATATTGGAAGAAGGGAAATTGAGGGAAAAAGAATGGTCGACGGCCTAGAATGGTCAAGAAATACCCTCAAAGAAAGCATTGGTGAAAAACTGCTCAATGACAGAATAGGGAAAAAATTGAAACATTTAAGATTATCAATGAATGAATGAAAAGATATCCTATGCTGCTTATGATTCCAAAAAAGAATTTAAGGAACCTTGATTTCATGAGAGGTGGGAAGTAAATCATCTAGGGCATAGTCGAGGAACGTGGGATATATGAATGTTATGAGAAGAATGTGATTTGCATAGTTTGATACGTCAAATCGATCGAGATACCTGGCAGAACTAGTTTGTACCTTGTCAAACCAAGTGTAAAGAGAACCAAGGGTAATGGCAACTAGTGGGACTTTCACCCTAGATGCAAGTCGAACAAGAAGATTAATAAGATCCCTCCTCGAGTAGTCATGGGTTTTCCCGGGAAGGTAGATCCTCGATAGGATAATCCAGATATACCCAACAAGCTCAATTTTTCTCCCATATCCTTCTCTAGTAGGGGCATCTCGAGCACATATTTTCCCTTTGGATCCTTCTTTGCTTGCTCGCGAGCAAGGGCACTCGCTCTATCTTCCATGTAAAATAAGTACTTGATAATTTCCAAACAGGTACACTTGTTGTAACTCTTCATACATCTCTTGATTAAACCTTTCAAATTTTCTCCCTTACAAATGAGGGAACCAGCAAATGCATTCGCAAACTCCTAGAACTTGTCTACAGTGCCAAAATAGGGGGCACAAAGGTATTTTTCCCACTGGAGACGGCGATCAGTAATCTCAGACGAAGTTTCCCCAGTGGTGTCACCCATAACGGAAGGATTCCTTTTAACAATAGGTGTCATGGTAGAAAATAGAAAGCTCAAAGAGAATAGAGGAGAATAAGAATATTTGGGTAACTTGAAGAAGCCATGAAAGAGTGGTGATGAATGTTATAGCTGGGCAAGAAGGGTTACGAACAAGAGGGGAGGAGCATAACCGCAGGTGGTGGTGCAAAAGATGAGAGAAGGAAGAGACTGAGTAAATAATGGGGCAACAATGGAGGTCGCATAGAGTTTTTCTCTCTAAAGAAAGCGGGGAGCTGGAAGAATATAAAGAAGATGAAGAAATAGAAGGATTTTGAAATAAAAGAGACGTTTGAAGGGTTTCAAACTCGACAGTTGGAGTTTCCCACCCTCGCACGTTCAAGGGCCGCCTATAATCATTTCAAATGAACACGTGGCACATCAGGAAGGGTCTCGACAGTTGAAAAGACAGTGCCACGTCATTTAATGAAGTGACGCTTGGGGAAAAGAAGGGGGTTGCCTTCTCCAGCAAGTTTAAGTTTTGGCATCAGAATTTTCGTCACACATATCCAATAACTCCCAATGAAAAAGATGTCCCAACGGTTCAAAAAAGCTACTATGTCCCATCGCCACATATCCAAATGTTTGAATTGTGACTCAGTTACATCGGGGAGAATTTCTGCTATTTTGAACATAGCGAAGTATCACAGGGGAGAATTTCACTTACCAGGAGTCCAAATGAGTATTTGAGAAGGTTAGTAGGCCTTTCGGGAGAATTTCAAATATTAAATCTAGAATGGTTGAGGCTCAGCATGAGGAAAAAATGGCGATATCCCTTCGCCCAAGCCCCAGTGAGAATGGTGCTTCGGCTCAGGTACATCGGGGAGAATTTTATTTTTTCTAGGAGATTATATCGCTGCGGTTCTAACGAGGGAAAGAAGGACAGAATTTTTTCACGCAGAGAAGGTTAATCGGATTGAGAAGTTTCTTGCAGACATTTCTTGTTCCAAAAAATCTCTCCACGAATGGGCAAAGGTAAAGGGGGCTTGAAGGTAATCCTGAGATTAGGGATAATTCCCTAATTGGCATTGTTTGAGATAAAGCAATCGAGGTAGCTCAAGCATGGAAACTCAGTGAGACAGCTTGGCGTGGCAACTCATACTTTAGCTTGTTGTGTTAGTCATATTGTATCTTTAACTGTAAGCTATAACGGTTGTAATGTTGTAACGAGAATAATAACGAGTTTGTGTTAGGTCAAATGATCCTCGCGGGAGACTAGGCTTGGCAGGGACTGGGAGATCTTTCATGCTCTATCGAATAACCTGGCCGTGGGAAATTTAGAGTGGATTGGTTTGGAGGATTGAGAAGTGAGGCACCGTTGGGGCTTCTCCTGACCATCTTAGATACACCTGGTAAAACACCGAAGGACCCTGACCGTGGAACCTCAGGCGGAGCAGCTTGGAGTTCCATCGAGCGTTGAGTTATGAACCAAACAGCCCTCTACTTAATGTCACATCTACTTTAGGTGATGTCACTAGCCAGCTAAATAATTTTAAACCTATACTTGAGTAAATCACCGTGGTATTTGGGGCTGTCAGGCAGTTGGTGAGCCACCTCTGCAACAACAGCCACTGACACGCAGTGGTTAGGCAAAAGGCATATCTTAGAATTTAATGTTTATAACGTGGAGGCAACTAGTGCATCAGGCATTTAATGTTGTGATATAAAGTATGAGGGATGTCTTTCATAGTCTTTAATGACTGAGTTTCCTCGAGGGTAGCGTGGGGGGCTATTTAAGGACCCCCAACCACCCCTGAGGAGAGGATCGATCCTTTGAGATTTTAGAAGTTATTACTAGAGAGAATATACATTCAGAGAGAGTTATTACAAACAAGAGGATTTTACTCATTCACCATTGTCATGTATTACGAAGCTTTTAATACTTGACAGATATTATTGAGGGTGTTTGGTGTGTTTCTACCTGCCTACCAAGGTGTATCTAGGGTGCTTACTTCTCTCTCTCTCTAGCTAAGTTACTTCTAAGTTCATTGTTATCTTCTGAGTTATACACGAGAGATTTGTGAGTTTAAATTGAGTTTATCTTCATTGGGTTTGTGCTTGTATGTCCTATCATTGATCCAAGGTTTTGGCTAATTAACTTATCATTACCATACTCAAAAGAGGTCACGCCTCCATGTATAATCTAAAGTACCCTCTTACATTTGGCGACTCGGTTGGGGAGGCATTCTTCTAAGTAAGGAGTATGGTGCAAGATAATGCTACTCAAAGGCTCAACTTTGATGATATCCAGCGTAATGAAGAACAAGCTGCGAGAGAACTAGATTCCCTGAGGGATGGGGCTCTTCGAGTAGAGGTACCTCTGGTTCTGATGATGTCAGGACTTTCGAGGGTGACACAAGCTTTCGCGAGTGCGGGGTTGAGACCCACTCAGGTCGCGCTGCTCATGAGCAAGTTTTATGAGTTTTTGCAAACTTTAGTAGCTTCAACTATACTGGGAGGATTGGAGGCTAATGCCTTCATAACACCAGGGGTAGCTCGAACGGCCCCACCAGGTGCAGGTGTTGCTGGAACGGTCCAGCAAGCATACCCTCTGTTGTGAATCCAGCAGTGGGAACCTCTGGAGTTTTAATTGCCCCTGTTGTGATGTTTGTGCCAGCTGCAATGGGCACCCAGCCCGTGGTACCGTTGGTTGTTGCCTCAGTAGCATCACCCATGCAGGAAATAAGAAATGAGATGCAGAAAGAGATGTTGAAGTTCATGCAAGCCTCCTCGCAGTCTGCTGGCGAGGTAGCTTCGGTTTATGATGACTTTCGAGCACCTTATCCTCGGGAATACAATGATGAGCCCTATCCAAAGGACTATATTCCCCTATTTTTTAGAAATACAGAGGAAAAGGTGGGAACCCGAAGGAGCATATTAAGCGCTTCATTGAGCACTTGGGGGCACATTGTAACAATAAGAGGCTCAAGTTGAGAGAGTTTTCTAAATCCTTAACCGATAAAGCATATACCTGGTATTCTCACTTGGCTCCCAAGAGTGTTTCTACGTGGGAAGAGATGCATGTTTTGTTTGTCCAGAAGTTCTTTCTGGCAGAAGACGAGTTTACTTTGACCCAACTGGGTAGGGAGAAGCAATGACCTGGGGAAGAAGTGATGGCCTATGTTCGAAGATTCATAGAAAGATCCCTCGATGTGAGGGAGGAGGCTAAAAAATCCAAGTTATTGCAGATCTGTACTGAGGGGCTGCTTCCTGAGTACATCTGCCATCTCATCAATGAGACGCACGAGGGGACTTTCTCGGCGTTCTTAAAGTCAGCGAGAAATATCTCCTTGGTGTTACAACCAAACCCAGTGGTGGTGCCCATGATGTTTAGGCAGTCGATACAACTTGCGGGGGGGAGATCTCATCCCCCACGGGTAGGGTACACCGAGGGAGAAGATGGGAAAAGGCACTGAAGAAGGACAATAAGAGGAAGTTCGGAAAAAATAGGGAGGACCCACCACCATTGCCTTATACAGTAGAGGAGGCTGTCAGTTATTACAACGCAATGGTCCAAGGCAGCACGGTCTACGAGCTAAAAAATATTCCCGTTGGGGAACCTGATGCGGCAACGAAGGCGGATTCTAGGTACTGTCAGTTTCATCGGAGGATCCAGCACCCAACATAAAGTTTCTTCACGCTAAGAAGAATTATTAAAAGTACGTGAAGGCAAGGACATTGCAAATCCCTCTACAGAACGTCAATAACAACCCACTACCAGCACATGGAGCCAATCTCGTGGTGGCCCATAATAAAGAAGCAGAGAAAGGAGATAGAGAGGAGTACGAGGAAGATTTGGAGGTTTGTACCGAGGGAATGGATAATGTAGTGTTGGCTTATGATGAAGCAAGCGCCAAGGATGTGGAGGATATATATGGTGTTGAAGGTGAAGAGGTAAACCAAACCCTAGAATATTTAGCAGTTTCAAAATCCTCGAAGTTCACTTGGTTCTTCGAATAAGTGGGGATTCCAAAGGAGCGTAGGTTGGAGATAACCCAGCAAATACTTGATATTGCGAGGAAGAATGCGGTCCCTTCGCTGAGATGGAAGGGACCCATGGCCAGCTTGGTAAGGAGGTTTCTGTCAGAAGTAACCTTCAGCGATGCAAATAGAGCTGTAAGGTTCCCTCACAATAGGCCATTGTATGTGACTGCCAGTGTTAACGGAGTTAGCTTTGCAAGGACTCTAATGGATGGGGGAGTTTCCATCAATATTATGACAATTAACTCCTTTCATGCGGCCAACATTCCAGAAGAAAGGTTGGTCCCCATGCCTTTGGTAATTTTGGGGTATGATAACCAATCTTCCAAATCCATTGGGTATGTTAATGTTGGGATTGTGATGGGAAATCTGAGTTCCCATATCAAGTTCCATGTAATAGAGAGTGCAAGTTCCTATTATCTGCTAATAGGAAGGGTGTGGATGCAAAACCAAGGGTTGGTTCCTTCAACGTACCACCAATGCGCTAAGGCGAATATCAAGGGAACTGAAGTGACAATTAGGGCAACGAAAAGGCCCTTCTCTAGAGAGAAAGCTCACTTGGTGGACACGATATTTTATACTGAGTTAGAAGAGGATGTCCGGGTCCTAACGAGAAGGATGAAGGGAGCATGGGTGCCCTCTATCAGAGAAAGGATGGGGCCCTTGAACGAGTAGGGTAAAGAGGTTACGAGCAGCGCAAGAGTAATGACCGAGGAAGCTCACTAGGCAGTCCCTCGACCCCAAGGACAGGATAAGGCCCAGAGCGGATTCGATGGAGAATGTGGTCCAACGATAAAGCGTGTTGAGTTGGTTCTCAGGGAAAAGAGTGGTAGAGGCATATAGAGAAAAGAAGAGGAAAGCAGTCGTCGCTACCAGCAGACAATGAAAGAAAGTCATTACTGAAAAAAGAAAGGTGGTGTATCGATTATAACGGTATGAGTGGGCGGCCTAGGAAGTTGACAATGAGGTTGACCCGATATATGAATGCTTTCTGTTGGATTAACGGGGACAGTGCATGGTGATAGACAACTCCATCATACAGGAATTTGTGGAGGAAGTCGCCGAGGAACCAGATTACATGGCAAATTAGCCGAGTCCCCAAGCACAAGAGTTAGAGCAATTAAACGTGGCTAAGGAAGGAGATGATGTGAGGCCCTTCTTCATCTCGAAGTATCTCAGTAAGGAGAAACGAGGGGCCTTAGTTGAGTTGATTCGGGAGTTTATAGACGTCTTCACATGGAAATACACAGAGATGGAGGGGCTGGATGAGGAAGTAAGCTGCCACAAGTTGAATGTAATGCCTTCAGCCATGCCAGTAAAATAAGTGACGAGAATGTACAAGCCTGAGCTAGACCTGAAGATCAAGGAAGAGGTCCAATGCTTACTAACGGTAGGGTTCATCGTACCGATACAGCACCCGCTCTGGTTATCCAGCATTATCCCAGTGGGAAAGAAAGATAAAAATCAAATAAGAATCTGTGTGGACTTTAGAGATTTGAATAGAACTTTTCCAAAAGATGAGTTCCCTCTGCCCTCCATCGATAGCCTAATAGATGCAACGGCTGGTCATGAGATGTATAGCTTCATGGATGGGTATGTAGGGTACAATCAGATCAAGATGGACCCCTCGGACGCAGAGAAAACGGCATTCAGAATCCCGTTGGGTAACTTCATGTACAGGGTGATGCCGTTTGGACTCAAGAATGCTGGGGAGACTTACCAGAGAACAATGATGGCCATTTTCCATGACTTCTTTCACAAGTTTGTGGAATTCTATGTGGATGATTTGGTCATCAAATCGAGGAAGGAGGAGTCCCATCTGAGCGATTTGAGGAAGGTGTTTTCTCGTTGCAGGACGTTTAAATTAAAGAAGAATCCACTAAAGTTCATTTTTGGGGTGACAAGTGGGAAATTCCTAGGCATTGCGGTTGATCGACAAGGAGTGTAGATGGACCAGGATAAACAGCGAGAAATCCTGGAAATTCCATGTCCGAGAACGGTAAAAGAGCTAAAGAGTTTCCTCAAAAAAGTCTCCTACCTTAGGCGATTTATGCCTGGATTAACCGAAATAACACACTCTTTGATGCAGCTGTTGCGAAAGAACACGAAGTTCAGGTGGGAGGGGGTTCACCAGGAGTCTCTCGACGGGCTGAAGAAACTGCTAGTTTTTCCACAGACCATGGTTCCCCCAAAGGCAGGAATACCGTTGCAGTTGTACCTCACATCCACCACAAGGTTCGTAGGAGCTTTACTGGCACAAGAGATTGAGGGGAAAGAATGGCCAGTTTACTAGCTCAGCAGGATCATCCATGGGCCAGAAGCCAGATATAGCAGCTTAGAAAGGCATTGTTTAGCCTTAGTCTTTATAGCGCAAAAACTTAGGCATTATATGTTATCTTTTATAATTCAAATTGTAACGAGATGTGATCCCATTAAATATTTTCTTGTAAGGACTATATTGATTGGCAGGACTTCTAGATGGTTCCTTATCCTCTCCGAATATGACTTAAAGTGCGTGGTTCCTCATGCAATCAAAAGCCAGGCGTACACTGATCTGTTGGTTATTTTCCCTTCAGGAACGTTTGAGCCACCCAAAGAAAGCATTTCAGGAGATGACTTGCAGGCCAATCACCTAGATGCAACGGATGAGGAATGGACAATGCAGTTCGATGGGTCATAGTCAAAAAAGAAAGGAGGATCAGGGGTTATTCTTTCGAAATGAATGGAGGAGATTTGCCTTTCTTACAAGTTAGATTTCCCTTGCTCTAACAACGAAGCAGAATATAAAGCATTGGTGTTGGGATTGCTAGAGTCTCTTCGAAGAGGGATTCATTCACTTTGCATCAAGGGGGATTCAAACTTGGTAGTTCAGCAAGTGAATGGAGAATACGCATTGAAACACATGACCCTAGCACCATACAGAATGATCATTCAGAGGCTACTTGGCCAGTTCCATCGGAAATTAAGAGGCAGACCAGAACGATGAACCGTCACCCAGACGCCTATACCACCATCACCCAGAAGATGATCATGAGGAGCGATACAATTACCATCGTGATTCAACGAAGAATGGCTCCTTCAATGGTACAGTTAATTTTACCGATGGAGGAGGACGCGGACTGAAGGGGAGAGATTAAGAGGAAAATAGGGACTGGTGAAGGAACGATGGGGCTTAGAGAGTTGGCCCAGTACTTTACCAACTAGGGAAACCTTTACTTTAGAAATTCGGGAGGATGGCTGTTAAGGTGCATCGGCCCAGAAGAAGAAGGGCAGAGATTGAAGAAAACACATGAAGAACACTGCGAAATGACTAAGATCCCCCTTTATAGAAGAATTTAAAGGGAGGGGTATTTCTGGCCTAGCATGAAGCAGGATGCAGCCGAGTTATAACAGAAATGCGATAAATGTCAGTTATTCTTCGAGGCAGAAGAATGTCATTTCGTGGAGACTCAGCCTGACTGGAGATAACCCTATATTGACTTCATTAAATATGGAGTTGTCCCAACAAAAAAAATTGATGCGATGGGACTCCGGTGAAGGGTCCCGAGGTTCTACGTTCAAGAGGGGCAACTTTATCAAAGGGGATACTTCAGCAGGCTATTGCATTGCATCACGAAGGAAGAGGCAGTTGAGGTTCTCAAACAGGCGCACGATCCAGCTCATATTGGAGGGGCCAACCTATATGACTAGTTGATAACTCTGGGTTACTATTGGCCAACGATGGAGAAAGATTCCACTGAGTTCGTTTAAAAATGCAAAGCATGCCAGCTTCATGGAAATATGATCCATTCCCCATCAGTGGACTTACACTCCCTGGCAACGCCTTATCCTTTTCACACTTGGACATTCGACCTGGTAGGGGAAATACACCCTTCTTCAAGGGGGAAGATATGGATCCTAGTAGCAACGGATTGTTTCATAAATTGGGCTGAGGCGATACCACTGAGAAGGGAAATAGTAGGAGTAATGAGCATCTTCATCAGAGAATACATCATTTGCCATTTTGGGATCCCAAAGGTTATCCTTTCAGATAATGGAACCCCTTTCGTCAATTCAGAAGTAACGACGCTCACAAAAAAATACTCCATTGTCCATCACACTTCGACGGTGGCATACCCAAAGGGAAACGGTCAAGCCTAAGCGACTAACAAAACTTTGGTCAATATCTTGGCCAAAATGATGGAGGATCTCCCAGGATCGTGGGATGACAAGATACCATCCATTTTATGGGCCTATCGGATGACTAAGAGGAAGCCTACAGGGTATACACCGTTCTCTCTTATTTATGGGGCGGAGGCAATTCTCCCCATGGAGTTAGAAGTTCCCTCGACTCGATATGATTTGTGAAGCAGCATACTCCCTCAGAATAGACATGTGAAGTTGGAAGCATTGGACGAACACAGAGATAATGCGATGCAACACTTTCAAATGTACAAGAAGCAGCTCTCTAGGGTATATGATAACTTGGTGAGAATAAGGAAATTCGTGGAGGGAGATCTCGTATTAAAGGCAGTAGTGAAACATATTAGGGGGCTTCCCCTACCTAAGTTTGAAGCGAATTGGGAGGGACCTTTCATCGTAAAGGAGGCTCATGACTCAGTTTATTGCTTAATTTCAAAAATGGAAGAAGATAAACCATTCAAGATTAACAATAAGTGGTGAAAGGTTTATCATGTATAGGAAGTTATGTTTGACCACTGATGTAATTGGCTGTTATTATAAATACACAAGTTATTTCTTATGATGAGTATGTAAGTTCTTTTTATTATACCTCAAGTATAGATGAAAGAATTATAGAACTTCGTATTTCACAATCTATGTAAACAGTTATAACACAAATAAATGGCATGGGAATAAGTATCTTTTTCCATTCATGAACTTTGGCGCAGTATAAAATTGGGAGCTATCGCCCAAGAATTACATGAGAAGAAAAGAAAAATATATACACAAGTTCATTCACCAAGAAGGAACCGCAGATCAGGAGAAGACAAGAAATCTCCAGGGAGGCCCGAAGAAGCTGCTTGGCAAGACCGTTGAGCGTTGATAGAGACCTCCAACCTTATCTGCGCCTGTGTGTGCTCAATCAGGATTTTCTCTCGTTTCGATTTCGCCGCGCGCAGAGCTTATTCGAGGTCCTCCACCTCCTTGTCAATGGATCCGAGGAGAGGTGATAGCTCGACCAACTTAGCTTTCGCAGCACGTTGATCCTCCTAATGTTTTCGTAAGAGCTCCCTCTGGCTGTCCAACCACTGTATCTTCAAAGTCTTCAAATGCGCGATGAGCCAGTCAAAGCGGAACCCGTCACGACGCAACTCCCTCAGATAACTTAGGAATTGGTTAAGGAGGGGTCTGGTAACATTGACAGTTGGAGTGCTGGCAATTTTAGCAATAACGGTGGCCATGCCTTGAAGCCTATAGCTCATAACTGAGATGTTTGAACGAAGGAAGTCCACCATGATGGTTTCAGGATGATAGCTCACAAGTTGCTCAATTGCCAAACGTTGATTAGCAGGTATTTGGTGAGAACGTTGGAGTACCATCAGGTAGAAGGCGTAAGTAGCTGAGTCGGGCAGAGGAAGATCGCACCCAAATTCGCTCTCTGCAGCAGCACCTATTGTGGAACCTTGATCATCATGGCTAGTTTCTTCGAAAGCGACAGGTTTACAACGGGGCAAGGCAATAAGCGAGTGAACTGGTGGAGAATCCTCCCAAGCAACCTAAAAACAGTTAGAGGAAACAATGAGTTTATGAGAAAAAATCTTAAGAAGTGTTTTCATTGTTAAGTCACCGTTATAGGTGGAGTTTATGAGAAAAATCTTAACAAGCGTTTTCATTGTTAAGTCACCGTTATAGGTGGAGTTTATGGAAAAAATCTTAACAAGTGTTTTCATTGTTAAGTCACCGTTATAGGTGGAGTTTATGAACAAAATCTTAACAAGTGCTTTCATTGTTAAGTCACCATTATAGGTGGAGTTTATGGAAAAATCTTAACAAAGTGTTTTCATTGTTAAGTCACCATTACAGGTGGAGTTTATGAGAAAAATCTTAACAAGTGTTTTCATTGTTAAGTCATCGTTATAGGTGGAGTTTATGGAAACAATCTTAATAAGTGTTTTCATTGTTAAGTCACCGTTATAGGTGGAGTTTATGAAAAAAAATCTTAACAAGTGTTTTCATTATTAAGTCACCGTTACAGGTGGAGTTTATGAAAAAACCTTAACAAGCGTTTTCGTTGTTAAGTCACCGTTATAGGTCGAGTTTATGAAAAACCTTAACAAGTGTTTTCATTGTTAAGTCACCGTTATAGGTGGGAGTTTATGAAAAAAATCTTAAACAAATGTTTTCATTGATTAAGTCACCTATACAGGTGGATTTTGAGAAGTTGAGAAATTAGAGAAGTACCTAAACAGCAGTAGGAGCGAGATGGGTAGTTATCACGGGAGACATAATGCTAGAAATCGTGGGAGGAGGTCTCATTACCTCAGCACCCTCAACGGAGCCCTTAGATGCAGAAGCCTCAAGGGTAGGCACACTCCCCTCGTCGTCATAGGATACTATGGCCAACACGGGCTCATCATCAGAAGGAGATATCGGACCCTCAAAAGATGCCCCAGCGAGAGAAGCTGCACCAACCTGGGCTTGGGAAGGGATAAGGCCACTCAAAGCAAAGGGGGGAGAGAGACTTAGAGAAAGCTACAAATGTAAAGTCAGGTGTTAAACAGAAGGAGTAATCGCAAAAGGATAAGAGACAGAAATGCACCTAGCTTACCCCCGTTATGGCACTGAAGAGAGGAACTGTAGTAATGGGTCTTGACAATGCAGAAAGAAGGAGAATGTTGGCTATCAGCTACTCCACTTCCACCTAAAATAGCCCAACATGTTAGAATTGATAAATAAACCAATGGGACAAATAAAATATGCAAAGCTTGGAAAGAAATTTACCTGCGGGGCACTATCTTCGACCACAACCAGAGGAAGAGAGACCTCCCACTCCAAGGGAAACTCGGAGGAAGCTGGAACAGTTACCTCGGGCTGGATAGACATATCAGCATCACCCGTGGTGGCATCTCTGGCCTGATGGGAGGAGGAACGGCATGAATGGGTAAGGCTTATTAAAGGAGAACGTGGAAGGGCGGTAGTGGCTGGAGGAGTACTGCAACGTCCCCCCACGAAACGACTCACTGGGGGACTGGGGGGGCTGAGAGGACTGACCCTCACTTCTTCAACTCCCTGCACCAAAGTTATCAGGCAATAAGTAAAGGCGCTATGTTAAGAGAAGGAGAATGAGAAATAAAGAATGCACGCATACCTCAGATTCAGAGGGAGAACGAGAAGGTATAACCACGAGCGAAGGTGGCGAGGAGGCAGCAGGGGAAGGAGATGGTGATGAAGGTCTCTCAAGTGTCTGATTCTTCTGGGACTTAGTACCCAGCGTCATCCTTCTTGAGCCCGTTGCACCATCACTTTCATGCACCTTCGACCTTCTTCTCCTTTTTGTCGGTGGCTCACTAGGATCAAACATGATTGTGGGGAACGTACCTGGAAGAGGAATGGAGACATCGCACCGTTGGAATTCAACGTTTATTCGAGTAACTTCGGCCTCCACCCGCCTCCTCAGATCTTCAGCCATTTTTGAAGACATGGTAAGGGGAACGGAGGCAATTGGGAATGCCTCCAATGGAGTTTGCGTTTGACCTTGGGCCTTAGACTTCTTTGATTTAGATTTAGATTTCTTGGGTTTCTTGGCAGGTGGCACAGAAGGCCCTTCTCCCATGGCAGCTTCGGCCGTGGGGGAAGATGGTTTGGAGGTCGCAGCGACCTTGGGTTTCGGGGTGGTAGTTGGGATCATTGGGAAATGAGGGGGTAGTTCATGGGGAGACTCTTTAATAGTTTTACTTAAGGGAAACTCTACTCTAAGCACGGAGTTCCCCCTTAGACCCAGCTCAGAAAAAGAGAAGGAAAGGAGTGGGGGATATTAAGGGGTGGACTGGATGTCCTCAAGAATCATGGCCAGCTGCTCTAGATGGAACTTAGTGGAAAAATAAGTGGATACGTCTCCCTTCCTAGTAGAACTAGGAAGGGTGACACGACCATCGATGGTGGATGTCACACCAAGCACCGCGGCTGCAGTGTAGAAAGTGGAGGCTTCAGTGAAGGTGGCCTTGGAATGATTATCCTAGAACACAGGTCGAGGATCCCCGTGATCAAACCCGAACTGCCTGTTGCATCTATCAGGGTTGTAAGGCTCAGAAGTGTACCCCCATTCAGTTGAGGAGGGAAGAAATCCTGGGGTGAAAAGTATCACTACGGCTTGTGAGGGATCTTCTACAACTGGGTTAAATCTGACCGTTGTGGCAGCAGTAGGAAAAAAGTTCCAATTATGAGCGAAGGTGGGCTCGCTATATGGCCTCATCACGAAGGAGTCTAAGTGATCAAAAACCTCCATTATCTCCTTCTGGCTTTGCTTTTTATGGAAACATAGGAGGCGTGCGGGCTTGATACCTTCGCTCACGGGCAGAGACACTGACTTCGCAGCAATAGCAGGAAAGCGGGTATAGAGGAAGACTGTCAAAATGATAGTGTTGGCACAATTTTCCAAGTTGTAATGGCCCAGTGATCTTTCCATGTTAATATGGGTTCGATCCAACCAGGTGTAGAGGGACCCCAGGGCGATGACGGCCAGAGGTAGGTTGAACCCTTTAGCCAAATGAATGGAAATATTTATCAAGTTCCTCCTGGGCTGATCGTTGGGTTTTCCAGTAAGAATAAAGTGTGAAAGTAATACCAGTATATAGGCTAGTAGTTCCAGGGAGGTACCTCGATCGCGTCCCGTTACATCACTAACATCCTTCGACGTCGGAGCTTTAAAAAAATAGTTGATAAGGGGGCAAATGTGGCTTTATTTGAGGAACCGGTGCAACTGCGATAGATTCGATCAAGCTCAACTCGATCGGTAGCCTCTTCGATATCCAGAGGCTCGTCGTGGTAGGTGAACTCGCCTATGGGATCAAACCCGAGGAGTTCTCCCCAAACTAGTATGCGCGATGAAGCCCAACCTTGGTAAGAGCGACAGCGTTGGAGCTCTGCATGTGTGTGTGCCAAGCAGTAAAATGGCCTGGGGACCCCCCAGGTGATTCGAAGTCAATCTGAAAAAAGGGGAAGTCACCATGATCCAGACAAAAGTGCAGAGTCCCCTCGGGGGAAGATATCCCCACTTTGATGAATCCATCTCCTCATCACCCAACCGTAAGGGGTCGAACTTAGACGAGAAGTGGCAGCTCTTGCATGCCTCAGAAAAATTATCATCTTCTTCAAAGATGGGCGCTCGACAGTAGAAGCGTAGTTGCTCTTGATGAGCAGTATCCAGGGCAGCGCCACTTAGGGCGGTGGCAACGCTAGTAGCGGCAGAGGGGGAACCTGGCTAAGTGGTGGAAATAACCTTGGAAGTAGTTGAAAAATCCATGAGAGAGTGGTGATGAATGATATAGCTGGGCAAGAAGGGTTAAGAACAAGAGGGAAGAAGCACAACCGCAGGTGGTGGTGCAAAAGATGAGAGAATGAGGAGACTGAGTAAAGAATGGGGCAACAATGGAGGTCGTACAGAGTTCGCACAGAGTTTCTCTCTCTAAAGAAAGTGAGGAGCTGGAAGAAGATAAAGAAGATGAAGAAATATAAGGGTTTTAAAATAAAAGAGACGTTTGAAGGGTTTCAAACTCGACGGTTGGAGTTTCCCACCATTGCACGTGCAAGGGCCGCCTATAATCATTTCAAATGAACACGTGGCACATCGGGAAGGGTCTCTACAGTTAAAAAGATAGCGCCACATCATTTAATGAAGTGACGCTTGGGGAAAATAAGGGGGTTGCCTTTTCCAGCAAGTTTGAGTTTTGGTGCCAGAATTTTCGTCAGACATATCCAAGAACTCCCAATGAAAAAGATGTCCCAACGGTTCAAAAAAGCTACGATGTCCCCTTGGCACATGTCCAAACGTTCGAATTGTGACTCAGTTACATCGGGGAGAATTTCTAATTTTTCAAACATAGCGAAGTATCACAGGGGAGAATTTCACTTACTAGGAGTCCAATTGAGTATTTGAGAAGGTTAGTAGGTCTTTCAGGAGAATTTCAAATATTAAAGCTACAGCGGTTGAGGCTCAGCATGAGGAAAAAGTGGCGATGTCCCTTCGCCCAAGTCCCAATGAGAATGGCGCTTTGGCTCAGGTACATAAGGGAGAATTTTACTTTTTCCAAGAGATTATATCGCTGCAATTCTAACGAGGGGAAGAAGGACAGAATTTTTTCACGCAGAGAAGGTTCATCGAATTAAGAAGTTTTGTGCAGACATTTTTTGTTCCAACAAATCTCTCCACGAAGGGGTAAATGTAGAGGGGGATTGAAGGTAATCCTGAGATTAGGAATAATTCCCTAATTGGCAATATTGTTTGAGATTAACCAACCGAGGTAGCTCAAGCGTGGCAACTCAGCGAGGCAGCTTGGCGTGGAAACTCATACTTTAGCTTGTTGTGTTATTCATATGGTATCTTTGTTTATATTGACTGTAAGCTATAACGGTTGTAATGTTGTAACGAGAATAATAACGAGTTTTTATGAGGTCAAACGGTACTCACGAGAGATCAAGCTTGGCAGGGCCTGGGAGAGCTTTCATGCTGTATCGAATGACCTCACCTTGGGAACTTTAGAGGGACTTAGTTTGGAGGATTGATAAGTGAGGCACCGTTGGGGCTTCTCCTGACCATCTTGGATACACATGGTAAAATATCGAAGTACCCTGACCGTGGAACCTCAGGCAAAGCAGCTTGGAGTTCCATCGGGCGTTGAGTTATGAACCAAACAGCCCGCTACCTAATGTCACATCTACTGTAGGTGATGTCACTAGCCAGCTAAACAATGTCAGACGTGCACTTGAGTAAACCACCGTGGTATTTGGGGCTATTAGGCAGTTGGTGAGCCACCTCTGCGACAACAGCCCCCTGACACATAGTGGTTAAGCAAAAGGCATGTCTTGGCATTTAATGTTTATGACGTGGAAACATTTAGTGCATCAGGCATTTAATGTTGTGACATAAAGTATAAGGGATGTATTTCATAGTCTTTAATGACCGAATTGCCTCGGGGGTAGCGTGGGGGGATATTTAAGGACCCCAACCACCCCTGAGCAGAGGATCGATCCTTTGAGAGTTTAGAAGTTATTACTAGAGAGAATATACATTCAGAGAGAGTTATTAGAAACCATAGGGTTTTACTCATTCACCATTGTCATTTATTACCAAGCTTTTAATACTAGACAGAGATTCTTGATGGTGTTTGGTGTGTTTCTACCTGCCTACCAAGGTGTATCTAGGGTGCTTACTTCTCTCTCCCTCTATCTAAGTTACTTTTAAGTTCATTACTATCTTCTGATTTATACACGAAAGATTTGTAAGTTTAAACTGAATTTATCTTCATTGGGTTTGTGCTTGTATGTCCTATCATTGATCCAAGGTTTTGGCTAATTAACTTATCATCACCATATTCAAAAGAGGTCACGCCTCCATCTATAATCTAAAGTACCCTCTTACAGGTAACTTGGGAAATAAAGGAATAGTGTTTTCCCTTGCCGTTAAAGAAACACTTCGCTCAAAACCCAAGGGTTAAAAGAGATGGGTATGAAAACAAACCCTTTTATAAGGGACATCTTATTTTGAATAAGACGTCTCTGGTACATAAACGCACGCCTGGGGCCATGTAATCATCACAAGAAAATTTTCAGCACCTCAAGTACCTCATGTGGGTTACACACTCGGACCATCAACTGACGCATGCATGGTTGGGGGAAGGGGTGTCAGCGGAATTTAAAATGAAGGGACGCAGCAATGATGAAATTTTTGGGGAAATTCAAAAGACGGTTGGATAAACTTTTTTGACATTTTACACTTGTGCAAATAAATGATTCTGGGGGAAATTTTATTGCAAACCATTGTAATTACCCAAGTTAAAAGATTAAAAAATAAAAGTCATTTGAGGCACAATATCATTCGAGAAGGAAGAGTTTTAAAGTAGCTCGTATGTAGGACAATGTTACCCCCAGTTTTATTTTGACCTTCTGTGTAAATAATGTATGTACACAGGTCAATCGAGATAGGATGTGGATTTATTTTTCATACAGCGTTTTCTTCAAACAAATCAATATCTTTATAAAGGGGAAAATGTAGAGGGAGGTTCAGGCTTAAAGTTAATTAAGCAACTCAAACACTTCACAGGAAAGATTATGGATGGTCACTCGCACAAGACTGAAGTTGCTCGAAGGGTTTCCTGTAAAGATGGTCATTAGCATACGACTGAAGTTTCTCGAGGTATCTCCCACAAAGATCAGTCCCAGTTGAAAAACTTGGAAAACACAAACTATAATAGTAACTTTGATGCACTTGTATTTAGCTTTCTTTGTAAAATTTAAAGTTCACTTTGTAATGTTGAGAGGTTGCTCGGTACCCTCGAGGGAACATGTCTGGCAGGACATGGGAGAGCTTCATGCTCTATCGAACAACCTCAGTTATGGGTCTCTTGTAGGTATTTGGTTTGGAGGATTGGGTGCAAGGCAACGTTGGGAGATACCAACTCCTTTAGGGAACTTAGACAAAACCTTGGTTTATGCAACATATCTTGGTAGTCCCTCAAGATACCATCTCTGGGAACCCACTTGAGGGTCCATAGTCTTAAATAGTTGTCTAAAAAGTTAACCTTTGGTGTTTACATACAGATCACAAGTTTCTCGGGCAATCATCAGTCAAGCAACCTTCAATTCGATGAACAGCCTTTTTGAATAATGTGACAGCATATCCTATGCAGGTTACTGCTTACAAACTCTTTAACGTCAGCATGTCTGACATTCACTAACTCGATAAAATAGCACTCGAGTGAAAATATTCCTAGGATGTTAAGTCCATAGCTGACACATAATGACCTATTTAATGTTATCACATCTCTGAGAGTCCAAACAGTGTTCTCGCCAAAATTTCATATTTAGCTCATTTAATGCAATGTCTTTGGCTTTAAATGTACAGGATTGTTGATATTAAAAGGGGTTAGACACATTTAATATAGGAAGGTCACTCAAATGATATTTCTCTCTAATAAATAACCGCAAAGCTATATTACTTTGCTATCGCACTTTTCTAGTCTAGAACTGCTGCCAAAATACTCCCAAATTAGAGAATTTGTTGTGAGAACGTTTATTGTGCGACCAATATCATTTACTCCATTAACGTTGTCCTTCAGCATCCATTTGTGTTTAAGGTTACTGCATTGCCTTTATTGCACTAATGGTGTTTGTTCCTACTCCCTCCAACCAAGTCAACTGTGGGATTCCCCTCATTGATTACTTTTTGTAGCATTTATGTTGTAAGAACACATTTAATACAGATGTTTTTATATATTAAGTGTGCTGACTGGAGACTTGTATTTGTTATTGTGGGTGATTGTTCTGAGGCCGTAATCACCATCTTGATAAGGTCTTACGCCTCCTTTGACATTAATATCATTTCAAGAACTCACCTCCTACACTAGGTATGGAACTAAGGGTGGTTTGAAGATTTATGCTCGATAAAAGGGTGGGGCTAATAGAAAATAATGAGAACTTGAGATAATTGATAAATAATGTCTAAGACTGAGAATGGGTATTTAAATGAATTTGCGTCGCGAGTATATGTAGGGCTGATAGAATACGGGTCGATTGGCTATAGCAGCGTGGGTGTGTGTTGGTGTCATGAGTATCTGCGAGACTGATAGAATACGATCGGACTGGCTATAGTGACGTGTCGTGTGTGCAAACTCATGAGTATGTGCAGAGCTAACAATATCGGGTTAGCTGTCTATAGTGAGGGTAATGGTTGTAATGTGTTGGAACTCATGAACGCCGAGAGTGCGTGCAGGACCGATAAGGGATCGAGTGTCCATAGTAGTATTGCATAAATATAAATAATTGAGTAATTATATTACGTAAGAATAAGAGCTAAGGTTTAAATTAAATGATTGAAATGAAATAATTTGGACTTGAACATTGGGGTGGCTTAGTATGTGGGTAGATAGTGGTAGTTTATTTTTACTCGCATGTTAATATATCTCGTTTAAGTTAAAATAATTTATTGTGATGTTTATCATGTATAATGTGTAACACCCCGCCTAATTAAATACCGGGTGGCCAGTACCGTACCCAATTAAAATAGAATATACAGTTGGCTCATTCTTAGCATCACTGTCGAAAACATTTACAACTCACCCAATACCCAATTAAGCTGGTGTTAAAAACTTTCCAAATTTTAATTCAACAAAATCCATTTTTAGTTTAAGAATAACGCAACACATTTTATTCTACAACACTGATAAACAAATAGATAACACAAAAGAATTTAAATGCATTTGGAATAAACATTCCTAAGTAATAATTCAATACAGTAATCCAACAATAATAAATGTATTAAAATGAAACGACTACAAGAGTATTTGACCCGAATAGAAAGAGATAACTGAATCCTTTGGGCGACATGCCCTAACTAGAAGATCACTGTGAATCAAAAGAAGAGAAGCGTCTAAGCAACACTCCATAGCTCGTCAAGATCAACTAAGGTTGGCGTCCCTGTTGCTGGACACCTGATATAGAAGATACAATAGAAAAGAAAATATGCAAGGAAACGGGTCAGAGCCCGATTGTGTAAATGATTTTTAAAACAGCAAGTATTTAACAAGTGCAATAAAGCATTTATTTTGTACATGTTAGATCCAACTTTCACTTGCTATTCTCACCTCTCAACGAGAGTGCACGCTTAACGTTTCCTATTAACCTTCTAGTTAATGGTTTCTCCTTTCTAGTCTCCATATTATAATTCCATTCCCATATCATAATCCCAGTATGTCCCATACCATACGTCACATTATTATTCATTTTTATACATTTCTCATTTATTTGAATCGTTTCTCATTAACATGAATCATTTCTCATTAATATGAATTAAGCTTTTCTATTCTATAAGCATAAACATTCATTAACTTAATTCCATTTTCTTCCTCTATTCACCGTTATCTACAATTATCACTATAGATAGATTTAACCATAATATATATCCATTCAATCATTTAATCCATTATATATATATATATATATATATATATATATATATATATATAATACGGCACCCCGAGTCACAGCTGCGGTGCAATGCATTACTCTGCTATCATGTCCCAATATCGCTGGTCGCCGAATAGGGGACTAAAGGTTCGGTAAGGATTCCTCGAACCACAAACATCAACAAACAAATTGGAGGCGAACATAGTTCTCGTATCCATGGGTCACGCAGATACCTACGTACCCACAGTCAGCGGACTTATCAACTACCCGATAAGTCTTTCATAGACCAATGTTCTCGAGCGACAAATCACAGATCCCATGGATTCATCAGGATATGACTGCCCTCACGCGCAAACCTCCCATCTATAGCAAGTAAGCTAGGTATGTCATACACATAAATCATCAATCTATCAAATAGGTATTATCATACCTATAATATAATATCAATAAGGTACTCACATTACCCTTAGATAATTCCCATACTTAGCATTATATCTCTTTTAAATTCCACGTTTTAAAATATCATATCTTTACTTCATAATTTAATTATCCTCGCATCCTATAACATCTCTCTACTCCCGACGTCGTTAAGGTTCATGCGTGGAGCGTCTCGCAAAGCGAAATCCAAACAAGGACCCCTCCAATTACACTACTACTTAACTTTTTCGATCGTGGAGGTCCGTCAACTTCAAATATGCAACCGTAATAACCTCATCCCCTCTTTCAACCAGATGTGGTCCGAACTCCCAACTCTATCTAGGAGGTCGATCACTAAGCACTTGTACTACACTCAGTCCTTGCGCAATCAATAATGAGCTTAAACTCAGTCCTTAATGTTCAAATTGTAACCCTAAGGCTACCCTCACTCAATACACAAGGTTCAAATAGGTTTTTCCTCAACATATATTCAGTACGAAGTCACTTATACCCTACTAGTCCATATCGCCATATCTCCCGAATTACTACGAATTAAATTCTCCCTTTTAATTAAGGTTAAAATCGATAGTTTCAAATCTCTTATAAACACTTCTTCCACTTAGTATTAAACCCTCTTGTAAACTTAAGGATGCCCAGGTATTATATTCAATCACCCCTACTGGTACTATATTTAATCCTCATGTATACCAATTAAAATCCAACAATTGAATCTAGCAACCGAAATTCCTTTAAATTAATTATCATTATTTTCATCAATTAAATCCCAATCAAATTAATTCAAATCTTATCTAGGGCTTACTGATCTAATATAAGTCCCATAATATCCAATTAACAATCACCAAAGATCTACCAAAGATTTGGGATAAGAACCAACATTTAAAAGAAACAACTAGAGGAATTCTGGGGAGGTCGATCGATCGAAGGCAAGGGGTCGATCGATCGATCCCTCAGGTCACAGCCTAGTTTTCTGCATTTCAACAACTACGGGTTTCACCATTTTTGTTCATTCTATCCTTCATATTAACATCCAAAATGATGTATAATCCTTACTACATGATATACCAACATATATGAACGATTTGTAATACTTTAAACATCCTAGAATCATCAAAAGATTGGATTTAAAAGCATGTTTATCTCCTCTTTTCCAGAAAATTATAAAACTAATATCCTCAAGAACACAACAATGGTTTTCAGAATTTCCTCCATAGATTTATGATTATTTCGTGGATTATTATCAACCTACAACATGAATTTGATTTCTACATATGTTCATACTTCCAGAAATCCATTACTACTCCATTATGTCTTCCAAACATGAAAATCATCTCCTTTCATAATTATTTTAACATGGACAATATACGAACTTAAGTTGAAAATATCAAACACTTGCCTTTACTGAAGGTCTGATCCTTTGGTGTAGTATAACTCAGGTGGTTCTCCCTTTTCCGGTGAGCTTCCGGTGGTGGTTGGTGGTGGTGACTTTGGTCTTTGGTCTTTGTTCTTCTCCTTCCCAAGTAGGCTTTTCCCTTCCCAAGCACCCTTTCACTCTCTCTAGGAAGATGACTTCTCTAATTTATGAAGAGGATATGTATAATCCGCGTACACTTAATCTACCAATACTTATAATAGGAAAAAATCCGAAATCACTATTCATCCCCCTAGAAAAATGACCAAAATGCCCTTTTGGGTTGTCTATTCATTTCAAATGACCCGAGACTCAAAATTAACATCCAAATAGACTTTTCTGACTATTTCGAACCTTCCGGACGCAACAACGTAGTCAAAATGACTATAAAGTCAATAGAAAATAAATTTCTTTTTTAATTTAATAAATTAGTCCCGACACGTCCCATACCGCGTCTGACTAAAAATTCAAATTACCGATTTTATATCACACCGTCATATTAATGACATCACATTCATATATTACCTAAATATCTTTAAGTAATATTCAGAATCATTCATTTTAATATCCACAATTCGGATAAAACCCAAATGAATTAATTAATAATAAAAATCCAATTAATCCATTAATTTAAAATATAACCCATTTTAAAAGTCATTTAAAATTACGGGGTATTACATAATGTTATTGTCTGGGTTTACGGACCCTAATTGGAAGGTGTAGCTAGTACTCATGTGGTGGGCTCTGACCCGTTGCGTTGACTAACATTTCAGGTATAGTGCTGGAGTAGTTGTACATAAGTGATTGGAGATATTTTTCGGAGTGCAGCTAGAGATATATTTATTTGTTTTATTAGTTTAGATTTACTTTACTTTTCGCATATTTATTACAAGACTTTTATTTATAGATTTTTTGGGCCAATCGGTTCCACAGTGTTTATGATTTATGTCAGACTTTTACAGCTGGATCATTTCATTTGGGTTTTATATTTATTTGTAGTTGGATTTATTTTGGAGATAGCATAGTGATGTATTTTAATATTGCATGAATGGTTATATTTTTTGGATAAATTTGATTATTATCTTGTGGAAAAATTTAAATGTCTCATATATTTGTCACATGCTGAGAATGATAACTTATTTAGTGACGCCCGGCGTAGTTTGGAAGGGGCGGCGGCCACCTCGCTTGCCAGAATGAGCGGGGTGTTACAAATGCTATCATAGCATGGTCTTAGGTATCATAGGTTGTAAGTCCTTTTGATTTTCACATTACCGATCTTTGATCCCTTTTGTTGATTCATATTCCTTAAGGTAATGGGATATATGTTAGTTGTGTCTCTTAACGATAGGGAGTTTTGTATTAAGGACGTTGTAGGCATTAAGGTTAGAAATAATAATCATGATGTGAGGATCCTTAAATTTGATTTTGAAAATGATGTTTATTTTCTAGATCGTCAGTATAAATTTTGGGTATATCTAGTATCGATGCAGTGATTTGATTTGATTTGAGGATTTAAGCTTGTGATGTCTTTTGGAGATAGAATCGAGTAGTGATTAGTGGGAAAGCGTGGTACACCATTATTTTCATAGTTATACATATATATATCATTAGGATATATATTGTACGTTTGTCCATGAGGTAGTTGCGTGTTGGTTTGGGTGTATGGGCACCCAATTGTGGCATTCGTTGGTAGGCATATGTGAGCCTTATTTTATTTTGTGCATTTATGCTTTGTCGAATTTCGAGGACGAAATTCTTGTGCTAGTGAACTAGTTACTAACACCCCATGTTTTTAAAGCCTATAATCTTTTAGGAATTTAAAATTTTGGGTAAAAATAAATTTTTGAAAATAACTATTTTCTTATTTAAAAATGTTGGTGTTGATTTACATAAAATGAAAATTTAATCGAAATTGAAATCAGGTTTTCATTTGAGAAATTCTAGCTTTGTAGTTAAAAAAAATAAAGATTTTATGTTTTTGACAAAAAACAGAACCGGTTCGATTTTTAAGTAGAACAGCTCGGTTTGTCAGTTTTACAAAAATAAAACTCTTTCTCTTAGAAGTTGTGTAGGATTCAATTTTTTTGGGTATATAAACACAAAATGATGGGTTTAGGGTTTTTAAAACACATTTTAGCCTTTTTCCAAAAGCAAGAACCTTCCATAATTTCCATCCTCTCATTTCTTCCAAACCAAAACCCTTTAAACTCAAATTTCAACTCAAGATTTGAAGAACTTAATCTAGATTTCTCAAGATCATTCAAGATTTTCTCAAGAAGAACGCAACCATCCAATCAGATTCTTGAAATGATTTTTTCAGACATGAATACTTCTATTGTTACCCTTTAGTATTACGCATTTTAAATGTTTCCTAAACACTAATGATCATTATTTTTCTTAAAAAAAATTAGAGAGACTAATTAGGGAAAGTGAAACTAAATCCGGGACTATTTTTATTCAAATCTTTAATAGGAATTAAGACTCAAAACCCTTTCATGCTTAGGTTAGAGGTTAGGATTTCGTCATAATTTATGGCGTTCGCATGTAGAATAAATTGTAGAGATGTTATAAATTGATTTCGACATGTATAACCACATTAATTATGTGCATCTTTTAGAGTAGAGATTTATTATTGTATTGCTCCTAAAAATACGTATGTGAATAGATATTCTATAAATTGATGAGAAAATGAATTGCTTAATTAATGTTATAATTAAATGGACATAATTTAGATAAATAATGATCTTGCGATTAATTTAAAGAATTGTTGTAATAAGATATGATATGTCATATGTGATACGTTAATTGTATTAATAATTAACAGCGCGGGAATGACGGGATTGTTAGAATAGTTGTTGCTCTCACCTTATTTTAGGTTGCTTGCTAGGTATTGGACTAGTAGGTAGGCCTTAGTTGTTGGTAACGCTTTCTAGGTATGGGACTACTGAGTGTATGTTTTATGGACTGATAATTTCGGGGTGGGCTAGATTGTACGTCATTTTCGTTGGATCGTTAGCCTAGGTGCAAGGCTATGTAGTAGTTATTGGTGGGTATTCTTCCTAAATGATAGGTTAGGAGATACTTGTGTTTTGAAAACCTATAGGTATGTGATTAGGGATGGTTTGAGGATTTCTTTTCGATAAAAGAGCGAGGTTAATAGAAAATAATGAGAACTTGAGATAATTGATAATTAATGCCTAAGACCTTGAATGGGTATTAAAATGAATTTGTGTCGTGAGTATGTGCAAGGCTAACAGAATACGAGCTGACTGGCTACAGCGCCATGGGTGTGTGTTGGCGTCACGAGTATATGTGGGCTGACAGAATACAGGCGGACTGGATATAGTGACATGTCGTGTGTGGAACCTCACGGGTACGTGCAGAGCTGACAGATATCGGGTTTAATATCTATAGTGAGGGGAATGGGTGTGATGTGTTGGAACTTAAGCGCACCAAGAGTGTGTGAAGGATCTATAAAGGGTCGACTGGACATAGTGGTGTCGCACGTATATAAATAATTGGATAATTAAATTAAGTAAGAATAAGAGCTAAAGTTTAAATTAAATGATCGAAATGAAATAATTTAGACTTGAACATTGGGGTGGCTTAGTATGTGGGTAGATAGTGGTAGTTTATTTTTACTCGCATGTTAATATATCTTTTAAATTAAAATACTCTATTGTGATATTTATCGTGTATAATACTATTGTCTAGATTTACGGACCCTAACTGGGAGGAGTAGCTAGTATTCATGCGGTGGGCTCTGACCCATTGTGTTGATTAACATTTCAAGTACAGTGTTGGAGTAGTTTCACATGAGTGATTATAAATATTTTTGGGAGTGCAGCTGGTGTTATATTTATCTGTTTTAGTAGTTTGGATTTATTTTCCTTTCATCGTATTTACTATGAGACTTTTACTTATGGATTTGGTGGGCCAATCAGCTCCGCAGTTATTTATGGTTTATATCAGACTTTTGTAGTTAGATCATTTCATTTGGATTTTATATTTATTTGAAGTTGAATTTATTTTGGAGATAACATGGTTATGGATTTTAATATTACATGAACGGTTATATTTGTTGGATAAATTTTATTATTATCTTGTGAAAAAAAATTAATGTCTCGTATATCTGTCACATGCTGAGAATGATAACTTATTTTGTAATGTACGGCGTAGTTTGTTCGTGGAGACTGGACACCTAGCTTGCCAGAATGTGCGGGGTGTTAGAGTTTGATTTTTGTAACACTGCATAAGTATCGTTGTTGGGTTTTAATGCAATGTTTAGGTCACTATGACATACAAACCATATTTTACTAATGTTTTATAAGTTACGTAATGGTAGATAGGCTAATATTAATTATGACAGGATTTTACTCTTGCATTTATCAAGAATTACTACCTTAAAATATAATGTTTTTACTATTTTATAGAAGAAGTTATTCTTCTTTCAGTTATCCTTAGTCATGTTGAGTCTTGTATTACTCCACAAAATGTTTATCCTAATTGTGTACTTGACGCGGATCATAATGTTGAACCTAATGTAGAATAATATGATACTAATTTAGAGAAAGAAGTGGTGCCTTCTAAAATATAGGGTGTTTGAGGATAAACTGAGGTGTAACCCGTATTACTTTTTATGACACAACAATAAATGCACTCCCAAAAAGTAAAGAATAAACTCTTATGTATAACTCACAAACACTCATGTATAACTTAATGACATGTAATAAATATAATTTGTTTGGAAAAATAAATGAACCTCTTAAATAAATAGTCAAAGGGAGAGAGAAGCAAGCACTTTAGATACACCTTAGGTGGGTAGCTGAATTACCATAGTATAAAGAAGCAGGGGAAAAAGCTTAATGAATGCTTATGTTCTTGAGCATAACAGGGACAAAGCTTAATGAATGCTTATGTTCTTGAGCAGAACAGGGACAAAGCTTAATGGTGGAAATAAATTCTCTCTGGTTTAGAATAACTCTCTAAAAGTGATCTTTTTGCCCAAAGATCACGTCTACTCTATTTCTTAAAAAGTCATCCTCTTTCAAAAGGTGATTGGAGGGGTATGTATAGGTTCAAAAATACACTCTTGGAACCACAAGTGAATTAAAAGATGTGTCAGTCTACCATACCTAACATGTCAAATGCATTAAATGGTAAGTGAAATCTCGAGTGACCAACTACTGTGTCAGGCAGTGCTACAGTGTGTCAGCGCCAAACCATCCAGCTGAAGCACCTTATACTCTTGACTCACTTGAGTCTACATTGTATAAGTGCTCATCTAGGTTGGAAATTGTGATAAAATTAGAGTCCCATTCCCTAGATACCAAAGAGCCTCAGAATCTTCTTCTTAAGGCACACTTGATTCAATTGAAGGTATAAATCTCAATCACACATTAGGGTTGCATATATTGTTCATATATTGCATTAATTGATTGTGTGTGAGTTGTGTGTGTTAAATCCCATTTAAAATTGATTTTAATAACTTTTTGGGAATTTTTAAATGAGTTTTTCAAATTAAAATTTGGTTTATAAAACTTTTGGGGTCAATTTGCTATTTCTAATTTCATCTTTTCATACCTGAAAGTTAGGTTGGGTAGGATCCGAATGCGCTTGAGACTTGAGGGTGCGTGTGTAATTATTTTAAAACATGCATGTGAGAGCTCATCTAGCCCTACACCTGTCCATGTTATGCCGGCTAGATTTGTGTTTGTTGCAAGACTCAAAACTCGTGTGCTATCTCAACCATTGGATCATCGTTTGCAACGTCCTGCATGCGTCCAAACTCAATCCCTGTGTAAACTTTCTAGACCAATCAGTGGACGTTTAATCCACCACTTTTATTTCACCGTTGGATCAAAGTCAATTGCCTTGGACCAAATCTCAGCCTTAGATTTGGTAAGCCATTCTCGAACCTTCGCCTCTCAGTATAAAAGGATGTCAAACCTCTGCATTCAAAGACTTTTGCTAGTTCGTCCAAATAGAGAGAGAGAGAGAGAGAGAGAGAGAGAGAGAGAGAGAGAGAGAAACCAGAGAGAAAACCCTAACCTGTTTTCAAACCCTAACTCATTTTTCTAAAACCGTTTACACCAAACACCATACCTAAGTGTTTGAGAGTGATTCTAGTAGAGGTTTGAAAGTTGTTTGAAAGTTTTATCCTCTGAGTTCGAGATCTTACTTCTAACTTAGACATTTAATGTTAGATCTCTATTTATTTTTCATGTAGATCTGACTATTGCATATCATATTACACTTAGATCTGCATATTTTAGTTTCTCATCTTGAGAAATCGTATTTGTCGATTAAAGATTTTTCTGTAAATGTTTTTATCAAGTCAAGAATCAACAAATCTAGTTTATGTTTCTAGTTCTTATGAAACAAGACTTTTGACCTAGTTAGAATTGCAATTGGTGGTTTTTAATGTCAAAAATATTTTCAAAACCCTATAAACTTAATTAAGACCTTGAACGATCAAGGTAGCCTTGGATTCTGGGATTATTTGAAAGGTCAAATAAAGCTTTTTTTATTTCTAAATAAGAGAGAAACTGAAAACAGCATCATTTAGATCTGATCTATAATTTTCTAGGACTTGTTTGTATAAATAAGTGTGCGTGTGTGCATGCATGTGTTAGAACACTGTCACAAACACTTTCCACACTACAACACAAGAAGTGTTGGCTATAAGATTTTGAAACGTCAAGAGTCGACGTAAAGCTGGAACAAGTGGAGAAGTTATCAAACTGAGAAAGCAACATCAACATCAGATCTGCAGAAAAGTTAGAATCAAACCAGTGGGTACATATTCTAAACTTGTATAGGTTTGTTTTGTGTGGATGTGCGTTATATAGTTTGTAACTTGAATATTTTATTTTAGTGGATTTTTGGTTTGTGACTTAGAAGTCACCGTGGATGTTTCCGCAGTTGGGTGAGGTTTTACCACGTTAAAAACGACTTGTCCTTAATCTTTCTACATCTCCTCATCTCATTCTTGTGGTTGTGATGATTTAGTTTACTTAATCTGTTTAGTTTTGGTTTTCAAAACTAGTTACAAAGTCTTGATCATATCTCGTACATTTTTTTAAACACATCTTGTGATTAACTTGTTTTGATTTAAAGAAAAAAGTTTCCCCAAAAAACAGTTCGAAGTTACTTAGACTGTTTAATCCTGAATTAAACGACTTGAGTAACAGCTTTTTCACCAGCTGCTCACCAAACCACCACAATTTGAGGTAAGTTGATTTGACATGCCTAGGTATGGTATGACGTCACTCGAATCTTTTATGAAAAAATACTCAATTTGGCGCCAAACTCACTAGTAGATAATCGATCAAGGTCAAGGCTGCTTGAACGTTCTCTCTCGGGCATAGATAGGTGTTTTACCTGGTGTGTATAAAATGGTTAAGTCATGCTTTAGCATTGCCTTGCTTCTTAATCCTCCGAATGAGTTCCCTCAAAGATTCCAAAATTGAGATTCCTCGATAGAGCATGAAATCTCTCCCAGCGATTGCCAGACCTAATCCATCGCTGGTACCAAGTAACCTCATCTTAATATTACATGAGAAACGTAATAGAGTGATCCGATTATATGTATAAATCGTAGATTAGGTCACACACTCACACACATAATAAAATTTATTTAGTCCAAATTTTATCTTCATTAAATTATGTGATCCTAAATGTGAAAGATATTAAAACTAAATTGAAGTTAAACAAAATACAAACCGCAAACAGAAGATATGAGATGAGGAAAAACTCCTTTTGGGCAAAACTTATATTTCAGCACTGTTACAACTAAGTATTATAGAATTACATCTACCGACTTATAAAACTTAAAGCACCACTAATAAACGCAGTAATGTCTTCCTTCCAAATTATTGATAGTAAGCTATGCAGATTCAGCAACACCCCACAGTAAGCTCCACTTGCCTCGGTGTCTATCGATCAGCATCATGAACTCGTATTCCTATCTTTAGCAGTGAAGAATTAACTCCATAAGGTTTTGAACATGGATTGTTTTCTTTGGGGTTTGATAAAGTGACGTCAAATTGTCTACGGGGTTTGGGTTGAAAAAATAAAAGAGTTTGATCACAAAAAGATCTCTAAAAGGCTCGGTTTAAAATGCAGGTTCGCATCTCTATATATAAGGAGAAAAATCTTCAAGAGATAGACATAAAAGATTGCATTTGAAATTAGGTAAAACAAAATTCGCAACCTCGTTCCAACAATGTACTCTCTCTTTCGAACATCCATCAAACGACTAATCCAACGGGATTCCAAATCCTACTAAAAGTTGTAAAAATGTATCTCGTTCAAATGAAGGTCAAAGTTATTCTAACAAGGTTAAAGCACTCTTTCGAACGGCATTCAATATCGTTCTAACGAATTTACAAAAAATTTAAAAAACTTTTTGGAAAAATATTTTAAGTTTTCAAATTCTTTTAAAATACCTCTCAACGTTACACAAAATCAACCTTGTATACCTTCTTCACTAAATGTAGTGATGATCAATCTTCGATTATCGCGTTCGATCAATAACTCATCATCACTTGAAGTATTAGGAATGTACATAATGGTAAAGTGAGGTGTAACGGGATAAGTCAAACATAATGAGCATTATAAATCTTGTTCTTGCAAATATCCCCCTTTGTCTATTTCGATACAAAACACAAATTGAAAATAAATAACCCTAAGATAAGTTCAACTAATGTCCCTCCCAAACTCGAAAAGGAAAAGTCACATGTGAAATTGTCTTCAACTGAAAAGATTCATCGTGTAGTCCATGAAATCATCGAGGCAGAAAAAACCTACACACGTGAAGCAAACGAAATACCGTGATGCATGGTGTTTAAAGAAAACACAAAAAAAACTCCCCCTTAATATGTTCTCCCCCTTTTTGTCTGTAATAAAGGGTTAGCAACTAATCCTGAAATGTTAGCATCGGGAGAATACAAATATGAAATATCGTCACAAAAAATAAATAATGAAGCATACGTGATGAAACTTTAACAAAACAACAAATTATTTTTGAATTTTTGGAATTTTTGAGTATATAAATATACATATAAGTACAGATACAGATAGTCACACCATGGAGTAGCACGAAAATATCTGAATCGTGAAAATGGAATGAGATTATGTGAACTCAATGCAGGGCAAAATTAACATAGGTATATATATCAAAGGTACATGAAGTCAAAGAGATACTCCTAAAGAAAGAACTCAATTCAACCTTTTATGTAAAATTATTAAACAAAGTGAAATTGACTCAACTTACGCAAAATGTCATGAATTTCAATTCTTCTCAAATAAATAATGCCAAACTATTTAATGTTATTAAAGGAATTTTATTATTTAAACCCATTGATCTTCAACTTATAACACTCTCAAATTCTCACATTTTAAGCATAAACTCCCAAAATATTTTAAGGAATCATATTGCTCATATTAATGAGGCGTAGATAAAATAAAAAATTTGACCTTGGCACTTCTGTTTTATATGTCAAAATCATCTTTTAGACTCTTTCCAATAGTGGCCTTTAACGTAAAGAAGACTTCTTCTTTTGTAGCCTATTTCCATTGCATAAAAATATTTAATTTTTTGATAAAAAAATCCAAGCAATGGTTCTAACATGCACAATTAGTTCCTAGTACATTTGATTCGTTATTAAGCATGATTGGGATGAGAACACCCTATTTGACATGTAACCAGCAAGCAGGATATTCAAAAGATTCGTGCATGTGTGCAATAAAGGCGATATAAAGAGTCTGACATGAAGGAAGTAATCATTCAAAGAACAACACAATGCTAAACATGCATTTTTAAGCACACAAAAGAAACGAAGCCAATTCTCATAAATCCATGAGTAAGTCACATGAATGGATGGAATGTAATTGTGATTCAAACGTCTTAAATGTGCATCCATATATGGTGTAAAATAAAATACAAAAATATTTTTGAATAATACCTAATGCCTCGGGGTTTGGTAGCTATGGTGACATGGGATCTAGATTTCCTAATACCTCTTCTAAGATCAAAATAAAATGCCTTAAGGTGACCTTTCCTGCCACAATGTGAACATATCTAAATACGAGGAATGTTACCTAAGGGTTGACATTTTCTAACGTCATGGACAACGATGGACACTCTAAAACCAACGTTGGTCTTGGCTTTAGGAGCAAAGCATTTGTATTATCGAAGCCACTACCAACACTACTTGAGTCTCTTAGATCCTTTTCAAAACTCAAAATTCTAGAACCAAGAAAAAACATAGAATCTTAAACATTTAGGGATTTCATCATACTTTCAATCATTCTTAAAATGTATTCTCACTCCCCCTCTATTCAAGCGAACTCATTCCTAATAGTCTTTTCACTTGCCCTCAAATATTTTATCAATTTATCTTTAAACTCGACGACACGTTCATTAACTCTAGAAATCTTAGAGTCCTCTAATTCTTTCTCTAAAAACAATACTCTATTCTCACTCTCTTTCTTCAACACTTCTAAATATTTAAAGTCACGATTCATCTCCATGAGACTCTCACGAAGGATCTCTCTTTGAGTTTGAACAGTTGAAAAAAAATCAATTTCAGCTTTAAAACAAAAAATTTATTTTTCAAGAAATTTAATTGTTTTTGAAAACTTTAAATTCACAAGAGCTAAATTTTCATCACGGTTATGAATATTATTACACTCATCTCGAATATCTAAATCATCGACATCGCTAAATGCATCAGATAACTTATCACTATAGAAATCCATTGAGAGACAAACAAATACGAGAGAGAGAGAGAGAGAGAGAGAGAGAGAGAGAGAGGGAGAGAGAGAGAGAGACCACACTAAACACCACGAAAAGACGAATCTAAACAATAACTAAGTGTACCCACTTTGATACCAATTTGAGAAATGTGATAAAGTTGCCCGATTATATGTACAAATCGTAGAGTGGGTCACACAAAATCTATTTAGTCCAAATGTTATCTTGACATGTTTAGGTGAACCTAAACATGCAAGATATTGAAACTAAATTGAAACTAAACAAACCACAAATCACAAACAGAAGATAGTTGATGAGGAAAAATCCATTTCGAAAAGAACTTGTATTTCAGCATTGTTACAACTAGGTATTACAGAACAACATCCACAGACTTATAAAAATTAGAGCTCCACTAAGTGATGCAATAATGTTTTCCTTCTAATTTATTGACAGTAGGCGATGTAGATCTAGTAACGCTCCATAGCAAGCTCCACTTGCCTCATTGTCCATCAATCAATCTTAGGAAATCGCATTCCTATCTTTAGCGGTGAAGAATTAACTCCACAAGGTTATGAACATGGATTGTGTTCTTTGTGGTTTGATAAAGTGATCTCAAATAATCTAATGGGTTTGGATTGAAAAAATAAAAGAGTTTGATCACAAAACATATCCGCATCTTTATATATGGGGAGAAATATATCCATAAGAGGGATATAAAAAATTGCATTTAAAATCAGATAAAAAAATTTACAGCCTCGTTCGAACGAAGGTACATATCGTTCGATCAAAGTACCCTTTCCCATTCTAACATCCATCAAATGACTGATCCAACGAGATTCCAGAGCCTGCCAAAAGTTATGAAAATTGATCTCGTTCAAACAAAAATCAAAGTTTTTTTAACAAGGTTAAAGAACTCGTTTGAACGACATCCAATGTCGTTTAAATGATGGTTGACAATTTATTAAATACCTCAAGCGCATAGGCTATTATACAATAGTGTGTGTAAGTATGGGTTGAACCCACAGAGATTTTTTAATTTTAAGTTTTAATAGAATTTCAACTGTCCAACTAGACTAAATGGGGTAGAGAATAATTATGCACTAAACTAAATAAAAGTAACTATGAATAATGAGAGCAACACACGAGATTTGTAAATAATATGAAATAATTAGGATTCGGGGTCCATTTATCACGTAACTAATATTACACACTAATTTATCATTGGCATTCCCCTTCTATAACTCAAATTAAATCGACTCTCGTCGCGTTTAATTCGAAACATATGACAGTTATGTTCGAAATATTTTTAACGTCTCTAATAGACGGCTAAAATCCTTATTCCTTTAGAAAATACAAATTTTATAGTTCACAAATGTATTTAAGTATGGACTATCAAAACAATCAAAGTTCAAGCATAATCCATCAAAAATTAATACTTTTTAAATTATAAAACTTCATTTGACAAAATACTTTTTGAAGGTTTTAAAATACACTCTTTTGTGATTTTAAAATGAATACCAATTTTTTATAACAATTAAAACGAGTAAATAATAAACAGCAATTAAATTAACGTGACAATATTAGCTAACTATGATAAACTTCACCATAATCCAAATAGAAGAATTAAGTTACCATAATGAAGGACAAAAATAAATTGCAAGAATGAGTAGAAATTTTCATTAATAAATCAAACTTGCAATAAATTCCCTCACAATAACCTTCAATCCTTGTAAAATAACAAAAACTTCGCCCTCAAATTGAATACAATCACTCAAAAATTGCTCCCCGAAATTATGTGTGAAATTGTGAGCCCAAGGGTCCTAAGACAAAGGATGAGGTGTTTGAGTTGGGATAAAACTCTCTTTGATTGGTCGAACAGTGTTAGAACCGATCACTCCACCTCTTTAATCTTTTGATCTGAATAAGGGACTCAATTTTCTCCCACTCGAGGAGTCTTATATTTGCTTGCCGAACACGCACATTGATTTTCATCCATTTCGAATAATAAAAAATTTTACTTATTAAATAAAATAAAATGGGACTAACAAAGTATAGATTTGGATATAAAATATACAAAAGAATGCCCTCATTTAATGACTGCAAAATTTTCAAAAAATATTTTAAGTTTTCAACTCTCTAAATGAAAAGATGACACAAAATCAACCTCATATACCTTCTCCGATAAATGTAGTGACGATCAATCTTTGATTGTTGCGTTCGATAAATAACTCATCTTCATTTGAAGCCTTGGGAATGTATATTGTTGATAATGAAGGACCCCCAGTTTTAAATTTTTAAATATAGTTTCCTTTAATGAGGAATAAAGAGGGTTGACAAATTTTAATTTCTAAAAACAAAATTAAAATTAAACTTAAATAAGTGAATTAGGGTGATCACACACACGCACGAAAAATTCACACAAACCAATTTTTGGATTTTCTCACAAACAAAAATAACACTTGAAGTTAACTATGAGAAATTTACTTTTAGCCCAAAATTAATTTAACAGAAGTCCTAAAATTTGTTTACACAATATGTTCAATATTATCAACTTAGGCCAAACCAAATTTAACAAATTAAATTTTCGACTAGAATTAAATTAACTTAAATTTTACCCAAATTGAATTATAGCACCAGTTTAAACAAGATTGTGAATAAAACCTGTAAGGACAAAATTTTATAAATGTCCAGGGTAGAATCTAGGAATTTTATGTTTTCCCTAGATCACAGTTTATATGTCTGATACCGCTACATTCGGCACGTCATCAGAATCATCCTCGGCGTCCTTTATCCGAATCCATGCATCCATCATCTTCACACGTGAATCATGCTACATGCAACGTGCTACTCAACTATTTCCCACTACTCCACTACGCAATATTGCTAAAATGATTTTATTGGAGAGTTAATATTTGCATAAATATTTGGAAAATTTTTTAGAAAATTATTTTTGAAGTTTGAATTGTTTTTTATCAAAAGCAGAAATTTTTCTAAGTGTAGAAGTGGAGTGCCTCGGTCGATGAGCTCGTTCAAGCGACATTGCACTGTCGTTCGAGCAAGATAGGCATATCGTGCGATCTCGTTTGAACGAACCCACCACCTCAATTTTCGTATAAATACCTGACCACCTTCTACACATTTTTCAAGTCTTTTTGCCATCACGAATTCTATGAAAACTGCCTAGAATCAGACTTCGCCTTTTAAGGTTTTTTAAACCTTTTTTATTCACATAAACACTCCCATCTATATATGTGAATTGTTAAACCTTCATGAGGACCATTCTTACTCACCTGGAGTAATTTGTGAAGAAGTCGCTCTCTTCTTCAATGCTGCCCACCTGGAGTTCCTGCGGGAGATTCCAGCCGACGACATCAGAACCGGCACCTGCAGGTATTTCTGCATCACATTTATTTTCATTGTAATCCGTGTAACCGTATTTTACAAATTATAGTGAAAATAAAAAGGGTTTTCCCCTTTGGGGGATTTTTCCTCATTTGTGTGTTTCATTTGTGACTGACTGTTATTACATGATCATATTGAATTTCAATCACACCTAGATGCATATTTTTAGGATTTAATTGAAAAACTGAATTTAATCAAATAATTTATGTATTTGAACGTACGCGCACTCTTCAAAACCATATTTTATTTTTTAATCCTAAGCATGCATTCTAGGTGATTTGCAAGATAAAATAAATTCACAACCACTACGCCGCGATGTACGAGAAAAAACCCACAACGGTAAAAAATCTCGGACAGCCCTAGCCTTAAGTCCACTGAGTAAAAAATTACAATTACAAGACAGATGACTTACTGCACTCAACTCGACTCCTTCAAGACCCGATGCGTCTTCTTGCAACTACCTCTGCTTAGCCGACAATCCCAAAATCCACCGGAACCTTGGAATCCACCAATGAAGCTTTAGGGAACAACCATCAACCACACACGGTGCCTTTCATCGTATGAGAATGATGCATCCAAAAAGCCAAACTTCTTCTTTGAGGGATGTAGAAGTAAATCCAAACTTCTCTATTTTGAGGTGTAGAGAAAACCCGGTGCCAAACACTCCAAGCAAATATATAAATATGTGATACTTGGACTAAACTCTTATGGGTGTAAACAAGAGTGTTTAAGAAAGATTTTCTTGAAAAACACACACTTAAAACATGAACTCTTTCATTGTGGAATTAAACTCCCAAAACTCTCTCTTGGAGATTATAGAATATGAAAAAGTTACTTTGAAATAGTTGGTTCCCGCACTTAGTAATTCTGGAAAAGTTAGTGGGAACAAAAGAGTGGGGTAGTGGAGAAAACTGTCAAAAAGTTTTTCCGTCGAAAATCTCGTTTGAACGAACATCTAATGATGTTCCAAAGGCGAAATGGGAAAATTCATTGTCAAACTTGTTCGAACGACATTCTCGTTCGAACGAAAATATCGAACGAACTGCCAAAATGGTTATTTTCAAAATTAAGCCCAAAACACTTTATTTTAAAGTTCTAAATAAACCTTCTGAAAAAAATATTTTATTTGAAAATAAAATTACACCCAATAAAAAAATGTTCCAAGCTCATAAAAAAATACATTCATACCTTAGGAGGGATTGAAACTTAGTTGATGATGTGAAACGAGGCACATGTAACCCGGCAATGACGTTCTCTTGATAGGAAGGCCGCAACGTCTTCAACTTTAATATGTCATAGGCTTGAAGGATACACATGAACACTATCCTATAACTCAAACTTTTTTGTTCGGAATTGAGCCAACACAACATTAAGACTCAATTAGAGACGTGTGTCCTTACAAATCTCCCCCTTTGGCTATTCCGAGACAAAAACTAAAACAAAATCCTAAAGGGCCATCAAGCTCTACAAGACTCAAACACAAAAAAAAAATCACACTCAAAAATAGGAAACTTGACTCATGACCCAAGGATCAATAGCTTTGCTGATGAAACTTGTCATTTAGAAGAATTCATGCACACTTAAGCAAACTATCAAACGCATAGGGAATAAGAATATTAAATGCATATAAAATAAATACTCTCCCTAAATTAATTCTCCCATTTATCAAATAAATGACTTACTTAGAAAGATGTCTCCCCCTAAATAAAATCTCCCAAACTATACGATTACAATAGGATTAGATACCATTTATCCCCCTATCATTCTCCCCCTTTTTGTTCAGGAATAGACAAAGGATAAAAACTAATTTAAACACGATGAAGCTTAGAGTGATAAGAGCATGAAAGCATATGGGCAAAAAAAATCATAACTAATCCATACAAATAATAACGGATACCAACAAAGATGCCAAAAAAATAATACCAATGTGATACATAAGATACTAAGCATGTGATATCAGCAATAATATGCAACACGATAGATACCAATTATGAATTAGAAGCAGAAATGGACTAGAAAGCGAGGCAAAGAAAAAGAAATACCATATATATGTAGACATAATGAATATCACTAATGAACACGCACATATATATAGGTATAGACACCACACATCACATAAAATATAATAAGCTTTTCACACTCGTATGGCAAAAATGTGTCATATGGAAACGGAAGTGTAGGGGTGTGAACTAGTAACAATTAAATTTAGACCCAATCACTTAAAACATGTTCACGGAGTTCTCAATTGATTGCAAACTCTCACATTTGAATATAACCTCATGTGACAATATAGATTGAACTCAATGAATAAACATACACAATGCATTCAAGCCTAGAATTTTGATGATTCTACAAACCAATAGAGTCAAGACATTAAAAAAACAACTATGATAAGCGGACCTTATGCAAACCGTTGATATACCATCCAATCTCCCTCAAAATAAGCATATATATTTTAATCTTTTGAATGAATAAATCAACTACAAAAAATAGGCCTCGGCAAATATTTTCTTTTAGGCCTTTGTACCACGTATTTCTTTTAGGTCTAAGCAAATGGTGGCTTACTCGCAAAGGATGATATTTTCTTTCGGAGCCCTTCCATGTGTACATTTATATATATATCATTTTTATGTCTCACACAAATCTCACGTGCAACGGATTTTAACATGCACTAATCCTCCTAGGTCACATAGCATGTAGATGACTAGATTGGTAGGAGAACACCTCACATAGCTCAAATATACATGTGAAGTTATAATTTCAAGTGAGGCCGTGCATGCGTGAATTGAGGCATATAAAAATAGAATCCATTACAGCAACACAAAATCCAACTACTCCATATAAGCATGGTAAAGAACATTTTAAGGATTGACAATCTAAACCAAAAGTTCTAGGCACATGGAAGCGAAAAAGAGGGATTCAAATACAAGTATATGCCACATAAAGTGTGTCAAATTAAAATACACACAAAATAAAATCTTTTTGATTTTTTTGGAATTTTTAAACCAAACAAGCAAAAATATTTAACTCCAAAAGACAAACAAAAATCATTTATATTTTTCATTAAGCCTAAATTACTAAAAGGTGAAACACAAATGATAAACAAAAATCTTTTTGTATTTTTTTCATTTAATGCAAACTAAAATGAAAGAAGTATAATACAAAAGATAAATAAATATCATAATTCTAGCATGAGATGCTAGATAAAGCAATGACTAGAAAATGATAAAGAAGCATACAATTAGCATGATAACATAGCATGAAGCACAAAAGCTAAAGTATGTAAATAACTCACGTTAAACCTTTAGATTTAGCAAGGGAGGTATCGTGTGAAATTAAATGAGAATTAAAAATCCAATCTTGTAAAGCTACCAAGTCGGATCTCCTTACCCAAACTAACGATGAATGACGATATTAGTAGATGAGAATCTTGGCTACCTCAGTAGCCTTACGTAGGGATTTTCTAGGACCTCGTTTAAGATCAAAGAAAAACTTTCTAAGATGACCTTTTCGACCACAATGTGAGCACCTAAAGACTTGGCGAAAAGACTTACCTAAGGAATGATCTATAACATTGTTCCAGAGGATTCTCCTAAAACATTGGTTTTGGATTTATGAGTGGACTCATTATAAGTATCGAAGCCTAAACCACAAGTGTCATTTTTAATTGGGACCGTTCCTAATATTTTATCTAATTTCTCTGAACGACAATCCAAATCAAATTTGACTTTACTAGAGCCTTTTAGTTTATTTTTTAAATCTACAATGTGAGACTCTAATAAAACATTGCGCTCTTCAAATGCAAGAAGATCCTTTTTCAAGGATTTCATTAAACCTTTAAGGCTATCTTCCTCGCCTTCTTTATATTCAAGCTTCTCACGATGGGCTCTCTCACGTGTCCTAAGGTCTTCCACTAAAACACTCTCATTAATGACCTCGACACGCTCTTTCAAGATAGCTTCTAACTTCAAATTTGCTCTTTTTAATTTAATAGATTCTTCATATAATTCTTGAAATGAAAATTGAAGTTCACTCTCTTCAACCTCCTCATAACTTTCTCTCTCTCTTTCTTCTCCACTCTCACTACCATCATTTCTTTGGGATTCACAAACTATGGCCTTGGAAGTGTCATGTGTTAAAATATCATCAGTAAAGGAGTGCTCACTTTCACTCACAAGACTTTCCATAAAAGACACAAAGTTGGGATTAGTGGGGGAATCGGGTCCCTCTTCCTTATCACTATCACTAAGGGTTGCATTATAGGAAATTTGTTGCTTACCCTATCTCCTTAGTTTAGTGGGGCACTCTCTCGCCCTAGGGCCATAACCCTCACAACCCTAACACCTATTAGACTCATCCCTATTAAGATTTTCTTTTGAACTTTAGGGATCTTATCGATTTTGTCATGCTTAGAGTTTTCGAATTTCTTAAAATCATTTTTATATTTGTTAAACTTAAGAAAATTTTGAAATTTCTTAGCAAACATAGCCATATCCTCCGAGTCACTATCACTTTCGCTCTCTACTGAAAAGATGTTACTCAAGTCGTTTAATACAGGATTAAATTGTCTAAGTAACTCCGAACTATTTTTTGGAGAAACTCTTTTCTTTAAATCAAAACAGATTTCACCGCAAGATGTGTTTAATAAAAAATGTACGAGATATTCTCAAGATTATGTAACTAGTTTTGAAAAATAAAACTAAAAGAGATAAATCAGTACACCCACAAGAATGAGATGAGGAGATGTAGAAAGATTAAGTACAAGGAGTTTTTAAGGTGGTCAAACCTCACCCAATTGAGGAAACATCCCCAGTGACTTCTAAGTCACAAACCAAAAATCCACTAAAACAAAATATACAAGTTAAAAACAATTTAACACACATGCACACAAAGCAGACCTATATAAGTTTAGAATATGTACCCACTGGTTTGATTCTAACTTTTCTGGAGTTCTGATGTTGATGTGGCTTTCTCAGTTTGCTAACTTCTCCACACTTTGTTCCAACTTTACGTCGACTCTTGACATTTTAAGATCTTACATCCAGCACTTCTTGTGTTGTAGTGTGACAGGTGTTTGTGACAGTGTTCTAACACATGCATGCACACACGCACACTTATTTATACAAACAAGTCCTATCAAATTACAGATCAGATCTAAATGATAAGGTTTTCAGTCTCTCTCTTCTTTAGAAACTATAGACTTTTTAATCTTTAAAATAATCTCAGAATCCAAGGTTACCTTGCTCGGAAGACTGCCAAGGTCCTAAACAATTTCAGAGGGTTTTGAAAATATTTTTGAAATTGTAAACCACCGATTGCGATTCCAACTAGATCAGAAGTCTTGTTTCTTAAGAACTAGAAACAGAAAATAATTTGTTAATTTTTTAGTACTGAAAACATTTACAGACAGAAATAATCAACAAATTAGATTTCTCAAGATGAGAAACTAAAATAATGCAGATCTACACATAATATGACATGTAATAGTAAGATATATTGTTTCTATGAAAAATAAATAGAGATCAAACCTAAAATGCCTAAGTTGGATATAAGATCTCAAACTCAGAGGATTCAACCCATGAACAGCCTTCAAACCACTACCAACATAACTCTCAAACACTCAGGATTGGTATTTGGATGTAAACTAATTTTGAAAAAGGAAATTAGGGTTTGAATGATTTAGGGTTTGCTCTCTAGTTTCTCTCTCTTCTCTCTCTCTGTTTGGACGAACTGGCCAAAAGTCTTTTAAATGTTGAGGATCAGCCTCCTTATATACAAAGCGAGGAAGGTTCGAGAATAACTGATCAAATCCAATGGCTGATATTTGGTCATGAGGGGTTAACGAATATGCAACGGTATAATATAAGCGGTGATTTAAACGATCTCTGATTGCTCTAAAGGGGGTTCACTAGGATTGGGATAGATCGCATGCAGCCCGTTGATAAACTAAATCCAAGGGCTGAGAATTGGCACAGGTTCTGAGTGTATAAACAAACACAAATCCGATCGATGTAACAATGACAGATGAAGGCTCGGATGCAACCAAACGCGCGTGTTTTCAAAATAATTACACAGACACCCTGAAGTCTTAAGCGCTTTCGGATTCTACCCAACCAAACTTTCAGGTATGAAATGAAAAAACTAGTAATCACAGAATGACCCCAAAAGTTTTAAAACCCAAATCTTAATTTCAAAAGATCATTTAAAAATTATTTTAAAAATTCCCAAAAATTATTAAAAACTAATTTGAAAGGGAATTAACACACACAAGCAAATAATGCAATATATGTACAATGTATGCAATCCTAGTGTGTGTGTGATTGAGATTTTACCATCAAATGAATCAAGTGAGGCATTAAGTGTAGTATCTGAGGTTCTTTGGTATCTAGGGGATGGGACTCAAATTTTGTGACAATTTCCAAACTAGATGAGCACTTATACAATGTAGACTCAAGTGAGTCAAGAGTATAAGGTGCTTCATCTACTACTTGTTTTTCCTCCTTTCGGGGTTTCAAAGCAACGCCCTTATCTATGTTCTTTTAAGTTTTAGAGGGAAACATTTCTAGTTCATAGGTTTGTAAGTCACCTACGAGCTCTTCTAATTTCGGAGAAGCTAAAGTGGGTAAAGAATTTAACACGGTCACCTTAGGAATAAATATATCGGGTAGGGACCTTAAAATTTTCTTTACTACTCGGTTGTCGGGTATTTTTTCTCCCAAATTAAAAGATGAATTAACTATATCGGAAAGTTTAACATAAAATTCATCAAATGTTTCTTTTTCATTCAATTTGATGGTTTCAAATTGAATGGTGAGATTTTGGAGTTTAGAAACTTTTACGACACAAGTTCCTTCATGAGAGAGTTGTAAAATATCTCAAACTTCTTTAGCGGTTTCACATGTCATAATGTATCATAATTCATCCGGTGTGACCGCGCTAAACAAGGCATTTAAACCTCGGGAATTAAAATATTTAAGTTTAAATTTATTCTCACTCCATCTATCAGTGGGTTTGGGAACACGTTCATTTTCAACTAAATATGTAGGTGGGGACCACCCGTTAACGACTAACAACCAAACCCTCTCACCTAGAGACCTAAGTGCCGATTTCATACACGCTTTCCAATACGCGTAGTTGGAACCATCAAAAACAGGAAATTTTGAAAATGGGAAAAATTCAATTTTAGTCAAAAATATTTGAAAGTACCTTAACGCAATAAATTAGCGATCCGACTCTGATACCACTTGTTGATAATAAAGGACCCCCAATTTTAAATTTTTAAATATAATTTCCTTTAATGCGGAATAAAGATGGTTCAACACACTCAATTGAAAAATTTTAATTTCTAAAAATAAAATTAAAATTAAACTTAAATAAGTGAATTATGGTGATCACACACACGCACACAAAATTCATACAAACCAATTTTTGGATTTTCTCACAAACAAAAATAGAGCTTGAAGTTAACTATGAGAAATTTACTTTTAGCCCAAAATTAATTTAACACAAGTCCTAAAATTTGCCTACACAATATGTTCAATATTATCAACTTAGGCCAAACCAAATTTAACAAATTAAATTTTCGACTAGAATTATATTAACTTAAATTTTACCCAAATTGAATTATAGCACCAATTTAAACAAGATTGCGAATCAAACCATATTTTATCTTTTAATCTTAAGCATGCGTTCTAGGTGATTTGCAAGATAAAATAAATTCACAACCACTACGTCGTGATGTACGAGGAAAAACCCACAATGGGAAAAAACTTCGGACGGCCCTAGCCTTAAGTCCACTAAGTACGAAATTATAATTACAAGACAGATGACTTACTACACTCGACTCGACTCCTTCAATCCCCGATGCGTCTTCTTGCGACTACCTATGCTTAGCCGACAATCCCAGAATCCACCGAAACCTTGGAATCCACCAATGAAGCTTTAGGGAACAACCGTCAACCACACACGGTGCCTTTCACCGTATGAGAATGTCGCAACAAAAAAACCAAACTTCTTCTTTGAGGGATGTAGAAGTAAATCCAAACTTCTCTATTTTGAAGTGTAGAGAAAACCCGGTGCCAAACACTCCAAGAAAATATATAAATATGTGATACTTGGACTAAACTCTTATGGGTTTAAGAAAGATTTTCTTCAAAAACACACACTCAAAACATGAACTCTTTCATTGTGGAATTAAGCTCTCAAAACTCTCTCTTGGAGATTGTAGAATATGAAAAAGTTACTTTGAAAGAGTTGCTTCCCGCACTTAGTAATTTTGAAAAAGTTAGTGGGAACAAAAGAGTGGGGTAGTGGAGAAAACTGTCAAAAAGTTTTTTCGTCATAAATCTCGTTCGAACGAGATTTTTATTTGAACGACATTCTCGTTCGAACGAACATATAATGATGTTCCAGAGGCAAAATGGGAAAACTCACTCGAATGACATTCTTGTTCGAATTACAATATCGAACGAACTGCCAGAATGGTTATTTTCAAAATTAAGCCCAAAAAGCTTTATTTTAAAGTTCTAAAGAAACCTTCTAAAAAAAAGTTTATTTTAAAATAAAATTACACCCCATAAAAAAGTGTTCCAATCTCCTATATATATATATATATATATATATATATATATATATATATATATATATATATATATATATGTGTGTGTGTGTGTGTGTGTGTGTGTAATGCATTCATACCTTAGAAGGGATTGGAACTAAGTTGATGATGTGAAACGAAGCATATGTAACCCGACAATGATGTTCACTTGATAAGAAGGCCGCAATGTCTTCAACTTTAATATGTCATAGGCTTGAAGGATACACACGAACACTATCCTGTGACTCAAATATTTTTGTCCGAAATTGAGCCATCACAACATTAAGACTCAATCGGAGACTTGTGTACTTACATATATAATGGTGAAGTGTGGTGTAACATGATAACCCAAACTAAAAAACAAAATGAGTACTATATATCATGCTCTTACATTACAACATAAGTCAAATTTATAATACATATCATAAATATATAACAAACAATACATGGTGAGTCTAATTAGCTTCCTCTGGCTAGCTTTATCAGTCTTCGATTGAGATCCTGCTCTACTTTGATCCCAAATCAGGGTAGTTGACTCCTCACACTCCTTTGTGATGTCACTAATCTTTGATGAATATTTCTCTAGTTTTTCATTTAGTTTCTTAATTAGGAGGTTTATCTCAACTCTAAGTAAGGGGTTAACTTGTAAGATCCTACTACATTTGCCCCCTCGTAGAAAAAAAAATTGTAAGAAATTTATGTACGAAATACCTTGCTTCGATAAACCATAACTCAAAAATGAACTTGTAATGATAGACCTTAGTTCGTACCATATTTAACCGACCAAAATCACTTAAAAATGACTTGGATCGAGGAAACTCATTTTGAAACACGTACAATTAGCGCCACTTGTCTCTGCACGTATCAGCCCAAATATTCCAATATATCCATCATTTAATATGGAAGTCAAATCATCTGACAGTTCGTCCATTTTTTGACACGCGAGGTTAATAATGTCATTTCTCATTTATCTCAATCGTCATTTGCATCTAATTTCAAAACGAATCGTGCGGGATTGAACCGTCTAGAGCCTAAACGGTTATTTTTCCCCCATCCTATTTAAATACACTTTGTCTTCTTCATTATAAACTCTTTCAACTTCTTCATTGACACTCAAAGAACTAAGCATTTTTAGAGAGATAAAGTGTTATTGTCGCCCAAATTTCTCCTAAACACCTCTTTTAAACCCAATTTCTCTGGTCATTTCTCATTGCCTCCATTTCTAATCCCTTTTTCCACTGATTTCCATCGTGAAAAATTATCAATTCAATAAATTTTTTCCTCAAGAAAAATCGTTGAAGTTTTTTACTAAGACAACGTCGTTAATTGGGTTGAGCGTAAAGAGTCGTTATTCTCCTGCTACTGTCATGCTGCCTACTTTGGGGAAAAGGATAAGTTTTCCCAATAGGATAAATTGTTTAAAAACACTTTTGAGGGTGTTAATAAACCTATTTTGGTGGCGGAGGAACCATAAGATGTCATTGTCGGACGGTATGTCACCTCCTTATTCGTTCTCCATTTTAGGCTTGACCGGGGATATTTCCCATATTCCCACATTGTTTTTGAAGCACCAGATGGTACTCATAGTGGGTTTTTATCCTGGTCCCTCTATATTTATGAAAAATATAAGAAAATGCTACATGTTATTAGGCTTGCTCGTGCCATCAGGTTATTTGGAGACTTCATATTATCCAAAAATAATCTTGCACTTCACATGTTGGTCTCTCATCGAAAAGTTACCACGCATACTTTCGTGGCAGCATGGGGATAGTTCTCGATTAAACGAGAGTAATAAAGAGTTCTTGATATTTAAAAGGAAATGGATCGTGCAACATTTGACCAGATTTCTAGGGAATGTATAGGTGATTCCACAAAGAACGCTTTTGGCTAGTTGATCAAGTACTTTTACCAACCTCTTGTCAAACTTACGCAGGAGTAGAAGAAGCAAAAGTTTAAACCTGTTGATGACTTTGGTCTAGGCTATGGCGGTGACTCAGAATTAGATGCTTACATCCTTTGTCTGCTTTCTCGATTTTTATCCCTAGTAAGCCAAACGATCAATCACGCAGGGACTTAGTAAATGATTCTGTTGGTTGGCTTGTGGAGTCAACATCCCCCTTCCAGCTATAACTTTAGGTTCTTTATACACCTGAGTGGAGAGATGCAATCAGTTGGTCGTTATGATGTGTCAAAGTTTGTCAATACTATTTTGTTGATGGGGTTCCTCCATGCAAGGTTCCCCAGGATTGCCCCTCTTCTTGTGGAGATTCTCGTGCTTCCTCTAGAAAAACCATGCGTAACTCAATGGAACAGGAATAAAATCAAGAAGTCTATTTTTCCTTTGATTGATGATCTCTAGTGTTTTGCACTCCATCCTTATAATGAAAAGACCAATGCTAAAAAATGATTGTTCTTCAAGCCAGAAGCTTTATCGGTGCAACTTGTTCTAGGAGGTGAGGAATCTGTGAAGGAGAACATATCTCTTGTTATGGTTCTTCTAGTTACCCCTATTTGTCTTCCCTTGCACACTAAGTGGGAAGTTTAAGGTAAAGCATATAAGCCACGTAGGTGTGCCAACCAATATGGTTTTGACCAAGAAACTACTAAATGTGAGTGTGATTCCATGAGGGAAGATCGCTCGTTCGTGACTACCAATATGAATTTTACATGGAGAATTGTGGTTGTTCATTGTGTCTTAAGTCATAACCTGGTTATTCCAGATAAGGATAATATTATAGATGCTTCATTGGATTGGCAGTGCCACCATTGGCCAACCCAACTTGATGCTTTTACATAGTTTGTATAGAGAACAGAGTCCAATTATCCTGACATAAAAATTTTTGGGCCAAATGAACTTGGTTTGAAATACCTATCCATAAAGGAATTAGTATTCCCCCTCAGCTCTATGGGAAAATCAAACCCCCAAGGAGTTTCTTCCTTTAGCTTGGCAAAAAGAACTTTTTCATGATCATTAATGGAATAAAAAGGAAGGTTGCCTCTGCCACGGGTTCATCTAACGGGGAAATAGAAATACTCAAAAAAATCCAAGTCCTACATAGGTGCCTCAAGTCTTGGTGGGATTCCTCTTGAGTCCACTTGCCCGCTCGATCCAGTTCTTGTCGAAAAGGTGAAATCAATAGCGATTAATGTTTTTAGAAGGATAGCAGCACCCCCTCCTATGAGATCAGGTAATGTTTTAGCCAATAGAAGTAGGAACTTCCATATCATGATTCTGTTATTTCTCAGGTTCCATGCGAAAAAGTTACTCTTGTTAAGCAAGCAAAATAGGTGTCTTCCTCTACTGCTCCCTCTACATGCAAAAAGACTTTAAGGAAGAAACATGGTGCAATGTATGTGGTCATTACTGAACCACCTTCTTCACCCTTAGGTTCTTCGCATAACTCGTTAGATGATAAGCTAGTTGAAGTAGGGATGGCAATTTTCCCCGCAAATTCGGCTCGCTACGAATACTCGACCCTATCGGGTAGGATATGGGGATTAATTTTTGAGGATTAGGGCTGGTTCGGGGAGTAAAAAAAGTCCCTGAAAAATTTCGGGTCAGTTTCGGGTGTAGCCTCGGGTCTCCATGGGGATACCCGAATTATTAATATTTAATTAAATATATATATTTATATTATAATAAATATATAAGATATAACTATAAATGAGAACGGGGATAATTGTTTTAGTGTAACCCTAAAATCATTTCCACGACCTCATCCTCTCTCTCAAAATCATCTGCGCCTCCCACGACCTCCCTCATCTCCCACGCCGGCGACCTGCCTCTCCCACGCCAGCGACCTGCGACGCCTCCACTCCCATAACTAGCGACCTATGGCACCTCCTCTCCAACGCCTTCGACCTGCAATATTGTGTAAATATCTCTCTCCTGTTTGGGTTATTGTTTAAGCTTGTTTTAAGTTGTTTAATATGGGTTTTCTCTTTAAGATTTGTTTAAGATGTGAAGCTGATGTTTTCTCTTTGTTTAAGTAGTTTGATATTTGTTTAAGATGTGAAGTTGACGTTTGAGATTTGTTTAAGATGGGTTTCCCAGTCAATATACTACCTTTTTTTTAAGATTTAACAGATAATGTATATTAGTGGCCGAAATTTACTTTTTTTAAAGATTTAACAAATAATGCATATTAGTGACTGAAATTTACCTTTTTTTTTAATATTTAATAGATTTAATAGCATTCATGTCTATATATTAGTGCCCATTTCCAGTCAATATACTACTTTTTTTAAGATTTAACAGATAGTGTAATAATGTAATTTTTTTGAAATTTGTATAGGTAAAAATGGTGAACTGGATTTTTTTAAGATTATCATGGTGAAATGAATTTTTTTATATTAAAAAAAATAAACGGGTTCCCCGCTTGGAAACCGATACCCGTTTTAAATGGGGACGGGGATCCCCCAACCCGTTATAACGAGGAACGGGACGGGAAATGATATTTCTAACGGGGATAGGGATGGGGATGTTTTCCCCGAACCGACCCGTTGACATCCCTAAGTTAAAGATGTGGTGGGGGCTTCTCCCAAGGTAATCTGTCTGGGCCTCCTCATGAAGCTCAACAAGTAAGGCATTTTTTTATCTTTTTCCAAACAAAAATCTTTAAGTGTTGAGCTATTGCTTCTAATTGTAATAAAGATTTGTCTAACACTTATTTTGGCCCCTGTTGAAGAATGTTTCTTCGTCATAAATGGAATTCGTATCAATTCCTGATGACACGCCTCCCCCAAAAGGCTTTGTCAGTGAACTTGTTAAGGAAGGTGCTATTCAGACTCCTTGGTTGTCCCCCCTATCAACAATCGGGAGAGTTTCCACGAGACGTGCTTCCTCTAGGCATTCTACATATAAACTTTCTTTTGAGGTGGCACGAAAGTTTCCCATGGCCAAAGAGACATTGGGTGACTCATATGGAAATGTTGAAATGCCAAGTTCAATTTCTCCCCCAACTTTTCCTGAGTTACCATTGCTTGTCGTTTCTCCAGTTCTTCCAATAGAGGTAATGTGCATTTAAACTTAGCTTGACCCCTTAGTTGATCTCCATGTTTGTGATTCTCAATATTTGTTTGCATTTTATCTGTGAAGGTTCGTCCACGATTTGGTCATGAAGTGGACATGACGGCCCTTATGATATCAATAAATGAGGAGATTCTACCTTGTAGCCCTGCGAGGCTAATTATGAAGTTGAATTTTCCAATTAGGATTCCTGTTATTATGGTACTCAAGGACAAATTGTCCTTATTCGTTCGACCATTGTTGAGGTATGCTCCTTATGAGAAACATTGACTTGGCCTTATCGTATGTGAACTCATTCTAAGCTTTATCAAATTATGTTATGTGACACCCCACCCAATAAAATATCGGGTGATCAGTTCTATATAAAATTAAAACATGAATCTCATCTGGTTCATTCTTAGTATCACTGTCGAATTTTTTTTTAAACTTACTAACCACCTAGTATTCAAAAGTTGATGTCAAAATTTTAATCTTTTTATTTAACAACAACAACCATATAAATATCAATACAAACCATTCACACAAACCATGAATCTAAAGCAATACTAAATAAATCAATAAATAACCGGCCGAATAAATCATCGGCAGAAAGCCAACATCCACTAATATAATCAAACAAAGAATAGTAACCAGTACAAAGTCTGACTGAAATGAAAATAGTTGGGGCAACATGCCCGAAAGAAATACCCAGTTGCATCCTACTCTAGGAATGAAATGACTGAAGCGTCTATGTCCAAATCCAACAACATCCACACTTGTTGCAGCTACGCATCCCTGGAATAGATCTTCAAGTTTGGCATCCCTGTGGCTGTATACCTAAAAGGTTTTGAAAATATTTTGCAAGTATGGGTCAGAGCCCAAAGTTCTCCATATGAAAATATTTTGCAAGTGAATTAAAATGAAACAATTAAAATGTATGAATACTCTTTATATTTAAGTTAGTGTCGCACTCCCTTGAGATACATCTCACCCCTCCTATAAAGTGCACACCTAACGCTTTCTTCCTGACCCTCCTAGTTACACCACCCCGTCTAACTAGCCTTGTCATGAAACTCCTTAAACTCTACTCTAACCCGAGTAATTTGTATCTTTACTTCGTAAGTTATTTATCGCATTAACTTAATTAATCATTTCTTAAAAGTCATATGACATTCACTAGTTATATAAGTAATACAAATTCTCTTCATGTATTTAATTACCCGTATATAATTATCTACTCCATTATATACGTAGAACTATATTCCACAATTATACATTTATTGAATATAAATAAAACCGCTATTAATAGCCATATAACATTCACTAGTTATATCTACTCCATTATATACGTTGAACTATATTCCACGATCACACATATGTTGAATATAATTAAAACCATCCTTCCGAGTAATACCTCATAGGATGCATTCTTTAAAGTGCTATCATCCCAGGTCTACTCAGTCCCACCTGGATTTTTGAGACAGCTAGCCACCTTCGAATTAGAACATAGAAATATAAATGTATTGGAGGCGGTCATATTCCCCGAGTTTGAAGACAATCATCTCAATGCCCACCTCTATTTGGACGCTATGACCTGGGTATATACTCGCCCTACTCCTCAAGCTAGGGGATTCGCCCACATCGCACAACCTCCCCCGATCGCACTAGAGCATATAATTCTAAATAAATACCTAGCCACGGGTATTTATGAGCACACAATATATATATACTATCACACTACCGTATATATATATATAATTTAATCCCGACTTTACCGTGTACAAAGTCTGTAACACTAGCCAACATATTCCCAAGTCTATGGTCCGACTCTAATTAAATTAATTTACCCATTAATTAACTTAATACCTCCCCGAGTCTATGGTCCGACTCTAATTGAATTAATATTCTCATTAATTAATTTAATATCTCCCTAGTGCCACATAACCAATGTATTCGGACTCGCTCACCTGGCCCGAATTTCCATCTCTTAGAACGTACTCCTCAAAATTCCATTATAAAGAGAACGCTCCTAATTAAATAATATTTAACAATTTATTATATCATCCTATAATAAATTATTCCAGCTATAAGCTTTAATTAATTAATCCCCCACTAATTAATCTATCATCATGGCGTCACTCAACCAAAATATTCTCCTCAATAAAGTTTGCACAATTGTTAATCTGAGGTTTTCAATTTACTAAATCTGCCCAGATTTTTAAAATGTCGTTTTGGGGCATTTTGGGTCGTTTTGGAAAAGGCGTATTAGAGAACGAAAGTTAGAAAACGCCGTTTTCTAGAGGGCAAAGCAGACAGAATCGCCATTAACAAATTTTGTGAATCTTTTTACCCAAAATTATCCACTAAAATCCTTACGAATCAAAACCAGTCCCGATATCTTAATTCCCAATTTCTATCTCCAATTGATAATAAAGATATGAATACATACGATTTTTCCCCAACTTGCAATCAATAAATTTCTCTATTTAACTTATAATTTCGTCACAACATAGAATTCATAAGCCCTTATCATAACAGTCCCAAAAACTTGATTCGTAACTTTCCCAAATCAAAACCCAATTTGTATTAACCCAATCCAAAAATTATTTGTATAACATGTACTATGATTCGAATTGAATATCACCAATTTACATTGAAGCAATTTAACCACTTGTCTTATAAATTCATAAAGTCTGAATTCTTTGATGAAGATGATAGGTTTAACACAAGCACCTAAATATCCCTCCAAATTGGCTCCCCAAAAGCTCCTCAAAGTATCCCTTTTCTCCCCTCTACATATTTAGGTATTCTAAAATGAGTTATGGCTGCCCCCAACTCTCACTTTTAGGTTATAAAGTGTTAATCCCGTTTTTCCTCTTATGGGCATAATTAAAATAGCCCAAATACTCTCGTGTGAGCGCGGTCATGCGTAAAAATACCTCGTGACCCATTTACCACCCCGGGTACACTTTTTTGATTATCTCAACCTATCCGGACTCAACCCTGCACTCAGAATTGTTATCCGAATTAATTTATAAAAATCATTATCTCACACCTAAATTAGTTTATACCCGACTCCCGGCTGAGATAAATAAGTACCACGTCACCAATACACATTATGATGTAAATAAATTATTACTATTCATTTAGTAATTTAATTCCCATAAATAATAACCATATACTCTCCCGATTAATATTTAAATGAATATTAACATAATTTATTAAATTAAATTACGACACACGAGTAATTTAAAATTATTCTAATTAATTAAATCTTAAAAGCATAGAAATACGGGGTGTTACATACTTCCCCCCTTACAAAGGAATTTCGTCCCCAAAATTGAGTCATACCTGTGATGAATCACGCTGGATAGGACACTCGCATATCCTCCTCCCGCTCCCATGTAGACTCGTTACCACAGTAATGACCCCGGTTGATAGCGTTCCCACCCTCTCAATGATAAGGAAAGGTCCCACATACCTCGGTGCTAGCTTCCCCTTCATGTCGAACCTCATCACTCCTTCCATAGGAGACACCCCAACCAATGCATGGTCACTATCCTCTAACTAGATCGTCCCTGACCATATAGTGCCTCAAAGGATGAGCCTATACTCCACCGGCTCTGCTTTCTCTATGTTAGTAAGGCCCCACCTTTACAGGTGCAAATTTTCTTGTGATAACCCATGTGACTTTCTTCAGAGTAAGTACCCGCAACGATCCCTGACTACTCACGGTGACATAACCCTCCTTACGTCCCTAAACTAAACGAAAGGACACAACCTACTCAATTCCTGATGATGGACCATAACCCAATTCGGGTCCTAGCAACTTGTTATTTCCCCACCTCTTATCAACCAAAGGTGGATAACAAAACTCTTCCCATAACGTCTCCAAAGGTGTCACGCATATACTAAACCGTTACGAGTCATCACACGTAACTCTACCTGTGGGAATTACTACTCCCGAATTACCCAAAAATCTAAATGAACAATCATCGCTTCCCGTCTACCCATCGAATTATGGGTCACGCGTTCAACCCAATATGTAACCCTGCCCCTATCACCTCCTGACACTTTTTTTTAACCAGAGGTGGGACTAACAGGTCTCATCCAAATTCACAACAATATTGGACGACACTTTGTTCCGCTATACTCCTTCCCTTTAACAGTAAAGTTGGGTATACTACTCGATAATATAACCCATTACAAGATAAAATTCTTGTTCAGGTCAATCCATTCAGTAACTCGATGGAAACCTTGGCCCCTCCACGATTTTTAGATTACCCAAATATGCATTTTACCAACCTGAGCATTAATCCCATCACTGGAACCATAAAATTTCAAAAATTTCCTGGTTGATACACTCAAATCAATCTTTTTCCATCCTTAAATGGTCTACTCGGAGACAAATTTACTATGTCTCGTTCAACACTAATTCCCATGCCAAAAAACTCTATTCCTTGTGCACTTTTTGTCAGGTAGGAATCTACACCTTATCTATGCGTAAAACCACTATAGGCATATGACTAAGTGATATTCTTTTCTATTTTCCCAAACATGTGGGTTTCTCCCTTGCCTAGGGATATCTTATTACATGTGCCTCCACCACCTTTCCACCCCCTACAGTGGAGGTAATTCTCGTTGATATACATATAGTCGGACTGTTGTCCTTCTCGCGCGAGTTTCAGTTCACTGTACTTTCCCACTTATTTTCTGAGTGCCCCGCGAGCATCCATTCAACATGTTTAAGTACACATCCCTTTATTTAATATGATTCTGAAATCACACTAACCAGGGCTCCCATACACCCTATATCCCGTGCATATTCGCACACATCACAAACGTCACATTCGTAAAAAAAAATCCTCTCGAGGTTACCCTGCAAATCACACTATAATTCATCTCGATGTTGCCCCACCCATTAATTTGTGGTGCAAAAGTTTTCTCAGTGCTCCTTCTACCGCACTCCCCGACTGTACTAGCCTTATAGCGCAATAGCTCTCAACTCAAAGTGTTTTCTCCACACGTTCAATAATCGCCATTTAAATGGATGTCCTAGCATCAAATAACGTCTCTCCACAACCGACGCTCATTTGGGCTTATGCTTTTTACAAACGAGCCCAAAAGAACTCTTCCCAATGCATTAAACACTAGCATTGTCGTTCACTAATTTCCGTAGACCCAAGCATATAATCGGAACACTCAAAACTATATCCTTATACTCATAGGTCTAATTATCGACTCCCACGTCTCTAAAGGAGTTATATAATTCTGCGCTTGCACTATCACTAAGTCCTCAGCGCTACATCACTAACAAGTTAAATCTCTTCACCCCATGGTCAATCTGTCATGCCCTGAATTGCATCAGTAAAAGTCCCTACGCACCGTGATCCAATAGAACTAGACAATTGTACCCTCTGAAGTCTACTTCATACTAAAATTTATCGCGAGACCGACCCTCTTTCAGGTGGAATATCGCAAAAATATACATCCTGCCCTGAAATAGCGAATATGGTAGTCTTGCTATAACCGCCCACCACCGCTTACCCATCGCTAACCAATCCGTACCCAGGATAAAGTCATGCTCGCATAGAATTCTCAAAATGAGCTAATTTTGTATCGTACATATCCTCTCCGTGTATACATCCACCCACTTCATAAAGAACCAAAGAGATCCCCGCTACCCAACGGTAAAAATATACAACCATAATAACACTAACGATACACCCACTAGACCCGTCTCCCGCGCGAATATAGTGTTATATAGAATTTCTTGTGATTCACTCGTATCTCACAGAACTTACCTCATTTACCTGAGGATAAAACTTATACTTACACTCATCAATACACCGACGGTTAAAATTGTTCCTGAACATAATACTCTCGTCCAAACTGAACCAAAACTCCTATAAGTGTTTCCCTTACCGGGCATCCCACTCATGTCCTTAATCCATTGTGCTAAGGATTTACACATGAGTTCCTACTATTTACTCATAAGACACTTCTTTATGTCATTCCCCTTATTCTGGCCCCGCTAGCTATGTCGGGATTGTCCTTCCCACAGATCTAGTAGTCTTGACCCTGATTGCTACCCCTTTTTTGTCCCTTTGGCTTCACTGACCCTTATGGAACTCGTTGCCAGCCTTGACGGTATTGGCTGAATCCACCATCACTTGGTAGAAATTCTATTAACCTTAATCATTAAAATGGATCCTTTACTAGGTATTCCCCCTATGGTGTCTCACTAGCACCATTAAATCCAGTTCTTCCCTTTGGATAGATTCCCCGACACTCTTGGCTCCTCCCTCATGGAAGCATTGATGTAAACTCGTAAACGTATAACTCCTGATGACAATCGACACTAGTTATTCCGGTTGAATTTTCCATCCATGCTTATATATTCTACCCATGAGTCCATTAACCACTTACGGACTCCATTATATTCTCTATCCCCGCTCGTCTGGTTTAAAGTTTGCTAAACTAGTCAACTTATCTATTATGATCGACCTTTATCTTACCCACTAGTGATAAGTTTTGAAATCCCATCCGCATTTATGTCTAAACAGCAGATGGAAGGTCTCCCAGTTAGACCTTACCCAAATTTTCGTTCCACTCCACACATATTTCTCTATGTGGGGTGACTTACCCTTATCAATCGATGCTGCTCTTATGAGAAAAAAATTTGCTCGAAATTTAATACTCGGTGTTGACACAAAAATTCTCCATCTACGAGGACCAATCAGAAAAGGACACCTGTCATCCTACGTGGCAATATTTATACTTGTTCGACACCCGAGGATAGTTAGTCGGCACCCGAGGAGAGTTAGTCGGCACCCGATTAGAGTTGGTCGGCATACCAACCAACTCAAGGCGTGCAGAGCAACTTAAGTCGTGCAGAGCAACTCAAAGCGTGCATAGCAACTCAAGGCGTGCAGAGAAACTCAAAGCATGCAGAGCAACTCTGTCCAGGTAGATCAAAGGATAACTATGCATTTAATGTGCATTAATGAAGATAACAACGCATTTAATGAGCTTTAATGAACATTTCTACTATATAGACGTATATGCCTACTAGATAACAGCACGTTGTCTATTCACATTGACAGCCTCAAGGCTATAAATATATTGTAACCCCATTATATAGGGGATCGATCTGACAACTAAGAGACACCATACACAAAATACACATCTCTCTCTCTCTACAACATATTGTGCTATTGTACACCCCTGGGAATAAAATAATAGTGCACGTAGGCTTTATTCATAGCCGAACCACTCTAAAAATCATTGCCTCTTATGTGTTTGATATGATCACCATTTCATCTTCAATCATCATCTTCATACCTTCATTTTTATCTGTTGTTGATGCCCATAAGATAACATAGATGCTATTTATAGTCATCAACAGATTGGCGTCGTCTGTGGGAAACGTGTTACAAGCATTGTTCTCCATCAAAAGCTAAGTTTTTATTTTCTCTACGTATAACTAATTATATGCACGCAGGTTTTTATTCAAATCATGATTCTCATATGTTTATATCCATAAACTTAGAGATCAAATCAATTATATATTGTGCATACATCTTTTAATTCAATCATGATTTCATATTCACAAATTGTTGAATCAATTTTTACAAATCTACATAAATGTATATTTCATAATCACAAAGTTTGAGAAATTTGTGTATATATTATATTATTTCTCTTTTAAGGAGATAAAATAATTTTTCTGTATTCATAAATCTCTTTTATATGAGTATATACATATTAGATTCATTTGGAAATCTTTTAATTTAGTCATAATTTTTTTATGCACTAACCGTGTGATCGATTTCAATTTGGGGAGATGTATGAAGCCTTGAAAATAAGGAAAACACATCTATTCGCTGATTGAGATCTGATATTTTAATTTCCATATCTGATATTTTTTACTTAGAATAAACGTCTAAAACAGATGATAACCATAACGTTTCTATTAAGGAACTGTATAATTTTTATCTATAAATCTGTACAACTGTGTCAAATTGTTGAAAATTTTCATTGTTTATTTTGAGCCAGGCGCGAGTTGGATCCCCGGTGATTAATTATCTCACATTAAAATAATAATTTCCTTTTACATAAATGCGGAAGCGTATAATAAGATGATGGTTCAACAAATAAACAAGGCCGAGTTTTAATATCTTAAGAAACAAATTAAAACATAATTCAAGTCCTAGAATTTGCCTAAGTCATAATTAACAATTATCCAAAGTTAGGCGAAACCAATTTTAGTAAATGACTTGAATAAACCAAATTTACCCAATATTTAATTTAAGTCCCAAATTAAAGGAGTGTGATTGTAAAACCAAATTTTATCTTGAAATTAATCTAGCATGCGTTCTAAGTGATATAGGGCAAGATAAAATCAACAGTCACACAACACCGCGATGTACGAGGAAAAACCCACTAACGGGAAAAAACCTCGGGACGGCCCTAGCCTCAAATCCACTAAAAACGGTATTACAAAATACAAGACAAAAGACTTACTTCCTAAACTCGAACCCTCTCAAGCCGTGATGCTCCTTCTTGTATCAACCTCCAATTAGCGGATAACCGACGGAGCTCCACCGTGGTCTCGGAATACACCGATGGGACTTTATATGGTCACCGTCACCCAAGCATGGAGCCTTTCTCCTTTTGGGTAAAATCTCAACAAAAGTCTTCTTTGTGATGGGGTGTAGAAGCAAACCCGAAACGTCTCTTGAATTCGGTAGAGAAAACCGGTGCCAAAACAATCTCCAAGCAATTGATATTTATATAGAAGCTTGGATAAACAATTGGGTGTAAACTAGAGTGTGTATGAATTTTTCATTAAAAATTGACACTCAAAACTTGAACATTTTCCTAAAGTAATTTTGCTCTCAAACTCTCTTTTGGAGGTAAACAAATGTTGGAAAAGTTGTCTTGGAAAATGTGTTTCCCGCACATAATAAAGTATGAAAAAGGTTGGTTGAAAACCAAGTGGAAGAGTGGGGAAAAACAGCAAAAAACTGCCAAATAACTGTTCCCACTGGAAGTTCGTTCGAACGAACGTGATTCTCGTTCGAACGAGATTTCTAACGAGTGACCAGTCTGGGCTCGTTAGAGGTTCGTTAGATACCTCGTTAGAACGAGCATTCGTTCGAACGTCATATCGAACGACATATCGAACGACTGTCCAGTTAGGGTCGTTGGCAAAATTCGTTCGAACGAACCTGGTTCGAACGACAAAACTCGTTCGAACGAAACAGGTTCGAACGACAAAACTTGTTTGAAACGAAATCTGGTTCGAACGAAAAAACTCGTTCGAACGACATTTCAAACGAACAACCAGAAAGATTGAAAAATTCAATTTTGGCCCAGAAACTTTTATATACTTATATTAAAGTCCTATTTGATTCTTTCTGAAAATAAAATGCAGTTTTTATTTCACCTAACACCCAATACATATTGTTCCAAGCTCCTATATACATATAATTACATTCATACCTTGGGAGCATGGAACCTTAGTTGATGACGTAGAAACGAGGCATGCAAACCGGCATTTTGATGAAGCTTTAAATTCTTTGCCGCTACGTCTTCAACATACACTTCATAGGCTTGAGAATATTACAATAAATACTATCCTATGAATAAATGTTTTTGTCCGGAATTGAGCCAAAACAATATATGGACTCAATTGGAAATTTGTGTCCTTACACACATTTCGAAACATTTTTTTTATTTGCATCATATGTCTCTATCTGTAATAAGAGAATAAGATAAAATCAAGAACGAAATTTCTCCTGGAAATTATGACCCAGATTTACTTTCTCTCTCCCCAAATTGGAGTCTTTTTTCATTCATTTTAATGAACTGTGTACTTAATTTGGTTCATCTATCATCTACGTCAATACGTCTTGTCGACTGATCTTGATATAAATTTCGTAATAATTTTTAGAGGAGAAATAATCAAATTCTTCAGATGATAAATCTTCACATGGTCATCAGTTCGTGGCTCCGGCAGGTCTTCATCAAAATATGGGATTTGCTACATGATTCAAAATCTATCCTCTACTCTACAATTAATTTTGGACGTTTGTCAAGTCCGATCTACAACATTTCCATTCCCCATTCATCGTTGAAGAAAAATTATCATCATTGATTATCACCAGTTGTAACCCAGGTAGTCGGCAACAAGTGCTGATATGGACGGTCAGCAACACCCACTGTTGATATCAACCCTTAATCGGCACAGTTAGCAGATTTTGGCATCACTTCTAACTAGTCGATGGAATGGGATCAAGATACCGGAGTTTTATCAACTTCTTTTTGCTTTTGTTGGCATCAGAGTTTTATGCAGAGCACCTATTGTAGATCGGTGAAATAGTCTTAATCGGCATCAATGGTCGACCAAAGTCTATTGGGTCTGCAGGTCATTTTGTTGGTCGGTTAAAGATCTAGACCATCTATTGTTAGTCGGCTTCGGTATTAGATATTACAAGTCGGCACAGGTCAGAGGTACCCCAATTATAGGTCGGCACAAGGTGAAAAAAACCAAAGGTACAGTTTAGGAGGTCGGCAACCCTTAAACGTCATCATCGGATCATCATTTCTTGATCGACAACTTTACCAAAAGATCTTTTATTGGTCGGCGTTACCCATTGCTGGTCGACAGTACCCATAGTTCGTCGCTACTACCTATTTCTGTTCAGAAGCATTTGTTACAAAAGTGGGATACCATCAGCTATTGATTGGCACCATCCAGCGCTGGTCGGCGTAAGCTAAATTAGTCGGAGATAAGTATTGCACTTCAAGAGGAGCACCCGACCTCCTATTGGCTGGTCGACATCAAGATCCAGCCTACAGCATTTCATTCTTGGTCGAAAGACCAGCGACATCACCTAATTTTGGTCGGCACAAGTATAGAACCAGAATGAAGATTCTCGACCATCTAGCATTGGTCGGTATCATCTAACACTGATCGTCGGTGGAACCTAACGATGATCGGAGACATCTGTTTATGATTGGCGACAGCAAAGAACATAGAAGAAGGTCGTTGGACTGTCACCGAGGAATCCTCCTCGTCAACACCCAATTTAATTTTATTCACCTGAAACCCTCTTCTTAAAAAAGTTTTGCATTTTTATATAACACGAGATACTAAAACGGTTTTCTCTTGCATACACCCTCATATGGGATATTTAGATTTTAACCACTACTTTGTTAAAATAAACATTTAAAATTTTGGTTTATAATACCACATTCATATACAGCACAACTTTAACTTTATGGGAAAATAATTTTTCTAAACATATGCTTTGGACTCAAATATATTTAACTTCGTTGTATAAAATTTTTACAATGCCACATCCCATTCAAATTTTGTTCAAATTAGTTGTTTAAAGTTGAGTGAAATGAAATATTTTTGAAATCAAATTATATCTGATTATTTATTGGAGTTTAAATAACTTTACAAAAAATTCTAGATTAAATAATTATGTTTTATATAAGGCACATATTTGATAAAAAAATTTAGACTCGTAAATATTATACAAAGCCTTACATATATGGATCCACTTGAAAATTTTCTAAACAAAAATGTTGGATCTAATTTTTATATATATCGTGCACTTAAATTCACGAACTGCGAATTTCTTATAATATGCACAAAGACAACATACAATTGAAAAAGGGCGATTTGTATCACACAACATGTACAGAGGAATAATATTCAACAAGCCAGATCTAAAAAAATCAACCTCCAAAACAACAGATCTTCAAATAAACGTTTTTTACAATTTCAGTCCCTAGACCAATGATTAAACCTCAGAAACATCTATGGATTCCACTCTCAAAAGCCACAAGGTCGCAGAAAAGTCTAGTTTTGACCCCGGACCGTTGCAAATTCGTTCATGAGAAATGGATTTTCATCTTATGAAGATGATGAAGTTGGATCGTCATCCATCTGATTTTTCTGAACAATTAGGCGCAAGGAGTTTGGCTTCGAAATCAGCAACACCATCACCGACTCATCTTCTAGTAGTCGATAACTCCACCGGACGATTTTTATTAGACGGAGGCAAGGTGTGAAGACCCTTCAACAAACAGATCAGATCAACACCCATATAGACAGATCGGTATCACATATTGTTGCTCTATTGTAGCTCAGACATGATTATCATTGGACGGTGATCACATACATCGTCGGCAAAAATTGGAACGGCCCTGTAAACACATTTGAAATTTCTTTAAGGAATATGTTTAAAGCTTTTTGGGTTTGTTTAAACCATCATTTACTGTTAGAGGATTGTGTGTAGATCAAATACTACTATAATTTGTTGAAGATCATCTATTTTTGGTTCGCATCAAACCACTATGTGGTCGGTATCAATTTGTGGTTGGCAACCATCTTGGTCGGCATGAACAAAGCTGGTCGGCATGAACAAAGCTGGTCAGCGAAATCGCTTTGATGGTCGGCGAAATCACTCTGCTGGTCGGGGACCACTTGCTTCTTGGTCGGAGACATCTAATGGTGGTCTACGTTTTCTAATACTGGTCGGCATCACATTTTGAGGTTTCCCCGAATTAAGGTTTCCCTGACTTACTGCTCGTCAATGAAGTCAGCAACATCAAATTTTCTGGTTGATGACCACAGGAACAGTATATGTTAGACCATTTGTTGGTCGGCAATAACTATACAACATGAAAGAAGATTTTACTGCTGGAGATGTTCCCAATCTCCTATGGCTTAGTCGATAATTCTTGTACGATTAACAAACCAGGTCGGAAGCTCCTTCACAACAGGTCAATGCCGGATTTGCACAGGTCGGAGGCTTCCCAACCTCATATAACTGTTCGGTGGCAGGTATAGAACAAAAAAGATAAACATGTTGAGGGATTCTCGACCTACCGTCACTAGTCGGGAGTAGCGATTTCTTCTGGCATCAAGGAAATTACTGATCAGAGATATTTTTCTGTACCAAAAGTTAAACAGATTGGCAGCAGTGCTCAATCAGTATTTGGGCCATTTTGTTGGTCGGCAACATCTTAGCCTTGGTCGGAGGAAGTTGAGACTCAAGAGAATTGAAAATTAAAAATTTCTTTAGTTTCTCATTTTGACAAAGTTAACACCCTGGTGTTAAAAGACAAATTCACCCCCTACCATTTCTTAATTCATACCTTTCTAAGACAATAAAATTTTTAAATACTTCAAAACTAATTTATAAATATTTTTTAAATCAACTTAAATTTGGGCATTTGTTTAAAATTGAAATTATTTTGTAAAAAGTCCAAATCAAACCTCATGTCTTGCATATTTGATAAAAAAAAATATATGCCCACATGATACACGTGTGGCACAAAAATATTATTTCATATTTTGAAATTTTTATTGCTTTATGCTGATACACATCATATATTGTTTAGCTGAATAATTATTCTCATGACTAACTATCTGAACTAGTCTCAACAAGAGTTCGGGCAACTTGTTAAAATTCCATAGGGACATGATTCAATCCCGACGAAAGCTCAACCATAATCTTTAACTTCTGGAAACTGTTATTGCTCGACATCGGGCAATTTTGCCTCGACAAATCAGTTAGACATATATTATTTCATATTTTTGATATTGTTATTGCCCTAGCATATACATATCATATATATTGATTAGTTGATTAAATTATTCTCATCACTAATCAATTCAGTCTATACATATGGTAGGGCAAGTTATTAATTTTTACAGGTACAAGATTCAGTGTCGATGAATGCGCAGAAACAATCTTAAACTTCTGAAAAATATTATCATTGCTCGGCATTATGAAATTTCACCTCAGCGAGGCACTATTGACTGTATTATTGCTCGGATATCTGCTCAAGCACAAATTATTCTATATATCCATTCGGATTCATATTCTAGATTCATCTCAGCATGGAGCTCGACAAGATACTTATTCAGCTTCGGGGAGCACTACAACATTTGTTATATTTCACCCCCAACGGATAGTTGGTCGAGGTAATTCTTATTTATATTCAGGCCCGGCAAAGTACTTGGCCATTTTCTCATGTTCTGGAAAATACTATTCTTGTTCGGCATTATACAATTTCGCCTCGACAGATTAGCGAGACACTTTATTATTATTCCGAATCATTCTTTATATCTATTCGGATGCATATTCTATATTTATCTCAGCATAGAGCTCGGCAAAATATTTATAATCATATATTCAGCTCCAAGGAGGTCTTGAGCATTTATTATATCCCCAATGAACTGTTAGTGAGGAAAATTCTTTTCTCTATATATATTCAGTAAACCAACTAAGGTTGGTCGGCATCAACATACCACCAACTCCGGTTGGTCGGCATATCAGCAACCACCAACTCCGGTTGGTCGGCAACAACCACTAACTCAGGTTGGTCGGTAACAATAAACTTAACCAAGAATGTTGGCATCACGGGTGATCTCAAGGGACACCCCAAAATAGGCAAGAAGAGGGGTGACCTCCCGGGGCATCCACTGTCTAGGAAACAAGGTAATCCTGGTAAGATTACTACAACTAAACAAGAACATGGGATGAAAATCATTCCATTGCTTAGGCCCAAAGAGTGACAAGTCACTATAATTAAACAGCAGGTGGAGCAAGTTTTATTGTCTATGCAAAACAGGACAATCTGTCCTTCTACATATATATATTCATCAGCAAACAACAAGGAAAGCATTTTACAAAGTATTTCCAAGAAATGAAAATGCAAACATGCAAAGATCTCAGGGAGTCATTTCAGGGAACATTTCCTCGGTTTTATTTTTCTAGCAAGACCAACATACTTCAAGGCCAAGAAAGCATTCAAAGTTTATATTCTACACTTGGGGGATTCCATTACAGATTTATTTATTCATTTGGTGGCACATTCTCATAACATCATGCAGTCGAGCATTAAATTCAACTCCATAAACTTACACGATCGGGCCCCGACCAATCATCATTCAGGTGTTGTTTTTCTTGCTCAGGAATTAGTTTTGATATTGAAGTTCAGGAGGCATATTGAAGTTCAGGAGGCGTATTCAGAAGTTCAGGAGGCATATTCAGGAGTTAGTTGTGCTGTTGAAGTTCAGGAGGCATATTCAGGAGTTATTATGAACATGCTATTGAAGTTCAGGAGTCAAATTCAGCATCTACATCACTGAGATCTTTACTACTACTGTCCCGACCAACATTAGAGAAGAAGTTGTATGAAAATGTTTCGAAGTCCACCATTAGCTTGGTACTAATCAGATTGAAGAGTTGGGTTCAAAAGCTAGTATGTTACTCGACAAAGTATTCAGAGCAGCATAAATCAAAAAAATCAAGCACGTGAAGTTAGCACTCAGTTACTTGGCACAGGAGGCAGTTGGTCGGCTAGCAAACCAATCAACATACTTGAAGATTATGACAAGCTACAAGTTGCATACTATGGCATGGCTGCATCCAAATTCCCAGGGATGATACATAGCACACGTTCGCTTGACGAACAGCGTTCCTCAAAAGAAAGATTAGCAACCATCGATCAGTCTGCATCATATGTCATCTAGGAGATAATACACTTTATGTTGAACAAATCAACAAGACAAATCAATAATTTCACAAGCACCGAGCAACACTGCAGAATAAATACTCCATCCTTTCAGTGAACCATCAAGCATGGAGCATTGGGGGCTTCTGTTGACACAAAAATTCTCCATCTACGAGGACCAATCAGAAAAGGACACATGTCATCCTACGTGGCAATATTTATACTTGTTCGACACCCGAGGAGAGTTAGTCGGCACCCGATTAGAGTTGGTCGGCATACCAACCAACTCAAGGCGTGCAGAGCAACTCAAGGCGTGCAGAGCAACTCAAAGCGTGCAGAGCAACTCTGGCCAGGCAGATCAAAGGATAACTACGCATTTAATATGTAGTAATGAAGATAACAACGCATTTAATTAGCCTTAATGAACATTTCAACTGCATAGACGTATATGCCTACTAGATAACAGCACGTTGTCTATTCACATTGACAGCCTCAAGGCTATAAATACATTGTAACCCCATCATAGAGGGGATCGATCTGACAACTAAGAGACACCATACACAAAATACACATCTCTCTCTACAACATATTTTGCTATTGTACACCCCTGGGAATAAAATAATAGTGGACGTAGGCTTTATTCATAGCCGAGCCACTCTAAAAATCCTTGTCTCTTATGTGTTTGATATGATCACCATTTCATCTTCGTACCTTCATTTTTATCTGTTTAAAAATAGCATCTATGTTACCTTATCGGCATCAACACTCGGTGTCGCTGCACTCTACCCTATACAATTGTCTTTGGATTCTCTTTTTTTCGTTGGCTCGTCACACTTCCTCTCTTCCTCAAATTCCTATAATAGCCTTTTAAACGAGTCCCTTTTACTTTCCATGTACAGTAATCATGGTGACCCTTATCACGATCACCATTTCTAGAATACTCCTTCGTCTTTCGCTGAGCCACTCCTCCTGCAATCCTTTTAATGGACCTCGTTGGTCATCCTTGATGTTCGGTGTACGAATTCCAATCGAACTCGTATATGAATCACATCAACTATACTTAATAGCAGGAGAACGTAAATGCACGTATGTAAAGGAATACAACAATCCTATCATACGGCTCTACTTCAAATAATGCTACGTTAAAACGTAAAAAGCTGCACAGATCCTAAGGACACTAGAACCTGATGCTCTGATACCATCTGTGACACCTCACCCAATAAAATACCGGGTGATCAGTCCTATATCAAATTAAAATAGGAATCTCATCAGGTTCATTCTTAGCATCACTATCGAAAACTTTTTAAAACTTATTAACCACCTAGAAGATGATGTCAAAATTTTAATCTTTTTATTTAAAAACAACAACCATATAAATATCAATACGAACCATTCACACAAACCATGAATCTAAAGCAATACTGAATAAATCAATAAATGATCGGCCGAATAAACCATCGGCAGAAAACCAACATCCACAAATATAATCCAACAAAGAATAGTAACCAGTACAAAGTCCGACTGAAATGAAAATAGCTGGGGCAACATGCCCGAAAGAAATACCAAGATGCATCATACTCGATGAATGAAATGACTGAAGCGTCTATGTCCAAATCTTGCAATATCCACACATGTTGCAGCTACGCATCCCTGGAACAGATCTTCAAATTCGGCATCCCTGTGGCTGGATACCTAAGGGTCCGTTTGGTTGGCCTTATTTGCCATGGGTATTGGCAAATAAGTTGGCAAATGGAGTATTAGCTTACAACTTGGTGTGTTTTGTACAAAAATTTGTCAATAAGTTATTTGTCAATGTACAACACCTCCTATGCACAAGCTCTGGGCAAACTTTGCTTGCCTATTTGAGTGGGAAATATTTGCCAACAAATTGGCCAACTTCTTAAATGGTTTTAATGTTTTAAAAAATAATTTAAAAACTATTTCAAATAATTAAAAAACTGTTATGAATATTTAAAAAATGTTTTGTAATGTTTTAAAAACTGTTTTTAATATTATAAAAAAATGTTAAGAAAATGTTTTACAAATTTTTTTTAAAAACGTATTAACAAAATATTGTAAAAAATATTTTTAACATTTTTAAAAACTTTTGTGAATATATTATAAAAACTATTTCAAAGTTTTAAAAAATAATTTTAAAAAATGTTTTAAAAAGTTAAAAAAAACTGTTATAAATATTTAAAAACTATTTTGTAATGTTTTGAAAACTGTTTTTAATATTATAAAACATTGTTAAGAAAATGTTTTACAAATTTTTTTAAAAACCGTATTATAAAAATATTGTAAAAATTGTTTTTAACATTTTTAAAAACTGTTTTGAATATATTACAAAAACCGTTTTAAAGTTTTAAAAAACTGTTGTGAATATTTGAAAATTGTTCTGTAATATTTTAAAAACTTTGTTTAATATTATAAAAATTTGTTAAGAAAATGTTTTACAAATTTTAAAATATTGTAAAAATTATTTTTAATATTTTTAAAAACTGTTTTGAATATAATATAAAAACCGTTTTAAAGTTTAAAAAAAATAAAAATTTAAATAGTTAAAAAAAATTGTTGTGTATTTAAAATTTGTTTTGTAATATTTTAAAAACTGTTTTTAATATTATAAAAAATTATTAAGATAATGTTTTACAATTTTTTCTAAAAACCGTAATATAAAAATATTATTAAAATTGTTTTTAACATTTTTGAATATAATATAAAAACTATTTTTAAATAAATTAATTAGATTGACTTTAATTTCGCCTAATGGTTGTTTGATAGCCTCATGTGAAAAAAACTAGATAAAATTTGCTGTCATTCCCACTCTTTTGTCCATTTTCAACCAAACGGACCCTAAAATGTTTTGAAAATACTTTGCAAGTATGGGTCAGAGCCCAAAGTCCTCCTTTTGAAAATATTTTGCAAGTGAATTAAAATGCAACAATTAAAATGTATGAATGCTCTTCATATTTAAGTTAGGGTCACACTCCCTTGAGATACATCTCACCCCTCCTCTAAAGTGCACACCTAACGTTTTCTTCCAGAACCTCCTAGTTACACCACCCCATCTAACTAGCATTGTCATGAAACTCCTTGAACTCTACTCTAACCCGAGTAATTTGCATTTTACTTCGTAAGTTATTTATCACATTAACTTAATTAATCATTTCTTAAAAGTCATATAACATTCACTAGTTATATAAGTAATACAAATTCTCTTCATTTATTTAATTACCCGTATATAATTATCTACTCCATTATATACGTAGAACTATATTCCACAATTATACATATGTTGAATATAAATAAAACCACTCTTAAAAGTCATATACCATTCATTAGTTATATAAGTAATTCAAATTCTCTTCATGTATTTAATCACCCGTATATAATTATCTACTCCATTATATACGTAGAACTATATTCCACAATCACACATATGTTGAATATAATTAAAACCATCCTTCCGAGTAATATCTCATCGGATGCATTCTCTAAAGTGCTATCATCCCAGGTCTACTCAGTCCCACCTGAATTTCTGAGACAGCTAGCCACCGTCGAATCAGAACATAGAAATATAAACGTATTAAAGGCGGTCATATTCCCCGAGTGTGAAGACAATCATTTCAGTGCCCACCTCTATTTGGACGCTATGACCTGGGGATATACTCGCCCTGCTCATCAAGCTAGGGGATTCACCTACATCGCGTAACCTCCCCTGATACACTAGAGCATATAATTCTAAATAAATACCTAGCCACTGGTATTTATGAGCATATATATATATATATATATATATATATATATATATATATAAAATTTAATCATGACTTTACCGTGTACAAAGTTCGTAACATTAGCCAACATATTCCCGAGTCTATGGTCTGACTCTAATTTAATTAATATGTCCATTAATTAACGTATTATCTCCCCGAGTCTATGGTCTGACTCTAATTTAATTAATATGCCCATTAATTATCTTATTATCTCCCCGAGTCTATGGTCTGACTCTAATTTAATTAATATACTCATTAATTAATTTAATATCTCCCCTAGTCTATGGTCCGACTCTAATTGAATTAATATGCCCATTAATTAATTTAATATCTCCCTGGTGTCACACAACCAATGTACCCGGACTCACTCACCTGACCCGAATTTTCATCTCTTAGAACTTACTCCTCAAAATTTCATTATAAAGAGAACGCTCCTAATTAAATAATATTTAATAATTTATTATATCATCCTATAATAAATTATTCCAGCTATAAGCTTTAATTAATTAATCCCCCATTAATTAATCTATTATCATGGCGTCACTCAACCAAAATATTCGGACACCTCCTTGGTCCATAATACAATATCCCCAATTAATTATTCAAAATTCTCCTCAATAAAGTTTGCACAATTATTAATCTGAGGTTTTCAATTTACTCAATCTGCCCAGATTTTTAAAATGCCGTTTTGGGGCATTTTGGGGCCGTTTTGGAAAAAGCGTATTAGAGAACGAAAATTAGAAAACGCCGTTTTCTAGAGGGCAAAGCAAATAGAATCGCCATTAACAACTTTTGTGAAGCTTTTTACCCAAAATTATCCACTAAAATCCTTACGAATCAAAATTAGTCCCAATATCTTAATTCTCAATTTCTATCTCCAATTGTTAATAAAGATATGAATACATACGATTGTTCCCCAACTTGCAATCAAAAAATTTCTCCATTTAACTTATAATTTCTTCACAACATAGAATTCATAAGCCCTTATCATAACAGTCCCAAAAACTTGATTCGTAACTTCCCCAAATCAAAACCCAATTTGTATTAACCCAATCCAAAAATCATTTGTATAACACCTACTATGATATGAATTGAATATCACCAATTTATATTGAAGCAATTTAACCACTAGCCTTATAAATTCGTAGAGTCTGAATCATTTGATGAAGATGATATGTTTAACATAAGCACCAAAATCTCCCTCCAAATTGGCTCCCCAAAAGCTCCTCAAATTATCCATTTTCTCCCCTCTACATATTTAGGTATTCTAAAATGAGTTATGGCTGCCCCCAACTCTCATTTTTAGATTATAAAGTGTTAATCCCGTTTTTTCTCTTATGGGCGTAATTAAAATAGCCCAAATATTCTCGTGTGAGCGCGATCATGCATAAAAATACCCCGTGACCCATTTACCACCCCCGGGTACACTTTTTCGACTATCTCAACCTAACCGGACTCAACCGTGAACTCAAAATGGTCATCCAAATTAATTTATAAAAAAATTCTTATCTCACACCTATATTAGTCTATACCCGACTCCCGGTTGAGATAAATAAGTACCATGTCACCAATACACGTTATGACGTAAATAAATTATTACTATTTACTTAGTGATTTAATTCCCGTAAATATTAATCATATACTCTCCCGATTAATATTTAAATGAATATTAACATAATTAATTCAATTAAATTACGACACACAAATAATTTAAAATTATTCGAATTAATTAAATCTTAAAAGCATAGAAATACGGTGTGTTACGTGTTATTTTCGCTTTCTAGCGATGAAACGAGGGATCATACATCTTCTCCCACTAAGGTTGATCTGACCCCAGTGGTTGTTGCTTATTCATCCTTATAAAAGGTTTTGCATGCTTCAAGCGAGCCAAGGATTTTGGCTATTGAGGGTGCCCCCATTATTGATGTTCAAGCTTCATCTGAGGAAGCAACAATTTCCACTTGATATATGGTGTCTCTATATTTCCTCAATTTAATATTGTTATTATCTATTAGTGTATTTACATTTCTACTTTGCTATGAATTCATGAATCCAATTGGTATTGATATATTTATGACATAATTTAACGATCTTATAAAAATAGCTTTCATATTTAATTAAGGAATACAGTTGTGAATTTAGATCCACAAATTTATTTGTATATTTTTTTATAAATTAAGAGTTGTAATTCGCAATTCCTCTTGTCTTGTAAATAAGAGTCAATTTTGACCATTAAATATATAAAAGTTAGCATGTCTTATAAACTTAAAAAAATTAAATGGCTGACCTTTATTTGAGATAGTGAGAGTAATTCTTTTGTTTAAACTTTTATTTTATTGAAGTAATGTTTAAGATTAAATGGAACTTGTGAATGAGAAGGTCTAACTCCTATAGGTCATGTATAGTGAGTGGTTCATCTTTCGAACTTTGTTCTATCCAAACTATTATCTTATTGCTGTAGTCTCTTATCTTGCGAATTTTATGTTGTTGACCACCGACGCCAATTCTATAATCAATATTTAATTCCTAGAGCTAGGTTTAAAAGTTTTAATTCATTCGACATTCCATAATAAGCCTCAGTTCCATATTTTGTATTCCATAAACTATGCTAAATTCCTAAAATTCATCTTTTTGTAATTAAAATCATGAAACAAAATTGAGAAGATCAAGCCCATCCCATTACAAATGGTCGTCATCTCTCTCCTCTCTATCATACTGGTGAAGCATGTTATTTCACGTAAGTATGTCATTATGTCAAAAGTTGATTATGTTTGCTAATGTATCCAATCATCACTTTACCATAATTTACTCCCGAAACAGTGAATAAAGCAATGATCATATACATCCATAAAGGATTTCACGCGCAACATTTTGATTGTAATCTAAACTTAACAATAAATGGAATATATATTCCTCCGTGGAGGATTTTAATCCATTGACGAGATAGGCCCACTAATAATCCCAAAGGACTGGAACAGTAGGATAAGTAACCAGTTAACCAATAGATTATTAGCTAGGATAACCACAAATAAAGAGTCCAACTTGAACAAGTGTATTCGTTCCCTATAGATAAGAATGTCCCACCCCCCATATGGGAAAGCATAATTTTATGTAAAGAAATTATGAAAACTTATACTATATCTCCCTACAACTAATAAGAACGGGATCCCCACCATGTATGTAGGGATATTATTGAACTACACATGTGTTCTTCCTAAGAGAGAGTGTGTGTGTTAGAGAATTTTTAAAATAAGTGACTAAAAGCTTTGAGATTAAAAGCTTAAAAGTTTCTCCCACATTGGAAGTGTGTGGAGAAAAGTGATAAGCTAATTCAATATAAAAGGGAGAGTGTTCCACATTAAAAAATGAGTAAAGCTAATTGATACCCACTAAGCTATAAAAGGAATGGACAACCTTTAAGTCCCACATTAAAAAAAATATTAAGAAAGTGTGCACTTAATAAATAGAAATGAAAGATGAAGAGTTACTTCATCTAGCATTTAAGAGACTATTCAAGAGACCTCCAATACGGTGCGAAGCACTACATGCACGCGCGCGCGGGGAAGTGGGCTGTAGTGGCGCACTTTGCACTTCGCATCTGGCGCGGTCACTTTTTGGTGGGTCCGTGTAAAACAGTTTCAGTATTATTGTACCCGTTCGGAAATTATTTAAGACTGTTGGTAATTAACAGTCATACCATTTTGAAATTAAGTAAAGACTGTTAAAACTCGACAGTCATGACCCCTGAGATACAGCCTTTCATTTCCTATAAATAAAGGCACCATATTTCAAAATTGCACATAATTAAGATTAACCCAGTTCCGAAGTTTCCAACCCTTGGAATTACTCTCTTACAATTTTCAGGAGATACAAATTATCTTATTCTGTTTTGTGCACATAAATAGAATAAGAACTTGATTGACTATTCTTCGCTGCTGCATCCAAAAGTTGTCTTCAAATATACAAGTTGCAGACAGTGTAAGTTGCTTCATTGTATCTTAAGTACGGATTTGTGGATTCCCGTTTGTATATCGAAGTTATTCGTGTGAGGCAAATACTGTATTTAGAAAAGTGACATCACGCCTTGAAGTTTTCCAGAATCTATTCGGAAGTTACATTATTGTATTGAAGTTTACATTAGTGTGATATATAAAGAGTTCCATTTATGTATGCGCATACATATTATCCAACAGTGTGTGTGTGTGTGTGTGTGTGTGTGTGTGTGTGAGAGAGAGAGAGAGAGGGAGAGGGAGAGGGAGAGGGAGAGAGCGAGAGACTTGTTTTATTAATCTCATTGGTTATTTAAATTGTGAGATTGCAACATCCGGTGTAAATAAAATCTCCATACAGTTGACGACGTCTGTGGGAAGTGCGTTCTTTCTTTCTCACTAGCCAAGTTTTGAGATCAGGGTTGAGATCCATGGAAAACACTTATGAATAAAACCATAAATCGCTCAACATCCATGAGAATGGATTTTCATCCCCACCAGGGCATCTTAAAAAATCCTTCATCCATTCTTGTAAGGGAAAATATTTTAGCTTAGGCTTTTTATTTGTTTTATTTGCACTTTGGCATATTTGACATATCCCATTACAAACTGACATGCGCCGACATGATGAACCGAACTCCAATATTGAAGACTTCCCTACATCACAAAAAGGTGTATAACTTTTAGGATTTTAAAATTATTCGTAATTTTGTTTAGGATGTTATTTTTTTATAAAAATTGAGGCTAGATTTTTTTAATTTAAAAAATAATTTTTTTTGGCTTCGTTCTATCGAGATCACAATCTCGTTCGAACAAAATTAGCGTTTCATTTGAAGGCGCGTTAGATCTTACATCGAACGAACTATTAATGAGGGCATACTATTTGAATTCGTTTGAATCTCATTAGAAGCTGGTTTTGTTCGAACCAACTAGTGTTTTCATTCTAACGATATGACATTCTCATTTGAATGACTTATATTTTCGTTTGAATGAATTCATCGCCTCGAATTTTGTGTCAATTTTATAAATACCTATTTTGACTCCAAATTTTGTAAGACTTTTGAAAAAGAACGTTTCATGCATATCTGTTACAAAAGTTTTCAAGTTTTGTATTTTTCAAACACTTTTGACTCACAACTTTAAATTCTTAAATATATTTTGGGAATCGTTTTGAAACCCTAGAAGTTCGTATCTTGTATACACACTTTATGGAGAGAGATCTCTACGGCTGATTTTGTGACTCGAGTGATCACAGCTGAAGAAGGCTGAAGGTTGATCGGTAGATACTGAGGGTGGACTTCCACATGTGGACTACTCTGGATCTGAGTAGTATCCTTTAGAAGTTCTGCGAAGACACTATGTGTTATACTTGTGAGTGTATCAAGTAGTCTGTAAGTCGATGGTCTAGTAAAACTTTCTAAAGTGTTGATTAAAATGTTTTGCCCTCAAAATGAATTTTTCCTCAATATTTGTGTTCTTTGCATACGTAGTTTAAATTATTATATTTAAAACATATATTTGCCTTCACACCTAATTTGATCAAAGTTTAAAATTTGATATAAAATTTAATTTGTGTGAATGGGACTTAAATTGATAGAAAATACAAAAATAGAATTCTTTGATTGTAACCATCCTTGTCGAGCGTGTTTCACGCACTTACAAAGTGATATCAGGGCGGGTTGACTAATTTATCGTGTAGATCCTTGTTTATTGTTGTTTAGGATGGTTGTTTATTCATCTATCTTGTGTTGGTTTATTTATTTTTCTTCTTGATGGATAGCCACGAGTGAAAATTTATCTCGTTTAAATTTGACGTTTGCTAAAAAAAATTAATATTTTAAAAAAGAAAATTTTCGTTTTAAAGCTGCTATGGAACTTTTGCAAACTGTTCAAACTCAAAGAGATTTCTTTCGTGAGAATCTTGTAGAGATGGATATGATTTTAAAATTTTAAAATTGTCCAAGAAAGAGAGTGATGATAGAGTTCGATTTTTAGAAAAAATAATTAGAAGACTCTAAATTTTCTAGGGTTTGTTTACGTGCCAATGAGAATAATGATAAATTAATTAATGATTTGAGAGCACGTGAGAAGACTCATAGGGATAAATTCCCTTGCATTAAGGGGGATCGAGATAACCTTCTGGGAATGATTAAAATTTTAAAGAATGATTCCTTTAAACTTGAAGAGCCAAATTTTTTGCCTGAGTCTAAAATATTGAAGTTAAAAGATGATTTAAAAGACTCGGGTAGTGTTGGTAGTGATGGTACTCGTTCCCATGTTTCTAATGCTTCCAGTGTCAAAGTCAAGACCATTGTTTATTTTAGAGGGTCAACCACATCCAAGGACATTAAAAAAGATCAACTCATAGGTAACATTCCCCGCGATTACACATGTTCGCATTGTGGCAGTAAAGGTCAACTTAGGGCGTTTTGTTATGATCTTGGAAGAGGTCCTAGGAAGTTGAAGTTGAAGTCTAGTGTCCCTTATGTTCGCAAAACCTGATGCGTTAAGTATATATCTATTTGGGTTAAGAAATCTATTTTAGAGGCGCTAAATGTTTGACTGCTTGACTCTCACATGACTCTTCACATACTATATCTTATGGGTGATTGCTTTCATTTTTTTGTTTGTCATACTCTAGTTGTGCTTCATGATATAAATTTTGCTAGTGTTATGACATGTGTATCTTTTGTATTATATTTTTCTTTTATTGAGTCATGATAAAAAAATATAAAAAGATTTTTGTTTGATAAACTTTAGAAAAATACAAAAAGATTTTTGATTTTGTGTATTTTAGTTTTACACATTCGGTATGGCATATTGGTGTTTTTAAATCCAATTCACTCCGTACTTTCCATGTAGCTAAGACATTTGGTTATGATTATAGATACTTAGATTGTTCTTAACCATGTTATCGTCGAGTTGTTTCGAACTTGACTTACATTATGAATTCAACTGTTTATATGCCTCCGCACACATTTTAACGGTAACTTCATATGTAAATTTGAGCTTTGTGAGATATTCTCCCATCAATTTTGCCATCTACATATTTTGTGACTATGGGGGATTTGTTTATGTAATAACCGTTGTCCGTGATAATGCTTGATTAGTACTTGAAAAAAAATATGAGTGCATGGAAAAGGGCTACGAAAGGAGCAAATCTCATTTGCGGGAAAGCCACCGTTGGTAAGAGCCCATTAAAAGGTTAAAGGCAATATAAACAGAAAAAATGCCAAAAAGGGGCCTACTTAGTTCAATGATTGATCATTCAAAAGAAATCACTTCAAAATAATCAAGAAAATAAAATAAAAGAATAGAAAATATGTTATATGTTTATCTTTTGAGGGTGTTTAGTTGAAGATAAGCGGGTTTGCACAATAAATCCTAGTTATGATTATTTTGTCATGACGCTATTGATTTGCAAAATCATCAATATTCTAGGCTTCTGTGCATTATGCTTGTTTATTCATGAAGTTCACTTTATCTTGTCACTTGAGGCTAAAGCTTAGTTTGATAAAGTTGCGCGGTCAATTAGAACTTCTTGAACATATTTTAGTGCTTGGGTCATAATTCATTTGTATCTTGTTCATGCTCATTCATTCCATCCCACATGCTTAGACACATCGATACTATGCTAGTGTGTAAAGCTTATGTATTTTGTGTCGAGTTTTGTGATCATATGTGTATGTATGATTTTCTTTGGTATATTTTGCATATAGTATATAGTATATGGTGTTTGACTATTTGTTGTTTACATTTAGTTCATGGTTGTCACATACTTGATCATAGTTTGGATTATTTGTGCCTGAGTTGTCATGTTATACTTGTAAAATTTACACTTTTTACAAAAAAAAAATAGATGGTGATGCCTTTCAGATTATCATTACACGTGCGTTGTTTACATATTTATGTGATGATATCTTACTTCTTATATGTGATGCTTTATAGTTCATTTTTAGATTCTACTCCTTTGTTTATTTCGGACATAAAGGGGGAGAACAAATTAAGGGGGAGATTTGATGATGAGTTTGATTTATGAGGGAGAAACACATTATGAGTTTTGTTTTTATTTTCTATTTCAAACTCTATGCATCACGGGTATTTTCTTTGCTTCATGTGTGTAGGTATTCAAAGGAAGAACATATTACGCCGGATAAAGTCAAAGATTTCCAAGGAAAGATCAAGATGAGATTGAAGACAATTTTATATATCCCGTTCCATATCTAGAGTTTGGGAAGGGTATTAGGATTTTTTGTCTTCGAGGGTTTTTTTGTAACTTGGGTTTCATTTAGTTTTGTATCGAAATAGCCAAAGGGGGATATTTGTAAGGGAAAATATTTTAGCATAGGCTTTGTATTTGTTTTATTTGCATTTTGACATATTTGGCATATCCTGTTACAAACCGACACGTGACAACATGATGAACCGAACTCCGACCTCTCCAAGATTGAAGACTTACATACATCTCAAAAAGGTATAAAGATTTTACGATTTTAAAATTATTGATAATTTTATTTAGGATGTTATTTTTTATAAAAATCGAGGCTGAATTTTTTATTTAAAAAATAATTTTTTTCTTGGCTTCGTTCTAACGAGATCAGAATCTCGTTCAAATGAAATTAGCGTTTCGTTTGAAGGCTCGTTAGATATTACATCGAACGAACTACTAACGAGGGCATATTGTTTGAATTCGTTTAAAGCTCGTTAGAAGCTAGTTCAAACGAGATTAAAGTCTCGTTCGAACGAACTATTATTTTCATTCTAATGATATGACATTCTCGTTCGAACGACTTCTATTTTCGTTCGAACGACTTTGTCGCCTCGAATTTTGTGTCAGATTTATAAATACCTATTTTGACTCCAAATTTCATTAGACTTTTGGAAAAGCATATTTGTTGCAAAAGTTTCCAAGTTTTGTGTTTTCCAAACACTTTTGATGCAAAACTTTACATCCCCAAATATATTTTGTGAATCATTTTGCAACCCTAGAAGTTTCATATCTTGTATACATACTTTGTGGAGAGAGATCTCTACGGCTGATTTTGTGACCCGAGTGATCACGACTGAAGAAGGCTGAAGGCTGATCGATGGAATGCTATGGATCTGAGTAGTATTCTTTAGAAGTTATGTGAAGACACTGCGCATTATACTTGTGGGTGTATCAAGTAATCTGTAAGTTTATAGTCTTGTAAAACTTTCTAAAGTGCTGATTAAAAGGTTTTGCCCTGAAAAGGGATTTTTTCTCAATATTTGTGTTCTTTAAATATGTAGTTTAAATTATTATATTTAGAACACATATTTGCTTTCACACCTAATTTAATCAAAGTTTAAAATTTAGTAAAAAATTAGATTTGTTTTATTGGGACTTAAATTGATAAAAATACAAAAATAGAAATTTTCATTATAACTATCCTTATCGAGTGCAATTCTGAACGGGATCGAGGTATAGACATCTTCACACAAGGTTTTTAAAGGCAAGAAAAGAACTGAAGATCAAACGCAATCTTCAAAAAGTGAGGACAAGGCTTTTAATTTCTTTAAAATGTGGCAATACCTCTAGGGTAGGTAATTTTTTAGTCCGAGTAGGCAACAGATCCTTAGGGCTAGGTGGGGGAGCCCGTGCATCATGATCCACATGTTGCTTGTCAACGTTCTGATTAAGATGTTGGCCAAAGGCCAGAGGAGTATGCTGCAAATGGGTCAGTATTTGTGCAATATGCTTCTGCAAAATTCCTTGTTGCTTGACAAGTCCATTGATGGCTTGAGTAACTTTGTGTCTATTGAAGACTTAAATCTATGTTAGTTCCAACGAACAATGTCAAAGATGATAGAATAACTTCTTAGCACCTATTAATAGTGCTAGAATTATAAAGCAGAGACAAAACACCAAATATACGTGGTTTGACTAAGTGTTGCCTACGCCCATAAGGGATATTAGAGGAAGCTTGTTTATTAACTCCTTAAAAAGGATACAAGGCTCAATAGCATACTCGCAGTTCTCTTCCTAATGTCATCTTCTTGGTGGCTTTATATAACAGCCTTGGGTAATACTTAGGCATCTTTTGTGTAGTGGGGCACGGGGTCAGACACATGTCAAGTTGAGACTTAGGATGGTTGGACCTTATTCTTGGATGAGTGGGAGAGTGTTGTCCTTTCTTATCGAGGTCGTGTGTACGGAGAATATCGGCATGCCAATAATTGGTTCCTCTTTTCTTGACCACTCCTAAAGACTGGGTCAACTACTCATGAAAAGATGAATTTTAAGACCAAATGATGAGGGTTCGCAATTACCAAGAGCTACAAGAGTTATCGGCTGAGGGGTCTGGTTGCCTTTCTTTGTCAACAACTCATGCAGCTCTTGGTAACTGCGACCCCTCAGCCTTCGATCTAAAAATTCATCTTATCATTAACACTATAAAAATGATGCGTGCTAACGACCCCTAAAAATATTGTGTTTATAATTTATATCTACAATGGATAAATAAATTAGGTGTTGTACATGTCTTGTTATTATGTATGAGTCCTAAAATTGAGGTATTTTTTCATTAGATACCATTTAGGTTTGTTTAAGGCCATAATCTTATTTTCATAAATATCTTTCTCAATGATCAATACTCTTTCTCGCCAACCCATTACAAAAAGGAAATGAATTTTGAATTAAAAATAAATTAAAACCTAATATACTATCTCATCTCTCTCACACACGCACTGCCACACACCACAGCCGCCCCGACAGATTCCCACCACCCACCGCACCCACCGCAAAGCCTCTGACCACCACAACCCGACCCGCCCCTCTTAATCCAACCACCAAAGATTTATTCCCACATCCATGAAAAACCAAGCTTTTTGACAAATTGATCAACACCACTGGAAGCTTTATGCTATGGACAAATCGATAAGCCACCCACCCCTAAGTGAAATCAAACTGTAATACCTTATATTTTCGGTATTATTTTAATGAAGATTAATTGTAAGAATAAATTAAAAATCGAGAATTAATTATTAGTTGAAAAAATTGGTAATAAGTTAATGCATATTTAGATGATGATTAAATTTGCATGTTATTCGTTTGTGTCGCATGTTAATTAATCGTTGAAATTAATTCACTGGACTATATGCAATTACGCGTAAAATAATTTGATGTTTTATTTTTACGTCGTGAGGTATTACTGTGACATTTGAGGTATTACCATATGGAACGAACTCTAGAGTAATACTCAGATTCGAATATGTGTTTTTATCATCTTAAGTTGGCCCGAAAAGTAGGTATACCATTAGACTACAATTTTGAGCTATTCTGGTTAGTATTTTGGGACCATTTAATGACCCTGAAATTAACCTAATAGACCTACTGGATTAGTAAGTATTTAAGAAAATTTAACCTCAATAAATTAATTTACACATACGAACAAACCCTAGCAGCCATAGACTTGTGGGAAAACCAAAGGAGACTTTGGGAGAAGAAGGAACTAAGAATCAAACTCCTACAAAATCCACCATTCTTCTTTTCAGGCAAGAAATCTCTTGCAATACCACTTTATAATCTGCAAGTTATTTATAATTCATATTTTCCATTTATATTTTGGGATTAGGAGGCATGCTTAGGATCTTATGCAATAAATCTCAATCATGTTGCTATTTTGGACTAATTAGAATTAGTGTTAATTAATCCTGCATGAAAGACTACTTTTTTGAAGAGAAATTTGTATTAAACGATGTTTTGTGATTGAATCTATGTTAGAACTCATATTTAGGATTTAGTCTCGTTTAGTAGTGCAAGTGCAAAAACTCACTCATCCAAATCAAGCCACCACACAAACAAATGGCAAGCACAAATACAATCAAGAATACTAAACACACTGGAAGAACATAAAATGTACGTGTATGGTTCAACAATTTGCCTATGTCGAGGGGTGAGTCACTTTCTGTTAATCAAAGAACACGGACACAAATACAATTTGACACAAGTTCTGCACTTTGAATCCCAAAGAGGGACACGCCTCTCATTTATACTTTGCCATTTACAATTCTCAAGCTGCTGGACACTATTCCCATGACTTATCCACTTGGATGTTGATCCACGATTCTCTTTCTCGCACGTGCCAAGGCAACACCACCCTATATTGTGTGGGTGGGGAGATTTGAATATAGACATGCCTTCCGCAAGTACGTGGTATTGACTATTCACAATTATAACTTTGGGTGAAAATTGAGTGTTTTATTTTGGACACATGCAAAAAGAAGTGCTCTAGCCACTGCACTTAGTTCAATTGACCATGTAGCCATTTTGTTAGCCAAAATACCTTTTTGTCCTAACAAAGTTGGCAAAATGTCTCCACACTTGGGAGCCCGTTTTTTTTGCATTTCAACATATGCATAATGCCAAAAATGCATTATGCACTCTCATTTGGAGTTGGGTCTAACAGATCAATAGTAAAATGGGCAGATCAATAGTTAAATGGGCAAAATGTCAGGTCAAAAAGAGAGGGCTAACGTTAGAACAGTTAATAGTATAGGGATTTACCCAAATATTTAATAATCTAACACCAACCTATAATTATCAAACCCTTAAGGGAGTCATTCAGGGAGACAGAACAAATGTTACGACAATGGGCTCGAATGCAATAGAAATTCAGAAAATAGTTTAAAGGTGATCACACATTGATCGATGCTCCAATTTGATACAACTTATTTGTAATAGATGATCCACTTCTGACCCTCAAAATTTGACCTTAATCAGGAGCAGTGACATAAAACCCTCAATCACGGTATCAGAAGTGCACACATGCTGACTACAATCAGAACTTACCTGTAAAACAAATTGTCATTCCAATAAAGATAATTTCAGAATAATAAAGAGTTGTATAATTACGCCTATTATATGTAAGCAATGTTTTGACATCAAAAATGTCACAAGTCACGTTGAAGTAACTTCAATTAATAAATCCATTGTTTTCTAATTTAACGTTAAGCTGCGTTTGTTTTTTCATCTGAATCTGAAGTTCAAAGTGAAATTTGAATCTGAAAATTTTATTTGTTTTCAACTCTGAATGGAAAATGGATGTGTTTAAACGGATTCAAATTCAGAGGTAATTTTACCTCTCAAACATTCATAGGCAAACATAACCGTTAACCTCTTAATCATTTAAAAAAAAACATTTAGATGAGGTATATAAAAATAAAAAATTAAAATAAAATAAAGTACCTATTAGACAGTAAGGCCTCGTTTGATGAGCGGAATGAGGAGGTAAAATCGGATAATATTATTTCATCTAATGTTTCATGTGGGATGGGCTAGGTTTTAAATGGGATAAGTTGTCACATTCTATGTTTGGTGTTAAATGGGTTAGGATTTCAAGTGATATAAGTTATCCCAAGTAAGCCTCTTATTATCCCACTAGGTGTGGGATAAAACCAGGTGAGATTATTTTATCCCGTCGGGATGGGATAACTCTTATCCTATCCACTTCCTTATCTTGCGCATCAAACGATGCCTAAATATATTTTTCTAAACCGATACTTTATTGTGAATCATTTTGTAAAATCTTTTAGAAGTGGGTTTTTATAATAAAAACATGTTATAGAAAGATCATTTTTGACAACGAGAAATAGTCTACTGTTGTGTAAACTTGTATCAACAGAGGAAACTATATACCGCGTAGGATCTACACAACACAGTAAAGACATATTAAACATTTACAGTTAATGATTTACAGTCACTAACATAGTAAATATATACTCTGTGAATACAAATTTACTTTTATGTAAATTTTGAGGTTGCTTTACTAAGACTTACTCTCAAGAAAATTACACTAACAAAGTACTGCTAGGTTTATAAATTGTATTCCCTTAATGTTGCCCTTTCGTACTTTATCTTCTCTTATGTTCTCTCAAACATAGTATATCAATAGTCTGTTAGTTACTAACAGATCTGTTAGCAACTACTTGAGTAAATATTTATTCTGTTGGTGTCCAGAAGTGTAAATTTTAGCACTGTTGAGTATATATGATGTGCAAATGGAGCGTGCATTTTTGCTATGGGGTCGAAGATTGATGAGTTATTTTTATTATGACTTCTTATCTTATTTTAGTATTTAATATTATTAGAATAGGGGAATATTTTTCAATCAAGGTACCTAAGTGGCTTCAGATAAAAGTAAAAATAAAAGGTACTTTCTAGCTCATCTAATCAGTTATCCTGCTCCGAGCTCGTTGAGCCCACTGCCTATACATATATTGAGAGAGATATGATTGTAGTCCCTTATTTGTTGGTTAATCCTACACCTTTTCTTATTTTGTTCCAAACATAAGTGAATTACTCTCTTAATTGGTAGGGCAAATATTTACCCTGTTTGGTATATAATGGTGATTTATCAACAAACAACATATTTGTGTGATTTTATCACCAAATGAAAATGTCATTAAAAAATACAAGTTTTGATGATAATGGAGATATGAATTGTTAAAAAAGACTTAATTCTGGTTAATATATATATACACAGACACACACGGAGCATAGATTTTTGTCCAGAAGTGTAAATTTTAACATTGAGTAAATATGATGCAAATGGGGCGTGGATTTTTGTAATGGGGTCCAAGATTGATGAGTTTATTTTTATTACGACTTCTAATCTTATTTTAGTATTTATTATTATTAGAATAGGGGAATATTCTTCGATTAAGGTACTTAAGTGGCTTCTGATAAAAGTAAAAATAAAAGCTACTTTCGTAGCTCATCTTATCAGTTATCTTAGGCTCCGAGCTCGTTGAGCCTACTGCCTATACATACATATCAGTAAAAATAAAAGCTACTTTCGTAGCTCATCTTATCAGTTATCTTATCAGTTATCTATGGCTCAACGAGCTCGGAGCCTAAGATAACTGATAAGATGAGCTACGAAGTACCTTTCATTTTTACTTTTATCAGAAGCCACTTAAGTACACCTTAATAGAAGAATATTCCACTATTCTAATAATATTAAATACTAAAATAAGATTATATATATATATATATATGATTGTAGTCCCTTATTTGCTGGTTAATCCTACACTTTCTTATTTTGTTCCAAACATAAGTGAATTACTCTCTTAATTGGTAGGGCAAATATTTACCCTGTTGGTATATAATGGTGATCTATCAACAAACAACATATTTGTGTGATTTTATCACCAAACGAAAATGTCATTAAAAAATAAAAGTTTTGATGAAAATGGAGCTATGAATTGTTAAAAAGAGCGAGTTCATTCTGGTAATATATATATATATATATATACACACATACACACACATCAATCTATCTAAAACGTATATATACATACATATCCATGTATATCTATGGTTGGTCTTCATTCATTGTGTTGTTGGTTCAAAACGGTGGTGAGGCGTGATTTAAAACACTTACTTTTGAGATGGTGGCGGTGCTTCAGACGCAACGGTGGTCGTTGCAGTCCCAACGGGATGGTGGTGTTGGTCATGATTTTATACGGCATGGTGATGGCGGTGATCATGGTTCAAGGGGTTTTAATGTTAAATGGGGCATTTGGGTCCTATTTTTTATGAGTTGGCATGACACTAATACAGCACATTTGGTGGAAGAAGTTTAGATGAGACTTGTGCGATTAAATAGTCTTAAACGGGAACTCTGTATGCAAGTTGTTGAATAATAAATCATAAAGACATAAATAAATTAACGCTAAAAAATAATGAATATAATGCTTAAAAAGAATTAATAGAAATACGAAAGTAAGACCTCGATAGACTCCGGCTCCGGCTCCGGCTCCGGCTCGGACTTTTGCTCCTGCTAGGACTGCGCCTTTTTGGACTCTTGCTCCTTTTTGGACTAATGCTCCTTTTTGGACTTTTACTAACCCGTTTCTGACGCTGAAGACAACCAAATTAAAATTGAAACCAAATAGAGATGAAGAGAGTAAATAATGGCGGTTAGGAGAGTCCAAATTTGTAATTTGAAATAATCCATTGACCTATAGAGGATGATGAGCTTTTAAACCAAATTGAGATTCTACTTACAGAAGGTACCGGAGATCTGGATCTTGATGGAGATCTGCAAAAGTTCCAGAAACAACCCAATTTAAAATCCACATGTTCCTCTTTCAGCCAAGAGCCTTGTTGCCACTTCCACGTCAAAGTTACCGTAATCAAAATAAATAGAATGAAAAGCCCACAAACATTTAGCAGCGCAACAGAAGAAAAAATGGGAGATCACTAATCTGAAATTTAATAAAACCTAATCAAGTGTAGGATTAGAACCTTATAAAAAGGCTTGTACTGCTATTTATGGTGAAAAATAAATGCAATGGTATAGTACTTAGATGGTTCCCAAATTCAAATAGCACTTGGTCCAAAGGTCCAGCTTTATCATCGCAATCCATGATCTTCGGTGTTCACAATCTAGCACCCATGGACATTTGCGATGCTTATTAGAAATATATACACGGGGAAGAATTCCAAAGCTCCCATCTGGAAAACATCATACCTCCACAACCAAAAAAGTTGTAGGCATTTGAACCATATCCCATCAAGATCCTAATACGCAATCCCCAGATCGCCGCAAATATCCATTATCTAAAAAACAAACCCAGATTTTATTATATTACAGACCAACTTATTTGCAAACTGCTGACTTGTGAAAGGTAGAGAAAGCAAATCGTATATAAATAAGTACCAAGTACTATATATATAAACAACCGGTCTCTCCATCATACCTCATCAAACATATATAAAAAAACATATATCCATTTTGGGGGAGTAAATGATGGATTTTTTGATGAAATTTCGTCAAAAAATTCAACAATGTAGTGCGCGAGATAATTATCACGAGTTTCAACAGCCGAAAATGCACAAACATACATATCCATTTTGTATTTCACCCATTTAATAATTTCCTTTATTTTGAAACGTGACGGAGATGATTTCTATAGTTAGATATCATCTCTGACAAATTTCGTCAAAAAATTCATTCATCGACGAACCCAGTGGACGTACGTCCTTTAGGTGTGCTAAATGAGGTATGTTGGACCCTGACTCTATATATATCATATGAATTTAGGCTGTGTGCACTAATATTATCCAACATCATACAACTTTAAAATCAAATTTCAAAATAAAAAAACATGAGCACCTTCGCTTGCAGTCATTATCATCTCCTCAAGCAAAAAAGATGAATACATTAAGGCGATCTGTATATATTCGCAAAAAGATTGAAAACTAGAAGGCAAAGACAAAGGTAGCACCATTGTTCATAATCTCACAGTATCCAGAGCGGAAAGTGAGCAGAAAAACAAAGGGAAAAAATTAAAGGATGATACTACACTTGTCATCTTAAGCAAGGTCTTAATTTAGCACGTGATGCGAAACCATTAAAACCACAAAAATACAATCACAGTTAAATGAGGAATATTTTTCTTATGGTTCTTAGGCAGCTATGCTGTTATGGTTCTTATACAGGTATGCTACTATGGTTCTTATGCATCAGGGTTTAGTTCCGGGCTGTTTTTCTTGTGGGTTTGTTAGGTTTAGGCCACTTATTTTGGGCCGGATGCTTTGTTCCAGTTTGTTAGCTTGGTAATGTCAGAATTTGTTTGTAGGTTAGTTGTGGCCAAGAAGGCCCTTTGGGTTTGTTCCTTATTCTTTTAATTAAATAAAGCTTACATTTTACCAAAAAACATCGCATAGTACAATAAGATGGTAAAGCATTTTTTTACCAAAACAGAATGTTCATATTATAAATCAAGTTATCGGGGACTTTGTGCAGCAACACTACAGCAACTATATAACAGGAAAAAACTAAATAAGACATCATCTGATATATTATAAGAATACCACAGATCTATTAGAAATAAGAAGCATGCAGATAAAGTTGAATAGATCACATTCAGCAAAAGAGAGAAGTAAAAATGCCAAGACGTGACGAGCATCAAGTAAATGCAAAAAATCTGAAGATTGTAATACTTGAATCACAGGACGGGTTCGGATTTAGGTGTAAAAAATCCAACCCGCCCTGATTATACTTATCTTAGCAGGAAAATTATATAGAAGTATATATTTTACAAGAAATACCTTTATAAAAGTACACTTAAGTTTTCTTTGTCCATTAATAATCATATAAGTTTGCTACTATGGTTGTGCACTTGTGCATTATTAAAAAATAAAAAATAAATAAATAAAAAAAAGGTCGTACCCAGTTGCACAAGGCTCCCTTTTTGGGAGAGGCAGATGTCGGTTGGCCTTACCCTATACATGGAGAGGCTGCTTCCATGTCTCGAAACTGAGACCAACCGTAGCTTGAGCGAGAACATTTGTCATCACACCAAGGTACAACCGCTTTGTGCATTATTCAAAATATTAAAAATAAAAAATAAACTAAGTTCAACAACTACGTAAGGGTCGGGCTAAAGGTTCCATATATATCAATCGGGGAGGATTCGAGTTTTGAAAATAAAACTCGTTTCGAGTTCGAGTGGGTTAAGTATTTTCTAAACACGGTAGGTACGGACTTTACAAAACCCGACCCGTTGCCATCCCTACAAATTAGACAACAAACTTAGCACTAGCTTTCCAGTACTTTTTAGCACCATAAATTATACACAAGTGCAAAAGACAAATAACAAAGATGAATGCAAATCCATTTAATTTTAAAGAGAGAAACAGTTGCACTCCAGTAGTCAGAAGTTAACAGCTACTTCTTGTAGCTAAATAGATGCAATATAGATATCAAACATAGCGAGTTACAAGTCTAAGGGATACCAAGATCACTCCCTCCCAAGAGGGCCTACCCATAGCATACAAATTACAACACATAAGAATCACGCATTCTAAGAGCTAGTAAAAATACAAAACTCTTACACCGAGAAGGTAGGAAATTATATACAAAACCTCCAAAAGGCAGGCACTTTGGAGAAAATCATACTTTCAGCCACAAATTGAACATTTGTCTCCCCAATCTTTGGAAGCATCCATTTTTATTACTGTCTATTAGTTTGAATGAATTTACTTTGTGAGTAATGTGTTCAGTCTTAATGTTTTGAGACAGTAAATAAACAGAGTGGTAACAAGAATTCTTGTAGGAAAGGAACATAGAACCAGAGTTAAAATTGTAGGATGGAAGTTGGATGAGCCCAAAAGAGAGACCAGGTTCTGGTTCAAATTTAAACAGAAACATCGTGATTAAAGAACCAGAAGTACAAGGGAGTCTTTTTAGGAAACTAAGCCTAGAACAATGTTACCAGTTACTCTCTCCCCCCTTGAGTACCGTGTTCCAGGTCTCACGTACCCTATTAGGGTACTTCAGCGCCCCAGATCTCCTAACCTTACATCCCACTATTATTTTAAAGGGAAGAAAAGAAAAACAAGAAAGATAAACAGGATAAATATATGTTAAAAAGTTCTCTCAAGCTACTTCATCCCCAACACATTTACGAAAATCTGTACTCCAACTAAGTGCCAAATACAAAATTATAATTTAGATGTTAAAAAAATGTGTTTTGGGTGTACTATACATACACACTTTATACGTACCCACGCACCGAAGCGATCCACATTCCAGGTAGGTAAGACTGGCTGGGCTGGAACAAGTGGAAGTAGGTGAGGAAAATTTTGAAGTATGGGCCTGGGGCACAGGAGTGAACAAGGAAAGAGAACTGGGCAAGTTCATTTTAATTGAAACAGTGGAAGCCAAAATTCTAAAGACGGGCTCAGAGTAAAGAAAATAAAGTAGTGAGGAATCTCGGCCAGTTGCATACAAAAAAGAAGGCTAATGGTTTGGGCCATTGCAAATTGGGTAAATTTAAGATTAAAAGGCCAAACGCAATCAATAAGAAGAAAGTGGAGAGGCCTGGCTCAATTACATATAGTAAAAATGAGAGGCTTCATCAAAGATGTTATAGTTGGCTATTCTGAGGAAAGACAAAACAGGGCTGGGATTGACGAATCTAGGGAAAAAGTAAGAGAGGTCAGCACAGGACTTTTGCAAACCAACAAATTTTTCTACAAGCAATACAAGAAATATAAAATCCATCAGCAAACTTCCCAAGTCTGAAGTTTCCTGGTAGTGTTGAAAGACGAGAGTTATAGACCAATGGCGAACAACTCATTAGTTAACCATTATTTTTTGAGTGGGTGATTTCAAAGATATTTTGCTGTAGTGTTAACATCTGGAGAAAGGAGAGCATGGCTCTTCTTCAGTATGTTCAAATGAATAAGACGTTCGAATTATTTTTCCGGTGTTGCAGAATCTTGCTTTGAGGTAAAAATTTATATGCAGATGACAGGTCGACTCTGACTCTGAATCAAATCAAATGTTTTCTCCGGCTCTGGTTACTCATGCAAACCATTCTGATGGAATGCCTTCAAGAACATAGATTAAGGTGCAGAGGACCAACTTTGTTGTTAATCTTTCTTTTCAAAATTCTGGAAGCACTTAGAAGGAGAAGTGAGGAAGTGAGTAGAGTTTACACTTGATGGGTAAGGAAATTGATCCTATAAGCGAAGGCGGTGGGAATCCAGAAGGTGCACCTTTGGTTGTCCCTTTCTCAGAAGAACGTCAATTTTCTATTCAATCCTCAATTTAGAGGGAAAGCCAATAACCAGGTTTGTGTAAAAAAAAGCTTCGGGAAAATGACAAGTTGCGAGGGCAGGGAGGATTGAAAAAATAATGATCTAATGATTTTGAATTTAAAAATTATTCTTGATTACAGTAGTTGCCCGGTTTAATAGGAAAAATCAAGAAGCCAAAAGGGGTTCAGAAATTTAGAATTTGGTGTCAATTATGATGGTAAAAGTAAGGGTCTGAAAATCAGAGAAATTTTATTCAACCAAGAAATTTATGATACGCAATGTAAAATGATTGGAGGGTCGGAGCGTATAAATGAGAGAAAATCACGTTAACAGACATCATGAATGAAGAAAATCTAGATTCCCAAAGACAAGAACGAAAGTTATCAGTAAAAAGTAATGGCATCCATTTGGGGCGTAAGGTTTAAAGATTGGATATATATCATCTATTAGTGAGTAGGTCAAAATGATGTGCATCATTCACATCCATCTATATAGAAAAATACAATCAAAAACAAAAAAGAAAAAAAAGGTATACCTTGACACAGGCGGTTTTGACCCAGAGCGAGAACGGGAACGAGAAGAGATAGACCTCGAACGGGATTTTGAGCGACGTGAAGATTTAACCTTCGGCGATTTGCTGAATGACATTAGACAGTTTGTTTCAAATTAATAATTAAATAAAAAGAAAAGTTCTCCAAAGCACGAACAAAGATAAATATTATTAGGCAACACGATCCTACCTCCTGCTCCTACTCCGACTAAAACTTCGGCTGCGGCTACCTCTTGAGCGACTGCGGCTCCTAGAACGGCTTGATTCATATTCCTTCACCTATATGCAGGTGGAGTGGATGATAAACCAGAATTCATATACAACATACAAAGGTAATATAACATTTTGTGTATGCAATTTTAATTTAGTTCAGAACATACCCGAATTACTCCCCGAGAAAAAGCGTTCCGAAACTCAGAGTCATCCAGTTTCCGGAGCTACAGACAAGAAAAAGAATATTACTTTCACGTATCAATATTACTACTTTAGAAATCATTAACTCAAATATCAAATAGGTCGTCCACTCGGATAAATACAGAAAACAGAAGAAAACTTACAGCATACTTCATATCATCATAGTTCGTATAATCCACAATCCCAGTTGTGCCTGCAAGTGAACCATAATGCAGATACATAAGATTGTTCTAGAAAAAGAATATTACTTGCACGTAATTGTCGACACGAGGTTCTCCATTTATCCAAATCCCGCTCCAGCTATTTACCAACATAATAGTCGACATGACACAAAGAACCAAATCTTTTTTCAATGCAGGCAAAGGTACACGTAAAACTTTCTATAATTGCACAAGAAATAGATATTTCCCATAAATGCACATATAAATTTTTCCTCTAAAATTTAGAAAATAATTTGTACACTACAATTGCACAGGAAGTAGATCTTGCCCATACATATGCATATGTATTTTTCTTCTACATATAGATGAAATTGGTTTGGAACCCCAGTGAGTTCATTTAGAATGGATTCGTGGCTTGAATTGAAAAATAACTTATAGATTATTATTAAGAGAATATTAGTTACTATTTAAATCATTATTAGTCTTATTATTAGAGATAATTTGTAGGTGTTAGTTACCTATTTTAACTAGGTTATCTTTTATCTTTTAGTTCCCTTTTTATTAGGAGTCTTGCTCCCCAAGTCTAGGTTTTATTACAAGTAAGGCCCTTGGCCTCGCAATTGTAATTAGATTATTGATATGATTAATTAAATTAAGGGTTGAGAGGTGAAGCCTAAATTGTGCGTTTTTATTATTCCGTTTCGTTTCACATCAATGAGACAAATGTATTTGGTGTGAAATAGTAAGATTTCAGCTTTAAAAAGGCGTCCAAACTCCAAAGGGAGATATACGAGTTTCATGTTTCGCAACTTCCTCGCAACAACATAACATGTATTACACTAGATGCGTAGTATAATGCAATCCCAAGACATATTTTAACACATTCAAGTACATTTATCCAAATATAAGTTACCGTAAACCGTAAAATTTTTACATTGGCGGGGGGTGGTGTTAGAATGCAAAAGATTTACACCAAGTAAATTACAAATACCTCATCTCAGCACCCTATAAAAATAACACTCAAACCTAAGCAACAAGCGTACATGTCCGCCCAAAAATAGATGTATCCACCCCACACATCATATTAATAAGATAGCATGAGTAAGAAAACTCCAGTTTCGAAATTCCAACCCAGTTGGTACAACGCGACTTGCTTTCACGGCTCCTCATTTTTCAAGATAATATAGGACCAGGACCTCTTGCTAAAGGCATAATATGAAATTGAACAATAAATATAAAACTCTACAATTTATCATGTTTATCACTTACCTCCCCCCTCACGGAAAACTTGGGAGAAACAGACATCCCCTGCTCGACGCATGTGATCCTGGACAAACATAAATTGCATATATTAAAATTTACATCTCGTCAATCACATTATTTCCAAAAACGATAGGGGTATAATAGTGAGTGTCTTGGTGTACTAGTGCGTAGGGAATCATCCATGATGCTCCTACTCACCTTAAGGTCTTGCCATGAGGCAGAAGAGGGCAGTCCGGTCACTAACACTGAATGATGGGACAAATTAGATCAATTCACAAAAATATCAAATGAAGCCAAATGAAAATCACATAGCAAACATTCACAACTGAAAGACCCACCGCGATAATCAGAGCGCCTAGATACCCCACCACCACCACCACCACGGCCACCCCGACCACTACTGTGACTGCTATAACGATCAGTTGATGATGGATGACCACGCCCACCATGTGCAAGCTCCACCTATATAATGAAGGGAGCATAAGAATGTTGTCATGTCACAGTACTAAAAGGCATAAGAATGTTGTCACGGTACTAAAAGGCATAAGCACGTCATAGGTATATGTGTGTTGTATATGGGACTGACCCGCAATCGATGTCCATCGAAATCATAGCCATCACGTCCACGAATAGCATCTTCAGCATCGCGAGCCTCTTCAAACTATTATAATAATTTGGGAAACATTAGTCGGGATTCTGGAATATTAAAGAAGTACAGCATGACCAGCTCTAAACTCACCTCAACAAATGCATAACCAGGGGGTCTTGGTGGGACTTTCAAATCAATATGTGCTATTGGTCCATACTGCAATGCAAGCACAACCGAAATACGTAAGACCAAAGCATTTTTCATATTGAAGCAGCGAATAATCTAAAACAGTCTCTATATCTTTTGTAATTCATACATATTGAGGCATATAGCCCAGTCGCATTATCACGTTACATAAACAAGATGGCAGCAGAGGAAAATTGTGAGGAACATGTATTGGACATAGGAGCGATTATTTTTTTTCAAACACCAGCAAACTCCTAAAAACAATGTTATGCATAATGTTTCTCATGGTTTGTAATCGATATAATAATAACTACATGTTTACTTATATATAGGTGTACACGCAGAAACCTAAACGCACCCCAAATGCATGCGATTGAAGTTGTAACAATACCCTCGCTATATAATAGTAATTTCCAAGTGCAAAGTATATCAGTTCAGTATCATTTGTCGACCAAATAAAAATTGAGATACCGTCATAAATTTTTTCCAAGCCAAAATATCAGGCCGTAATACATTTCCATTTTCTATAGCATGCATATACACTTTATTCAGTCTTAAGACTATTCAGTACTGCAATTTCAAGCGCCTTTATCTTGAAGTGTGACCATGGTTCAAAGCCTCGGTATCGGTCACTCGATTTTCAACTCGGTCGCGGTATCGGGCGATACACAAAGATACACTATTTAGAGAGCGCAAAAAATTCCGAAAAAATCTAGAAAATTTTAAAAACAATACGATTAACAATGTGGACCAATCAGATAAGTTTAAAACTATCCTTTAATATGCATAACATTGTACAATTGATTATATTGACGTGCTGCGAACTTGCCAGATTCAATGTTCCATAATAAATCAATGTTTTTTTTTCACGGAGGATACATATATTATGTTTTTACAAAGAAAAACAAATGTTACTTTTTTTTAGTAAGAGAATAATTCTTTTTTTTACAAAGAGGACACAACTATTATATTCTTAGTATTATTTTTAGTAAGAGGATACAAATGTGTTTTTTAAGTATGTTATATTTTTCTAAAAAGGATAGAAATGTTTCTTTTTTATTATTGTTTTTTTTTTACGAAGAGGACACATATAGTGATTTTGACAAAACACCACATTTTTTTTACAATCGTTCTTGACAAAAATGATGAGAATGTTATTTTCTTACAAAAAATGATGCAAATGTTATTTTTTTATAAAAGGAATGTAAATGTTGTTGTTTTTTTTTGTTGGGTTGCAAATGTTTTTTTTTAAATTGATGGAATTGTTATTTTTTTACAAAGAGGATGCAAATATTTCTTTTTTACTTGTGTTGCAAATGTTATTTTTACATAAAAGGATGCAAATATTATTTTTACAAATGTTTAAAGGATACAAATATTATTTTTACAATAATAACAGTTGTATATTTGTTTGTAAAAGAATAACATTTACGTTTTTTATAAATAAACATACTAAAATATAACATTGGGAACATTATTATAAAAAATAATAACAAATAACATTTGGATCATTTCCATTCTTTAAAAAAAAAATTGACACATACAACACACTAAATTAAACCCACACGATGACCAAATAACCCCCACACACAGCACACTAAATTAAAAAAGCGATTAGCATTACGTAACCCCCCTAAAAAACCACGCTTACCAACACAACACAGGATAGAGCCGATATATCACCGATATGGGTCGATACTATCGTGATATTGCCGATATGGGCCGATCCATCGCGATAGCGCCGACATGGGCTGATTCCATCTCGATATCGCCGATATGGGCCGATTCTACTGCGATATCGTCGATATGGGCCGATTATACCGCTATATCACCGATACTACCGAGAAATTACCGATATAGGGTCGATTCACATCAATAATTGAAAACTCAACTCGGAACTCGGAATTGGATCGGTGGGCACCGATACCGAGTCAACTCAGCCGTATCATCGCGATATCGGCCTTGACTTTGAACCATGAGTGTGACTGACCTGGCATTGCTTGTGTATCAACTTAGGCTGTCAAAATTAATATATAGACCACAGACAATGGACTATGTATCTACATAATTTCTTCTTTATGGAAAGATAAAGTCTAGCCAAAATATACAGACAGATTTCAAATCGATAGATGGTTAACAAGCCATGTAATAATCCACTGCAAATTGCAACAGTTGTACGGAGGTGAGAATACGAATTTACCTTGTAAAACAGATCTTCTACTTCCCGCTCGCGAATATCACCTGGAAGATTGCCAACATAGAGGGTTCTGCTTGAGCGACTCATTGTTCCTAATACAATAACAAACATATAAAATGAAAAACAATTATATGCATGCATACATATATGTGCAGAGAGGAGGGAGGGGGAGTGTGTTTTAGTTCCAAACATTCCCCTGTAGCTGTTTTGTATTAATTATGTGCCAGTTTAAATATTTAAGTACAGTTGCAATTCTAATGCAAGTAGTAATCATATGCTAGTAATGGGAAGCCAGTGGTTACAGAATAGTGGGTCATACAAATGGGTCACGGCCTTCTTTCAGGAGGATGATTTTAGAGACTAATTGATTAGTGGGTATCATAGGGAAGTAGTTTAACTTGATGTAAAACTCTATTTCAGTCTCTTGTTATCCCACTAATAAATCCATCTTAATTTCCAGCATGCTTCAATGGAGGTTCGATTCATCTTGAGTAAACCACATCAAGGGTCTTTAGCCCCCCTCAAAACGAGTTTCTCTTTCTCATTCAAATATTATTGTTATTTTTACAATGGGTCATATCATCTGGCATCAAAGGCGTTTGTTCCTCAGATGGTGGCAAACAGCCAGAGATTGACATGTTAGAAGCGTAGTGTGGCGACTTGCAAAAATTCAGAACGTGCATGCTTAAGCTTATGGAGTCACATAATTGATCGTATTAGTAATACAATGGAAGCATCTTGTCCACCATCTCAACGAACATCTCGCAAGTTTTCCTAGTCCCAAGGTTCACCACAATCAAATCTTCAATGTCCCACAAATGCATCTTTTTCATTGCAGTCAACATATCAAAATGAAATGGTTTTTTTTACTTGACCCCTTGCAATAAAAGCAAATTTAGACATACTCACAAGAATTTCAAATTTTAGATTTACCTCATATAGTTATTATTTTAGATTATATGATTGTTTAAAGTGAAATTTATTTGTAATCTAGGAAGCACTCACACTTCTCCAGAGGTGATGTACCCATGACGGGCACCACGACAAGCTTACAATACGCCTCGGATGCGCGTCCCACACTACAGACACTCCATGGAAGCGGGGTAAATTATATATATCTATACTTTAAAAAAAATCTAGTATCATGTTATTTGGGGGGGTCCTACATAATAAAATGATAACTTAAAAGTGAGCCTCTCACTCACTTTCAATCTTTTTCAATCCCGACTTTTGACTTATAATTTAAATGTTTTTATGAAATACTTGACCACGTTGACACTGATTTTTGTTTCTGAAGAGCAAATATATAAAATTATATATATATATATATATATAAACATATATTTATTTGCCGCCATGTCTTCGCCAAGCCGTGTCCTAATTTTTAAGGATTTGTTGTGTTGGCTTGTCCGTGTCATGTCGTACACGACACCCGTACCCGTGTCCGTGCTCCATAGTCTGCTATTAGCACGGGAGGTAAGTCAAAAAAAAAAAAAAATCAAATTCATCTTGGTAACTAGACAACATAACGCTGCAAACAAACCGTGTTGTTCATGAACAGCTCGAGCTCAGATCGTTTATTAAGCAAACGAATCAATCTTGATCACAATTTTGTGCTTGTCTGAAAAATTGCGATCATCGGGCTCGGCTTAAGCTCGTGTTCATCTTTTGAAGCATAAACGAGCTCGATTAGAGCCCTCGAAATCAAATTGTTCGAGCTCGGCACGAGATTGGCTCATTTAACGACCCAGTTCCGCTAAATGAACCGAGCTCAAACATGATGTCTTGTACTTGTTTAGTTTTAACAATGTGCAGGTAGATTTTGCTATTCTAGTGCAATTGCGAATTAGGTTAAATGGTAATAATTAAAAGCCTATGGTTACAAAAGCCCTAATTATAAGACACGGGTAAAGCTACCAAATTACACGAACAATAACTGATTAGGAAAGTTAGATCTCAAACAGAACGTTATTTGCAAGTATATGAATCAAAATTCTAGTGATCCGAACAAACACTGTAAATATATGTGAGTGTATGCGTATGTATATGTATGTGTATGGGTGATATTTCAGGTTCATAGGACTTACCTTCTTCGAGTGTTTGAAGATGGAAACCCAAAGCGCCCGCACACAAACGGAGACTAGTTGAATGATTAGGGTTTTGAGAGGTGATGGGGTATACGGTTAGAAAACAATACACTAAATTACAAAAGTAACCCCAAAGTTAACTCTGTATCACAATATGAATATGTCTAAATACATTCGTTCGTCGAGGTTAAGACTTAAAAGTGAACAAATTTTTCAAATTCAAATTTCAGACGAAAGAAACGCAGTGTAAAAATCCAGATATTGGAAAGAAAGGGATTTTTTTTAAATCAATGCACTTAAAATACTTATTTACAAAAAAGTTGCATTTTTTAACTTAATTTCAAAACTACTCACTTTATAATCTCGTTATTGGTGACAACGACATTACACCCGAAAATCAATGTCCTTGAGCGAGATTTAAAGGTCTTCAAACATTTGTTGTACACTTAGTGTAACACCCCTGATTTTCTAGCTTATAAGGTGGTCAGTCTTATACGTCGAGAATGAGGAGCGTCAAACAATTTAAATCAATTTAAGCATCTGCGATAAGTAATAAGAATACAATTTGTAGCGTATCGTGATGATAATAAAGAGAACGTAATAAGTGTGAATGCAAAACTGAATATCTAAATAGATTAAGTCTCCATATGGTAATATCCCAAATAAATAATCCGACAAACAAAATGAACAACTCTGAAACCCACCACGGTTACATAAATAAAAATAACTAAATAGTATATACAATATTCAACTAAAAGGGGGAAATACAAAAAATAATGAAACTCCTATATTTACAACTTAGATGGTGGTTGGAATATGTACAATCAACCTTGTTGCTCCGGTTGTCAGATACCTGAAAATGGATTTCAAAAAGAAACATGGATCAAACCCCATATGCAATGAATATTTATCTCAACCTGAAACAATATTAAATGCAACTTATTTAAGTCGCATATCGTCCCTACCATCACTCGCTCCCAATATAAATTGCATCACCTCTATGTAAAGGAATCATAACCATACGATTTAATCCTACACTTTGTATAGTTATAAACATAAGTACTTGAGTCCCACAACTATCAGGTATCCAACTTAATTAATATCTCGTACTACAATATCATTTCACATTAGTTATGTATTTACTAAAGATAATACATAGTTAATATCCTTATACTACATGATATTTAAATAAGTATAGGTCGTCACTGGACTAGCTACATAATATAAGCATAACACGGAATGAACATCCTTCAAGAACCTCTCGTGCCTTTACCGGTTTCGCTTTATGAGAGGTCCCACTCCTAATGGCTAAAAAAAAAACACAAAGGGTTGCCCTCGCTTAGGCTCAAGCTTTTGCAGCGATCGTCGTGCTCTCCTAATCATCGGAGCACTTACCTTGATGGCTAGGTATAGGTCGCACACTTAAGCGTCATCCATTTTCGAGGATAATTGATTCGGTAATTAAGTTGCTACACACTCCTTGGTGGATTTTGACTTTCGTGACCACCGTCATGCTATCTTAGTCCACCAATACCCATTGTGAGTTCAAGATTAACGCGCAGTTGGGCATCGTAATCTGGCTTCGATTCAACTCTTATCGCCAAATGTGGTTACTAGAAATGGCCCACTTGAATCTCTCGATTCCATGGCACAACTCGACTGAGCAACCGCGTCGTCATACATATTTAAAGTTTGAGAATAAGTCGAGGGTGTTGTTGTAACAACCCGGATATTGTCAGTACTGAGGGTGATCAGGTCCCGATACCAAGATATGCGATCAGTATAATTAAAATACGATTCTTAGCATGTGATAGAAATAACAAATATTTAAAAAATCATAAAATGTAAATTTGAGATAAACCCTGATAAATATATCATCCACCACAATAAGATCCAGCACCATGTTAGAACTCTGATAACATAAAACTCAAATGATATAAAGTCATCAACAATAATCTCTACAGATAAGGCCATAAACCAAATGTGGAGCCAAAGGATCCGCTAAATCCCAAGACAACTCTCTCATAAAGTAAACGACTTAAATAAAAACTAAACTAAAGCAATAAAATAAATCTCCAGTTACATGTCTCACTAATCCCAAATAATGCAACTAACACCAACCTACTTCGACACGTTAGTCAACAGCAATGGGGACTACAAGAATACCAATTACTATTCCCAATTAGGGTACTAAGAATGCTTGGATGGTTCAAATAAACACAAGTTCAATATTTTTATATTTTTCCAATTTTAATGATTGAACTAAATTCACCCAATTGAACTTAGCACCGATTAAATCTTTCTTGTGAAAATCGATTTACCAAATTTTATCTTTTACCCTAAAAAAGCATTTAGGTGATAGTAGATAAATTAAATAAATCAAACCACAAGACGCCGAGGAAACCACTAAGGGAAAAAAAACCTCGGACGACCCAGCCAGACAATCACCGTGATATGGAAATTACAAAGGAAGAACACAGTTTTACTCAACGACTCAATCCCCCACAAGACTTTACGCCTCTTATTCTCTTAAACGGCTTCTCCACAATACAATGCAAGAGTCCATCCACGCAAGGTCCACAGCACACGAGTTCACGTATACCTCGGTATCCACCGATGCAGCTCGACAACCGTCTACGATCCAGAATACGGAGTCCACCGCTTCTTCACTGCAATCAGCACGTACGGAGTCCACCGTACGAAAAGAGTTTCTCTCAAGATGAAAGAAATAAACTAGGTGCCCAAACAAAACCTCAAAGTATATGAGTTATGAATCTTGGATCTTGTAAACAAAATGGTGAAACTTTGAAGTTAGAACATTTGAGAACAGATCTATTTTTTGTTTTTGTCGAAAGTTTGTCTCTCAAACAGAAAACTGAGTCTAAAAATCATTTTATAGAAAAATTAAGGTGGCGCGTCGTTCGAACGATTTAAGGTTATCGTTCGAACGAGATAGAGATCTCGTTTGAACGAGATTTCATCTCGCTTATAACGACCCTATAAAAACTAATATAGTGAGCTTCGTTTGATAAATGTATGATCACATGCTTCGAATGACCTTGCAATTGTAATACCCCGTAATTTTAAATGACTTTTAAAATGGGTTATATTTTAAATTAATGGATTAATTAGATTTTATTATTAATTAATTCATTCGGGTTTTATCCGGACGGTGGATATTAAAATGGATGATTCTGAATATTACTTAAAGGTATTTAGGTAATATATGAATGTGATGTCATTGATATGACTGTATAATATAAATTCGGTAATTTATATTTTTAGTCAGACGCGGTATGGGACGTGTCGGGACTAGTTTATTAAATTAAAAAGGAAATTTATTTTCTATCGATCTAATAGTCATTTCGACTGCGTCGTTGCGTCCGTAAGGTTCGAAATAGTCAGAAAAGTCTATTTGGATGTTAATTTTGAGTCTCGGGTCATTTGGAAATGAATAGACAACCCGAAAGGGCATTTTGGTCATTTTTCTAGGCGGGATGAATAGTGATTACGGATTTGGCCCTATTATAAGTATTGGTAGATTAAGTGTATGGGGGTTATTCATCTCCTCTTCACAAATAAGAGCAACCATCTTTCTAGAGAGAGTGTAAGAGTGCTTGGGAAGGGAAAAGCCACTTTGGAAGGAGAAGAACAAGAACCAAGGTTCACCACCACCAACCACCACCGGAGTTTGACCGGAGAAGGGACAACCAACTGAAATATACTACACCAAAGGATCAGACCTACAAGAAAGGCAAGTGTTTGATAATGGCAATTTAAGCTTGTATATTGTCCATGTTAGAATAATATGAAAAGAGAAGATTATTATTGTTTGGAAGAAATAATGGAGTATTAAATGGATTTCTGGAAAACTGAAATGATATAGGAATTTAACTCATGATTTAGGATGATATTAATCCACGAAATAGTCATGAATCTGTTGAAGAAATTATGAAAACCATTGACGTGTTCTTGAAGATGATATATTGATAATTTCTGGAAATAAGGAGAGAAACATGTTTTTAATCCAATCCCTTGAAGATTCTAGGATGTTTAGAGTATTGTAAATCGTTCATATATGTTGATATATCATGTAGAAATAATTATAACTCATTTTGGAGGTTAATATGGAGGTTTAAATGAGTAAAAATGGTGAAACCCGTAGTTGCAGAAAATGCAGAAAACCAGGCTTGGACCTCAGGGATCGATCGATCGACCCCTGCCTTCGATCGATCGACCTCCCCAGAATATGTAAAGTTGTTTCTTTTAAATGTTGATTCTAATCCCAAAACTTTTGTGGATCTTTGGTGATTATTATTTGGATATTACGGGACTTAGAAAATATCAGTAAACCCTTGATAAGATTTGAATTAATTTGATTTGGATTCAAGTGATTAAAATGATGAAAATTATATCGAATGGAATTTCGGTTGCTAGATTCATTTGTTAAATTCCAAATGGGGATGTATGAGGATTTAAGATAGGACCAGTAGGGGTGATTTAATATAACACCTGGGTATCCTTAAGTTTACAAGAGGGTTTAATCCAGAGTGAAAGAAGATGTGTTTATAAGAGATTTGAAACTATCGATTTTAACCTTAATGAAAAGGAGAATTTAACTCGTAGTAATTCGGGAGAAATGATGTTATGGACTAGTAGGATATTAGTGAATTCTTACTAAATATATGTTGAGGAAAAACCTATTTGAATCTTGTGTATTGAGTGAGGGTAGCCTTAGGGTTATAATTTGAACATCAAGGACTGAGTTTAAACTCATTATTGATTACGCAAGGACTGAGTGTAGTACAAGAGCATAGTGGTATGACTCCTGGATAGAGATGGTAGTTTAAAAAACTTTTGGGTTGAAAGAGGTATGAGGTTATCCCGATCGCATAGTTGTAGTTGTCGGACCTCCTCGATCGACAAAGTTAAGTAGTAGTGTATTAGAGGGGTTCCTTGTTTGGATTTCGCTTTGCGAGACGCTCCGCGCATGAACCTTAGCAACTTCGGGAGTGGAGAGATGTTATAGGATGCGAGGATAATTAAATTATGAAGTAAAGATATAATATGTTAATACGTGGGATTTAAAAGGGATATAATGCTACGTATGGGAAATATCTTAGGGTAGTGATAATTACCTTATTGATATTATATTATAGGTATGATAATACCTATTTGATTGATTATTGATTTATGTGTATGACATACCTAGCTTACTTGCTATCGGTGGGAGGTTTGCGCGTGAGAGAAGTCATATCCTGATGAATCCATGGGATCTTTGATTTGTCGCTCGAGAACATAGGTCTATGAAAGACTTATCGGGGAGTTGATAAGTCCGCCGACTGTGGGTACGTAGGTATGTGCGTGACCCATGGATACGAGAACTATGTTCGCCTCCAATTTGCTTGTTATTGATTGTGGTTCGTGGAATCTTACCGAACCTGTAGTCCCCTATTCGGCGACCTGCGATGATGGGACATGATATCAGAGTAATGCATTGCACCACAGCTGTGACTCGGGGTGCCGTATTATATATGAATATATATATATATATATAAAATAGATTAAATGGTTACATGGATATATTGTGGTTAAATCTATCTACGGTGATAATTGTAGATAACGGTGAATAGAGAAAGATAATGGAATTAAGTTAATGAATGTTTATGCTTATAGAATTGAAAAGCTTCACTCATGATAATGAGAAACGATTCATATTAATGAGTAATGATTCATGTTAATGAGAAACTAATCATATAAAGAAGAGATGTAAATGAATAATAATGTGACGTATGGTATGGAACATACGGGGATTATAATATGGGAATGGAATTATAATATGGAGACTAGAAAAGAGGAACCATTAACTAGGAGGTTAATAGGAAACGTTAAGTGTGCACTCTAGTTGAGAGGTGAGAATTGCAAGTGAGAGTTGGATCTAACATGTACATAATAAATGCTTTATTGCGCTTGTTAAATACTTGTTGTTTTAAAAATAATCTACACATTCGGGCTCTGACCCGTTTCCTTGCATATTTTCTCTTCTATTGTATCTCTATATCAGGTGTCCAGAAACAGGGACGCCAACTTTAGCGGATTATGACAGGCTATGGATTTATGGAGTTTTGCCTAGACGCCTTCCATCTTTTGATTCACAGTATTCTTAGTTAAGGCATGTCGCCCAAAGGATTCAGTTATCTTTTCTATCGAGGTCAAATATTATTGTATTCGGGACTTTTTAATACATTTAACATTGTTGGGACTATTGTAAAGGATTTATATTATTTGGGAATGTTTATTCAAGTTGCATTTAAATTCTTTTGAGTTATTTATTGTGTTATCAGTGTTGTAGAATAAAATGTGTTGGGTTATGCTTAAACTAAAAATGGTTTTGTTGAAATTTAAATTTGGAAAGTTTTTAACACCAGCTTAATTGAGTTTTGGGTGAGTTGTAAATGTTTTCGACAGTGATGCTAAGAATGAGCCAACTGTATATTCTGTTTTAATTTGGTATGGGACTGGCCACCCGGTATTTAATTAGGCGGGGTATTACAGCAATGTCATTTGAACGACATGGAGATGTTGTTTGAACGAGCTAAACGAAATTTAAAACTCCGCCTACAGTAAACTCAAAAAACATATTTTCAAAAAAGTTTAGTTCCAAACAGTTTTGAAAATAGAACACCCTTACTAAAACTTTCTAAGGACTCATAAACTATATACGTTCATACCTACAAGATCCTCGGCATATGTGAAGACAAACGTGGCACGGTAAATAGGGCTTATAATATAAACTCTTTGGAGCTTGGTTGCTACTTCTTCATCAAACAACGTCATTGGTTCATGGAATCATCAACTCAAAGTTTGTCCTATGACTTAAATATTTTGTCCAAAATTATGCCAATTACAAACAAATTGACACGATTGGAAATTTTTCCTTACATGTACCGAGTCAAAAGCATTAGATGAGACAAATATCACAATAAAATATTTTAATTAACGATAATCATTAAATATCGATACGAGCAAAGTAAACTAAGCCATCTATCGGACATTCCAATTATGTTTCTTTCAATATTTTAGTGTACATCTCAAAATTAATTTACATCAAATGCAACACCAATATAGTCAGTTTGTATTCTATATGACCTTGCATATACTTTTGTGTGACACACATCTCATACCATCAAAATTCGTACATCGCTATAGCCAGAAGACCCATATTGTCACTCGCACATGCCGTGATGTATCTCCACACAATAATTGTAACTATAACAGGACGTGTTGCACTTACTTTTTCGTAGCCAGTCAATAATAGGCACCACACATACCATGACGCACATATAATGAGAGTGTGCCAGCAATCAATGAACCAACTTGTTTAAGTAAATTCCAATTTTAGCCCTAAAAATCCTAACTCTTGCAACTAATTGTGATTGACTACTTAAATGAAATCAAGCGTGCACACAATCACACATATGAGGAAAATTCCCCCAAAAGGGCAAAAACCATTTTTTATTTCACTATATCTTATAACACTTACAAATACAGAGAAATACAGCTTGACACACGAATACCCGCAGGCGTCCATTCGTTGTCGTCGGTAAAAGATCTCGCAAGAGCTCCAATCGTCAGGAATGGAGAATCAGCCTTCTTCTCCACAAGTGTACTCCAGATGAGTAGAACAATTAATATAGGGTTTAAATGATTCACATATGAATTTGGGACAATTTGGTGAATCAAAAAGAGGTTTAAAACTCTAAAACACGAAGTCTTATTTGCGGCAGATTCTGCAGAAAACGGAGTTGGAATACTTGGAAAAACGTGTATGCAAAATACTGAATTTATAGGAAAATTAAGGTGGCGAGTCGCTCGAACGATATAGCCATCACGCTCGAATGAGATGCCTAATTCATTTGAGCGACATGCATACCTCGCTTGAAGTAGCTTCGCGCGACATTAAGTGTCGCTTGAACGACCCAAGCATCAAAAAGTTCGCTTCTTAACTTAGAAAAAAAATATTTTCTTAAAAAAAAAATAGGTGCTAAAAACAGTTTATAAAAATTCCCAAATAAATATATAGACCTTAAAAACTCCAAATTAAATATTTTACCATAATCGTGAGTGGAGTAGTGGGAATGTTTTCGATGTAGTTGCATGTTGCATGTTGAGGATGCACTACTCACGTATGAAGATGATGGATGCGTGAAACTTTGGATTCGGATCGAGGTTGTCATGAATGATCGTGATGACGTGCCGAATGTAACGATATCAGACATACTAGCTGTGATATAGGACACTCAGAAAATTCCTAGATTCTAAAATGGACATTTATAAATTTATGTCCTTACAAATCTCCCTCTATGTATATGTAGGTACATATATAAAAACTATTCGAGTTATGCTACCCAAACTCAAACAAATGATATATAATTTAATATCCCCATTAAACCCAAAAACAGGAAATATTAAATGACATGTCCTAAAAAAATAATCAACATCTTCAAATCTTCAACTTCTTCAATCTTTCATTGTCATCATCAGGGTGTGCAAAAGCGATCCTCAATTTAATACGTACACAAATGAGACAAGAAACGGATACCTGTGACGCGCAACAGTTTGAAATATAATGATTAGCAAAAATAAATATCAATTAAACTCAAGCAGATCATTATTAAATCAAACAAAAATTCTCCTCCATAATTCATTCTCCCCCTTTTTAGATGTCCCCAAATAGACAAATATGAAGAACACAAAGCAATACAAATGGAGAATGTCACATGGTAACTTTATTGACTGATCGAGTGAAAAACCGAGCGTCCGTGTAATACGCTAGTCGTTGTTATCGGCTTCCAACCTCAATAAAAAAAAACTAAACTTTTAACTACACTTTTATGGAGTATAGTAGTAAGTCTGGGTATCGAATCCACAGGGAATATTTTATAGAATTTAATTGATTTATTACTTCTAAAATAAAAGTGAAAAAGATGATGATGGTTGACAAGGGGAAATAAGTTGGAACAAATTTATAAAACTAATTAGAATGAATGAGGAAATAGGTTGGAATACAATCCCCCAATCCTTAGTAATTACCCATTAGAATACTAGAATTGTAAATTATAATTTTGAATGAATCCAGTCTTTATAGATCCTAAGCATTACATATATGAGGTTCAAGCCCGCATCATATGAAATCAAAGATAAATATAAAGCGGTGCTAAATAATTACACGCACATCATATTCTTAAATATCCCAAGTACCTAGGGCAAGAGAGATTAAAAGATCTAGGATGATTGTGAACTTATCTTACACGATTCTTTCAAATTTAAATTTAAATTCTATTTCCTACGTAGATAAATTACATCGGGATGGGTTCATGCATCCCAACCCTTAAAAATTAGCTAAACACGATGAAAACAAAAGAAAACTCTAACAAACATTGTTAACAATTTACAAAACAATTGAGAATTGAATGGAAAAATAAAATAGAGAATAGAAATTGATACTTGTATTTAGCAAGAGGAGAAAGAGATGAATTTGAATCCAGCAAAACTTCTTCTTCAAACTTACAACTAGGGTTTATGAAAACTTCTACCAAAGAAAACTACAATCTAACTTTCTCTCTCTAATCCTACTCCTACCCTCTAGAATTTGACTTCCTCTCTCTAGAATTCAACTCCCTTTTGAAAATGAGGTAGGGCTTGGTCTTTTATAGCACCAAGTTGCACGAATTTGGCATCAAATTTCGCTTGTGGCACAAGTTTTCCAAGAGTTGCACTGCATTAAATGCATAATTAATGACAAAAATTCGCACATACAGACTCTTCATTATCTCGCAACTTCAAAACATCGTAACTTCTTCACCGTAGCTCGGATTGAGGTGCAGTTTTTTCCAGTATTCTTGTAATTTAGAGCTCTTCAACTTTCTAGTTGGCCCCACCTCCGGAATAAGGCTGCAAAATTACGAAAATGCCCTTCAACTCTCCATTTCTTGGTTTCTTTCACTGTTTTGATTTCTCCTTCGCACTAACTTGCGTGAAATACCTGTAAAACACATGAGAAATACACAAAACACGAAATACTTTCGAAAAAAGGTTAGTAGCATAAATACGAGACAAATCCAAGATATTTACACTGCACGGGATCATAAAAATACCGCAATTAAGGGGATAAATGTGAAGAATATATGCCTAATCACACCCCCTAACTTAAAACTTTGCGCGTCCCGAGCAATGTAAATGAAATTAGTTTAAAGTTCAACTCTTAAAAATTCTTTTATTGGGATAGAATACCTTTTTCGTGGGCAAGCGATTGCATTTAGCGTATGCAACAAACCTTTAAACCCCTAGGTTACCCTAGTAGGACGAGTTTTGTCTCGTGAGGGTTTGCAGTGAATTTACCCACAAAATTCTTTATTGACTCAAATAAATATCAAAATACTTAAAAATTATACAATTTAAACTTTTCGAAAAAATAATCACCATCAACTCATATTCAACTGTCTCAAACCATAGTGTGTGTGTGCAAAGCCAAAAATTAAACCTCAAATTTCCACCGATTGAGCATTACGTTACTTTTCGAAAATTCGTTTTGATTCAAATTCTTACGGATTGCTCTCACAAACGAATCACTCGGATTGTGGTTATTTTCTCTCAGTATGCATGATATAAAGAGTAAATATAATGGACACAAATTCATGCATACAAAATTGAAAAGAAGGAAATTTATGGTGAAAATATCTCATCATCGGAATACAGTTATTAGGAAACGGGAACATCACCTCTTATTCACACCATTTAATCTCTCATATTATCTTTTCATGTCTTAGCTCTCCACGCGGTAACCAATTTCGCCATTCGGACTTGGTTAGGACTTTTTTGGGGTTAAAAGGTGTAAAGCGTAAAAATGAGAATGGATGAAATGTTCGGAATTGGAAAATGTCTTTATGATGTCCATTAGTGCTTTTTCGGGCATTTGCTCATTTTTCTCTTTCTTTTTTTTTCTTTTTTTTTTTCATTTTTTTTTCTTGCTATTTTTCTTTTTTTGTTGAGCATTTCTATTTTTTTTCTTCTTGCCCCTTTTTATTGCACAATTTGGACTTTATTTGATGAATTTTCTCAATTTTCACAATTCCGGGCTATTTGGTTTTTCGGGTTATCAAACGAAAGGAAAATATTTATTAGGCTCAAATTGGGTTGCAAAGGGATAATTTTATTTTTCACAACTTTTTATGGCTAATATTTTTGGGTAACAAACGAGGGCCTACTTCATTGTCCAAATTGCTAATCACATTACCATATGCATCTCGAGATTAATTAAGTTTAGAGATATATTTAGCACGAATTTCGAGACAACATTTCACACATTTTCCATAACCGATCAAAACAAAGGATTGAGATCATCAACGAATTATTAAAACGCTGAAAAGAACTTTGAGTTAATCATAAACTCGGATTGATTTTAAAAACTCATAAAAAATTGAAAGGCTTGAAATCTCACCGGGTTGGACTAATCTCCACACTTATTCGTAAAGTCGTCAATTTTCTTTCAATTTCCATCTTTGGTCAATTTTGGCTTAGTGCAATTGAGATTTAACAATTTGAGACTTTAAATAGAATAAAGGTGATATTTTTGAAAATTTTAAATCCCAATTTTTATTTATTTTGAAGAAAAATATTTTTTGCTTTTCAACATTTTTCAATTTATTTATTTATTTTTTATTATTATTTTTTTTTTGAAATTTTCTAAAATACACACTCGGAAAGAACATGTGATCGAATCAATGAATCTAAACAATAAATGGGAAGAATATCCCACACCCCCTAACTTAAATGTTGCATTGTCCTCAATGCGAATCAAGAACCCAACATAAAGAGAGGAAAAGAAAGATATTACCCAAATGAAGTGATCCCCGATGAGTGCGAGTCCATTGAATCTACAAAACATGTTAGAACCAAGCATAGCAAAAATAATAACAAAAACTCTAACTATCAAAACTAGACTATAATAAAAGAGAAAAAGAAAAAGAAAAAAAACTAACTATTTACAACCTAAAATTGGAACGGCTAATAAATCAAACACTAAAAGTCGAAAAATTTGAGGGTCCACCCAAAATACAATTTGACTTTGAGGGATTAATAGTGTACCCTCTCTATAAAGCATGCCTCCCGAAAAATAAGAATTCCGTTTGAAAAACGGAAGGCATGTGCAAAGTTTAAAAAATGAACCATCACCAATTAAAAAATTTAGGGGGATAATGAGGGATTTGAGTGTACAGGGGGACAAGTACCATTGGGATCCAAGAAAAATAGAATCACTTCCCAAAGATTTTTCAAGTAGTATGGGAAGCGGAGAATACAAACTAAAAGTGTCCATCTTGGAAAACAATTTAAGTATAGAGTCCTTGTCCTCAAAATCTTCTCCCTCAAAATTTTCAATTGGATCTGGTGGAGTGACACGTCTAAGTGTATGGCCCATAATATGAAGCATCTCAAAATAACATTCCCATACAAGAAGCGGATCAACATCCTCAAGACATTCATCCAGTTCTTGCGATGGATTTAATGGTTCGATAATAGTGGGGACACAAGGAGACAAATGATCCTCAACCTCAGTAGATTTTGCAATATTTATAATAGGTTGAGATTCAAAAGAACTTGGATCACTCTCAATGATTTCATTCTCAAAAGTATTAGGTGAAGCGCAAGTCTCGACCCTTTCTAAGTTGTCCAAATAATCATTCAACTCCTTGCAAGTTGCTATAATTTTCGACTCGAGAACAGCACGGTCATCAGATTGCTTTTTTATATCAAGCAAGAGTTTTTCCAAAGTAGGCTTCCTTGGTTCTAGCACCTCGAATTCCTCATTTGGTTGAAAACTTACTTCATCTTCAAAACTATCGGAAAAAAAATCCTCATTGGGTTCAAATAATGCATCTAACTCTTGCTCCCAATAACGATTTTTTTCGCGATATTCTTTTTCAAGTCTTTCTTCTTCAAGCAATTGATTTTGATAAATTTGGAGTTTCTCAGCACTAGGCTTGTATTTAATATAATCATCTTTAGTGATATGGATCCAATGGTCATAAGTATTGAGTGCCTCCTCCTCCTCACTATTAGCATAACAATTAAAGCCACCAAAAGAGTTAAAATAAGACATTTCAAAGTGGGCAATTCAAAAACGTGACACACATTTTTCTTTTGTTATTTAATTATTATTATTATTATTATTATTACTTTTTTTTACGAAGCAGTAAGTCAATTATAATCTATAACAAACACTCCCCGGCAACGGCGCCATTTTGATCGAGTGAAAAACCGAGCGTCCGTGTAATACGCTAGTCGTTGTTATCGGCTTCCAACCTCAATAAAAAAAAAAAACTAAACTTTTAACTACACTTTTATGGAGTATAGTAGTAAGTCTGGGTATCGAATCCACAGGGAATGTTTTATAGAATTTAATTGATTTATTACTTCTAAAATAAAAGTGAAAAAGATGATGATGGTTGACAAGGGGAAATAAGTTGGAACAAATTTATAAAACTAATTAAAATGAATGAGGAAATAGGTTGGAATACAATCCCCCAATCCCTAGTAATTACCCATTAGAATACTAGAATTGTAAATTATAATTTTGAATGAATCCAGTCTTTATAGATCCTAAGCATTACATATATGAGGTTCAAGCCCGCATCATATGAAATCAAAGATAAATATAAAGCGGTGCTAAATAATTACACGCACATCATATTCTTAAATATCCCAAGTACCTAGGGCAAGAGAGATTAAAAGATCTAGGATGATTGTGAACTTATCTTACACGATTCTTTCAAATTTAAATTTAAATTCTATTTCCTACGTAGATAAATTACATCGGGATGGGTTCATGCATCCCAACCCTTAAAAATTAGCTAAACATGATGAAAACAAAAGAAAACTCTAACAAACATTGTTAACAATTTGCAAAACAATTGAGAATTGAATGGAAAAATAAAATAGAGAATAGAAATTGATACTTGTATTTAGCAAGAGGAGAAAGAGATGAATTTGAATCCAGCAAAACTTCTTCTTCAAACTTACAACTAGGGTTTATGAAAACTTCTACCAAAGAAAACTACAATCTAACTTTCTCTCTCTAATCCTACTCCTACCCTCTAGAATTTGACTTCCTCTCTCTAGAATTCAACTCCCTTTTGAAAATGAGGTAGGGCTTGGTCTTTTATAGCACCAAGTTGCACGAATTTGGCATCAAATTTCGCTTGTGGCACAAGTTTTCCAAGAGTTGCACTGCATTAAATGCATAATTAATGACAAAAATTCGCACATACAGACTCTTCATTATCTCGCAACTTCAAAACATCGTAACTTCTTCACCGTAGCTCGGATTGAGGTGCCGTTTTTTTCAGTATTCTTGTAATTTAGAGGTCTTCAACTTTCTAGTTGGCCCCACCTCCGGAATAAGGCTGCAAAATTACGAAAATGCCCTTCAACTCTCCATTTCTTGGTTTCTTTCACTGTTTTGATTTCTCCTTCGCACTAACTTGCGTGAAATACCTGTAAAACACATGAGAAATACACAAAACACGAAATACTTTCGAAAAAAGGTTAGTAGCATAAATACGAGACAAATCCAAGATATTTACACTGCACGGGATCATAAAAATACCGCAATTAAGGGGACAAATGTGAAGAATATATGCCTAATCATTGACCAACCGCAAGATTGGAGACGACCCTACATAGATTTCTTAATAGATGGAGTGATGTCACCAGATAAAGAGGACGCTACGAAGATAAAAATGGTAGCACCGTGGTACTTCATACAAGATGGGCAATTATACAAACGAGGATACCACGACAGCCTCTAAGGTGCATAAGAAGAGAAGAGGTTGAGGAGGTGTTAAAGCAAGCTCATGACCTAAGGCACATCGGAGGAGCCAAGATTTACGATCAACTAATGACTTTAGGTTATTATTGGCCTTCGATGGAGAAAGACTCGGCTAATTTTATTCGAAGGTACAAAGCTTGTCAGCTACATAGGAATATGATTTATGCCCTTTCAGTGGACTTGCACTCTCTATCTACACCATTCCCATTCCATACTTGGGCCTTTGACCTGGTAGGATCCATCAACCCTTCGTTAGGAGGAAAATATGGATCTTAGTAGCCACAAAATGTTTCACAAAGTGGGCGGAGGCCATACCGCTCAAGAAAGCCACCGCGGGGGTAGTAGCTCGATTTATGAAGGAATGCATTATTTACTGCTTTGGCATCCTGAAGGTGTTTCTGTCGGACAAAGGTACCCCCTTTGTAAATAGCGAAGTGCGCTGGTTCACAAAAAAGTATTTCATCATCCATCACAAATTAACAGTGGCATACTCGAAGTGCAATGGGCAGGCAGAGGCCACCAATAAAACTTTAGTGAACATTTTAGCAAAAATATTAGAAGATTTTCCAGGCTCATGGGATGAGAAGATCCCCGAGGTTCTATGGGCTTATCGAACAATGAAAAGAAAGCCAATATGGTACACACCATTCTCCTTAGTATTTGGGGCAGAAGCTGTGTTACCAGTCGAACTCGAGGTACCTTCTGCTCACTATAATCTACGAAGTGTTATGCTCCCGCTCCCTCACAGTCACCGTGTACAACTCAAAGCCTTGGAAAAGCACAGGGATAATGCCGCGAGGTGCTTCGAGATATACAAGAAGCAGTTATCCAGATCTTACGATCAATTGGTGAGGCCAAGGAAGTTCAAGAAGGGGGACTTGGTTCTAAAAGCATGCACAATACAAATAAGAGGTTTGTCACTACCAAAGTTCGAATCAAACTGGGAAGGGCCCTATATTATTCGAGCAACTCATGATTCGGGTTACTGCGAGATATCTAAGCTAGAAGATAATGTGACTTTCAAATTGAACAACAAGTGGCTAAAGATTTATTATGCCTGAATGTATGTTCTACCACTCTTGTTCATTGACTTGTTTTATTTTAAAACCGTGGATGTATGCTTTAAAGCAATTGGGCTCGCCCATTTAATATAGTCGGAAATAATATTCATGTGGCATATGCTAGATCACTATTTTATTTTCACAACTTCGTTGTTTGATTCCTTTATTATGCACGATGTACTTAACATTGATGTAGTAAGTATAGTCAATATTCAATTGAAACAATAGAAAGGAAAGGAAACACCAAAGTTGCCAATGCTTCTTTATTTCAAATAAACGATAGCATTGTGGTTACAACCAAGTTTAAAAATTCAAAAGTCCACAGAAATTAGCAGCACTAGTAAAAGAAACACTGAATAATGAAGCTAGGGGTCGTCCATGATAAAACGAAGATTCTCCGAACCAAGTAGCCGGTGGTGATGTTGAGGAAGAATTTGCTCAAGGTTGCTTTGATCTGTAATAAGGTCAGTTAAATCCTTCTGACGAATCTCACTGGTCTGATGAATGGCCTCTAATTCCCTCTCTTTAATAACTAACTCAGCCTCCGCATAAGCAACTGCCTCGCGGGCCTCCTGCACACTTCGTTCAGATATCAGGAATTGGGGTTCCAGACTTACAAGCTCCTTTGAGATGGCCACTTGTGAACGATGGGAACTTTGGAGGCGATGATAGACAAGGGGAATATCAGCCTTTTTAAAACTCCGCAGTAACTCCACTAGCCAAGTCATAGAGAACCCATCATTTATCAACACGTTAACTCTCGCCAATAAAGTCTTGATGATATCAGGGATAAGGGACAAGAGGGGAGTATTGAGGATTTCCATCGCGAGCCCAAGCAAATGACACGCCATCATCCCAGGAATCAACTGAAGGCAGCGAGTGGTAAAGGTTAAAGGAAAACTAACCAGCAGTTACTCGATCAACGAGCAAGGGCCCTCAGTTAAAACAGAAGGGAAATTGGTCAATGTTTGCCTCACAACCACTTTGGGGGCAGCCTCAGGGGGATGCATACTGAAAACACTATCACTGGCAGAGGAACACTGGGTATACGAGGCACTATCACTCGCTTGAATCTAGGAGAAATCAACGCAGGGGCATCACCAATCCTAGGGGCCTCGCCCAAAGAAGCAACTCCAGCTAAGGTCCCTGCCTGAATTAACCCCTGAGCGATAGGTTCAACTTCAGGCCTACGGGCCACAGGTTGATCGACCTCCACCTAAAATATAACAAACAGCTAAAGTAAGAAATAAAATTATGGAAAACATGTATAAAACATCTTGCCAACATAGAGATTATGCTTATAAGACTAGGCATGTCTGACCCTCGGTTATGGAAGATTATGCCTGTAAGACTAGGCCCGCCTGACCCTCAGTTATGAGAGATTTTAATTTTAAAGTCCTACATTACTAGGCCCGCCTGACCCTTGATTATGGGAGATTAGGCCTATAAGATTAGTCCCGCCTGACCCTCGATTATAGGAGATTATAACTATAAGACTAGGCCCGCTTGACCCTCAATTATGGGAGATTTTAATTTCAAAGTCCTACATTACTAGGCCCGCCTGACCCTCGGTTATGGGAGATTTTAATTTCAAAGTCCTACATTACTAGGCCCGCCGGACCCTCGATTATGAGAGATTATGCCTATAAGACTAGGCCCGCCTGACCCTCGGTTATGGGAGATTTTAATTTCAAAGCCCTACATTACTAGGCCCGCCTGAACCTCGGTTATGGGAGATTTTTAATTTCAAAGTTCTACATTATTAGGCCTACCTGACCCTCGGTTATGGGAGATTTTGAGCTCAAACCTCAATATTACTTGGCAAAATTAACAAATTTATACGCAGTAGAAAGATGGAAGAGTGGAAGTACCTCTTGAAATTGCTCGCCAGTAAATTCGCGAGTGGCCATCTGAACCACATCTTCTTCCTTAATAGGACCCGGAGCTATCAATACACGCTGAGCTTGAGGGGCAATCACATCCCCCCGACTTCAACAACTTTCTCCCGCCTGCTATCCTCCACTACCTCAACCACACATTCTTGTTCGCCCCTCACCTTGGGTAGCTGCAGTAGGCTCAACACCTTCTCGGTTCAGAATGGAAGGATCGAACACAGATACAAGCATTTGGTCATTTGAAGGAAGGGGGGCTGAAGGGGCAGTTTGAACAAGTATGGGCGCCTGCAACAAAAAAGTGAAAAATTAGAATAACAAGTTGAAAGAGCAACAACCTAAATAAGAAAATAAACTCACTACAAGTAATAAAGAGATAGGCACCGGGGACTTGGGTATATCCTCAGTAGCTCTCACATTAGGAACATCCCTCTCAAGGCTAGCCTGCTCGCACAAAAAAGAGGGATCAGGGGAATAGCCGCTACTAGACTCAGACGAGGAATCAAATATAACTGCCCCTAGAGGGAAATGGGAGATTACTTGTGAAGTAGTAGGGGCAACTACCTCGAGAGGAAGAACCTCTCCAGCATCATTATGTGCACCACCTTGCACATCAACCTGAAAAAAAATAAGGAAAGGAGCAAGTTACAACATAATGGAGCCATTAACATGAGAAGAAAAGAACGGAAGAAGATATTTAGAGTAAGAGAGATTAATGGACTTACCTCTTCCTCCAACACATCCTTTATAATCTCATAATGGCAGGTTTTGAGGGAGAAACCATCATCCTCAACATACGTCGCCGCACCAACATAGTCTATTCTTCTTCATCTTCTTCGGCTTTCTCCTCTTCTTCTTATCTTCATTATTATCATCACTAACATCACCACCAGACACATGCTCCTCAGGCAACTCCTCCTCACTGGACTCGCTCGACTCCTCCATCACAAGCTTGAGGGGGCTAATCGTTTTCCTCTTTTTACTACCCCCAACAGATTGAGGGTCATAAGAAAAGCCACGAGCAGACATCTCGACTGACATGAAAGCTCTGTCTTATTCACTAAAATGTTCCCAAGTCTGGCGAAGATAATCCACCATCTGGATCACTACTTTGAAAATCTTTGGGTCAAGAGTAGAGGCTGTGGAACGGTCTTAAACTTCTTCAAAGGCGCCTTCTGAGTGGCCCTAACGGCCGCACCCGATGAGGCAACACGAGCAGACTCAGTCCTTCCAACTGGCCTCGAAGGACCAGGGGCAACATCGGCTTGGGAGGCTTTCTTTCTTTTTACAACTGCCTGATCTACAAGCGATAGCGAAGGCAGCTTAGGGGAAAGCGTTGGTATTGGTCGTACTAAGAGAAAAAATGGAGGACTGGGTGGTGTAATTCCTTAAACCCAACTTAGTGGGTGGAAACCTTTCAACTTCGAGATACCTGGGCTCTTTCAAGAGGTTGGTTTGAAAATGAACCAACGAATTCTGCCAAAACATATGGATGTACATAGCTAACCTTCCTCCTCGAGCTTCTTTGCTCGGGATCACGGCATTAGCTGGGTAGTTGGCACACAAACTAACAACAATGGAGGTCAAATAATTCAAACAAGAAAAAGAAAAATTGGTGGGTTTCTCTTGAGTAAAATGACTCAACCAGGAGGGCCCTTGATCATAACCAAACTGCAAGGCTACCCGGTGTGGGTTATACACAGAATAAAAAAGATGACCATTCGGTATAAGAAGGCAGATACGAGGGGATTAACAGAAGGGGGACACTATTCTCTGGGAAATTCTAGGCAAGGGCTTAATCAATAGGAGCAGTGGGACTCTCCCCTTCAGTAAAGAAATCATTAGTAAAAAACTGACTCCCCCCAACATAGGGGCGAATCAAGGCAATTAGGGGCTTTTTGACACTCTTATTTTTCCAACAACAGATTTGAGGGATCTTCACGGGCTGTGAACCAGGGTAATTACCGACGGGGGCATAATCAAGAAAGTGGGCATAGAGAAAAGCTATCAAGAGAACGTTGTTGGCATAATTAGAAGATTCCACCACCACATGATGCAGTCAGGTATATAAGGAACCAAGAATAATGGTAACAAGGGGGATTTTTACACCACTGACCATGCGAACGACCATATTGATCAAGTCCTTGCGAGGATAGTCATGGGGCTTGCCCGAAAGATAAACCTTCGATAGTATCACCCAGATGTAGCCCACAACTCGATCTTGGACCCATATCCTTTTCCAGTTGAAGGTTGTTCAAATACATCCTTCCCCCGAGGGTTCTCCCTAGCCGCCTCGCGGGATTTAAGAACGGCTTTCTCCTTAATAAAATAAAAGTAACGAATTACTTCGGAGTAGGTTCACTTATTGTAAGTGACCATGCAATCCGTCACCACCGCCTCCAGTTCCTCTCTTAAGGCTTTTTCTTCACTAGAGACAGCCTCCTCGAAGAAGGTATTAAACCCAGTAGCCTCTAACCCCAAAAGTTCACATACATCTTCCAAGGTGATAATAAACTCACCCCAAGCGGCCCCAAAGGTGTGTGACCTGTGGCTTCAACGAGAAACCAACAGTTGCAGAGCAATATTATTCTTGGGAAGAGTAAGGTCACCCAAACAAAGGGAGCAAGATAAGCCTACAAGGGCTAACTGAACAGAATATTTGGAATGGATATACTCAGTCCAAGGGCCCAAACCCTCGCTAGCACCCGAAGAAGATTCAAATTCCACTTTTGAGTAGGGAAAATCACCACGCTCAATTCGAAGGCGGGTAACGGTGGCAGTGGGCAGGTAAGCGAAGTCTTCAGTGTCCTCGCCTTCTTTCATCAACAGGTTAGGATTTTCAGTCGGCACCAAAGCACCAGGGAATCGTTCCACCGTCGCCCAGAAGTGGTCATTGTCTCCAAAGTAAGGGGCACGACGGTATCGTGCCCATTAAGCTTGGCGCACCCGAGTTACAGGAGAAGCGACCCTAATGGAGAGAGTTTTTTTCACTGGTGCTATGAGAGATAAGAAATAAGAGAATCGAGAGTAACTGGAAAGGAAGCAAGGGTTTCTTTCCTAACTCTCGTAGAAAAGCTCAAACTCAGAAAGTGAAAACCCAAAGGTGAAGTTTGAATTGAGGATATATCCCCTTTTGTAGGGGCAACATGAATCTAGGGGTGGCAAATTACGACACGAACCTTTAACTTGACACGAAATCGACACACTTTAAGCGTGTTTGAATATAGCCTTAATGAATTTGGGTCATAAACGGGTGGATCCGCCAGACCCATTAAGCAAACGAATCGGGTTCGTGTATATTTGTGAAACCCGTTTTTGACCTGCCAAACCCGTTTATTAAACGAATTAAAAACGGGTCGTGTGACCCATATAACCCGATAGACCCACCTAACACTTAAGATAGAGGGGTATTTTTGTATTTTCAAAGTAAAAAAAATTCAAAACAAAACCCTACTCTTAGTCACTTTTAACATTTCATTCCAAACCCAAAACACAACCGAGCTGCTGCTTCTCCTTTCTTCAAAACCATCACCAACATTTCATTTAAAATCCAAAATAAAACCGTCGACTAATTCGTTACCACTATTCGAACCGCCGACCTGCTTCGAAACCTTGCTGCTTCGTTACCACCATTTTCAGTAATCTTCCATTTTCATTTCTCCTTTTTTTCCAACTTCGTTTAATAGATCTGCTTCCATTTTCCATTTTCGATAAGCTTCGAAACCTTTTTTCCCAACTTCGGTTAGTAAAAAATTATTATTCCATTTTCCATTTTTTTCATCTGCGTTTTTCATCTGCTCCACCCGTGGTAAAAAATATGGCCTATTTTTTTCAACATCATTTTTTTCATCCTTTTTTTTCATCTAATGGGACTGTATGTCCAATTTCGGTGTATATATTGGGATTGTATGTCCAATTGCAGTATTGCCTTCTTTTTTTCATCTGATAATGGGATATACATCTGGTAGTGGGATATTTTTCCAAAATACTAAATATTCAGAATAGTAAATAAACAGAATACTAAATAAACAGATTACATGTTTTCAGAATACTAATTTTTTCACGCTACATATTTTTTTATATTTTTCCAGATGGATTCATTTGAGGCGACAAATTTGGATGATGTTGACGATAACACTGAAACTCAATAAACAAATCCATATTTAACACAAAATGTTGGAGCAGCTCCTCCTTCAAAATGCGATAAGAAGAGGAAAAAAACTTCAATTGTTTGGACTGTATTTGAGGAATTATCCATGTCTGATGATGGGAAAAAAAGTGTTAGATGCAGGAATTGTGGGGTGGAATATATATCTGAGGCTTCTTATGGTACTGGTAACATGTTAACTCACATGAACAATTGCGTTAGAAAGGACACACAAGACGTAGGACAACTACTCCTTAATCAAACTAAGGGAGTAATCTCACTAAAATATCCAAAGTTTGATTATGATGTATTTGTTGACTTAATTATTGATGCACTAATTATGCACGAGTTACCATTTAAGTTTGTAGAACTTACAGGAATTAGGGCTATTTTTAACTATATTTCATCGGATCTCAAATTACCGCGTAGAAATACCGCTAAGACTCGAACGCTAAAGAAATATCAGAGGGGAAAAGGGAATCTTAAAAGTTTGTTGAGTTCATCACCTGATAGAATTTGCCTGACATCAGATTTGCGGTCCTCTCATTGTACTGATGAGTATCTTACACTCACGGCTCACTTTATTGATAAAGATTGAAAGTTGCATAAGATGATTCTTAGTTTTTGTATTATGCCCCCTCCACACGACGATGTTCATTTATGTGAAAAAATATATACATTGTTGAGGGAGTGGGGAATTGAAGAAAAGTTATTTTCTATAACTTTGGATAATGCTAATAATAACACTGCATTTGTTGAGATTTTGAAAAGTCAGTTGAATTTAAAAAATGCCCTCTTGATGAATGGTAAAAATTTTCACGTGCGGTGTTGTTGTCACATTGTGAACTTGATAGTTCTAGATGGACTTAAAGAAATTGATGGAGCTGTGGTGAAAATCCGTGAAATTATTAAATATGTTAAAGGTTCATTTAGTAGAAAGGCTAAATTTGATATTTGTGTTGCACAAGTTTCTTTAGTGGGTAAAAAGAGGTGCGAGGAGATATTCTAATGAGATGGAACTCCACATATGATATGCTTGAGGGTGCTCATTTTTCTTAACGGGCTGTAAGGACGCAAATTTCCAATTGAGTCCTTTGAAGTTTTGGCTCAATTCCGGATAAAAACGTTTGAGTCATAGGATAAAGTATATTGATCATCTTTCAAGCCTATGACGTGTTTGTTGAAGATGTAGCGTCCAAGTGTATAAAGCTTCATCAAAATGTCGTGCTTAAGTGCCTCGTTTCTACGTCATCAATAGTGGTTCCATGCTCCCAAGGTATGAATGCATTACATATATATATATAGGATCTTGGAACGGTTAATATTGGGTGTTAGGTTTTTAAAACCCTGTTTTGTTTTCAGCATGTTTTCTATTAAAACTTATATATAAAGTATATAAAAGTTTCTGGGCTTAAAAAGAATTTTTGAACATTCTGTGAGTTCGTTCGAAGAGTCGTTCGAACGAGATTGTCGTTCGAACCACAATTCGTTCGAACGAGATTGCCAATGACTTCTTATTATGGCATACTGGAACTTTGTTCAAAATGTCGTTCGAACGAGATGGTCATTCGAACGAGATGGTCGTTCGAACGAGATTTCTATCGAGCTTCTAACGAGTTCATACTGGAACTTCGTTAGAAGACTCGTTCGAACGAGAATGTCATTCGAACGAAATGTCGTTCGAACGAGATTTGGCGGGAACAGGTTTTTTGGCAGCTTTAAGCAGTTTTGGCCACTTTCCCACTTGTTTTACCCCACTATCTTTTTGCTGAATATCTATGTGCGGGAATAATTTCTTCTAACTTAACTTTTCATAACCTACCAACCTCTAGAGAGTGTTTGAGAGAAAAATTATTTTAGGGAAAAGTTCATTGTTTTAAAGTGTCAATTTTCAAGGAAAAATCATTATACACTTCAGTTTACACCCATAGTTTAGTTTATCCAAGTTCATATATATACATCTTGCTTGGAGTTTTGGCACCGATTTTCTCTACACCATTGAAGAAGAGAAGTTTGAGTTTGCTTCTAAATCCCACAAAGAAGAGGAGGTTTTCGTGATTTACCCACTTGGAGAAAGGCTCCTAGTTCGGGTGACGGTGACCACATAAAGTCCGATCGATGGATTCCAAGACCACGGTGGAGTTCCGGGGTTATTCGCTAAGTGGAGGTGTTTGCAAGAAGGAGCATCGAGGCTTGAGAGGGATCGAGTCGTGTGATGTAAGCCTTTTGTCTTGTAATTGTAAATTCCATACTTAGTAGATTTGAGGCTAGGGTCGTTCGAGGTTGTTTCCCGTTGTGGGTTTTCCTCGTACATCGCAGCGTATTGTGATTGATTTACTTTTATCTTGCATAATAACTTAGAACGTATGTTTAGGATAATTCAAGATAAAATTGATTTTAATTTTCACACTTAATTTAATTTGGTGCTAAATTAAATTTGGGTAATGTTCCGTTAATTCTATTCAAGTCATTTAATTTAATTTGATAAAATTAGTTTGGCCTAACTTGATATAATTGCATAACATGACTTAGGCAAATTTTTTAGGACTTGGACTAATTAATATGGTTTAAGTGAAATTTGAATTGTGTATGTGTTTAAGTTCATTTCACTTTGGTTTAATTTTGGAGTAAATTAAAATTTGGTGTTTGTTTGTTTTGTGAACCAGCTTACGCTTCCGCATCTTTTTCATAAAAAGGAAATAATATTTCTTAAAGATATTAAAATTGGGGGTCCACTTGATTACAAATTGGTATCAAAGCCAAAGCGATAAATTATTTCGTTAAAGATCTTTTAAATAATTTTTGGCTAAAATGGAATTTTCCCCATTTTCAAAATTTCCTATTTTCGATGGTTCAAACTACACGTATTGGAAAGCGCGAATGAAATCGGCACTAAAATCTATCGACGAGAGAGTTTGGTTGTCTGTTGTTAACGGGCGGTCCCCACCAACTCAATTAGTAGATAATGAGCGTGTTCCCAAACCCGCCGATAGATGGAGTGAGGGTGAATTTAAACTTTCAAATTTTAATTCCCGTGGTTTGAATGCCTTGTTTAGCGTTGTCACACCGAATGAATTCCGACGCATTATGACGCGTGAGACCGCTAAAGAAGCTTGAAATATTTTACAACTCACTCATGAAGGTACAAGTGTCGTTAAAGCCTCGAAACTCCAAAACCTCACCACTCAATTTGAAACTATCAAAATGAATGAAAAAGAAACTTTTGATGAATTTTATGCTAGACTTTCCGATATTTTTAATTCATCTTTTAACTTGGGAGAGAAACTACCTGACAATCGAGTTGTAAAGAAAATTTTAAGGTCCCTACCCGATAGATTTTTTCCAAAAATGACCGTTTTAAATTCATTATCAACTTTAGCCTCTATGAAATTAGAAGAGCTCGTAGGTGACTTACAAACCTATGAACTGGACATGTTTCCCTCTAAAAATGAAAAGAAAATAGAAAAGGGCTTTGCTTTAAAAGCCCGAAAAGAGGTCAAATAAGTAGTAGAGAACGAGAGTGATAGTGACTCGGAAGACATGTCTTTGTTTGCTCGAAAATTTAGAAAATTTCTTAAATTTAACAAAGATAAATTCAAAAACAATTTTAAGAAATTTGAAACTTCTAAGTATGACAAAACTGAGAAGATCCCTAAACCTATCAATGAACAATTAAATAGGGACGAGTCAAATAGGTGTTTTGGTTGTGAGGGTTATGGCCATAGGGCTTCTAAGTGCCCCACTAAACTAAGGAAAGAGGGTAAATGACCTATTTCATATAATGCGACCCTTAGTGATAGTGATAAGGAAGAGGGACCCGATTCACCCATTAAGACAAATTTTGTGACTTTTATGGCTAGTCATGGGAGCACCGAAAGTGAATCTTCTCATGAAGATACTCAAACTCATGACACTTTCGAGATCAAAGTTTTTGATTCCCTTATTTTTTATGATAGTGAGAGTGGAGAAGAAAGAGAGAGTGAAAATGAAGAAGAGGTTAATGTGAGTGAACTTCAAAATGCTTTTCAAGAACTTTATAAAGAATCTATTAAATTGAAAAGAGCTAATTTGAAGTTAGAAGCTAGTTTAAGAGAGAGTTGTAATCCCCCGTATTTTTATGCTATATAAAGTTGGGGATTTATTAAATTTAATGTGAATTAATTATTTAATAAAAATTCGAAAATTAATTATGTTATAATTATTAACGTGATGAGAGTTAGTAATTATGGGAAAATTTGTTGAATATTACTAATGAGCAAAGTAATATATAATAGTGGCCATATTAAATGTCACGAGTGAATAAAATGACAATTTTAGAAATTTGAGTCGGGACGCGCCCGTGTCGCGTCGGGACTAAATATTGATAAATAAAAGTAAATATTTTATAAGTAGTTCGTATGGTCATTTTGAGTGCGCCAACGCGTCCGGAAGGGTCGAGATAGTCAGAAAAGTATACCCGGGAGTTTGATTTGGGTCTCGGAGCGTTTTTAGGCCTAATTAGTACCCCGAGAGGGCATTTTAGTCATTTTGTATTTTTGGGTAATTAAACCTACGAAAATGAAAGGGGTTATATCAGATGTTTAGGTTATCTCCTAGGGTTATATAAATCAAAACACTAGAACGTCCATTGGAGAGGAGAGGAGAGAGCTCTCAAGGCATTCCAAGGCTCAAAACTCACCCGTTTGCACCGCCGCCACCGCCAACGCGTAGATCGCGAGACGGGGAACGCAACCACACCAAATTCAACACCAAACCAGATTTCTGAAAATCCCAGGCAAGTGTTTATCTTGCTTATTTCGTTGATGCATCATCCATATTAGTTTAGGAGTTATTAGGATGAGATTTATGGAAGAAAAACCCAATTTGAGATGGAAAATTTTCATGTAGTGATGATTTATATGATATTCTGGAAACCCTTTGTCATGTAAAGGATTAAGAGTTTGATTAAGAAAAGAGTTCTAATTAGATACAAACACTAAAACAAAATTTATTCCGGACGATCGGACCGTTGGAATTGGATGAAATTTTACAGAGAATTAGCTGAAGACGAGAGGAAGCTACAGAAAAAAATTCAGCTCGATCGGACCGTTCAATATTTTTTAATATTTTTTTTTCTAGACAGTTTTATGTTTTGAGGACTCTTAGAGATAATAAAAAAATTCAATTAAAACTCCATTTTAATTCCGATTTCGAAACCGTTTGAAATTCTCATTTTTAAAAATAAAATTCAAAATCCTTTAATGTAAGGCGAAATCTATATTTTTGAGATATTTTGCATAAGGGACAATGTAAGTATATATTAAAGGGGAGAGACATGTAAGAGAGAGTTACGTTGGAACATAAATGGATATCTACTGAATTGTACATTTGGAAGAATAGAGTCCATGAGGGTTACGTAGTAAGTTGGAAAAATCCTTCGAATTAAAGTTAGAAACGAACCATTATACTTGATAAATAATAATGGGAAAATAAGGATAAATGTTGTGAATGTGGGTTATTGTATACACCTAAATTGATATAATAAAAGTGGTATATTTATATGATTGTGTATGCATATATTATGTACTTGTGAAAATCATGCCCGCGCTACTTGCTATCCCTGAGGTTTCCGCACTGGAACGATCTTATCTCGTGTGCCTTATGGGGGATATTGACTCGTACCCTAGAAGATAGAAATCTTAGGCACAGGCTATCGAATCGGTAGTCACGGTCCTAAGAGACGTGAGGGTATGTACTGACCTCTTGGACTTGGAAACTATGTTTTGCCTCAATATTGTTTGTGTATGTATTTATACAGTTCGAGAGTGATTCCGAACTTGTATTCCATTTAGTACGATTGATACGGGGATTGGATAGCAGAGTATGCCCGCACCATAAAATTTTATGTGGGGTGCTGTTAGAATATATATATTATATGAGTATTTAATATATATATGAACTTCTGAAATATGAGAAACTGCCTACTGTGTTATGGTAAGTAAGACATTTATAATGACTCAAATTGGAAATACTTGTTTTGAAAAGTATAATATGATATTGAAAAAACTTTATGAATCAATAAAGTTAAAATGAGCGTTTTATACTAAATGAAATTATCCTTTTTAAACCATGATGTTGTTAAATCTTAAATTTTGAGAGTCACCTAAGATAAGTTAAATCCTTGGGGAAGGATAGTGTGATATATGATGAGATAAACCATTGGGAAGGTTAGTGCGATAGGAGTGCACATTAGAAGAGAGGCGAGAATTTCTCAAGAGAGTGTCGCACTAATATGTTGTTGCATTGACTTGTATCAATTTAAATACTTGCTAAACGAATTATTAAATCATATACACTATCGGGCTCTGACCCGTTTCTATTCCTCTTTCTCTGTTGTATATATATGTATATATTACAGGTGCCCAGCCACAGGGGCGTCTTGTTTAGGATCCCTTGGAAGGAACGTGTTGCAGCTTAGGTGGGAGTTGCAGGCCACTTGCTTAGACGATTTCATTTACTTGATTCCACTTCTATCATTCTCCTTATTGGGCATGTGTCGCCCTTTCCACTATTTATCTGTTTTATTGGGACATTTGTATTTCAGTTATTTCTAGTACTGTTACTTTGGGATTTATTCAGCATGTATGTTTTACTTTAAGTTTTAAATGTTGGGATTGGGTTGTTAAATGTTAAATTATTGGATTGATTGTTTAATAAAATAAATAAATAAAATTGGAAAGTAATGTTTAAAAAATGGTTTTGACACTTAGCTAAATTAAATAGGGTGTTAAATTTGGAAAAGTTATTTTTACGACAGTGATGCTAAGAATGAACCAACTGTTCACCTTGATTTTAATTTAATAAAGGAGTGATCGCCCGGTATTTAATTAGGCGGGGTGTCACAAGTGGTATCAGAGCATCAGGTTCTAGTGTCCATAGGATCTGTACGGCTTATTTTCGCTTTCAGCTTAACGTTTTTGCTATAGAGCCCTATTTTTAGGATTGTTGTATTCCTGCTTTTACGTTTACGTCTCCAGCCATTTGGGATTTGATAATGACTGGAGACTAATAAACTTCTTCACGTTTCAGATGCCTTCGAGACGTGCACCGAAGGATAGGCGTGCCCAGGCTGAGCAGCCAGCAGCTCCGGCACAAGGCACTATGAATGCTAATGAAGTAGCCGTCATTGTTGCTCAGGCGGTGAATGCCGCGCTAGCGGTGGTTCAGCAGGCTCCACCCTAGATTCAGGCAATGGCGCCAGTACCAGTACAACTTCCATCTGCATGGGAGAGGGTTAAGGATGCTTTTCAGAAGGCGCATCCCCCTGAGTTCTCTGGTAGCTCAGATATCGTCACAGTCAGCCAATGGAAGAAAGACATCCAGCGGCATCTTCGTATGTATGAGTGCACTGACGTGCAAAGGCAGTTGTTGGCTTCCTTTAAGCTGGTGGGGGCCGCTTTGCAGTGGTGGGAGTCCACTACCACATTGGAGGAGAGGGACACGGTCCCTATTCAGTCGTTTTGGGAGGGGTTTGACCGCAAGTACTTTCCACCCGCCGTGCAGACTGAGATGAGGCGGAAATTACTGAATTTGAAACAGGAGAACTCTATCGTTGTTGAGTATGAGGAGGAGTTCACGAGACTTCTCACCATAGTGCCAGATGAGGCACCTACTGATAGTAAGAAGATAATGTTGTTTGTGGACGGGTTAGCTTGGAGGATCCGTCAGCATCTTATAGGGAATCTATCTCTGAGTACTTTCACTGATGTACTCAATGTTGCGTTACTACATTGCCAGGATCACCGCTTCCATCTGCAGGGAAGCAGGAGAGCAGCAGAGTCCATCCAGCAGGGCAAGACCGGGGGTAGTAGTGCTAGTGGGGCACCATCTCATGGACAGACTCGTCAACACGAGCAGAGTTCCCATCATGGGGACCCTGCTAAGCGATTCCATTCAGGTGATTCCAGGCAGGGATTTGGGGGTTATAGGCAGGGCCAGCTTAATCAACAGGGCCAACAGCGTGCTAATCAGGGCCAGTGGCGGGGAGGTAACGACCAGCAGGGCCGTGGTCAGCAGGGTCAGAGGGGAGGTAACTTCAGAGGCCGGTATTTTGTATGCGGTAAGCATGGTCATAAGCGCCTAAATTGCCCAGAGGGTAATAGGGCCCCACAACAGCAGGGTGCCCGTAATGAGCCACATATACCACTTTTTCCAGCTGCCCTCCCAGCTCCAGCCCAGGTGCCAGCCCTACCAGCCATTCCAGCAGCTCCAGTGCAGCAGGGGCAGTTACAGTACGGACGTGTCTATAACGTCCACCAGGCAGCAGCTCCACAGGCACCACTCGCGATTGAGGGTATGTTTCCTATCCATGGTACTATGGGTCGGATTTTTTTTGATACTGGGGCGACACATTGTTTTATAGCTACGCATTTTGCGAAGGCCTTAGGGTTGTTAGCCACAACATAGAGCACAGTGACGTGTGTAGACTCACCACTGGGGTGTGGGTCGCTTATCTTCTTTATATGCCGGGGAGTGGGGGTAGAGATTGGTAGTTTGGTATTACCTGCAGACATGTTAGTCTTAGATATGCATAAGCATGATGTTATTATCGGTATGGATTGGCTCGCAGCTTATAGAGCCATGATTGATTGCTTCGGTGGGAGCATTGTTTTTGCCATTCCGGGGCAAGAGATGTTTGTAGTGGCGATGCCTCGCCCAGAGGGAGGTTCGACCGCTCATTTGTATTATATAGAGGAGGATACCTCTAAGGAGGTTGTGATTCCTTTAGACTCGATCCCAGTCGTTCGTGAGTATTCCGATGTATTCAAGGAGATACCAGGCCTACCCCCCAGTCGAGAGATAGACTTTGTCATAGATTTATGGCCAGATACGAGACTGATAGCACGCGCTCCATACCGTATGGCTCCGACGGAGATGCGAGAGTTACGAGATCAGATAGAGTAGCTGTTAGGTCAGGGCTTCATTCGCAGGAGTACCTCACCTTGGGGCGCTCCAGTCTTGTTTGTGAAGAAGAGAGATGGTTCACTGAGGTTATGTGTGGACTACCGGGAGTTGAACAAGGTCACGATATGGAATAAGTATCCGTTGCCTCGAATCGATGATCTGTTCGACCAGCTGAGGGGAGCAACTTTCTTTTCGAAGATAGATATGAGGTCAGGGTACCATCAGCTACGTATTAGAGAGAAGGATGTTTCAAAGACTGCCTTCTTGACGAGATATGGGTCTTACGAGTTCAGAGTGATTCCATTTGGTCTCATAAATGCTCCAGCCGTGTTCATGGACTTAATGAACTGAGTATTCAGAGAGTTCTTGGATCAGTTTGTCATCGTCTTCATAGATGACATTTTGATATATTCACACTCCGAGGAGTAACATGCCGAGCACTTGAGGCAGGTTCTTCAGACTTTACGAGAGCATCAGTTGTATGCTAAGTACGAGAAGTGTGGATTCTGGTTGCGAGAGGTACAGTTCTTGGGGCATGTTATTTCTGAACAGGGGATAGCAGTTGACCCGAGTAAAGTGTCAGCGGTGAGGGAGTGGGGACAGCCCACGACACCGACGGAAGTGCGTAGTTTCTTGGGGTTAGCCAGATACTACAGGAGATTCATTCGGGGATTCTCCAAAATAGCGGGTCCATTGACGAACCGGACTCGCAAAGGGGTACTATATGTTTGGGATGATGCTTGTCAATTGGTTTTCGACGAGCTGAAAGACAAGCTTACTTCAGCACCAGTCCTTGTTTTATCGAAGCCGGGTGTGGAGTACCTGGTTTACACCGATGCCTCTTTACGGGGACTTGGGGGAGTACTTCAGCAGGAAGAGAAGGCTATAACTTTTGCCTCCCGCAAGCTTAAGTCGCATGAGAAGAATTACCCCACCCACGACCTGGAGTTAGCAGCGGTCATTTTTGCACTGCGGATATGGAGACAATATTTATTGGGGGAGAAGTTACGTTTGTTCACAGACCACAAGTCACTGCAGTACCTGTTCACTCAGCGAGAGCTGAATATGCGTCAGCGCAGATGGTTAGCATTTGTGAAGGACTATCAGTTCGACATACAGTATCATCCGGGGAAAGCCAACGTAGTTCCTGATGCGTTGAGCCGTAGACCGGTAAATGAGGTAGCGGACGTCTGGAAAGTGAAGTGGAAGGAGTTGGGTCACCAGGACGCAGTAGCCCATTCCTTCATATCTGTTATGACAATCACACCCGAGATTGTTACGAGGGTAATACAGGCCCAAACCACAGACCCGTTTTGCCAGGAACAGATTGTACGACTTTTAGTCGAGGGTGCTGAGTCCTATTCTGTTAGTTCTGATGGGGGTTTGAGGTTTAATGGGAGATTGGTGGTTCCAGAAGGGGAAGAATTGCGTCATGCAGTGATGACCCAATCTCACGGGTTCAAATTTGCAGTACATCCTGGAGGAGATAAGATGTACCAGGATATGATGAGGCAATACTGGTGGAGTGGGATGAAGAAGGAGATTGCTGAGTTCGTGTCCAAGTGTTCTACCTGCCAACTGGTGAAGGTGGACCATCAGAAACCGTCAGGATGGCTTCAACCATTGGAAGTACCCGCGTGGAAGTGGGTGAGTATTTCCATGGATTTTATTACAGGGTTGCCTACATCACAGCGGGGCCGCGACTCCATCTGGGTGATTGTAGACCGTTTGACTAAGGTGGCTCATTTTCTACCGTGCGGACAGATTATACCACAGGTCAGTATGCTCAGTTATTCATTGCTGAGATTGTCAGATTAAATGGGGTGCCCCTGAATATTGTGTCAGATAGAGATAAGATTTTTGTGTCACGTTTCTGGGAAAGCTTTCAGAAGGCTATGGGTACTGAGTTGAAGTTGAGTTCAGCTTATCACCCACAGACAGATGGACAGACAGAGCGTACTAATCAGATGTTAGAGGATATGTTACGCATGTGTGTTCTTGATTTTGGAGGAGGTTGGGAGCCACATCTTCCACTGGTAGAGTTTGCTTATAATAACTCTTATTAGTTTACGATTGGTGTGGCTCCATTTGAGGTTTTGTATGGCAGGCCTTGTCGTTCTCCAACTTGTTGGCTCGAGGTGGGGGATAACAAGTTGCTAGGTCCAGAGGTGATTCAGGAAACCTCCGCGAGGATTGAGATGATTAGGAGTCGCATTCGAGTAGCCCAGGACAGGCAGAAGAGCTATGCCGATGCGAAACGGTTCTTCCGGAAGTTTAATGTGAGGGACCAAGTGTTACTGCGTGTATCTCCTATGAAGGGAGTGATGAGGTTCGGGAAGAAAGGGAAATTGGCCCCAAGGTACGTGGGACCATTTCCCATTATCGGGAGGATTAGCATACAGATTAGGACTACCAGAGCATTTATATCGTATTCACGATGTATTCCACATCTCGTCGTTGAGACGGTATCTTCGAGATGATATGGCCCATACTCACATCGCGATAGATGAGATAGACTTACAACCTGATAACTCTTACGAGGAGAGACCGGTGGCTATCCTAGACTATAGTGAGAGGAGATTGAGGTCGAAGATAGTTCCACTTGTACGGGTCCAGTGGGAGCATCATAACGTGGAGGAATCCACTTGGGAGCGCGAGGCCGATATGCGCGAGAGATATCCAGATTTGTTCTTACCAGGTATGCCTTATTTTTCGAATTTCGGGACGAAATTCCGTTATTAGGGGGGAAGTATGTAATACCCCGTATTTTTATGCTATATTAATTTGGGTATTTATTAAATTTAATGTGAATTAATTATTTAATAAAAATCCGGAAATTAATTATGTTATAATTATTAACGTGATGAGAGTTAGTAATTATGGGAAATTTGTTTGAATATTACTAATGAGCAAAGTAATATATAATAGTGGCCATATTAAATGTCACGAGTGAATAAAATGACAATTTTAGAAATTTGAGTCGGGACGCGCCCGTGTCGCGTCGGGACTAAATATTGATAAATAAAAGTAAATATTTTATAAGTTGTTCGTATGGTCATTTTGAGTGCGCCAACGCGTCCGAAAGGGTCGAGATAGTCAGAAAAGTATACCCGGGAGTTTGATTTGGGTCTCGGGGCGTTTTTAGGCCTAATTAGTACCCCGGGAGGGCATTTTAGTCATTTTGTATTTTTGGGTAATTAAACCCACGAAAATGAAAGGGGTTATATCAGATGTTTAGGTAATCTCCTAGGGTTAGATAACTCAAAACACTAGAACGGCCATTGGAGAGGAGATGATGGAGCTCTCAAGGCATTCCAAGGCTCAAAACTCACCCGTTTGCACCGCCGCCACCGCCAACGCGTAGATTGCGAGACGGGGAACGCAACCACACCAAACCAGATTTCTGAAAATCCCAGGCAAGTGTTTATCTTACTTATTTCGTTGATGCATCATCCATATTAATTTAGGAGTTATTAGGATGAGATTTATGGAAGAAAAACCCAATTTGAGATGGGAAATTTTCATGTAGTGATGATTTATATGATATTCTGGAAACCCTTTGTCATGTAAAGGATTAAAAGTTTGATTAAGAAAAGAGTTCTAATCAGATACAAACACTAAAAAAATTTATTTCGGACGATCGGACCGTTGGAATTGGATGAAATTTTACAGAGAATTAGATGAAGACGAGAGGAAGTTACAGAAAAAAATTAAGCTCGATCGGACCGTTCAATATTTTTTAATATTTTTTTTTCTAGACAATTTTATGTTTCGAGGACTCTTAGAGATAATAAAAAAATTCAATTAAAACTCCATTTTAATTCCGATTTCGAAACCGTTTGAAATTCTCATCTTTAAAAATAAAATTCAAAATCCTTTAATGTAAGGCGAAATCTATATTTTTGGGATATTTTGCATAAGGGACAATGTAAGTATATATTAAAGGGGAGAGACACGTAAGAGAGAGTTACGTTGGAGCATAAATGGATATCTACAGAATTGTACATTTGGAAGAATAGAGTCCATGAGGGTTACGTAGTAAGTTGGAAAAACCCTTCGAATTAAATTTAGAAACGAACCATTATACTTGATAAATAATAATGGGAAAATAAGGATAAATGTTGTGAATGTGGGTTATTGGATACACCTAAATTGATATAATAAAAGTGGTATATTTATATGATTATGTATGCATATATTATATACTTGTGAAAATCATGCCCGCGCTACTTGCTATCCCTGAGGTTTCCGCGCTGAGACGATCTTATCTCGTGTGCCTTATGGGGGATATTGACTCGTACCCTAGAAGATAGAAATCTTAGGTACAGGCTATCGAATCGGTAGTCACGGTCCTAAGAGATGTGAGGGTATGTATTGACCTCTTGGACTTGGAAACTATGTTTCGCCTCAATATTATTTGTGTATGTATTTATACAGTTCGAGAGTGATTCCGAACTTGTATTCCCTTTAGTACGATTGATACGGGGATTGGATAGCAGAGTATGCCCGCACCATAAAATTTTATGTGGGGTGCTGTTAGAATATATATATTATATGAGTATTTAATATATATATGAACTTCTGAAATATGGGAAACTGCCTACTGTGTTATGGTAAGTAAGACATGTATAATGACTCAAATTGGAAATACTTGTTTTGAAAAGTATAATATGATATTGAAAAAACTTTATGAATCAATAAAGTTAAAATGAGCGTTTTGTACTAAATGAAATTATCCTTTTTAAACCATGATGTTGTTAAATCTTAAATTTTGAGAGTCACCTAAGATAAGTTAAATCCTTGGGGAAGGATAGTGTGATATATGATGAGATAAACCATTGGGAAGGTTAGTGCGATAGGAATGCACATTAGAAGAGAGGCGAGAATTTCTCAAGAGAGTGTTGCACTAATATGTTTTTGCATTGGCCTGTATCAATTTAAATACTTGCTAAACGAATTTTTAAATCATATACACTATCGGGCTCTGACCCGTTTCTATTCCTCTTTCTCTCTTGTATATATATGTATATATTACAGGTGCCCAGCCACAGGGGCGTCTTGTTTAGGATCCCTTGGAAGTAACGTGTTGCAGCTTAGGTGGGAGTTGCAGGCCACTTGCTTAGACGATTTCATTTACTTGATTCCACTTCTATCATTCTCCTTATTGGGCATGTGTCACCCTTTCCACTATTTATCTGTTTTATTGGGACATTTGTATTTCAGTTATTTCTAGTACTGTTACTTTGGGATTTATTCAGCATGTATGTTTTACTTTAAGTTTTAAATGCTGGGATTGGGTTGTTAAATGTTAAATTATTGGATTGATTGCTTAATAAAATAAATAAATAAAATTGAAAAGTAATGTTTAAAAAATGGTTTTGACACTTAGCTAAATTAAATAGGGTGTTAAATTTGGAAAAGTTATTTTTACGACAGTGATGCTAAGAATGAACCAACTGTTCACCTTGATTTTAATTTAATAAAGGAGTGATCGCCCGGTATTTAATTAGGCGGGGTGTCACAAGAGTGTCAAGATCGTTGATGATAATATGTTGGTTGAAGACCTTATGACACGAGAGAAAGCTCTTCTAGAGAAGCATGAATATATAGAAGGCGAGAGGGATAGCCTTAGGGGTTTAATGGAATCCTTGAAAATGGAGCTTTTTGCTTTTGAAGAGCGAAATGTGTTATTAGAGTCTAACATTTTAGAATTGTAAAATAAATTAAAAGACTCTAGTAATGTCAAATTTGATTTGGAATGTCGTTCGAAAAAATTAGATAAAATCTTAGGAACGGTCCAAATTAAAAATGACATGTGTGGTTTAGGCTTCAATACTTGTAATGAATCTACTCATAAAGCCAAAACCAATGCTTTAGGAGAATCTACTAGGAAAGCTTTTAGAGATCACTCCGTAGGTAAATCTTTTCGACAGGTTTTTACTTGTACACATTTTGGTCGAAAAGGTCATCTTAAAATTTTTTGTTTTGATCTTAAACGAATTCCTATAAAATCCCAACGTAAAGCAACCAATGTATTTAAAATTCCTATACCCCAAGATAATCATTCTTCATTAATTTGGGAAATCCGACTTGGTTGCCTTGCAAAACAGGACGTCTGATTCTCATTTACTTTCACATGCTTCCTCCCTTGCTAAATCTAAAGGATGAATGTGTTAATGTTTGCATACTTTAGCGTTTGTACTTCATGCTATATGCACATGCTAAATGTATGCTTGTTTAATCATTTTCTAGTCTATGCCCCATGCTTAGTCACATGCTAGAATAATGATTTTTATTTATCGTTTGTATTTTATTTCTTCAATTTGTTTGCATTAAATGAAAAATACAAAAAGATTTTTGTTTATCATTTGGGTTATTATTTCTTGATAAATTAAGCTTAATGAAAAGTCCAAATGATTTGTTTATCTTTTGAGTATATATTTTATTCTTTTTTGGTTAAAAATTTCAAAAACTTAAAAAGATTTTTGTGTTACTTTAGTTTGACACACTTTATGTGGCATACACTTGTGTTGGAATCCCATATTTTACGCTCCCATGTGGCTAGAACTTTTGGTTTAGATTGTCAATCCTTATTATGTTCTTTACCATGCTTACATGGAGTAGTTGGATTTTGTGTTGATTAAATGGATTCTATTTTTATATGCCTCTATTCACACATGCACAAACTCTTTTGAAATTTTAACTTCATATGTATATTTGAGCTAAGTGAGGTGTTATCCTTCCAATCTTGTCATCTACATATTTGTGACTTAGGAGGACTAGTGCATGTCAAAATTCGTTGCACGTGAGTTTGTGAGATATAAAAAATGATATATATATGTGCACGGGGAAGGGCTCCGAAAGGAATAATAATCCTTTGCGATTGTAAGCCACCGTTTGAATGGACCTAAAAGAAATACGTGGTCCAAAGACCTAAAAACAGAAAATATGGCATTAAAAAGAAAAATAATTTGCCAAGGCCTATGTTTGATTGATATATTCATTCAAAATTAATAATATATATACTTATTGAGGGAGATTGGGTGGTATATCAACGGTTTGCACAATGCCCGTTTATCCTTGTTGCGTATTTCATATCATGACTCTATTGGTTTGTAGAATCATCAATATGATAGGCTTGTATGCATTGTGTATGTTTGTTCACCGAGTTCAATCTATATTGTCACATGAGGTTATATTCAAATGTGATGAAGTTTGCAATCAAATGAGAACTTCGTGAACATATTTTTAAGTGATTGGGTCTAAATTTAATCGTTACTAGTTCACACCCCAACACTTCTGTTTCCATATGACACATTTTTTCCATACGAGTGTGAAAGACTCCTATTATATTTTTTGTGTGTCATTTGTGTGTTTATATCTATATATGTGTACTTGAGTCTCTTTGGTATATATTATGTATACATATATTTGATATTTTTGTTTAGTCTTTGTCGTGTTTTCTAATCCATATATGCTTTAATTCATATTTGGTATCCATCTTATTACATTCTTTGCTGATATCACCTGCTTAGTAATATATATCATCTTGGTATCATTTTATTGCATCCTAGTTGGTATCCGATGCTAGTTCTTGGATTGGTTGAATCTTTGTTGCCCATGTGTTGAATGTCCTCATCACTATATGCACTATTATATGTTATCCCATTCCATTTATTTGGGGTATATAAGTTAATGTTTACTCCTTTAACCTTTGTCTATTCCTGAACAAAAAGGGGGAGAATGATAGGGGGAGAAATGGTGGTCTTTATCTTAGGAGGAGACGTCTTTCTAAGTTGATCACTGTTGATAAAGGGAGAGAATACTTTACTTGCATTAAATATTTTGATATTCTCTATGCGTGTAATGTGTTTGCTTAAGTGTGCAGGAATCATATTATAAATGACAACTTTCACCGGCAAAGATTGTGATTCCTTGGGTTGTTTGAGTCAAGCATTGTATTTTTTATTTTGGGTGGAACTTTTTATTAGTCTAGCAGAGCTTGACGGCCCTTTAAGATTTTTATTGGTTTTTGTCCCGGAATAGCCAAAGGGGGAGATTTGTAAGGACGAAAATTTCCAATTGAGTCCTTTGTAGTTTTGGCTCAATTCCGTACAAAAATGTTTGAGTCAAAGGATAAAGTATATTGATCATCTTTAAATCCTATGACGTGTTTGTTGAAGACGTAGCGGCCAAGTGTATAAATCTTCATCAAAATATCGTGTTTAAGTTCCTCGTTTCTACGTCATCAATAGTGGTTCCATGCTCCCAAGGTATGAATGCATTACATATATATATATATGAGCTTGGAACGATTAATATTGGGTGTTAGGTTTTTAAAACTGTGTTTTGTTTTCGGAATATTTTCTATTAAAACTTATATATAAAGTATATAAAAGTTTCTGGGCTTAAAAAGAATTTTTGAACATTCTGTGAGTTCGTTCGAAGTGTCGTTCGAACCACAATTCGTTTGAACGAGATTGCCAACGACTTCCTATTATGGCATACTAGAACTTTGTTCGAAATGTCGTTCGAACGAGATGGTCATTCGAATGAGATTTCTATCGAGCTTCTAACGAGTTCATACTGGAACTTCGTTAGAAGACTCGTTCGAAAGAAATGTCTTTCGAACGAGATTTGGCGGGAACAGGTTTTTTGCCAGTTTTAAGCAGTTTCCCACTTGTTTTACCCCACTATCTTTTTTGCTGAATATATATGTGCGGGAATAATTTTTTCTAACTTAACTTTTCATAACCTACCAACCTCTATAGAGTGTTTGAGAGAAAAATTATTTTAGGGAAAAGTTCATTGTTTTAAAGTGTCAATTTTCAAGGAAAAATCATTATACACTTTAGTTTACACCCATAATTTAGTTTATCCAAGTTCATATATATATACATCTTGCTTGGAGTTTTGGCACCGGTTTTCTCTACACCATTGAAGAAGAGAAGTTTGGGTTTACTTCTAAATCCCACAAAGAAGAAGAGGTTTTCGTGATTTACCCACTTGGAGAAAGACTCCTAGTTCGGGTGACGGTGACCACATAAAGTCCGATTGGTGGATTCCAAGACCACGGTGGAGCTCCGGGGTTATGCGCTAAGTGGAGGTGCTTGCAAGAAGGAGCGTCGAGGCTTGAGAGGGATCGAGTCGTGTGATGTAAGTCTTTTGTCTTGTAATTGTAAATTCCATACTTAGTGGATTTGAGGCTAGGGCCGTCCGAGTTTGTTTCCCGTTGTGGGTTTTTTCTCGTACATCGCGGCGTAGCGTGATTGATTTACTTTTATCTTGCATAATAACTTAGAACGCATGTTTAGGATAATTCAAGATAAAATTGGTTTTAATTATCATACTTAATTTAATTTGGTGATAAATTAAATTTGGGTAATGTTCCGTTAATTCTATTCAAGTCATTTAATTTAATTTGATAAAATTAGTTTGGCCTAACTTGATATAATTGCATAACATGACTTAGGCAAATTTTCTAGGACATGGACTAATTAATATGGTTTAAGTGAAATTTGAATTGTGTGTGTGTTTAAGTTCATTTCACTTTGGTTTGATTTTAATTTTGGAGTAAATTAAAATTTGGTGTTTGTTTGTTTTGTGAACCATCTTACGCTTCCGCATCTTTTTCATAAAAAGGAAATAATATTTCTTAAAGATATTAAAATTGGGGGTCCACTTGATTACACGGGCATTTGCACATTTGCAACCGAGTGATTCAAACTATAAAATGTGTCCTTCCCCCGAAGAATGGTGCAAGATTGATAAGATTTTCAAAGTTTTGGGAGTTTTTTATGATGTCACTCGTCTATTTTCGGGAACGGCCTATCCCACGGCTTACTTATATTTCCCTAAAGTCTTTAGGGTTCAACATACTTTGAAACAAGCAATGTCGGATAATGATAGTTATATGCGTAGGATGGGTAGCCAAATGATGGCAAAGTTTGAAAAATATTGGTCGAATTATAGTTTGATTCTATCAATTGCTGTTATCTTGGATCCTCGATACAAGTATCAATTTGTTGAGTGGGATTATACAAGACTTTATGGGAATGATTCATATCAATTGGAATGTGTATGGGATAACATGGCTTCTTTATTTGAGTTGTACACAAACAATCTCTCCAATATGGGTCGCGCAACAAGTGATCGTCCAAGGAGGTCAAATGATAGTGATGAGAATCAAGATTATCTTTTTGAGGTACGTTTAAATATACTTTTATATTTGTTGTTTGTTGATTAATTTAATATTAATTAAGACTAACTTACTTTCATTTTTATACGTCGTGATGTAGGATTTTAACCGAAGTGAAAAAGAGAATAGCACCGTTCGACTAAGTGAGCTTCAAATGTATTACAATGAGCCAAAAATTGTCCGGTTGACAAATTTGGACATTCTTGATTTTTGGAGAGAGGAGCAATATCGTTATCCAACATTATCAATTTTGGCTCGTGATGTGTTGTCAATCCCGATATCTACCGTTGCGTCAAAATCATCATTTAGTACCGGTGGTCGAGTTCTTGATGAATATTGAAGTTCACTTTTGCCAAAAAATGTTCAAGCATCGGGATTGGATTTTCGGGAAAAAAAAGTAAGTTATTTTTTTTATAGGAAAATGTTCACTTTTTTCTTATATTTTTCTTTACTACTAAGCTTGTTTGCATCCTAACCTAATTCTTTTTTGTTTACTTTATATATGTTTTTTTGTATAGTTGATGAAAATGTGGTAGAATAGGAGGAAACCAATGGTGATACAACTCAATCAGGGTTATCGGGCGAATGCTGAAACACAATTTTTGTAGGTAATTAAGCTAATGTACTAAAAGTTATCCATACTTAAATTCAAGTAGTTTTATCTTTTTTTTACTTATCTATTATATTAACTATTTGCATCTATTTAAATTTGATATGAAAAATTGATTTGGAGGATGGAGCTATGATATGGAGGAGGCAACGAGTTGATATGATGAAAATGAAGTTCTAGCAAATTTCAATATAATTGTCTTAGTATTTATTTTTTTATGTTAAATGGTTATGCTATTTTTATTTGAAGAACAATTTATTTGGATTTTGAAGAATATTTGTATTGCTCTTTATTGTGATGATTTTGTTTAGATTTTGAACAATTTGGATTTGTAATGGTTGTGTTGTGATGTGATGATTTTGAACAATTTGGGGTTCCTACTTATTTACTGTTTGTGTAGGGTATTGTTATTTAATTTTGGATGATATCATTAAATTAATTTTGGATGAACATTGAATTTCTGAAAACGGGTCAACGAGTGAAAAGATTGAATGGGTTAACGGGTGAAACGAATTAAACCGGTTAACGAGTGAAATGAATAAAGCGGGTTAACGAGTGAAAACGAGTAATGTTGGGTCACACGGGTTAACACGATTCATTTAGTTAAACGGGTGAAAACGGGTCGTGTGATGTCACCCGCTAAGTAAACGAACCATGTAGGAATTCAATTTTTTTACCTGTTTAGTAAACGAATCGGGTATGGGTGGAGCCATTTATCACACGATTCGTTTATCACCCGACATAAACCCGGCTCGACACGACCCATTGGCACCCCTTCATGAATCCCAAAAGACGGCAAAAAGTGACGCTTTAAAAAAGTGTAATGATGGCTCCCTGGATTAGTCTGGCTGGCGTGGCTGTCAAACGCACGTGGCTATAGAAAATGAGGATTATAATGATGATGTTTCGGGACATGACGCGACGATCAGTGGCGTCGCTTACACATGCGCGCCCTGGCACTGCCACGTATGATGAGTAGATGTGCAAACGATAATTGCATTTAATGCGACACGTTTCGAGTCTTATCTGCCTTGGGAATGAAGAGCTTTGGGGGAAATTTGAATAAACCTCTTCGTTTTCCCAAAGTAAAAGATCGAAGATTTACAACTAGGTTTCGTACAGATATTTCTTCATGCAATAAATAAATATCTCTACGAAGGGCAAATGTAGGGGGATGTCCTCCCTAATGAGTGATTAATTTCGCCACTTCGAAGATTGAAACAAACACACTGTAAGGACATTTTTGTCCATTATCAATTTGTATGTCGTATGCCGCTACACCATTGAAGAAATTCAAGATCGCATCTACATCAACGAATCCGAATATCAAAGCATCTTCAACATCATAGCCTCTGTGAGAATGAACTTGGTAAAATTTTGTTTTTACGTTCCTTAAAGTTCATATTTAGTATTGGGAAATTTTTATAAAATTTTTTTATAAAAATAAGAAGTAAGTTTTTTCAAGCAAAATGAGGCTTTTAAAAGTTTTTTATTTTTCTGGAAAGCCGGACCGGTCCGCCTCTATACCGGACCGATCCGCCTCCGGACCGATCCGTCTTGCACCAGAATACCCCGGATCGAATGCAAACCGATGGAGCCATTTTGAAAAAGAACCGATCCGAGGTCGGACCGATCCGCCTCCAAGCCGGACCGGTCCGCTTGGGATAAGTTCGAACAGTTCCGTGAGTCTTTTATCCACCATCTTATATTTCCTATAAATATACCTATTTCGGTGGTGTATTTTTTTAAGTCTTTGAGAAAACGTTTCTAAGAGATAAAACACAACAAGACTTCGTTTTTTGATGTGCCAAACATCTTTTTAATTCACACAAAAAAATCCCAATTACTTTTGTTAATCTTTTGGTACCCTAGAACACAATTTTGTTATTGTTCAACCCTTGTGGAGAAGCCGTCTCTCTTCTTCATTGCTGACCACCTGGAGTTCCTGCGGGAGATTCCAGCCGACACTGTTTCTAGCCGTTGCTTTGAAGGTTTGACGAAGACACCGTGCGTTACACTTGTGGGTGATTATCAGGTTTTATGTAAGTCAATGGTCTTGTAAATTCTTCAAAGTTCTAGAAAGAAAAGGTTTTGCCCTTCGGGGGTTTTTCCTTAACTTTGTGTCGCTTGCTTTATTTGTTTATGGGTTGACACTTGCACTTTAGATGCATGATTAGGGGCTGAGATTAAATAAGTGTGTAAAATTAGAAATTTGCGAAGTTAAAAAATTATCACACGTAATTCTCACCATACAAGTGGTTCGCAGGACCCACCTCGAGGATCCTTCACAGCAAGTAACTCGAGGCGTCGTACCTTGAAGAGTCTCCGACGTTCCTAGCTCGAAGGATCCAATTCGAAGAACAAAGGCACCTGGATGACAGTAGTTTGTAAAAAGAAACAGAATGTTGTATTATGTAGTTTACCTTATAAATGTACATGTCAAGTGAGGTTATTTGATACCCACGAAGGACCATACCTGGCAGGGCATGGGAGAGCTTTCATTCTCTATCAAGCAGCCTCCTCTTGGGAACTTCGCAGGGACATAGTTTGGAGGATTGAAAAAAAGGCAACATTGGGAATTATTACCAACCTTCTTGGCACACTTGGACAAAACTTCACCCAGGACAAATGTCACTCGAGCCTACTTATTACTTACCTATTCGAGGGAACCTCCTCGAGTTATTCGATCTCTCTCAATTCTTGCCCGCTTGACGTTCCCTCCTCGAGGTACCTTGGGCGCCAAACCGTCTGACTGATGTGACCACATACCTAATAATAGTCACTGTTTGAACCACTTCATGACGTCTGACGTTCAGGGACTCAAGAATGCAGAACTCAATTGCTTTTATCCTTAGGATGTCAGGTCTAGCTCACCAAACCTGACCACCTAGACATCCTAGAGTAAGCCTCAAGCTGACGAGTCATATCCCTTATTAATGCCATCAATACTTCCAGCTAATAGAATCGTTTCACGACAAAACTATCAGATCCCATGCATTAAATACAATATCTCATGCATTTAATGCACTCCACTAGCGGGATCGAGGGCACGCTGACTCGAGCAGCCTATCCCCCATATAATTAGACCAAATAAATAATGTAGGAAAAAGAGAGAATCCTGAGCCTAGAATTGTTGCCCAAATTTCCTTATACCAGAGAACCCTTGCGAGAGCATTAACTCCCACACACATTTAATGCACTCATCATTGGTCATTAACTGAGCTTGAAGTTTTCGCCTTGTCTTTATTGTGCCTAGAGTGCTTGTTCTTTCTCCCGCCGACCACGCCATCTGACGGTCCCATTCATTTATTGCGCTTATCTTATATTTCCTATGTTAATATGCTCTTTGATGCAAGCTTGAACATTAAATATCTTTATCCTTGATCCACCTACGACTGGTGCCTATATTGCTTACCTAACGGTGTTAGTTCCGATCTTGATAAGGGGTTACACATCATTTAATACTAACTGTAATTGAAGAGCCCACATCTTACACATGCAATACTTTTTTATCAAGTTTTATCGCATTTAGTTCGTTGTATAGACAGAATTGAGATGGAAACACTCAAACCAATATGTGATAGACAAGTACAATATTCAAATAAAACTATGCACGTGTGCAATAAAGGAGATAAGGAGCCAAACATGTAGGAGATATAACTAATCACACCTCAATGACTCCAAACAATGTAAAGCATATGGATGAAACGATGTAGCATCTCAAATCACTATCAAACAATAGCGTGGAATATGGAATGAAATTATGACTATGGCTATCTTAAATGTTAGTCCATAAATGGTGCAAATAAAATGCAAAACTCTTTTTGTGATTTTAAAAAAAATTATAAAAAGATAATCTTTTTGACTTTTTCAAAAAATTATCAAAAATAAAATCTTTTTGGATTTTTCAATTTTAAAAAAAAGAAAATATTTTTGTATCTTTAAAAAAAAAATAAAAACCAAAACAAATAATGATACAAATGATACATTATAGAGCAAGGAATCATATGATATGAACATGAAAAATGCATCATACTTTAGACATGGTAACCACCCCTCAGTCAATTGTGTAAATTCCTAAAGACTTTCTAAGACTCTCGAATCTAAGGGCATCTAAAAGATTCGTGAAAATATCGGCTAATTGTAGGTAGTTAGACACAAAACTTAAGGATACGACCTTTACTTTTACTAACTCATGGATAAAGTGCTCGCGTATCCTAATATGCTTTATGTGCGAATGCTGAACTGGATTACGGGATATGTGTATCGCACTCATGTTATCACAGAAAATAGTCATGTTGTCGTATGATATCCCATAATCCTCCAACATATGCTTCATGCACAAAATTTGCGTGCAACAGCTCCCGGTAACTATGTACTCAACCTCCGTAGTGGAAAAATAGATGGAGTTTTGCTTCTTGCTTAACCAAGAGACAAGAGCATAACCAAAGAAGAAACACCCACCATAAGTTCTCTTACATCCATCTGCATCCCCGGCCTAATCGGCATCTGAATAGGCAGATAAATGATCATCGGTATCAAAGGAATACCAAATTCCAAATGAGAGAGTCCCACTCACGTATTTGATAATACGTTTAAGAGTGAGTAAGTGCGACACTTTTGGGGATGCTTGATATTACGCACAAACTCCAACACTAAAGGCTATGTCAGGATGACTGGTTGTCAAGTAGAGAAGACTACCTATCATACTCCGAAATAAGGTTTGCTCTACATCCTTGCTTGAAGTGTTCTTGCTAAGCTTTGTTGAGGTACTTATCGGGGTACGTGCGTTCTTAGCGGAGTCTAAACCAAATTTTTTCATAAGGTCTCTAGCATACTTGGATTGGGAGATGAACATCCCATCCTCTAGCTGATGAACATGGAGACCAAGGAAAAATGTAAGCTCACCAACCATGCTCATCTCAAACTCACTCTTCATCTTATCCTCAAAGTCGTGAGCATGTCGGTAGCATGTGGATCCAAAGACTATGTCGTCCACATAGACCCGAGCAACCAAAATAACACCTTCTCCTCTCCTAACAAATAATGTCTTATTAACTCCTCCTCTCATGAAGCCACGAGTTAAAAGATAGGAAGTAAGCCACTCATACCAAGCACGGAGTGCTTGCTTCAAACCATATAGGGCTTTTCTAAAAAAATAGACACGATTAGGGTGCTTAGGGACTTCAATCCGTTTTGGTTATTCCACATAAACTTCCTCCTATAGAATTCCATTTAGAAAGGCACTCTTAACATCCATATGGTATAACTTTAAGTGCAAATGACATGCGATGGCGAGTAGTAAGAAAATGGACTCAAGCCTCGCAACAGGAGCAAGTGTTTCATCAAAGTCTATACCCTCTATCTGTGTGTAGGCTTGAGCGACCAACCTAGCTTTGTTTTGAATTATGGTATGATTTTTATCCATCTTATCCTTGTAGATCCACTTGGAACCAATCACATTCTTCTCACTAGGTCAGAGGACTAGATCCCATACATCATTCTTTCTAAACTAAAGCAACTCATCCTGTATAACAGATATCCAGTGTTCATCCTTGAGTGCTTCCTTGACGTTATTGGGCTCAACTTTAGACGTGTAGCAAATAAAGCTAACCACATTCTCCATCTAAGCACGAGTCTTGACCCTTAGGTCGGGATCTCTTAAAATGGTAGTAAGATCATGACTTTTGCAAACCCAAGCAGGTGTGTTCCCTAAGTCAGGAGTAGGGTCCACCCTGGGTATGGGAGATATAATGGGATCAGCAGTAGGAAGTGCACCCTCCTCACACAAAAGTTTAGAATCAACAGACGCCGGTGGTTCGTCATCTTGCACGGTGACGTTTATTGACTCCATAACCTTAGAGCTACTCAGGTTAAAAACCTGATATGCTCTACTATTTAATGAACACCCTAATAATATTCCCTTGTCGCTCCGAGAGTCTAACTTTCCAAATTGCTCATTATCCAATAGGATGTAGCCTTTGCTCCTAAAGACACGAACATATAAAAGGCTGGGCTTTTTTTTCAGTCCATAATTCGCAGGGTGTCTTAAGTGTGTGTGGACGAAGGTAAACCCTATTCACCGTATGGCATGCGGTAGACACCGCCTCTTTCCAAAATCTCATAGCAACTCTACGACCTAGAAGCATAGATCTAGCCATCTCCTGAATCGTCTGATTATTCCTCTCAATAATCCCATTATATTGAGGAGTATTCATGGTCAAAAATTCATGTTTGATCCCGAGTCTATCATAATAAAGATATACTTTAGCTTCCTTAAACTCAGTGTCGTTGTCACTTCGCATTCTAATAATAGTGACACCATGTTAATTTTGGAGGACACGACACTTGGTCATAAGAAATTCCACAACATCGGATTTCTCTATCAGAAAACCTACAATCGAGTAATGAGAGAAATCATCTACCATCACGAGGATATATCTCTTACCACCCAAACTCTTTGTACGAGTAGGACCCATAAGATCCATTTGTATCAATTCAAGCACTTGTGAAGTGATAATGGAATTCAACTTCCCATGGGGGCTACAGACTTGCTTTCCCAACTGACAAGGTCCACAAACCACTTAAGTCTGCTTTTCAAGTGATGGCAAGCCACGTACTAGGTCCTTTTTAGATAATCTCTCAAAATCTCTAAAATTCACATGACCTACATGTTGATGCCACAGATCCATAGGAGTGATCATGGCATTGTTGCAGACAAATGAGGACTTGGGCATAATCCCATAGCAATTATCTTTAGTCCTCACCCCTTACAATAGAAGTTTATCGGCTTAATCATAAATATTGCACTCGTTTTGGTTGAATTTTACAGCAAAGTTAGCGTCGCACAACTCGCTAATGCTGAGAAGGTTTGATTTCAAACCTTTGAAGTACAAAACATCCTTTATCTTAGGAAATCTTGGTATCTCTATTGTACCTCGTCTCACTATGCTAGACTTGCTTCCATCTCCAAACGTAGCTTTACCTTCCTTACGATCCTTTAGGTAGGTAAAAAAAGTCACAAGTCATGTGTTTGGAGCACCCACTATCAAAGTACCACTGCGAGGTATTATGCGCTTTAAGAGCAACATGAACAACAAGGGATTTTGCGTTGTGCTTAGGCACCGAAGTGGAGGTAACCTTTTGTTTGCTGTTGTCATTGTTGGTTCTAGTTGGGATTCTGGAAGTATCCGCAGAAGAAAAAGAAATTTATTGGAACTCTTCCATTAAACTTTGAGATGTGGTGACTAAAAACTCAACCTGCTCTCTAAGACTCAAAAAATCGCTAGTGGCACGTGGTGGAGAGAAAGTACGTTGCGTCCGACCCAGACTATAATAAAACTCCCTAAGGTGGCCTTTTCTTTTGCAATAAGTACAAAAGTACACTGTTTTAGGCTGACCTTGGTTTGATTTTCTTGGCCGAACTCTTCTTTGGGGTTTTGGGTGATGGCCATATGGATTCGTAGTAAACTCGGGAATTAGTTTCTGTAAGGACTAAGTTTCCAATTGAGTCTTAATGTAGTTTTGACTTATTCTCGGAATAAAACACGTTTGAGTCATAGGTAGATTGTTATTGTCTGATCAATTACGAGACTATGACTTGTCGAAGATCAACTAAAGACGTTGCGGAAAAGCTACAAGAAATTAATCATGCCGAAGATTAATTGGTGCAAATTTATCGTCTTTAAAGTTTAATTACATTTCCTAGATCACTCAGGTATGAATGCATAATGAGAATGAAACTTAGAATTTTATTTTACAAAAATAAGGATGTTGTTTTTAAGAAAATATTTTAAAAGTGTTTTAAATGTTTACACTTAGTTTTAATCAGATGAGGACGAATTAGAGTTGATTTTTAGTAAAACTCTATTTTCAAAGTTGGATCCATCAAAACTCTAAATTTAGGTGACGTCGTTCAAACGACAAACGTTGTCGTTCGAACGAGAGTTACTGTCGTATGAACGACGTAGTATCTCGCTTAAACTCGATTCCTCCACCGCCTTAAGATAATTATAAATAGGGGTGTTCAGTTTTCTCAAAGTGCGTGCAGTGCAAAAAATAGTTTACCATACATAAAGGTTTCTGCACAATATTTTCTAAGTGTTTTCACTATAAAACATCCTTAGAGTTTCAAGATCCGAGCTTTTCATTATCATATGTTCTTGTGATCTTGTTGGCACCAAGTTTGAGGTTATATTGAATATCCATTGCTGGTTTTGCGGTGAAGATTCGGTAGATACCGGTTTCGACATCGTAGGTGATAAAAGGCCGTATCGGTGGCTACCGAGGCATTCGTGGAGGTGACTGCTGTGGACGAGCATCGTAGAAGAATGTTACTTTCCATGTGGGCACTGTGAAGATTGGTAGAAGATTAGAGGAGCGTCAAGTCTCGTAGGGGATCGAGTCATTGTATAATACTACCGTCTGACTTTGTAAAACCATTCTCATAGTGATTGTCTGGCCTGGGCCGACCGAGTTTTTTTCCCGATTGGATTTTTCCTTGTACATTGGCGTTATGAGTATTGCTTTACTTTAGTTTACTTTCTTTAATCACTAGTTGCATGCCTAGGGCTAAACAAGATAGAATCAGGTTAAGTTAATTTGTGTCACAACTTGGTTTGATAAAACTGAAAAAGATTTTTTCGTAAAAAGAAAAAGTTGGTTTGCATTCATCCTTAACTTAATTTCACTCAAGCAAAAGTTTTTATTGAAAGTTATAATTTGGGGACCTATAAATTGGTATTAGAGATAGAAATGCATTTTTATTGTGTTTGATCCTTGTTGCTTGTAAGGATGAATTTTGGAAATTATTATAGTTTTCGCTATCCTGTTTTTTATGGCACTAATTATGCTTATTGGAAAATGCGAATGAAAAATGCTTTAAAATCTATTAATGAGCGTGTCTAGTTAGCTGTTGAAAAAGGTTAGACGCAACCTGTCACACGGGAAGGTGAGGTTACTAGTTTAAAACCCCTTGAGTCATGGACTGAGACTGAACATAGGCTTGCCCTGTATAACTCTAAAGGTCTGCACGTTATTTCCTCACATGTCACACCTGAAGAGTATAATCGTATCATGACTTGTGAAACTTCGAAAGAAGCTTGGGATACACTGGCACTCACTCACGAGGGCACGAGAACGGTTAGGGCGTTTAAGTTGCAAAATGTCACTACACATTTTGAGACGATTAAGATGTTAGAGAGTGAGACATTTGATGAGTTTTACACTAGGTTGTCCACAATTGTTAATACGATATTTAACCTAGGTGAGAAGATTCCCGATAACCGGGTGATTAAGAAAATTTTGAGATCATTGCCGAGTAGGTTTGATGCTAAAGTGACCGTTATGAATTCCCTTGGTATGCTTAACTCGTCGAAACTGGAAGAGATCGTAGGTGACCTGTAAACCTATGAAATCGATATGTTTACCTCCAAGAAATTGCCAAAGAAAGAAAATGGCATTGCTTTGAAAGCCCTGAAGGAGGAAACTAAAGTTTCGAATGACGACTCTGATCCTGACTTTGAGGATGTCGTCTTGTTGGCAAGAAAGTTCAAGAAGTTTCTTCAAATCTATAAGCAATAGAAAGATGCCAAAAAGTTTGAGAAATTCAAGAACAAGGGATACTCCACCCCTAAGGATAATACTGAGAAACCTAAGAGATATGATTCTTGATCGAGGTGTAAACCGAGCGTCCGTGTAATACGCTAGTCGTTGTTATCGGCTTCCAACCTCAATAAAAAAAACCTAAACTTGTAACTACACTCTTAAGGAGTATAGTGGCGAGTCTGGGTATCGAATCCACAGGGAATTAGGACGTGTGAACGTGACGACAAAGGTAAGGTAGTTTAATCCTAAAGTTGATGTTAAATAAAAGAAAAGAAAAAGATTATTGATTTTTGAATTTTACCTATGAATTAACTAAATTCAATTAAATTAACCTAAGCATGCAAAATTAAAAAACTAAGAAGGAATTACTATGAATGAAAAAATGGGTTAAGAATACAATCCCCCAAACCCTAGTGTGTATGCCAGTACAAAATTAGTCATAAATTAGATAATTGATCAGACCCAGTCTTTAGTACTCCAAAGCATTACATATATGAGGTTCAAGACCGCATCATACATAATCAAAGAATGAGTAAAGCAGTGTTGCAATAGTTCACGCACGTTGCATCCTTAAGCACCGCGGTTACCTAGGGCAAACGAGGTCAAAAGGTCTACAATGGTTGTGAAACTATATAACACGATCTAATCACTTATTTAATTTAGAGGACAAATTTTATATCTATGCATACCACATCGGGTTGGGTTCATGCATCCCCACCCGTAAAAACTTAGCTAGACATGGGTTTATGAGAAAACAAATTCATAACAATGCATGTAATTATGGATCTAAGAAACATTGTAAAGACAAAAATTACAAAACAGTTGATAGTTGAATTGAAATTAGAATTAAGATAAGATAAGAGAATGGAATTTTAAACTTGAAATCTGCACTAAGGGAGAGAGATGATTGAATCCAGAAATACTTCTTGTTCTTACAAACTAGGGCTTTTCTAAAAATAAGAAATTTGTCTACTACAAACTCTCTAAAATCTGATTCTCTCTCTAAAATTCTATTCTACTCTCTAGAATTCGACTCCCTTGGAAGGATGTAGGGCTTGACCTTTTATACACCCAAAAAATGACTTTTCCCATGCCTCTCCACGTTTTACAACTAATAAAAACGAATTAAACAAGAAATTTCATGAGTTTTGACTCTTCAGCTTCCAGAATTAATTTCAACTTTTGACTTTCTGTCTCCAACTTTAAATGGGCATAACTTCTTCACCGTAGCTCGGATTGGAGTGCCGTTTTTTCCAATATTCTTGTAATTTAGAGCTCTTAAACTTTCTAGTTGGCCCCACCTCCGGACTAAGGCTGAAAAATTACGAAAATGCCCTTCAACTCTCCATTTCGTGGTTTCTTTCATTGTTTTGAGTTCTCCTTCACACTAACTTGCATGAAATACCTATAAAGCACATGAGAAATACACAAAACACGAAATACTTGCCAAATGGGGTTAGTAGCATAAATTTGAGACAAATCTAAGCTATTTACACTGCACGGGATCATAAAAATACCAAAATTAAGGGGATAAATGTGAAGAATATGTGCCTAATCAATTCTGATAGGTGTTTCGGGTGTGAGGGGTATGGTCACAAAGTAGCTGAGTGTACCACTAGACTTAAGAAAGAGGATAAGAAACCGATAGCATACAACGCCAACTTAAGTGATAGTGAACCGAAAGAGGGAGAGGATTCCCCCATTGAGAGTAACTTTGTTGCGTTTATGGCATGTCATGTGAGCGACAACGATATATCTTCCCATGAGGATAATCATGTGTATGACACTTCTGAGACTGTTGAGAATACTTCCCGAGAGGGTGAGGGTGATGAGAGCGAGGATGAGGAGATTGACGTAGGAGAGTTACAAGTTGCATTTCAAGAGTTATTTGAGGAGACGGTAAAGGTTAAAAAGTCTAACTCGAAATTGCAAGCTAAGTTTTTTTTTTGGTAAAATGTGATTAATTAGAAGAGGCAAGCCCCAAAGATTACAAAACCCAAAGGCCAACACAATCAAACAAAAGCAACAACCTGCCAAAAGGACACACATGCCCAAAAGAAAATACTCACATATAAGCCTAACTAGACCAATACTAAAAGGCATGCAGGCCCTAACAAAACACAAATCCAACCAACTAAATCCAAACACAAAAGACTCCACAATAAACCCACAAAAACATCCAAACCAAAGGACAACAAAGAGCCCAAGAAAAGGCCTCTAGAATAATCCTATCTCACGACCTTGACAACACGTGCCAGCACCTCCAAATCAACCAATAGGAAAACAACACTAGGAATCCACTATTATCAAAACTCCACCATCATCAGCCATCAACTGAGCCTGAGACCACAAGCAATATCTATCTTCTTACACAACCATATGATCTCCGGAACCAACATACAAAGCAAATCCATACACAAACCATCCAAACCAAGATCTGATAGAGCCAAACCAGATCTGATAAAGACATCCAACACTAGTAGCAACACAATCTAAACCAACATTTTCAACGGCTTTACACCTCTCCTCTTCAACCATGTTTGAGAAGCAAACCCTACTAAAACTCGATCAGGAGCTTATTACATGCAAACTAGAGATAAGCTTTTCAACTCTCACATCAATTATTTGAAAATGTTTTCAGTTATCCCCCAAGTTTTTGCTATTTCCCAATTTTCTCTTGTTCTCTGAATGTTCCTCCACTTGCATGTTGCTTCTTGTATCATTTTCTCAACTTTTCTAAAGACTTCAACTTCATTGTTCTGTATTTTCTTGAAGATACGATTATTTCTTTCCCTCCATATGCTATAAACTGTGACTGAAAGGCTTAATTTGTTGATGTTACTACTCAATTCATTTCTCTTGAAACTTATATCTGCTATTTCTTCAACAAAACTCTTTTTCCCTCTAACCTGGCCATTAAAATTCAAAACTTGCTTCCAAATTTTCTCTGAAAAATTACAATTAAAGAAAAGGTGATTTCTGCTTTCCCTATCATTTACACATAGAACACAGTCATCATCCTCAATAATGCTGCATTAATTGCAAGCTAAGTTGAAAGAACGTGCCAAAGAAAATGATGCTGCATTAATTGAGGATCTTAGGGTATGGGAGAAGAAGCTTAGGGAGAAGCTAGAGTACGTCGAGAAAGATAGAGACACCCTTAAAGGCTTGATGGAGACTTTGAAAAAGGAGGTTCTAGAGTTTGAGGAGTCTAGGCGTCTACTTGAGTATAGGATTGAGGAGTTGGAGGAGAGTTTGAGAGACTCATCTAGAGTTAAGTTTGATTTAGAGGATAGAAGTGAGAAGTTGGATAGGATGCTAGGCACCATCCAAATTAAGAGAGATAGGGGTGTTATTGGCTTTGATGACCGTGTTGTTCCCATTCCCCTCGAACGTGTAAGAGAGCCACATAGGAACGTTAGAAAAGGACCACATCTAGGTAACTTTCCATACCATCGCTACACTTGCATATTTTGTGGTAGCAAAGGTCACCTTAGAAAGTTTTTCTATGACCTTAGGAATGCTCCTCGAAAGTTTAGGAAGCTTAGGAATAAAGTTGCCCCGATTCCCCCCACCCCCATGCGTCGTTACACACCTACTTGGGTTAGGAAGTCGAATTTTGTAGCTTTATGAATAAAACTTCATGGTTCTCATTTGGTTGCACTTGATTCTTCTCATACTAAATCTAAAGGTTGAGTGTGTTACCATCTTTATCATTTTGTATTATATTTTTTTTTATTGTATATTATTTGAAAAATACAAAAAGATTTTGTTTTTGATAAATTTTTTGAAAAATACAAAAAAGATTTTTGGTTTTGAAAATTGTGAAAAAACACAAAAAGATTTTTCTTTTATTTAAGTCAAAATATTTTGAAAAAGCCAAAAATATTTTCGATTTTATTTTTGTGTCATGAGTTAACATGTTTGATGTGGCATATTGGTGTGCTTGGACCCCTTTCCTTAAATTATCCATGTGTCTAGGACATTTGGCCATTATTATCGATGCTTAGAATGATCTTAACTATTGTATTATGGGGTTGTTTCGAAGTTGATATGCGTTTTGATTTGACTTTGTGAATATGCCATCTTTGCACACATGCACGAGTTTATATGGATGTTTGACTACTCTTGCATATTTGAGTTTGGTGAGATGTTCTTATCTCAATTCTATCATCTATGCATAAGTAGACATAAGGAGGAGGTGTGCATGTAATAACTGTTTATTCGTGAGCATTTTAATCTATATTGAAAATATGATGAGTGTACGGGAAAGGGCCGCGATAGTGTAAAATTAACTCGTCGTGAAAGCCACCATTTAAAAGAGACAAAAAAAAATCATAAGGTAATAAAAAGAATCATATGCCAAAATGGGCCAAACTAGTTTAGTTCCTTCAAAAGAAAATATGATATATTTGAGGGAGTTTGGATGGATTAAAAAATTTAAACGGGTTTGCACAAAGAATCCTAATGTTGAAAATTCGTGGCATGACGCTATCGTTTGTAGAATCGTTAAAATTACGGATTCGTGTGCATGATGTTTGTTTAGTTCATTAAGCTCACTTTAAATATCACATATATGGCTATGATAAAGTTTGATGATTAATTGCTATCAATTAGAGCTTCTTGATCGTTTCGATGTGTTGGAATTATGATTTATATGCTGTAGTTCACGCCCATACATTCCATGTTCATGTTTGAGCACATCGATACTATGTTAGCATGTTACTCATATTTGTTAGTTTTTGAGTTTTCTTAGTTTAACTACTGTTTTGCCACTGTTTCGCAGTTTTGATCCCTTTCCAGTTAGAATTTTTACATAATTTTTCCACCGGACAACACTGTTTAATTTTCTGGGGAGACTGTGAAAGTTTAGTAATGTCATTTGAACAACATCTGTCTTCTTTCAAGCGATTTCGCTTCTCGTTCAAACGACATCCCTGGCTCGTTCGAACGATAATTGTTTGACCAGTGTTGAATTTTTCTGGTAGATCTCTGTTACAGTACTGCATAATGATTCATATTTTGGTACTGGGTTTCTATTTACGCAGTTCACTTTGATCTTTAACATATTTCGCTGCATTAGTTAGTATATCACACATGCTTAGAATGATATATTTTTATGTGATTCATTGCTTGTTAACTACTAATTTGACATTTCTTGATCATTTTTTAGCTGGTTATTGCATGTTTATCTAGTATAATATGAGTTAATCAATTTAGTATATCTCATACTAGATTTGTTTATCTTTTCACCGATTTGTCTATTTGAGACAAATAGTGGGAGAGATGTCTGTGATGTAGGGGGAGTTTTGTGAGTTTTATGCTTTTTGGTATCATGTTTATATCATGTTTACTAACATAATAAATGAATTTCATATTGATTTATATCATTTGTTCCTCCATACTTCACTTGGTATTTGTCTGTTTCATGTATGTAGGTATGCTTAAAGATATTCAAGATTTCAAGTCTACATCACATTCAGACATTCAGAGACAGTTTCATGCTTGTCGGTCCTTTGTTGAAGAATCTTATCCTGTACTGATGATGTATTTTTTATTTTAAGTTTATGGGATGGGATTTAGGCGTCATACGGCTTGACGACCCGACTTAGGCATTTCACCGCCGGTTTTGTTCCAGAATAGTCAAAGGGGGAGATTTGTAAGGAATAAATTTCCAATTGAGTCTTAATGTAGTTTCGACTTATTCTTGAAACAAAACACGTTTGAGTTATAGGTAGATTTTTATTATCCGATCAACTACGAGACTATGACTTGTCGAAGATTAATTGAAGACATTGCGGCAAGGCTCAAGGAATTAATCATGCCGAAGTTTAATTGGTGCAAATTTATTGTCTTCAAAGTTTAATTACATTTCCAAGATCACTCAGGTATGAATGCATAATGATAACGAAACTCATAATTTTATTTTACAAAAATAAGGATGTTATTTTTAAGAAAATGTTTTAAAAGTGTTTTAAATGTTTACACTTCATTTTAATCAAATGAAGACGGATTAGAGTTGGATAATAATTGGTTTTTAGTAAAACTCTGTTTTTAAAGTTGGATCCATCAAAACTCTAAATCTAGGCGACGCCGTTCAAATAACAAATGTTGTCGTTCGAACGAGAGCTGCTATCGTTCGAACGAGATTCTTCTATCGTCTTAAAATAATTATAAATAGGCGTGTTCGGTTTTCTCAAAGTGTTACCATACAGAAAGGTTTCTGCACAAAGTTTTCTAAGTGTTTTCATTATAAAACATCCTTAGAGTTTCAAGATCCGAGCCTTTTATTATCATATGTTCTTATGATCTTGTTGGCACCAAGTTTGAGATTATATTGAAGATCCATTGATGGTTTTGCGGTGAAGAATCGGTGGATACCGATTTCGACATCGTAGACGATACAAGGTCGTATCGGTGGATACCGAGGCATTCGTGGTGGCGACTGCTGTGGACGAGCATCGTGGAAGAAGGTTACTTTTTGCTTGGACACTGTGGAGATTGGTAGAAGATCAGATGAGCGTCAAGTCTCATTGGGGATCGAGTCATTGTATAAGACTACCGTCTGACTTTGTAGAACCATTGTCATAGTGATTGTCTGGCCTGGGCCATCCTAGGTTTTTTTCCGATTGGGTTTTTCCTCTTACATCAGTGTTGTTAGTATTGCTTTACTTTATTTTACTTGCTTTAATCACTAGTTGCGTGCTTAGGGTTAAACAAGATAAAACCAAGTTACGTTAATTTGTGTCACAACTTAGTTTGATAAAATTGAAAAAGAGTTTTTCATAAAAAGAGAAAGTTGGTTTGCATTCATCCTTAACTTAATTCCACTTAAGAAAAAGTTTTTATCGAAAGTTATAATTTGGGGATCTACAGTTTCGATGTCACATGAGACGTGGAAGCACTATCAAAACCTATTCCCTACCTTTCACCAAACCCTAAAGCATGGGCGAGGAGCATATTTCCCATCTTTCCAGATCTGTCCTCTATCTTTACCTTTACCTCCCGAGCTCTCTCAAGGTCATAAGTGGGTGTTTAGGGAGGAATGGATCTCACTCGTAAGGCTAGCCACTTACTCGATCAAGTCCCCTTTCTCTTTCTCTAAACTACTCTCTCCCTCTCTCTCTCTCTCTCTCTCTCTCTCTCTCTCAAGGCAGTGTTAATGGAGGACACTCTCTCTCTCATCTCTCCTAAGTCTCTCTCTAAGGAAACTATCCTAAGTGCTAACGCTTTGTTACACTTTTTAGTTTTAAAAGAATCAGCATATAAATCATCATATGCGCATCGTAGGTCACTCTCACTCTCACTTGCACCATCCTCCCCCTCGCTCACATCGCTTTCATTGTCGAGGTGTCCCTGTGAAGTAGCTTTCTTATCATCGTGAGGTGCACTGTCAGCACTCACATGACTAGCCATGAATGCGGTGAAGTTACATTCATGCGGTGACTCGTTTTTCGAATCCAACGACTCGACCTCACTGTCGTCACTAAGGGAGGCATTTGAAGCTGCTTTGCCTTTGCCTTGACGTTTCAACCTAGTAGGACACTCAAATGCCTTATGACCTCTACCGACACACTCATAACATATCTCCTCATTTTTCTTAGGCGTGTCCTTTTTATCTTTATCATTTTTCTTTTCAAACTTATGTTCCTCAAAATTCTTTTTATCTTTGAAATTGCCATTTTTTTTTAATTTGAGAGATTTCTTGAATTTTTTTTGCAAACAAAGCCAAATCATCTAAGTCAAAATCAAACTCCAAATCAGACATATCTTCCTCTTTTCTCTTAGACGACTCACCTCTCTTTCTTGATGATCCCTCACTCTTCCTAGCTTCGGCTTTAAGTGTTACCCCTTTATCTTTTGATTTTATCGTGTTAGGAAATATGTCAATTTCATAAGTCAGAAGGTCTCCTACAAACTCTTTAAATTTCAGACTACTCAAATTTCCTATCGAATTTAGCACAGTGACTTTAGGGATAAAACACTTGGGCAGTGATCTCATAATCTTTTTAACTACTCTAGAATCAGGAATGTGTTCACTTAGATTGAAACTAGTGTTTACAATATCAGACTAGCGTGAATAGAATTCATCAAAACACTCAGTATCAAGCATGGTGATTGTTTCGAACTGTGTAGTTAAATTTTGTAATTTTGATTCTTTGACTGCATTAGTCCCCTCATGGGTAAGTTATAAAACACCCCATGCTTCTTTAGACGTGGTGCACGTCATAATACGTCTAAACTCCTCAGGGGTGACAACACTCGAAATTGCACTAAGTCCACGTGAGTTATATGTGCTCCATTTAAATTCATCCTCAGTCCATGTAATCATAGGTTTTAAATTTGTTATGTTATCTACAGTGACAGTGGGAGGTGTCCACCCTCTTTCACATATAACCCAAACACGTTCATCGATGGCCTTTAAGTGGGATTTCATACGGGCTTTCCATTATGCATACTTTGTCCCGTAAAAAATTGACACTCGATTTTACAAGTTTTTCATTGAAATTGCGCTTTTTTAAAAATCAATTTTTAGACCAAAATTGATATCCAGAAAAATTTTGCTGAAAAAATTACACGTATAATTATGTAATTGGCTCTGATACCAATTTCAGAGTGCGCCAGCAATCAACGAACCAACTTGTTTAATTAAATTCTAATTTTAGTCCCAAAAATCCTAACTCTTGCAACTAATTGTGATTGACTAATTAAATGAAATCAAGCATGCACATAATCACAAATATGAGGAAAAATCCCCCGAAGGTGAAAAACCTTTGTTTATTTCACTATATCTTGTAATACTTACAATTACAGAGAAATATAGCTTGACACACGAATACCCGCAGACGTCGATTCGTTGTCGTCGGCAAGAGATCCTGTAAGATCTCCAAATTCCAATCGTCAGAAATGGAGAATCAACCTTCTTCTCCACAAGTGTACTAAAGATGAGTCGAACAATTGATCTAGGGTTTAAATGATTCACATATGAATTTGGGACAATTTGGTGAATCGTAAAGAGGTTCAAAACTCTAAAACACGAAGTCTTATTTGTAGCAGATTATGCAGAAAAGAGAGTTGGAAGACTTGGAAAAACGTGTATGCAGAATACTGAATTTATAGGAAAATTAAGGCGGCGGCTCGCTCGAACGAGATATCCATCTCACTGGAACGAGATGCCTACTCCGTTTGAGCGACATGCACATCTCACTTGAAGTAGCTACGCGCAATATTGGGTGTCGTTTGAACGACCCAAGCGTAAAAAAGTACACCTCTTGACATAGAAATTTTTTTTTTCTTAAAGAAAAATATTTTAGGTACTAAAAAATGTTTATAAAAAATTCCCAAATAAATACGTAAACCTTAAAAATTCCAAATTAAATATTTTACCATAATCGCGAGTGGAGTAGTGGGAATGTTGAAGATGTAGTTGCACGTTGCATGTTGAGGTTGCACTACGCACGTATGAGGACGATGGATGCGTGAAACTTTGGATTCGGATCGAGGCCGTCATGGATGATTGTGATGATGTGCCGAATGTAACGGTATTAGACATACTAGCTGTGATCTGGGATGCTCAGAAAATTCCTAGATTCTAAAAAGGACATTTATAAAATCATGTCCTTACATATAAAATCTATACTCTAGCGAGTTTGCATAGGTACAACACACATTAACATGGCCAATCAACACTTCACCCATGCACATACCGTAACACCCATATAAATTTCTCGAAATAGTCAAGCCAGTGTAGGTCCCGCACATACAATGTAGTCAGTTGATGTACACCCGCACATACACTGACGTCATAAACCATCAATCTATAATACCCGCTATTATCTAAGGTAATAATTATATTCTCATTATTTTATCATGTTCTTGTTAATTACCACTAGCCCCAAAAAATCACTCGGGGATCACAAATCAAATCCATCTCGAGTCTCATATCTAGAGATCACCAAAACCTTATGTAGCTCCTAGTCCATCACCTAGGAAAACACCCAAAACCATAATCATGCTCTAGTCTCACATTTAGGATGAAATCAAAGTAACATGTATCTTCTAGTCCCATACTTAGAAAACAACTATCCGCAAAAATGACCACTCTTTAGTCCCATACCTATAAATTGTCAACTGTAAAAATGACCACTCTCTAGTCCGATACCTAGAAAGCATCAACTATAAATCAAAGTTTAATTAAAATAACCCAATAATGCCAATGATATAATTATCTTAATATATGCCAAATCTACAATTTTCACATTTTCTTGTCCAACCTCATATTCGTTTATTCCATCTTTATACAAGTCCGAGATGTGAATTAAATCAATTACACCATAAGATTTATCGTTTCTACAAAATATTCTAACAAGTTTTCCGAACCAATATTCTAATTTGATTGAGATTTCATCAAATCAAAGCATATATAATTATTTAAACATGCGAGTTAACAATTTTCAACAATATATTTTAATGTTCTACAATATATTCATCATTTATATGACTTCAGAAGCCTTCACATATTTTCAAAAATTATATATCATTTATCATTCAAATTGATCCAATTTCCAATATCAATTGCGCACAATAATCAAAGCATGCGAGATTTGAAGTAATAAATCCAATTTCACAAGTTCATAAAAACATATTTATAATTAAGTTACCACTTCCCTTAATTAAGTTTTTAATCATATATACTAAACATGGATATTTAGGGTTTAGGCAACATTTAAATCAATAATACTTAACGAGAAAATAGAGATATTTTTGCCTTATATGAAAGTATTCTAAAAATATAAATAACATAGGTTATTCCTCTTTAAAAAATATACAGTTGTTCTTCTTTGACCTTCTTAAAATCTTAGTGTATAGCCTCTCAAAGTTGAAAGTTATGTAATGGGGTTTATGAGTGAAAATAATAAGGTTCTTTGCATTTTTGTTTTAGGCAGAAGAGTCGCGAGCATACAAAAAGAAAGTCTCAGCGTCCCTTTATAAAATCTACTGAGAGTCCCATTCGAGTAAACCACACGGTCTCCATAAAACCACCCCTGCTAGGGGACCGTCGACCTAGCCGCTATCTAGGTCGCCATATCGGTATCTAGGCCACTATAACGGGCGTGATCCCTGCTATAACAAGCCCAAGCCTGTTTATAGAAAGCTCTTTGTATAGTCATTATAGAACAAAGATCTTTAACCCAAACCCAAATAATACCTACAAAATGTGATAAAAACTAATATAAAGATAAGTGGGATTTAATCAATCTTTCAAGAGTGGGAGTAAATATGTGAAGATAATTGAAAAAATTCTAAATATTTTTTACAATATTTTTCAAACAATTTCAAAGGATGATAAGTTCTAATTAACTAAATGAGGAGAGATTTAAACTAAACTAGTAATAAGAACTAAGTGAAAGAGAGATGAAATAGAAAAAAATGTGACTAAAATGAAAGAAATACAAGGAATGAAAATCTACCATGCAGAAAATAAAAATAATATATGAAAATCTAACTAAACATAATATTTACAAATTTGTCTCTCAATAAGTAACAATCTCAAAGAGAGAAAATAATTATAAAATAAGAAAAAAGAAGAATATATACAATATGTATAATGGGTGAACTCTGAAATACTCCTCAACGTTGAGATAAATCTGATAAAAATAACAAACAATCTCCACAAGGATTTGAATCTTGGTATTTCTCCATATAGATGGAACTTTTAATGTACTCTTAAATAATGAGAGAAATTTTCTAAAAATACAAATTCTTTAACTATAAACTTGTACATAAAAACTCATCCTAAAGAGATAAGTTGTTTCTTTTTCTTCACGTCTCTTTTAACCACCCTACAATTTCAAGAATGAAAGTATGAGGAGATCGATTAGGGTTTGAGGTCCACATGTAGATTCCTTTTCACAAGAATTTATAGGCGAACAGTGGGAGATCATGAGGAAACATACTTCGAAGATGTTGATCGGATTGCGAAGAAAAGTTTAAAATACCTATTATTGCTAATCATAAATTGCAGATTAAAAATGGTGGCTCTACAATTAGAAAGGTGAAGGCAACCAAATTAATAATGACAGAGTTAAAAATCCTTGATACGACAATTGGTCCAACTACTGTTCAAATGAGGAAGTTAGATGATCAAGTGAAACAAGTTGATTCGATTCTTAGTTCGAAATTGCTTAATAATTCAAATGAGTTGATTAATATTAGTGGTCCGGTGGTCCATAGGAGTGGCAAAGCGCCCCTGATTGAAGATGAGAATTATGAATGCCAATTTTTATATCTGCATAAGTCCAATGGGAAGGATCTTCAACCTAACATGTCAAATCAGAAAAAGAAGTCAGAAATCCACAAATTATGGGTTAATGTTGCAAATTATAATCATGACGGAAACTCGAGTAATCAACTCAATTATGTTCCTGTTTATAAGGATGTTCCTGTTTGTAAGGACGATGATTGAATAAACAGAGTTATTATTGATAAAGTGAAGTGGAAGAGGAAATAATTAGATTGAAATCTGTAACTGTGGTTTATGTGTTTGAAGCCAAAATTTCTTTTGGAGATATGAGAGCATATGCTATGCGAAAATGGAATCAATTTGGGAATTTTAACATATTCATGCTGAAAATTGGGGTGGTGGTTGCATTTGATAACTTTTGAGTCCTAATTATAAGTTATGGAACTTACCCCTTGGTCATTTAATAACAAACCCTTAATTGTCAAATCTTGGGATATTGGAGTTAATATGGAGAAGGAAGGTATAGTTAAAATCCCAATTTGGGTCAGACTCTCTGGCCTAAAATTTCACTTATGGGCAGACTCTGTTCTTAGAAAGATTGCTAGTATAATTGGCAGACCCTTATTCACTGACAAGATGACAACTCAGAGGGAAAGAGTCACCTATGCTCGAATATGTGTTAAGATTGATGTGGGAAGTGAACTACCAGAAGGTATTTCTATATATGACCAAGATGGAATAAAATTGATTCAGAAGATAGAATATAAATGGATTCCTATGAATTGTGCACCATGTAATGTGTTTGGACACAAGGAGGAGAACTGTAAGTTTATAAAAAGGCTTACTCAGGTATGGAGGAAAATTAAGAATTCGACAAAACAAGTCTTAGAGTCCCAGAGCAACACTGGTAAAATGATAAAAGAGAATGAGAGAGAAGGAGATAAGCAAATGGAGAATAATGCGGTTATAAGAAAGAATGATGATCTCAAAGTTGGTTGTAGTTGTGATGTAAACGAGGCAACCCCTATAGAAGACAGTGAAGAACATAATGTGGTTTCATTGATCAATACTAAAGGAGAAAAAGCCTTACTAGCAATGTAATTTATATGGAAAATGTGTTTGATATATTACAAAATGTGGATGCTGAGTCCAATGTCAGAAACGATGAAGAAGCAAGAATAATAGTTGTTTAAGATCGCCTTGTGATCACTGTTAAGGGTAATACTGAAGCTCAGAAGAAGACTAATTCCTCAGGAGTAAAGCAAGTTCCCAATTATGGAAATAAAGTAAAGAAAATGGGTGGTAAAGATATGTATAAACACTAAGCATGATTAATATTGTCATATGGAATATAAAGGGGATGTAATGCCCCTCATAAACAAAGAGAAGTGTGAAAATATATTAGGGATAATAATATCAATATGACTTGCTTAGTTGAAATTAAAGTCAATAGAAATAACATTGATGTTGTTAAACAAGTATGCTTCTATAGTTGTGGTCTTATCCATAATACCCCAGATTATGGGTCTGGGAGAGTTTGGATTGCATAGGATACTAATGTGCTTGATGTTGACGAAATTAATAGTATGAGAGACTTGTAAGTTAAAGTTGATATTAAGAATACTAATAAGTACTTTATATTCACTGGTATATATGGTGATAATGAAATAGTCCTTAGAGTGAATTTATGGAATTATTTAGAAGGTGTGGCAGCTATATTTAATAAAGAAGATTGGATCATTGGAAGGAATTTTAATATGGTTAGAAGCAGTAATGAAAGACTTGGAGGTAATGGGGTGGATTGGGAGGAGTCAGGGGAATTTAACCAATGTATTAATAATATTGTGGTGGATGATTTCCCTGTTAAGGGTAACTGGTTTACATGGAATAATGCAAGGGATGGTAATACCAATATCCAAAGCAGAATAGACAAAGTTTTGCATAATGAATGCTGGCTCCTGTTCTTCATGGATTATAAGGTTTAGGTGGATTTTTTAGGAATTTCAAATCGTACTCCCCTTATTTTGTCCATCCAGCTTATTAGAGAAAGAGTCAATAGACCTTTTAAATTCTTCAATTTCTGGATGAAACATAAGGATTTTAGAGATATTTTAAAGAATGGGTAGGATACTGCTATTGATGGGAATTCAATGTTTAAAGTGGCAAAAAACTCAAATTCTTGAAGAAAGATTTTAAAAATCTTAATAAAGTATGGTATTCCAATATCTCCTTTAGGGTGAATGTTAATAAAGTTGAATTAGATAGGATTCAAAGTGATCTTATCCATAATAGGGGTGATGCAGATTTGCTTCAGGCTAAAAGGGAATGTTTAATGGAGTATTTAGAGCTTAAAAATACGGAAGATGAATTTTTTAGACAAAAATCTAGGATTTCTTGGTTGGAAATAGGGGATAAGAATACTTATTTCTTTTATAAGAAGGTTAAATGTTATACTAATATAAATAAAATCCTTTTTATAAAGTATAAGAAGGGTATTCAGTATAAAGGTCAGCAAGCAGTGCACGAGGAAGTTATGAGGTTTTTCTCTAATCTACTGGGATCTAGTCAGGAGAGGGGTGTCTCTTACATTGGAAAACATTTTGGACTCAGACAGAGATGGCCTGAAGAAGATCAGAAAAATTTATTGCTAGGAAAAGTGTCTAGAGAGGAAGTTACAAAAGCTCTATTTGATATTGACCCTAATAAAGCCCCAAGACCTGATGGTTACAGTGCAAGTTTCTTTCAAAAGAACTGGGATATAGTTGAAGATAAAGTGGTGGATGCGGTGTTATCCTTTTTTAGATCTAGGAGAATTTTAAAAGAATAGAACAACACTGTGATTTATCTGATTCCCAAGATTACATGTCCTAATACCATGAAGGATTTTAGACCCATTTAATGTTGTAATACCACTTACAAAATTATTTCCAAGGTGTTGGTTACAAGACTTGCTAGAGTAATGCCTATGCTGGTCAATAACAGACAGTCTGCCTTTATTAAAGGCAGGAGCATAATTGATAACGTGTTATTGATGCAGGAGCTTATTAAAGGTTATCAACTTAATGCATGGCCTCTTAGATGTGCTATCAAAACATATATTATAAAAGCCTATAATTTTTTTAAGTGGGATTTTATTTTAGATATTCTGAAAGTTGTAGAATTCACTGAGAAATTATGTAATTAGATCATGGAATATGTTAAGACTATTAGTTTTTCTGTAAGTATTAATGGGGTGGGGGTGGATGGTTGCTTCAAAGGAACAAATGGGCTGAGAAAGGGTGATCCCATTTCCCCTTACCTATTACTGTTGGTCATGGAAGCCTTTTCATGGATGCTTGATGATGAAATCAGCAAGGGTCAATTCTCCTTTCATCCCAAGTGCAGTGAAATAAAGATCTCTCATGTTATGTTTGCTGATGATTTGTTTATAATGTCTAAAGTTGATGTTAATTAATTGAAAGTGATTGATAAAGTTCTTCAAGAGTTTAAAGGAATGTCTAGCCTGGGGGTTAGTAAACCTAAAAGTGAGATATTTTTTGTTGGTATCGGAGAAGAGGAAAAAATATACTTAGCAACTTGATGGGTATGAAAATTGGTAGTCTGTCAGTTAAATACTTGGGTGTTCCTCTTATCTCTATAGGATTGAAGGCAAATGATTGTAATGTACTAGTCGAGAAGTTACTGAGCAAGATTAAAAAATCGACTAACTGATGGCTTTCCTATGCTTGGAAGGTACAACTTGCTATTGTTGTTCTCAAGAGTACTCAAGTGTATTGGATATGTATATTTATGCTTCCTAAAAGGATTATCAAAGAGATTGATCAAATAATAGGAAGCTTATATGGACAGGGGTTGACCTTAATAAACATGGGGCTAAAGTGGCTTGATATGTCTACCTTCGGAAGAAGGAGGCTTAGGTATTAAGAATTTATTTGTGTGGAACAATGTGTGTATGATGAAAAATCTATGGGATGTGTTTAGGAAGAAAGATTATCTATGGGTCAAATGGATACACTATGTAATGATCAAATAAGATACCCTATGGACTGTCAAGTTATCTAATGATGACTCATGGATATGGAGGAAACTTATGAAGCTAAGAGAGAAAGCTAGATCATTCATTAAATACCACATTGGAAAAGGGGATAACACATACTTCTGGATTGATAATTGGCATGAGAATGGACCTCTTATTGAATATTATGGGATGAGGATTGTGTATGATGCAAACGATAACTTATAGGCCATAATTTGTGATTTTATACAATGCGGTGGATGGAATTTTTCTAAATTAATTTCTAATTATCTTAGGAATTTAACTGATACAAATATTAGACCCAATATGGAGAATGAAGACTGGGTGAGTTGGGTTTTATCTAAAGATGGGAACTATAACTGCAATGATAACTATGAAGCCCTAAGAGCTACAAGACAGAGAGTTCCTTGGGTGAAGGTTGTATGGTTTTCAAAAAATATTCCTAAATGTGCCTTTCTATTGTGGGTGGTGTGTCTTAATAAAGTCTGGACCAGAGATAGATTAAAGAGCTGGGGAATTATCAATGAGGAGAATTGTGCACTGTGTGGCGATAGGGTTGAAAATAGAAACCAATTATTTTTTGAATGCCTTTTTACTAAACAAGTATAGAATAAAGTTCTTAGAGAAAATATACATGACATAATGCATAGTCACTGGCTTCCCTATTTGAGTATATGATGAGAATTTGTAAAATTAGACTTGGGCCTAAAAATATGGTGTCAAGGGGTAAAAGTGTAAAATAGCTACAAAACGGTCCTGTAAGAGGCACGAGCACCTCGCATGGGATTAATATAACTCATAGGAACCGACCGCGTAGTCGCCGGACTCCCGGTTTGAGTATACAACGAGGATTACCAAAATTTAGACTTAGGCCTAAAATATGGCGTCAAGGGATGAAAACGTAAAACATTCACAAAACGGTCCTATAGGAGGTATGAGCACCTCGCACGGGACTAATGTTACTCGTATGAACCAACGACGTAGTCATCGGACTCCCCGTTTGAATATACGACGAGAATTTGTAATCGGTTAGACTTACGCTTAAAAACATGCAGTCAAAGGGTGAAAGCATAAAACAGCCACAAAATGGTCCTGTAAGAGGCACGATCACCTCGCATAAGACCAATGTAACTCGTAGGAATCGATCGCGTAGTCACCGGCCTCCCGATTTTAGTATACGATGAGAATTTGCAAAATTTAGACTTAGACCTAAAATATGGCGTCAAGGTTCAAAATGTAAAGAACCACAAAATGGCCCCATAAGATGTGAGGGCACCTCGCACGGGACCAATGTAACTTGTACGAATCGATCGCGTAGTACCAGACTCCCCGTTTGAGTATACGACGAGAATTTACAAAAAATTAGACCTTGGCCTAAAAACTTAACGTCAAGGGGTGAAAGCATAAAACAACCACAAAACGGTCCCATAAGAGGCACGAGCACCTCATACGGGACCAATGTAACTCGTACAAACCGATCGCGTGGTCACCGGACTCCCGGTTTGAGTATACGACGAGAATTTGCAAAATTTAGACTTAGGGCTAAAAACATGGCATCAAGGGGTGAAAACGTAAAACTGCTACAAAACGATCCCGTAAGAGGCACGGGCACCTCGTTCGGGACCAATGTAACTCATACAAACCGACCGTGTAGTCACCGGACTCCCGGTTTGAGTATACGATGAGAATCTGCAAAATTTAGACTTAGGCCTAAAATATGGCGTCAAGGGGTGAAAACGTAAAACATTCACAAAACGGTCCCGTAAGAGGTGCGAGCACCTCACACGGGATTAATATTACTCATACGAACCGATGACATCATGATCGGACTCCATGTTTCAGTATACGATGAGAATTTGTAATCAGTTAGACTTGCGCTTAAAAACATGTCATCGAAGGGTGAAAACATAAACGAGCCATAAAACGGTCCCGTAAGAGGCACGAGAACCTCACATGTGACCAATGTAACTCGTAGAAACTGATCGCGTAGTCACCAGCCTCTCGGTTTGAGTATACGATAAAAAATTGCAAAATTTAGACTTAGGCCTAAAATATGGCGTAAAGGGGTGAAAACGTAAAATAGTTAGACTTAGGTTTAAACATTATTTGATTACTGATATCTTTTTTATTTTGTGTCTCATATTTTTTTGTAGGATAACATTTTAGGGTTATATTTTATTCGCGTGGAACACATGAACAAATCAATGGTTTGTGACAGGTAGATTGTTTATTTCTTATTGTTATTGATTTGCGAGATTGTTGTTTAATTTTTTTTCTAGCCGTGAGGACTTTTGTGTTGATTAAACAGGTTGGTTTGCATGTATAAATAAAGGGGACTCTGTTGAAATTTTTTAAAAATTGTAAAGGATTGTTGATATGTGAGATTCTTATTTTCAATTTTTAATGGGCGTGCGGGTTTTGTGTTGATTAAACAAGTAGGTTTTCATGTACAAACAAATGAGACTCTGTCGAATTTTTTTAAAAATTGTAAAGAGTTGTTGATATGCGAGATTCTTATTTTTAATTTCTTTATGGCCATGCGGGCATTTGTATTGATTAAACAGGTTGGTTTTCATGTATAAACAATAGAGACTCTGTTAATTTTTTTTTTAAAAAAAATGTACAAAGTTGTTGATACGATTAACTAATATATTTGGATATTTTATTTTACTATAATATTATTTTTATAAAATGATTAATTATTTATTACAGGTTGTGCACAAGAAGTTGAAGATACATGTTTTTGAGTATGTCTACTATATGTGACACTAAGAGAAGTTTTTTAAGCATGACAACTATATTTATCATCTTAATTTAGGGATGATATTTTTTTTGACAATTGTATATCTTATTAATTAGTATGATTTTGTATTCATTTAAATATTTCGACTTAAATATAGTTTAATGGAAGAAATTGTTATTGAATACGTGTTTCAATGAATGCAGTTGATATATTGCATTTATGATTGGATGATTTGATTTATAATTCTGAAAAATATGTAAATGTGGTGTGTGATATCGATTTGAATTAATTCGCAAGTTTCCAATTAAACCTTATTTAGTTAGAGTCTATTTAGAAACAAACTTAATTCAGCCCCTAAACATGCATCTAAATGTCATTAATCATTCAAACCATGCATGAAAAATAAAGACGACCAATTCAGGAAAAAAAACACTTTCGGGTAAAACCTTTTATAAACACTTTGAAGAATTCACAAGACCTTTGACTTACATACAACTTGATAATCTCCCACAAGTGTGTAATGCACGGTGCCTTCAGCAAACCTTCAAAGATACGAGAGACAACGAAATACCCTCCAGGTGTCGGTTCGTCGTCTTCAGCTCGTCCACACGCAGAATGACTACGCTCGGTATTCACCGATCAAATATGGAGATCCCTTCTCCACAGAGGTTGAACAAAAGCAAAGTATTATTCTTGAACACCAAAATAATTCACTAAAGCATATGGGAGTTTTGTGAATTGCAAAAACAAAAAGGGATTAAACCCTAAAAGGAATAAGACAAAAGAATTATGCTTTCACAGTTTTTCTGTTATGTAAAATGCTGAGACTTCTTAATGAAAATGAAACCATTTAATAAGTATTTATACAAAATCGCACCGCCTAAAAAAACGTGCTCGTTCGAACGAGATAGCAGTCTCGCGTGAACGACTTAGGGATGTCATTCTAATGACATCTCGTGACATCCAATGTCGCTCGAACGAGATGGCTATGTCGCTTGAACGACCTGGGCGTCAAAATCGAGGTACGCTCAAACACTTAGAAAAAATTACTCATTCTTAAATTTGACGAAAAGGTCCGATCCAACACATATAAAATATTTTGTAAAAATATCCCAAAAGCTCTAAGTGGAAAGGTAAGGTATTTAAAACAAAACCTTACCAAAGAAAACTTCGTGGAGTCTTTTTGATGAAGAACTTGATATTCGGATCCGTCTTTGATGCTTGAATGTTCTTAAAAGCTCTTCGACTGCGTAGCGGTATATGACATACTAAATTGATAACGGACTTATAAAAATATATCCTTAAAAATTCAAATTAGACGTCATTTATTATTGCACCATAGAGCATATAATAATATAATTATTTATGATAATTTTTTATTTATCAATTGGGACGGTTATAAACCGTCCCTAATACCAATTTTGTATTAATTGAGAATACCTTTTGGGACGGTTTTTACAGTCCCTAATACCCATTTTTGTATTAATTTAAACTACCTTTTGGGAAGATTTTTACCGTCCTAATTGGGTTGGCTGAATCTGAGTAGTATCAGGGACGGTTTATCCGTCCCTAATACTACTCGCAGGCCCCGGAATTTTTTCGCGGGAACACCTTTTGGGATAAAAAATTCCATCCTTAATGCCAAATGTAGAGTGCCCATGAATTAACATTTAGGATGGTAAAATCCGCCCCTAAAATATTTGCGACTCCTAGTATAAAGGACAGATTTTTACCATTGCAAAATCCATCCTAAATACTCTTTTGGGACGGTTTTTATACTTTTAGGGATGGATTTTTACCGTCCATAATACTCATTTTTCTTGTAGTGCAAGATTCAATCTTTATATTCTTTGAGATCTCATTTGGCATCAAGGTTTTACTCATCACCATCCTTATTTAGTACGTTTCATTCGGTGGACTCTGTGTTTATGGTGTTACGGTGAAGAAATAGTGGGCACCGTGTTTTGAATCCGTAGACGGTTTATGCGCCTTATCGGTGGACACCGAAGCATGTGTGAACTCACACATTGTGGCAGTTGCGCAGGTGGACTCTTGCGTGTAATTGTGTGGAGGTAGTGGAATGAAGAGCGTCAAGGCTTTCGAAGGCGCCGAGTCTGATATGCTAAGTATAGCCTGATTTATATGCCATGTATAGCCTCGTCTAGGATCACACTGCCTCGGTCAAAGCCGACCATCACTATTCCGTCCAGAACTGAGAAATTATGAGATGGCCAGGATTGATTTCGTTGGCGGATCAACGCAGGCGATCTCGACCTCGGCTTAGAAGACTAGTCAATATGTCATGCCATATTAATCCTACTAACTACAGACCCTCGTCCTCGTCCTTCCTTAGGACGATGAAGACAAGACGAGACTTTCCCAACATGACAGGTGTCATTTTCTCAATGGACCATATATCAACAGTCCGACCTCGGCCATGAAAGTCGATCGAGGGTTGACAGTTGACAGGGTGTGTGCATTAGGGAACACGTGAGAGTGTGCGCATGGGTTGCAGATCCCACGTGTACCCAAACCGTTATAATAACTGATAAACACCAAAAAGTGTACATTTTATACCCCGAATAGATGTATTTTAGTTGCTAATTCTCGATAATATAGTCTTATGCGCTTAAATGTTCATTGTGCAGGCTTAATTGCAGTTGCGGTGTCAAAAGTATTATTTTGAGGAAATTTGCAGTCATTTGAACCTAATTACCTTGTCCCGTAATCCTAGCCAAGCCTAACCGAGTCCCTAAACCTACCCCGAAGCCCGTGTGTGTTTAGTTTGTGCCTTTTTAATTTTTTTAGATTTTTTAGTTTGAGTTGTTTTATTTTTAGGATTTTATTTAGAATTTTTAGGATTTATATTCTATTTCTTTTTATTTAGTACAATTTTATTTAGATTTTTATTAGTTTTTAGTTTTTATTAGGATTAGGTTTTTTTAGGTTTTCATTTTTTTTAGTTTTATTTGATTTTACTTTTTAGGATTCTAGTTTTAATAGACTTTTATTTTTATTTCTTTTTTTAGTTTTGTTTTTAATTTGTGTCTTTTAATTTTTAGACTAGGATTTTATTTTTAGATTTTATTTAAATTTTTTTTAGGATTTAGTTAGTGTTATTTTTAGGGTCACAACAAACACACACACCCCCTATACCCCCATACACTTAACCTAAACCCAACTAACCTATCCTACACCCTAAGCCACACACACCATCCCCTACACCTCACCCACACACAACCCCTCCCACTTCTTCTTCAACCTCTCACACTCTCTCTCGTCTCTCACCTTCCTCCATCACCATAACCACCATTACCCACCTGAAAATTAACACAATCAACACAAACACCCTCTAATCCGGCAGCCACAAACCTGAAACCTACCCTCGTCCTACTCTCCAACCCGTGTCAAACTCGAGACCATCTCAAGCCAGACCCGTCGCCCACCCCATCTTCGAACCAACCCAACTGTCATAACCTCCCTCTTAACCCGAAACCTTAAACCCGATTCCCCTATGCAACCTTGAAGCCCGCTATCCATCCCCCAGTTCCGCCTCTTCCATCCGACCATAACCCGGAACCCCTAATAATCCCTACATGCGACTTGCCAAACCCGGACCACCTGCCCAAACTGCCCCAGGCCACAACAGTCCAACCCGGCGACCTAAAACCCAAAAACCTGTTAACCCGGATACCCGAAGCCATACCCGACCTCACAACTCACCTGTTCTACCCGGGTTGTAAACCCACGAACCCGGACCAATTCCGACTCGTAACCCATCAAACCCATTCCCCATTTCATTCTTCCAAGCTTACACGTTCTGCCACCTGTCAAATAAATCCCATAAACCAACTCCCAAGACCCAAACAAAAATCCAAAGTGCAAAAACCAAACCCAACCTACCTGACACCTCTGCCCAAATCTTTCCCAATCCAGCAAAAATCAAATATCACAAGACCCAACCTTCTGCCAATTTTTCATAAATAAAAATCACATGTCTCATCCAAGAAGACCCTCGTCATTTTAAAAGGAGAAGAGGAAGAAAAGAAAAACGGGACAGACACAGGGGAACAACAGTAGAAATAGTGGACGAAGAGTTTAATTTTAGTTTACGAGCTCCATTTTTTAGAGCTCATTTTTGGTGTAGTATTGTACAATTTTTTTTGTTTATTCTTTTATTATTTTTTAGAGTGACTTGAGTGAGCCAGATTATATTTATGAGATACAAATTGTGAGTTGAGTGACACTTTGTGTGTTGTAAAATTCAAATTTGTGGATGCTACTATTGTTCAAGTTTGGGAAGTTGATATCAAACTTAAGGAGACTTGGTTTATTTATTTTCTTTCTCACTCTATTTTATTTTGTATGCCTCATATTGTGTCATTATTACATTTTATATGTAATAATAACAAAATGAGAGGCTAAATACCCCATTCAAGGGGTGAGATGGAACCCTTAACTTAATTATTTTTATTTTTGGTTTGTTTATTTATTATGCCCCTTTGAATATTAATATTAAAATTTTACAATATATATTTACGCCTTGAGAGAGGGTGAATTATTTTCGAGAGAAAATCGCAAATTCATATTATAATATTTATTCATTAATTAAACTAGAGATAAGCAATTTTTGAATGATATTGTAGTTTGAATTTCTCTACTCTAAAAATATATTTTTCATGATTTAAAATACTTTTAGTGAATTTTCCCTAGCGGGTGATTTATTAGAAAATGTTTTAATCTAATTTTTGTGAGTATGTGAAATTTAAATATTAATCTTCTAAAAAGACTATATGTAAATTTATATTTGCAACGAGAGTTGATTTGAGAATTTATATATATATTGGGGTATTTCAAATAGACAAATTAATTAATGAAAATAAATAGGTTAAGTGGTGAAGTTTAATCCCTTGAATTATCTCATAATTATTTTCTCCTTATATTTAGCTCACTTTATTATTTTCTTTATTTATTAGTGTAGTTTTAATTTTTAGTTCACAATTAGTTGTATAAATATCCCTTTAAAATTGGTTTAAAATCATACATCGCTTTCAACTTGCTCTTGTCCACATTAGAAAGAGCAGATTGACTCCTTACTTGCCAATATACATTTTTAGTGTGTTTGTAGGTACCAAAAGGTATTTTTGATTAACCATCTTTTACCCTACAACGACATATACGCAAAAAATCGTAATATCAACAACATCTCTCTCACACGTGAGGGAATATTTGATCATCATGACCTATATGTGACAGAGATAGCTGGCTCCTCCTTATTGGTTAGGAACATTCCACACATGTTTATTACTTACATAGGGGGTACACTACACCCCCATGCACTATAAATACTTGTCTTCTACATCTTTGTAAATGATCGTTTGTTGTAAAACCTAGCTGAAACTTTGTCAGAATCACAGTAGAGAGATAAACCTTGAGTGCTTGTATCCTAAGGCCATTAGAGACCTTATTTAGTGGATTTCACACACTAACATAGTGAACGTAGGTCCTCCAAAGGCTGAACCACTTATATTTGTGTTATCTTCTTCTTTACCTTATCTCTCTCTATACTTTTATACGTGTTCATACTCCATTGTTGTGCTGGTTTGAGGTTGCTTATCACTTTGATTTGGTAATACCATTTCTGGTATCATCAGAGTCTGTGTTATAAGTCTACTCTCGTGTCCTTGTAATTCCATACATGGTGAATTTGTGTGGCTGGGCCGTCTGAGGTTTTTTTTCATTGTGGGTTTTTTCTCGTACTTTGGCGTTTTAAGTAATTGTTCTATTTTATCCTTCTATCACCTAGATGCATGCTTTAGGATAAAGATAAAACTGGTTAATCTTTTTTAACACAACATTCGTTTAAAATTGGTGCAAGGTGGAATTTTAGTTAATTTTGTTTAAGTATATAATATTTGATTTGAAAAAATAAATAAATTAAAATTGACTTTTGTTTTGATCACTCCGTATAGACCCCTAGCTATTAGAGCATTCTCAAATTGGTATCGGAGTTGAAACACTTAGTTATCGTGTTAGATTCGTGTTAAGAATGAGTTTTAGCTATTTTTATTTGGAGACTCAATCGTTATCTAGACCACCTTTATTTAACGAGTCTAACTACGAGTACTGAAAAGCCCATATGAAATCAACACTTAATTGGAATGATCTCAATCATCTTCTTTAATGATATTTGTTAGGACCTCAACATCCTAATATTGAGAGATGGGTTATAAAAGCCTTGACTAAGTGAGGTATATGAGTACTAAGTATGCCAAGGCTGTTATTATTGGGATTAATTTCATAATTAATCAAATTCAAAATGAATCAATTTCTTGTTACTAGTGCCCAACTTAATGTTCTCTATATAAGGATTCAGATTCGATAAGGATTCATTTACATAAGTTATAATCATATAAGGATTGTAATGTAAGTTTCCTAATTAAAATCTACTTTGATGGATGATAAAGATCAAGTGAATAACAAATAAAAACATGTCCCCTCTCTCCTTATAAATTTGTGGACAATATTCATTGGTTGACACACATACATAAACATAACACTTAAGAATTTATAGTGTAAGAGAGAAGATACTTGAAATATTGAGAATTTTATGTGATCAAATCAGGGGGTTTCCTAAGAACAAGTAAAGAAGATTCATTGCATTTATGAAGATCATTAGTTATGGACTAAAGAATGTCTTATTGATTAATTAATTTAGGCATAAGTCATGAAATAATGAAGAACCAAGATCCTAAAAAATTGTAACAACCCCTATTTTTTCACGTAAAGGCTTTTAAGGCACGATACGTCGAAGATAGGGTTGCTTGTCAATTAATACCATTCTTAGCACAAATGCGAATATAAAATAATTATTATTTAAGGCTCATATTTGAAATGCCACAAATATATCCACAATAAATAAATAGGTCGAAACCACCACAAATAACTAATAAATCCAACCAATGTAATAAAAATTCCAACCAACTTAAAGTAAAGGAGTCTCGGGCTTATGCCCTTACAAATGTTCCAAATAAATAAATAGTTACGGCAGAAAAAACACCTATGCTAGAATCGACTGATTTGAATTCTGAAGAGCATGTGATTGCAAGACTGCTAGAGCACAATCCAACTATCCCTGTTTAAGAGCACCATGGGAAAAAACATTTAAATTTGGGTCAGAGATCGAGGTGTTCAAGAATTTACTTAATTAATTTATAATGAAATAATACAGTCAATGCAAAATAAATATTCCCCCTTCGTCACTCACATGCGTTTAACACCTCACCCCTCGTCTAAGTGTGATATTATTTGCATCCCAAAACATCCCAAATGATGATTATGACATTGTCTCAAATTTATGGAATGGATATATCAATAATTAAATACTTAAATGTATTCCCTACACTTAATTACCAACACCCATTTATCCCAGTCTCATAAGTTTCACATATAAGGCATAAACATCTATTATGCATTATAGGGTCAAAATATACTTATTGTCCACATTCTTAGACAATTAAATTTATTTCATTCAAGTTCGGGTATTTATTCATATACGTCCTTCGATGTATTTGACACATAAAAACATCTACCATTAGTGTCTAATTTGTGCTCTATCAGCAAGTTCGGAGGAATCTCTTATCTTAAGCGGACATTACAAACACACATAAATTAGGAGCGATCGCTACGCAGGATACTTGTTCACGGCCTATACCTAGCGGTGACACAAGTTAGGTCAGCGATAACACTCACATCTCGTAGACGGCGCTTCCACGTAGTACCTACATGACCTACACAACGTCAAGTCCTCCTGTGCCGACGTGTGGTATCCGCTCTGAACGAACAAACTGCCAAACCGATAGGATAGTCCACGAATATTGGTATGTCCACACAAATACATAATAGTACACATTATTATCTTATATAATATGTATATGTAATTACTTTATAACTACAATAAAAAGTCCAACTAAAGTCCACAACACCTTTAATTAATTAATAATTTACCTTCTAATAAATTATTAATTCCATTCCATAATAATAATTATGTAACCAACTAGTTTATTTGTAATTATTACCACTTAAGTGTGAGCATATAATTATTTTTGGATACTTTCTCCATTTAATCCAATTACATGACCCATAACCCAACCAAATTCAATAAAGGAACGAGGTGTTGAAACCCCACACGTCGCTTGAACGAGTTGTGGGGTCGTTCGCTCTACAACACACGTCACTCGAACGAGGGCCAACCTCATTCGAACGATCCCTTTTCTTCTTCCCCACGCATTTTCTTAATTTCTGTTCTCCCCAGATCAACTTTTGAACCCAGAACCTCTTCTACGAACCCATTAACAGTTATATAAAAACCCAGAACTGATATGTGTACAAACCCATAATTCATGTATTCCGATCCAACAATCTTCATCTGTTAGGGGTTTATACAATTTAGACATTTTTTCAATTTCCAACTAGATTTATTTCACAACGAGGGGTATTTATTAAGGGTTCTACATCATAATTTCAATCCATTAATTAACAGTGACATCCCTACATCAATTAGTTAAATATCCCATATTTAACCTTCAAAACCCTACGGATTCTACTAATAATCTTCCAGATTTACGATACCTAATTTCTGGGTAAATTATCATTAAATTTAGTCCTCTACATGCATTATTCATCATCAAATCAATCATACTCAAGCCTAGATCCCAGAAATTTAAGGGGCAATTATGATGCATCAAGAAATATATTGAAAACATAAATTAAGCAAGAAAATTCTTGCCTTAAAGATTCATAGAAAAAAGTTTCTTGAAATCCCCTTGATTTTTCCTTGGTTCCTTATGCTTTTCTTCTCTTTTGGCCCTTATCCTATTCTCTCCCATTAACTATTATTTTTAGATTTTCTGGAATGATAGTGGGGGAGTGGTTTACCCCCACTTAAATACTAATTAATAACTAATCTCGAGTTGGGCCGAAAACCCAACTTTTGGACCCCAAACGAACCCGAATCCATAATTCAACTAGCGCAAAAGTTTCCTAACATATATACTATTGACCCGAGACTATTTTTAAAGGTCTAAAATATCCAAATGAGCTCATATGTGTCCCGAAACATGTCCCGAATTTTTTATGTCAATATTAGGTACTTTTAATTTGTGTCGCACATTAATTATGTATTTTTCGTAAGATACATGCAATTGCTACATTCATTCACATAAAATCAATCACACACAAAATATAACTAAATAACAAATTTCGGCCATGAAATTATTAAATTAAATTATTTAATTAAGTCCAATTTCCGCAATTATTTATATATTTCAAAATATTATTTTAGAATTTATTCTAGAAAAATTATGGGGTATTACAAAAATAAAAACATGGTGCATGTTTAGATTAATCAGGTAATAGTTACGTGATTACTGGGTGTTGTTATTAATGATATCGCCTCCTTTTGTACTCTAAACCCATTAATAGTGGATATTGACCCGTACTCCATAGATGTAGGCCTCATCTAGGTTGAACCACGTATATCTTTGTGTTATTTCATTATTCTTTTTTTATTTCTATACTAACCATCATAGTTGACTAGTATAATTTTTTATAATTAGCTACATGGCATGGAGCCTCATCGATTGGTCCAATTTCTCGCATCAACATATTCCATTGCTCTAATTTAAGAGTTTTAAGTTCATATTTCTTTTTCTTTTTAAATACACTCTAGAATCTATCCTTTAGTGTCCATTTGGTTCGGAGTGAAATATTTTTAACCGTTGTGAAAAGTAAAATAGTGAAATATTTTTTCACATATTTAAAATTAAATTTTTGGTGGGTTGACATTGTAAGTAAGTTCACACCCTATAATTACGAAACTTTAAACAAGAATAGAGAAGAAAATTTAACTCTAAATAAATGAAAATGTATTTCACCATATTACTTTTCACCGCGTTAAAACATATTTTACTCTGAATCAAATGGACCCTTAATGTTTGTTTTACCTACATTTTTCTAGTTGCGCTTTTGTGAAATTGAGATATTTTCTTTATCTTATGAACTCACATGTCCCAAAAAATATTAACTTTTTTTATACATTGCTTACTGTTTATTGAAAAAGTTAAACCATATCTGACTTTGTGTAAATTTTAGTGAAGGAATTTCGTTATTTTTTTTGGTAGCATGCCATGATGTGTCCGGATCAGTTTAAGCGCACCTCGACTAATCCTCATTCACGGTTCGTGGCTTCCGCTGGCCAAACATTATTTTGACAGTGCCGAAGATCGAACTGATAACTAAATCTAATCCATCCCCAAGACTGTTCCAATAACAATATTATACCACTCGTCCAAGATGTATGGTTAAGGAATTTCGTTTTTATCGTCTCGAAAAAGGGTATTATTTGTGAGCATATTGGACTTTGCTGTTGTGTTAAAACTCACAGAGAACATGTGTTTCCAGCTTTTATAACCTACCAATTTCACTCATAAAAAAATGTATCAATTTCAATAGGAAAACAAAAACAATAAGGGATTCATTGTGCTATCAAATCCACGATAAACATATCATTGATAATTATCATTATAAATTATATCATATGTGTAAGATTACAAAGCTCCACCTCATTACCTTAGAAAAAGAAAAAGATAAACAGAAAACACGGATTCCATAAAATAGCCATCAAAGGGGCAAACACGACCCATGTTTTAATATCACTACAACAATAATATTTTTATATACAAAGAAGAATCCCAATTGACCTTCTAGCTCCTCCTAAATTCATGAGAAACTCACCTCATAAATTCACATGATTACCACTATCGTGATCTTTATAATTTCACCATTCTTTATTGCACTCACCCCCTTCTTGCTTCCCTAACAAACTCTTATACTTTTGTCTTCAATAAAAAAGGGCCAACTCTTATGCTCTTCATACCACTTTCCTATCTACCTCAAGAAACATAGTATTCTAATTACCCAAGCCCCCCCAAAATTCTCTCCCATGTATGTATTAAATATAATTTAATTTTTATCATATTTATATAAAGTATTGAATTTTTCAGCATGAAAATGTTACATATCAACATTTTTGTGACATTGATGCTCACGTTATCGTTCACAAATTTCACCTCATTGGCGTCGTCCCAAGATGATTATGTCCGAGACGCGTGTAGCGTAACGCGTTATCGCAACATCTGCATCCACTCTCTCTCCTCGTTTTCAAACACTGCAAAACGGAGCCCTACCCTGTGGGCCCGGGCTGGGGTTTCCGTGACAATCGGCCATGCCAAGAGCATTTCACGTATTTTAATCACAATGAGGAAACGGAATTCGACGACCGGAAGAAACAAAGCGGCTCTCTCGGACTGTATCGAATGCTTAGAGGACACACTCGACAATTTACATCGGTCACTCGGGGTCCTTCGAAAACTTAGTGGTGAGACATTTGATGAAGAATTGGGGGATGTAACAACTTGGGTTAGTGCAGCTCTCACGGATGAAGATACTTGTTTGGATGGGTTTGATGAAGCGGGGCAAAAGGGGAAACAATTTGTGTTGTTGAAAAATCGGGTTAGAAATGTTTCTTATATTACAAGTAATGCTTTGGCCCTTGTTAACAAACTTGCCACAACTGGTCCTCAAGCCCTAGCAGATCCATAGAAGTTTTCAACAAGGATTTGGTTATATATCTGACATTATGTACGATGAAGTACAAGCATTTGAAGTTCTACTAGGATAACAGCAAGATTAATAATAAAAGTGGTACTGTGTATAACCCATGTATCAACATGAATTTCTCTAATGTAAGTGATGTTTGAAGAAGTTGTTTGTGGACTTAGTATTTGTGATATTTTCTGGGTCATAAAAAGAAAAACACATAAAATAAGTCACAAATACTTTTGGCTTAATTTGATTGATAGACCGGTCATACTTGTAAGTAAGTATCTATTCACTTACTTGCACATAAAATTTGTTGAGTGATTTTTGTAAGTTAAGTTCTGTCTGACATTAGTTAAACCAAAATAATAACAGAATATATTATCAAAATACTTATTGTTTTACAAACAATCACAACTGCTTCAACAATAACAAACTGTTCTAATTATTAAGCGCTAGCGAAAGATCATTGGTTTGCACTTGAAATTCCAATCACAGCGATTCTGCATAGTTTCTACCCCACCTCTACAAACTACCGGCTGTTAAAAATCCTCGAAATAAGTAAAGAAAATTATAAGTTCATGTCTAATCATATTAGTTGTCGTGTGGACGTCAGGGCCGTCTCTGAAATTTTAGGGGTCCTAGGCGAACAATTAATTTGGCGCCCTTTATATTAATTTTTTTTTAAAGAAAATGTGTTCTTCTCGCATTTTTCGATACAAAACTATCAATTAAATCATCAAAATTTATTTCCATTCTTTTTGAACAACTTACAAGAAAAGCAAAAAACCTTATCCTCGGATCGTGAGTACACTAGCCATTCTCTATTTCGTTTTTCTCCATTTTTTCAATAAAAAGTGTAATGTATAGTAGAAAAACGCCTATTTTCTATATCTTTAGGAAAAGTAATATCATTATCTCTTATTGGATCTTTTTTTACCATTGTGTCTATTAAATTTTGATCAATATTTTTTCTGTTGCGCTAAAGCAGTCCTATGTTAAGCAACTAAGACCATAAAACTCACTTCGGAATTTACCCAACACTTGGTGTGCAGAAAACACCCAAGACCTTATTCCTAATGAAAACTAAGTGTGCAAACTCAAGACGAATCCAATCAACAATCAACAAGTAGGATAACAAGAACACACAAGCAATCAAAGCAAAGAAACAACAAGATTATAATGTGGTTCACCCAAACAAGGGTTACATCCACAATGGTAGGATTTCTTCTTTCTTTGATAAATGGAGGAACCACAAGGTTACACACTCACACTCTTTATCTCTCCAAGAAAGTCACTCACAACCAAGCACAAGAACTAATCTTAAACATGAAGCTCTCACTCACTTTTCTCTTTGAAAAACTCACAAATTGTTCACTCTAAAGGTGGAAAAACAGCACTACTCAAAAACAGAAAAATAAGCTTCTATTTATAGATTTTCCTTAAAGTGGCAATTTTGTAAATATCGAGAAAAATATGTTTTTCTCCCAAAACAGCCGTGAACCAACGGGAAGCCACCGGAGAGCCAAAATACACCACAAACTCCACCTTGGCGATCCGAATGATCCAACCAAAAACCCGGAATGAAAACCATTGAATCCTCTTGAAGATCACCCCAAAATCTACCAAGCTCAATGTGACTCCACCTAACCGAGGAGCCTCTCCTCGAATTTCAACAAGAAGTGAGATTTAGAAGCTTTAGGCAAAGCCTAAACTTCTCCGTAGTCACAGGTTTGGTGAGGAAATCTGCTGCATTCTCATCCGTGTGCACCTTCTCAATCAAAACCTCGCCGAAATTAACCCAATCCCGAACTCTATGATACCGCACATTAATATGCTTTGTGCGGGCATGATACACTTGATTCTTAGCCAAATGCATAGCACTTTGACTATCGCAATGAAGACAAACACTCTCTTGATTCATCCCCAATTCACTCACCAAACTCTTTAACCAAACCGCCTCCTTTGATGCTTCCGTAAGTGCCATATACTCCGCCTCCGTGGTAGACAAAGCACTTGTCGCTTGTAACATGGATCTCCAAGATACCGGCCCGCTAACAATAGTGAATACATACCCCGATGTAGATCTCCGCTTATCAAGATCCGCCGCATAATTCGAATCCACATACCCCGCAACAAACTCGGCCCCTTTCTTCCGCTCAAACACAATGCCCATAGACTTGGTTCCCTTTAGATACCGAAGAATCCATTTCACCGCTTTCCAATGCTCTTTTCCCGTATTCGACATGTACTTACTAACCACACCCACGGCTTGGGCGATATCCGGCCTCGTGCAAACCATAGCATACATAAGGCACCCCACGGCACAAGCATACGACGTTGAATCCATCTCCTCTAACTCATCATCCGTAGAGGGACATTGCTTTGCACACAAAGCGAAATGTGAAGCTAACGGGGTAGAAGTGGCCTTGGCATCCAACATGCCAAATTTCCCGATGACATGCGAAATATAATTTTTCTGAGATAACCACAACTTGCCAACTTTTCTATCTCGTCTAATCTCCATACCAAGAATCTTTTGCGCCGCACCAAGATCCTTCATGTCAAACTCCCGGCTCAATTCCACCTTGAGCTCCGTTATCCGTGATATGTCCCGACACGCAATGATCATGTCATCCACACAGAGCATTAACAAAATAAACGAACCATCATCAAGAACCCGAAAATATGCACAATGGTCATGATCACACCTCGTGTAACCAACCCGCAACATGAAGGTATCGAACCGTAGGTACCATTGTCATGGCGACTGTTTAAGCCCATATAATGACTTCTTAAGCCGGCACACATGATCTTCCTTTCCCACTTCCTTGAACCCATCCGGTTGCACCATGTAAATAAGCTCCTTCAAATCACCGTAAAGAAAGAGCCATTTTCACATCCATTTGCTCCAATTCCATATCGAATTGAGCAACCATTGCCAACAACACCCGTATCGAAGTATGCCTCACCATCGGGGAGAAGATCTCATCATAGTTAATCCCCTCCTTTTGTGAAAACCCCTTCGCTACTAGCCTTGCCTTGTACTTCGGTTCTTCTATTTTGTTAATTGCATCTTTCTTCCTATACATCCACTTAGAGCCAACAATGTGTCGCCCCTTGAGTTTAGGAACCAACTCCCACACAGAGTTCTTTCGTAGAGCTTCCATATCTTCCGACATAGCACCCATCCAACTCGCCTTGACATCACAATTAATGGCATCTTTGTATGTCATTGGATCACCCTCACTAGAAATGAGAGCGTAATTGACCTCTTCCCAACCAAGCCTAGATGGTGGATTGATCTCCCTATGCTCTCTGTCACGTGCTATGGATGGCACTTGCTCCACCCGTTGAGTGTCCTCCACCTCAACCGACTCCTCTCCAAAATCATCATCATTCGACTCCACCTCAACCGTGTCATCACCCGATTGAGAATCACTTGAACCACTAGTAGATGCACTATCACTATCGGCGGTTGATGATCTCGGAAATACCAAAGGAATCTCGACGGTTCTAACACCACCGTCATCGGTAATTTTCAAGAACTCCTTGGCCTTCAACATGGACGTCTCGTCAAACCTCACATCCCGGCTAACAACTAGCTTCCTCGTAGACGGATCCCAAAGCTTGAACCCCTTTACCCCTTTTCCATAGCCTAGGAAAATACACCGGCGAGTTCTCGGGTCATTTTTAGTCCTCTCGTCACTAGAAATGTGACCATACCCCGGACATCCGAACACCCTCAAAGTAGAGTAGTCGACCTCGTTCCCCGACCATACTTCCTCCGAACACTTCAAACCAAGAGTCGAATTTGGGGACCGATTCACCAAATACACGGCGTGATCAAGAGCCGCTGCCCAAAATGATTTCGGTAACCCGACATGAAACCACATGCACCTTGCCCTTTCCATAATGGTGCGGTTAATACTCTCCGCCATCCCATTTCGTTGTGGAGTCTTCTTAACTGTAAAGTGCCTTGTGATGCCCACATCTTTACAATACTTGAGAAACCCACCATCTCTATACTCACCCCCGTTGTCGCTCCTCAAATACTTGATCTTCTTCTCCGTTTGATTCTCCACCATGGCTTTCCACTCCTTGAACTTCTCGAAAACCTCCGATTTTTCCTTCAAGTAGTAGACCCACACTTTTCGTGAATAATCATCAATGAAAGTCACAAAGTATCTAAAGTCGCCTATGGAAACACCATCCGAAGGCCCACACACGTCGGAATGAATATAGTCAAGAGTCCCTTTACTCTTGTTCGTAGATGTAGTGAATTGCACTCGAGTTTTCTTCCCCATCACACAATACTTGCAAAAACCGAGCTTGCATCCGTGCACCCCTTTCAATAACTTTCGCCGATGAAGTTCTTCCATGCCCCGTTGGCTCATGTGACCAAGTCTCATGTGCCACAATTGTAGCTCGTCAATTTCAGGCTCCGTGGAGATTGCCGCTCCACCCACTACCGTATTTCCCTTCAATCTATAAAGATTGTTCTGTAACTTTGTGCCTCACAAAATCACCATCGATCCCCTTTTGACCTTCAAATCCCCACCCTCGGCTTGAATCACACACCCCTTTGAATCGAGTGCGCCTAAGGAAATCAAGTTCTTTTTAAGTGCGGGAACGTGCCTCACTTCACTTAAGGTTCGGACAACCCCATCCCACATCTTTATGTGCACCGGCCCGATTCCCACTACTTTGCGCGTAGCATTGTTTCCCATGAGAATATCACCACTGGTATTGGACGTGTAATCCTCAAACCATTCCCGGTTCGGACACATGTGGTATGAACATCCGAAATCTAGAATCCAACCATCAACGTGATCGGCAGAAAAATAAGTAAGAACCTCTTCGCCTTCCTCTAAAGTAGCAACACCGGCTACATCCTTAGTAGCGTCTCCTTTCTTATCATCTTTCTTCCACTCCGGACAATTCCGTTTAAAGTGACCCTTTTTATGGCACTTGAAGCACTCAACCGTGCTAATGTCTCGAGATTGAGACCTTTGGAAGCCCCGGTTATTTGCACCCCGAGACTTCGACCTTCCTCTTCGTCCACCACCACCAACCTTGGTTACCAAGCCTTCACCTTGAGAAGATGAACTACCTCCACCGCTACCATTTTTCTTCTTCATGGCCACGTGAGAAATGATGTCCTGCATTACATCATTGAACTTGAGAGTAGTCTGCCCAAACATAAGTGTTGTGACAAAGTGCTCATATGAATCGGGCAACGAAGCAAGCAACAATAACGCTCGATCCTCCTCGCTAAATTGAACATCAATCCGGTTCAAATCGTTGATCAAAGCATTGAATATCACCGCCCTCCTTCATTTATAACTTGAAGAGCATCTTCTTTAGAATCAATTTATTTGACAAAGACTTGCCCAAATAAATCTCCTCCAATTGATCCCACATGCCCTTAGCCGTAGTTTCCTATATCACGTGATTGAGCACATCATCCGTGATATACATTTCAATTGAAGAAATTGCCCTTTGATCAATATCGCTCCATTCGGCTTCGGTCATATCCACCGGACGCTTCTCTATACCCAACAATGCTATAACCAACCGTTGTTGAACAAGAACACCCCACATCCTTCTTTGCCACAAGCCAAAATTAATTTTCTCATCAAAAGGTTTTATCTCAAACTTCATTGAGCCTCCGGATCCATAACTAGGATCCCACTTCTTAGAGCCTCCACTTGTAGAAGTTGATTCGATAGTGCGCGAAACCTCTTCCGCCATTTGGAACAAATTCTAGAACTTATGCCAATATCACTCAAATTGATTCAAGCCGAACCAAAATACCGAGCAAACCAAGCAACCAAAGCTCTGATACCACTTGTTGCGCTAAAACAGTCATATGTTAAGCAACCAAGACCATAAAATTCACTTCAAAATTTTACCAAACACTTGGTGTGCGAAAACATCCAAGACCTTGTTCCTAATGAAAACTAAGTGTGCAAACTCAAGACGAATCCAATCAACAATCAACAAGTAGGATAACAAAAACACACAAGCAATCAAAGCAAATAAACGACAAAAATATAATGTGGTTCACCCAAACAAGGGTTACATCCACAATGGTAGGATTTCTTCTTTCTTTGATAAATGGAGGAACCACAAGGTTACACACTCACACTCTTTATCTCTCCAAGAAAGTCACTCACAACCAAGCATAAGAACTAATCTTAAACAAGAATCTCTCACTCACTTTTCTCTTTGAAAAACTCACAAAATGTTCACTCTAAAGCTGGAAAAACAGCACTACTCAAAAACAGAAAAATAAGCTTCTATTTATAGATTTTTCTCAAAGTGGCAATTTTGTAAATATCGAGAAAAATATGTTTTTCTCCCAAAACAGCCGTGAACCAACGGGAAGCCACCGGAGAGCCAAAATATACCACATTTTCAATTAGCCGGATCATAAATATCTAGTGGTAAAGCTTCTACCCGTTCATTTTCTAATTGTTCATTATCTAATTCTTCTAAATTTTGATGTTCAACAACATTTTCATTATTTAAATCTTCTATATTTTGATGTTCAAAATCTATTTTTTTTTATTTATTAAAATATTTATTTAATGAACCCGCTAGTTTTGATGTTTCTTCTTCAATTTGTTTTTGTCTTTTTCTTTTTTTCGTGACCAGAGGGATATTTTCTAGTAGACATATTCACACAACAACAAGTGTAATTTGTAAAAATAAAAATTAATCACAAAATCACAAGATTCTCAACAATATTGACAAATAATATTAAAGAAAAATGCCAAAGAGGAACAATATAACCTGATTTGTAACCAATTTGAGATCAATCTCAAGTTTTAATTTGTAAATGCCCAAATAACAAATTAAAATCTACAAAAAAAATACAACACAAATATTAGTAGTAAAACAAACAAATTTATATAGTAGGAATGTAACAAAGCAATGAATAATATATACTTACACAAACAAGCTTCAAACAATCTCCAATCAAGCCCTAACTTTCTGAAATTGAAGAAATTGAAACCCTAGATTTTTGACCCTTATTTTGATGAGGTTAAATCAATAAAAAAGGGAAGGGGGTGGCGAAAATTACTTTTTTGGGGGTGATAGGGGGATGGGGCAGGGGTGGATAAGGGTTTTGGGGGGGTGGGGTGGATAAGAGAGGGTTTATTCTTACTTTGGTTAGTAGAGAAAGAGAGTAGTGTGAGAGAGATAAGAAGAGAGGAAGAGTGAGAGAAGTGGGTGAGATAAATGAAAGAGTTAGGGTTAGAATATAATAAGTAAATGGGTTGGGTTTAGTTTGAGTTGGGTTGGGCTATGGTGATGGGTTTATTTTTTAGTGTGTGTGGATGGGTTATTATTTTAAATAGAACAAATTTATTTTTGGGGGCCCTTTTTTAAGTGATAACTCTAATTTTTTTCATAACTAATTTTTTTTGGGGGCCTTTTTTTTACAACTAATTTTTTTTAAACCTATTTTTTTTTATACCTAATTTTTTTTATACCTAATTTTTTTTTTATTTTCCGGAAGGGGCCCTAATTAATTCGGGCCCTAGGCGGCGGCCTAACCCGCCTATGCCTAGAGCCGGCCCTGGTGGACGTGGTTTACAAGCATTAATTATTAGTGTCAAGTAAAGTCACATTGAACACGTGGAAAAATATTGAGAAATAATATTTATACAACTCAATTCAGCTCAATAATTTTTTTTTAATTAATTAGAATCGGTTACATTAATTCTATTTTTTCATTTCATTCCGTCTAGCGCAATATTTGCGATTAAATCACGTGATATCATGTCTTTTTTTATAATATCACACCATGTCAATTTACACCTACCTCTACCTCTTGTGTTACCATCAATATTAACTAAATCACTTGTCCTTACAGGAACATTCATTGGTTTATGCTTGACGTGTTCAAACTATCTAAGTCGGTTATCTCTCAATTTATCTTCAATTGGAGCAACTTTTACTGTTTCACGAATTTGTTAATTCTAATTTTATCCTTTCGAGTTTTACCACAAATCCATCTTAGCATTCACATCTCCGCCACTCTCATTTTCTGTACATTTTGTTTCTTTGCCCAACACTCTGTCTCATATATCATGACGGGTCTAATTACCGTCCTATTAAATTTTTTTTTTAACTTCAAAGGTATACCCCTATCACACAATATGCTGGTAGCACTTCTCCCCTTGACCGAGCCTGCTCCAATCCTATGAATAACATCATCACTAATTGTAATACCCCGTATTTTTATAGCTTTTAAATTTTGGGATTTATTAAATTTAATTGAGATAAATTAATTTAATTTTAATCCGGAATGTTGCTTTAAATATTTACTAGCGTGACGAGAGTTAGTAATTATTGGAAATTTGTTATTTGTTGCATATTACTGGATGAGCATAGTAATATATTATATTGGTTATATTGAATGTCATAAGTGTATTAAATGACTATTTCGGAAATTTAAGTAGGGACGTGCCCGTGTCACGTCGGGACTTATTTTGTTAAATAAAAAGTGAATATTTTATAAGTTGTTCGTATGGTCGTTTTGAGTATGCCAACGCGTCCGGAAGGGTCGAGATAGTCAGAAAAGTGTACCCGGGAGTTTAGTTTGGGTCTCGGGATGTTTTTAGGCTTAATTAGTGACTCGGGAGGGCATTTTGGTCATTTTACAAAATAGGGTAATTAAACCCACGAATTTCAGCCAACCTATATCAGCCATTAGGTCAGCCTCTTAGGGTTAGAACACTCACAAATCAAATGACGGCCATTGGAGAAGAGAGGAGAGAACTCCAAGGCAATCCAAGGCCAAAAGGCCACCGTTTGCACCACCGTCACCACCAACGCGTAGATCGCGAGGAGGATAACGCAACCACACCAATACCAGCAGGAAACCAGACCTCTGAAATCCCAGGCAAGTGTTTAACTTGCGTATTTTCGTTAATGCAATATTCATATTAGTTAGGAATGATTAGGAGTATAATCTATGGAAGAAAACCCCACTTTTTGATAGGAATTTGCATGTAGAAAAGATTAAAACCATATTCTGGAAACCTTATGGGATGTAGATGATTAACCCACGAATTTTTGATGATTATGTAGAAGGGAATTCTGGAGAAAACTGATTAGAACAAAAAAATTAAGAAAACTTAGGGTTCTTGATGATTAGATGAGACTTTAGGTTGTTTAATCATGTTTAATGATGGTTATATGCATGCTTAACGTTGGAAACATCTGGTAATATGTTATAATGTTTGTAGTAGAAATTTTGGGACGATTAGGGTTGGAGAATATGATTTTGGAGGAAGAATTTTGGTAAAACCCGTAACTGCGTTTCTGCAGAATTTTCGCAGACCTGCTTGATCGATCGATCGACCCTAGAGCGTCGATCGATCGAAGGTTCGATCGATCGAGCCCCAGTCGTCGATCGATCGACCCTTCCTGGCAGCCTCTTATTTCCCCTTGTTTAATTAGTTGAATTAATTTACCGTGGAATAATTTTTGGGGATTATGAATAAAATATTTTGGGATATAGGAGAGACCAGTAGGACATATGATTAAGTGTTGAAGAACTTTATTATGTGACGATAATTGGGTTTTAGGGACAATTATTTAAAGAACGAGGAAACTATGTATTTCAAGTGAGAGATTACGTCGAATACTTACGATAGTGCATAGACGTCTACCTACTGAATTTACTACTTGGATAGTTAGAATCCACGAGTGTCACATAATTAGTGAGAAAACCCTTCGAGTTAAGGTTAGAGACGAAACCTTATACGTAATCTTAATAATGTGAAATTAAGGACAAATGTTGTAATTATGGGTAACGAGAGTGACATATATTAATATGATGAAAGTAGTATATTTATATGATTGTGTGTGCATATATTATATACATGTGAAAAACGTACCCGCGCTACTTGCTATCCCTGAGGTTACCGCGCTGGGACGGTCTTATCCTGTGTTGCCTTATGGGGGATATTGATTCGTACCCTAGAAGATAGGAATCCTAGGTACAGGCTATCGAATCGGTAGTCACGGTCCTAAGAGACGCGAGGGTATGTGCTGACCTCTTGGACTTGGAAACTATACTTCGCCTCAATATTGTTTGTATTTGTATTGATACAGTTCGAGAGTGATTCCGAACTTGTATTTCCCTTAGTACGATTGATACGGGGATTGGATAGCAGAGTATGCCCGCACCATAATTTTTATGTGGGGTGCCATTAGAATATATATATTACACGAGTATTTAATATATATATGAAGTTCTGAGACTTGGAACTACCTACTGTGATTTGGTAAGTAAGTCATGTTTGATAAATCAGATTGGAAATACTTGTTTTATGAGAGTGTAATATGACACTGGGAAATTTTATAAATTAATGAAGCTAAAACGAGAGTTGTGCTACACTTTGAAAGTACCCCTTTTCACACGTTGACATTGTTCGGTTTTTGAAGCTTGTGAGTAAGTTAATATAAACTATATTATTGGGAAGGTTAGTATGATAAAATGTTAAGTTAAACCTTTTGGGAAGGTTAGTACGATAGGCGTGCACACTAGAAGAGAGGTGAGAATTTCTCAAGGGAGTGTCGAACTAAAATGTGTTGCATTGGCCTGTATCAATTTAAATACTTGCTAAACTGATTTTAAATAACACACACTTTCGGGCTCTGACCCGTTTTTTCTCTCCCTCTCCCCCTTGTATATATATGTATGTATTTCAGGTGCCCAGCCACAGGGGCGTCTTGCTTAGGATCTCTTGGAAGGAACGCGCTGCAGCTTAGGTGGGAGTTGCAGGTCTTTTGATTAGACGACTTCGTTCATTCAGATCCACTCTTAGCACTTTCATTCAGATGCGCATGTGTAGCCCTTTCCATTATTTCTTTATGTTGGGACATTGTTATTTCAGTTGTTTCCTAGTTCGTTATTATGGAATATTGTTCAGGATGGATGTATTACTTTATTTTCTCGCATGTTGACATTCGTTGATGGATGTTTTATATATTGGATTTTCGGTTCCAGTTTATTGTGGCGTGAATCTTATTCATTGACCTTTGTTAATAAAATAAATAAATCTTTTCTTTAAATAAAATTTGGAAGTTAATGTTTAAAATTGGTTTTGACACTTAGCTTAATTATTTAGGGTGTTAAATTGGAAAAATTATTTTTATCGACAGTGATGCTGAGAATGAACCAACTGTTCACCTTGATTTAATTTAATAAAGGAGTGATCGCCCGGTATTTAATTAGGCGGGGTGTCACAGGTGGTATCAGAGCATCAGGTTCTAGTGTCCTTAGGATCTGTACGGCTTATTATGCTTCTAGCGTTGCTTTGTTTGTTATAGAGCCCTATGTTTAGGATTGTCGATTCCTTTGACGAGAATTCGTTCTCCTGCTGTAATGTGTATACACTAGTGAATTCTAATTTCGTTCGGATGTGTGCGTGTGCCGAGCGATGACGGATGTCAGAAGAGGACCGTTAAGCGTACATCAGGAAGCAGGTCTCAATTGGAAATTATGAAATGTATCCGAGGATGATGACCGTAATCGAGGTCACCTCCATTAGGGCATGAGAATCCACAACTAGAAAGGCGACTAAGGTACAACAAGGATTTTCAAATGCCGTTATAGCCAAATGAGGTGCGAGGGTAAACTTACCCAACGTATTACGAAAACGTATAGAGACTGTCAGTGGAAAATTTTAGAAACGCGAAAACTGAATGAGTTTACCATATGAGGTAGAGTATTCATATGCTTAAATATAGGACGGAGTATGGCAAACCGAAAGTGAAAAATTTTGAGAAAATTTTCTTGGCTTTCGGGACGAAATTATAATGGTTGTATTCAACCACCAATTTTAGAAGTGGAATGCTATGCCTATGGGAGAACCTTAGGTACAATGTTGACCGTATGTCCCTTCCTCAACTGTTCAGGATGAGGCAAATGTGGTTCTGAGCTCATCGAGGGAGGGCATGTCAAGAGTCCATCCGTGAATATGAATCGTAACCGTCAACGAATTTTGTTTCGAAGGATGTAGATACAAGTAGGGGAAATGACTCCAAGTGGGAGGTCAACTTGTAATAAAAATTGATAATACTCGAGGAGGAAATTATGATGGGAGACCGATTCGGAGGTTGACAATGTCATACTTTGTCAATATAGATGATGACGCTTCTTTGTGGGGGAAGTTAAAGGAATCGAAGAATTTAGTCGGGAATAAACCTGAATACATCGGTGGTGGTATAGCACCACAAAAAGATGTGGATACACATCCGGAAAACCAGTTAAGTGCTTCAAATAGTTAAATTCTTACCAAGTGATGGTAAATTCAGTAAGTACTATTATAGATAGTAACATGATCGGTATGGCCTAAAAAGGCTAAGGGAACAACTGGGATGGCTAACAGGAATCGAGTCTACTAAAGTCCGAGAGAAGGACAATCCTAACCTGGTTAGTAGGACAGGTGGTAAGTGGATTATGCATTGAGGTATTTTGTGCGGAGTGAGATCGCTCATGATAATATGTTCCAAAATGAGAAAAGGGACAAGAATATGGTGCCTAGTAAAAGGCAACGATTAAAATAATTTTGTTTTGGTTTGGACAGACGTGTTACGTCCGAAACCATTTGTCCAGTCAAGACGATTGCCAAGATGGAAGCATAGGTTGTATCCTTAGAGGATGCGGCGTGTTTATGTGACACGAGCGATTCACCGTATTTTGTTCATTGCAATATTAACATGTGAGACGAGTTAATGCATATAATTATAGATGTTACCATTATGTGAATATTTTTCCCTAGTGTAGCGGAATTTTTCTTTAGTGCTATCCGCAGAGGATGAATGAGTATATTATCAGTGTTTTATACTTTATTGAGGTTACTCGTTGTAGAGATGCGATACACGAGTATAATATTATTTTTGATAAAATGTTATATAAAATGGGTAGTATGATAGTGTACATTAATTGCGAGGCTATCGGAGTAGTTGCATTGGTGCAACATGTTTTATGTTTGTTTTGGGCGAGGCCTCACCTGTAAGAAGGTTGGACTTGCACTTATATTATCTATCCTATATACTTCGGAAGAGATAGCGGGCTAGAGATATTCGATGCCATAGTATGCGTAGACCTTGTCAGTATAATTCCGTATGTATCGGGATTTACCCTTGAAAGAAAAGATTTGACTCAGAATTTTGTTTAGCACTCCGGACTTAGTGATAGGAAAAGTGCGATGTTATATTTATCCTTTAAAGATGTGGGAGATATTAGTTATACCCCTATTATTAGGGAAGGGAATTTCGAGGATTCCGATCGTATGTATCCGAGGTTAATAGAATGAAATTTCCATCAACCAATACGATAGTAAAATTGGGAAACGATATTCGTTAAGCATAATTATAGTAGAAATTACAACTTTTCTGTCAAGGGACAGAATAAAGGGGTACACGCTATGGACGGAGGACCTAACGGATTCCGATAACCGACAATGCTAGGTAGTAGTGTATCGGGGGGGTTCCTTGTTTGGATTTCGCTTTGCGAGACATCCCACGCATGAAACTTAGCGTAAGGTTGGAAATAGGGAGACGTTTGGTCACTATTCCATAAGTACGGTACTCTGGTCGAAATAGGATCAAGTAATTATATATGTAAGTTGGAAGTTGAATTCTGTTTTAAGGTCATTGAAGCCGGATTTTATGGCAGGAAAGCATTGGAAGTTATCCCCACGAGTTGAGGAGTGGAACGATGGTAAGGAGAATTTAAGAATTTTGATTTTCTAGGGTGATTGGAGGTACCCCAAATGTCATAACCGCGTACAGAACACAAGGCGAATAAAAAGTTAAAATGATTTTTAGCATGGAGTATCTGAAAAGAACTTCATATCATACAAGAGATGACCTGTAATTATTTTGGTGAATAAAGCATTAGTGATTTATTTTGGTTGTTGTACCTATTTGGGAAAAATTGTTGTGCTTATCTGAGGAAGGTTGAGAATTATTATTCCTCTTTTGTTGTCATGGAATTTGAATACCTTATTCTTTCTATTCCGTTGAAATTAGTTAGTCCTACAGATGAGTAACCCGCCGTTCGGAATGTTGTAAAAATGTGGGTATCTTGGTTAACCACAGTTAAAAAAATAGTCCAAGTCGATGGGACGTGGTAATAGACGTGTGAAATATAAGTTTGTGGGACTAGTATAATGAAGTGGAAGTGATAGAGTGGATTAAACGTCACATGTGGGGCGATAATCCATACATAAGTGTGCAATTAGAATAGCACGCCCTAACTTGATTGGAAGGCTGTAGGAAGCCATTCAAGAAATGGTATTCCTGGAATAGGGTAGAACTAAATTGTTATGAAGCACACCCGGAGCGGAGTGGTCATTAGTCAAGTGTAAGAGAGACTTGCGCATACAACGAGTAATGATGTTAGGATGGCATAAGAGATCCAGAAGTGCGCTTCGTGGAGAGGAAAGCACGGGTCGGAACTCTCGGAATGCTCCAAGGAAGGAAGGGGAGTATTACGTGTCACTTAATGTGAGACATTCAAAGGGAAGAATCGATGTTTAACGAGACGTAGTGAGTAGTCTCTGCATGCACTGCCCATAGGTAAGGTTCGGTTGAAAAAGGAGAATCAACCAAAGAATTTTGTGATTATCGAAAATTACTGAAATTGGAAGAGGTTGGTAAAGTCGGTAAAGTTCTTGGATGAGTTGCCATCCTCAAAACAAGATCAAGGGTTTATCTCGAACTTGCGAATTAAGTCGCCGAGAGGGAAATGATTGATATTCCTTTGGACCGACTTACAATATTAACTAGTATGCCCCAGACTTCCTTTGAAAGGAAGGATCGCGCCAGTGCATGGTCCGGCGCAGTATAAATTTCTGAATCAGGATGAGATTGGTGAATCTCACCTTTGATATGGGATTTCAGGAACCAGCGGAGATAAAATTTCGCTTCAAGTAGGATGTATCACCCTTAGCCAGTGAATAAGCGCATGGTGATTAAAAGATTAGTGGAGCCACGTGAAGGAGATTTTGGAATATTGGTATGATGATTTCAAAAATGCTCTGTAGAATAACTCGTACCTGTTTGTCGCATATGAGGTACTTATTAAGGTTTTGTTATGGAAGAACCTCGACTATTCTCCTTCCGTATGTTTAAAGGAGAGTAGATGATCAGGATTTTTTGGATCGGTCGAGAAAATATCCGATAACTATGGTAGAATTCCACGACTGTTTTAGACGAGCAAGAGTGATCAAATGTTCGTAATATTTTCTCAGAATGGGAGTTTTGTATATGAATAAATCCGAGTATTTGTCATGTAGTGAGGTGCGGCCTCCTAATGATAGAGATAATGAAATGTATAACGTACAGGCGTGACCTATGCGAATGTTGTCGGTTGGGAGCACAATGTGAAGTGTCTCCAAAGAGAATGCAAAACAATGTTACTGTGAGGAAAGGGCTATAGTGATTGAGCGCCATATTATGTAGTTAGTTTGTGTACGGAAAAGGATATCCAGAATTGTGCTACCTGTTAGGCCTTATTTTCCGAATTTCGGGACGAAATTCAGTTATTAGGGGGGAAGTATGTAATACCCCGTATTTTTATAGCTTTTAAATTTTGGGATTTATTAAATTTAATTGAGATAAATTAATTTAATTTTAATCCGGAATGTTGCTTTAAATATTTACTAGCGTGACGAGAGTTAGTAATTATTGGAAATTTGTTATTTGTTGCATATTACTGGATGAGCATAGTAATATATTATATTGGTTATATTGAATGTCATAAGTGTATTAAATGACTATTTCGGAAATTTAAGTAGGGACGTGCCCGTGTCACGTCGGGACTTATTTTGTTAAATAAAAAGTGAATATTTTATAAGTTGTTCGTATGGTCGTTTTGAGTATGCCAACGCGTCCGGAAGGGTCGAGATAGTCAGAAAAGTGTACCCGGGGGTTTAGTTTGGGTCTCGGGATGTTTTTAGGCTTAATTAGTGACCCGGGAGGGCATTTTGGTCATTTTACAAAATAGGGTAATTAAACCCACGAATTTCAGCCAACCTATATCAGCCATTAGGTCATCCGCTTAGGGTTAGAACACTCACAAATCAAATGACGGCCATTGGAGAAGAGAGGAGAGAACTCCAAGGCAATCCAAGGCCAAAAGGCCACCGTTTGCACCACCGTCACCACCAACGCGTAGATCGCGAGGAGGATAACGCAACCACACCAATACCAGCAGGAAACCAGACCTCTGAAATCCCAGGCAAGTGTTTAACTTGCGTATTTTCGTTAATGCAATATTCATATTAGTTAGGAATGATTAGGAGTATAATCTATGGAAGAAAACCCCACTTTTTGATAGGAATTTGCATGTAGAAAAGATTAAAACCATATTCTGGAAACCTTATGGGATGTAGATGATTAACCCACGAATTTTTGATGATTATGTAGAAGGGAATTCTGGAGAAAACTGATTAGAACAAAAAAATTAAGAAAACTTAGGGTTCTTGATGATTAGATGAGACTTTAGGTTGTTTAATCATGTTTAATGATGGTTATATGCATGCTTAACGTTGGAAACATCTGGTAATATGTTATAATGTTTGTAGTAGAAATTTTGGGACGATTAGGGTTGGAGAATATGATTTTGGAGGAAGAATTTTGGTAAAACCCGTAACTGCGTTTCTGCAGAATTTTCGCAGACCTGCTTGATCGATCGATCGACCCTAGAGCGTCGATCGATCGAAGGTTCGATCGATCGAGCCCCAGTCGTCGATCGATCGACCCTTCCTGGCAGCCTCTTATTTCCCCTTGTTTAATTAGTTGAATTAATTTACCGTGGAATAATTTTTGGGGATTATGAATAAAATATTTTGGGATATAGGAGAGACCAGTAGGACATATGATTAAGTGTTGAAGAACTTTATTATGTGACGATAATTGGGTTTTAGGGACAATTATTTAAAGAACGAGGAAACTACGTATTTCAAGTGAGAGATTACGTCGAATACTTACGATAGTGCATAGACGTCTACCTACTGAATTTACTACTTGGATAGTTAGAATCCACGAGTGTCACATAATTAGTGAGAAAACCCTTCGAGTTAAGATTAGAGACGAAACCTTATACGTAATCTTAATAATGTGAAATTAAGGACAAATGTTGTAATTATGGGTAACGAGAGTGACATATATTAATATGATGAAAGTAGTATATTTATATGATTGTGTGTGCATATATTATATACATGTGAAAAACGTACCCGCGCTACTTGCTATCCCTGAGGTTACCGCGCTGGGACGGTCTTATCCTGTGTTGCCTTATGGGGGATATTGATTCGTACCCTAGAAGATAGGAATCCTAGGTACAGGCTATCGAATCGGTAGTCACGGTCCTAAGAGACGCGAGGGTATGTGCTGACCTCTTGGACTTGGAAACTATACTTCGCCTCAATATTGTTTGTATTTGTATTGATACAGTTCGAGAGTGATTCCGAACTTGTATTTCCCTTAGTACGATTGATACGGGGATTGGATAGCAGAGTATGCCCGCACCATAATTTTTATGTGGGGTGCCATTAGAATATATATATTACACGAGTATTTAATATATATATGAAGTTCTGAGACTTGGAACTACCTACTGTGATTTGGTAAGTAAGTCATGTTTGATAAATCAGATTGGAAATACTTGTTTTATGAGAGTGTAATATGACACTGGGAAATTTTATAAATTAATGAAGCTAAAACGAGAGTTGTGCTACACTTTGAAAGTACCCCTTTTCACACGTTGACATTGTTCGGTTTTTGAAGCTTGTGAGTAAGTTAATATAAACTATATTATTGGGAAGGTTAGTATGATAAAATGTTAAGTTAAACCTTTTGGGAAGGTTAGTACGATAGGCGTGCACACTAGAAGAGAGGTGAGAATTTCTCAAGGGAGTGTCGAACTAAAATGTGTTGCATTGGCCTGTATCAATTTAAATACTTGCTAAACTGATTTTAAATAACGCACACTTTCGGGCTCTGACCCGTTTCTTCTCTCCCTCTCCCCCTTGTATATATATGTATGTATTTCAGGTGCCCAGCCACAGGGGCGTCTTGCTTAGGATCTCTTGGAAGGAACGCGCTGCAGCTTAGGTGGGAGTTGCAGGTCTTTTGATTAGACGACTTCGTTCATTCAGATCCACTCTTAGCACTTTCATTCAGATGCGCATGTGTAGCCCTTTCCATTATTTCTTTATGTTGGGACATTGTTATTTCAGTTGTTTCCTAGTTCTTTATTATGGGATATTGTTCAGGATGGATGTATTACTTTATTTTCTCGCATGTTGACATTCGTTGATGGATGTTTTATATATTGGATTTTCGGTTCCAGTTTATTGTGGCGTGAATCTTATTCATTGACCTTTGTTAATAAAATAAATAAATCTTTTCTTTAAATAAAATTTGGAAGTTAATGTTTAAAATTGGTTTTGACACTTAGCTTAATTATTTAGGGTGTTAAATTGGAAAAATTATTTTTATCGACAGTGATGCTGAGAATGAACCAACTGTTCACCTTGATTTAATTTAATAAAGGAGTGATCGCCCGATATTTAATTAGGCGGGGTGTCACACTAATATCTTCATCTTTTTGGATAATCGGGCCTAAATAACGAAAATGATCATTTCTAGGTATCTCTTGACCCTTCAATTTCATCACATCTCTATTTGTTATCCTATTACTACTAAAAGTGCACTCCACATATTCTGTTTTAGTCCTGATTATATTAAATCCTCTTGTTTTTAGAGCTTTTCTCTACAATTCAACCTAGCATTAATCCACATCATAGTCTCATTTACTAAAAAAAAATCATCTACAAATAACATACACCATGACACCTCATCTTGTATTTGTCCAGTCAACTCATCCATAACAAGAGCAAAGAGATAAGGGGACTTAATGCTGAACCTTGGTGTAGACCTATAATAATTGACAATTCACTGCTTTCTCCTCCAGATGTTCTTACTGTAGTCATGGATCCATCATACATATTCTGGATCACATCAATATATTTACGAGTCACTCCTTTTTTATGTAGAACCCATCATATTATATCTCTGGGTATCCTATCATACGCCTTCTCCAAATCTATAAAAATCATATGAAGACCCTTCTTTTTTTCCCTATACCTCTCCATTAATCTCATCAACAAATAGATTGCTTCCATTATTAACCTCGTATACATAGATCCAATTGATTCTCAGATACTATTATTTTCAATCTCAATCTATATTCAATCTCTCTCCCAAAGTTTCATTATATGACTCATTAACTTAATACCACAATACTTTGAACAACTTTGTATGTTCCCTTTATTTTTATAAATATAAAGTAAAATGCTCTTTCTCCATTCATCGGGAATCCTATTAGTCATTATAATTCTACTAAATAATTTTGTAAGCCAAGATACTCTTTCCTCCCATAAGCACTTCCAAACCTCAATAAGCCCTCCCCGTTTTCGTCTTTTTTAAAGCAATCCTAACTTCTATTGTCTAATTCTGCAAAAAAATATATTTTCTCGAGTCTCCCTAAGTTCCTTTTTATATCTAATCTACTTTCATTATCTCCATTTAATAACCTCTCAAAGTAGTTTTTCTATCTTTCCACGATCTCATCATCTTTGACTAGGACTTTCGAATAATCACTTTTAATACACTTGACGTTATTAAAATCTTTTGTTTTCCTGTACCTAAGTTTAACAAGCTTATAAATATTTTTTCCTCTTCTCTTGTTCATAATTTTGTATAAAGATCATCATATGCTTTTAAATTAACATCTCTTACCATTTTCTTAACTTCCTTATTAGCCCATTTTTATTTCTCCAAATTTTCTTCATTTCTATTTCTATTTGTTTGCTATGTTTTAAAGCACTCCCTTTTAATTTTCACTATATTTTTACTTCTTTATTCCACTAATAAGTTTCTTTAGATTGAGACCCCTTACCTTTTGATTCTCTAATAATTTCTTTTGATATTCTCCTAATGCATGTGACCATCTTATTTCACATTATGTTAGTCTCTTCTTCAGTATTCCATGATGCTTCATTTAATACTTTATCTTTAAATAGTTCTAATTTCTCTCTTTTTAAGTTCCACCACCTAGTTCGTGGGTTATCTTTTATTTTCACACTCGTGATTGATTTTTAATATTTATATCCAACACCATTATCCTATGTTGTGAGGTTAAACTCTCTCCAAGGATAACCTTACAATTTTACACGTTAATCAGTCTCATTTCCTAGTAATGAAAAAATCTCATATCCTACACGATCTTCTCCTACATGGACATTAAAATCTCCCCCCATATAAATTTTCTCACCCACGGGTAATTCTTGAATTTTTTCATCCATTTGTTCCCAATATTGTACTTTAATGTGCTCATTTAATAAAACTTGTGGTGCGCAAGCACTAACAATATTAATTATCTTTTTACCTAATACCAGTTTTACAAGTATAAGTCTATTATCTTTCCTAATAACAGTTACAATATCATCCTTAAAGTTCTTATCTACTATTATTCCAACTCCATTCCAACTCCATTCCTATTTCTTTGTTTATCAGTATAATATACTTTAAACCCCGTATTTTCTATTTCTTTAGCTTACTCACCGACCCATTTAGTTTCTTGTAAAAAAGATATGTTAAATTTTCTTCTTATCATGGTATCTACTAACTCAATCCCTTTCCCTATTACAATCCATATGTTTCAAGTTCACCACACTAAAACTGTCGAATTGTCACGGTCATTGACCGTGACAAGTCCAACTTGTCAAGGTCAATGACTGTGACAAGTCTAGGAGTGACATCGTTTGTTGTCACGGACTTGTCAGGATCATTGACCGTGACAAGTTCATTAGACTTGTCACGGTCATGTCACGGTCAATGACTTTGACAAGCTTAGTCATGGTTAATAACCGTGTCAACCCGTGACGTTTTAGAAAAAATTATCATGGTCATGCAGAATTGAAAAAAAATCTGCTGGGCAGTATGTCCACTGCAACTGCCCAGCAGTATATTTGTACCTGTTATAGCAACGTTGTACCTATTCAAACATCATATATCGAAATAAAATAGAGATAATGCAAATATACATTCAAAACAATATGCATCATGATATAATCCAAATACAATTCAAATGTAATAACTTAAAATAATTCAATTTAAATAATGTCACTACATGTCTGGGGTAGGTCTGAGGAGGTGATTAGGCCACACGATATACGAATTGATACACCTTGAATATGCATCGTGCCGTATTGTTCACGCAACCACAATTGAAGTTCTCCTTCCCGGGTAACACATGCATAACGAGCACCTTGGCCTCGATGTCTTGAAGCAAACGTCCACGAACTGAGATACCCTGGATCGTATTCGGGTCCCTCAACCCCCGCCCTATCTGCTAGCCATCAAATATGTCCTGTAATGCTCGGCCAATCAAGTGTCGACATCGGTCGATCGAAGGGAGCCAAATAGGGGACTGGATCATCAGAGTCCGCACGTATCGGCGATGAAGCAACGAGGTCCACATCCTCGTCCTCTTGCACCTCCTCCTCCACCACCACCTCCTCCACCGCCTTCTCATTCCCTTTCCCCTTATGGTTTTTGCCCAACAAACTCTTCATGAATGAGAACATATCTTGGACCGTCGCCTCCAAATGGGACAGCTTCGCGTCATGGGAGTCCACCGTTCGAGTCAACCTGGTGTTGCTCGTCTCTAATCCGATGACCCTAGATTTGGTCCCCCGCGAGATCACCCCCTTGACCTCCCCTTGCGATCAGTGCCAAGCACTTGACTGAGTGCATCTGTGGACAAAGATGCCTTGTCGGCATCAAACTGTGACTCATGCACTTCTTTAAGCTTTGCCTGAAACAACAAAAAGCACATGATTAGTTAAATAAGTAAATACAAAATTATAACATAATTAACAAAAAGTAAACTGTCGGATTAATTACAATCGTGGACGCGATAATCGGGGACACCTCCTTATCCTCCCCCTTCTTCGTCCGAATAGCCACATAAGTATCGAACCTATGTGGCATACCCCAAGGGCCACTCCCCATCCCCTGAAATAAAATAATGCAAAATTAGTATCGGCCCCGCAAAAATAAAATAATGCAGAATAACATATTTCTGTAATTATAGAAAAATTAAATCTTACCACCATCCTATGCTCCACCTCGGCGTCAGACATCCGGACGGAGTAATGCACGTCCGTCTTTTTCATCCAATTTTTCCTCCCCGATTGGTGAGATGCCAATTATCGCTCCCCGATCTCATTGTCAATGAACTTTTGCCATTGTGCCATTGAGATCGGCTCCTTCGATGGGACGGAGTCACGCATTCGGATAACGGAGTCTTGGATCTTCCCAAAGTACCGGGTCCGCATATTTTTCTTTCACGTCTTGTGTTGCTCCCTCAATTTCTCCAAGACGAAATTGCATAGTTTTGGGTCCAGGGTGAATTGTTCCTGTCCAACAAATACAATGTTAGTTGGGAATAAATATAAATATAAATATAAATATAAATATTAAATGTAATTAAAATTGAAATTGAAATTGAAATATTCATATAAATATAAATATAAATATAAATACATTACCTGTAGTGCCACCCAAATAGCTAACTTGAGCTCATTTGGCACCTCCCTCCAACTATTGTACCCGGGGTCGATGATAGTCTTTACCAGCCCTAGGTATCTCGCTCATAGCCCGTCTTGTTCTCGACAACCATCCCCAATTTTACCCCATTTGGGGAGCCTAGGGGCCGAGGAGTCCTCATCGCCTCCGCTACCACTGAGCTCAGACGACATCATCATCCTCGCCTTAATATCTGAAGGTGACATTTTCTGTAAAAAATGTTGTTATTAGTACAAATCCAAATGAATTAGAAGAAGACATGCAAATATGTACAGTTACTACAAATTCAAATGAATTATTACTGTTTAGCACCTCAATTCTGAATTCCAAAACAACAATATCTAACTCATAATATGTACAATTACTAAAAAATTAAAACATCCCCACCCACCCCTACTGCCCACACACACACACACTACACACACATCCCCCCCTCCCATCACACACACATACATATACAAAGGAAAGAGAGAAAGATAAAAAGCGTAAAAATGATAAAGTGCAAATCAATTGAAAGCATTAAAAATGGATTGACAAAGTAAAAATTGGAATATTTATTACAAATTAAAAAATTGTTTCAAATTCGGGTTATCATAAAAAATGGATTGATATTCGATAGGAGCAACCAAGTCATCCACACTACTATTTAGACGCTTTGGCGCATATATGACAATTGACCAGGCTCGTTGTTGATATACTCCGAGTAAAACACTTGGTTGACCTTTTGAAATGCACAAACAAACGGCTCATCGCTCACGTGGTCGTTGTTTGATCAATCACGTGGTCCTGTCACGCTATTGCCAGACAAACCGTACTGCGTCTTCAAACTGTGCAAACCAACCATGGTATGTAAAGTTGTTTGATCTTTCTCACAGCCAGATTATAACGGTTGGGTCGCCTTAAATTTTAAACTTTGGTAGTCATCGTCAAGGTTTATCGTGATATCTTCACGAGCATCTGAACCTTGTACATCATCAGTAACCTCATTTTCCTCCGCTTCATAAACTCCGTACGCATCATCAACTAAATCCTCTAACATATTATGATCTACGTCGTCCCCTTCTACATCTATCCTACTTGTTGAAGGTCGTTGTGAAGGTTGTTTGGGGACAAAAGGAACTTTCAATTCACAGTGAAAACTCTAAAATCGATAAATATCTTGCATACCCCATCTTAACAAATGTAGTTCAACTGTTTTTCACTCAAACACCTTATCATTCTTACACCTACCACACGAACACGAAAACTCTTCATCATTATGACATCTCTTTGCGTATTTCACAAATTCATTAGCACCTCTGCGAAACACATCCCCCCTTTCTATTTGTCTCACCCATCCACTCTTTGTATTTAGGATATCCCATCACAGCTACTACAAATAATCACCTAATAAAGGTAAGAAGCGTATATTCATGAATTAGTATACACAAAACTTAGATTTATAGTATGTTTCATTTAATTATATCTTATTTATATTCGATTTTTAAATTTCAAGTTCAAATTCAATTTATAATAGAAATTCCTGTTTCCTCCATCTCCTCTAAAGGGTGAGTGGTCCTATCCCATTCAAGACCGCATATTTCTGTAATATACTTAACACATATTGCACATTGTTACGATTTGAGAAAAATTCGACAACATATCCCCGTAGTTCTCCAAGTACACGACGTAGATTGGCAAGTGTGAGTATTATTTCAATTGATTAATTGAAATAACAGTCACACTTGTCAATCTAGTATGTATCCAGAGAACATTAGGATACGATCACATATTTCGTCCAAAAGTAACAACTTTAAGCCACTAAGAATATTATTATATAGAAATTATGCAGTCTCAAACTGTCCAAACAGGACAATTCGAGAGATCTCATTACAGGGATAATGACTCTCGAACGGGTCTAAGGGATATTGAATGCGTACGCATAAGAACTAGAAGGCTAGTATCTTTGCATATTTGATGTATTTTCAAGTATGTTTCATTTAATTATCATACTACATATATATTGTTAGTGATACAAAGTAATATTAAAAAAAAAGTTAAAAAATCCCACCCCCATATGGACAATAATCCAGTGGTCATGCCATTTCTAAAATTAACCAACCGAACATCGATCCACAACAAATGTGTATCCCGTACTCCTTCTAATTCATCTACTCAATTAATTCTTTACATCAATTAAACTAAAAATTAAAGTATATAATTATTAATTTACTAATTTACAATGATGGGTAATTCTACTTGCATATGAAAAGGGCACTAATTATTAATTTACTAAAAAAATTAACAAACAATCAATATTTAATCAATAAATTCTTTTACAAGGGGCACTACTTGCATATGAGGGGCAATATCTTATAAACCAATAAAAATTTAATAAAAAAAATTTAACAAGCCCCACTCCCCGCCCTATTTCCCCCTTCCCCACCCCACCCCACCCCCTTCCCCCCCACCACACACACAAGCACACACACATACATGAACATACACATACACACACACAACCCCACCCCCACCCCCACCCCTGTCCCGTCCCCCCACAGCCACGGCCCACCACACATGCACACACACACACACATACACACACATATACACACATATGCACATACACACACATGCGCATATATACACCCTGCCCCCCAACCCTGCCCCCTCCCCCCCACACACATGCACATGCACATTTATACACACATATATACACACACGCACATATACACACAGATATACACAAATGAAAGATAAATAGAGAGAGAAAACGTACCAAAATCGTAGAGAGAGAGAGAAATTGAGATAATAAAAATCGGTGGGAAAAAAGAAGGGGGAATGTTTACTGACAGAATTGTCACGAACATGTCACGCACATACCACAGTCAATTTTTACTGACAGAATTGTCACGGACATGTCACGGTCCTTGACCGTGATATGTTTATAAGGTTTGTCACGACCTTGTCACGTTCATTGACTGTGATAAAAAACACGTATTTTTTTGTCACGATCAATGAGCGTGATAAGGCTGATCGGTTGAAGGGTGTCAATTTAACCATTTTGGTGTAGTGGTTGCTAACTTAAGTCTTGTATCCTGGACTAGATTCTTTACTCCTACACGTCCAGATTGTTGCAGGAACCCTTGTATATTTGTGGTCGCATCCGGGAGCCGATGTGAGGTCCTTTGCCTATTTTTCGAGACATCCGGTGGTAGGCGCAATACATCGCTTAAGGAGAATGCCCTACTGTTAGCTCGTATATTCATAGGATTCTTATTCATAAGGACCTGACAAATTTTTATGCTGGCTGTCAGCTACCTCCCTCCTCCTTCATCGAGACTTAGGATCGACAGTGTCCCCAAAAAAATATAAGAAGTTAAATTGTGACACAGGCAGAGTTAGAAATAATATTTATCGCCAACCAAAATAATATTTATCTTCAACCAATAAATATGACCAGCTCAGACATTTTGAGGGTTTTAGAGGCACTCCTAAAGTGGGGCACCTATAGACATTTGTAAAAAAAATCCAAATTTAATTATAAAAATAATTTAAAATACAAAGAATTATGTAAAATGTGTTCTCGCATTATGTGATGCAAAAGTATCGATTGATCATCAAACTTTATTATTTAACAATATTTGTTTCAATTGGTAACATAGTTAATCTATTTAATCTAATTTAGGACATGGTATAATGTAAGTAAGGTTTTATTATCTTTAACTTTGAAAAACTTCTTACGGCCTAGCAACCGTAACATGTATAGTCAACGTTATTTTATAAATATTCTAAGCATTTTAAAAACAACAATTCATTATTTTAATACAGTCTATCACTTTAATTGATTTTTTAAGTTCTTTTGGCAACGACCTCTTCAAAATTATAAATTCTTTGCATTAATATCACAACTCGTGTCATTGTGTTAAAAATTCTTGAAGATTAATATAAGAACTCTTCAAACTATCATTATTTATATATTTAAAAAAAAATCAGAAATGTCATCAATTTTTTTAATATTTTCAAATCTTGTTTTAAGCGACATTATAGCTTGATTTAGTAAAAAAATATAAACATATAAAGTAAGTAATGAAACATTGACTTACAAGCTCCCAAATAATTGACTTTAGTATGCTTGAAATTTGAAACAAACTAGCTTTGAAATTGTAACCTTTGAGAGATAGAGAGAGAGGGTTATTTAGTTTGGGACCTTTAGGATTATTTGAAGTGGACCAATTTTTATTATTATTTTATGTCTATTTTAGTTTAATCAAAATTTTATTTTGGCATATTTTAAGTGGATCAAGTTTTGTATTTTAAGCTTATTTTAAGTGGACCATTTATTATTATTATTATTATTATTATTATTATTATTATTATTATTATTATTATTATTATTATTATTATTATTATTATTATTATTATTATTATTATTATTATTATTATTATTATTATTATTATTATTATTATTATACGTCTATTTTAATTTAATCAAAATTTTATTTTGGCCTATTGTAATGGGGGAGCTAATTAGCTGAGGGGCAACTTTAAGCTCAGTTGGACAACGATTTACTAATGAATTTAGAACTAAAATAATACATATGTTATTAAATAAAAAACAAAACACGTGGATAGAAGAATGCTATTAAGCATAAAAATGCAAGATATTATGTGATTTAAAATAAAATAATTATTGTTTCATTTATATTATATATATATTTTTGTGAAATTTGTGCCTTAATGTATTTCTTTCCTTATCTCGTATTTGTCATCATTGGAGGGAATTTAAATTGGTTACACTTGTGATTTTAAAATACATATTTGAAATTGCAAAAGTACAAGTTTTCCTTGGAAAATGATCATTTCCGATTTTACATTACAAAGTGACCATTTCTCACTGTGAAAGATATTTTCGCTTTGTGATATATATTTCACAATGCGAAACCGTCATGCAGCAGTGAGGAATCAAGGTATTTCGCATTGCGAAATAATTATGCCGCTATGCAAAATGATCATGACACAATGAGAAAAAAGTATTTTACAATGCAAAATGAGTATAACACATTGCGAAATATTCATTACTTCTCAATGCGAAATAAACATTATCTCTTCATTTTAATACAATTATAATAATCAATCTCATATTATGTTGATCGCTCTAATGAGGACTATACTACACCAAAACTGGCAAATGGTCACGGCCAAAATCCCTGACCAAGACTGTGAGTCGCGGACTTGGGGCCGTGACCAATTTCATGGCTTGCAGCCCAAGTCCATGACCAATCGAGGGTTACCGTAGATGGCCGCAGATTTGGGTCATGACCCACACCGTGATGGAAAAAAACGGTCGCGGCCAAAGTCCGTGACCCCTAACCGTGACGAAAAATGGTCGCGGTCAAAGTCCATGACCCGGACCGTGACGAAAAAAAAAGAAAAAAAATGGTCGTGGCCAAAGTCCATGACCCCTAACTGCGACGAAAAGTGATCGCGGCCAAAGTCCGTAAGCTATACCACGACCATTTTTTCCAATTTTTTTCGTCGCAGTGTGGGGCATGGACTTTGGCTGCAACTATTTTTTTCCATTTTTTTTGGTCGCGGTGTGGGTTATGGACTTTGGCCACGACCATTTTTTGTCACAGTTGTGGGTCATGGACTTTGGCTGCAATCATTTTTATGCACGATGAAAATAATAAAAATGGTCATGGACAAATTCCATGGCCATATTTAACTATAATAAGAAAGTTTTGGGTTTTTTTGGGTCCAATCCTAAAATTGAGGGTCTCATGATTGCGCGACCGGTTGCTTCGTGTTACGTTGGACGCGCACGAGGTGTTACAAATATTTATCATTGGCAAAACAAAAAAAAATCACAAATTTCGAATCGGGAACGTTGTTAATAAACTAGCATACATACAAACTTAAAAATATTGTACATCTTAATAATTCACAGACAAAAAAAAAATGGGCAGAGTTTCCTCTGTTTTCTGGACATTCCAAACCCTGTTAATATAAAACCTGCTTATTATAAAGCTCGCACGACCATAAAATTTAGTAATCAAATTATAAAAGCCCGCACATCCATAAAACTATAAAAGCCCTCATGACCATAACACATCAAAAACATAATCCTGAATGTTAACAACATTATATAAACAATCTTCATGTTATAAATCATTGCCTTATTCATGTGTTTCACGTGCATAAAAGCAAACGATACAGTGTTATCCTGCAAAAAATAGGATAAAAAAAGAAATGATATTAGCAACCAAGTAGTTTTAAAAAAATCGCATTCAAGCTGAAAAATTGCATATACGAGTTGTAATTATCATCATATCAGTTCCTACAATTTACATTGGTTATGTACGAGGTGTTGGTGCCTCTCACGGGGCCTATTGGGGGATGTTTAAGGATTTTCCCCTCAAACGGCATATTTTTAAGCCTAAGTATAGATATTTTCAAATTATCATCGTATTCTCAAACCAGGAGTCCCGTAATCGTGCGGTTAGTTCCAATGAGTTACATTGGTCCCGTGAGAGGTGTCGGTGCCTCTCACGGGGCCATCTGGGAGTAGTTTCAGGATTTCCCCCTCTAATGACTTCTTTTTAAGCCTAAGTCTATAAATATTCAAATTATCATCGTATTCTCAAATCGAGAGTCCCATGATCGCGCAGTTAGTCCCTACGAGTTACATTGGTCCCGTGCGAGGTGTCGGTGCCTCTCACGGGGCCGTTTAGGGCTCTTTATGGATTTCCCTCTTTAACGCCATGTTTTTAAGCCTAAGTCTAAATATTTTAAAATTATCATTGTGTTCTCAAATCGGGAGTCCCGTGATCGCGCGATCAGTCCTTACGAGTTGCATTGGTCCTGTACGAGGTGTTGGTGCTCTCTTACGGGGTTGTTTCGAGGCTATTTCTGTATTTCCCCCTCTAACGCTGTGTTTTTAAGTCTAAGTCTAGATATTTTCAAATTATCATCATATTGTAAAATTGAGAGTCCCCTTGATCACGCGGTCAGTACCTATGAGTTACATTGGCCCCATGCGAGGTGTTGGTGCCTCTCACGGGGACTATTGGGGGGCTATTTCAGGGTTTTCCCTCCAACACCGTGTTTTTAAGCCTACGTCTTAATATTTTCAAATTATCATCGTATTCTCAAATTGTGAGTCCCATGATCACACAATCAGTTCCTACAAGTTACATTGGTCCCATGTGAGCTATTGGTGCCTTTCATGGGACCTATTGGGGGCTGTTTCGAAGTTTCCCCCTCCAACGCCGTATTTTTAAGCCTAGGTTTAGATATTTTCAAATTATCATTTTATTCTCAAATCGAGAGTCCCGTGATCGCGCGGTCAGTCCATACGAGTTACATTGGTCCCGTGCGAGGTGTTAGTGCCTCTCACAGGGCCTATTGGGGGCTCTTTCTAGATTTCCTCCTCTAACATCGTATTTTTAAGCATATGTCTGGATATTTTTAAATTATCATCGTATTCTCAAATCGGGAGACCCATGATCGCACGATCAGTCCCTACGAGTTACATTGGTCCCTTGCGAGGTGTTGGTGCCTCTCACGGGGCATATTGAGGCTATTTTTGAGTTTTCCCCTCCAACGCCGTGTTTTTAAGCCTAAGTCGAGATACTTTTAAATTATCATCATATTCTAAAATCGGGAGTCTCATGATCACGCGATCAATGCCTACGAGTTACATAGGTCCCGTGCGAGGTGTTGGTGCCTCTCATAGGGCCTATTGGGGGCTGTTTCGAGGTTTTCTCCTCCGATACCGTATTTTTAAGCCTAAGTTTAGATATTTTGAAATTATCTTCGTATTCTAAAAGCGGTAGTCCCGTGATCGAGCAGTTAGTCCTTACGAGTTACATAGGTCCCGTGCATGGTGTTGGTGCCTCTCACGGGGCATATTGGGGGTTATTTCGGGGTTTCACCTTTGAATGCCATGTTTTTAAGCCTAAGTCTAGATATTTTCAAATTATCATCGTATTCTAAAAATGGGAGTCCCGTGATTGCGTGGTCAGTCCCTACGAGTTACATTGGTCCCGTGCGAGGTTTCAGTGCCAATCACGGGGCCTTTTGGGGGTTGTTTCGAGGTTTCCCCCTCCAATGTCGTGTTCTTAAGCCTAAGTCTAGATATTCTCAAATTATCATCGTATTCTCAAATCGGGATTCCCATGATCACGCGGCCAGTCCCTACTGTAAGGACATTATTTTATAAGTCCGTTATCAATTTAATATGTCGTATACCGCTACACCGTCGAAGAGCATTCAAGAACATTAAAGCATCAAAGACGGATTCGAATATCAAAATCTTCAACATTCAAGCCTCCACGAGGTTAAGTTTAGTAAGGTTGTGTTTTAATTCCTTAGCATTTCACTTAAAGTGTTGGGATATTTTTATCAAATATTTTTCTAAAGATTTTGTTCTCGGACACCTTTCCGTAGAAAAATCATATCTATTCAAAGAAAAATCATAAAAATACGAAACTAGTGGCCACGCGTTCGTATCGAAATTATCTACAATCATGGCCAAGATCTTGTTTGATAGGTCATTTTAATGACTTGCTTATGTAGTTCAAACGACATAGATATCTTGCGAGAAGTTGTCGCGCGATGTCGTTCAAACGACAATGCCTTTTCATTCGACCGACTTAGATTTCTCGTTCGAGATACGCGTCGACTTAAGTTTTTTATAAATAGGAGTCTCCAACTCCGTTTTTCATAAGAAGACCTGCATAATTTTCAGAAACGAAACTGCTACTGCAGAAATGATTTTTGTCTTCTTCTTTTAGGTTTTAAACCTTTTGTTTTCAATTCACAAAACATCCCAATATTTAGTGAATTATTTTGGAACCCCATATTCAACTTTGTTGAAATTTATTCTTTGTGGGGAGATCTCTACAATCGAGAGCTGCGTGCTATTATGGAGGGAGTCTCTGTGAAGATTGGGCTACGTGTTCATGTGGATTCGCTGCTTGTGGATTTATTGCTGAAGATAGAACTGCGTGTTCTTGTGGAGTAGCTGTGGTTGTTCCATTATTGATAACGCCGATCGACACCTGCGGGTATTTGTGTGTCACCCTATTTCATTATAATCCGTGTAAGTTGTTATTTATAAATTATAGTGAAATAAAAAGGTTTTGCCCATCGAGGATTTTTCTTGAATTTGGTCTTCCTAATATTTGATCATGTGATTATTTGATTTGCATATTTAATTCAATCACTTAGATGCATGATTTAGGGTTTAACTAAAATTAGATTTATTTGAGAATTCGCATTATTCTGCTGTAGCGATTCTACACCTACAATTTACATTGGTCTCGTATGAGGTGTTGGTACCTCTCACTGGGCCGTTTGGAGGTTATTTTTTGGTTTCCCCCTCTAACATCGTGTTTTTAAGCCCAAGTTTAGATATTTGCAAATTACCATCGTATAATAAAATAGGAAGTCTCTTGATTGCGCAATCAATCTCTACGAGTCACATTAGTCCCGTGTGAGGTGTTGGTGCCTCTCATGGGGCCTATTGGGGGTTATTTCGTGTTTCCCCCTTCCAACGCCATATTTTTAGGCCTAAGTCTAGATATTTTCAAATTATCTTCGTATTATCAAATCGGGAGCCTTCCCGTGATCACGCGGTCAGTCCCTACGAGTTACATTAGTCCCGTACGACTTATTGGTGCCTCTCACGGGGCCTATTAGGGTTATTTCGGGGTTATACCTCAACGTCTTGTTTTTAAGCCTAAGTGAAGATATTTTCAAATTATTATTGTATTATCAAATTGGGAGTCCCATAATCACGCGATCAGTCCCAATGAGTTACATTGGTCCTGTGTGAGGTATTAGTGCCTCTCACGGGGCCTATTGGGGGTTGTTTCGAGATTTCTCACTCCAACGTCGTATTTTTAAACCTAAGTCTAAATATTTTCAAATTATCATTGTATTATCAAATAAGGAGTCCTATGATGACGCGATCAGTCCCTACGAGTTACATTGGTCCCGTTCGAGGTGTGGGTTCCTCTCACAAGGACTATTGGGGGCCGTTTTGGGGTTTCCCCCTCTAAGGCCTTGTTTTTAAGCCTAAGTCTAGATATATTCATATTATCATCGTATTCTCAAATTGAGACTCCCGTGATCATGCGGCCAGTCCCTACGAGTTACATTGGTCTCGTGCGAGGTGTCGATGCCTCTCACATATCCTATTGGGTGTTGTTTCGGGGTTCCCCCCCTCCAACGTTGTGTTTTCAAGTTTAAGTCTAGATATTCTCAAATTACCATTGTATTATCAAACTGAAAGTCCTGTGAGCACGCGATCAGTCTCTACGAGTTACAATGGTCCCGTGCGAGGTGTTGGTGCCTCTCACGGGGACGTTTGGGGGCTCTTTCTGGATTTCCAACTCTAATGCTGTGTTTTTAAGACAAAGTCTAGATATTTTAAAATTATCATTGTATTCTCAAATCAGGGGTCCCGTGATCACGCAGTCAGTCCCTATGAGTTACATTGGTCATGTGTGAGGTGTTGGTGCCTCTCACGGGGACTATTGGGGGTTGTTTCGAGGTTTCCCCATCCAACGCCGTGTTTTTAAGCCTAAGTCTGGATATCTTAAAATTATCTTAAAATTATCATCCAACGCCGTGTTGGTGCCTCTCACGGGAACAATATTTGATTTTAGCCTATAAACTTTATATAATTTATTTTAAAGTTTTAATAAAATCTTTCTGAAAATAAATAATAGTTTTAAAAACAAAATACACCCATATAAATATTGTTCCAAGCTCCTATATATATTAAAATGCATTCATACCTTAGGAGCAATGGAACCATGCTGATGACGTAGAAACGAGACACAATAAACACGGTATTTGATGAAGCTTTAATATATTGTTCTCTGCGTCTTTAACACACACGTCATAGGCTTGAATGGATACAATAACTCTGTCCTATGACTCAAACATTTTTGTCCAGAATTGAGCCAAAACTACAAAGGACTCAATTGGAAATTTGTGTCCTTACAAATCTACCCCTTTGGCTATTCCGGGACAAAACCCAACAAAAATCCTAAAGGGCCGTTAAGCTCTACTAGACTTAGAAAAATCTTCCACCCAAAATAAAAATACAATGCTTGACTCAAACAACCTAAAGGATCAGTAGCTTTGCCGTTGAAGGTTGCCATATATAGAAGAATTCCTTCACACTTAAGCAAACACATTAAACGCATAGGGAATATCAAGAATATTAAAAGCATGTAAATTAAATACTCTCCCTAAATTAATTCTCCCATTTATCAAACAAATGACCTACTTAGAAAGACGTCTCCCCCTAAGATAAATCTCCCCAAACAAAGATACGATTATAATAGGAGTAGATACCATTTCTCCCCCTATCATTCTCCCCCTTTTGTTCAGGAATAGACAAAGGATAAAGAATCAAATAATTAACTTATCTCCCCCAATTAAATCATATACACCCCGTAAACTAAACAAGGGATAAATAGAATGGGATAACAAGCTAAACATGCATTAATGCATAAAGTGATGAGAACATTAAATCACATAGGCAACAAAATTATAACTAATACATACAAATGAATACCAACTATGATGAAAAAACAAATGATACCAAATTGACAAATAAGACTCTAAGCATGTGATATCAAACAAATTACGCAACAAACAAGGTACCAATTATGAATTGAAGCATAAATGGACAAGATAAACATGCAGTAGTGCATAAAGTGATGAGAACATTAAAGCACATAGGCAAAGACGTAAACAACATATTATATATATTTATACACAATAGATACAAGCTAAGCATAAGTACACACATATAGATATAAACACCAAAATGACACAAAACAAAATAACACAAGATTTTCCACACTCTTATAGCATAAATGTGTCATATGGAAATGAAAGTGTTGGGGTGTGAACAAGATACCAATGAATTAAAACCCAATCACTTAAACGTTTTCACGTAGTTCGCATTTGATTGCAAAACTTTATCAACTAAAATTTAGCCTTTATGTGACAGGATAAAGTGAACCAGTGAACAAACAAACATAATGCATACAAGCCTAGCATGTTGACGATTCTACAAACCAATAGAGTCATAACATTGAAAGCGCAACTAGGATAAATGGACATTGTGCAAATCGTTGATATACCATCCAAACTCCCTCAATAATCATATATATTATTCTTTTGAATGAATAAATCAACTAAACAAATTAGGCCTTGGCAAACTATTTTTTCTTTTAATGCCATATTTTCTTTTAGGCCTTTGGACCACGTATTTCTTTTAGGTCCAAGCAAACGGTGGCTTACTTTTCGTAAATGATAATAAATCCTTTCGGAGCCCTTCCCCGTGCACATTTATATTTATCATTTTTTATATCTCACACATATCTCATATGCAACGAATTTTGACATGCACTAGTCCTCCTAGGTCACAAATATGTAGATGACTAGATTGGTAGGATAACATCTCACAAAGCACAAATATAACATGTGACGTTAAGGTTCAAAAAGCTCGTGCATGTGTGTAAAGGCATATAAAAGTGAATTCATTAAGCAAGTCAAACTTAAGCTACTCCATGTAAGCATGATAAAGAACATTTTAAGGATTAAAATTCTAACCAAAAGTTCTAGTCACATGGAAGCGAAATGAGGATTCAAACACAAACATATGCTACAAAATGTGTGTAAAACCAAAATACACACACAAAAATTCTTTTTGAGTTTTTGAAATTTTTAACCAAAAATAAAAATATATACTCAAAAGACAAACAAAGATCATTTGAATTTTTCATTAAGCTTAAATTACCAAGAGATAAAAACCCAAATGATAAACAAAAATCTTTTTGTATTTTTTCATTTAATGCAAACAAAAATGAAATAAATATAATACAAAAGATAAACAAGTCATGATTTCTAGCATGAGATATGAAATAAAGCAATGACTAGAAAATGACTAAACATGCATACAACTAGCAATGATATATAATATGAAGCACAAAAAGATAGAGTATGCAAACAAAACTAACACATTCAACCTTTAGATTTTGCAAGGGAGGTTTCATGTTAAAGCAAATGAGAATCAACAAATCTAATATCTAGCGCGTCTAAGAATGATTTTCGAACCCATATAGGTGTATATTTAAAATCATGGGATTTGGAAATTAATGAAATGCTAAACATAGACTTCCTAGGACTTCTTTTAAGATCAAAACAAAATGACCTAAGGTGACCTTTCCTACCACAATGCAAGCATGTGAAAACACGAGGAATGATACCAACAGTGTGACCTTTCTAATATCCTTGGATAAAGTTGACCCTCTAAAACAAACAATGGTCTTAGATTTAGCAACGGAAGCATTTGAATATGATGTGCTAGAACCATTACTACAACTACTCGAGTCTTGTAAATCATTTTTCTTTTTTAAAATTTCGGACTCAAATAATAAATTAGACGCCTCAAATTTACGGGACTCCTTGTTTAAATTTTCTATAACTCCTAGAACGTTATCACGCTCTCCCTCAATGTGAGCAAACCTATCCCTAAGAGTCTTTTCTCGACTATCACTCTCTTTATTGGACATTTCTAAAACATTATAATTGTAATTTATGTCCATGAGCTTTTCACAAAAAATATCTTTTTGAGTTAGGGAGATTTGCAAAAACTCAACTTTAGTTTTAAAACAAGAATTTTCATTTTCAAGAAATTTATTTCTTTTTGCAAATCTCAAATTTAATTCTCTTAATTTTTCATTACACTTATTAAGCTCATTAAATTCCTCTCGAATAGAAAATATATCATTAGAAATGGACAAATTATCATTAAGGTGTCCCATCGAGAGTTACAAAAAAAATTGAGAGTGAGTAAAAAATTGAACCACTTAAAAATACAAGGAGCACACAAAATTATAAAAGCCGAAAAACGAATCTTTAACTCGATAAATTTGCTCTCCGGCTTTGATACCAATTTTTGGAACACAAGGCCCCCAATTTTAAAATCAAAATCTTTACTTCACAAAAAAGTAATTTCAATTTCCTTGTTTTAAAGATGTGGAAGCATTGATGGTTCAAATTAAACAACAAATTTTAATTTCTTATCAAATTAAAATTAAACCACGTGAAATTAAATTAAACACACACACAATTTAAATTTCACTTAAACCGATTCATTTAACCCAAGTCCTAGAAATTTGCCTAAGTCATATTTTCAATATTTCCAAATTAGGCCAAACCAAATTTTATCAAATTAAATTAAATGACTTGAATTAAATTAACATAAACATTACCCAAATTTAATTTAGCACAAAATTAAACATGTAGTGATTTTAAACCAATTTTATCTTTTTACCTAAGCATGCGATCTAGGTGAGTTTTGCAAAAGATAAAATTAACAATGAATCACTACGTCGCGATGTACGAGGAAAAAACCACAACGGGATAAAACCTCGGACGACCCTAGCCTCAAATCCACTAAGTAAGGTTTTACAATTACAAGATAGTAAGACTTACAATAATCGACTTGACTCCGTCCAATCCCCGACGCTTCTTCTTGTATACACCTCTTCCTAGCAAATAACCACGGATCTCCATCGTGGTCTCGAAATCCACCGATCGGACTTTTTCTGGTCACCGTCACTAAAGCAAGGAGCCTTTCTCCAAGTGGGTAAGTCAACATAAACTTTTTCTACTTCGTGGGATTTAGAAGCAAACCCAAACTTCTCTTCAAACGGTAGAGATCAAAACCGGTGTCAAACTCCAAGCAATGTATATATATATATATATATATATATGAACTTGGATAAACAAACTGTGGGTGTGTAAACCTTGATTTTGTTCTAAGGATTAAAACATGTTAACAAAAATTCAAGGAGACTTTTTCTTGGAAAGAATTCACTCTCAAAACACTCTTGGTGAAGAAAAGGTTATGAAAAAGTCTTCACAAAAATGTTTTTCCCGCAGTAGTTAAATCTGTCAAAAAGTTAGTGGGGAAAGAAAGAGGGAAAGTGGGAAAAAACTGCTCAAACTGCCAAATAAACTGTACCCGCCAAAACTCGTTCGAATAAGATTTTCGTTCGAACGATCCTTCTAACGAAGTTCCAGTGTGAACTCGTTAGAAATATCATTGGAAATCTCGTTCGAACGATACTTCGAACGACATTCCAATGGCCAATGTGGGAACTCGTTGGCAAACTCGTTCGAACGACAAACTTGTTCGAACGATAATTTCGAACGAACTCCCAAAAAGTTTAAAAATTTGATTTTAGCCCAGAAACTTTATATAATTTATTTTAAAGTTTTAATAAAATCTTTCTGAAAATAAACAACATTTTTAAAAACAAAATACACCCATATAAATATTGTTCCAAGCTCCTATATATATTAAAATGCATTCATACCTTAGGAGCAAGGGAACCATGTTGATGATGTAGAAACGAGGCACAATAAACATGACATTTGATGAAGCTTTAATATCTCGGCCTCTAGGTCTTCAACAAACATGTCATAGGCTTGAATTGATACAATAACTCTATCCTATGACTCAAACGTTTTTGTCCGAAATTGAGCCAAAACTACAAAGGACTCAATTTGAAATTTGTGTCCTTACAGTTATAATAAAACGATAATATTTATTATATAAGATGCGCAAGTATGAATCGCAAGTATGATAAATATGATTAATATATGGATAAGGTGAAAGTAAAAAAATTGGAAAATTTGCAAATTGAAAAATTGGACTCGAGTCTCGGGTTTGAGCCTGAAACGCCTACGTAGCCTATAAGGAATCAAAGTCCACTTAGGTCACAGGCGGAACAAGGGTGGGGTTTATCCCATAAATTCAAACGGGAGTTTATTATATGTGTGTGTAGAAAATATATTTTAGTTTTGAGAAAATGTGGTGAATAATCTCGTTGGAATTTATAGGTGTAACTTTATTTTTCTTTGTTTTTGATTTTTTTTATAGAAAATAAAGTATGTGAAATATACTAATATAGGATGCGATGTTAATGTGTATGATTTAAGGTAAAAGCTAAAATGAGAATATATATATATATATATATATATAATGCAAAAATAAAGAGATTTAGAGAGAGAAAAGGGTATTTGGACCTTCTTTGGAGAATTGAGGCTTGATCTTGATCCTTGATGAACTCCCTTGAAAATTGGTATGGATGTTGGATGAGAGAGAAGGATATTATGTTAAATTGGGTGTGAAAATAATGGGAATGAAAGGTGGAAAGGAATTTCACACAAGGAAACTTCGCTGATTGCAGAAGAATGTTGCTGAGATCACTGATATTAATGGATTTGAGGCGTGCCTTGAGAGTGAGATCATTCCCTCCTTTTATAGGGTAGGGGGGATACCAATTAGCATACCCCCATCCCATTCAATCGATAAGTGACCCTAGACACAGTACCGATAGGCAGGGAAATGGATTTGCTAATCACTAGTCTCGTACAAATTTTTTTGAAAAAATGGTCATAGAATGCTATTCGTTATTCCAAATTGTGCATGTGGAATACCATTATAAAGGTAATTCAGAGGCCTACAAGTGTCTTGGGCATCTCCCAGGTTTGGGACTTGAATTTGTGTCAATTGAGACTTGAAATCGCTCGTCGATCCTTTGTACGAGAGGTTATCGGACAGTAATGGATCCTTCGTCATAACCATAAGTCATAATTGCACACGGGGAAGACCATTGTAAATGTTATGTGAGGTTGGTCAACATTCCAAAGATCTTTTCTTGGTTCAGATAGTTGACTTTGGTCAAACGAGGCTCAAAAGTTCCTGGTGACCCTTCAGAGTAAAATGGGTCGTTCGTTCGTACCGTAAGGCTGATTCGCTCATGGGGAGGACCGTTGGAAAGGGTATTCAATGCCCTTAGAATATTCATTCAGTCTCAAGCGAGCTGATGAGTTGACCTTGGTCAAACGGTGTTTGGGAGTGACCGGTGGCCTTCGAATCAGTTTTTGGAGAAAATTAATCGTTCGTCTGAATTGTTATGCCATTTTGCACATAGAGCAGACCGTTGGAAAGGGGTTTTAGTGCTCTTCAAGGATTAATTGAGATTTTGCTCTGACGATGGACTTGATTGGGGTTATATCGGTTCCTGGGAGCACCCGGTGGCCTCCAGATTAGTTTTCGATAGTCAAATGGTCCATTCGTCCAAATTATTTTGTCGATTCATGCACAGGGTGGACCGTTGGAAAGGGAATTCAGAGCCCTTTGAAGATTCATTGAGATTTCACTCTGACAGAAGAGTTGACCAGAATCAAACGGGGTGGGGCCCGAGAATGCCTAATTGCCTCTAGATTTATTCTCAAAGCATGACCTAGGGTTTGTAATGAAAGGGGGAGGTGATAGGGACCTAAGGAGAGACTTAAGGGGTCCTAGAATGTGGTGTATATAGATCCCATCGACGGGTGAGCTTGGAAGAAGTGAAATTCGTTAAATAGACGCCATATGATATTTTGGAAAGAGGTTAATTTTGAGGAGCAAGAAGGGACGAGGATGATCGATTCAGAGGGTGGAGGTAAATTTAGAGGACCTAAGGCAATACCAAGGACGGTCTATTTCACGGGCTGAGGTTAAATCTGAGGATCTAAAGATGGGAGCGATCAATTTTGAGTGTCGAGGTTAATACTGAGGGACTTAAGTAAGAGTGACCAATTTTGCGGGTCGAGATCAATTCTGCGAAACTTAAGCCGAGCGACCAATTCTGAGGGTCGAGGTCAATTCTGCGGACCTTAAGTGGAACGAACAATTTTGTGGGTCGAGATCAATACTAAGGATCTTAAGTAGGGGCGACCAATTTTGAGGCTCGAGGTTAATTATGAGGACCTTTAGTTGGAGTGACCAATTTTGTTGGTCGAGGACAATTTTGCGGACCTTAACTGGAGCGACCAATTCAGAGGGTCGAGGTCAATCCGGAGGACTTTAAGTAGGAGTGACCAATTCTGAGGGTCGAGGTCAATTCTGCGGACCTTAAGTGGAAAACAAATTCTGCAGGTTGAGGTCAATTATGAGAAACTTATATGGGAGCGACCAATTTTGAGGGCCAAGGTCAATTTTGAGGACCTTAAGTGGGAGAGACCAATTCTGAGTGTCGAGGTCAATTCTACGGACCTTAAGTGGAACGACCAATTTTGTGGATAAAGGTTAATTATTAGGACCTTATGTGGGAGCGACCAATTCTGAGGGTCGAGGTTAATTATGAGGACCTTAAGTGGGAGCTACCAAGTTTGAGGGTCGAGCTCAATTATGAGGACCTTAAGTGAACCGACCAATTCTGTGGGTCAAGGTCAATTATGAGGACCTTAAGTGGAAGCGACTGATTTTGAGGGCCGAGGTCAATTCTGAGGACCTTAAATAAGAGCGACCAATTTTACGGGTCGAGGTTAATTATGAGGACCTTAAGTTGGGGATAACTTTATTGGGGAATTTTTATTTGAGACTCTACTGGGAGGAGACATTCGTTTGGGGATCATGTACTTTTGAGAAGGGCTAAAAAATATTAGTTTGGAAATTCCACTTGGCGAGACAATTAATTATTTGAGGTTTTAGGATTCCTTTGGGGAATCTGCTGTTGGGGAGAGACGCCCGGTGAAGGCTTCTAACTTTGCTTGGGGAAAATGGAATTTTTCTTGGGAAAAGTTTAATTAGGGAATTCATGTTGGAAAATGGGTAACTCTGTTGGGGATATTTTGATTTCTGCTGAGTTTGAGGTTCTCGTGATTCCGCTAGGGAGTGGTAATGGCGTCGTGTTTTTAGGGTTTAAGCTGGGGAATAAAAATGTGGTATTAATCCAGATGGGGATCTTGGGAACTTAAAAAAATTATTTTATTGGTGAAGAAATGTTCTAATATTTATTTGATAATGTTAGAAAATTCTTGGGAAAGTTTTGGAACTTTATGATATTTTTTGGGATTTTTTGTACGAAATTTCAGGGGGTTGCCAATCGATATGTTGCATAGGTTGCAAACGGCAGTGGCACGATCTTTTGGACTGCTTTGGAACGGATAAGGGACAGTGCTGATCGACGTGTGTTAGGGGACTGTTAATCGGCATACCCCTTAGCCTTCTATAAAAAGGGGTAAGTTCTCTTCATTTCTCACAGCTTTCCACTTTCTTATCTTTTGCTTATTTCTTTAGTGATTTGTTCCTGCATTCCTACTTTATTTCAATTTAGAAAATGTCAGATTTTTCTACCAGTGAGATCCGCATGACGTCGCTAAGTGTTGATGATTGGGCGCACTTGGAGTGGCGGGCCAAGGTTCCTTTGGTGTTGGGCAATGAGAATGCCTTTGATCTGGTTGAGCCTATTGTCAATGAGTAGATTATTTTGCATGAGCCTGTGCACCATCGATTGTCTAGGGTGAGTAACCCTAATGGCTATGTAAGTACCGCGTGACTTTTGGCATTCTTTGTGATTTTCTTTTGTATTTTCTTATTTCTTTAAATTTTGACAAAAAGTTTTCTTTTTGTTTTGACCGACTGATATTGCTGTGACGAGTCTTCAATCTCGAGGGACGACGGGGTTTAGAGATGTGTGGGAGCACCTTCATGCAGTGGGGCATTGGATGTTTTTTTCAACGAGTTTTGGCAGTCTGGCGTCTACATTGGACTAGACACCACGTTCTACGGCGGATCTATGCGCTCTGGGGGAGAGGTGATGGGATACTACCCACACCATACACATTGATTTTGGGGAAATGATAGTGACTCCAATCGATGTTTAGCAGTTTCTGGGGATAGATTGTGAGGGGACCCAGATAGAGGTGGATCTCGCACGTTGGGGGTGATGCTAGAGACAAGGCAGTCGGCATTGGGTAGGATTGCTGACTCTCCATTGGGGATGTTGGTGACCTTCTACCCTTGATAGCTCCTCAGGATACGAGGGTGAGGGGTCAGCATGCATAGATTTCGCGATTGATAATGCGTGAGTTTGGGTACATCTAGTACCTAGGAGAGAGAGTTGTGGGGAAGATGAAGTGGCATTCGATTATGGTTCATTCCCTTCATGATTTTCTTGCAAGTTCATTATTGACTATGGGAGCTTGGGATTTTCATTCTTAATGTAGCGGCATTGGTCCTGAAAAGAGACTCAAAAAAGGCAAAAAGACATGCATATATTTTGTTTGATTATCTTGATTTAGTGGCTTACTCTACATGCACTTTAATTGCTGTTGATATTTTATTTTGAAAAAAGTAGGAGAATCTGTTCTTTTTGGGGGGGTGGGGGGTGGGGGAGAAAGGAGTATGTTTGAAGATGTCCTCAGAGGCTTGGTTGAAAAAGAGCTTCCCTTTTGAAGGGATTTATTTTTGAGAAAAAGTGGGAAAAATTAGTTTTTTGGAATTTTTGTTGAATAGAGGAAGGCCTTGATGGCTTGGTTAGCATAAGGATTAAGGGATAGAAAACTTGGTTGTAAAGTGGGGCTTTTCGTCTTCATTGGATTGTGCTGAATTTGGTGTATTGAACAAATTGTAATGATGTTGGCTTTGCTAGAGCTGCAACTTTGGGCCGAACTTCGAAGTTACTGCTAGTGACCTGGGACCTTATTATAGACCCTCAACTAGCTTCCATAACTCCGCGGATTTCGTATCATCACAATCATACGATGGTGATACTAGCAGAGACACTGAATGATCTAGATGCTTGGCAGGAAGGTCGTTCTGATTTTTTGAGAGGCAGCCCTGTAATGACCCCATTTTTATATGCTCATATATATAGTTTGTTTTTACACTCATGTGTTACTTATTATCTTATAAATGTTGTATTATTAAATACGCGGTATTATTGGCTATCAATATAACAAACCCCATTTTTAAATACGAAGAATCAATTGTAAATTGGATCAAATCGAAGTCTTATGACATATCTTAAGGTAAATAATAAGTTTTGGGATAGGAAATATAATTTTATGAAACTTAAGGGACTAAAATAAAAATATAAAAGGGTCATTTTGTAAATAAAATATTTTTAAGGACCTCTAAGAAATATTGAAAATATAGTGTGAAATTACTAAAATACCCTTCATGCGTAAAATGACCCTTATGCCCTTATCACATTTCCACCACATGCTCGTCACCTCGACCTTACACATGTCATCTTTAGAGAGAAAGCTAAAAAACTTGTCATCATTTGGTGATGTTAAGACTGCAAGACCACCCCGGCATGCGAAACCCAAACGATGACTTGCAACCGTAAATGCTTGATCACCTAGACACATGTCAACACCATAATACTTTTTAAAACCTATAAATAGGGCCTTTGGGATCATTTATAACTCACACCAATTCCTTGAGAATTATAGTAAGAAAGAATGATAGAAAGCTTGGGAAATATCTTAAGAAGGAGTTATATAATTTTGAAGAAATAATTTTGTAAGGACATTTTTGTCCATTATCTTATATGTCGTACGCCGTTACACCGTTGAAGAAATTCAAGATCGCATCTACAACAACGGATCCAAATATCAAAGCATATTCAACATCATATCCTCAGCGAGAATGAACTTGGTAAAGTTTTGTTTTTAAGTTCCTTAAGCTTCATATTTAGTATTGGGAAATTTTTATAAAATGTTTTTATAAAAAATTAGAAGTAAGTTTTTTCAAGAAAAATGAAGCTTTTAAAAGAATTTTAATTTTTCTGGATAACCGGACCGGTCCGCCCATATTTTAAACGAATCGATCCGCCTCCGAACCGATCCACCTACCTACCGGACCGATCTGCTTTGCACCAGAATACCCCAGATCGCAGGCAAATCGAAGAGGCCCTTTTGAAAAACGAACCGATCTGCCTCCATACCGGACCGGTTCGCCTGGGATAAAATCAGACAGTTCCGTGTATGTTTAAAACTTCTCATGGTTTTCTTATTTAAACCTATTTTCGTGGATTAGTTTTGCTAAGACTTTTGAGACAATTTTGAGTGTCCTTTTTCCTCAAGTCTTCATACTTTTTGAGTCCCATGACTCATGTTTTGATTCACATAAACATTGACAAATCTTTGTGAATCTTTTGGAACCCTAGAACACAAACTTTGTTTTGTTCAACCTTTGTGGGGAGATCTCTCCAACCAAGGTCTGCGTGTCATTGCTGAGGGAGTCTCTACAAAGTGTTATGACTGCGTGTCATTGAGGAGTGATACAGTTCTTCCTTTGTTGATTGGACTGAGGTTCATGTGGGTTCGCTGCGTGTGGATTCATTGCTGTATTTCATTGTAATACTTGTAAGTTGTGATTCAGTCTTTATAGTGAAATAAAAGGTTTTGCCCTGCGGGGATTTTTCCTTTACTTTGTGTCGCATACTTTATTTGTTTATGGGTTGACACACGCACACACATAGTTGTTTATTTGAGGGCTGTTTCTAAATACACTCTAATTAAATAAGTTTTTCTTGGAAACTTGCGAATTAATTTAAATCGATATTACACAACTTTACAAATTGGTATCAGAGCGCGTTACGCTAATTTATCGCGTATTCCTATTTTCCGCAAAATCGTGTGATATTGATTTTTTTGAAAAATCAGTTTTGTGAAAATTAGCATTTTTTCTTATGGAGCACTTATATGATCAGATGCCTATTTTTGACGGGTCTAATTATGCCTACTGAAAAGCTCGTATGAAATCGATTTTAAAATCTATTGACGAGCGTGTTTGGTTGCTTTGCGAAAATGGTTGGACTCCTCCCACGGTCACTGTTAATAACATCACCACTTTAAAACCCGTGTGAGCCTGGACTGAAGATGATTATAAATTGTCCAATTTTAATTCCCGTGGTCTGAGTGATATTTCTGGAGCTGTCTCTACTGATGAGTTTCGCCGAATTATGACGTGCACCACGTCTAAAGAGGCTTGGGATGTTTTAAAATTGACACATGAGGGTACGAACGCGGTTAAAGAATCAAAATTACAAAATTTGGTTACCCAATTTGAGACTATTACCATGTCTGAGTCTGAATGCTTTGATGATTTTTATGCTCGTTTGTCAGACATTGTTAACACATGTTTTAATTTGGGTGAGGTGATTGATAACACGCGTGTCGTTAAAAGTATTTTGAGATCTCTCCCAAAATGCTTTATTCCTAAAGTCACTATTTTTAACTCTTTGGGAAATTTGAAATCACTTAAGTTGGAAGAACTTGTAGGAGATATTCAAACCTATGAGATTGACATGTTTCCCAAAACCATTAAGGCTAAGGATAATGGTATTGCTTTAAAGACTCATTTTAAGAGAAAGAAAGAAAAAGTTTGTGAGTCCGATTCTGAGGGAGATTTTGATTTTAATGATATGGCCTTGTTTGCGAATTTTTTTTAAAAATTTCTCAACATGAACAAAAATAATTCTTCCAATAAAAAGAATTTTTTTGAGAAAAATAAAAAAGAAAGGAAAGGCCAAAGAAAGTGGTGAGAGGGAAAAGGAGAATGACTCCGATGAGGAGTGTGAGGAAGATTTTAAGAACGTCACTTGTTTTGAATGTAGGGGTAAGGGGCATAAGTCGTTTGAGTGTCCTACGTGGATTAGAAAGAAAGGAAACAAAGTAGCTATGCCCGCCACACTTGGTGATGGTAGTGAAGGCGAGGGTGATGAGAGTAGTGGTGAGAAGTTTGTAGCTTTGTCTAGTCATGTGAGCACACCCACCTTGTCCCACTATAGTGCACACGAATGCGATAGTGATGATTTGAGCGCTTCAAGTGAGGGAGAAAGTGAGAGTGAAAGTGGATATAAAAGTGAGCTCCAAAAAGCTTTTAGAGATTTGTACACCGAGACCTTGAAAACAAAGAAGTATAATAGTGATTTAGGTTGTCGGGTTTTAGATTTGGAGAAAGAGAAGGAGGTTTGAGAAAGGAGAAGTGTGATTTGACTGACACGTTGTCTAGTCTGATGACACGTGTATCCCAACTCGAGAGTGATCTCGAACGTGCCAGGGAGGTCAAAGTCAATTTTGTGAACGCACCTAAGAAGGTTGAAAAGGTGGTTCATGAGGGTAAAGATGAGAAGTTAGGAATAAGTCATGACGGTGCTACTACTTCCCAATTAGCACCCGAGACGGTTCCCACTTTAGTATTTGATTCATGTGAGTCTCATCCTAACCCACCTAGGCATCCCATTCATATTAGGAAAGTGCGTCCTAGAGTTTTTGAGAGAGGTGTTCCTAGGCCTATTTATGTTTGTTCCCATTGCAAGAGGAGAGGACACCTTAGGGAATTTTGCTTTAAGTTGGGTTATGTGTCACGTTTTGCCTCTACACGTGTTTCTGGCACAAATGCACCCACACATGATACTTTACATGCTCCCGGAGACTACATGAGAGAGTTTGCACATTTAGGAGAGCAAGTTAAGTTTTTAGTCAAAACTTCACAAGAATTGATGGAGGTTTTTCATAAGCTGTCACTACTTTTGGAAAACCCCTCCGCACCTAATGATTGAGGTTTGACTTGTTTACTAGCATAGGGTGATTTTCATGATGATATTGTTTGCCTATTGCTAGTATGTATCGTATTTGTATGTTTAATTTGTTTTTTTTGAAAAATACAAAAAGATTTTATTTTGATAAAATTTTGAGAAAATCCAAAAAGATTTTTGTATTTTGTTTGCACCGTTTATGGATGGACACTTAGGATGACCAAGTCACAACATCATTTAATTTTTTTCATGTGACTATTTGATAGTGTTTTGAGACAATAAGTCAATTCATCCATGTGTTTTATAATGTTTGGAGTCATTAAGATGTAATTAAGTGTTACTTCCTACATGTTTGACTCATGTTTCCTTTATTGCACACATGCACGGATTTATTTGATTATTGTGCTTGTCTTATCACAAGTTGGTTGGGTGTTTTCACTTCAATCCTGTCCTTAAAACGAACTAAGCGCGATAAAACTTTGATAAGGAAATTGTGCATATAAGAACCGTTTTGTGAGTTTGTGTGCTTTGTTTGAAAACGGGGAAGGGCTGCGAAAGGTTCATTTTGCCTTTGCGAGTACTAAGCCACCGTTAAATTGGACCTAAAAATGGAGGAATTTTGTTATCCGAGGTCCAAAGAGGTTAAAAGAGCCCGGAAAAATTGAAAGGCAATAAAAAGATATTCATGCCAAAAAGGGGCCATTTAGGTTTTTGCACAAATTCTCCAAAGTTTGAGAATTTAGTTTATACACCTCTAAAAGAAAATATGCACGAGGGAGTTTGGTTGGAGAATTTAAAATGGGTTTGCACGTCCTTGATATGCTTGAAAATGCGCTACATAGTTTTTGACGTTATTGGTGTGGAAATTACTTTGACTTTGATTTGTTGATTTGCATAAGACGGTGTCATCTAAATTCAATAATCTTTTCACCTAAGGATACTTTTGATGTTCATTCGTTAGGGGTACACATATGCATCGTGCACATATGATTGATTGAGTTGATTTACCTATCGAATGTGTTCACACCCATTTATTCCATTTCCATGACTTGGTTGTTTGAGTCTAAATCCATGGTGTGATTTTTGTAGCATATTTTTTCCAAATGTATCTTATCTCTGTATGAAAAATTGAAAAATAAAAATAGTTTATGCATCTGTTTTTGAGCATTTTCTTGCAAGAGCACGTTTACCATATTGTGTGATGCCCTGTTTTGTGTATCGTGACACCCCGTTTTTGCTCATTTGATTCATTCTTCTCATTTGTCTATTTGGGGACATCATAAAAAAGGGGGGGGGGGGGGGGGGAGAATTATCATATTATGGGGGAGTTTGACTTTTGGGGGAGTTTTTTTTTATAGATTTAGCGTATATTTTTAACATAAATTGGTATCTATGATTATCTCATTTCAAACTCGATATTTCACGTGGTATTTGCTTTGTCTCATGTGTGTAGGTATGAAGATTGAAGATCAATATGTTGCACACCCTGATGAGAAAAGCTTTAAGATTTGTTGATTGTTGAAGATTGAAGAACAAACAATGAAGATTTAAACATTTGTACCTTTCCATCTTTAGGGTTCATGGGAGGGTAGATTTGTATAGGTCATTAGTTGATAATTCGGATATTTTTTATGTATGTACCGGCATAGACATAGGGGAAGATTTGTAAGGACATTTTTGTCCATTGTCAATATGTATGTCGTACGCCGTTACACCGTTGAAGAAATTCAAGATCGCATCTATAACAACAGATCCGAATATCAAAGCATCTTCAACATCATATCCTCTGTGAGAATGAACTTGGTAAAGTTTTGTTTTTAAGTTCCTTAAACTTCATATTTAGTATTGGGAAATTTTTATAAAATGTTTTTAAAAAAATTAAGAAGTAAGTTTTTTCAAGAAAAATGAAGCTTTTAAAAGAATTTTAATTTTTTTGGATAACCGGACCGGTCCGCCTATATTTTAAACGAACCGATCCGCCTCTGGACCGGTCCGCCTACCTATCGGACCGATCCGCTTTGCACTAGAATACCCCGAATCGTAGTCAAACCGAAGAGGCCCTTTTAAAAATGAACCGATTCAAGGTCGGACTGATCCGCCTCCATACCGGACCGGTCCGCCTGGGATAAAATCAGACAGTTTCGTGTATGTTTAAAACTTCTCATGGCTTTCTTATTTAAACCTATTTTCGGGGATTAGTTTTGCTAAGACTTTTGAGACAATTTTGAGTGTCCTTTTTCCTCAAGTCTTCATACTTTTTGAGTCCCATGACTCATGTTTTGATTCACATAAACATTGACAAATCTTTGTGAATCTTTTGGAACCCTAGAACACAACTTTGTTTTGTTCAACCTTTGTGGGGAGATCTCTCCAACCAAGGTCTGCGTGTCATTGCTGAGGGAGTCTCTACAAAGTGTTATGACTGCGTGTCATTGAGGAGTGATACGGTTCTTCCTTTGTTGATTGGACTGAGGTTCATGTGGGTTCGCTGCGTGTGGATTCATTGCTGTATTTCATTGTAATACTTGTAAGTTGCGATTTAGTCTTTATAGTGAAATAAAAGGTTTTGTCCTGCGGGGATTTTTCCTTTACTTTGTGTCGCATACTTTATTTGTTTATGGGTTGACACACGCACACACATAGTTGTTTATTTGAGGGCTGTTTCTAAATACACTCTAATTAAATAAGTTTTTCTTGGAAACTTGCGAATTAATTTAAATCGATATTACACGACTTTACAAATTCATTTTGTAGGTAAGATTTTATTTAAATATTGTAATGCATTTTTATAGTTTTAGTTTTGTGTTTTTTAGCTTTACTTAGTAGTTATGCTGGTAATATACACTAAAGACTCCAATAATGAAAACTTAAAATATGGAAACAATCTAAATGGATTTTATTTTCAAAATACATGTTTGAAAATATATATACGCTTTTTGTAAGTAATTGCTCGTTATTATGGAATCTTATTTAAGTAATTCCAAAGTTAGTCCCGATGAAATTCTGTCTAGTTGAGATGGTATTTAAGTGGTGCCCCTGTGACCCTCCATCTCTATTGGGAATACATTCGGAAATGTTCTCTCTAAATGAGATGGTATTTAAGTGATTGCCTTGTGACCCTCCATCTCTACTGGGAACTGACTGATTAGGAAGAACTATGAATTGAATTCTTCAATTTCGATTAATGAATATTAAAAAATTGAGAAAATTGTTTTTAGTAACCTCTTATAGCAAGATTGTAGAATTAAAACACAATATTTATAATTGGTGTTTGTTTAGAATACGTAATTAAATCTTTATTGCATTTATTAGATTAACGTGTGATCCAAGACTCAAAATCTGTATTTTCGAACCTCTATTTTAGGTGAGTACTCTATGTCATTTCTTGCACATTTCAAATATACGATATTATGCAAAACTATGTATTTTCTGAACTACTTTTATTCTCAAAATACATCTGATACCGATGATTGATTCACTTTGATATGTTTATATTTTTCCATATAGACATACCGATTAAAATTAGTATTGAAAATGATATTGAATATTGGAAATAAGATTTGGCCTAAGGGACTTCTTTACCGACTGACCTTCCCAGCTGGGTTATCGCTGGTGTGACCTAAATTAGGCTTTGTGATGAACTAGTTCGATTGACCCTCAACTATTGGGGTATAATAAAGTAGAAGAAGACGGTATTAGAGTGTACTTAGACATTAAAATGATATGACTGAAAGAAAAAGATATCACATTTGATTTGTTGCATTCTTCTTATTCCGAGCTATCCAATTATGATATATATACTATCATTTCAAAATATATATCTATTTATTGAAAATTCCCATCCATATATGTATATGCCTTCTCTTTTGACTTCAATAGGTATCTATTTTCTGAAAACCTTGGAATGTTAGGAGATTAAATCTTATTGAGCTTTTAGCTGACGTTGTATAAATAACGATTTTTCAGGAAATAATTAGACTGGAGGATGGAGTGTAGATGGACTATGTTGAAGGTTTAGCTTAAGGAGCTCTTTTGTTAATACTTTTGAATATAACGCTTATTTTTACGAGATAGAGCATGTTTGGCTCTTTAGTAATAGGTTTTTAATTTTGGCATAAGTTGTAATTCGCTCATACTTTAATATATATGAAGTTTCCTTTTAGAAAGCTCTGATGACGTAATTCCATTTTTTATATAGTTTACGATTCATGACCATGTGAATGTATTTTCGTTGCAATTATTTTAAGAAATATTTTAAGGCCCGAATACTGAATGCCTTGGTGGCATGTCAAGATACTCATTCCCTAATACTATTAGGTTGGGGTCGTGACAGAGGTGGTATCAAAGCATAGATTATGAACCCATAGACTACTGAACATAGGTTTCGAATGTTATATATTTCATGTTTCTATCCTTAGGAGATAGTATTAAATATCTGATTTATGTGATAATCCTCCCTATATATTATATTATTTATAATCGGTCTTTTAGTTTTTAATTTTGATATAATATAGTAGATCTTATGTTTGGCCTTGACTGTAGAAAATGACCAAGAGAAGATTAACTATTGGAACTAGCAATTCAAGTATGGAAGGACTGGAAGGCGCATACAAGGCGATTGGAAGTCTAGCAAAGATTGTGGAGCAGCAGGTGAATAATGGAGTATCAAGGAATCCTGAACTAAGTAAATGTACTATTGAATAGTTTAAGAAGTTGATTTCGCCATCTTTTAAAGGTACTCCTAACCCCACTAAAGCAGAAAGTTGGGTGATGCAAATAGAAAAGATACTCGATGTTCTTCAGTTTACTGATGAACAAAGAGTTTCATTTGGAACGTTTATGTTAGAAGGTGAAGCCGAACATTAGTGGAGAATGACTAAGAGAATATACGAGGAAAGGAATAATCCCATAGGTTGGAATGACTTCTTAGTAATATTCTACGAGAAATAATTTCCTGAAATGGTACAAGACCAAAAAGCAGTCGACTTCATGAGTTTAGTTCAAGGAAATATGACGGTTAGTCAATACGAGACAAAGTTTACCGAGTTATCCCATTTTTCACATCATGTTGTGATAACTGATGCTTTAAAGGCCAAGAAGTTTGAACGTGGGTTAAGGTTAAATATTCGTAGTCGAATTTCCATCCTAAAGTTGACATCATATACTGACGTGGTGACTAGAGCAACGATAGTTGAGAAGGACAGTGAAGAATATAATCAGGTTAAAGAGGGGAAGAGGAAGTTTAGGAAACAATGAGGAATAAACCCTTTAGGACTATACCCAATACAGGGCGATCTTTTGTGAACAAACCCTTAAATGTTGATAGATGCCAATAATGTGGTAATATTCATAAAGGGCAACCATGTTACCTGGAGACAGGAAATTACTTTGGGTGTGGCCAAAAGGGACATAAAATGAGAGATTGACCTAACAGAGGGAAGGCGCCAATAAAGACTTTTAATGACAATAAGGATCATGGCAGACAAGGTAGAATTTTTATCTTTTCGATGCAAAGGCTTCTAATGCAGTAGTGTCAGGTACACTTTCTATATGTGCACAACCTTTTCAAGTTTTAATAGATCCTGGTTCTACCCATTCATTTGTGTCTTTGCGTTTTGTTAATCGCTTTCCTAATGTTCCCGAACCCTTGAAGCATAACATACACATTTCTACTCCTTCTGGTGATTTATTGAACGGGTACATTAGTATATAAATCTTGCCCTATAGATGTCAGTAGTCATAAACTAATTATCGATTTGATAGTCTTAGACATAAGAGATTTTTAAGTCATTTTGGGGATGGATTGGTTAGCATCATATCATGCTAATGTAGATTGTTTTGAGAAGAGAGTTACTTTCCAAATTCCTAACTAACCAAATTTCAGTTTTGAAGGAACTGGCATCCTATCTCCCATGGGTATTATCTCTGCAATGCAAGCCTATAGTTTTCTTAAAAAGGGGTGTCAAGGATTTCTTGTAAGTGTTATTGATTTGAAAATAAAAGAGCCTAGTTTAGAAGATATTCCTATAGCCAAACATTTTCGAAATATTTTTGCAGATGATTTACCCAGTCTACCTCCTAGTAGAGAAATAGAGTTTACGATTGACCTTATTTCTGGAGCGATACCAATCTCAAAATCACCATATCTCATGGCACCTTTAGAATTAAAGGAATTAAAAGTTCAATTACAAGATCTGTTAGACAAGGGTTTTATTAAACCAAGTATATCCCCTTGGGGTGCTCCAATGTTATTTGTTAAAAAGAAGGATGGGACGATGAGGTTATGTATAGATTATCGTGAACCGAACAAGGTAACCATTAAGAATAAATACCCCTACCTCGTATAGATAATTTGTTTGACCAACTACAAGGTCCGCAAGTATTTTCTAAGATTGACCTTATGTCAGAATATCACCAATTTAAGATTAAGGAAGATGATATTTCAAAATCATCTTTTTGTACTAGATATGGTCACTATGAATTTCTTATGATGCCATTTAGACTTACTAATGCACCTACTATTTTTATGGATATGATGAATAGAGTGTTTAGGAAATATTTGGATCAATGTGTGGTTGTTTTCATTGATGACATCCTTATTTATTCTAAGAGTATTGAAGAACACGAGAAGCATTTAGAGATAGTATTACAAATTCTTAGGAAGGAGAACTTATATACGAAATTAAAGAAGTGTGAGTTTTGGTTGCCTAGCGTTTATTTTCTAGGACATGTCATTTCCAAAGAGGTAGTGTCGATTGACCCTCAAAAGATCGAGGCTATACTAGATTGGCCTAGACCAACTAATGTGACAGAGATTCGTAGTTTCCTTGGATTAGCAGGTTATTGTCGAAAATTTGTTAAAGGATTTTTTAGTATTGCCAAACCTCTATCTAGGTTAACACAAAAGAAGGTGAAATATGAATGGTTTGAGGAAGTTGAGAATAGTTTCAAGAACTTAAGAATCGATTAGTAACTGCCCCAATTTTAACTATTCCTTCAGGGACAAGAGGATTGGTGATTTATAGTGATGCTTCAAAAAGTAGTTTGGGATGTGTGCTAATGCAAAATAGAAAAGTAGTAGCTTATGCCTCGAGATAATTAAAACTACACGAACAGAATTATCCAACCCATGGCTTAGAATTAGCTGCTATAATTTTTTCCCTAAAGATTTGGAGACATTATTTATATGGTGAGACTTGTGAGATTAATACCGATCATAAGACTTTAAAATATATATTTACTCAGAAAGAATTTTCATGAGACAAAGGAGGTGGTTAGAATTAATGAAGGATTATGATTTAAATATTCATTATCACCCAGGGAAAGCTAATGTAGTGGCTGACGCTTTAAGTAGGAAGTCTACAACAAACTTAGCATGTCTCATTACAAATCAGGAACTTTTGTTAAGGGATTTGAGAAGTATGTAAATAAATGTACGTATTTATAGCAAAGGAGGAATAATTGCAAACTTACAAGTACAACCCATGTTGACGGGAATGATCAAAATTACACAAGTAAATAACCCATAACTAAAGAAGATTAGAGAAGAGGTTACTGAAGGGAAGAGAATTGAATTTGCGATACGGGATGATACATTGAGGTTTGGAAACAGAGTGTGTGTTCCACGCGATGCCCAACTGAAGAGGCAAATTTTGGAGGAAAATCATTGCTCGAGATTTATGTTTCATCCTGGAAATACCAAGATGTATAGAGATCTTCGATAAGTGTTTTGGTGGAACAATATGCAAAGGGAGATAGCAAAATTTGTATCTCACTGTTTAGTTTGTCAGGATTATTACAACCTCTACCTATCCCTGAGTGGACATGTGAACATATTACCATGGTTTTTGTGACAGGTTTACCAAGGAGTTAAAATGGTAATGATTTTATTTGGGTAATTATTAATAGGTTAACTAAATCTGCTCATTTTTTTGCCATTAAGATTACCCATTCTTTAGAAAAGTTAGCCAAGTTGTATGTGCGAGAAATTATTAGGCTTCATGGAACCCCAATTTTAATTTTTTTTTATCGTGACCCTAGATTCATTTCCTTCTTTTGGAAAAACCTACATGCATCCATGGGAACAAAATTGAATTTTAGCACCACTTTTCATTCTCAAACGTGATGGATAATTTGAGAGAGCCATTCAAGCCTTAGAGGATATGCTTAGGGGATGTGTACTTGATTTGAATGGGAACGGGGATGATCATTTACCATTAGTGGAATTTTCATATAATAATAGTTATCAAGCAAGTATTCAAATGGCCCCGTATTAGGCATTCTATGGTAGAAGTTGTCGTTCTCCTGCATGTTGGGTAGAAGTTGGAGAAGGAAAATTGTTGGGAGCAGAATTGATTCAGATCACAACAGAGAAAGTGAAATTAATACAAGAACGACTTCGAATCGCTCACAGCCGTCAAAAGAGTTAGTTTGACAATCAACACCGACAGTTAGAATTACAGAGAGGAGATTATGTGTTCTTACGAGTATCGCCTTCAAAGGGAGTAATACGATTCGTGAATAAAGGAAAGTTGAGCCCGACATACATAGGACCTTTTGAAATCCTTGAAAAGATAGGAGCTGTTGTTTATAAAATAGCCTTACCACCTGAACTCTCTAGTGTACATAATGTGTTTCACGTATAAATTATAAAGAAATATGTCCCAGATCCAAGACACATCTTAAGTCACGAGCCTCTTCAAGTTAGAGAAAATTTGTCATCTATTGAGCATCCGGTATAAATTTTGGACCATAAAGATAAAATATTACGAACCAAGGTAATTCCACTAGTCAAAGTATTATGGCGTAATCATTCGGTTGAAGAAGCAACATGGGAGTGGGAAGATGAAATAAAGGAAAGATATCCGTACTTGTTTGTAAATTAATATGAGTCAAGTTTGGGTACCAAACTTTTTATAAGGAGGAACCCCACTTTTATATGCTCATATATATAGTTTGTTTTTACACTCATGTGTTACTTATTATCTTATAAATGTTGTATCATTAAATATGTGGTAGTATTGGCTATCAATATAACAAATTTCATTTTTAAATACGAAGAATCAACTGTAAATTGGATAAAATTGAAGTCTTATGAGATATCTAAAGGTAAATAATAAGTTTTGGGGTAGAAAATATAATTTTATGAAACTTTAAGGATTAAAATAAAAATAAAATAAAATATTTTCAAGGACATCTAAGAAATATTGAAAATATATAGTGTGAAATTACCAAAATACCATTCGTGTGTAAAATGACCCTTATGCCCTTATCACCTTTCCACCACATGCTGGTCACCTCCACCTTACACATGTCGTCTTTAGAGAGAAATCTAAAAAACTTGTCATCATTTGGTGATGTTAAGACTACAAGACCACCCCGGCACACGACACCCGAACGATGACTTGCCACCATAAATGCTTGATCACCTAAACACATGTCAACGCCGTAATACTTTTAAAAAACTATAAATAGGGCCTTTGGGATCATTTATAACTCACACCAATTCCTTTAGAATTATTGTAAGAAAGAGTGATAGAAAGCTCGGAAAATATCTTAAGAAGGAGTTATATAATTTTGAAGAAAGAATTCATTTCGTAGGTATGATTTTATTTAAATGTTGTAATGCATTTTTATAGTTTTAATTTTGTGTTTTATAGCTTTACTTAGTAGTTATGCTGGCAATATACACTAAACGCTCCACTAATGAAAACTTAAAATTTGGAAACAATCTAAATGGATTTTATTTTCAAAATACTTGTTTGAAAATATATATACGCTTTTTGTAAGTAATTGCTCGTTATTATGGAATCTTATTTAAGTAATTCCAAAGTTAGTCCCGATGAAATTCTGTCTAGTTGAGATGGTATTTAAGTGGTGCCCCTGTGACCCTCCATCTCTATTGGGAATACATTCGGAAATGTTCTCTCTAAATGAGATGGTATTTAAGTGATTGCCTTGTGACCCTCCATCTCTACTGGGAACTGACTGATTAGGAAGAACTATGAATTGAATTCTTCAATTTCGATTAATGAATATTAAAAAATTGAGAAAATGGTATTTAGTAACCTTTTATAGCAAGTATTGTAGAATTAAAACGCAATATTTATAATTGGTCTTTGTTTAGAATACGTAATTAAACCTTTATTGCATTTATTAGATTAACGTGTGATCTAAGACTTAAAATCTGTAGTTTCGAACCTCTATTTTAGGTGAGTACTCTATGCCATTTCTTGCACATTTCAAATATATGATATTATGCACAACTATGTTGTTGATGTAAAAAATTAGATCACTCTAATAATTCAATCACAGATAAATAAATGAGACAAAGAATTTTAAAGTGGTTCAGCCTTATAAGAATGGCCTACGTCCACTGTTTTAGTATTGCTGTTTGTATGGGAATTCTCGATTACAAGTTATCTCCAGAAATTCCGATCTGGGGCCCCCTTACAATGAGGATTGTACAATGTATTTATAGCCTTGAGGCTGTAATGTGAAAGGGTAATACATTAAATGATATGCATATGAAAGGGTAATACATTTAATGCCCTCTTTGCGTGCGCGTCCAAATGATAAGCATTTAATGAATCAGTTGAACTTTTTGTTATCCAGCTATTAATGCTTTGTTCGAGATGCAGCTCGGACCGCCTGAGTTGCTTGGACCGCCTAATCTTCTTGGTATTCAAGAGTTCCTCGGAGAGGTTTGTTCCTCGGAGCGTATGAGTTCCTCGGAGCATATGAGTTCCTCGGGTCAGCAGTGTTCCTCAGGGAACTATGAGTTCCTCGGGTAAGCAGTTTTGTTCCTCGGAGCGTGGGAGTTCCTCGAAAGTGTTTGTAGTTGCCATGTAGATAGCCACGTGTCTTCATATGATTGGTCCACGTCAGCAAATTAAATTTGGTATCAACAGAAGCCCCCAATGTTTCATAGTTCAAAATTTGAGGAGTATGGAACATTCTTTCTCGGAATATGGTAGCTTTAAATAGTCTTCCTGATTTTTAGGAGCATTTCCCTTGTATTTATTTCTCCTTCCAAATTCGTAGAATCATGCTTTTTTGGACTTTTCTGCGTGCTTCGATTCCCGCGTTACTTTTCGTCTTTTTAGCCGCCGGTAAAGTAATCATCCTTTTTTGTAATCATTACTTCGCCAGTTCCCAAGATAAGGTATTTAAACTTCACAGACACTCCCATCGTCTTCTACCTTTTCAAATTTTCATCTTCGAGTTTTTCATTATCTTCTACTCTCTTGTGTATTCATCTCTTCCATCGTCTGTCGTCATCAGCTCTACTCTTTTCCCGTAAGATCTTCTTCTTTCTTCTTCATTTCTTTTAATCACCATGGTTTACCTTGTTGAATCTCTTGACAAATTTTGATCTAATTTTTCCATTCCCTCTTGGGTTGTCTTGGAAGAGCTTTCTGATCCTTCTAATTATTTCAATTTGGCTAAGGGACATTGGTTCCCCAGTCTCTTTTTTGCTGAGTGTGGATTTTCTTTTCCACCAAATCCTCTGTGTCTGGAATTCTGTCAGTACTTTGATGTTGTTCCTGCACGAATAGCCCCCAACACATGGAGAATAGTTAATGGGGTGCATAAATTAAATCAAGTGCATGGAACTCGTATAGGAATTCCAGAAATCATGTACTGCTATAGATGAGCAGTTAATGATAATATTTATTATTTAAAAACTAGGTTTATAAATAGAGCCTTAGTATTCAACCTCCCTGATGCCAATAGGGATTATTTTGAACACGGGGTTATCGTAAAAAATTGGCAACACCCTCCATTAACCGAAGATGAGGTTTACCAGGGTCCCAGATGCCCTCCTTATGGCAATGGGATAGGTTATTTTTATTTTATTTTATTTATTTTGAAATCATGTTTGTTTTGTGTTTGATTAAATGTGTCACTGATAACAATGTTTGTTTATTTGCAGTTGATAGCAAGAGAAAGTGCCCAAAAGAAACAGATGTCAATATAAGGCATTTGGGACTTATCTGGGGTCTGCATCAAAGGGTTGCCGACGAGCACATCACGTCGGCTTCGTATTTGCTCCAGTACAAGAGCTACACAACCTCTTTCACTGCTCGTCCAGTGATCAGTGAAGCAGAGCCAGTACCAGCCTCTGCAAGTTCTTCGCCTGAATCTCATATTCCTTTGAGCGAAAGGATGAAGAAAAGAAGAACTCCTGCTCTGTTTGAGAAAACTGCCTTCGGTTCTGGGAAGGTAAAAAGGATTAAGATTGATGTCCCAAGGGAGGGGACAAAGAAGACTGATGCAGCTCCTCCAGTTGCTCATGCTAAAGTCTCCGAGAAGCCCGCAGTGGCTCCAAGCAGGTCTGCTGCTCCTGGAAAGGTGATTGTGATATCACCGACCAAGGATTCATCCTTGGTTGAATCTGTAACTGTTCCCCCGAGGAGGCTGAAGAAAAGCTCCTCGGTCAATTTGGCTATCACCACTACTCAGCCCCCAGTTGCTGGGACTGGAGTTCCCAATTTTGTTCCCCCGAGCTCTGACATGAGCTCGGTAAAGTCCTTGACCATTCTCGAGGTTCAAGGTACCGAAGAAAACCTTACTCGGGATATGGTTACCTCACTAGCTGCTCGTCACCCTACTTCTGTAAGTATCTTTACTTAGAATTTTTTTCATATTCCGTTTGTCATTTCTCTTTCTAACTTGCTTTCTTTTTCTGTTCACAGTTGATGAGCTGCTTCAACATAATCCTGAAGAAGGATGAAGCGATTAAGGCTTCTTGCTCCTCGTCCAGTGTGGAGGGAGCTCTGGAAGAAGCTACCAAGTCCCTGGAAGATTCTTGCAAGAAATATGCTGATGATAAAGCTATCTGGGAGAAAAAGCTTGCCTCCTCCGAGCAGGAAAAAGCTCGAGTTGCTGATGCCTCCAAGGAGTTGGAGAAGAAAAATACTGCCTTGGAGAAGGTAAATAAAGAGCTTGAAGAGAAGCTCAGAGCTGAAGGGGAGCTTGAGAATAAGCTCAAAGTTGCTGAGGAGAGGTTAGACCAGCTCCAGGAAATAGGTCGACAGAAGGAGGAGGTTGAGATCAAACTGAAGAATGCTGAGAACCTTCTGTCCGAGATGCTTTCCTCGGAGAAGCTGAAGAGGAAAGCTGCTGTGAAAAAGTTCTTCAGCTCTGGCTGGGACAAGGGGTGGAACAAGGGGTGTGCTGCCATGGTATCTCAAGTGGACTATGGCAGTCTAAAGTACTTTAGGGATGGATGGGTCGCTGCCCTTCAGGAAATGAAGGTCGACGAATCATCCGAGCTCTTCCAGCGACATATCCCTAGTCCCCCTCCTACTCCAGAAGAATTAGAAGAGGACGAAGCTACCTCTGAGGAGTCTTCAATGGTGATGGAAGATCACCCCCCAGCCATCCAGTCTGCTACCGAGCAAGTCGTTTCTTCCTCCGAGCAACAGCTGGTGCTCTCCGAACAGGCCACAGTTCCCTCTGAGCAACCTGCCTCCTCTTCCCAACCTCCCGAGAAGGTTTTGGGAGATAAGGAAAATGTGTAGTGTTGTTCGGGCTTACTTTTATATTTTTCTTTCTTTTTCAAATGTAACCCACATATGTAACTCTGAACTTTATGATCTAATAAAACTTGAATTTTCTTGCATACTGTTGTTCATCTTTCATTCATACTCTGCTTATTCTTCTTATTGATGATTGCTTTTCTTTCTCTGCTAGTTTCTGGCCAGGATGGATCTGCTATCTGCCCATGATACAAAGTTGTTGCAACAGTGCAATGAGTACTTTAAGGCTGGTCACACAGACTTGAGTGCTGCACAAGTTGCCGACATCCTTGGCCAGGATGCTTCAGAACAGGCAGTGGAAGCATATCAGTACCTGAAGTGTCTGCTTGATCGAGCGATAGCCAATAATGTGGCTTACTATGAAATGATCGAGGATCTCTAGTGCACCCTCGAAGACCTTCAAAACAATACAAGGAATCAACTGCCTTGCTGCATGAGAGTTACGAGAAGAAGTATAAGCTGATCATTGCTGACAAGGGCTACGAGAAGCTTTTTGCTGGTTATGATGTAAGGGAGAGAACCCTAAGGGGCGAGGTCGAGGAATGCAGACAGATTGCCGAGCTGTTGGAAAAGGAAAACAACAACTTGCAAAAAGAGCTATCACAGTTGAAGTCCGCAGCCTCTTCTTCAACAGCCCTAATCCCAGTGACTGACGAGGGATTTTCATTCCTAGAAGTGGAGAATGCCAAGTTGAGGGAAGAATTGGATACCTTGAGGAGGTCGGGCCCTTCCACATCTCCTCGGGGACGAGGAAGAGCTCCTCGGGGACGAGCAAGAGCAGCTCGGGTTGTTGTCGAGGAACAGAGGACAACATCTGCCTTAGAGAACCAGGCCTTCCAACTAATGGCGAAGAACCAAGCTTTGTCTGACATGTCAAAGAAGATTAGGGACTTGGAAAAACAACTCTCTGCGCAGAAGTCTGTCTTGGAGAATAAGGAGATTTTCATCAAGAGTCTCCACGAGCAGCTGGAAAGGCTAACATATCAATTCCACAAACAGCCCAGGGAATTCTGGATGGCTGGATACAACGAAGCACTATTCCACTTGGACGATCGTATCCAGAATGCCAACAATGAGGGCTATAAACAAGGCTGGCTGAATGCCTTAGGTGTGCTGAAGCTCGAACAAGGACACTATCTGTGGGACTACCATGATCCCGGGTTGCTCGACTTGCCTGTGCCACCGTATAATTTGGACATGGAATGGATCCCAGCTCGTGCCATTCCTCGGAGCTTAATTTCAAAATACCTCGGTGACTACAATTTGCATTCTCAAATTGAGGTATCTCGTCCCGAGCATCTTTTAGATCGACCTTCTGTGATGAACGTCAGGATGCTGAAGGATTTGAACTTCATCAATTCTCCTCAGTCTTTAAATGATCCGCCTGCTGGTGAGGAACCTGCATCAAAAGCTGAGGGGAAAAGACCATTAGAATAAAATTTTTGGATGTAATAGTTAGCAGACATATCAATGTAACTTTCATTTTATCATCAATGTAATTTATTTCGAATTTAATGAAAAACTTTCATTTCTGTTTGCAAATCTTAATTGCTATTGTCTTGTAAATATCAACACTCTACATTTATGCATATCTGTAAAAAATAACAATATTGTGATGTTCGTCGACCAATTCAGTAATAATTAAAAAGTTCCAAGTTTCAATAATATTGCTCGATCACTTAATAATAAATTCACGAGTATCAATCAATCAAGGTTGTTAAATTATGCTTGTCGACCAACTACAATTAGTGAGAGTTTATCCCCGACTAACCATACTTGGTAAATTTATCTTTTTCATAAAATGTGTCCGACCAACCAAGGTCGATAATTTCTCCTCGTCGACCAACTACAGTTAGTGGGTTTTTATCCCCGACCAACCATACTTGGTTCAGTTTGGAATATTTCGTTTCCTAGCCAAACAGGTTGGCAATTTTAGGAATATTTCTCCTCGTCGACCAACTACAGTTAGTGGGTTTTTATCCCCGACCAACCATACTTGGTACAGTTTGGAATATTTCGTTTCCTAGCCAAACAGGTTGGCATTTTTAGGAATATTTCTCCTCGTCGACCAACTACAGTTAGTGGGTTTTTATCCCCGACCAACCATACTTGGTTCAGTTTGGAATATTTCGTTTCCTAGCCAAACAGGTTGGCATTTTTAGGAATATTTATCCTCGTCGACCAACTACAGTTAGTGGGTTTTTATCCCCGACCAACCATACTTGGTACAGTTTGGAATATTTCGTTTCCTAGCCAAACAGGTTGGCATTTTTAGGAATATTTCTCCTCGTCGACCAACTACAGTTAGTGGGTTTTTATCCCCGACCAACCATACTTAGTACAGTTTGGAATATTTCGTTTCCTAGCCAAACAGGTTGGCATTTTTAGGAATATTTCTCCTCGTTGACCAACTACAGTTAGTGGGTTTTTATCCCCGACCAACCATACTTGATACAGTTTGGAATATTTCGTTTCCTAGTCTGCCGAGCTTTGACGAGTAGTGCGTAGCACTAGTATTCCCCGAAAAATTTTCAATAAAAGGAGAGACTTTAGCAGAATATCTTCATTTTATTCATACTGATGGAACTGTGTTACATATACATCACTGATAATACTTGCGCAGATGCTCTGCGTTCCATGCATTCTTAACCTCCTCGCCTTCTAAAGTGGCTATTCGATAAGTTTCTGGTCGAACAACTTCTGTAACTCGGTATGGTCCATGCCAGTTTGCCTCCAGTTTTTTATGCTTTTGAATTAATTTCTTCAGCACATAGTCTCCTTCTTTCAGATCGCACTTCTTCACCCTCTTGCTGTAGAACAAAGCTGTTCACTGCTGGTAAGCAGCATTTCTAATGGCTGCTTCTTCTCTGACTTCCTCGAGCATGTCTAAATCCAGTCTTCTCATTAGGTCGTTGACAAGGGAATTGAAATTCAGTACCCTGTGTGTTGGGAGGCCCAACTCGGCAGGTATGACAACTTCACTTCCAAACGCCAGCATGTATGGTGATTCTCCAGTTGCTACTTGGGGAGTAGTTCGGTAAGCCCAAAGTACTGATTGTAGCTCGTTGATTCAGTTTGATTTTGCATCATCCAATCATTTCTTCAAACCGTTCAGCAGCGTTCTGTTTGTCACTTCAGTTTGTCCATTGCTTTGAGGATGACCTGGTGCTGAATGAACCTTCAAAATGTTTGACTGATGACAATAGGCGGCAAACTCCTCGTTATCGAATTGTGTCCCATGGTCTGTGATGAAGGCGTGAGGGAAACCATATAGACAAATGATGTTCTTCCAAACAAATTGGTACACCTTCTCGTACGTCATATCAATGAGTGGCTCAGCTTCTACCCACTTAGTAAAATAATCCACTGCGACGACGAGGTACTTGAACCTTTCTCGAGTCGTTGGCAGTGGTCCAACCAAATCAATTCCCCACATGGAAAATGGCCAAGGGGAAGTTATGGGTGTCAACAATTCTTGTGGAGTTCTTTGGATGGAGGAAAAGTGCTGGCATTTGTCACACTTCTTGGCATAGGCAATACAATCAGCCCTCATCGTCGGCCAGTAGTATCCCTGCGTCATTATCCTTTGCAAAAGCGTCCGACCTGCTACATGTGCTCCACAAGACCCTTTATGGATCTCTTCAATCAAATTTTTCACCTCGGAGGGATGTACACATCTCTGCAAACCTGCCATAATTCCTCGTCTATATAAAACACCATTAGTTAATACATACCGAGCAGCTTTAAATTTCAATTTCTTGGCTGCGAGCTTGTCAATTGGTAATTCTCCCTCCTCGATATACGCCCTGATGGGATCCATCCAAGATGGACCTAAATCAAGTGTGATAAAGTTCATCGTCAGATCTTCATCTATACTCCGACCAGCTAACACTTCAATTGGGATTGTTCATCGTAGCTCAGTGCGAGTTGCTGATGCTAGTCGAGCTAGGGCGTCTGCTCTCGCATTCTCCATTCTTGGTATTCTGACCAGCTAAATAGCGACAAATTCTGACACCAGCTCCTTTGCCTTTGCATGATATTTGATCATTAATTCTCCTCTAACTGCATATACTCCCATCATTTGGTTTACAATCAGTTGAGAGTCACTGAAGATCATAACTTGCCGCGCCTCCATAACTTTTGCCAAATTAAGCCCTGCAATCATGGCCTCATATTCAGCCTCATTGTTGGAAGCTTTGAATTGGAAACACAAGGCGTATTCCATGTCGACCTCATCTGGAGTGCTCAAAACTATCCCCGCGCCACATCCTGCATTGAAAGAGGAGCCATCTACATATAGCCTCCATATAGGTAACTCGTCTTCAAATTTTGAATCAGTTAGAGTTCCTCGGTGAAATATTTGCTGCTTCTTTTCATCCTCCTCGAATTTTTCTCGCTCCTCGTCGATCATTTTTTCTTGCCCTTTTACCAACCGGAGTTAGTCTGAGCTAGTGTTTGTCGACCCTGTAACATCCACAGGTTGATCAGCGAGCAACTCTTGTTCCTCGTCCGGAGTTCTCACAACTATCTCTGCATCACATCCTGTAACATCCACACGCCCTTTTACCAATCGGAATTGGTCTGAGCTTGTGTTTGTTGATCCTGTAACATCCACAGGTTGATTAGCGAGCAACTTTTGCTCCTCGAGGGTATCAGGATAGGTGAACTCCGCTATGAAATCTGCTACAGCCTGCCCTTTTAGTGATGATCTGGGTTTATAAATTATATCATATTCACCGAGTTCTATTGCCCAGTACATCAATCTTCCTGATTTTTCTGGCTTATGTAGGGCTTGCCTCAGTGGCATATCAGTATATACTACTATAGTATGAGCCTGGAAATATGGCCTCATTCTCCTACTCGCCTCAATCAGCGCCAGTGCCAATTTCTCCAGCCTTGGATATCTGATCTCTGCTCCTCGGAAAGCCTTACTTGTGTAGTAAATTGGCTTTTGTATTCCATTCTCCACTCTGATCAACGCCGAGCTAACTGCATTTTCCGACACTGCTAGGCACAGGTACAATTTTTCTCCCATCACCGGCCTGGACAACAGTGGAGGTGCTCCCACGTATCTCTTTAAGTCTTGAAAAGCCTTCTCGCATTCATCATTCCACTCAAAAGTCTTTCTGAGTGTCTTGAAGAATGGGAGACATCTATCAGTTGCTCGTGACACAAATCTGTTGAGTGCCGCTACTCGTCCTGTGAGACTCTGTACTTCCTTCTTCGTCGTTGGAGATCGCAGCCCTAATAGAGCTTTGATCTTTTCAGGATTTGCTTCAATGCCTCGTTGATTGACAATGTACCCGAGGAACATGCCTTCTCGTACTCCAAATACGCACTTCGTCGGGTTCAGCTTCATTTGATATTTATCTAGTTGATCAAAAGTCTGACTTAAGTCAACTAGATAATCGGCAGCTTTCTTGCTTTTTGTCAGCATATCGTCAACATAGACTTCCATATTGTCACTAATTTGTTCAGCAAATACCTTGTTCATCAGCCTTTGATATGTCGCACCTGCATTTTTCAAACCAAAAGGCATAACATTATAACAATAAGTTCCGCTAGGGGTAATAAAACAAGTACTCTCCCTATCTTCAGGTTTCATTTTGATCTGATTGTAACCAGAATAAGCATCCATGAAGCTCAGCAACTCGTCAACCGAGGTAGCATCCACCAGTTGATCAATTCGGGGCAATGGAAAGTGATCCTTTGGGCATGCTTTGTTGAGGTCGGTGAAGTCTACACACATCCTCCACTTATTATTCTTCTTCTTTACCATCACCACATTAGCTAACCAATCTGGATATTTAACATCTTCAATGAAACAAGCTTTCTGGAGCTTCTCGACTTCCTCCTGTATGGCTTGATTCTTCTCGGGACTGAATACTCTTCTTCTCTGGTTCACAGGCTTTATCTCCTTATTCACATTGAGCTCGTGACATAAGAAGTTTGGGTCTATCCCAGGCATATCTTCATGACTCCAAGAAAAAGTTTGTCTTCTGCTTCTAAGGAAAGTTATCAATTCCTGTTTTAATGAGGCTTCCAACGATGAACCTATTTGAGTAGTTCGCTCAGGGTGCTCGTCGTCCAGAATGATGTTTTCAGTAGCTTTCACCACTTGACCCTTCACGAGTTGCGACTCATCTCGAGGATCCAATGTTTCAATTTCTGTACTTTCATCCACTTGATAAGTAGTGGTTTTTTTCTTTGATTCTTCCAGTTCTTCTTGCTCGGCGGATGAATAATAGCATTTCCGAGCTACTTTCTGATCACCTTTCACAACTCCTACTCCAAAGTTTGTTGGAAATTTTAGGCACTGATGCACTGTAGATGGCACAACCTCGAATTTCTTCAATCCTACTCTTCCCATGATGATATTGTACGATGATTGGACATTCTTATCCATCACGAAGAAACGTATTCTTTCTGTTCGACAAGAAGGCCACGTACCAATGAATATATCCAACTTGATCGTCCCAAGTGGAAATACTTTCTCGCCAGCAAAACCGATGAGGGGTCTGTGGTAAGGCTCCAGTTGATATAGCTTTAGATTTAAACTATCGAAACACGAGTAGAACATGATGTCTGCCGAGCTACCATTGTCGACCAACACTCTTGAAATCATAACCTCCTTCATCCTCATTTTGATCACCAGCGGGTCATCATGAGGATATAGAACACCAGCAAGGTCGTTCTTTGAGAGCCCAATGACCAACTTCTCCTTCTTCACCTTTCTCGGGCGATCTTCCTCAGCTAAATTTATTCGCTGAATGTACGAGCAAGCTTGAGCCTCACCGAGGTAAGCTTTTCTTTCTGCAGTAAGGTCTCCTCCTCCTGCATCTCCCCCTGTAATAACATTACAATCAAATGACCCAAAGCTTATCGAAAATACCTCTCGTTCTGGATGCCTTGGTTTCTTGGGAAGATCGGGGTCATCCTCTAGATCAACTTCATGGTTTCTCTTCTTGACGAGGAGATCCAGATCTCTCTCTAGTTCGGTCGTTGTTTCTTCTTTCGCCTCCCCGATCAACATACTTCGCTAGCTTTCCTCGTCGGATGAGTGTTTCAATCTTATTCTGAAGAGTTATGCAATTTTTAGTCATATGGCCATGATCCTTGTGGAACTCGCAATATTTTTCCCTATTCCTCATGTCAGGGTCTGCCTTCATTTTCTTTGGCCAGTTTAACTCTTCGGTGTTCTTAATTTCTTCCAGGACGTGGTTGATATTTACCTTCAAAGATGTGTAATTATCAAATTTCCTCAAGACCTCCCATGACGACCTATTTTTGGATTGTTTGTCACCACCATTGTTCTTATGTTCTTTATTCTTAGCTTTATCACCTTCCACCTTGGTTTCTTTGGTGTCCATATTCTTCTTCGCAGACATAGCCTCCTCGGCATTCATAATCTTGGACGCCTTTCCCATCAGGTCCGACATGGTTCGAGGTGGATTTTTGGCCAAAGTATAGTACAACTTGTTTGGCAGCAGTCCACTCATCAAAGCGGTAATCGCTGTCTTCTCCTCATAATCAATGACTTCGAGTTTCTCGTTATTAAAATGAGTTATATAATCTCTGATACTCTCCCCAGCTTTTTGTCTAACACTTAACAGATGTGCTACTCGTTTAACTGGCTTTGCGCCAAAGCAAAAATTCCCAATGAATAACTCGACCGGTTAAAGAAAAGTTGAAATCTTACCCCGAGGAAGATTATTATACCATATCTGAGCAGATCCGGTAAGTGTTCCCGAGAATGCTCTGCATCTCATCTCATCTGGGACAGCATAGATGTCGACTGCAGCTTGGTATTGTTCTATATAAAGGATAGGGTCAGTCTTTTCATCATACTTGGGAGTCACAACAGGTGCTTTGAATTTTGATGGTGTTGGAAAATCAACAATGTCCTGGACAAAAGGTGTTCCTCGAACAAAGGTTCGTTGTAGAGGATTCTTGGCCTTAGCCATTTCCCCTAATCTATTCTACAGCCTTTGAATAGATCCTTTCCATGCATCATTTCCTTCCTCGGGCCTATTGATTCGAGCAACTGATCGCGTTGAAGTAGCATCCTGGGATTTATCCTGACGAGCAACTGGTCGGTCATAGGATCTATCTTGACGAGCAGCTGGTCGCGACTGGGCAGATACTTCCCTTAAATCTGATGGTCGTCGAAAGCTCCTTGATGCTGCATTAAGGGGTCCTCCTAGGGCCTAAACGGTCGAAAGGAGAAGCCCTACTTAACCTTTCCAATGCGCTGGTCCTTTCTGGGGAGAGGGTGACACGTTGTTCAATATCTGTGGCTCGTACTGACGAAGTTCGTCCAGGTTGATAGGAAAAATCTTCAGATTCATTATTGCGATATGAATCAGTACGCCTAGTACACGAAGAAGGCGCACGGGTATTTCTTTGGATGCTTCGTGGTCCAGAATGGGCTGATGCACCGCCATGGAGGGTTTGGATGAGTTGTCGCATTGTTTCTTGCATGACGGTCTGGCCCTGAGCCAGATTTGCCATTATTCCAGTCAGATCTGGAACAATTGGTGGAGCAGATGGATTTGGAGGGGTTCCAGCGTTTCGATTGCTGGATTCAGGAATATCCACCATTGGTAATGGATTATTTTTTATGAGAAAACGATTTTACCAGTCGCTTCCCACAGACGACGCCAATCTGTTGATGTAAAAAATTAGATCACTCTAATAATTCAATCACAGATAAATAAATGAGACAAAGAATTTTAAAGTGGTTCAGCCTTATAAGAATGGCCTACGTCCACTGTTTTGGTATTGCTGTTTGTATGGGAATTCTCGATTACAAGTTATCTCCAGAAATTCCGGTCTGGGGCCCCCTTACAATGAGGATTGTACAATGTATTTATAGCCTTGAGGCTGTAATATGAAAGGGTAATACATTAAATGATATTCATATGAAAGGGTAATACATTTAATGCCCTCTTTGCGTGCGCGTCCAAATGATAAGCATTTAATGAATCAGTTGAACTGTTGGTTATCCAGCTATTAATGCTTTGTTCGAGATGCAGCTCGGACCGCCTGAGTTGCTCAGACCGCCTAAGCTTCTTGGTATTCAAGAGTTCCTCGGAGCGTATGAGTTCCTCGGAGCATATGAGTTCCTCGGGTCAGCAGTGTTCCTCGGGGAACTATGAGTTCCTCGGGTAAGCAGTTTTGTTCCTCGGAGCGTGGAAGTTCCTCGGAAGTGTTTGTAGTTGCCATGTAGATAGCCACGTGTCTTCATATGATTGGTCCACGTCAGCAGATTAAATTTGGTATCAACATATGTATTTTTTGAACTACTTTTATTCTCAAAATACATCTGATACAGACGATTGATTCATTATGATATGTTTATATTTGTCCATATAGACATGCCAATTAAAATGAGTATTAAAAATGATATTGAATATTGGAAATAAGATTCGGCCTAAGGGACCTCTTTACTGACTGACCTTCCTAGCTGGGTTATCGCTGGTGTGCCCTAAATAAGGCGTTGTTACGAACTAATTCGATTGAACCTCAACTACCGGGGTATAATACGGTAGAAGAACATAGTATTAGAGTGTACTTGGCCATTAAAATGATATGATTGAAAGAAAAAGATATCACATTTGATTTGTTGCATTCTTCTTAATCCGAGCTATCCAATTATGATATATATACTATCATTTCAAAATATATATCTATTTATTGCAAATTCCTATCCATATATGTATATGCCTTCTCTTTTGACTTCAATAGGTATCTATTTTCTGAAAACCTTGGAATGTCGGGAGATTAAATCTTATTGGGCTTTTAACTGACGTTGTATAAATAACAATTTTTCAAGAAATAATTAGACTGGAGGATGGAGTGTAGAAGGACTATGTTGAAGGTTTAGCTTAAGGATCTCTTTTGTTAATACTTTTAAATATAACGTTTGTTTTTACGAGATAGAGCATGTTTGGCTCTTTAGTAATAGGTTTTTAATTTTGGCATAAGTTGTAATTCGCTCATACTTTAATATATATGAAGTTTCCTTTTAGAAAGCTCTGATGACGTAATTCCAATTTTTATATAGTTTACGATTCATGACCATGTGAATGTATTTTTGTTGCAATTATTTTAAGAAATATTTTAAGGCCCGAATACTGAATGCCTTGGTGGCATGTCAAGACACTCATTCCCTACTACTATTGGGTTGGGGTCATGATAGAGGTGGTATCAGAGCATAAATTATGAACCCATAGACTACTGAACATAGGTTTTGAATGTTATATATTTCATGTTTCCATCCTTAGGAGATAGTATTAAATATCTGATTTATGTGATAACCCTCCCTATGTGTTATATTATTTATAATCGGTCTTTTAGTTTTTAATTTTGATATAATCGCTAAGGTATACACAATCCTTTTGTTCATGTAAATGATAAAATGAACTATCGTTCTCGGAGGAAAGAAGAGAATAGCATTTTGTAAAAAAGAAGGGGACCGTGCCTATGTAAAATGTATGAGATGCCTATGTACCTCTTGGGGTTTTCAAAATTTTCTAATTTTCATTTTTGAAAGCAAAAATGGGTTTTTAGAGCATCAGGCCCCACGTAGTTCCGAGTAAAGAGTAATGAAGTTTTCTTTAAGGAATAGAAGGGGGATGGGAGGAGTCGTAGCTCGTCGAGAGTTTGGACTAAGGGTAAAGTTTCTTGAGATAGTTCAATTTGACTGGACAAGCTATCTCTCCCCTATTGAGGTCGGTGAGCATAGCGGCGCCACCGGATAGGTCCTTTTTCACAATGTAGGGGCCATTCCAATTTGGCTTGAATTTCCTCCTAGGGTACCAGACGGGATCTATGATTTCTTTAAGGGCTGAGTCCATTTCTCGAACAACACGGTCCTTGACTCTATTATTAAATGATTTCACTATCTGACGATGGTACCCCTGTATGTGATATAGAGCTTCAAGCCTTCTTTTTTTCAAGAGTGACAACTCATCAAGACAACTCTGATGCTAGTCTTCTTCATTGACCATGCTTTCAAGCATAACGTGTAGTGAAGATATTTTTAGTTCAACGGGTAGGACTAATTCTATGTCGAATACTAGAGAGTAAAGGGAAGCCCCAGTAGATGCTCGAATTGAAGTGCGATGTAGCTTCAGAGGGCGTAAATCATCCGATCGGTCCAATTTTGGCAACTCTAGGTCATCTTGCTCATGATTGCTTTAAGGCTCTTATTATTGTCTTCAATTGATCCTTTGGTTTGTGGTTGGTAAGGATACGATTTATGTCTTTGAATCCCCTACTCATCAACCAACTATGTGACTTCTTCCTCGAAATGTAACCCGTCGTCTGACACTAGCTCATGCAGGACCTCATATAGGCAGATGATGATTTTTCGGATGAACTTGACCACCTTTTTGGCATTTAACATTATGTATGACTCGACTTTGACCCATTTGGTGAAGTAGTCAATGGAAACCAAGATGAACTCATGCTCGTTTGAGGCTTTGGGTGTAACTTTTCGAATAATATAGATGCCCCATGTGGAAAATGGCTAGGGAGAAGTCCTGTTGTATAATTCTCGTGGAGGCAAGTGCTGGAGATTAGAAAGATGTTGGCATTTAAGACATTTTAGATCATGAGTGGTGCAATCCTGAACCATGGTAGTACAATAATAACCCTGTCAAATAATCTTCTTAGTGATCAAATGGCCATTTATATGGGGGTCTCATTCCCCGTTATGGATCTTATGCATCATATATTTAATGTCATTCCCTGCGATGTAGTGTAAGTGGGTTTCATCGAAGTTTCTCCTAAATAGTGATTTATCGCAGATAATGGACTGGGCAGCTAACTTGCGAAGGGTTACTCGATTTTTCTTGTTGGAATCCTACGGATACCTACTATGCTTGAGGAGGTGCCAAATGTCATAGTATCAACACTCAGTCATATCAGAGTCTTTTTCTATAATGAGCTCAATGTGGTAGCTTAGCTTGCTTTTAGATTAGGAAAGGGGCCATCAATATTCCCCCGAGCATGTTGACTATGGAGGCTAAGGTATCAAGGGCATTGACTAAAGTGTTCTTTGCTCGGGGAAGGTAGTGGAACGTGATATCTTGAAATTGGGAGGCCAACTCTTCTAGGTGGGCATGGAAGGGTAGGAGCTTCTCGTCCATGACTTTCCATCTTCTAAGGACCTGGATAATGATGAGGGATGAACCTATGCAGAAATCTAAGCATTTGATTCCTTTTTGGAGAGCAATTTTGAGGCCTACGATACACGCCCCATATTGGATCATGTTATTGGTGCAGGGAAAATCTACCTTGATGGCAATAGGAGTGTGAAAATAATCAGGGGCAATTAGGAGTATCCTAATGCCATATCGTTTCTTGTTGACAACGTCGTCAAAGAAAATTTACCACCGGAGGTCTTCATGGGGGGTATAAGGGATGTTTTCATTTGGTAATTTAGATATCCAAACATCGGCTTCTTCCATATAGTAGTCAACAAGGTAGTCAGAGATAGCTCTCCCTTTAATAGATTTTTACGTGACATAAATAATATCAAACTTGTCTAGCAACATTCGGTACATTCGGATGGATAAGACAGGTTTGTAGAGCAGGTATTTAATAGGATCCGTTCAGGACACGAGTCTGATGGAAAAGGTGAGCATGTAGTGCCATAATTTTTGAGTGACCTAGATAAGGGCGACACATGCTTTCCCCAAGGCAGTGTAGTTGACTTCATATCCAACCAATTTATGATTAGCATAGTAGATGGCCCTATCTTTATAGGATTATTTAATGTATTGGGCTAACAAAACCCCGGCTGCGATGTCTATTACGGTCAAGTATAGGAGTAGGGAGAGACCAGGCTGCGATGACATGAGTACCAGAGATTGTGTTATATATTTCTTGACCTGATCAAAGGCTTTCTGAAAATCTTCTATCTAGACTTTTGTGGAATCTTTTCAGAAGAGTTTAAAGATGGGTTCGCAAATAGAAGTCAACTGGATGATGAACCGACTGCTATACTGTAATTTTTCTAAAAATCCCTGGACTTCCTTCTCTGTTTGGGGTGGTAGAATTTTGAGTATGGCTTTCAGTTTAGCAAGATTTTCTTCAATCACCTTTTTTCTAACCATTAATCTCCAAAGCTTTCCTTTGGTAATGCTAAAGACACATTTCTGCGGGTTAAGTCACATCTGGTGTCACCGTAGTCGCTCGAAGAACTTTCAAAGAGAGAGAATATATCCTTTTCGAGTCTTAGACCTAATGATCATATCATCCACATATGACTCATCTTCTTTGTGTATCAGATCATGTAAGATGGTTATGGTAGCCCTTTGATAGGTAGCCCCTACATTTTTTTAGACCAAATGACATAACTATGTAACAGAAGGTTCACCAAGGGGTGATAAATGCGGCTATCTCTTGATGAGCTAGGTCCATTTTGATCTGATTGTATTTGAAAAACCCATCAATGAATGACTTGAGAGCGTGACGGGCTCTGTTGTCCACAATCATGTAGATATTAGGTAACAGGTAATCATCCTTTGGGGAGGCCTTGTTCAAATCTCGGTATGTAAGGATAAATTTCCAATCGAGTCATTTGTTATATTGGCTATATTCTGTTGGACAAAACAATTTTGTGTCATTCTGCATCAAGCATCATTCAACGTAAAGATTCAAGCATCGCATCCAAAGTTCACGCGTCTTCAATATGCACGCCATGCTCGCTATCCTAAAAAGGTATATGACCAAAATAAATTTTATGTGTTGGAGTATTTTTTTTAATCAAGAAATTTTCATACAGAGAAATGTTCGTAAATAAGTAATTTTCATAAAGAACTATCTTTGAAATAAATTTGAACAAGTTTCTGCAAAATAAGAAATCTCGTTCGAAGTTTATCCAGGTCGTTCGAACGACCTGGATCTAACGACATTCCCCATGCTATACTGAAACTTCGTTAGAAGTTCGTTAGAAAGGTCATTCGAATGATCTCGTTCGAATGAGATTTCTAACGACCTATCTAATTCGATACTGGAATCTCGTTAGATAACTCGTTCGAACGACAACGACCTCATTCGAACGAGTGCTGCCACATCTGAATTTTTGAACTTATTTTTAAGCAGTTATTTTCCCCCATCTGTTTTGGTCCACTACTTTTTCAGTTATATTATATGGACAAAAATGAGTTTCAAAAGATAAGGAAGTTCATTATTCTCTTGAGATCATTTTTCATAACTTCCCTCTTTTTGGTAAAAATCATCTCCAACACTTTTATCATCTTTTGTAACAAAACCCCTTCAATTATCTTGACATTCAACAAGCAAGTTTGCGATGGATTTCTGCATTCTAGCTTAGTGACGACGGTGGTTTTGGCTTCGGTGGATACCGCGACATGAGGAGTGTCGAGCAATGCGTTGGAGCTTCGCATACTTCAAATTCGGAGGTCGAGGACGGCATAAGCATGTCTTGAGTGAGTCAATGTCTATAAGTGATTAGGCACATATTCTTCATATTTATCCCCTTAATTTCGGTATTTTTATGATCCCGTGCAGTGTAAATAGCTTGGATTTGTCTCGTATTTATGCTACTAACCTATTTTTGCAAGTATTTCGTGTTTTGTGTATTTCTCATATGCTTTATAGGTATTTCATGCAAGTTAGTGCGAAGGAGAACTCAAAACAGTGAAAGAAACCAAGAAATGGAGAGTTGAAGGGCATTTTCGTAATTTTTTAGCCTTAGTCCAGAGGTGGGGCCAATTATAAAGTTGAAGAGCTCTAAATTACAAGAACACTGGAAAAAACGGCACCTCAATCCGAGCTACGGTGAAGAAGTTACGATGTTTTGAAATTGCGCGATAATGAAGAGAAATGGACCAGAAACCAAACCGATCCGGATGGAACAGGACCGATCCGGTCAGAAAAAAAAGAACCGATCCGGTACCAAATGGATCCGGCCAGAACCGATCCGGCTGCTGAAATTTCTGGCAATTAATTACGCAGCTAAAGCGGTGCAACTCTTGGAATATCTTGCACAACTCATCGATATTAGCCGTCAAATTCGTGCTAGTTAGTGCTATAAAAGGCCAAGCCCTACATCCTTCCAAGAGGACTCAAATTAGGGAGAGAAAGTCATTTTTTAGAAAGCCTTTTTAGTTTTTCATATTCTTAGAAAAACCCTAGTTTGTAAGTTTGAAGAACAAGTAATATTCAAGTTCATCTAGTCCAGATTTCAAGTATCAATTCTTCAATTCAATTCAAGTATCAAATTCCATTCTCTTATTTAGTCTCAATTCTATTTTCAATTCTCACTAGTATTGTAATTTGTTAAGAATGTTTCTTATATTCATAATTACATGCATTGTTATGAAATTGCTTTCTCATTAAACCATGTCTAGTTAAATTTTCAAGGGTTGGGGTACATGAACTCATTCCGAGATAAATTACCCATGTAGAAAATAGAGGGTAAATTAAATATTGACCGAATCGTGGAGAGAAATTACATGAACATGGCCAATCTTTTAATCTCTCTTGCCCTAGGTACTTGAGATGTTTAATAACGCTATTTAAAGTGTAATTTGTCCATTCACCACTTTGTATTTACCTTTGATTTCATATGATGCGGGCTAGTTCCCTCATATATGTAATGCTTAGGATTTATAAAGATTGGATTTAGTCAAAAATTTCAATTTACAACTCTAGGATTCTCTACGGTAATTTGCTAAGGTTTGCTAAGTTTTTGGCGCCGTGGCCGGGGATTATCAATTGGAATAGTTTAGGAAAGTAATTTTAATCCAAAGGTGATTTAAATTTTTTTTTTTTTTTTTACATCTCATCTCTTATGCGCTTACATGCAGAAGTCATCTTCCACCGAAGTTCACAAAAACCCAATTGCCGAAGCAAATTCTGAAAATTCTCACACCACTGATTCTCCTCAGTTTTGGGTTCCACCTCCTTCGCCTAATAATTCAATCACAAGTCGCTCCTTGAGTCAAACACCAAGTGTGAATTCCGAATCGTTGGGTAGCAATATGTCGGTGCACGGTAGTGTTGGTGTTGGTGCTGGAGAGGAAGAAATACCATATCTCCCCATGAAAGACCTTTTATTTCCATAGAGAACTGTTACCCCTGGTTACATTTTACTCCCGTATAATGCCGGTCAGTTCCACTTTCGAAATGGGATGATCCAAATTCTTCCTACATTTCATGGGATGGATTCGGAAAAACCATATCTCCATATTAGAGAGTTCGAGGAAGCATGTGAGACATTTGGCGATCAAGCTTGCCCACAAGATGTTATCCGGTTAAAGCTTTTTCCTTTTTCCTTAAAGGATAAAGCAAAAACTTGGTTATGGTCACAACCCCCAAATTCAGTGTTATCTTGGAGAGATATGCAAACCAAGTTTCTCTCCAAGTTCTTTCCACAACACAAAACCAATTCTGTCAAAGCCCAAATTCAAGCTTTTCGACAAAATGAGAATGAGGCTTTTGACAAGTGTTGGGAGAGATTTCAGGAGTTAGTTAGTGCTTGAACACATCATGGATTCGAAAAGCATCATCTAATTTCATTTTTTCATCAAGGCCTTACTTTAGCATCTAAACAACTTGTTCAAACCATATGCGAAAGACCTTTTTGGGAGTTAGACTCAAGCGATGCTGAGGCTCATCTAAAATATGTAGCAGAGACTACCCAAGAATGGGATGTTTCTGATCCCAATAGTCAAAATAGAAATCGACAAGTGTCCAACTTGCCTGCTGCGTCCGGTATTTATCACTTGGACAAGTACACTTTGTTAGATCAAAAATTTGACCAATTGGAAAAGAATTTCAGAGACATGCTTGAAGTGCGATTAAGGGAGGTAGCTGGACCTGTGCAAGCCGGAAAGGAGAAAGTGTGTGCCATTTGTGCTGCCGGTCATTCTACCAAAGGATGCCCTACCATTCCTGCATACAAGGCAATGTACACTGAACAAGTTGAGGCAATCGGGGGTTTTCGCGGCAATTTTAATGCACAACAAGGTAATGCATATAATCAATCATGGAGGAATCATCCTGGTTTCCAATATGGACAACCACAAGGGGGGATGGCTCCTAACCCTCATGTGACTCTACCCCCCCCTCAATTTCATCAAGTGTCTCTTCCGATGCATGATCCTATGCAAGTACCACCTCCGGGTCCGTATGTCGCCCCACCTATGCGATCTCTTGAAGATAATCTGAAGCAATTCATCCAATCTCAAAAGGAGAGCAATGCTAAATATGATCGAATGTTCACTGAAATTCATACTAGCATCTCCAGGTTGCAATCTGCAGTGAATACTCAGGATACGGGTAAATTCCCAGCTCAAGGCCAAAGACCTCCTCTTCAAGGACAACCCACGGTTAGCTCCACATCATCGAATTTGCCAGAACAATGTCAAGCTGTCACTACTCTTCGTAGTGGTCGTGTAATTGATCTAGCGCCAACACTTCCCAAGGAACCTAAAGATAAAGAAGCTACAGAGTCTGCTGAGTTCCCATTGCATACGGAAGATAAAGATGAGGGAGTTGAACCTGAAATTGAAGTAAAATTTCCCACTGCTGCTCCATTTCCTCAACGGTTAGCTCCACCCAAAAAAGGGGCATCGCGTACAGAAGTGTTAGATGTTTTGAAGCAAGTCAAATTGAACTTGCCATTTCTTGATGCTATTCAACAAATTCCAGCATATGCGAAGATCATCAAAGATCTTTTGACTGTCAAATGAAGGCTCAAGGTGAAGAAGAATGTTTTCTTGGCACAAAATGTGAGCTCAGTTCTTCTTAATGACCTTCCACCAAAATTCAAGGATCTCGGTGCGCCTATAATCTCGTGTGTCATAGGAGAGAATAAAGTGGAAAAAGAATTGCTTGACTTAGGTGCGAGTGTGAATATGCTTCCATACTCTATCTATAAGCAGCTTGATTTAGGTGATTTAAAGCCTACCCGAATCACTCTACAGTTAGCAGATCGAACAGTGAAAGTGCCTCGTGGGGTTAAGGAAGACGCGATAGTTCAGGTGGACACGTTTTACTTCCCTGTTGATTTTGTCATTTGCGACACTGAGCCTTCTCCCCATGCGAGAAAATCATGTTCCAATAATATTGGGCCGTCCATTTTTAGCTACTGCTAATGCTTTGATCAATACACGGAATGGCCAAATGCAACTCACTTTTGGAAACATGACTCTCGAGACCAATATTTTCAATGTCGCTAACCAAATGGGTAATGAGGATGAAATTCTTGAGGTTGATCTTATTGAAGAAGTGATAGATGAGGACATAGAGAACATCATAGGAGGAGATGCACTGGAAGTTTGTTTAGTGCAAAGTGGTGAGAATAAGAGTCCTTATACTGAGTTTGAGCGTGAGGTGGAAGAGTTGGAAACTTGGTTACAAGAAGAAGCGAGTTTTGAGACTTTAAGAGATGTTGAATGGATTTTTAGGTTTGAAGAATTACCTCCGAGGGAGGCAACCATGATTCCCTCTGAAAATAAATTTCCCAGTCTAGAGTTAAAGAAACTACCCTCTCATGTCAAATATGCTTTTCTGGGAGATAATGATACATTCCCTGTTGTTGTTTCTTCTAGATTAAAGAAAGAGCAAGAGGGCATGTTGTTGGATGTGCTACGAAAGCATAGAAGTGCGTTTGGTTGGACTATAGCAGATTTGAAAGGTATAAGTCCATTGATTTGTACCCATAAAATCCATCTTGAGGAGGAGTTGAAGCCCACGCGTGAGATGCAAAGGCGACTAAATCCAACCATGAAAGATGTAGTAAGAGCGGAAATCATCAAATTGCTAGATGCTGGGATTATCTATCCCATTTCTGATAGTAAATGGGTGAGCCCAATTCAGGTTGTTCCAAAAAAATCAGGTATGACCGTGGTTGAAAATGCTAAGGGAGAATTAATACCTCCACGCACCACCACCGGGTGGCGTGTTTGCATTGACTATCGAAAGCTCATTGCTGGAACCAGAAAATACCATTTTCCCTTGCCGTTCATCGATCAAGTGATTGAACGAGTGGCGGGCCATCCTTACTACTGTTTCCTAGATGGGTACTCTGGCTATAATCAGATTGAAGTGGATGTTCTTGATCAGGAAAAGACGACTTTTACATGTTAGTTTGGTACGTTTGCCTATAAATGTATGCCATTTGGGCTATGTAATGCGCCAACAACTTTTCAAAGGTGCATGCTAAGTCTCTTTAGCGACATGATATAAAAAGGTCTTGTGGTGTTCATGGACGATTTCAGCGTTTTCGGTCCATCTTTCGACCAATGTTTAGTTAATCTTGAAAGAGTTCTATTCCGGTGTGTGGAAAAAGACTTAGTCCTCAATTGGGAGAAATGCCATTTTATGGTCATTGAGGGCCTAGTTTTAGGCCACATAGTCTCATCTAGGGGAATTGAAGTTGATCGAGCAAAAATTGAAGTAATAGCTGAGTTACCCCCGCCAAAATCACTTAAAGATGTGAGGTCCTTTCTCGGCCATGATGGCTTTTATAGGAGATTTATCAAAGACTTTAGCGCCATCGCTAGACCTTTGAGTAATCTTCTCATGAAGGACACACCATTTGAATGGAATAAAGCATGTCAAGAAGCTTTTGATAAACTTAAAAGCATGCTGATTTTAGCTCCTATCATGCAAGCTCGTGACTGGTCACTCCTATTTGAGCTTATGTGTGATGCAAGTGATTACGCGATTGGGGCTGTTCTTGGACAAAGAAAAGACAAGAAAGCTTATGTTATTTACTATGCTAGAAGAACATTATTTAGCCCTCAGCTTAACTACTCTACCACAGAGAAATAATTACTAGCAGTCGTTTTTGCTCTCGACAAATTCCGCTCTTACATTGTTGGGTCGCCTATCATTTGCTTCACTGATCACTCAGCCCTCAAATATCTTTTAACCAAGAAAGATGCCAAACCACGTCTAATCAGGTGGATCCTACTCTTACAGGAGTTTAATCTCTCGATTCAAGATAAGAAGGGAGTAAAAACGTTGTTGCTGACCATTTGTCACGCCTCTCGTCCGACGTACCTATTGATCCCATTCCCATAGACGAGTATTTTCCGGATGAAACTCTATTTTCTACTTCGTCTATCCCCTGGTTTGCGGACATAGTCAATTACCTTGTCACTGGAATTATTCCATCCCATTGGAGTTCGCAAGAGAGAAGGAAGTTCCTTACTTGGTCACGCATGTTATTTTACGATGATCCATATTTATTTAAGTATTGTGCTGATCAAATCATCCAGAAATGTATACCTGATGAAGAAATTCAAGGGGTAATTCAATTTTGTCATACGGAAGCACGTGGCGGTCATTTTTCCAAAAATAAAACTGCTGCGAAAATCCTTCAAAGTGGTCTTTACTGGCCCACTATCTTTTGGGATGTGAATACCTTTTGCAAATCATGCAATAGATGCCAAAGAATGGGAGCTATTACTCGCCATGACATCATGCTATTGACCCCAATACTAGTCTTGGAGTTATTTGATTGTTGGGGTATTAACTTCATGGGGCCTTTTCCCCCTTCTTTTGGTTTTCTATACATTTTCGTCGCTGTAGACTACGTCTAAAAATGGGTAGAGGCCATAGCTACAAGGACGAATGACAATAAGGTGGTGATAAAATTCATTCAAGAAAACATACTTTCTCGATTCGGAGTTCCTAAGGCTTTAATCAGTGATAATGGTACTCATTTTTGCAATAGGCCTATGGAAAAGCTAATGCGAAAGTATGGAGTTGTCCATAAAGTTGGAGCAACTTACCACCCTCAATCGAATGGCCAGGCCGAGCTTGCCAATCAGGAAATCAAAAATATCTTGGAAAAGACAGTCGAACCTAAAAGGAAAGACTGGTCTCTCAGATTGAATGATGCGCTCTGGGCATATAGAACTGCATACAAGAATCCCCTTGGGATGTCCCCATTTCGATTTGTATATGGCAAGCCTTGTCATCTACCGGTTGAAATTGAACACAAAGCGTATTGGGTTATCAAAAGGGTGAACTTTAACATGGAAAAAGTCGGTGAAACACGTAAACTTCAGTTAAACGAGTTAGAAGAAATACGCAATGATGCGTATGAAAGTGCTAAAATATCTAAAGAACGAATGAAACAAGCTCACGACCGAATCATTCGACGGAAGGAATTTCATTCGGGACAAAAAGTACTTCTCTACAACTCGAGGTTGCACTTGTTTCCCGAAAAATTACGGTCACGATGGTCAGGACCATTCATTGTGAAGAAAGTGTTTCCTCATGGAGCTGTAGAATTAGAAGATCAAAAAGGGGGAAACACATTCAAGGTCAATGGACATCGTCTCAAGACGTATTTGGAATCGGTCATCAAGGAAGCCGACACAATCTGGTTGTCGGACCCCATTTATGGGGCTTGACTGAAAAAGAAAGGTGAGTTCGTCGCACCCCCGACGTGTATGGGGTGAAGGTTGTGTATAATAGTCTTAGGATGTTAGGAGTCGTAAATATGTGTTAGGCCCGGGGTAGGGAATCCAATGTTTTGAGGGGTGTTAAGGTTTCGATGAGCATTGCAGGAGTTTTGAAGTGCGAGGAATTGTAAAGGAATCATTGGAATGAAGAAAGGGAGCATAACAGTGAGAATAAACGAAAATAAAGAAATTCTGAGAATTCAGGAGACCGGATCGGTCCGGTCCTGAATAAAAAGAACCGATCCGGTTCAGTCGGATCGGTCCGGTCCTGAAACCGGATCGGTTTGGTATTCTGCAGGTGCCACTTCCCGAGGTTCACACCTCTTTAATCCACATCACATTCATTCCCCCAATCCCTTCCTTTCCCCCCCAAAAAAAATTTCGTCTCTTCTATTTCCCCCATCCATTCCCCCCCTTTTCCATCATCCCCATTATAAATACCCACATCCCCCACCCCATTTTCTTTCACCCCTCCAACTCCTCTCTTATCTCTCACTTTCTGTGTAATACTTCCATACCCATGGCTGCTCCCCAGAAATATAATTCCATTTATGTCCTCCCCGACGAAAATGGATAATATCGTTCTCGCCGTGAAGCAAATTGGTGCCGTAGGTTTTTCAGTCCGACGTGAAAAATACACATTAAGTGACAAGTGCTTTGGGATCAGCTGCCTAATTCTGTCACAACCATGTTCATGTCATGAGGCTGGTGCATATTTTTTAATGAACCATATGAGGCAGTTTGGGAGAATGAAGTGCGTCAGTTTTATGGCACACTTGTACGTACTGCTGACTTCGAATCTCAAGCTTTTGTAGACTCGACTCCTATACCGTTATCACTTGAACTTCTGGCCCAGAAACTCGAGTCTAAAGGTGTGTTCACTCCTGCCCAATTTGATTATCCTAGTCCTGATCCTGTTCTCACCAAAGCTGTTTGCTTCTCTCGAATCGCGCCAGGTGTGGTTTGGAATACCGAGACCTTTCCCGTTGGTCGGTTACCCGACAAGGCCCACATCACTTTTCACATCGTGTGTGCCAACATTTTGCAAACCTCCAATGATTTGACAATGTGCCCACGTCAATCTACAATGATGTATTATTTGTTTGACCATGCCACTATTATCAATTTGGCCCGCACGTTTTACAATGATATCCTCTTTGTGGCGTACGACAAAAAGGGTCGGGCCCCTCTTCCTTATGGTCGTCTCATTACCTCCTTGCTCAAGGATGCCGGGATTGTACCACCGCAAGATCTTATCAACTTACCCAAGCCATTAGGACAGGAATCCCGCACTCGAAGTGAAAAATAAATCTAGCTCATCCGTGCAAGGCGAGGAGGCGATTCGAGTGATGAGGAGACTGATGCGGAAGAGGACGTTGCTGATGAAGATGTTGAGATGGAAGAAGGTGAGGAGGAAGAATATGATGAAACCGCTGATCCGGATTATGTTCCGGTTGGTACGGGTTTAACTGAGCGCGTTCTCTCTCTTGAGACTCGTTTTGACGGGTTTATGACTTCATACGAGAGGGACATGAGTTTGGTCCTGCGTATGCAGGCTGACTTGTACCGTCTCCAGTTGGGACCCGAGGCCCCCTGTAACACCCCGCCCGCCCGGGGAGAGCGAACGGAGAGCTATTGCGATAAAATAAATCCAAATCCACAAGTGACAAGGTATAGAGCATATAAATAAACCCACAATAATATAAATCCACTAATCTCAATCTCTTAAATTACAACAAGTCTCTCGAATTAAAATTACAACTATCTAACTCGAATAAAAATACAAATCTACAAAGCTCAATACATCAAAATAATACAAATCTTTCCCAAACAATCCTCACTAAAATCAATCTCCATAGTGCCCCAAAATCCGCGCTAACCTGCCACTAAAAGAAAATATGGGGACGTACACAATACGACATGAATTATGCTCAACAAATACGGATTAGCAACGAATAAAACGTAACAACACGAGTACGAATATTCAAATCAAAATGCAAATCTCAAAGCTTTTATCAATATAATTTCTCAACAACACTTTAACTGGGTCACCAGGCCTCACCACATCCGTATATGCTTTATCAAGCCATAGCCCGGGAAACAGGAATTTTGGCGGGTGCCCAACATCCGTGCCATATTAAAATCTCATGACAACGTGCTCAACAACAATATAATGATACCACATGAATCAAAATAATTTCAACAATTATTTTCCAGATTTCAATGAATTTATCAATCAAATATGAGTTCAATTAAACAAGAATTCAAAGAGAATGACACTCGCGAGATTTAAGGAGAATATTGTGTAAAACCCCATACCTCAAACCATGATGAGAAACCAACGATCACATCCTCAAGATCAACACAAAAGATCTACAAAAGCTCCTCCAAGAACCTCCAACAAAATAGCCCCAAGAACACCTCTAATCTAAGGTTGGAACTCACAAATCTCAAGGGCCAATGTGTATATAAAAAGAAGAGGAATATAAAATATATTTGCTACCAAAATTTGTGCCAAAAGTAGGTTAAAAGGCTTGCCCACGACTTCCTTTTATAATGCAAAGAAATGAAGAGTTGGAATCCAAAAGACTCCTTTAAATAAGGTAAAGAAATGAAGAGTTGGAAATCAAAACAACTCCAAGAGTTAAAAACATTTAAAAATCCGCTTTAACTCCGTTTTCGAAACCGTTTGAAATTCTCTCCTTTAAAAATAACAACCAACATATTTGAGCAATAAAAATAATTTTATCAAAAACTTTATTTTCCTCCATTTTCCAGAAATTAATTAAAATAGCCCAAAATTACGCAGGTTGTTACACCCCCTTCCTCCCTATTACTATAATCCTTATGATCCTGATGCTCCCGAAACTTCCCATCCCCCACCCGCCCCTTAGGATGCCCTGCTCCCCCTTTATGTTCTATTAATTATGTTTACTTCAACAGTTGTGTTGTAATATACACTTTAGTATGGTATTTGCTTGTTTTATTTATCGCACTACTAATGTTGTCTTCTTTATCTCTATCGTCCATTTGATTGAGGACAATGCAAATCACTAAGTTAGGGGGGATGACAAGTGCGTATTCATAAAACTTCGCATATATGTATATATATATATATATATATATATATATATATATATATATATATATATATATATATATATATATATATATATATATATATATATATATATAAACCAAAAATATTTTTCAAAATAAATAAGAATTGGAATTTAAATTTTTCAAAAATATCACCTTTATTCTATTTAAAGTCTCAAATTGTTAACAATCAAAATGCACTAAGCCAAAATTGACCGAAGATGGAAATTGAAAGAAAATTGACGACTTAACGAATAAGTGTGGAGATTGAACAAACCCGGTCAGATTTCGAGCCTTTCAATTTTTTATGAGTTTTTAAATCAATCCGAGTTTATGATTAACTCAAAGTTCTTTTCAGCGTTTTAATAAGTCGTTGATGATCTCAATCCTTTGTTTTGATCGGTTATGAGAAATGTGTGAAATTTTGTCTCGAAATTCGTGCTAAATATATCTCTAAACTTAATTAATCTCGAGATGCATATGGTAATGTGATTAGCAATTTGGACAATGAAGTAGGCACTCATTTGTTACCCAAAAATATTAGCCATAAAAAGTTGTGAAAAACAAAATTATCCCTTTGCAACCCAAATTGAGCCTAATAAAATATTTCCCTTTCGTTTGATAACCCGAAAAACTCAAATAGCCCGGAATTGTGAAAATTGAGAAAATTCATCAAGTAAGTCCAAATTGTGCAATAAAAAGGGGTAAGAGAAAAACAGAAAAAATGCTCAAAAAAAAAAAAAATAGCAAGAAAAAAAAAAGAAAAGAGAAAAAAGAAAGAGAAAAATGAGAAAATGCCCGAAAAAAGCACTAATAGACGTCATTAGGACATTTTCCAATTCCGAACATTCCGCCCATTCCTATTTTTACCCTTTACACTTTTTAACCTGAAAAGTCCTAACTGAGTCCGAATGGCGAAATTAATTACTGCATGGAGAGCTAAGACATGAAAAGACAATACAAGAGATTAAAATGGTGTGATTAAGAGATGATGTTTCCCGTTTCCTAATAACTGTATTCCGATGATGAGATCGTTTCACCATATATTTCCTTCTTTTTAATTTTGTATGCGTGAATTTGTGTCCATTATATTTACTCTTTATATCATGCATACCGATAAAATAACCACAATCCGAGTGATTCGTTTGTGAGTGCATCCGTAAGAATTTGAATCAAAATGAATTTTCGGAAAGTAACGTAATGCTCAATCGGTGGAAATTTGAGGTTTAATTTCTGGCTTTGCACACACACACTATGGTTTGAGACATTTGAATATGAATTTATGGTGATTATTTTTCAAAAAGTTTAAATTGTACAATTTTTAAATATTTTGATATTTATTTGAGTCAATAAAGAATTTTGTGGGTGTATTCACTGCAAATCCTCACGAGACAAAACTCGTCCTACTAGGGTAACCTAGGGGTTTAAAGGCTTGTTGCATACGCTAAATGCAATCTCTTGCCCGCGAAAAAGGTATTCTATCCCAATAAAAGAATTTTCAAGAGTTGAACTTTAAATTAATTTCTTTTACATTGCTCGGGACGCGCAAAGTTCTAAGTTAGGGGGTGTGATTAGGCACATATTCTTAATATTTATCCCCTTAATTTCGGTATTTTTATGATCCCGTGCAGTGTAAATAGCTTGGATTTCTCTTGTATTTATGCTACTAACCTATTTTGGCAAGTATTTCGTGTTTTGTGTATTTCTCATGTGCTTTATAGGTATTTCATGCAAGTTAGTGCGAAGGAGAACTCAAAACAGTGAAAGAAACCAAGAAATGGAGAGTTGAAGGGTATTTTCGTAATTTTTCAGCCTTAGTCTGGAGGTGAGGCCAAATATAAAGTTTAAGAGCTCTAAGTTACAAGAACACTGGAAAAAACGGCACCTCAATCCGAGATACGGTGAAGAAGTTACGATGTTTTGAAGTTGCGCGATAATGAAGAGAAATGGACCAGAAACCAAACCGATCCGGATGGAACAGGACCGATCCGGATGGAACCAAACCGGTCCGGTCAGAAAAAAAGAACCGATCCGGTACCAAATGGATCCGTCCAGAACCGATCCGGCTGCTGAAATTTCTGGCAATTAATTACGCAGCGAAAGCGGTGCAACTCTTGGAATATCTTGCACAACTCATCGATATTAGCTGTCAAATTCGTGCTAGTTAGTGCTATAAAAGGCCAAGCCCTACATCCTTCCAAGAGGACTCAAATTAGGGAGAGAAAGTCATTTTTAGAAAGCCTTTTTAGTCTTTCATATTCTTAGAAAAACCCTAGTTTGTAAGTTTGAAGAACAAGTAGTATTCAAGTTCATCTAGTGCAGATTTCAAGTATCAATTCTTCAATTCAATTCAAGTATCAAATTCCATCCTCTTATTTAGTCTCAATTCTATTTTCAATTCTCACTAGTATTGTAATTTGTTAATAATGTTTCTTAGATTCATAATTACATGCATTGTTATGAAATTGCTTTCTCATAAAACCATGTCTAGTTAAATTTTCAAGGGTTGGGGTACATGAACTCATTCCGTGGTAAATTACCCATGTAGAAAATAGAGGGTAAATTAAATATTTACCGAATCGTGGAGGGAAATTACATGAACATGGCCAATATTTTAATCTATCTTGCCCTAGGTACTTGAGATGTTTAAGAACGCTATGTAAAGTGTAATTTGTCCATTCAACGCTTTGTATTTACCTTTGATTTCATATGATGCGGGCTAGTTCCCTTATATATGTAACGCTTAGGATCTATAAAGATTGGATTTAGTCAAAAATATCAATTTACAACTCTAGGATTCTCTACGGTAATTTGCTAAGGTTTGAGGGATTGTACTCCACCCTATTTTCTCATTCATCTTAATTAATTTAATTTATTTATTTACCTATTTTTTCCCTTTTCAACCATCATAATCTTTTTCACTTTTTCTTTAGAAGTAATAAATCAATTAAATTCTATCAACCATTCCCTGTAGATTCGATACCCAGACTCGCCACTATACTCCTTTTGAAGTGTAGTTACAAGTTTAGATTTTTTTTGTATTGAGGTTGGAAGCCGATAACAACGACTAGCGTATTGAACGGACGCTCAGTTTTTCCACTCGATCAGTAAGTCTTTTGAGTCTCTTGTAAAACATATTTTGTAGTGGATTTTGTCTAGGCCCAGCCATCCGAGATTTTTTCCATTTGGATTTTCCTCGTACATCGGCGTGCTGTGCTTGGAATTTTCGTATTTTACTTTATTAAATCACCTAGATGTATGCTTAGGATAAAATGGATAAAATTGGAATAATTTTATTTTAATTAGCCATGTTATCAATCCCATTGCATTACTTGAAATTTGTTCTTGCAAACTTGTGAATCTTCTACTGAAATTGAAATTTGAGAATATCACTTCATAGCTAATATTAAAATTGGATTGCGTGTGTGTATTCCATGAATTAAACTAAGAACATATAACCTTGTAACTTCAAATTGGTATCAGAGCTAGTCTCTAAAATCTATTTAGATGAATCCTGGAAGTTATATGGATAGTTTTTCGTCGAATAGACTACCTTTGCTTGATGGAAATAATTATACCTATTGGAAAGCACGTATGAAATATGCTCTTAAATCAATTGATGAACACATTTGGGTTACTTTGAAAGAGGATGGTCCCCTCCTACTATGGTTGTTAATGATGAAATTATCTTGACTCCTGTTGAACAGTGGTGTGAGGAAGAACTAAAATGGTGTAACTTTAACTCTAAAGGATTAAATGCCTTATTTGGTGCCGTGTCTCCCGATGAATTTCGTCATATAAAAACGTGTGAAACGTCAAAGGAAGCTTGGAACATTCTCCAAATTACTCATGAGGGAACTAGTGTTGTTAAAGCGTCAAAATTTCAAAACTTAACAATGCAACTTGAAACGATCACCGTGAAAGAAACTGAAACATTTGATGAGTTTTATGCTCGTTTATTAGACATAGTTAACTCTTGATTTAACTTAGGTGAAAAAATACCTGAAAATCGTGTTGTTAAGAAAATACTTAAATGTATTCCTAAGCGATTCATTCCTAAAGTCACTGTTCTTAATTCTTTAGGAAATCTAAATACTTTAAAACTTGAAGAACTTGTTGGTGATCTGCAAACTTATGAACTAGATATGTTTCCTAAAGATAACAAAAGCAAAGATAAAGGTGTTGCTTTAAAAGTTAAGAAAGTCGATGTGTCTGATTCTGATGAGTTTAATTTTGATCCTGATGATATAGCCTTATTTTCTAAAAAATTTAAAAAATTTCTCAAGTTTAAAAAGCAAAACTCTAAATTTGAAAACCTAAATTTGAGAACAAAAACAAAGGAGGAAATAAAAAATTCAATAATCAGGATCCAAAGAAGTTTAACAAAGATAACTTTAAAAAGGATGATTCGGAGAGATGCTTTGAGTGTGAGGGACGTGGTCATAGAGCATTCGAGTGCCCAACAAAACTTAAAAGACAAGGCAAAGAAAAAGCAGTTTACAATGCCACTCTAAGTGACAGTGATAATGAGTCTGAAGACTCTAACCCGTCTAGAAATAACTTCACTCCCTTTATGGCAAGCCACGCTAGTAATTCAAGTGTGTCATACCTTAATGTTAATAATTCCAAACAAAATCTTGAAGTTGTTTCCACTCATTCTACTAGTTGTGATGAAAAAGAGAGTGATAGTGAAATACATGAGAGTGAACTACAATCCGCTTATTCTGAACTCTACACTGAATCTTTTCGCATTAAAAAGGTTAACAAAAGATTAACCTTTAAAGTTTTAACTTTAGAAAAAGAGTTGAAAGGCCTGAAGGAGAAGGAGGCTTTAGTTAGTCAACTCGAGGCAATTAAGATATCTCTTTCTGAGAAGCTTATCTTGATAGGTAAAGAAAAATGTGACTTAATTATCTCCTTGGAAGGTGTTAACAAAGATCTTAATGAGTCTTTAGAAATTAGAAAATCTCTAGAATCTAAAATTGCCCAACTTGAAAAAGATCTCGAGTCCTCTTGTGAAGTTAAAGTCACACTCGAGGATAATTCAGGAAGAATGGGAAAATTATTTCTAGGTCCTGTTTTAGGATATAAGGAGAAAGGTTATCAAGAGAGAAAGGGCATAGGATATGAAGAAGGAAATTCATCGAAAGTCAAACCTAAACCAGTAGCTAAGTTTGTTACCAAATCTAATGTTTCTAAAATAAGTCCTACTAAGAAACCTTTAAAAGCTGGCCCAAAACAACCCTATGTGTGCATATATTGTCACAAACAGGGTCATCTTAAAGATTTTTGCTACAAGCGTGGAAAGAACTCTCAATTCACAAATTCTAAACAACACTATAGATCCTTAACTAGTCTTAAGAGTCAAGTTGAGTATCTAGTCAATACTTCTAAAGGTCTAATGGAAGAGTTTCTTAGGTTTTCTAAAGTCCAAGGAAATAATTCTATTTATAACACTAGAGCCAATAAAGGAAAGAAAACAACTCAAGCTTGGGTTAAGAAAAATCATACCAATAAAGCTTTTGTTTCTCATGTTGCACTAAAGGCTCAAAATACCTCTCAATGGTACTTTGATAGTGGTTGTTCGAGACATATGACTGATGATAAATATCTATTCACCACTCTTGAAAACTATAAAGATGGTAAAGTCACTTTTGGGGATGGTAGCAAATCTCGAATCATGGGTAGAGGATCTATTGAAATCTCTGGGTTTCCCAAACTTGAAAATGTCCTTTATGTTGATGGTCTTAAGGCTAATTTGATAAGTATTAGCCAAATATGTGATGAAAATCTTGATGTTAAATTTAGTCAATCGGAGTGCACCGTATATGATCAGTCGGGTGAATCTATTTTACAAGGTGTTAGAACTAGTGATAATTGTTATGGAATTATTCCTAAATCATCTTTAGTTTGCAATAGTGCAAAAGCCTCATCTACCGATCTTTGGCATCAAAGATTAGGTCATGTAAACTTTAGAGATCTTGATAGATTAGTGAGAAAAGAGCTAGTTCCAGGCTTACCACCACTAGGAAAGCCAACCTCCACCATTTGCGGGCCGTGTCAATTAGGAAAGCAAATTAAGATTCCTCATAAGAAGTTAAACTCTATAACAACCTCTCGTGTCTTAAAATTGATACACATGGACCTTATGGGTCCCACTCGTACCGAGAGCATAGGAGGAAAAAGATATATCTTGGTAATGGTGGATGACTTCTCTAGGTACTCTATTGTAGGCTTTCTAAGAGAAAAATCTGAGACAGTTGATTTTCTTACTGTTAAATGTAGAACTCTTCAAAATCAACACGATGTTACCATAAACCGCTTTAGGAGTGATAATGGAACCGAATTCAAGGAATCCGGTGTGAATGCCTTTTGTGATGAAATAGGAATTAAACATGAATTCTCGGCCATTCGAACACCACAACAAAATGGTATAGTTGAAAGAAAAAATCGAATGATCCAAGAAATGGCAAGATCTATGCTCCTAGGAAGAAATATGCCCCGTAGGTTTTGAGCTGAAGCAGTTAACACCGCATGTCCAACAGTAAATAGAGTTTATTTGTGTCCTAACACTAACAAAACTCCTTATGAATTGTGGATGCGTAATAAACCTAGTTTATCCTATTTTAGAGTGTTTGGTAGTCCATGCTATATTCTTTGAGATAGAGAACTTCTAGGCAAATTTGACTCAAGGAGTGATGAAGGTATATTCCTAGGATATTCTAAAAAAAGTAGAGCCTTTAGAGTATTCAACTTAAGTAGCTCTAAAGTCATGGAATCAATTAATGTTGTCATAAAAGATGATGCTCCAACCACATCAATTGATAATGAGGAAGATTTGTCATATGAGTGTGATGTTGTGTCAAATGTTGAAAGTATTGAATCTCAAAATGACTTGGTTGTTCCAACTACTGAGAAAAAGGATCCTACTCCTTGGGTGCGTAAAAGTGATGACACTTCAAAAATTATAGGAGATCCCGAGGTACGTGTCAAGACTAGGGCGCAATTAGAAAATGAAGTTACCTATCTATGCTATACCTCTAAAATTGAACCTAAAAACTTTAAAGAAGCATTAAAAGATGAACATTGGATTAATGCTATTCAAGAAGAAATGTTTCAGTTTAAGAAAAATGATGTTTGGGAATTAGTCCCTAGGATATCTAATACAAATGTCATTGGCACCAAATGGATTTTCAAAAATAAAATGGATGAAAATGGTGTCATTGTTCAAAATGAAGCTAGATTAGTTGCTCAAGGATACACCCAAATAGAAGGTGTTGACTTTGAAGAAACTTTTTCTCCTGTTGCTAGGTTAGAATCGGTTCGCCTTTTACTCGCCATAGCATGTCACCTTCAATTTAAATTATATCAAATGGATGTAAAAAGTGACTTTTTAAATGGTATTATTCAAGAGGAAGTCTATGTTGAACAACCAAAAGGGTTTGAGGACTCAAAACATCCTACTCGTGTCTTCTTCCTAAAGAAAACACTATATGGCTTGAAACAAGCACCTCGTGCTTGGTATGAAAGACTCACCTCTTATCTCCTTTCTCGTGGCTTTTTGAGAGGGGAGTAGATGTGACACTTTTTGTTCGTCGTGATGAAAAAGCTATTCTATTTGCTCAAGTATATGTTGACGATATAGTGTTTGGGTCTACGTGTGATAAACATACTCAAATTTTCTCCAAAGAAATGCACAATGAATTTGAGATGAATATGGTAGGTGAACTTACTTTCTTTCTAGGTCTTCAAGTTCGTCAACTCAAAAGTGGGATATTTTTGTCCCAAACTAAGTATGCTAAAGACCTCGTTAAGAAATTTAAACTCGAATCCTCTAAACATGCTCGTACTCCTATGAGTTCATCTATTAAACTTAGTAAGGATACCGACGGAAAGGATGTAGAACATACTCTTTTTAGAAGTATGATAGGTAGTTTACTTTACCTAACTGCTAGCCATCCGGATATTTCCTTTAGTGTAGGAGTTTGTTCTCGTTATCAAGTCGCTCCAAAAGAGTCTCATTTACTTGCTATCAAACGTATCATCAAATATGTTAGTGGGACCCTGTCTTTTGGACTTTGGTACTCTTTTGACATCAATGATTGTCTATCGGCATATTCAGACACCTATTGGGCAGGAGATGTTGATGGATGCAAAAGTACCTCTGGCGGTTGTTTCTACTTTGGAAGTGCACTTGTCTCATGGATGAGCAAGAAACAAAATTCTATTTCTTTGTCCATGACGGAAGCCGAATACATTGCCGCCGAAAGTTGTTCCACTCAACTCATTTGGATGAAACAAATGTTGGAAGATTATGGTATTTCCCAAGGCACTATGACTATCTATTACGACAATACTAGTGTAATTCACATTTCCCATAATCTTGTTCAACATTCTAGAACCAAGCATATTAACATCCGTGAACATTTCATTCGTGACTTGGTTAAAGAGAAAATCGTTTATCTAAGCTTCGTTTCTACCGATCAACAATTGGCCGATATCTTTACTAAACCTCTAGATGCCCTTAGGTTTGAAAACCTTAGGAAATCAATTGGGGTTTGTCAATTAATTGAGATCGAAGCCGTTTATCTAGTTTAGGTTGTTTCTCTTGCATATCTTTATACCTATGAACTAGATTTCTTTTGTATATACTTTATTCAAAATCTCAAAAATATTTCTTTTATTTTTAAGGAAAAACGGGAATGGTTAGAAAAGCTTTAAATTTTTTTTTTGTCCATATGGCTTTGTGGTCGATGTATTCGGATCCCTATATTTTCCATGTCCATGTGGCCTTCGATGAGTAGTTAATCCAGACCTTGTTTATCTTGTGCACAAAAATGCTCTTTTATGATATATATTTTTGCGATTGCCTCACATCTTTGCCTTTTTGCACACACCGTTCACGAAATATTACGGATATCTTGTTCACATTGTACTTGCAAAAATGAGATTTGGTGTTGTCTTCTCAATACCGTCACATCTGTTATAAGCAATCGAAATTGTGCATGATCATCCGTTGCCCGGATTGAAACAAAAGTGAATATATTCTTTTGGTTGGTTTCCGTTTCAAGCAATGGACTCGGGATACGAAAAACATAAAGTTTTTGCGTGAAAAGCCTCCATTTACATTCTTGATTGTGTGCCTAAAATAGAAGCATTGAAAATGATATATAATGCCAAGGCCAAAATACTTAGCTTGGTTGATTCTTCAAAAATAATAGTCTCAATATATTGTTGCTCATGGGAGATATAAGTTGAAGATCAATGGGCATGCACATTTAATCGATTCTTTGCTTTCTCGTTGTGACATTATTGGTAAGAGAATCATCTATTTTTTATGCTTGTTGCATTCATGTTTAAGTGTTCAATAATATTTCCTTTTTTTGACACAAGGCTAATGTGAGTGAATATTGAGCTTATATGTTGTTTGGCATTCCGCACTTGTACATTGTTGTGGCTAAAAACTCTCACTCGTAGTGTTCACACCCCTACATTCTCTCTCCCACCATTTGGATATGTTGACACAAGCTAGGACTATTAAAAATCACATATTTGTCTTATTTCTGGCCTTCCTTATTCCTGCTACTATGCTATTTTTAACTCTATTTTATTTTATTTTTATTTAAAAATATTGTCTTTCGTTAGAAATTCTCGTTCGAACGAGAGTTCTAACGAAATTTCCAATCCGCTACTGGAACTTCGTTCTTAATGTCGTTCGAACGAAAAGTTAGTTCAAACGAACTTCTAACGATATTTCTAACGAAATTACCAATCCGCTACTGGAACTTCGTTAGATATACCTCGTTCGAACGACATAACTCGTTCGAACGACCTGCGTTTAAAACCTACATTTTCTCTTCCCCAAAAATCTGCCGCCTCTCCTTCTTTCCCTCTCTCCACCTGCCACGATTTCCCATGTCCCCCTTTTTCCCAGATTTTTCTCCCACTCTCTCTTCCATTTTCCCACTCTCTTTCCTCTATCCCTCATCTTTCTCACCACTCATTCTTACTCTCTCCCACTCTCTCATTCTCCCACGATTTCACCCCTCTTCACCTCCTCTATTAACATCATTTTTGGTTCACCCCTTGCTGTGTTGATTTGGGTTTGTTGTTTTCCCTCTTACCTTCGAGGTACCATCTCTTATTTTGTTCTCCATTTGTATCTATCTATCTATCTATCTATCTATCTATCTATCTATCTATCTATCTATCTATCTATCTATCTATCTATCTATCTATCTATCTATCTATCTATCTATCTATCTATCTATCTATCTATCTATCTATCTATCTATCTATCTATCTATCTATCTATCTATCTATCTATCTATCTATCTATCTATCTATCTATCTATCTATCTATCTATCTATCTATCTATCTATCTATCTATCTATCTATCTATCTATCTATCTATCTATCTATCTATCTATCTATCTATCTATCTATCTATCTATCTATCTATCTATCTATCTATCTATCTATCTATCTATCTACCTACCTACCTATCTATCTACCTACCTACCTATCTACCTACCTACCTACCTATCTACCTACCTATCTATCTATCTATCTATCTATCTATCTATCTATCTATCTATCTATCTATCTATCTATCTATCTATCTATCTATCTATCTATCTATCTATCTATCTATCTATCTATCTATCTATCTATCTATCTATCTATCTATCTATCTATCTATCTATCTATCTATCTATCTATCTATCTATCTATCTATCTATCTATCTATCTATCTATCTATCTATACATACATACATACATACATACATACATACATACATATATATATATATATATACCCATATATATATATGCTATTGGGTCCCATTTTTAATCTAAATCATTTTTTTTACCCAACAATCATATATATAAATGTGTGTATATCTCCACATTTTTTGGGGCCATTTCATCTGATTTGTGTTTATGTTGCCCCTGGTTAAGCTATTTCCCATGATATTATCAGTTTTTCTCACCTCAAATTTTTTAATTTGATGGAATTTATCTTAATTAATTTTTTTATTTTTATTTTTTTTCTAAAGGAGGATGGGATTATTATGATTGGTTTGTTGGTTTGTTGGTGTGATTGGTGGTTTGGTTGGAATTTTGTTCGGGTAGGTTCTAGATTCCTTCTTGTTTACCATGGCCCATAACCGTCGCCAATGCCATATAAGTAATTCCCCCGAGGAACGCTCCTCTTCCTCTGATGAGGAGACTAATGCCATTGCAGCTATACTTGACCTTAGGCTGCGTTGGAGGTCACTCTCTGCACACACTCTCTATCACACACAAGGTCACTCTCTGCTACACGCTCCATTGTTCAGGAGAAAATTATTAATCTCCACTCCCTCCACAGCACCACTGTGCATTCGTGGCTTTCTGATTTAGGGTGGGACCCCCTATTCTCACTCACGGACACTGTTTTTCCCGACCTCATTCGGGAATTTTATTTTGGGATGCACGATAAGGATAATCACATTTATTCTAAGGTGCGCGGTAGGGAGATTATTGTCTCTCCCAACTCGATAGCTCAAATCATCCCCTTACCTAGGGTCAATAATCCCTCCTTCCCTTGGACATCCGATACCCGTCCCGATCCTTCCCTTGTTATAAACACCGTTTTTAGGTTCCTCCCTCCCGACATTGTCACAATCTTCCACAAACACTTACATCCAGATTTCATGGTCCTTAATTGGATTGTGTGTGCTTGTCTTATTCCTCATGCGAACACAACTCAAATAACCAAAATGCATGTGGACCTTATGTTTGCCATTAGCATTAGGGCTCACATAGACCTCCCGGCCTTCATCTTTAGTATCATTCGGACAGTTAGGATCCTCCCCTCCAGTCCCGCTCGCCAAGCCCTCCCTTTTGTGGCCATTATTACCCGCTTTTATCTTGCCGCCGGCTGCCCCCGCGTATCCACCTATATCCCTGTCACCAAATATCAAACCATTGACATGTCCTCGGTTAGACGATCTCGTGATCATTTTCCCCCCGATACCCCTCACCTCACCCATCCACCTCCTCTCACTCCGCCACTTCATCTCACCCTGCCCCCCGTCGTCCCGCACCCTCTCGCTCTATCCATCGCCCCTCCTCTTCCTATGTTCCCGCACCCGTCGAGTCGGAGAATTTTTTATTTGTCCGTTCTCAGGTTGAACAGCTTCAGGAGGATAGACGTCAGGACAGGGCCCTTATGCAGGAGCTTTTGGTTTCTATGCAGCAGGACCATGAGGTACAAGCTCGCCGGGAGGAGGCCCAGGCGCGCAGAGATGAAGCCAAGGCCCGTCGGGACTCTCTTCTGTTAGAGCATCTTGATGCCATTCACCGTATGGAGATGCACTGCGGTGCAAACTCATCCGATTCCGGCTCCGGATCTCTTCCCGATGATACCCCACATGATGCTCCTGCCCCTTGATGTACTTTGTTTTTCATTTCTATTTTCCATGTACTTGTGAGGCTGAGTGGATATTTTTGTTTCATGTATTGGTTCCTTTGGTTTGGATATTTGTTTGTTTCTCCTTATGCCGTGTATGCACTTTGACTATTTCCCCGTTCCTATTGGTCAATGAATCATCATGCTATTTCCTCTGTCATTTCATTTCTTCATTTTTATTGGTTAATTGCCTATTGTTCTCTCGCTTATTCTTTAACATGCAAGCCATTTATCCCTTTGTCTTTTCCGGACAAAAAGGGGGAGAAATATTGACTAGGGAGAATTCATAATTGGAATTAATATTGAATTGAATTCATATTTTAGGGGGAGTTAAATTCTTAATATTGAACATATGCATATTTTAGGGGGAGTTTCATTTACCATTATATTGAATTGAATTCATAATTTAGGGAGAGTTAAATTCTTAATATTGAACATATGCATATTTTAGGGGGACTTTCATTTACCATTCACAACATATGCTAACACATAGTTTTATATATAATTCATTCTCTATTTCCCCATGCGTTTATGAATTTGTTGTTTCATGTGTGTAGGATACATCACCTACTCCTTTGCAGCTCGTCAGTCTTGTCTTTGAGTTAGTCTGTCTTTTTTGGGTTTTTAGGACGGGTTTAGAATCGGTTTGACGTCTGGCTTAGCAAATTCAGTCTTTTTATTTATTTTTATTAATTCTGTTTTGTCCCGGAATAGCCAAAGGGGGAGATTTGTAAGGACAAATTTCCAATCGAGTCATTTGTTATATTGGCTATATTCCGTTGGACAAAATAATTTTGGGTCATTCTGCATCAAGCATCATTCAACGTAAAGATTCAAGCATCGCATCCAAAGTTCACGCGTCATCAATATGCACGCCATGCTCGCTATCCTAAAAAGGTATATGACCAAAATAAATTTTATGTGTTGGAGTATTTTGTTTAATCAAGAAATTTTCATACAGAGAAATGTTCGTAAATAAATAATTTTCATAAAGAACTATCTTTGAAATAAATTTGAACAAGTTTTTGCAAAATAAGAAATCTTGTTCGAAGTTTATCCAGGTCGTTCGAACGACCTGGATCTAACGACATTCCCCAGGCTATACTGGAACTTCGTTAGTAGTTCGTTAGAAAGGTCGTTCGAACTATCTCATTCGAATGAGATTTCTAACGACCTATCTAATTCGATACTGGAATCTCGTTAGATAACTCATTCGAACGACCTCGTTCGAACGAGTTCTGCCAGATCTGAATTTTTGAACTTATTTTGAAGCAGTTATTTTCCCACAACTGTTTTGGTCCACTACCTTTTTAGTTATATTATATGGACGAACATCAGTTTCAAAAGATAAGGAAGTTCATTATTCTCTTGAGAGCATTTTTCATAACTTCCCTCTTTTTGGTAAAAATCATCTCCAACACTTTGATCATCTTTTGTAACAAAACCCCTTCAATTATCTTGACATTCAACAAGCAAGTTTACGATGGATTTCTGCATTCTAGCTTAGTGACGACGGTGGTTTTGGCTTCGGTGGATACCGCGACATGAGGAGTGTCGAGCAACGCGTTGGAGCTTCGCGTACTACAAATTCGGAGGTCGAGGACGGCATAAGCATGTCTTGAGTGAGTCAATGTCGGTAAGTCTTTTGAGTCTCTTGTAAAACCTATTTTGTAGTGGATTTTGTCTAGGCCCAGCCGTCCGAGGTTTTCCCCATTTGGGTTTTCCTCGTACATCGGCGTGTTGTGGTTGGGATTTTCGCATTTTACTTTATTAAATCACCTAGATGTATGCTTAGGATAAAATGGATAAAATTGGAATAACTTTATTTTAATTAGCCATGTTATCAATCACATTGCATTAATTGAAATTTTTTCTTGCAAACTTGTGAATCTGCTACTTAAATTGAAATTTGAGAATATCACTTCATAACTAATATTGAAATTGGATTGCGTGTGTGTATTCCACGAATTAAACTAAGAACATATAACCTTGAAACTTCATGCTAATTAACGCACACATAAGCCTTTCCTCCTAATTTTGAAACGAGTACGATGTTAGCTAACCATGTGGGATATTCGATCACTCGGATGAAGCCTATGTTCAACTGTTTGACTACCTCTTCTTTAACCTTGAGCGACCATTCGATGCAGAGCTTTCGCAGTTTTTATTTGATCGATTTTCATTTCGAGAGAGTTAGAATTTCTTGATGAGCTATTTCGGGATCGACGTCTCGCATATCTTAGTTGGACCATGAAAAGACGTCCATAAATTCCTTTAGAAATTCTTCGATTTGTGCGCGCTCATGCTCGTTAAGGGTGAACCATATCCTAATCTCTCATAATTAGCTACTAGAACCGAGATTAATACAAATAACTTCATCTTCATTAATTTTGAACGCAATTATGTTGTTTGTTATTAACCTTATTTAGATCAGTTAATAATTGTTCATTTGCAAAATCATCATCACCGAGTTTGATTAGAATCAAGACAATTAATGTAAGGCACAACAAGATAATCAAAATCTTCGTTTATTTCATTATTGGTAAAAACAACAATAAAAACCTCATAAAAGGAGGTCTCGATTACATTATGATCAGAATAAGGTGGAATAATAAAAGAAAAAGAAATGGGATAAACATCTGGGTTGGGTTGCATTTCAACAGGTGGAACTGGTATAGCATGCTAGTTGAGGAGGGGTATATCAGCATCTTTGATCAGGATGGGTGGATCTGGTGATGTAGTGCTTAAGTGGATCCTGTAGAGTGTCAGCCCCAGTGTCTGCAAGTTGAACGAATCCCCAGAGTCACTTCCCTCGGAATACTCGATAATAAATGTTGTCTTCTTAATGCGTGATTTCACATAATGTTGAGAACTTTTGACCCATGAGTAACTGACTTGGAAGAAGATCTCCATTCTTCGTTTCATCTTTTTATCCACATGATCATACCATGGTTCGAGAAAGTCGCAAAAAGAAAAATCTTCACCCTCCTTAATGAATCTCCCATTCAAGGAATCTCTTAAGATAATCTTGGTACTTTCTATCCTTCTTTTTAACTAAGGTTGACGAATCATTCTGAGTTCCTCTGATGATGGTTGATAACCCAGGCCATATGGAAGAAAGGCCTTCTTCAACACTATTCGTTGATGTTGTCATCCCAGCCCCGATTTGGGCATGAATTACATATTCTTAAATATCTGTATCACATTGACATTGTCGTGAGGGCTGTGTTCGGGACAAAATTTATCTCTGAAATCATCCCCGACTGGGAGTGGAAGTGATTTGACTGGAAAAACTGACATAAACATATAATTCACCCCATGCTATATCTCTAGTACCGGATTACTGGTTCTTGCATTTTCAGTGTTATCATCGTCTCCCAATATGGTGATGACCTGCCCATTGGTGAAGAACTTCAGTATCTGATAGAGGGAGGAATACACATCCTTGATACTATGAAGCCATGGTTATCCGAGCAACATGTTGAAATAAGTCAGTATGCCGTTGACTTAGAATTCAGTAACAGGATTTATAGGGCTAGCCCCTATTGTAAGCTTTACGGATCCCATCACTTCCTGATGAGTAATATCATAAGCACGCACCGCGGTGAAAGTTAGAGGAAGGTTTATTACTTTCAGTCCCAAGAAGTTAAGGGTTTTAATGGATAAACATTAAGTGCTGACCCGTTATCGACAAGCAAAAGCGGGGCGGTCTTTCCTATGACCTCGATAGAGATATTCAAATCATTGTTGTGATTTAAACTGAACTTAGAGATTTCTTCTTGGGAGAAGGAGAGCGTTCTAGTAGAGGTTAGAGATCCAACCAGATTCACTACTTCTTCTGGTGTGTTGGAAGAAGGGACTGTGGGTATAGTAACCAGTTTAATCAAGGTATTTTGGTGTAGTTAGGAAGACATAAAGAGTCCATATAGTGTGATGTTATCTTGTCTTTTCTTCAACTGATCAACGATCTTTCTCTCCTCGAGGGTCATTTTTAGAATAAGGAGTTTCTCAACACCTTTTCCCTTATCTGTTGTTACTGATTCACAGTTCGGAACTTGGTAATGCCTCCCAGATCTAGTCACATGGTTCACAAAAGAGGGAAAAAATAAAAATCCTATTTCTTCGTCTATCTCGGGCTATTCGAACACGTTGTTAATCTCTCATAGAAAATCTTCAAATGCTATCATTCCACATATACTCACAACTAGGCTAGTCTTTTATAGGTTTTTCTCTTCATCTGAATTATCGAATTCGTCCCGCCACCCAGTGGTGATAATATCATCCTTCCATGAGCAGTCAATGCATTTTACAACCTCAACGGCCTCTTCGTATAGATCCTACCACTCAACGGGGATATGTAAAAGTGAAGGGACCAACCTCCCTCGTAGTTTCAAAGCTTCGATTTTCTCGGATATACTACAAATTTCATCGGTCTGTAAAAATAACTCTTCCATGATTTGGATGACATCATCTAAGATAACTTCATCGGTGGGTACTACCCAACTATCTAACTCTCGAGCCCACTTCCGAGCTTCCATGAAAAGTGCGCTAAACTTTCGACAGTCAACGGTCATCTATGAGGGAAATTTCAACCCGAACTCTAAGAGTTGGTTAAGTACCGCTGGCAATTCTATGTCTTTTCGCCTTGAATGACTATGAACGATAATACATGCTATTGTAAGGAGTGATAGGGCTTGATCGACAATATAGGTAGGGTATAGAAGAAAATATGGGCAAGCTTTGAGGGGTTTAGGTGAATATACGAGTATGATGGGTGATTTACTGGGTATAATCTGGGTAGATGGGTCAAATTCTGGGTTATTTTTTAGGAAAATAGTATTTGCATGATTTGGGAGTGGATTGTGAGTAGTGTTTATCTTAGGATTGGTTGGTGGAGCGATGGTACCCCGATCAATCAAACCTTGGATTATATTTGAGAGATGGAAGCACGGATCAGTGGTATGACCGGTAGTTTGGTGAATATCGTAATGGACGTAAGGTTTAAAATTTTTGGGAAGTGGATTTGGTAATGGATGATGGTCCAATGGCTTGATAAGATTTTGGCTCAAAAGTTCTTGGTCGACTTTGGAGAGGGGAGCGTGAAGCTCAGTGTATTCCTTTTGAACTGGGTTAGGGAGGCTTTCTGGTGCCCATGAAGTGACAGGCTGAGAGATGTTATTGATGATTGAAACAGTGGTGTTGGTAGGCTTCTCAATTTTTCTGGGATTAAACTCTCCGGATACTTTATTTTGCTTAGCTTCTGTTTTGGCAAGAATTTCTTCAATTTCTGCTCCTGCTTCTCAGAGGGCTCGAAAATGGGGGTAATATTGACATCCCATCATCGCTCAAACATGGGGTAAGAAGTGTTTCTTCATAATACTGACTTGTTCCTCTTCGAAGGGTCGGTTTGTGATCGAGGTAAAAACCAAGCGTTCGTGTTATACGCTAGTGGTTTTTATCGTCTTTCGACCACAATACAAAAATCTAAACTTTAACTATACTCTGGCGGAGTATAGTGGCTAGTCTGGGTATTGAATCCTCAGGGAACTAGGACGAGTGAATGTGACGACAAAGGTAATATTCTTAAACCTAACTTGACTAAAAAAAGAAACAAAAAGATGATTGAGATGGGAAATAACTAATTAACTAAATTCACACTAAATTAAACTACTGCATTAACTATGTGAGGAAAATTAACTAACTAAGAATGACCTAATAAGAATGAAGGGAAAAAAGGTTGGGAAATCAATCCCCCAAACCCTAGTATGTTGCCCAGTACAAAACTAGTCGTAAATTAGATAATTGATCAAACCCGATCTTTAGTACTCCCAAGTATTACACATATCAGGGATCATAGCCCGCATAATATGTAAGTAAAGGACGAGTAAAGCAGTGTCGTATTAGCTACATGCACGTTGCACTCTTAAGCATCCCGATTACTTAGGGAAAACGAGATCAAAAGTCCTACAATGGTTGTGATCACCATACTACACGATCTAATCAATTATTAAATTTAGAGAACTAATTTTATACCCATGCAAATAACATCGGGTTGGGTTCATGCATCCCAACCCTTAAAAATATAGCCTAACATGGTGAAATTAGTGAAAACTACGTTACCTACGTTGCATGAACTCATAATTTCTTGGAAAGAGAGATTAAACATGAGAAATAATAATAAAAGTGTTGGAAATAAAAGTTACCAAGATTAAAGAACAAGAACATGCACGAGGAAATCAAAGGTTGAAGAAAAACTTGAAAATCTCTTAAATTAAAGGTTTAAAATATGTAAATTCTTCTCCTAGATGTTCTCACTTGTTATGGAGATTTTACATCAATGAAATCCGAATAAAAAGAGTCATAATGACTAAATATATAGGCTAGAGGTCGTTTAGATGAGTCCCCAAAACCCAAAACTCTTTTGGCTAAAAGATAAGGACAAAATTAAAATCCCGTATCTAGAAATTTGTCACACTTAGAAAGCGTGACTAGTTTTGTAATGGATCTGGAACGTGACTAATGTCCAAATCGGTTCGTTTTTCAATCTCATCGGTTCGGTTCGTCCTTAACAATTTTTTCTTGGATTTCTTTCTCAACTTCAAATGGGCATAACTTCTTCACCGTAGCTCGGATTGGGGTGCCAATTTTTTCAATGTTCTTGTAATTTAGATCTCTTCAATTTCTAGTTTTCCCCACCTCCGGAATGTGGCTATAAAATTACAAAAATTCCCTTGAACTCCCCGTATCTTGCTTTCTTTCACTGTTTTGCGTTCTCTTTCACACTAATTTGCATGATATACCTGTAAAACACATAAGAGATACATAAAATATGAAATTGTTGCCAAAAAGGGTAAGTAGCATAAATATGAGACAAATCCAAGCTATTTACACCGCACGAGATCATAAAAATACCAAAATTAAGGGGATAAATATGAAGAATTTATGCCAAATCAAATCCCCTAACTTAGAACTTTGCGCATCCCGAGCAATGTAAAAGAATGATAGTATGAGTTAAGGACCCTTCAAAAACTTTATTAGGATAGAATACCTTTTTCGCGGGTAAGCGATTGCATTTAGGATATGCACCAAGTCGTTAAACCCCTAGGTTACCCTAGTAGGACGAGTGTTATCTCGTGAGGGTTTGCAGTGAATATACCCATAAAATTCGTTATTGACTCTAAGAAATAATCAAAATACTTAAAAATTGTACAATTTAGACTCCCCAAAAATGGTTACCGCAAATTCATATTCAAGAGTCTCCAATCGTAGTGTGTGTGTGCGAAGTAAAAAATTGAACCGCTAACTTCCACCGATTGATCACTACGTTACTTTCTAAAAATTTGCTTTGATTTCAAAATCTCATTGAATACACTCACAAACGAATCACTCGGATTGTGGCTATTTCTCTCAGTATGCGTGATATAAAGAGTAAATATAATGGACTCAAAGTCACGCACACAAATTGAAAGACGAAAATTTTCGGGTGAAAAGATCTCTTCATCGGAATACAGTCATAGGGAAACGGGAAACATCATCTCCATTGCACACATTGTAATATATTTTATTATCTTTTGTGCCTTAGCTCTCCACGCGATAGACAATTATGCAATTCGAACTCGGTTAGGACTTTCGTGGGTTTAAGGTGTAATTGGATAACATGGAACCGGTTGGGAAATGGTAGGGAAGGTCGAAATTAGAAAATTCATTTATGATGTCCATTTGTGCTTTTTCGGGCTTTTGCTCATTTTTTTCGTCTTTTTCTATTTTTTTCGGTTTTTTACGCTTTTCTTTTCTTGCTATTTTTGTTGAGCATAGCTATTCTTTTCTTGCTCCTTTTTATGCACTTTTCAGACTTAATTTATGGAATTATCAACTTTCACAATTCTGGGCCAATTGGGATTTTTTCGGGTTGTCAAATGAAAGGGAAAATTTTATTCGGCTCAATTTTGGTTCACAAAAGGGATAATTTTTCGCTAATTTTTTTGGCCAATATTTTTGGGTGACAAACGAGGGCCTACTTTATTATCGAAAATACTAATTGCGTTACCATATGCGTCTCGAGATTAATTTAGTTTAGAGATATATTTGGCACATTTTTAAAGGCAATATCACACACATTTTCCATAACCGATAAAAGATAGGAATTGAGATCCTCGACGAGTTATTAGAACGCTAAAAAGAACTTTGAGTTAACAATTAACTAGGATTGATTTATAAATTCACAATAATGAAAGGCTCGAATCTCACCGGATTTGTTAATCTCCACATTTATTCGTTAAGTCGTCTACGTTCACTCAATTTCCATTTTTGGTCAATTTTGGCTTTGTGTATGATGTTTTTACAATTTGAGACTTTAAATCGAATTTTAATGATATTTTTGAAAATTTTGAATTCCAATATTTATTTATTTTGAATAAAAATATTTTTGTATTTTTTATTTTTTTTGAAATTTCTAGGCTTTTTTGAAAATTTGTGAAGTTTTAGAAAGACGCACTTATGACCCCCCCTAACTTAGACTTTTGCATTGTCCTCAAGCAAAAAGGACTAAAATCTAACTCAAAGCGAATGAAAAGCGCGAATAAATAAAACGAACAAACAAAACAAAAATGCAGATTTTTATAGATATAGAGAACGTGTGTTACAAGGGAGAGGGGAGAAGCACACAACCAAAATTTTTAAACAACCACAAACGACACGACCAACAAAACACAAACAACAACAATATAAATGGGCTTCACTGGGGTGGGGTATTAGAACTTCCGGGCACGCTGGGGTCATACGGGTCATAGAAGAAGGTTGGAGAGGGTCCACCGAAGTTGAGCTCGTACAAGTGATTTTGGAGATGATGCATCATGCTCGTATCCCTTCGGTAGGCCTCTTGATCCCGTTGATCTTGTGTGAGAAATCCATCAAATCGGGTTTCCACCACCGATAGGTGCCTATCAATGTACCCAGTGTCTCAAAATCTGAGTCATCGTCTTCGTCATACTTTTCGTCCTCTGTCCTGCCCATCACGACATCCTCAACCTCATGCTCTTCAACAGTGATATCATCATTTTCATCTTCATTAGCATCAACCACTTCCCATTATGCTCGAAGGGCTTCCCTTTACTCGGCTCTCCTATTGCGTGATGCTTGCCCAATGGGCTCTGGGAGGCGTGGAGAGGCTCGAGGCGGCTGGATACCGAAATCAGCAAGAATGGAGGTGATGAAACGTGCATATGGGAGGGGCATCGCACCTTTTTACTCTAGGGCCGCATAAAAAATATCGGTGTAAAACATGCGGGCAAGATTGATAGTGAAGTTGGGATCATAAAGGTGGTAGACGGGGGTGGCTTGGCGAGGGTGCATCGCTGAGTCATTAGAGGTTTGAAGCAGGTTGGCGCAAACGATATGAAATGTAATGCGCGCCTTATCATTGAGGCGTCCCACTGGGAAGGTTCCCCTTTACCAAATCTCGTTGGGTGTGAGACGGTTGATGCATGTCTGCTTTGGAATGGTGGGGGCATTGACGGGGTAGTCATAGTCGTCCGAGTTTGTAACTCCCTCAAGAAAAGGTTTTGGGGTAGAATAGCCAATGAGAGAGGGATGGGGTGGTCATTCACCAAATCTTGGCCCTTAAACTCACCCGTGTCGATGAGAGAGCCATAAAAAGATCGGACCTCGCCTGCTTACACTACATTGTGGGGTTCTTCGAGATATTGTGTCCACCCCCACCGACTGAAAATAGTGGTGATCGAGCGGGGGCAACTCGTCCCATTTAACGACGCGCTCGATGTGAAGTTGGAGGGATATGATGAAAAATTTCTCACACTAAAGGCGCTCCATGTGAGAGCAGTATTCCCCGTTACCGTTAGGAAGGACCTCAGTAGACATGTATTTTGGGGGCAGACCTGGATTGGCCATGGGAAATTCTGTGGGTGGTTGAAATGGGAGAGACAGGTTAAGAGAGGGAAAATGGGGTAGAGGTGTGAAGGAATGGTAGGGTAGTGGTAGAATTTATAGGTGTGGGGGGAGGGGTGAGTTTGGGGGGAAGAATTTGGAAGGAAATAAGGGGGGGGGGGCGATTGGAGGGAAATTAAGGGATTGGGGAAGGGGGAGGTATCTCGAGAAGTGGCAAAATCTACAGAAACCGAACTGATCCGGTGTAGAGGTAATCGATTCGAGTTTGGGATTTTTTTTTCCAATTTATCTCAACCGAACCGATCCGGTACAGGGGATTCAGTTCGATTCCCCTCAGAACAGAAATTTTTTCACTCAGAATTCAAGCACCCTCGAATTTCAGAACACTCTCCTACTTATTCTCACACTTGAACTTCCTTGACTCCCTCACAAAGAGTGTGTTGGTGTGCCTAATACTAACCCTAACCACTCGTAACCTACCTACGGACTCTAAATAGTTTACCTACGCACATATATTATACACAAGAATTCACCCCATACGCGTCGGGGGTGCGACGACCTCTTAAGCCAAGCTCACTCTACCGCGTAAATGGGGTTCGACAACCAAATGGTGTCGATCTCTTCTATGCACGCCTCAAAATATAGCGTTAGGAATTTTCCATTGACTTTGAACGCGTTCCCCCCCTTTTGGATCTTCCAATTCAACTGCTCCATGGGGAATACACTTTTCACAACGAATGGACCAGTCCATTGGGATCGCAATTTACCCGAAAATAGATGAATCCGGGAGTTATAGAGGAGCACCTTTTATCCCGATTGAAACTCTTTTCGTCGAATAATATTATCATGTGCTAGTTTCATCCGGGCTTTTGAAATCTTGGCATTCTCATACGCATCATTTCATATCTCCTCTAACTCATTTAGTTAAAGCTTACGAGCTGGCTTTGTCCATATCGTAATTTAACCTTTTAATTGCCCAATACGCTTTGTGCTCCAACTCGACGGAAAGATGGCAAGGTTTTCCATACACAAAGCGGAATGGGGACATTTCGAGTTGGTTCTTGTAAGTGGTACGGTAGGCCCATTGCGAATCGTTCAGTCGAAGGGACCAATGTTTCCGATTGGGATTAACGGTCTTCTCTAGTATGTGCTAGATTTTGCGATTTACTAATTCGGCATGTCCATTCATTTGTGGGTGATATGTCGTTCCCACCTTGTGAATGGCACCATAATTTTTCATATGTTCTTCAAATGGCTTGTTGCAAAAGTGTGTGCAGTTATCACTGATTATCGCTTTAGGTGCACTGAAGTGAGAAAGTATGTGTTCGTACAAGAACTTTATCACCACTTTATTGTCATTAGTCTTAGTAGCTATAGCTTCCACCCATTTAGAAACATAGTCTACCGCGATTAAGATGTATAGGTACCCGAAGGACGGGGAAAAAGGGCCCATGAAGTCAATACCCCAGCAATCGAAAACCTCAATAATGAGAATCGGGGTTAATGGAATTATGTCTCGTCGGGTAATTGGACCCATCCTTTGACACTTGTAGTAAGATTTGAAACAATTTTTAACATTCTGAAACATTGTGGGCCAATACAAACTGCATTGTAGAATTTTAGCGGTTGTCTTTTTCACGAAAAAGTGGCCTCCACATGCTTCTGAATGATAGAATTGGATGACTTTCGGAATTTTGTCATCTGGTACACATCATCGGATGATTTGATCGGCGCAATATTTAAAAAGGAATGGATCATCATAGAAAAATATGCGCGACCAAGTGATGAACCTCTTCTTATCTTGCGGTGTCCAATCGAGAGGGACGGATCCCATGACAAGATAGTTCACTATATCCGCAAACCAGGGCAAAGAGTTTCTCATCCAGAAAATACTCGCCTATGGGTGTAGGATCACTAGGTACGTCAGACGAAAGTCGTGATAAGTGATCGATAACGACGTTTTCTACTCTATTTTTGTCCTTAATGGATAGATTAAACTCTTTTAGGAGTAGGATCCAACTTATGAGGCGCAACTTTGCGTCTTTCTTCGCAAGTAGATATTTTAAAACTGCGTCGTCGGCGAAACAAGTGATGGGAGAACCGATAAGAGAGGAACAAAACTTGTCAAGAGCAAATACTACCGCTAGCAACTCCTTCTCCACGGTGGAGTAATTGAGTTGTGGTTAGGTAGGGGTCCGACTAGCGTAGTCGATGACATGAGCGTTGTTGTATTTTCTTTGGCCCAAAACAGCCCTTATCACATAATCACTAGCATCACACATAAACTCTAATGGTAAGGACCAATCCGGAGCTTGCATAATGGGAGAGGACACAAGCATGTTTTTCAATTTTTTAAAAGCGCTTTGGCATGCTTCTGTCCACTCTAATGGGGTGTCCTTCATAAGAAGATTACTTAAGGGTCCAACGATGGAACTAAAATACTTAATGAACCTTCAATAAAACCCCGCGTGGGCTAAGAAGGAGCGCACATCTTTCAGCGATTTAGATGGGGGTAGGTCTGCTATGACATCTATCTTTTCTCTATCAACCTCGATCCCTTTGGATGACACGATGTGGCCAAGAACTATAACCTCAGTTACCATGAAGTGGCATTTTTCCCAATTCAGCACTAGGTTCTTTTCCACACATCGGGCTAGTACTTTCTCAAGATTTGCTAAACATAGGTCGAAGGAGGTGCCAAAAATACTAAATTCGTCCATAAATACCTCTAGCCCTCTCTCAACCATTTCACTAAATAAGCTCAACATACACCTTTGAAAGGTCGCCGGTGCATTACACAAGCCAAATGGCATACGTTTGTAGGCAAACGCTCCAAAGGGGTAAGTGAAGGTTATTTTTTATTGATCAAGTACATCTACCTTAATTTTGTTATATTCGGAATAACCATCCAGGAAACAACAATAAGGGTGGCCTGCTACTCTTTCAAGCATTTGATCGATAAATGGCAAGGGGAAATGGTTTTTCCTAATCCCCGCATTGAGTTTTCGATAATCAATGCAAACACACCATCCAGTGGTGGTACGTTGGGTAACTAGCTCTCCCTTGGCATTTTCAATCACAGTCATGCCTGACTTCTTCAGGACAACTTGAATTGGGCTCATCCACTTGCTATCCGAGATTGGGTAGATAATCCCGGCATCGAATAATTTTATAATTTCAGCCCTCACCACATCTTTTATTGTGGGGTTTAGCCATCTTTTCATTTCTCTCGAAGGCATCCCTGAGGTGAATCTTATGGGTGAAAATTAGAGGGCTTATCCCCTTTAGATCAGTTATACACCAACCAAAAGCACTTTGGTGCTTCCTCAAAATCTTAAATAACCTACCCTCTTGCTCTTCATTTAAGCTAGAGGAGACAATAACAGGAAATGTCTCACTTTCACCTAGGAAAGCATATTTAACATTGGAGGGTAGTTTCTTCAACTTGAGAGTCAGGAATGTGTCGCTAGAGGGAACCATACGTGCTTCCCTCGGTGGTAACTCTTCGAATCGAGAAACCCCGTTAACATCTCTCGAGTCCTCATCCGATGCTCTCTCATCGATTAATCCTCTCAACTCCTCTACCTCCCTCTCAAACTCGGTATAAGCTCCCTCAATCTCATGATTAGAAGCTAAACAATCTTCTAAGTCATCTCCACAGTAATTTTCCTTAAAGTGTTCTTCTACAATATCCTCAATTAATCTCACCTCGTGAAGATAATCTTCTTCCCCTGCTTATTGGGCTATGTTGAAGATGTTCATTTCTAAAGTCATATTCCCAAAAGTGAGTTGTATATGCCCATTTCTAGTATTAATTACTGCGTTAGTCGTAGCTAAGAATGGGCGTCCAAGGATGATGGGAACATGATTTTTCAAGGTGAAGGAGGGATTCGTGTACTAAATGATAAAATATACCGGGAAGTAGAAAGTGTCCACTTGGACTATCACGTCCTCAACTATACCCCTTTGGTATCTTCATGATTCGATCTGCTAACTGGAGAGTGATCCTTGTGGGCTTAAGATCACCCAGATCAAGTTTCCTATAAATCGAATAGGGGAGGGTATTTGCACTCGCCCCCAAATCGAGTAAGGCCTTTTCGAATTTGTTCTCTCCAATGGTGTAGGAAATAATGGGTGCATCGGGATCTTTATATTTAGGTGGGTGATCATTAAGAAGGACTGAGCTCACATTTTGTGCTAGAAACACGTTCTTCTTTACCTTCCTCCTCCTCTTGTCTGTCAATAAGTATTTTATGACTTTTTCATAGGATGGAATTATCCTTATTGCATTGAGGAAAGGTAAGTTCAATTTCACGTTCTTAAGCACTTCTAGCACTTCTTCACTTATGGACCTTTTATGGGCAGGAACCAATCTTTGAGGAAATGGCACAGCGGAGGGTGGTTTTACAACTACCTCGGGTTCACTAGTGTTTTCCTTTTCACTCTCGTTCAAGGAGATATCTTCGACCTCTTTTGTGTCGGACGAATTCTCCTTGTCTTTTGAAATGTCGTGTGGGGGAGGTGATAAGTCAACAACTCTCCCACTACGAAGAGTGGTTACAGCTTGGCCGTGCTCCTGCTATTCTGTAGAGGTGGAACTAACACTAGGTTGACCTTGGGGAGGACTTTGGCCTTGGACAGGAAACTTTCCCTTCTCTTGGATGCTCAATGCGGATTGCATCTTGGAGATGTTTGCATTTATTTGGATGAACATGGATTTATATCTAGCATTGTTTGCACCTTGAGAATTTATGAATTGGTTCATTTTATCCTCGAGGCTCCTCCGCGGTGGAGCTATATATGGGGCTGGAGGTGGTGTTGCTTTTTGGTATTGAGGAGGTGGTGGAGGTGGGACAACCTTTGAATGTGGGTTCATAGCAGCCTGTGGTTGCCATAGTTGAAACCAGGATGGTTTCTCCATGACGGGTTATACGAATTCTCATGCGGGGCATTAAAATTCCCCTTGAATCCTCCTATTGCATCCACCTGATCGGCGTGCATGTCCTTGTAGGCAAAAATCTCCGGGCAGGCCTTTGTGGAGTGGCCCGCCTCACAAATAGCACACACTTTTTCTTTCGAACCATGGATGGATCCGGAGATATTTCTCAACTGACCATCAAACCACTTTTCATATCTCTTTGAAACTGATCAAATCGACGGTTTATTAAGGTATTGCTATCTAAATGGTATAGACCGAATGCAGTCTTATTGATAGATGATTGTCTAGGCCGGGTTTGTTTAGGATCAAATGTGTCCCATGCTTGAGTAGTCTCTGCGACATACTTAATATGGGCCTCGACATCGCATTAGTTTAAATCCCAAAAGGGTCTTTCACACATTATTTGAACAAGTTGTTTGGAAGCTATTGTCAACCCATTATGGAAGAAAGATATCAATAGGTGTTTGACAAAACCATGATGGGGGCATGCGCTTACTAACTCTTGGAAATGTTCCCAACATCTGTCAAAAGACTCATTATCGTGTTGTCGAAAAGCTTGGATTTGAGTTTTGGCAGAGTTGGTATTGTGCTGTGGATAGAATTTTAAGACAAACTTAGACTGCATATCTCTCTAGGAAGTGACGGAGTTCGGGGGTAGAGACCATAGCCAGGTCTAGGCTTTATCCTTTAAGGAAAAAGGAAAAAGATTTAGGCGAACGACATCTTGCGTGCAAGCTTGATCACTAAATGTGTCACAAGCCTCTTCGAACTCACGAATATGTAGGTATGGTTTCTCCGAATCCATGCTATGAAACATAGGGAGAATCTGTATCATCCTATTGCGAAATTGGAACTGACCGTCATTATACGAAAGTAAAATGTAACCAGGGGTGACAGTTCGCTCAGGAAAGAGTAAGTCCTTTATGGGACGATAAGGGATATCTCCCTCTCTAGTACCGAAACTCACTGCGTTAGACATCACACTCGCGCTCTCTTCAAATGACTCTGTGTACTCACTCAGTGTCCTAAATATGTAACTCGAAGTTTGACTCAGGGTGTAGCTACTGATAGAGAACTCATGAGTAGGAATCGGAAACCAGAATTATGGAACACGAGTTGTGTGGGGGCTTTCAGAGTTGTATTCAGCAATTGGATTTTCATGGATTCTGGTTGGAGTACTATGAGGAGTTTGGGTATGTTCAGGATTTTGCATTAAAAGCTTTTGAGAGATGAATTTTTATTATATTTTTAAAATTTGTATATATATTTTTTTTTTTAATTTTCTTGGTCAAAGTTTTAGATTGACTTGATCTAACCTAAGTCTACCTAATTCCCCGGCAATGGCGCCATTTTGATCGAGGTGGAAACCAAGCGTTCATGTCATACGCTAGTCGTTGTTATAGGCTTCCGACCACAATATAAAAACCTAAACTTTAACTACACTCTTGCGGAGTATAGTGGCTAGTTTGGGTATCGAATCCTCAGGAAACTAGGACAGGTGAACATGATGACAAACGTAATACTGTTAACCCTAACTTGACTCTAAAAAGAAACAAAAAGATGATTGCGATGGGAAATAACTAATTAACTAAATTCACACTAAATTAAACTAATGCATTAATTATGTGAGTAGAATTAACTAACTAAGAATGACTTAATAAGAATGAAGGGAAAATAGGTTGGGAATACAATCCCCCAAACCCTAGTTGTTGCCCAGTACAAAACTAGTTGTAAATTAGATAATTGATAAAACTCGATCTTTAATACTACCAAGTATTACACATATGAGGGATCGTAGCCCGCACAATATGTAAGCAAAGGATGAGTAAAGCAATGTCGTATTATCTACACGCGCGTTTCACTCTTAAGCATCTCGGTTACCTAAGGCAAACGAGACCAAAATTCCTACAACGGTTGTGATCACCATACTACATGATCTAAGCAATTATTAAATTTAGAGAACTAATTTTATACCCATGCAAACCACATCGGGTTGGGTTCATGCATCCCAACCCATAAAAACCTAGCCTAACATGGTGAAAATAGTGAAAACTACGTTATCAACGTTGCATGAACTCATAATTGCTTGGAAAGAGAGATTAAACATGAGAAATAATAATAAAAGTGCTGGAAATAAAGGTTACCAAGATTGAAGAACAAGAACATGCACGAGGAAATCAAAGGTTGAAGAAAAACTTGAAGAGCTCTTGAATTAAAGGTGAAAAATATATAAATTCTTCTCCTAGATGTTACTAATTGTTATGGAGATTTTACATCAATGAAATCTGAATAAAAAGAGTCCTAATGACTAAATATATAGGTTAGAGGTCGTTTAGAAGAGTCCCCCAAACATAAAACGCTTTTGGCTAAAAGATAAGGACAAAATAAACATCCCGTATCTGGCAATTTATCACACTTAGAAAGCATGACAGATTTTTTAATGGATCTGGTGCATGACTAATGGCCGGATCAGTTCATTTTTCAATATCTTCGGTTCAGTTCGTCCTTAACAATTTTTTCTTGGATTTCTTTCTTAACTTCAAATGGGCATAACTTCTTCACCGTAGCTCGAATTGAGGTGCCGTATTTTCTAGTGTTCTTGTAATTTAGAGCTCTTCAACTTTATAGTTTTCCCCACCTCCGGAATATAGCTATAAAATTATGAAAATGCCCTTGAACTCCCCATTTCTTTCTTTCTTTCGCTGTTTTGCGTTCTCTTTCGCAGTAATTTGCATGATATACCCTTAAAACACATAAAAGATACACAAAATATGAAATACTTGCAAAAAAGGGTTAGTAGCATAAATATGAGAGAAATCTATGGTATTTACACCGAACGGGATCATAAAAATACCGAAATTAAGGGGATAAATATGAAAAAATTTATGCCTAATTAGTTGGTCATGGTGGTTGTTTTTTCTCTCCATCTTGCTATGAAATTACTGACAGTTTCCCCAAAATTCTTCTTAAGAAGTTCTAAATCATGACGTGTAACCTCCTACTCCTCATTGTAATTGTACTACGACATGAATTCTGAGGAAACATCGTCCTAACTATGAATTCTGGATTATTCGAGGGGTAGGAACGAGCGAAGAGTGTTGTCCTTCAAAGTCTGCTGGAACATTTGGGACATTATTTCCTCGGAGGATCCAATGAGAGTCATGGCTCGGTGGTAACTTTAAAGATGGATAATTAGGGGACCACTACCCCCTAACTTCTCAATGTTGGGCATCTTGAACTTTTCTAGAAGCCTTACTTTAGGGTAGGGGGCATATGGGTGTAATCCATATAGTTCTCGAAGATTAAGACTTGGTCAAACTGCTTGGTCAACACCTTGAGGTATTACTTGACCTTGTTCAACTCTTCTTCCTTTGGATTGAGAGTCACTGGCAGGTTAGCCCCTGACTGGACAAGATTCGACATAGGGAGTTGAGCTGGAGGTGACCCTTTAGCAGGAGGGGCACGTGGAGCATGCTGATATTCTTCCAGGACCCAAATAGGCTCAGGTATAGGTAGACCCATAGCACGAGGGAAGAGGACCTCGTGCTCTTCAACAATAGGGGCTCAATTTTATTACATCTCATGAACCTCATTTTGAAGGTTGTCAATCTTGGCGATAAGTTGGACTAGGAGTATCATCAAATCCATTGTATATTTGGCACTTGGTCTGCATTCTCCATAAAAAGTTTATGAAGGTGGATTCCGGACTCGAAGGAACTAGAAGGAGAACTGACGGAGCTTCGGGGTGATTCGACGGAAGATCGAATCCAATAGGGATCCAGGCCAAGGGTTGGGTATGCGATCATCTTGAGAAGGAAAATAATTCGAATTTATTTTTGAACGGGATGAGGGAAATACTTTTATTGTTGAAAAAATGAGGAAAATGTTTTTGATATTTTGTTTTTTGGAAAAGGAAGGACAAAATAATTTTGGCATATTTTTTTTATAAAAGGAGGAAAAATGATTTTGGTATTTTGAAAAGAGGGAAAAAATGTCTTTGACATTTTAGTAAGGAAGGAAAGAGAAACGAGAGAAAAGTCTCAGCGTGATTATTTTTATTATTATGTTTTCACTTCTATTAGGTTCACCTAAATGCAAGAGAAATGTCGGACGAAACCCGAGCCTGGAAAAAATTTGGTTTGAAAAACATATAAAATATGGTTTGACTTGTTGCCAGGCTCATGGACAGGGATTCATTTTGGAAAAAGACAAAATCACCCAAAAATTTAGGCGGCATGCCAAACCGGCATTTCGACAGAGTTTCAGGTTGTAACTGGAAAACTAAACACGAGTGCACTAGGTTTGATGCCTATATGAGGATATGCATTTATTGGGTTAGTGGTAATGTTCCACCCCTTTGGCATGAATTCCATAATATACGTCTTGCTTTATAGGACAATCGGTACATGTGGACAAGCCATTTGATGTACCTGAGTGTACGTGAGTTGCCTCACTATATACCTCGTGGGGACAGTACGTGTGAAAGAAAATTCGATATACTCAACATACATAAACGAGTTCCCTTCCATATACCTCCCATCATAACTTCGGTCAAGCGGTATGATGCAGGGGGGACCGTTAGATATACATCAAAGGTACTTGGCCAATTAAAGGTGAGAGTTACATTGCTTAGTCTAATTACGACCTACCATACCATCGCCCATCACAAAGTGACCCCCCAGTACAAGAAATTTTTTTGGTCAATAGACATGCTCTTTGGTGATGTAGTGTGAAAAATGCACGAGTCTTAATTCATATATTATGGAGAGAGTCTTTTATTTGGCATGATGAGCACTATACTAATGAGAAAGAATGTACAAATATCATAAAAGATATATCTATCATGGAGCATGAAGATTACACTAAGCATGGATATGTGAGAGTGAGTGATGTGTGAATACCTATGAGTGAGTGTGTGGTAGTGAACCTAAGCATGGATCAACTACAAGTGGTGTGTGATAAGTGTGAGTGAGCATGTATATATACAAGTGTGATAGGTGGAGGTGTGTGTGAGTGACACATAATAATGGATATTCTAAGTGGTGTGTGTGCCACATGTGGATATAAGTGATCCTACGTGTAATTAGTGTGAAGTGTACATGGAGAGTATCTACAAGTGTGTGAGTGAGGAAGTGAGTGAGAGGTGATATAAACATGAGGTAGATATATGAGAAATAATAGAGGAGAATAAGGGAGCATAAAGTTAGGTGCATACGCACAAAATGATAACACTCATGCAAACAGAGTCTAGCCCTCTTAAGTCAGATCCATAGCGGAGTCTCCACTGTGGCCATACCTCTTTGGCTTTTTCCTCTCATCTCGGGGTGTCGGCGCTCATGTGCGCGCAATCAAAGAGGGAGATAAGGTCTCACACCCTATTCTAGTAACTCTTTGGTCGTTTCGATGTGAGGTGATGTAAAGAGATGGAGTCGCTAGCCTATTTTGTACAAAACAGACAAAAGAATATGTCGCCGCCTCGAGAGAACGACATCAAAGATAAAATGATGCTTATGAAACAAATAGTTCAGAGGTTGGGGGCTAAGTTACGGAATGGGAAGGTGTTAGGCACCCATCCCTCCGTTTCGGTCTCTCTTGGACTTGTGTTACTATTTTCCTTAATTTCTCCGGGAAGTGTGTGTGCATGTATATATAAATGGAGATCAGAATCATTCGACTCATATCATGGAAAGGATAGAGCGAGGTCATCCAAAGGAATGTTCTCGAAATAATAATTAGAAAATATAATATGTGCGCTTATCAAGATATTGATCGTTATAATGAAATGATAATATTTGTCTGATAAGATGCGCAAGTATGAATCACAAGTATGATATATATGAGTAATATATAGATAAGATGAAAATTTGCAAATTTGCAAATTGGAAAGTTAGAAAATTGGAAATTGGACTCGAGTCTAAGGTTTTAGCCCGAAACGCTTACATAGCCTATAAAGGCATCAAAGTCCACGTAGTTTGCATGAAAAACAAGGGTGGGGTTTATCCCATAAATTTAAACGAGAATTTATTATATGTGTGTTTGTAGAAAAGATATTTTAGTTTTGAGAAAATGTGACGAATAATCCCGTTGAAACCCTCTTTTTCTTTGTTTGTTTTTATAGAACATAAAGTATATGCAATATAACTAATAAAGGATGAGATGGTAATGTGTATGACTTAAAGTAAAAGAAAAATTGAGAATTTATATCATTAATGTGAAAATAAAGAGAATTTGAGAGAGAAAAGAGTATTTGGACTTTATTTGGACTTTCTTTGTTAAAATAAAGATCCTTAATGAACTCCCTTGAAAATTGGGATGGATGTTGTTTGAGAGAGAAGGAGATTTTTCTAAATTGGGTGTGAAATGATGGGAATGAAAGGTGGAAAGGAATTTCACACAAGAAAACTTCACTGATTGCAAAAGAATGATGCTGAGATCACTGATATTGATGGATCTAAGGTGTGCCTTGAGAGTGAGCTCATGACCTCCTTTTATAAGCTAGGGGGGTTGCCGATCGTCATACCCCTAGCCCTGCCAATCGGTAGGTGACCCTAGACACACTACTGATAGTCAAGGAAATGGACCTGCCAATCGGCAGTCTCCTGTTGATTTTTTCAAAAAAATCATGGTAGAATGAAATCTATTAATCCAAATCGGACACTGGGTATACCATTAGAAATTTAATTTAGAGACCTTTAAGAGTCCTTTGGGCTGCTCTCGGGTCCGAGAGTTAAATTTGGGCCAAACGGGGCTCGAAAGCGCTCCTCGGTCCCTTGGACGAGAGATTGTCGGACAATAATGGATCGTTCGTCCAAATCGTAAGCCATAATCACGCATGGATGGACCATTTAAAATAATATGCAAATTACTTTGACATTCCAAAGAGATTTGATCGATTCAGAGAGCTGACTTTGGTTAAACGGGTCCCAGAAGCGCCCGATGACCCTTTGGAGTAAAACAGGTCGTTTGTCTGTACCGTAAGGATAATTCACACACGAGGTAGACCGTTGGAAAGGGTATTTAGTGCCGTTAGAATATTCATTCAGTCTCTTTCGAACTGAAGAGTTGACCTAGGTCAAACTGAGCCCGGGAGCGCCCGGTGTCCTCCGAATCTATTTTGGGGGGAAGTGAATACACCATTTTATGCATGGGGTGAACTGTTGGAAAGGGGTTTCAGTGGCCTTCAAGGATTCATTGAGATTTCTCTCTGACGATGGATTTGATTGGGGTCAAATCGAGGCCCATGAGCACCCTGTGGCCTCTAGATTAGTTTCGATAGTAAAATGATCTGTTCGTCCGGTTATGTCGATTCACACACGAGGTGGATCTTTGGAAAGAGTATTCATAGCCCTTTGAATATTTATGAGATTTATCTCTTACAATAGAGTTCATCAGAGTCAAACGGGGCACGGGATCACTCGATGGCCTCTAGATCTATACTCGGAGTATGACCTAGGATTTGTAGTGAAAGGGTGAGGTGCTAGGAACCTAAGGAAAGACTTAGGGGGTTATGAATGTGGTATCTATAATTATATCTAATAAATAAATTACCTTAGGCATGTTTGTTTCTTATTAAGCAGAATTTTCTTTTGTTGTTGCTGTATATCTAGGAAACTAGACTTTCTTTAGAGTTTCATGGATATTCAAGTGATGAGTAATTTTTCAAATGTAAGTTATTGCAAGTGAATATGGGGGTATTTGTGTCTTTTTTACATTGAATACTCTTAGACAAAACTAAAATAGTGTCATTAGCGCAAGTCTACTACTTAATTATTTTTAACAAAAACCTTATATGAATCATACATTTTTTACTAATTGTTTCTGGATGCCATTTTTATTGTCATTTAAGTCAAGATTAGTGCCATATTTTTCTGGTTAGTTAAATTTTGTTTCTTCTATGAATACTGAATGCATTCTGTCAATTAACATTGTCAATACCGTCCTGGTCTCTGATATGCCCAAAACATTGAATAAAGTCTTTATGGCCGTAGTTGTTGGACTATAAATATTGTATATCGGGATTTTATTATGGCATGAGGCTAGAATGACGGAGGCAGAATAATAGAATATCTATTCATCTTCTACTAAAGTCTGTAACTATTCTCCCATTTTATTTGCAAGGATATGAACACTAGATTGGAAAATATACCAATGCCTCTCGACCTCCTGTAAGTCGGTTTTCATTTTCATCACAACATTACTTCGAGCAACCTTCAAGAACTAATCAACGGTTGAGGGATTACGCACAAAGTTCCTCTCACGCATCATTGTTGCCATACGCTATTATGAATAATTTGATCCTAAAACCTTCACGTTTTGCAATGTCATTGTTATTTATCAGTGATTTTAATGCTAATTTTTGTTCATTTTCAATCTTTAGGGTTAATGGAGATGATATTTTAGGTGGATTTTGCCTCCATAAGTTCATGGTATTTTTTGGTTTAATATTTACCATATCTGATAAGACGAATACAAATTCATACTTATGCATAAATTTCAGTTGAGTTTTTTTAATGTTGTTTCGAGAAATGAATATGATAACCATGTGCCGAATAAGGATTTCAAACGATAAGTTTTTCTTCTTCTCTTTCTCTTTTCAAGCGTGTTTAAACTGTCAATGAATATCTCTATCTAATACATGCTCATATTTTGAAGTTTTCCTCGGTTTTGTGGTGTAAGGGTACTTTTAATTGGTATTTGATGAGAGAACTTTGAAATCTTTTATTACATGGCCTTGGGTTGTTGGAATGGTGCAACAAAACTTCTAAGCCTCCTAAGCCAATACTATTATTTTTTGGTTATGATAAGTTTTACTATGTGCTTTGGATTAGTGGTTAGTGTGTCCAGTTATTTTTCTTCATTGCGTTATCTGAACTACATTATTTAAAGTTTATCTGCGTTTACAAAACTTTATTATCGTAGGTAAGTATGGTACTTAATACAATTTTATAACAAGCTTTCATGGAATTATGTACACATTAAATCATTTATCTTTCTTGTCATTGCATAAAATATTTACCTTACATTAACATTGTTACTATGTATGCAAACATCAACAAAAGGATTAGGTTATTTCGGGAAATATATTCAACCAACTCCAATCCTTTTACCCATTAACATCTTAGAAGATTTCACAAAGCCTTTATCACTTAGTTTTCGAAACTATATTAGTTGATGAATTAGTAGTTATTGTTCTTTTTTCTTTAGTACCTTCAGTGGTTCCTATACCTGTCATGTTCCTTGGATTATTTACAAGTGGTATTCAAGCTCTTATTTTTGCAATTTTAGCCGCGGATTATATAGGTGAATCCATGGAGGGCCATCATTGACTAGGTTTAGAAATGGTCTTTTTTTCGCTTAGTCCAAGTCAAGGTATGCGCGGCTCAAAATAATATACTTAGGGAATATACAACTACACTATAAATGATCTAGAGTAATAGAAAAAAAGATTTTCTCGTTGCTGGTCATGTGTATAGAACTAACTTCGGGATTGGGCACAATATGAAATATCTTTTAGATGCACATATTCCACCGGGGGGTCGATTGGGACGTGGGCATAAGGGAATTTATGACACAATCAATAATTCGATTCATTATCAATTAGGTCTTGCTATAGCCTCTGTATACACATTGGTATTGTTTGATGGCAGGTGCGGATGCCTTCTTTTCCCTATGAATCAATTCAAAAGTCCCAAAAAAACACAATGTTGCTCAACACTTCCTCTGCCTGAACTGAGTAACTTTCCACCTGGTTGCTAATCAACATTAAATAGAGGTACGAATTTCAAGTATGGGGTCAATCTTCTACATATTTTCAACTAGGGAGAGAGAAAAACACGTGGAAGGAAATATTCAAAAGCACTGCAAAAAGTTCAAGTGAACCACAAAATGCAAATATGCAAAACTTTAGACCATTGGAGCCGAAAATATATATATATATATATATATATATATATATATATATATAGAGAGAGAGAGAGAGAGAGAGAGAGAGAGAGAGAAAGAGAGAGAGAGAGGAGTATTAAACTCACTGTTTTGTTGAATGAATGCAGCGGTTACATGTCACCAGAGTATGCAATGAAAAGCCTTTTCTCAATGAAATTGGACGTTTCTAGCTCTGAAGTATTACTAAAAGCGATCATCAGTGGAGGGAAGAATAGTTATTTCTACGAAGAGAACTTAAATGTCCGAGTTAGAATCTAGGAAATTTTCAGTTTGTCCTACATCATACTTAGTATGTCTCATACCTCTACATTCGGCACGTCAACACGATCATCTATGACGGCCTTGATCTGAATCCATGCATCCATCATCTTCATACGTTCATCATGAAACATGTAACATGCAACGTACTCTTCAACCGTTCCCACTACTCCACTCACGATTATGGTAAAATAATTTATTTAGAGTGTTTATTATTCACATAAATATTTGAGAAATTTTTATAAAATATTTTTAAAGGGCTGGAATGTTTTTCCTTGAAAATAAGAAATTTTTCTAAGTGTAGAGGTGAAGGGAAAAATCTCGTTGACATCGTTCGAGCGAGACTGGATGGTCGTTCGCACGACATAGCCATCTCGCGTAAAGTCGTTCGAGTGACGTGGCCTGACGTTCGAGCGACACCAGTACTTCATTCGAGCAACACACCGCCTCAATTTTTGTATTTAAAGCAGTGCCATTCTACACGTTTTCTAAGTCTTTTGGCACTGACATTTCTACAAATATTCTTCACGAAAATAGACTTCATTTTTTCAAGGTTTAATTCCTTTTTGATTCACAAATCCTTCCCAAACATTTGTGTGGATCTTTAAACCCTAGATACAATTGTTTTACTCATCTTGAAGTAACCTTGTGGTGAAGAAGGCTCTTTATCAACTGCTGATATTGGAGTTCTTGCGAGACCTCTTGCTGACAAACGTCGCCGCAGACGAATCGATACCTGCGGGTATTCGTGATTTAAAATTGTATTTTGATGTGATTGTAAGTCGTTACATATTATAGTGAAATAAATGGTTTTGCCCCTTTGGGGGATTTTTTCACATATTGTGATTGACTTTGCATGCCTGGTTTGATTTATTTAGTCTGTCACAATTTGATTGCAAGAGTTAGGATTTTTTGGGATTAAAAGTTGGAATTTCATTAAAAAAGATAATCATTGATTACTGGCCCACTCTCAAAATGGTATCAGAGCCTATTACACAATTATACCGTGTAATCTTTTTCGCAAAATTTTTCTAGATATAAATTTTGATTTAAAAATTGATTTTTGAAAAAGCACAATATCAATGGAAAACTTATATAATCGAGTGCTAACTTTTGACGGGTCAAATTACGCATATTGGAAACCCATATGAGATCCCACTTAAAATCCATTGATGAACGTGTTTGGGTTATGTGTGAAAGAGGGTGGACGCCTCCCATTGTCACTGTAGATAACGTAACTACTTAAAAATCTGTGACTCCTTGGACTGAGGAAGAATTTAAATGGAGCACATTTAACTCACGTGGGATCAGTGTTTTTTCCGAAAACGACACCCCTGACGAGTTTTGATGCATCATGAAGTTTACCACGTCTAAAGAAGCATGAGATGTTCTCCAACTTACCCATGAGGGCACTAATGCAGCTAAAGAATCGAAATTGCAAAATTTAACTACACAATTTGAGACATTCACCATGCTTGAATGTGAGTATTTTGATGAACTCTATGCATGCCTATCTGATATTGTTAACACTAGTTTCAATTTGGGCGAACACATTCCTGATGCTAGAGTAGGTAAAAAGATTATGAGATCACTGCCTATGCATTTTATCCCTAAAGTCACTGTGCTAAATTCATTAGAAAATTTGAGTAGGTAGAAATTAGAAGAATTGGCAGGAGACCTCCAGACTTATGAAATTGACATGTTTCGTAATACGATAAAATCAAAAGATAAAGGGGTAGCACTTAAAGCCCAGTCTAGAAAGAGAGGTGAGTCGTTTAAAAAAAGAGAGGAAGAGTTGTCTGATTCTGAGTTTGATTTTGACTTAGACGATTTGGCCTTTTTTGCTAAAAATTTCAAAAAATTTCTCAAATTAAAGAAAAATGGCAATTTCAAAGATAAAAAGAATTTTGAGAAAAATAAGTTTGAAAAGAAAAATGAAAAAGATAAAAAGGACGCGCCTAAGAAAGACGAGGAGAAATGTTATGAGTGTGACGGTAGAGGTCATAAGGCATTTGAGTGTCCTATTAGGTTGCGACGTCAAGGCAAAGGAAAAACTGCTCTTAATGCCTCCCTTAGTGACGACAGTGAGGTCCAGTCGATGGATTCTGGAGACGGGCCACCGCATGAATGTAACTTCATCTCATTCACAGCTAGTCATGTGAGTACTGACAGTGCACCTCACGACGATGAGGATGCTACTTCACAAGGACACCTCGATAGTGGAAGCGATGTGAGTGAGGGGGAGGATGTTGCAAATGAGAGCGAGAGTGATTTATGACACGAGTACGCAAATTTATATGCTGATTATTTTAAAAATAAAAAGCATAACAAAACGTTAGCACTTAGGATAGTTTCCTTAGAGAAAGATTTAGGAGAGACGAGAGAGAGATAGTCCTCCATTGCCACTGTCTTGAGAGAGAGAGAGAGAGAGAGAGAGAGAGAGATTGTTTGTGTTGAGCGATAGAGTTTGTGTAGAGAGGGAGAGTTTGTGTAGAGAGGGAGAGTTAGTTTGGTGAGAGCTAGAGATGTTTAGACAAAGAGAAAGGGAACTTGAAAAAGCAAGTGGCTGGTCTTACGAGTGAGCTCCAGACCTCCAAGGACACTCGAAAGAAACTTGAAGCTCTTGTAGCCCAGCTTACTCATGACCTTGAGATATACAGGGAGGTCAAGCTAAAGATAGAGGATAGATCTAAACAGATAGGAAAGATGCTCCTCGCCCCTGATTTAGGTTTCGGTGAAAGGCAGGGAATTGGTTTTGATGGTGCCTCCACATCCCATGTGACACCGAAACCGGTTCCTGAGTTTACTACGAACCCATATGGCCATAGCCAAAAAACCCGAAGAAGAGTTCAGCCAAGAAAAGCAATCTAAGGTCAGCTAAAGCCCATATACTTCTGTACCTACTGCAAAAGAAAGGGCCACCTTAGGGAGTTTTGCTATAGTTTGGGTCGGACACGACGTACATTTGCTCCACCTCGTGCCACTAGCGATTTTTTGAGTCTTAGAGAGCAGGTTTATTTTCCAGTCGCCACTTGTTAGAGTCTAATATAAGAGTTCCAATGAATTTCTATACCGTCAGTGGACACTTCTAATATCCCGACTAGAGCCAACAATGATAAGGGAAAACAGAAGGTTACCTCATCTTGGGTACCTAAACTCGATGCAAAGGCCCTTGTTGTTCATGTTGCTCTCAAAACACATAACACTTCTTAGTGGTACTTCGACAATGGGTGATCCAGACACATGACATATGATGTATCATTTTTTGCCTACCTAAAGGAGCGTAAGGAAGGTAAAGTCACATTTGGAGACGGGAGAAAATCTAGCATAAGAGGATGAGGTACAGTGGAGATTCCAGGATTTACTACGCTAGAGGATGCTTTGTACATCAAAGGTTTGAAAACAAACCTTCTTAGCATTATCCAGTTGTCCGACACTGACTTTGCAATAAAGTTTAACCAGAACGAATGCAATGTTTATGATCAAGCAGGTAAACTTCTATTGCAAGGGGTGAGGACTGGAGATAATTGCTATGGGATTGTGCCCAAGTCCTCATTTGTTTGCAACAGTGCCATGATCACTCCTATAGATCTGTGGCATCAGCATCTAGGTCATGTGAATTTTAGAGATTTAGAGAAATTAGCTAAAAAGGACCTAGTACGAGGCTGGCCATCACTTGGAAAGCCGACTTCCACAGTTTGTGGACCCTGTCAGTTGGGAAAGCAAGTTCGTAGTCCCCACAAGAAGTTAAATTCCATTACCACTTCACGACTTCTTGAGTTGATACACATGGATCTTATGGGTCCTACTCGTACTACGAGTTTGGGTGGTAAGAGCTATATCCTTGTGATGGTAGATGATTTCTCTCGTTACTCAATTGTAGGTTTTCTTAGAGAGAATCTGATGCTATGGAATTTCTTACGACCAAGTGTCGTGTCCTGCAAAATCAACATGGAGTCACTATCATTCGAATACGTAGTGACAACGACACTGAGTTTAAGGAAGCTAAAGTAGATCTTTACTGTGATAGCCTTGGGATTAAACATGATTTTTTAGCTGTGAAGACTCCTTGGCAAAATGGGATTATTGAGAGGAAGAATAAGATGATTCAGGAGATGGATAGATCTATGCTTCTAGGTAATATAGTTGCTAGGAGATTTTTGGTAGAGGTGGTGTCTACCGCATGCTACATGGTGAATAGGGTTTACCTTTGTCAACACACACTTACGACGCCCTATGAATTATAAACTAGAAAGAAGCCCAACCTTTCATATTTCTGTGTCTTTGGGAGTAAATACTATATCCTATGGGATAGAGAGAAATTAGGAAAGTTTGACCCCCGGAGCAACGAGGAAATATTATTAGGATATTCATCGACTAGTAGATCATATATGGTTTTTAACCTGAGTAGTTCTAAGGTTTTGGAGTCAATAAACGTCACCATGAAAGATGACGAAACATCGACGTTTGTTGATTCTAACGTTTTGTGTGAGGATGACGCACTTTCTACTGATGATCCCATTGTGCCTCCCACACCCAGAGTGGATCCTATTCCTGAGTTAAGGGACACTGCTGCTAAAGTTTATAAGAGTCATGATCCAACTACTATTCAAGGAGATCCCACCCTAGGGGTCAAGACTCGTGCTCAACTAGAGAACGTTGTTAGCCATATTTGCTACACGTCTAAAGTCGAGACTAATAACTATAAGGAAGCACTCAAAGATGAACACTAGATATGTGCTATGCAGGATGGGTTACTTCAGTTAAGAAAGAATGATGATTCAAAACTGGTCCCTCAACTAGTGAAATAAATGTGATAGGTACCAAGTGGATCTTCAAGAATAAAGTGGATGAGACTAGTACTATTATTCGAAATAAGGCTAGGTTGGTTGCTCAAGGCTACACACAGATAGAGGGTGTTGACTTTGATGAGACATTCACTCCTATTGTAAGGCTTGAGTCTGTCCACTTAATACTCACCACCACATGACACCTGCGCTTCAAGTTATATCAGATGGATGTCAAAAGTGCCTTTCTAAATGAAATTATACAGGAGGAGGTTTATATGGAGTAACCAAAAGAGTTTGAAGACCCTAAGCACCCTGATCACGTCTACTATCTGAGGAAAGCCTTGTATAGTTTGAAATAAGCACCCCGTGCTTGGTCCCAGTGGCTTACCTCCTATATCCTAGTATGTGGATTCAATAGAGGGGGAGTTGATATGATGTCGTTCATCAGGAGAGATGATGGTGCTATTTTGGTTGCCCAGGTCTTTATGGATGACATAGTCTTTGAATCCACGTGCTCCCAATATGCTCACCACTTTGAGGAGGATATGGAGAGTGAGTTTGAGATGAGCATGGTTGGTGAGCTTACCTTATTTCTTGGTCTCTAGGTTTGTTATCTAGAGGATGGGATGTTCATATCCCAATCCAAGTATGCTAGAGACCTTGAGAAGAAATTTGATCTAGACTTCGCTAAGCATGCACCTACATCGATGGGTACCTCAACAGAGCTTAGCAAGGACACTTAAGGTAAGGATGTAGAGCAAACCTTGTATCGAAGTATGATAGGTAGTCTTCTCTACTTGACTGCTAGTCGTCTCGACGTAGACTTTAGTGTTGGAGTCTGTGCATGATATCAGGCATCCCCGAAAGAGTTACACTTACTCGCACTTAAATGTATTATCAAATATGTGAGTGGGACTCTCTCACTTGGCATTTGGTATTCCATTGATACCAGTGACCGTTTATCCGCCTATTCGTATGCCGAGTCGGTCGGGGATGCAAATGGATGTAGGAGCACTTCTGGTGGGTGTTTCTTATTTGGTTATGATATTGTCTTTTGGTTAAGCAAGAAGACAAAATCCATCTCTTTGTCCACTACGGAGGCTAACTACATAGCCACCGAGAGTTATTTCACACAAATTCTATGGATAAAGCAGATGTTGGAGGATCATGGGATATCACAAGACACCATGACTATTTCTTGTCATAACACGAGTGCAATACACATATCCTGTAATCTAATCCAGCATTCGCGCACAAAGCACATTAGGATACGCGAGCACTTTATCCGTGAGCTTACAGAGGAAAAGGTCATGTCCCTGAGTTTTATATCTACCCACCTCCAGTTAACCTATCTTTTCACGAAGCCTTTAGATGCTCTTAGATTCGAGAGTTTTAGGAACTCTTTAGGAATTTGCACAGTTGGCTGAGGGGTGGTCACCATATCTAGAGTAGGATGCATTTTTTTTTATCTAGAGTAGGATGCATTTTTCATGTTCATATCATCTGATTCCTATCTCTAGATTGTATCATTTGTTTCATTATTTGGTTTTTTTCATTGTTTTGAAAAATTGAAAATCCAAAAGATTTTAGTTTTCGATTTTTTTTTAAAAAGTCAAAATATTTTCGCTTTATATATATATTTTTAAAAATATAAAAAAAGTTTTGTATTTTGTTTACACCGTTCATGGATGAACATTTAAGATAACCATAGTCACAACTTCATTCCATATTCCACGTGACTGTTTGATAGTGATTTGAGATGCTACTTCATTTCATCCACGTGCTTTACATTGTTTAGATCCTTTGAGATGTGATTAGTAATATCTTCTACATATTTGGATCCTTATCTCCTTTATTGCATACATGCACGGTATTATTTGAGCATTGCACTTGTCTATAACATATTGGCTTGAGTGTTTCCATCTCAATTCTATCTGTATAACGACCAAAATGCGATAAAACTTGACAAGATAATAGTGCATGTAAAAACCGTTTACCGTGAGGATTTTATTACAACAAAATATGATGAGTGAATCGCAGGAAAGGGCTGCGAGAGTCCAAAATTAACTCCTCGTGAAATCCTCCATTTGAAAAGAGCCCGAAAAATAAAATGGCAATCAAAAGAAACAATATGCCAAATAAAATGGGCCAATAGGTTTTAGTTTCATCACCTCAAAAGAAAAAATAATGCATGATTATTTATGAGGGAGTTTGGCTGGAAAGAAATGGAAAACGGATTTGAACTTCCTTGAAAGTCATGAACAAGCGTTACAAACGATTTGGACGTTATTGGTGTGGAAATCATTTTGAGCTTTGATTTGCTTATTTGATTGAGTTAATTTCTTTTAATTCCATAATTTTTACACCTAAGGGAGATGTTGAGTTCATTCATTAGGAATATCCAACATTCATCGTGCACATATGTTATGGTTGTATGTATTGATTTTCCCGTCGAATTTGTTGAGATCCCTACATTTCCACTATTACCGACTTGGTTATGTGTAATTATTTGTTGTAAATTTTGAAAAATTCAAAAAGAGAAAGTATGATTACCTTGTGACATTCTCCATTTGCATTTGCTTTATATTATTCATATCTGTCTATTTGGGGACATCATAATAAGGGGGATGATGAATTATGGGGGAGAATTTTGTTTGTTGTTATAGTGATTTTCTTAAGCATCAATTGTTACTTACTTTTGCTTATCATTATATTTCAAATTGTTGCGCGTCACAGGTGTTGTTTCTTGTCTTATGTGTGTAGGCAATTAATTGAGGATAATTTTTGCACACCCTAATGATGATAAAGAAAGATTATAGATTTGGAGATTTGAAGATGTTGAAGTTTGTTTGAAGACATGTCATTTAGTATTTTTAGTTTTTGGGTTTAATGGGGATATTAAGTTGTATGTTATAATTCGATTTTTTTTATGTATGTACCAGAATAGACATAGAGGGAGATTTGTAAGGACATGATTTTATAAATGTTCAAGTTAGAATCTAGGATATATTTTGTTTATCCTAGATCATAGTTAGTATGTATGATACCACTACATTCATCACGTCAATACGATCATCCACGATGACCTTGATCTGAATCCACACATCCATCATCTTCATACATGCATCATGCAACATGCAACGTACTCTTCAACTGTACCCACTACTCCACTCAGGATTATAGTAAAATAATTTATTTGGGGTGTTTACCATTTACATAAATATTTGAAATTTTTTTCTAAAATATTTATAAAGGGATGGAACGTTTTTCCTTCAAAATAAGAAATTTTTTGAAGTGTTGAGGTGAAGGGAAAAATCTCACTGACGTCGTTCGAGCGAGTGATATGACCTGACGTTTGAGTGACACCTGTACTTCGTTCGAGCGACGCACGATCTCAATTTTTTCATTTGAAGTAGTGCCATTCTACACATTTTCCAAGTCTTTTGGCACTGACGTTTCTACAAATATTCTGCCCAGAAACTGACTTCATTTTTTTCAAGGTTTAATGCCTTTTTGATTCATAAATCCTTCCCAAACATTTGTGTGAATCTTTAAACCCTAGATACAATTGTTCTAATCATCTTGGAGTAACCTTGTGGTGAAGAAGGGTGTAAGGACATATTTTTAATAAGTCCATCACAATTAATTATGTCATATACCGCTACAAGTCGTCGAAGAATTGTGATGATTGCATCTATAAATGACGGATCCGAATTACCAGTTGCCTTCAACATTCAAGCCCAACAATATAAACTTTGGTAAGATATTATTTTAAAGTTTCATTTGCATTTCATATTAAGAGTGTTGGGATATTTTTTAAAAGGGTTTTAAAAGGCTTTTATATAAAAATATTTTTTAAAGAGGTTTTATAACTGTTATTAAGAGAAAGTTTTGTTTTGAAAAGCTTTGTGAAAAACTGCTACAGCAGTAAACGTACCTAGGTTTTGACGCCAAGGTCGTCCAAGCGAGATCTCAATCTCGTTCGAACGACATTGGGATGTCACACGATCTCATTCAAGCGAGATGGGGTTCTCGTTCGAACGACCCTGCTTTTTGGCTGACACGCTGCTGTAATGCTTATCCTTTGACCGACTCAGATTTTGTATAAAAAAGGGGTCCTGACAGCCTAAAAAATGTGAAGAACAGTTTCAACTTTTAAGAGTCTTATTCTTTTGAAACTTTTGTGTATCTGCCCAGAATTAATTGGATACCTATTGGCAGAAAGTTTTTCTCCAACAATTTTAAGGGTTCAAATATTTTTGTTTTCAATTCACAAAAATTCCAATTACTTTTTTGTGAATTGTTTTGTGGAACCCAAGAACATATTTTTCTTTTGTTCATACTTTGTGGGGAGAGATCTACAACTGACAGCTGCGTGATATTGTAGAGGGAGTCCTTATAAAGTTCACACTTGTGGAGAAGCCATTTTCTTCTTCATTGTTGACCACCTGGAGTTCTTGCGGGAGATTCTAGCCGACGTTATTTTTAGCCATTGCTTTGGAGGTCTGACTAAGACACCGTGCATTACACTTGTGGGCGATTATTAGGATGTATGTAAGTTACTGGTCTTGTGAATTCTTCAAAGTTCTAGAAATAAAAGGTTTTGCCCTTTAGGGATTTTTTCTTGAATATTTGTGTCACATGCTTTATTTATTTATGGGTTGACACACGCACTTTAGATGCATGTCTAGGGGATGGATTAATTTGGTTTAAAAATAGACTATAATTAAATAAGTGTGCCAAATTAGAAATTTGGGAATTTAATCAATTATCACACAGTCACGTTTTTTTTCAAATTGGTATCAGAGCCGGTTACGCTAATTTATCGCATATTCCTATTTTTCGCAAAATTTGTGTGATTTTGATTATTTTTTTTAAAAAAGGTTTGTAAAAAAAATAATTTTTCAATGGAACGCCCATTTAATGAGGAGTCTATTTTTGAAAAAGTTCACGGCTGTGCTGAAAAATTAAAAAGTTTGAATTTGAAACTTTGCAAAAGAATTAAAGTTTTGAAAAAAGAAAATTCTCTCTTTAAAAGTAAGATTGAATATTTGCAAGAGTTTCAAACTCAAAGTGATATTTGTGGTGAGCACTTTGGTAATTTGTGTATTGATTTTGATTCTTTGAAAATTGCCAAAAAGAAAAGTGATGAGAGAGTCCTAGTTTTAGAGAAGAAATTGGAGGACTTGAAAAATTATAGGGTTCCCGCTTATGCCGTCGAGGATAAAAAATTAATCGATGATTTTACAGCACGTGAAAAGACTTTTAGGGATAAGTTTGTTTTAATTGAGGGGGGGGGGGGCAGAATAAACTGTTAAATTTAATTAAAAATTTGAAAAAGAAATCACTGTCTTTGGAAGAGTCTAATTCTTTGCTTGAATCAAATATTTGGAAGTTGAAAAATGATTTAAACGATTCAAGAAGGTTTGATAGTGATGATAATGGCTCATTTTGTTCTCATGCTTCTAATGCTAAAGCAAAAACTATTATTTGTTTTAGAGGGTCAACTAATTCCAAAGATGTTAAAAAAGATCACACTTTAGGTAACATTCCTCCCGTTTACACATGTTCATATTGTGGTAGGAAAGGTCACCTTAGGAGATTTTGTTTTGATCTTGGAAGAGGTCCTAGGAATTCAAAATCTAGTATTTTATTGGTTCCCAAAATCCCGTGTCAACGTCTTACATCTGTTTGGGTTAGGAAATCACTTTTGGATACGCTAGATTTTAGAATAGTTAATTCTCATTTGCTTGCACATGATTCTTATCTTGCCATATCATATAGATGATTGTGTTTGCATGTTTGTCATACGCTAGTGATGCTTTTTGATATATTTTTGCTAGAGTTGTGACATGTAATTTCTGTATGTTTTATTTTTTTTGAAATTTTTTTGAAAAATACAAAAATATTTTATTTTGAGAAAATCCAAAAAGATTTTTGTATTTTGTTTGCACTGTTTATGGATGGAAACTTTGGATGATCGAGTCACAACTTCATTTCATTATTCTTCATGTGACTATTTGATAGTGTTTTGAGACAATAGGTCAATTCATCCATATGCTTTACAATTTATGGAATCATTGAGATGTAATTTAGTGTTACTTCCTACATGTTTGACTCATGATTTCCTTTATTGCACACATGCACAGATTTGTTTGATTATTGTGCTTGTCTTATCACATGTTGGTTGGGTGTTTTCACTTCAATCCTGTCCTTTATAACGAACCAAGCGCGATAAATTTTGATAAGGAAATTGTGCATATAAGAACCATTTTGTGAGTTTGTGTGGTTTGTTTGAAAATGGGGAACGGATACGAAAGTGTAAGGACACAAATTTCCAATTGAGTCCATATGTAATTTTGGCTCAATTCCGGACAAAAACATTTATTCATAGGAAAGTATGTAATTATAATTCTCTCAAGCCTATGAAGTGTTTGTTGAAGTCGTAGCGGCAAAGAACATAAAGCTTCATAAAATGTGCCGGTTTGCGTGCCTCGTTTCTACGTCATCAACTATGGTTCCATGCTCCCATGGTATGAATGCAATTATATTTATATAGGAGCTTGGAACAAAGTTTATTGGGTGTTAGGTTTTATAAAAACTGCGTTTTGTTTTAAGAAAGAAATTATATAAAACTTTAAATTAAGTTCATAAAGTTTTCTGGGCCAAAATCGAATTTTTCAATCTTTCTGGTCGTTCGTTAGATATGTCGTTCGAACTAGTTTTTTCGTTCGAACCAGATGTCGTTCGAACAAACCTGCCAACGAGTCTAAACTGGTCTGTCGTTCGAAATGTCGTTCGAACGAACTTGTTCGTTCTAACGAGGTTTCCAACGAGATTCTAACGAAGTCCATACTGGTGTGTCGTTAGAAGTCTCGTTCGAACGAGAGTTCGTTCGAACGAAATGTCGTTCGAACGAGAGTTCGTTCGAACGAAATGTCGTTCGAACGAGCTGTCAGGCGGGAACAGTTTTTGGCAGTTTTTCTCCCACTTCCCCACTTGGTTTTTAACCAACTTTTTCAGACTTTAATATGTGCGGGAATCACTTTTGATAAAAAATCTTTTTCATATCATACAAACTCATAGAGAGTGTTTTGAGAGCAAAACTAAAAAGAGAAAAAGATCATGTTTTGAGTGAGATTTTCAAAGAGAAATTTACTTATCACTCTAGTTTTACACCCATACTGTTTATCCAAGTTCATCTATATACATATCATTTGCTTGGAGTTTGGCACCGGTTTATCTCTTCCGTTTCAAAGAGAAGTTTTGGTTTGCTTCTACATCCATCAGAGAAGAAGCGTCGAGGCTTGAGAGGGATCGAGTCAGTCGTTGTAAGTCTATCTGTCTTGTAATTGTAATTCCGTATCTAGTGGACTTGCGGCTAGGGCCGTCCGAGGTTTTTTCCCGTCTTGGGTTTTTCCTCGTACATCGCGGCGTAGTGTGATATTGTTTATTTTATCTTGCTTCAATAACGTAGAATGCATGCTTAGAATAATTCAAGATAAAATTCGGTTTAAATCATCACACTCACTTTAATTTGGACTTAAATTAAATATTCGGTAATGTTGTTTAATTCAAGTCATTTGCTAAAATTTGATTTCGCCTAACTTGCTAATATTGATAAATATGACTTAGGCAAATTCTAGGACTTGGATTAACTTATTTTAATTTGTTTTGAAGAAATTAAAATTTGGCTTTGTTTATTTGTGAACCATCACTTATATACGCTTCCGCATCATTTATTGAATTTATACAAAAGGAAATTACTTTGCGCTTACAGAAAGGTTCATTTTACCTTTACGAATACTAAGCCACCGTTAAATTGGACCTAAAAAATGGAGGAATTTTATTATCCGGGGTCCAAAGAGGTTTAAAAGAGCCCGAAAAAATTTAAAGGCAATAAAAAGAAATTCATGCCAATTATGGGCCATTTAGGTTTTTGCACCAATTCTCCAAAGTTCGAGAATTTAGTTTATTCACCTCTAGAAGAAAATATATATGAGGGAGTTTGGATGAAGAATTAAAACGGGTTTGCACGTCCTTAAAAGTTTTGAAAATGCGCTAAATAGTTTTGGACGTTATTGGTGTGGAAATCATTTGACTTTAATTTGTTGATTTGTATAAGATGATGTCATTTAAATTCAACAAATTTTACACCTAAGAATACTTTTGATGTTCATTCGTTAGGGGTACACATATGCATCGTGCAAATATGCTTGATTGAGTTGATTTAACTATCGAATGTGTTCACACCCATTCATTCCATTTCCATGACTTGGTTGTTTGAGCTTAAATCCATGGTGTGATTTTTGTATCATATTTTTCAAAGTGGAATTTTATTTTTTTGTATGAAAAATTAAAAAATCCAAAAATAGTTTGTGAGATTTTTGAGACATCCCTTTGCATGAGCGTAGTTTGATCTTTGTTTACTATGAATTTTGTCGTGACACTCCATGTTTTGATTTTTTCTTCTTATCTGTCTATTTGGGGACATCATAAAAAAATGGAGAAAGAATTATCATTTTATGGGGGAGTTTTTGTATTATGGAGGAGATTTGATTTATTAATGCTTTATTCCTATATTATTTCAAACTCGATACGTCACGAAGGTTTTTGCTTTATCTCATGTGTGTAGGTACGAATATTCAAGATCATGATGTTGCACAGCCTAATGGGAAAAGCTTTGAGAGTTTTGATGCTGAAGAAAAAATTGAGAACTTACAAATTTTACCTTTTTAGTTTTGGGATTCATGGGAGGGTAGATTTGTATAGGCAATTTGATTTTTGATAATTCAGATTTTTTTATGTATGTACCGGCATAGACATAGGGGGAGATTTGTAAGGACATATTTTTAATAAGTCCGTCACAATTAATTATGTCATATACCGCTACAAGTCGTCGAAGAATTGTGATGATAGCATCTACAAAAGACGGATCCGAATTACCAGTTGCCTTCAACATTCAAGCCCAACAATATGAACTTTGGTATGATATTATTTTAAAGTTTCATTTACATTTCATATTTAGAGTGTTGGGATATTTTTTAAAAGGGTTTTAAAAAGCTTTTAAATAAAAATGTTTTTTAAAGAGGTTTTATAATTGTTATTAAGAGAAAGTTTTGTTTTGAAAAGCTTTGTGAAAAACTGCTACAGCAGTAAACGTACCTCGTTTTCGATGCCAAGGTAGGTCAAGCGAGATCTCAATATCGTTCGAATGACATTGGGTTGTCGCGCGTAGTCGTTTAAACGACACGTGATCTCGTTCAAGCGAGATGGGGTTCTCGTTCAAACAACCCTGCTTTTTGGCTGAAACGCTGCTGTAATGCTTATCCTTTGACCGACTCAGATTTTGTATAAAAAGGGATCCTGGCAGCCTAGAAAAACGTCGAGAGTAGTTTTAACTTTTAAGAGTCTTATTCTTTTGAAACTTTTGTGTATCTTCCCAGAATTAATTGGATACCTTTTGGCACAAATTTTTTCTCCAACAATTTTAAGGGTTCAAATATTTTTATTTTCAATTCACAAAAATCCCAATTACTTTTATGTGAATTGTTTTGTGGAACCCAAGAAAATATTTTGCTTTTGTTCATACTTTGTGGGGAGAGCTATACAATCGACAGTTGCGTGTTATTATAGAGGGAGTCCTTATAAATTTCACACTCGTGGAGAAGTCGTTTTCTTCTTCATTGCTGACCACCTGGAGTTCTTGCGGGAGATTCCAACCGATGTTATTTCTAACCTTTGCTTTGGAGGTTTGACGAAGACACTGTGCGTTACACTTATGGACGATTATCAGGTTGTATGTAAGTCAATGGTCTTGTGAATTCTTCTAAGTTTTAGAAATAAAAGGTTTTGACCTTCGGGGATTTTTTCCTGAATATTTGTGTCACATGCTTTATTTATTTATGGGTTGACACACGCACTTTAGATGCATGTCTAGGGGATGGATTAATTTGGTTTAAAAATAGACTCTAATTAAATAAGTGTGCCAAATTAAAAATTTGCGAATTTAATCAATTATCACACAGTCACGTTTTTTTTCAAGGGGTCTTTATCTACTGCTGATATTGGAGTTCTTGTGGGACCTTTAGCTGACAAATGCTGATGACGACAAACCGACGCTTGCGGGTATTCGTGTGTCAAAATTGTATTTTGATGTGATTGTATGTCATTATATATTATAGTGAAATAAATGGTTTTGCCCCTTTAGGGGATTTTTCCACATATTGTGATTGACTTTGCATGCTTGGTTTGATTTATTTAGTCTGTCACAATTTTCTTGCAACAGTTAGGATTTTTTGGGATTAAAAGTTGGAATTTAATTAAACAAGTTAATCATTGATTGCTTGCGCACTCTCATAGCGTTTATAATCGGACATGTGAGTAAACATATATAATAACTAACAAAAACTTAAAACATACAATCTCGGCATAAAAAATGTCATCATCGTAGTTCATTCAAAACTGAAAAGAAAAATAAAATGCACAATTAGTTGCAAGCTCCTAAAACTTTGTCAACGTTGTAAGAAAACATGTTTCTTTAGTGTGTACCCCGTTTTTATTTAAATTTTAGATTAATCCCTTAATTTACCTTTGAGCGTTGAAAAATATCAGTGTCAAGGACCACACACTAAGGTTAAAAAATGTGAGTTTTATTTTACTAAAAAAATATCTTCACATCAGGGATCTATGCCTAATTTCCCCTAAAGAAAATTCATTCCATATTCAAAGGATGCGTCTCTCTTAAATTATTCACCTAATGGTGAATCACATTGTTCCAGATTTGGGAACTATGGATTGACGGAAGGGACTTGGATGTAGTCGATTTATCATTAGGCGAGTCGTATCAAGATCATGAATTGATGAGATTCATTCATGTTGGGATTTTGTGCATGCAAGAATTAACAATTGATAGGCCGACCATGTCTGAAGTATATTTCATGTTGCGGCCTACATTTACTTTGAACAATGCATATTTTAGTCCAGTCCCAACACCAGTAGCATTCATGCTGCAACAATTACTGTGGTTGAAGCTAAGTAGAGTCTTATAATGTCATAAAATGTTTAGTATTATACCAATATACTCAGTATACGATTCATATAGGTTATCTAAAATAATATTTATGCATCTAATATGTGTTCATAAATGATAATGAAAGGAAGAAACAAGCAATTTCTTAGAACATGTTTGACTTTGGTAGTAGTAAATGATTCCAATATGCTCATAAAAGAGTTAATTTTTAGAAGCCAATGCTTTTTCACAATAAGGATAATGACATACCATTTTCCATAGCTCTTTATCTCATGAATTCTTTTTCATTGTTAATTAATTAAATCATAAGTAAGAAGGTGTTGATAGACTAACATTCGTTGAAGTTCAATACGATGATTACGCATTCTTAAATGGATAAAATTTATGAATATTTACATGAAAATGTCAAAGATTTATTACACTCTCTATGTTATCGGTTTGCTTTCACAATATTCTGTAAACAAAAATCTTATACCAATTTCATTTCATAAGATGAAACAATGGCACTACAAATATCAACAAAAATATTTATTTATTTATTTATTTCACATTGTGTTTCTTTTTTCATTCTTAATTTGTCTTGACTTTTGTAAGAACAATTTTCTTATATTTTTCATAGTATAGGCCATTTTATGTTTTAGGCTAGTTTGGCATATATCGTTACAAATCGCCACGCACCGTCAAGACTAAAAAAACTCAATCATCTCCAAGTTTGAACACTTATCGACATCCCGTAAAGGTATAAAGCAATTTACAGTTTAACTTAATTTACATAATTTATTTTTAGGTATTTTATATTTTAAAAAAATGAGCATGAGGTTTTTATTTTTAAAAGAAAATTATTTTTGAGTGTAAACCTCATTCAAATGAGATGGACATCTCATTCAAACGAGATTTTGATTTCGTTAAAAGGGTCATTTATAGTTTTATCTAACGAGCTTCGATCGAGGTCGTACTGTTTTGACTCATCAGAAGGTCATTTGAAGCCTGTTCAAACAAGATTGCTTCTTCGTTCAAACAAGATTTTATTTCTTTCAGACGAGATGCATTTGTCGTTCGAACGAGACTTGAATGTCATTAAGACGAGTCCGTCACCTCCGAATTTATGAACACCCTATAAATACCTATTTCGTGTTCAGTTTTTTTAAGACTGTTTTCAGAATTGTTTCTTCATATTTTTTGCGAAAGTTCTTCATTGTATTGTATTCAAAAACATTTTTTAATTCACAATGTAAATCTTGAAAATCGTTCTTGTGAATTTGTTTAAACCCTAGAAAGTTTTGTATCGTTATATACACCTTTGTGGAAAAGGCATCTTTATGGCTGACTTGTGATACCCGAGGGAACTCACTGCTGAAAAAAAAGGTTGAGGATGAAGGAGGACTACAGTCTTCTAATTATTGCAAGGATCACAGTTATTCTTTTGAGATTTACAAAGATTAGTGCATTATACTTGTGGCGGCTATCAAGAAGTCTGTAAATCAAATATCTTGTAATATTTTTAAAGTGCTGAATAAAGGTTTTACCCGAAAGGGATTTTTTCTTGAAACTTTCCCTTTATTGTTTGCTTGGTTTGATTTATCTATTTTATCACATAGATGTATGTTTAGAATAAAAATATAAATTGATTAAGATAAAAATTTGGAATTTTTGACCATCCTCGCCGCATGTGGATGTCAAAAAATGGACTGGATTCTAGATTTATACTCGCAGATAAATTATAATATGCGATATAAAAAAACACACAAGAGACAAATGTTTTTAAAGTGGTTCGGCTATGAAAAAATCCTACATCCACTATTGGTATTTTTTTAGGTGGTTACAATAGCACAGTTGGGTGTTCTTGAGAATGATTCAATTACCCCTTTGAGCCATGGGAGATCATTTATTTATAGTGGTTAAGATTCCAAGAGATGGAATGCCTTTATATATTCAGGCATTTACATCTATATACAATGAAAATCAGTGTTGATATTCTTGGGTACAATGACTATCGGTGACTCCACACAAATGGATTTTGATATTCTTGATAGTTCATATTCTTTAGGCTGGTCGGCTGGTTGGTCGACCAACCGTCTCAAGAGCTGACCACGTAAGTAATTACTATGAAGATCGCCGCGTAGGAGAATGAGTGTTCATTTCTCATTGGTTCATGTAAAGGGGAAAATTTTACATACAACAAAAGCCCCCTCAATGCTCCATGCTTGATGATTTAGTGAAAGGACAGAGTATTTATTCTGAAAAGTTTCTCGGTGCCTAAAATGGTGGAGGTCAGTTACCGTCCTTTCGATGTATCAGTAAAGTAGCATTCTCTTCCCTTGATGTTGATCTTGCTGGGATGGATAAGGCCGAGGGAAAATGGCCCATGAAATTACTCTAAAGAGCTTTGTTATCTACTTGTTATGATTGTTTTTGCTCTTGTATTGTCCCGTTGAAGCCATTGGTGTTGGAATAATTAGTTAATCTTTATTTAAGATTGTGATTAGTTTTTAATCAGCTTGCCAATTAGGTAATCTGTGTAGAATAGTTAGTCGGGTCAGTGATGATTGTAATGCCTTAAATTCTACTAATGTTGTTCTTAGATAAAACTGTAAATAGTTTTGTTGATCTAAGTTTTAGCATTAGTTCTCAGTGGCGACCAAGTGTATTAGGAATGCATAATTATTTTTGTATTTTAACTCTGCCAGGTAGAACTTGTTGTGTTTATACATAAAGTTTTATGAATTTCTTAACTTGTCAAAGACGAAGTCATACATGAAGTTTGATGTTAGGATCTTGTCCGTGTGTTAGTTAAGTATAGTCGGATCTTATCGTCCATAAGACTGCAATGAATTTCCTAGATTTGGTGGACTTCTTGTTCGTGATCTGTCCAGAGATGAGGTAATACAAGAAGTTTGATTTTGGTCATGCAGTTGAGGTGTTTTGCTGAGATGTCTTCAGTTCTAGACCAATTTTTGATGGGATGCACTTCTTCTGCATTTTTTTTGTCCGACTGATAATTTTTGCAAGCCAGTATTATCGGTTAATCAGGTAAATGGTGAAATTGAAGAGGCGGGCCACAGGATCGTGAAGCATTAATGTGTTGAGGCTTTCCTGACTAATGTTGCAGTGAACATGTCAACATAATTACAGATCCTTCAAAATGGGGTTATGAAGAGACGACATAATAATAGTAATAGTAATAGTAATAATAATAATAATAATAATAATAATAATAATAATAATAATAATAATAATAATAATAATAATAATAATATCATGTCAATAATAATAATGCTTGACCATCAGTCGGGACTTAATTGCGATATAATGAATGAACATGCAGTCATTAGCTAAGGTTGGGTCAAATAAGAATAGTAGTCCATTGGGGATAAATTGTGATGATTCACGTAATATAAATTGCATCGATTATACATCAAAGCTAGTGAAAAATCTAGAGAAATAATGAAAGGGCCTACCATCTATTTGGGCCTTTAAATAATGTCTGAGGGAACCAAGTAAACATTAAGAATTATCCTACGTTGTTAGAGAAAAATAGATTTCCAAACCATTCATTAGAGTTGAATAACAATAATAAATGTAATGTCGATTAACAATCGACTATGCCGACCATTTGTTTGGATTGAATATAGATAAGGATTATCCCGACCAACCATCCATTGGGGATAAAATACAACTTGTGTGGTAGATGTCTTCGGGAAGAAATAAATATTTTGTCGATCCTCTACTGGGATGAATCTTGAATACACATAACCATCTTTCAGGTTAAGAGTCAGAATTAGACAATTAATAATGAAGTTGAGGAAATATCAACGTTCGAACATCCATCGATTATAACAAATCATCTTTCCCATCCATTTGTAGGGTCTTAAAGTGTTGTAGCGTGCTCGACCATCCGTTATAGTATTAATAAGATAAATAGCGTCTGGCTAATCTATCAATGCAAAATTGCATAGTACGAAGCATTAATAATATTTCGTAGAACTTAAGATTATGGTTGAGCATTCGTCGGGGCTGGTACCTATGGAAGTAAGTAAGTTGCTCGACCACCTATTAAGACTAAATTAAATAGAAATTATCATGAGATTGATTCATTCTGCCAAACAATATATGATATGTATCTGCTCAAACATCGATAATAAAATTTTTAAAACATGAAATGATAAGTTTTATGTCGAATATGTGTTACATGAGCAGTTTTTTGTCAAATATATATCAGATGCAAGACATAGGGTTTATTCAGAATTTTTGTAAAATTAGTTGAAGGATTTACTCAGAATTTTTGTAAAATTATCTGAACTCCAAGCAAATGCTCAAATATAAGTTGGTTTTAAAATTTTATTTCCACACGAACATGTGAAGTATAGAGAGTTGGTGTAAGAAACCAAAAGCTTTTTACAAAAAAGATTTTTATTCAAATAAAGTACAACAGGTCTCGGACTCAAGTGTCCTAAATAAGTTTGTCCATGTTTGGTTTCAAAATTTTTTTTATACATAAAGCTGTGAAATTTAAAGTATAGAGGAGTGACCTTATCAACCAAACAGGGGCTTATTTTAGTAAGTGGAAAAACCCATGTTCAATGGAAAAAACCATATTATTCCGTCTGAAATCGCACATGAGGAATTACATTTTCACAGTTATGGTGCCAACTCTCCACACCTGGTCCGACCAATAATAGATAAGGCAGACCAATAACAGAAGTCGCCGACCAGTAATAGATGGTCGAGAGATTGTACGCGAGGTGATGATCTACTAGTCGAAAAAGAAATCCGAGGTGATTCGAGGAGAAAAGTCGAGGAAATCTGAGGGGAAAATACACATATTTGGCTTCCAAAAGAAATTCTGTAACATTGTTTTGTAACACCCCGTAAATTTAAAAGGTATTATTTAAATTAATTCAGAATTTTGGGTAAAATAAAATTTTGAAATTTATTAATTTTAGTAATTTAAAATGTTGAGTTTTAATATTGAAAAGTAGGATTTTAATCGAAATTAAAATTGGAGTTAAAAAAATGGTTGTCATGGTTTTGGACCATTACAATAGGGGGAATTTTTTGTTTGTTTGTTTAAATAGAATCCTATTAGCATTAGAACTCCTAATAATTATAAATTAAAATGAATCCGTGCATGGATTCTTTAAATCCCTTTTCCACAACTCTTACTCCATACGACTTCTCCAAAATATTTCCCTTTCATTAACAAACCTTTGCCCCAATTTTCTTCAAGGTTTCAACTCAAGATTTGTCAATATTAACTGGGTTTTCTCAAGATGCGTCAATAACGGATATTTGTCAACTTTTTGAGAAGAATACATCTTTTCAATTGGAATTCTCAATCAACTTATCTAGGCATGGATACTCTATTCTCTACCTTTAATATTATGCGTTTTAAGTGTCGCCTAAACCTTTAATGACATGTTTTTCTTAAAATAAATTAACGATTTAATTAGAAAAAGTAAAAACTAAATTTGGTACTATTTCGATGAAAAACTTTTAATATGGAATAAGACTTAAACTCATTGGGTGCGTAGGATAGAGTAGTGGGTTTTGGTTGTTATGGGTGTAGAATAGCATGTAGAATTTTGTGGGGTTTATTTTAATGAAATCGGGACGTGTATATGCATGAAAATTATGTAGTTAATAAAAATGGACAATTTTGATGTGTTTCATAACTTTGCATGTTGATTAATCTATAATGATTAAATGGAATTAATTGCGTAAAGAATGACGACGATATTATTAATTGAATTAAATTAAATTGTGCCATCGCGAATAAATTTTTGATAATATTTATATGTGTTGTTGGATTATGTGATAGATTAATATTTATATTTATCATCACGGGTATGAAGGGAGTTTGATATTATGCTTTCACCTATATTTTATGATGCTTGCTAGGTATAGGACTAGTAGGTAGGCCTTACTTGCGATTTACGCTTTCTAGGATTGGGACTAGTTCGTGTTGATTTTTACAAATGGGTGATTCCGGGGTGGGGATGATTTTTACATCGTGTCGTCGATTCGATAGCCCGGGCATAAGACTAGGAAGAGATTTTTGTTAGAAATTCGTCCTATATATAAGGTAGGACGCATATATGTGTTGGGGGACCCTTAGGTATGGGACTAAGGGTGTTTTTGAGGATCTCACATCGACAATAAGGGTGTGGTGAATAAATATTTGAAGAGGAGAAGAATGAGAAATTGAGAATTAATATCTAAGATAATAAAAACGGGTATTAAAATATATTGGCATCGTTAATAACTATTGGACCGATAGTTTAAACGGGTTGGCTGGCTATTACGACGTGTGGGCGTGTGGTGTTTGAATAATTGCAGGGCTGATAGTTTAAATGGGTTGGCTATGAAGACGTGTCATGCGTGGAACCTCGTACATAATTATAGGGTTGACAGTTTAAACGGACTAACTGGCTATGGCGAGGGAAGTGTGTGTGATGTAGAGCAACGGGAGTACAACAACCAAACAAATAAAATGAGATAAATATGTAGGTGAAAGTCTCACTTATGATATCAATAAGGATGAAACTTAATAATTGGATTAACTTAAATTAAGTTAAATGAATGGATAATTGAACTTAGATGTTGAGATGACATAAATGAGTATTTCTAGCAAAGGTTGTTTATTTACTCCCATCGTTATTAATTATCTCGTCTTAATATAAAATATACTATTGTGATATTTACCATGTATAATGCTATTGTCTGGGTTCATGAACCCTAATTGAGGGGAGTAGTGTGTATTCATGCTCGGGGATCTGACCCTGTGCATTGACTAACATTTTTCTGGTATTAGTGTTGGAGTAGCTGCATAGCAGTGTTTGGAGTTATATCTTGGAGGTGCAACTGGAGTTATTTATTTTATGCTTAGTAGTTTAGCTTAGTTTCCATTCCTTCGCATATATATACTTAGACTCAGTTGATGGATTTGGTGGGCCACTCGGTTACACAGTTGTTACGTTTTTTATTAAGATATTTCAGTCTGGGTTTAGACTTATATTATTGGAGCTTATATTCAATTTGAGATTGGATTTATTCATGGTGATGGATTTATTCATGGTGATATATTGCATGAATGGTTATTATGTATGGGATCAATTTAATTATTATTTTATGGAAGTAATTTTATGTCTCATATCTGTCATATGCTAAGAATGATATTTAAATTAGGTCGCACCCAACATAGTTTTGGTGGCGGCCCACGCTAGAATTACGCGGAATGTGACATGTTTCTTCACAGTAATAGGTTGTCGCAACACTTGCCACTGATCGGCATAATATTTATTGAACTAGGATGATGGTCGAGGGACCATAGCCATAGACATTTGGGTATCACCTCGGTTTATGAGCACCGACTAGCAAAGGGATGATAGGTGTATGTTAGTTGGAAAGAACCACCATGTCGCCACCATATCGTTGGTCGGATATGTTAACCAGTTGAGGGGATAAGAAGGACCCCTTGATTGCAACTTGGATTAACCATTTTTACCTTTGTTTAATTCAAAAAAGATTATTGGTCAGTGTAGCCATGTGCTCGGCTGAAAGGTGGTATATTGGCAAACAAATAATAGGTTTTCAGTATCTTTGTGTTCATGGATGTCACCATCACTGAATGAAACTCACAATTATCACTTCAACAAAACCTATGGGACCTCAGTAACAGATATAAACATCACCTTTTGTGTTGGAATCTCCTGTTTGGGCCGTTTGGATGGATAAGGGGTTCTCCGGATTTAATTCCTAACCAAATTGGTTCTAAAGTGGATCCGATTCAAGCCAATGTTATTGTGAACCCACCAAGAGAAATTTTGAGAGATGACTTGCTGAACAGGAAAAATCCAGATGTTTGGATTTCTGTATCGATTTATCTCCACACACACACACACACACACACACACACACACACACACACACACACACACACACATATATATATATATATATATATATATATATATATCGCCACCCATATATATTTGGTTTTTTGTTTCCATTTCCACATTCGGATTGAATTAGTGTTACCTTTTGTTTGTAATGAATCAATTTGATGAGGGTTTCAAATCAAGATCTAATGGAGGATATACATAAGAATAAAATATATATTCATGCAAAAAAGGTTTATGATAAGAGAGAAATTCATTGATGTTTATCTCCTTCAAATATCATAAAGAGCATTAGATATGGAGAAATTAGCTACGTAATTGATGTCAAGAAGATGATGTCACCCCATTTCTATTTTATCATGAGAGTCCTGATAAAGGAGTCATTCGAGACCTCAGATAATGAAATTCATCCATAGTCAACAACGAAAATTATCTGAAATCGACACAGTTGTGCAAATTAATAGATGAATAATAATTGAGTGTACAGTTTACAATTGAATGGAACGATGTGATCGTAAAATATATGTTATCTACAAATAGAGAGAAATACATTTATCTCTTGATCAGATTGCATAAATCATTGGCTTGTAACATAAGTCTTTGCCTCTTATGCAAATGAGGGAAGACCTTTTGTCTCATTCCCACAAACGGTGTCAATCTCTTGATGTAAAAAATGGACTGAATTCCAAATTTATAATCACAGATAAATTATGATATGCGATATAAACAAACACAAAAGAGGAAAATGTTTTTAAAGTGGTTCGGCTATGAAGAAAACCTACATCCACTGTTGGTATTATTTTTAGTGGTTACAATAGCACAATTGGGTGTTCCTAAGAATGATTCAATTCTCCCTTTGAACTATGTGAGATCATATATTTATAGTGATTAAGAGTCCAAGAGATGGAATGACTTTATATATTCAGGCATTTATATTTGAATACAATAAACATAATTGTTGATATTCTCGGGGATAATAACTATTGGTGACTCCACACAAATGGCTTTGGATATTCTTGATGGTTCATATTCTTTAGGTTTGTCGACTGGTTGGCTGACCAACTATCTCGATAGCCGACCACGTAAGTAATTACTATGAATATTTCCACATAGGAGAACGGGTGTTCATTTTTCATTGGTCCATGTAGGGGTAAATTTTACATACAACACCGTACATATTTATTTTTGCATTCTCATAGCGGTATCAATGCTTTCCACTTTTTTTAAGTGGTGTCAGAGCATTCGTACTTCTTTTTCAACTTGGTATCAGAGCGGGTTGCGCCGAGTTATTGTGTTAGATACTTGTTTAGTTTTTTGGGGGGATGGATTCCCCTAGTTTGAACAACTTAAATCGTTTGAATTTGAAGTTTGATAAAACAATTGAAATTCTTGAAAAAGAAAATTCTCGTTTTAAATCTGTTATGGAACTTTTGCAAACTGTTCAAACTTAAAGAGATTTCTTTCGTGAGAAGCTTGTAGACATGGATAGTGATTTTAGAAAATTATAATTGTCCAAGAAAGAGAGTGACGTTAGTGTCTAGTTTTTAGAGAAATAAGTAGAGGACTTTCAAAATTCTAAGGTTAATGTATGTGCCATTGAGGATAGTGTTTTAATTAATGATTATAAGACACGAGAGAAGACTATTTGCGATAAGTTTGATCACATTAAAGGGTAGTGAGATAAACTTTTGGGAATGATTGAATGTATGAAGAAGGAGTCCCTAAAATTTGAAGAGTCAAATTCTTTGCTTGAGTCTAAAAGTTTGAAGTTAAAAGATGATCTAAAGACTCGAATAGTTTTAGTGGTGTTGGTAGTAATGATACTAGCTCACATGTTCCTAATGCTTTCACTGTTAAAGCCAAGACCGTTGTTTATTTTAGAGGGTCAACCAAATCCAAGGACATTAAAAAAGGTCCACACATAAGTAACATCGTGTTTTCACATGTTCGCATTATGGTAGGAAAGGTCACCTTAGGTGTTTTTGTTATGACCTTGGAAGAGGTCCTAGGAAGTTGAATTCTAGTGTTCCCCTAGTTTTTGAAACTCGCCGCATTAATTATATGGCTATATATTTAGAAAATCCATTTCAGAGGAGATAGATGTTAGACTTGTTGATTCTCGCATGCTTGTACATGATGCTTCACATATTGTATCTTATGGATGATTGCTTGCACGATTTTGTTTGTCATACTCCAGTTGTGCTTCATAATATATGTTTGCTAGTGTTATGACATGTTTACCTTTTGTATTACTAATTTTCTTTTATTGAGTCATATTTAAAAAATACAAAAATATTTATTTTAATAAATTTTTGAAAAATACAAAAAGATTTTAGATTTTTGTGTTTTAGTTTTACATAATTGGTGTGGCATCTTGGTGTGTTTAAATTCAATTCACTCGAAACATTCCATGTAGCTGGGATATTTGGTTATGACTTTAGATACTTAGATTTATCTTAACCATGTTTATGGAGTTGTTTCGAACTTAATATTCTTAGTGGATTCGTTCGCACACACATGCACGAGCTTGTTGAACGTTTACTTCACCATGTATGTTTGAGCTTGGTGAGATGTTCTTCCATCAATTTTGTCATCTACATGTTTATGTGACTATGGAGAATTTGTGCACGTAAGAACCGTTTCTCGTGATTTTAAAAAAATATGACTATACACGGGAAAGGGCTACGAAAAACAAGTTGACGTTGTGTGAAAGACACCCTTTAAAAGAGCCCAAGAAAAAGTAAAGACAATAAAAGAGCTAAAAAAATGCCCAAAGGGGGCGAATATAGATTAGTTTGTTTGATCTTTGAAAATAAATATCTTCAAAAGAAAAGAAAATATGATATATGTTTATCTTTTGAGGGACTTTAGTTGAAAATCAATGGGTTTACAAAGTGAATCCTAGTATGATTATTTTGTCATGACACTAATGATTTGTGAAATTATCAATATTCTAGGTTTGTGTGCATTGTGCTTATTTTGTTCATTACATTCGACTTTTTTTTTGTCACTTGAGGCTAAAGCTTAGTTTGATAAAGTTTTGCGGTCAATTAGAACTTCTTGAACATATTTAAATGTTTGGGTTATAATTCATTTGTATCTGGTTCACGCCTATTCATTCCATCCCATATATTCTTCCAATTGTTCCGCTCCTCTCTCTCTCTGATTCCACCTAGGACACTAGAATGGGGAAAGATATTGTTAAGGTAGTGAAGCGAGAACCCGGATAAAAAAGAGGCTTTGTAGTTGAATGGTAAGACCCTACCACTACACCAAAAACAGGAATCTGGCACGGTTTAAAACTGTGGCAGATCAAATCTGGCACGGTTTTGAACTGTGCCAGAATCAGGTGTTCCAAAATGGCCATTTTTTTCTGGCACGGCTCAAAAGTGTGCCAGATTAGACCAAACAGGAACACTTCTGGCACACTTTTAAACCGTGCCAAAATTTGATATTTCTGGCACACTTTTGGCACACTTTTGAACTGTGCCAGATTGAGCACAATTTGAAAAACTTTTGGCACTGTTCAAAACCGTGCCAAAATTTGATACACTTTTGGCACGGTTTTGAACTGTGCCAATTTTTTGTGATAAAAAGAAAAAAAATAATTATTTTAAAACAAGAAAATTCACAAATTACAAATCTTGCACGTTGTTGATAAACTACTGTTCATACAAACTTCAAAATATTACAAGTCTTTAGTAGTTCACAGACCAAAAAAAAATTGGGCAGAATTTCCTCTATTTTCTGGACATTCTAAAACCTGCTAATATAAAACCTGGATAACATAAATCCCGCACGGCCACAAAATATAAAAAATAAACTTACAAAAGCCCGCACGGCTATAAAAGTTTACAATAAAACTACAAAAGTCCGCACGGCCACAACACAAAAACATAAAATCATTAATAAACCCCTTGTTGTAAACCATTGAGTTCTCCGTGTGTTCCCCGTGAATAAATGCTAACGATAAAATGTTATCCTGCAAAAAAAATAGGATGCAAAAAAGATACGATATTAGTAACCAAGAAATTTAAAAAAAAAAAGCTTACTCAAACTAAAAAATTACATATAGGAGTGAAAATTATCATCATATTCTCAAACCGGGAGACCCGGGACTACGCGGTCAGTTCATACGAGCTACATTGGTCCCGTGTGAGGTGTTCGTACCTCTTACGGAGCCGTTTGGGGGCTGGTTTGGGTTTTCACCCTCAAACGGCTTGTTTTCAAGCCAAATCGACATATTTTGAAATTATCGTCATATTCTCAAATCGGGAAACCCGCGACTATGTGGTCAGTTCGTACAAGTTACATTGGTCCATGCGAGGTGTTCATGCCTCTTTCGGGGCCGTTTGGGAGCTGGTTTGGATTTTCACCCTTTAACGGCCTGTTTTTAAGTCTAAGTGCGATTTTTGCAAATTATCGTCATATTCTCAAACTGGAAGACCTGTGACTACGCGGTCAGTTTCTACAAGTTACATTGGTCCCGTACGAGGTGTTCGTGCCTCTTATGGGGACGTTTGGGGGATGGTTTAGGTTTTCCCCCTTAAGGGCTTATTTTTAAGTCTAAATGTTGATTTTTACAAATTATCATCATATTCTCAAACTGGGAGACCCGTGACTACGCGGTCAGTTCTTATAAGTTACATTGGTCCCGTTCGAGGTATTCGTGCCTCTTATGGGGACGTTTGGTGGCTGATTTAGATTTTCACCCTTTAATGGCTTGTTTTTAAGTCTAAGTGTTATTTTTGTAAATTATCATCATATTCTCAAACTGGGAGACCCAGGGACTACGCGGTCCTTTTGTACGAGTTACATTGGTCCCATGTGAGGTGTTTGTGCCTCTTTAGGGGCCGTTTAGGGGATGGTTCGGGTTTTCACCCTCAAATGACTTGTTTTCAAGCCTAATCTACGTATTTTGAAATTATCATCATCATCTCAAACCGGGAGGCCCGCGACTATGCGGTCAGTTTGTACAAGTTACATTGGTCCCGTGCGAGGTGTCCGTGCCTCTTACGGGGCCGTTTGGGGGCTGGTTTGGATTTTGACCCTTCTACGACTTGTTTTCAAGTCAAATCGACATATTTTGAAATTATCATCATATTCTCAAACCGGGAGACCCGCGACTACGCGGTTAGTTCGTACAAGTTACATTGGTCCCGTGCGAGATGTTTGTGCCTCTTATGGGGCCGTTTGGGGGCTGGTTTGGGTTTTCACCCTTTAACGGCCTGTTTTTAAGTCTAAGTGTTATTTTGCAAATTATCATCATATTCTCAAACTGGGAGACCTGTGACTACGCGGTCAGTTCCTACAAGTTACATTGGTCATGTGCGAGGTGCTCGTGCCTCTTACATGGATGTTTGGGGGATGGTTTAGGTTTTCCCCCTTAAGGGCCTGTTTTTAAGTTTAAGTGTTGATTTTTGCAAATTATCATCATATTATCAAACCGAGAGACCCGTGCCTATGCGGTGAGTTCTTACAAGTTACATTGGTCCCGTGCAAGGTGTCCGTGCCTCTTACAGGGACGTTTGGTGGCTGGTTTAGATTTTCACCCTTTAACGGCTTGTTTTTTAGTCTAAGTATTATTTTTGCAAATTATCATCATATTCTCAAACTGGGAGACTCGGGGACTACGCGGTCAGTTCATACGAGTTACATTGGTCACATGCGAGGTGTTTGTGCCTCTTACGGGGATGGTTTGGATTTTCACCCTGAAATGACTTATTTTCAAGCCTAATCTACGTATTTTGAAATTATCATCATCATCTCAAATCGGGAGGCCCGCGACTACGCAGTCAGTTCGTACAAGTTACATTGGTCCCGTGCGAGGTGTTTGTGCCTCTTACGGGGCTGTTTGGGGGCTGGTTTGGGTTTTCACCCTTCTACGGCTTGTTTTCATGCCAAATCGACATATTTTGAAAATATCGTCATATTCTCAAACCGGGAGACCCGCGACTACGCGATGAGTTTGTACAAGTTACATTGGTCTCGTGCGAGCTGTCCGTGCTTCTTATGGGGCCGTTTGGGGGCTGATTTAGGTTTTCACCCTTTAACGGCCTGTTTTTAAGTCTACGTGTTATTTTTAAAAATTATCATCATATTCTCAAACTAAAAGACCTGTGACTACGCGGTCAATTCCTACAAGTTACATTGGTCCCGTGCGAGGTGTTCGTGCCTCTTACGGGGACGTTTGGGGGATGGTTTAGGTTTTTCCCCCTTAACGGCTTGTTTTTAAGTCTAAGTGTTGATTTTTGCAAATTATCGTCATATTCTCAAACCGGGAGACCCGTGACTACGCGGTCATTTTTTACAAGTTACATTGGTCCCGTGCGAGGTGTTCATGCCTCTTACGAGAACGTTTGGTGGCTGGTTTAGGTTTTCACCCTTTAACGACCTGTTTTTAAGTCTAAGTGTTATTTTTGCAAATTATCGTCATGTTCTCAAACCGGGAGACCCGGGGACTACGCGGTCAGTTCGTACGAATTACATTGCTCACGTGCGAGGTGTTCGTGCCTCTTACGGGACCGTTTGGGGGTTGGTTTGGGTTTTCACCCTCAAACGGCTTTTTTTATTAAATTAAGGTTTCGTTTAATTATTGTTTTAACTTCTATAAACCTAACACTAGTGTAAACACATCTTTTTGTTAAACCTACATGATAATTGCTTAGGCCATGAGAATTTGTAGTTGGTTGGAGTGATAATCGAAATCGTAAAGAATCAGAAAGTTAAAAAATGAAAAAATCTATGGTGGTGAAAAGCTTCTCGACTTCTAAAATAATAGTAAGTAGTAATGCTTACTAATTTATAAACAAGCGTGAGGTACCTGGAGGATGCCGAGCCATCTAATACACTTCATGTTCACTCCATAAGATAGATCATACGGTGCGTGAAAGTATCCTCCTACAAGCCAAAAAATAAACTGCAGAAGCAATATAAGAACTCTTGAGAAGGTTACACAAAATAGGCCTAATTGGGCAACAAAGCAATTGCACGTAATTTCTCGGCCACACTACCAGACAATAACAGAAACATATCTTCTGCGTCAGAGAAACTATGATAGAAGCAAAACAGCTGCCTATGCATAAATGAGTGAGACTTAATACAAACAAACTTCGAATATTTTTAAGAGCAAGGTGTTTTTTGTTGTGTGTGTGTTCCAAGTGACAATTTCTTTTTCTTGTTATTCAATCATGGGATCACTACCAGTGCTACTAGTATACTGTAAAATATTAAGGTAAAATGCAATGACGTGTTCATAATAATAAGATACTTATGACAAGAAAAAGAAAAAAATATTATGTTTCATAACTATATGAATACATATATAAGCAGCCCTAACAGAAAATGTAAGCATGTTATATAGCATCTATTACGACATCATCTTATGATCAACAATTATGTTCACATTTTTATTAATAATCTCCAATAGAAAAGTGACAATAAGTGGATATCCAACAATTCACAAGATAAAAATTATTCAGCTCCGTGAACAAAACATCTTACAACTTACATAACCGAATATTGGTCTGTGCATTTAGGTGACTATTTAGGAAAACATACAACTTCTCACCATTTTATTATATGAAAGATAAATTTATCAATCAAGGGAAGTGATGGCATAACACAAGGTTGAAGGCAGAGCTGCTCACCAACATTTAAAATACAAAAAATCAGCACACAACTGTATCTTTTCATCAAATATGATAAGAAATATATGACCATAACATGGAGAACATCATCACTTAAAACAGGAAAAGACTTACCTCTTGAATATGAAGCCCAGTTGAAGAATTAATTCCATCTGCCAAATGACACTTCAGCTTCGGATAGGTTCCCAAATCAAAGCTCTTATTGGTACTTGATACAGACACATCCCCCTCATTATAAAAAGGGAACTCTTGAAATTTTAAGACACTATCAGATTTGGTTTCAACACTCTTCAAATAATTAGTTGTAGGGTTTCCATGAATGCTACAAAGCTTTTCTAGCCGAAAGCTGGGGGAAACAGAGTAGCATTTAGTTAGCTGATCCTCAACTTTTCTCCACTTGAACTGAGGCCATGAATCTACTTTGGCAGAGCCGAATCTTGTTCCAGGCAATGAGGAGTTGTTCACAAGTTGGCCAAGCACCTTTGGCAGAGCCGAATCTTGATCCCGACAATAATCCAAAGAATTACTTTGGCCAAGCACACTTCCAATGATGCGTATGCTATCAATGCCCAAATATTTCAAAACTATGTAGTCTGGCCACCTTGCATATCCTCAACCAGCAATGGCTTCTCTTTTACGATATAATCATCTTTCCTCATCTCTTGAAGTAATCCGGAAGCATGTCTTCTAACAATTTATAGGTAAGACTCAACTTCATGATCCTCCATGTTGAACAGAAATGCAGACCCATACTGAAATACAACCAGGTAACGAAAGCAGCTCACATACCCATCAACTCCAAACATCAACAAAATTAAAAACTACAATTCATAAGATTTATGGATTGTCAAGCATCAATAAATAACTACATTCAGGACCTCACTCCTCATAAGATTTATGGACCAAAATTAAAAAAAAAAAATTAACAATCCAGAAATACAGCAGCACATGGCAGCAGCTACGCAGCCCCCTGGGCACAGTTCAGTAGCAGCCAACGAGGGCAAACGGGGATAATTCAAATTACATTCAGGACTTAGAATACAATTATGCATTTGATCTATGAGTCCAATCAGGTTATGAAGCAACATGATAATTGAGAAATGCTGAGAAATTCATATGAAATATATATTAGACCATCTGTATTAGCTTTTCTTGATCCTATTTAATCTTTTACATGCTCTACGTTGTCAGTATATAAAAAGCTCGTATGACATATAAATGGTATTAATTTAAACCACATATTTGAACTATTTGCAACAATACATCACATGATTGATTATTTAATCAAATTATGGAGCATATCAAAGGCTAGAGTGATAGAACACCACAAAATTATTAATCGGATTATTAGTAGGAGAAAATTGAATAAAATGATGTTGCAGTCAATGTCCGAAGGAAACAAAAAATTGAAAAAACACGTGATATGGTTGCAAGAACTCATTGGCTCTTAACCAAAAGGCATTGCATTGGTGTCACTAAACGTGAGAGGGGTCTTGGAAGATCATATGAGGAGTCCATAGATGCCCCAAAAGCTATTAAATTAATGTTGATATGGGTAACATTGCAGATAATTAGTACAGAGTTGATGGGTAAATCAAATTATTAAAGCGGGTAATGAGTGATGCTAGCCGAACCAAAACCATCTATGTTGGTCAAAACGCAAGGAAGTTCAAAACTTCCTGTGAGGATATGTCACACTAATTTGAGGCAGTTCAGACTCCGGACACAAAAAAAAGTTGATATTACAAGTATGCTTCCTATTGGTGATGCTAAATTATGGTGACGCACATTCACAACAGACAATGACAGTAAACGCAGGTGTCAACTATATATGCGAAAGTAAGAAATATGAAGAGGTGGAATGAGGTGTTGATAATGACAGTAAACGCAATAAATGGCAAAACATTCCCAAAGCACGTGAAATTCAGTAGTAGTTTATGTTGTATGGACAGAAGAATTTTCCATATCAAACTGTTAAATGAAGATACAGTAGTGAGGAAACTTGAAAGTATAGCTCAAGATGATTTTCAAAACTGGAAGCAATACATGTGGTAAATTGATTCCTTCAGAATATAAAATGGTCTCATACAGAGAGCATAGGAAAATGATGATCGATGTTGTTGAAAAGTTGATTTTTACAGGCCTGCAAATAAAAAATGGCACAATAGTGAAGTCATATCAAGGAGTGTGACATCAATGTAGAAGAGGATATGGTGGTGGATTAATCTAACTTGTCTACGAGATTTACTAATCTACTACACTATATCAAGCATCAAGATTTTGAAAGAACATACAGCTCTGATTCTGAACCTCTCAAGAATATTGTGGTTCTTATGCATGAGGAACTTGAAATTTTTGTTGATGCTTTTTACAAGAGTATTAGCAAATATGAAAGGGACAATGAGAGAGAAAATAAAAAAGCAAGTATCATCAAGTGTTAGTCTTCCAAACCAGATTAAGGCAGTTACTAAGAGGTCATACAATATCCTCTATTCAGGAAAATTACTAGAGCTAGAACAAAAAATGAAGCCTTCCAATATTGAAATGTTAAAAATGAAGTGGAATTTTAAGGGTGTCATCCATAATAGCTCTAATAAAATATGGTTTTTCTTGGGAAAAAATTAACTATCCAATGCGAAGCTAACATATGTATATGCCAATTCATTGAGTAGATAAATACTAACTTTCTTACTGAAGAATAGAATTTGGCCACCAATTCTTAGACTCCAACCATACCATCATACGCCGGTTTATTATGAGGAACAATAATCACCATGGGATCATAGAAATGCATCAAAGTCTTTGTATTTTGATATGAACAGCTTGTTTCAATGTATTAAGAAAGATGTAGTGAAGCCAACCTCATGTCAAAAGAAGCCATTCCAACCTTTCCATAAGATTAATAGTCATAAAAATGAATTTCAGTATCTCTTAGAAGTCTATTTGATCCGGCATAATCTCATTAAGAAATGATAACCATGTGTAAAAATAGTGAATATTCTCAACACCCCCACAAGAAAACTTGGTAAATGGTTATCCAACATAAATAGCTCACAAAGTGTTAAGCTAAAACAACATCAAGGCATATTAAACCTATGCAGAAATTAAAACAACATAAATAGCTCACCTTAAATCCCATATGCAAAAAAAGACATTAACAAAGTGAAAATTCCAAGTTAGACATTACGTCAAACACCTGTTAAGCAAATACTATTTTGAAGCCAACAGAAAAAACATAAAAGAAAATCTGAACCACATAAGTAAAAAAATAAAACTCAAATAAAAATGATTTTAAAATTTTAACCTAAAAGCACTAATAAAAATATAACTAAAAATGCAAATATTCTTGATTTTGCATAACAAAACACACAGGGGGTGAGAGAAGAAAATGTAGGAGAAAAGCACAGAACCCCTAAAATTTAAACAGGAAATAAGTTCATGAAAAACAAAATAAATTTACCAGATAAAAAGAAAAATTTGAAATAGACATGTACAAATAAGTTTATGGGGTATTCCAATTTTGACTCCCAATTTGAGCCGAAACCTAATCTCAAAGAAATCGAAATCTCAACTTGAAATTTAAACCCCAACCACACACATATATAAACATAAATGATAAATGCAACAATGAATCAAAAATTTGAAACCTAATCTAACAATAAATGTAAATTTATTCACCTCAAAATGCTTGTTTCTGGATATAATCTCGGTCACTTGATTATTTAAAAACAAAAAAAACTGAACTCTATTGTATCTGCAGTAAAGAAGAACACATTATGAGAACAATAATTCAACAAAATGTGAGATATAAAGGAAAAGAAGCCTGAAACCCTAAAAGGGAACTCGACAAAGAGTGTACTTACAGGAACAAGAGAGAGCGTTAGAGAGAGAGAGCGAAAGGCCAAAGTTAGGTGTATTTGGAGAGAGAGCGGGATCTGATAATGCGATAAGGGAGAGAGAGCGGGAGATCAAATATTTTGGAGCAAATTATTTTTTTAAGGTTTTTATATTTTAGTAAGTGTGCTCAATTTTGGCACACTTTTAAACAGTGCCAAAGTTTGGCACGGTTTTAATGTGTGCCAGATTGTCATTAAACCGTGCCAGATTTTGGCACGGTTTTAAAGTGTGCCAGATTTTTAATATCATGGTGTGCCAAATTGCTGTTTTTGGTGTAGTGTGCTAGATTTTTAATACTCACTTCCAGATGTTTAGACACTTCGATACTATGCTAGTGTGTAAAGCTTATGTGCTTTGTGTCCTATTTTGGGTCGTTTATACCTATATATGTGTGCCAGATTTTCTTTATCATACTTTGCATATATTATATATGGTATGTTTGTTGTATTTGTGAAATTTATTTTTTTGAAAAAATTGAAGAATTTCAAAATAGTTGGTTTCGTTTGCCTTTGAGATTATTATTACACGTGCTTGATTTACATCTTTTTGTGATGATGTCTTATCTTCTACGTGATGCTTCATTTTCATGTTTATGTTTCTACTTCTTTATCTATTTCGGTTAAAAACAAATGGGAGAGAAAATTAAAAGTGAGATTTTTGATGTGTTTGATTTATGGGGGAGAATTTAATTATGAGTTTTATCTTGTTTCAAACTCGATGTGTCATGGGGTGTATTTCTTGTTTCATGTGTGTAGGTTTCCCTTCTGCATTGTTTAAGAAGATTAAAGGATTGAGGGAAGATCAATAAAGGGAAGAAGAAGAAGTTTGAAGCTAAAGAGACTTATGCCATTCCGTTCTAGGGTTAGGAAGGGTGTTAGGATTTTTTTCATAGGAGATTTTTTTATTTAAATTTGGTGTCTGGTTATGTTTATTTGTTTTGTACTGGAATAGCCAAAGGGGGAGATTTGCAAGAACAACTAATCTAATATTATTCATAGTATAGGCCTTTTTATATTTCAGGCTAGTTTGACATATCCCATTACAAATCGTCGCTAACCGTCAAGATGAACCGAAATCAAGCATCTCCAAGTTTGAAGACTTCCCGACATCCCGTAAAGGTATAAAGAAATTTAGAGTTTTAATTAATTTACAATTTTTAGGACGTTTTATTTTTATTAAAAACGAACATGAGCTTTTTATTTTTAGAAGAAAAATAGTTTTGAGTTTAAACCTCGTTCAAATGAGATGGACATCTCGTTCAAACGAGATCGTGATTTTATTAGAAGGGTCGTTCATAGTTTTATCTAACGAGCTTCGATCGAGGGCATACTGTTTTGACTCGTTAGAAGTCATTTGAAGTCTGTTCAAATGAGACTACTTATTTGTTCAAACGAGACTTGCATGTTGTTCAAATGAGTTATCTGCCTCGAAATTTTTGAGCACCCAATAAATACTTTTTCGTGTTCAGTTTTTCTAAGACTTTTTCCAGAACTGTCTCTGCATATCTTTTGAAAAAGGTCTTCATTGTTTTGTATTGTAAAACACTTTTTAATTCATAACGTATATCTTGAAAATCGTTCTTGTGAATTAGTTTAAACCCTAGAAATTTTTGTATCCTTATATACACCTTTATGGTGAAGGCATTGCCATGGTTGACTTGTGATACCCGAGGGAACTCACTACTAAAGACAACGACTGAAGTTGAAGGAGGATTGATGTCTTGCGATTCTTGCTAGGATCATAGTTATTTTTTAGAGATTTACGAAGATTAGCACATTATACTTATGGCGGTTATCAAGTAATCTGTAAGTCGACTGTCTTGTAATATTTCTAAAGTTTCGAATAAAGATTTTACCCGAAAAGTTTTTTTTCTTGAAACTTTTCCTTTATTGTATGCTTGGTTTGATTTATCTATTTTATCACATAGATATATGTTTAGAATAAAAAGATAAAATTGATTAAGATAAAAATTTGGAAATTTTGGCCATCCTTGTCGTGCATATTTATTTTCGGATTCTCATAGTGGTATCAATGCCTGCCACTCTCTCCAAGTGGTGTCAGAGCATTTGTACTTCATTTTAACCGTTTTACAATTAAGAAAACCTTAAGGATGTTGCATATGATTATTGATACTTTAAATGAAAATTGAAATTCTGAAGATAGATCCGTTAAAGGAGACCATCTATCTTACAACATTACTGTTATACAATCAATTCTTTGTTATAACTCATAACTAATGAATTTTTTAAGAATTTAAATTAAAAGTTTTGTCTTATAATTATACAATAAATTTTTCAAAAACCCGCGCATCGCTTTGGGTTAAAACCTAGATTTATCATAATTTTATCCTTTCCCTTGTTGCCACTTTATAGGTTATATTAGAATACTCATATACTATTTTTATTTGTTTAATGATTTTGAAGGCTTTGTTTTTATGTTTTATCTTTCTCTTATTGTCGAGGTACGATAAAAATATTTTGGATTGGAATTGGTTGTCCCACTTAAATGATTTTGAAAGTAAAATGCCATGCCCTATAAAATATTCCTTTATATGCTTGTACCTCGGCTCCATTGTTCAATCTACATTGCAGTTTGTAAGATTCAGGAAACATGTGGAAATTTTCGTATTCTAATGTTGGAGTCGTAATTCATGTATTTCTGGAGTGTTTTGAGCCAACGTGACACGACAAAAGGTTTTTTGGCCATAAAAACAAAACAACACGACACAAATTCATTTTTTAACTCACACGAACACGATCCAAATAGAACATGACACAACACAGCACGACAAGAATTACATAGTTTCTTAAATTTTATACTCAATTAAACTTAAATAGACACGTGAAAACGCCCCGAAGGCCCCCAATTTAAATTCAAACTCTTTTCTACTTCACGAAAAGTGATAATATCCTTTTAAGTATATGCGGAAGCGAAGATGACGGTTCAATTAAAACAAATTAAGAAATTTTAATTTCTATTAAAATTAAAATTAAACCAAGTGAAAATAATTAAATCACACACTTATGTTAATTTCACTTAAACACAATTAATTAAATCCAAGTCCTAGAAAATTTGCCTAAGTCATATTTATCAATTTTACCGAATTAGACCAAACCAATTTTATCAAATTAAAATAAATGACTTGAATTAAATTAACTAAACATTACCCAATATTATTTTAGCACCAAATTAAACATAAGTAGTGATTGAACCAAATTTTATCTTTTTACCTAAGCATGCATTCTAGGTGATATAGCAAGATAAAATTAAACAATGGATCACTACGCCGCGAAGTACGAGGAAAAACCCACAACGGGAAACAACCTCGGATGGCCCTAGCCTTAAGTCGACTAAGTATGGATTTACAAATTACAAGACAGAAAGACTTACAACACTCGACTCGATCCCTCTTAAGACCCGACGCTTCTTCTTGTCAACACCTCCGCCTAGTAGACAACCCTGGAGCTCCACCGGAATCTTGGCCTTCACCAATGAGACAAAGATACACCGTCAACCACACATGGTGCCTTTCACCACATGAGAATGCCATAGAAAAACAAGCTCTTCTTCTTTATGGGATTTAGAAGCAAACCCAAACTTCTCTTGAAACGGATGTAGAGATAAACCGGTGCCAAACACTCCAAGCAAAGTATATATATATATGGAATCTTGGAAAATAGAAACTATGGGTGTAAAACTAAAGTGTATATTCAATTATTCTTGAAAACTTAGACACTTTAAAACATGAACTTTTTCCTTAATAAATTTTTCTCTCAAACTCTCTCTTGGAGATAGTTGTGTATGAAAAGGTTAACTTTCCAAAGTTGGTTCCCGCAGTTAGATATTCAGTCAAAAGTTAGTGGGGAAAGATAATGGGAAAGTGGGTGAAACTGTCAAAAACTGCCATTTAACTATTCCCGCCAAATCTCGTTCGAACGAGATTTATCATTCGAACGAAGTCTCGTTCGAACGGACTTCTAACGACATTCTAACGAAGTTCCAGTGTCTTTAAAAATGAACTCGTTAAAAATCTCATTGGAAATCTTGTTCGAACAGTTATCTCGTTCGAACGACATTTCGAACGAAGTTCCAGTGACCAATATGGGAACTCGTTGGCAAACTCGTTCGAACGACAATGTGGTTCGAACGACAAACTCGTTCGAACGAACTTCCAGAAAGTTTGAAAATTTCTATTTTTAGCCCAGAAACTTTATAAACTTGATTTTAAAGTTTTAATAAAATCTTTCTGAAATAGAACTACAGTTTTAAAATGAACAACACTTTTAATTAAACCTACACCCAATATAAAATGTTCCCAGCTCCTTTATATATATTCAAATGCACTCATACCTTAGGAGCAATAGACCCATGTTGATGACGTAGAAACGAGGCACTTAAACTCGGCATTTTGATGAAGCTTTATACAATTGGCCGCTACGTCTTCAACAAACAAGTCATAGGCTTGGAGGATGATCAATATACTCTATCCTATGACTCAAACATTTTTGTCCGGAATTGAGCCAAAACTAAAAAGGACTCAATTGGAAATTTGTGTCCTTACAAATCTCCCCCTTTGGCTATTCTGGAACAAAAATAAACAAAAAATCCTAAAGGGCCGTCAAGCTCTACTAGACTGACAAAAAGTCCCACCCAAAATAAAATTACAATGCTTGACTCAAACAACCCAAAGGATCAAAATCTTTGCCGGTGAAATTTGCCACTTAGAATAGAATTCCTGCACACTTAAGCAAACACATTAAACGCATAGGGAATATCAAAATATTAAATGCAATTAAATAATTACTCCCCCTAAATTAATTCTCCCTTTTATCAAACAAAATACATACTTAGAAAGACGTATCCCCCTAAGATAAATATCCCTCAACTAAGATACGATAACAATAGGATTAGATACAATAATAGGATTAAATACCATTTCTCCCCCTATCATCCTCCCCCTTTTTGTTTAGGAATAGACAAAGGCTAAAGAATCAAACATTAACTTATATTTCCCAATTAAAACAAATACACCCTCTAAACTAAGCAAGGGATAAGTAGAATGGGATAGCAAGCTAAACATGCATTAGTGCATAAAGTGATGAGAACATTAAAGTACATGGGCAACAAGATCATAACTAATCCAACAAATAATAATGGATACCAACTAGGATGCAAGAAAATGATACCAATAAGATACATAAAGTATTAAGCATGTGATATCAACAAAGAATGCAACAAGATAGATACCAATTATGAATTACGGCATAGATGGACTAGAAAGCAAGACAAAGACTAAACAAAAATATCATACATATACGTACTTTAGATATACCAAAGATGCACACGCACATATATATAGATATAAACACACAAATGACACATACAAAATATAATAGGAGTCTTTCACACTCGTATGGCAAAAATGTGTCATATGGAAACGGAAGTGTTGGGGTGTGAACAAGTAACAATTAAATTTAGACCCAATCACTTAAAACATGTTCACGGAGTTCTCAATTGATTGCAAACTTCATCACATTTGAATATAGCCTCATGTGACAATATAGATTGAACTCAATGAACAAACATACACAATGCATACAAGCCTAGCATGTTATTGATTCTACAAACCAATAGAGTCATGACATTGAAAACGCAACTAGGATAAACGGATATTGTGAAAACCGTTTATATACAATCCAATCTCCCTCAATAAGCATTTATATTAATTTTGAATGAATATATCAATCAAACATAGGCCTTGGCAATTATTTTTTTTAATGCCATATTTTCTTTTAGGTCTTGGACCATGTATTTCTTTTAGGTCCAAACAAATGGTGGCTTACTATTCTCAAAGGATACTAAATTCTTTAGGATCCCTTCCCCGTGAACATTTATATTTATCATTTTTTATTTCTCACAAATCTCACGTGCAACGGATTTTGACACGCACTAGTCCTCCTAGGTTACAAATATGTAGATGACAACATTGGTAGGACAACACCTCACAAAGCTCAAATATACATATGAAGTTAAAATTTCAAAAGAGCTCGATCATGTGTGAATAGAGGAATATAAAAGTAGAATCCATTATATCAATGCAAAATCCAACTACTCCATGTAAGCATGGTAAAGAACATAATAAGGATTGGCAATCTAAACCAAAAGTTCTAGCCACATGGAAGCGTAAAAGATGGGATTCTAACACAAGTGTATGCCACATAAAGTGTCTCAAACTAAAATACACACAAAATAAAAAAATCTTTTTGAGTTTTTGACATTTTTAACAAAAAATAAAAATATATACTAAAAAAAATCATTTGTATTTTTCATTAAGTTCAAATTACTAACAAGGTAAAAACACAAATGATAAGCAAAATATTTTTGTATTTTTTCATTTAATGCAAACAAGTGAAATATAATACAAAAGATAAACAAAAATCATAATTCTAGCATGTGATTAAGCATGGAATACAAAAGATAAAGTATGCAAATAGAACTCACACATTCAACCTTTAGATTTTGCAAGAGAGGAAGCATGTGAAAGTAAATGAGAATAAAATACCCTATCTTGTAAAGATACCAGGTTGAATCTCCTAACCCAAACTAATGAAGAGTGACTATCTCGGGGTGTAGGAATCTTGGCTACCTTGGTTTCCATACTTTGGGATTTTCTAGGACCTCTTTTAAGATCGAAATAAAATTCCTAAGATGACCTTTTCGACCACAATATGAACACTTAAACTCATGGCGAAATAATTTACCTAAGGAGTGATCTCTAAAGGCTTTCCTAGGCGATTCTCCTAAAACGTTTGTTTTGGCTTTTTGAGTTGATTCATTACAAGTATCGAAGCCTAAACCACAAGTGTCATTTTTAATTTGGACCGTTCCTAATATTTTATCTAATTTTTCCGAACGACACTCCAAATTAAATTTGACATTACTAGAGTCTTCTAATTTGTTTTCTAATTCTAGAATGTTAGACTCTAATAACACATTTCTCTCTTCAAACTCGAGAAGCTCCTTTTTCAAGCATTCCATTAAACCTCTAAGGCTATCTCTCTCGCCTTCTACATATTCTAGCTTCTCTCGAAGAGATCTCTCTCATGTCCTAAGGTCTTCCACTAACGCACTATCATCAATGACCTTGATACACTCTTTTAAACAAGCTTCTAACTTCAAATTAGCTCTTTTTAATTTAATAGATTCTTCATAAAGTTCTTGAAAAACATTTTTAAGTTCACTCACATTAACCACTTCTTCATTTTCACTCTCTCTTTCTTCTTCATTCTTACAATCATAAAAAATAAGGGAATCATAAACTATAACCTTGGAAGTGTCATGTGTTTGAATATCTTCATGAGAAGATTCATTATCGGTGCTCACATAACTAGCCATAAAAGCCACAAAATTAGGCTTAGTGGGGGAATCGGGTCCCTCTTCCTTATCACTGTCACTAAGGGTCGCATTATATGAAATGGGTCACTTACCCTCTCTCCTTAGTTTAGTGGGACACTCAGAAGCCCTATGGCCATAACCCTCACAACCAAAACACCTATTTGACTCGTCCCTATTTAAATTTTCATTAATAGTTTTAGGGATCCTCTCTGATTTGTCATGCTTAGAAGTTTCAAATTTCTTAAAGTCATTTTTAAATTTATCTTTGTTAATTTTAAGAAACTTTCAAAATTTCCTAGCAAACAAGGCCATATCATCCGAGTAACTATCACTCTCGCTCTCTACTACTTGTTTTTCCTCTTTTCGGGCTTTTAAAGCAACGCCCTCTTCAATTTTCTTTTCAGTTTTAGAGGGAAACATGCCCAGTTCATAGGTTTGTAAATCACCTACAAGCTCTTCTAATTTCGTAGAGGCTAAAGTTGGTAAAGAATTTAACACAGTCACTTTTGGAATAAATCTATCGGGAAGGGACCTTAAAATTTTCTTTACTACTCGGTTGTCGGGTATTTTCTCTTCCAAGTTAAAAGATGAATTAACAATATCGAAAAGTCTAGCATAAAATTCATCAAAAGTTTCTTTATCATTCATTTTGATAGTTTCAAATTGAGTGGTGAGGTTTTGGAGTTTTGAAGCTTTAATAACACTTGTACCTTCATGAGTGAGTTGTAAAATATCCCACACTTCTTTAGCGATCTCACACGTCATAATGCGTCGAAATTCATCCGGTGTGACAGTGCTAAACAAGGCGTTTAAACCTCGAGAATTAAAGTTTGAAAGTTTAAATTCACCCTCACTCCATCTATCGGCCGGTTTGGGAACACGTTCATTATCTACTAAATGAGTTGGTGGAGACCACCCGTTAACTACTGACATCCAAACCCTCTCTTCGATAGATTTAAGTGTCGATTTCATACACACTTTCCAGTACGCGTAATTAGAACCATCAAAATAGGAAATTTTGAGAATGGAAAAAATTCCATTTTAGCCAAAAATTATTTAAAGGATCTTAACGAAATAATTTATCGCTTTGACTCTGATACCAATTTGAAAATGCCCCGAAGGCCCCCAGTTTTAAATTCAAATTCTTTTCTACTTCACGAGAAGTGATAATTTCCTTTTAAGTATATGCGAAAACAAAGATGATGGTTCAATTAAAACAAATTAAGAAATTTTAATTTCTATTCAAATTTAAATTAAACCAAGTGAAAATAATTAAAACACACACTTATGTTAATTTCACTTAAACACAATTAATTAAATCCAAGTTCTAGAAAATTTGCCTAAGTCATATTTCTCAATATTACCGAATTAAACCAAACCAATTATATCAAATTAAAATAAATGACTTGAATTAAATTAACTAAACATTACCCAATATTTATTTAGCACCAAATTAAACATAAGTAGTGATTAAACCAAATTTTATCTTTTTACCAAAACATGCGTTCTAGGTGATATAGCAAGATAAAATTAAACAATGGATCACTACGCCGCGATGTACGATGTAATACCCCATGATTTTGGAGGCTGAGAAATTAAATTTTTGGGAAAATAAAATTTAATTAAATTGGAGAATTTTAAAATTTGGGAATTTAGGCCCAAAAATAGAGAACATTTCAAAGTATTCCGGATGATGATTTTAAGGGTACCATTGATCCTGGAAGGGTCGAGATAGTCAAAATGTCTGTCATTGGGTTTTATTTCGGTTCTGGATTATTTTTGAGTCAGTTTGACTCGAATTAGAGTAAACGAGTCATTTAAAGTGTGTATTAACATTTAAAATTGGATTTAGTGTTTTAAGAAATTTTGAGGCTTACGGATGAAGCCTTATCATTAGAGAAAGAGAGAAATAGAAAGAGAAAGAGAAAGGAAGAAGGAAAGAAGAAGAAAGGAAGAGAGAGAAGAAGGAGAGCTTGGATATTTCCGGCCCAACCGCGACATCGAGGACGATCCAACCTCTACAAACCTGAGGCAAGTGTTTAATCTTGATAAATAAGTCATTTGTGTATTTCATTTCATAATTTGTGGGTTAAAGAATTTGATTTTTGGGTATTAATATCAAAACCGAAATTTTGAAGATTAAATCTTGAAATTTATGTTTATATAGGGGTTGATGGTGTAGAATTGGTTGGGATTAACCTTGGAGTTGATTTATTAGCCTAGAATCATGATATGATGAAGGTCTAGGGGTTGGAAGTGAAATTCTAGGGTTTTAAATTCATGTGTTTAATGAAGAAGAAGAACCCTTCAAATTCTGCAGACCCGAATCGATTCGCCCCTTAAGCGAATCGATTCGGCTAAGGCAAATTGACAGGTCTGCATTGACCGAATCGATTCGGACCCAAACCGAATCGATTCGGACTGAGACAGAAGCCCAGGCCTTTGGACCCGAATCGATTCACCTAGGAGGCCGAATCGATTCGCTAGGCCGAATCGATTCGGAAACAGGGCATTTTGAGGTATTTTCTCCATACTGATTCCAAACCCTTTTTGGTTGGGTTTGTTGATGTGGGGGACTTCTCTTATGATGTAAGAGATATGTTCTTGGAGACATATAAGGAGTTTCTCACATATTAGGATTTTGGGGACTCCTTAGGGTAATTTGGGAGAAATGTATCCATATATGTATTGGAGTTGCATATGGAGATGGTGGGGAAACCTCATTGAGGTTGGGAATACTAATTATAGATAAAAAGGTATAAATATGATGTGAGGTTGAGAACTCTTAGAGAGTGAGGGGTCTCATATCCTTAGAAACGTTTAAATTAAAGAAGAATAGGTAACCCGATGGGGGTAAGGGTTCATGAAATTAGTTGAACCGTAGGTAAAATTGGGAACGGCTTGGGATCGTACTATCAAATAGAATAGACGGTAGTATAATTCTAGTCAGGATAATTTACACATAATTGGGTGGAAATAATCACATGGGATTCCGATACTTGAAAAAAAGTTGGAATAAGTTGAGGTTTGTAGACTTTTGGTTAGGTGTATACCTTTAGCCAAAATTTGTATTGGAGGTATTGATATGCTCTCGGATATAGGTGGTATGTGTAGTGATGGTTTCCTACACAAAATTTTGGGTGATAAACTTAATGTGGTATATATATGTATATATATACATATGATTTTGGGAGACTATTCATCATAGAAAAAATGATTGAATATGTTTCAAGTGAGAGATTGTATTCACATATTGAGGTAAAATTAAAGAAAATTGTGGTGATGGCCTGTATATAGAGGATTATATATACTTACAGCCGAGTGTATATAGATATCTTATACACATGAATGAGAATTATCTTGCATATATAGAGATATGGATATGTGAACATATTTGTATATATATATATCTATATAAATATGAATATATGGATATATTTATGTTGTGGACATACATGGTATGGATATTTAAATCGTATATGATGGTTTATTTATATAATGGGATCATATGGATGTATATATATTGTGCAAGTGAATGATATATATACTTATGTGGTTAAGCATACCCCTCTTATGCTATCCTTGGGAAGTTGCGTGCGTAGAGGGTGAGCATCCTAGCTAGAAAAGCAGGGTGTGGATATTCCCCAGGTCATAGTCGTCCCGTGTGTTATTATGATATGATTTATATTTTTGGGATGAGACGTGGTTGGTATGTTTCTTCTCATTGCCGGTTTAGAGCTATGACCGCTTCCCGGGACGTCGTGTGCGTGAGTTTACCACGAGATGAGTGTCGTTTAGTCCCACCATAGTGGCCCCAGTATTGCTACATGAGCCGGGTTCTGGGAAGATGATAGCATGATGCAGTTTATCGGCGCTATATATAGCCGGGTATTTATTTGTGCATGGACATTGTACATCATATGTGGTATGTATACATGGTCATGGAAATGGATGATGGTATATATATATATATATATATATATATATATATATATATATATATATATATATATATCCTATAGATAAAGGATATAGAATCTTTACGGAGTACACCTTGGATGATTATGATGTACTAGATTAATGGGGGTTGATGTATCGCATTTAAGGAATATCTCGGTTACATCATCCCAAGGATATTATTGTAGATTTGTAAGATGTTTTTAGATGGTAATTTAAATTCAGTAGTTGTAGTAATATAATATTGTTGTATGGCATAATGGATCTCTAGGATCGACATTGTCAAGGAGTAGTGTAATGGGTTGGTTCCTTGTTTGGATTTCGCTTTGCGAGACACCCCACGCACGAAACGTAGTGCATTGTTGAGATTAGAGAGAAGTTCCATCAATATTTATGTGTGGCATAATGGATCTCCAGGATCGACGTTGACAAGGAGTAGTGTAACGGGGTGGTTCCTTGTTTGGATTTCGCTTTGCGAGACACTCCACGCACGAAACGCAGCGCAGCACAGCGCAGCGTTGAAATTGGGGAGAAGTTTTGTCAATAATAATTTTGTATGCATGTTAATTTGAAATTAAATCATATGTTTCAACCCAAATATAAATGGGTAACATATTAAGAATTCTAATTAAATAAATTATAAACCGGAATCGATTAACCCATTTTGGCATAATCGCTTGTAAACATAATCGAGTAGGATTAGAAAAGGGGTGGATTCTCGGGTTAAGATAGGAAGGTAAATCTCGTGGGTACAGGCTAGGCCTATAATAAGTTAGGTTGTCCTTATAATTGGGGTAATTTAACTAAAATTTGAGGATGCGAATAGGTGCGCGCCTTTAGATGAGAGGTGAGTTGGGGTTCCACGAGAGTGCGATTCCACTTTAATTATGAAATAAGTGCACCGATATTTATTATGCACGGTTAACACACTTGCTAAATATTTTTCACACTCGGGCTCTGATCCATTTATTTTTCTCTCCTGCCTGTATACATATATATATATATATATACTATTACAGGTGTCTGACCGCATGGATGCCGGATGACCTTCTATCCAGAGTCTTGGGAGTCGTGACAGGTGCGGACTGTTGCGGGATGTAGATGGTAGTCGCTTCCTACTTCTTTAAAAATCTAGGTAGGATTAATGTTGTACATCGGGTTTATACCCAAGGGATATTTAGAGATGTGTATATTTATTCCATTTCAGTTATTGTATTGGCTGTGACCCGACAACTTATTCGTGTTTACTTCTTTGTAGTATATTCAGTTGTAGTTATTTATTTCGTTTTAGTCTAGCATATCGTTTTTCACAGTTGTTTCATGCATCTTTATTTCCTATATTAGTAGTGTTATAGTGTTGGTTTGTCAGTCGTGATGTGTTTTATTTAATTTTAACATCTCTCTTATATGATATCGGGTAGTTAGTCCTATATTATATAGTACCGACAGTTGGTGTTGGGACTGAGCCATCTTAGACTCCTGATTTAATATAGTATAGGGATGGCCACCCATTATTATTTTAAGCGGGGTGTTACAGATGGTATCAGAGCATCAGGTTCTTGAGTCCTTAGGATCTATGTGAGTTTTCTACATTCTCCCGTTAACATTCTTGATATAAAGCCCTACAATTAGGACTGTTGTGTTCACTGCGTTGTTTTCTTCTGTGAAGTATATTCACTTGATTGACGTTCTGATAACGATTGCTCTCGTTTCGTTTCAGACGTCGCCTAGATTATGTAGTCTAGAAAAGGATAAGATTAGAGATACAATACCCATAATTGATCTTGGGTACACTCTGATCATGGGTATTTATTTTGCCAATTCCGACGGAGATATTGAGGAGATTTCTAGCAGTGGTTTAAGGTAATTTATCAGCAGTTGAGTAAGAAGGGAAAATTTATTCGAATGGCAAATTTTGGGCTTAGTAAGGAAAGTCTGAGGAGAGATTAGTGTAGTCCTTGGAAGGTTTAGATTGATAAACCCGTCAATCTTTGTTAGGAAACCTGGTGTTGGTGACTTTTACCGATGTGAGGGGGTGGAGTTGTCCCAATACCATGAGTATTACCTTCTAGGATGAGGGAGAAAGAAATTGGGGGCTCAGGTTTGTTGGATAGGACTGAGGGAATTTTCGGTAGTCGCCATCACGTTCTGTCCTTCAAAATGGTTAGGAAGGATTTTGAGGAGGATATTTCTCTTGTGAGGAAATAGGTTTAGGAATAACGATTGTCCTGGAGGAAGTAGAGGACTTTAACTAGGGATTCAAGGATGAGGAAAAGAAATTGGGTTAAGGAAGTATAAGGTAGAATACCTTTCCTTGGGCTTAAATCATGCTTTATGCGATGTTGGGAACGTCGCATGTGAGGTATGAGGAGCGGTTAACCGCTACACCGTAAGGGTGAATAGGATTTCCTTGGAGGAAAGAGTGAGTAAGTATGGCCTTTGTAGGGCATCTTTTGAGAAAATGAATCGTCTCGTGAGGAGATAGTCGAGAGTTATAAAATTAAATTCCGGAGGTGCGAAATGTCGGAGTTTGTTGAGTAGTCGTAGTAAGACTATTGTCTTATGGATAGGTTCGGGTGTGAAAGGGTAGAAATCCAATAAGGGGAGGACTTACCATGTGGCAAATGCTTTGATGCAATGCAAGGGATTAGTATGGTTGGGAGGTTTAGAGTTTGGTAGATTTATTTTGAACGGAGAATTTAGCCCATAGACGTGCTAGTTTTGAGAATTAGGTACTGGTTAGAGTATTGTAATTATTGAGGCCTTGTGTCCTAACCACAAGGTGTTTGTTTGGCGTGTCGGGAGACTCGGAATTTATATATATTATATTATTATATAGGCCTTTGGGTAATATATAAATATATGATTTTTTTTTTAAACCATAACCCTGGTTCAACTAATCTCAATCCCTGACCTAGCTACACAGTAGTGTATTGGGAGGGTTCCTTATTTGGATTTTGCTTGCGAGACCTCCCCCGCACGAAGGTGGCTAGCGTCAGGAATTAAGGAGAGTTCAGCCATTGGGAATTTTAAAACTTTTATATAATTAATATGTTATTATAGATTATATTGGGGGTAGTTATGTTACGACTTGAGGCAAATGGAGCTTAATTATAATTCTACGAGTTGATCTCGGGTACGGGGTGTATGGGCGCCCTGGGTAGTAGGTTGGTTTAAAATCTTTATGGTTCGACGTGAGAACTAGAAAGGATCGGTACAGTGATCCTAAGGCGTTATGTAAGGACTAGATGATATTGAGGTCCTAGGCATGTCTTAGATTTCGCGTGCGAAATTTCTGTAAGGGGGGAAGTATGTAATACCCCACGATTTTGGAGGCTGAGAAATTAAATTTTTGAGAAAATAAAATTTAATTAAATTGGAGAATTTTAAAATTTGGGAATTTAGGCCCAAAAATAGAGAACATTTCAAAGTATTCCGGATGATGATTTTAAGGGTACCATTGATCCTGGAAGGGTCGAGATAGTCAAAATGTCTGTCATTGGGTTTTATTTCGGTTCCGGATTATTTTTGAGTCAGTTTGACTCGAATTGGAGTAAACGAGTCATTTAAAGTGTGTATTAATATTTAAAATTGGGTTTAGTGTTTTAAGGGATTTAGAGGCTTACGGATGAAGCCTTGTCATTATAGAAAGAGAGAAATAGAAAGAGAAAGAGAAAGGAAGAAGGAAAGAAGAAGAAAGGAAGAGAGAGAGGAATGAGAGCTTGGATATTTCCGGCCCAACTGCGACATCGAGGACGATCCAACCTCTACAAACCTGAGGCAAGTGTTTAATCTTGCTAAATAAGTCATTTGTGTATTTCATTTCATAATTTGTGGGTTAAAGAATTTGATTTTTGGGTATTAATATCAAAACCGAAATTTTGAAGATTAAATCTTGAAATTGATGTTTATATAGGGGTTGATGGTGTAGAATTGGTTGGGATTAACCTTGGAGTTGATTTATTAGCCTAGAATCATGATATGATGAAGGTCTAGGGGTTGGAAGTGAAATTCTAGGGTTTTATATTCATGGGTTTAATGAAGAAGAAGAACCCTTCAAATTCTGCAGACCCGAATCGATTCGCCCCTTAAGCGAATCGATTCGGCTAAGGCAAATTGGCAGGTCTGCATTGACCGAATCGATTCGGCCTGAGACAGAAGCCCAGGCCTTTGGACCCGAATCGATTCACCTTGGAGGACGAATCGATTCGCTAGGCCGAATCGATTCGGAATAGGGCCGAATCGATTCGGAAACAGGGCATTTTGAGGTATTTTCTCCATACTGATTCCAAACCCTTTTTGGTTGGGTTTATAGATTTGGGGGCCTTCTCTTATGATGTAAGAGATATGTTCTTGGAGACATATAAGGAGTTTCTCACATATTAGGATTTTGGGGACTCCTTAGGGTAATTTGGGAGAAATGTATCCATATATATATTGGAGTTGCATATGGAGATGGTGGGGAAACCTCATTGAGGTTGGGAATACTAATTATAGATAAAAAGGTATAAATATGATGTGAGGTTGAGAACTCTTAGAGAGTGAGGGGTCTCATATCCTTAGAAACGTTTAAATTAAGGAAGAATAGGTAACCCGATGGGGGTAAGGGTTCATGAAATTAGTTGAACCGTAGGTAAAATTGGGAACGGCTTGGGATTGTACTATCAACTAGAATAGACGGTAGTAAAATTCTAGTCAGGATAGTTTACACATAATTGGGTGGAAATAATCACATGGGATTCCGATACTTGAAAAAAAGTTGGAATAAGTTGAGGTTTGTAGACTTTTGGTTAGGTGTATACCTTTAGTCAAAATTTGTATTGGAGGTATTGATATGCTCTCGGATATAGGTGGTATGTGTAGTGATGGCTTCCTACACAAAATTTTGGGTGATAACCTTAATGTGGTATATATATGTATATATACACATATGATTTTGGGAGACTATTCATCATAGAAAAAATGATTGAATATGTTTCAAGTGAGAGATTGTATTCACATATTGAGGTAAAATTAAAGGAAATTGTGGTGACGTCCTGTATATAGAGGATTATGTATACTTACAGCCGAGTGTATATAGATATCTTATACACATGAATGAGAATTAGCTTGCATATATAGAGATATGGATATGTGAACATATTTGTGTGTGTATATATATATATATATATATATATATATATATATATATATATATATATATATATATATATATATATAAATATGAGTATATGGATATATTTATGTTATGGACATACATGGTATGGATATTTAAACCGTATATGATGGTTTATTTATATGATGGGATCATATGGATGTATATATTTTGTGCATGTGAATGATATATATACTTATGTGGTTAAGCATACCCCGCGTATGCTATCATTGGGAAGTTGCGCGCGTAGAGGGTGAGCATCCTGGCTAGAAAAGCAGGGTGTGGATATTCCCTAGGTCATAGTCGTCCCGTGTGTTATTATGATATGATTTATATTTTTGGGATGAGACGTGGTGGGTATATTTCTTCTCATTGCCGGTTTGGAGCTATGACCGCTTCCCGGGACGTCGTGTGCGTGAGTTTACCACGAGATGGGTGTCGTTTAGTCCCACCATGGTGCCCCAGTATTGCTACGTGAGCCGGGCACTGGGAAGATGATAGCATGATGCAGTTTATCGGCGCTATATATAGCCGGGTATTTATTTGTGCATGGCCATTGTACATCATATGTGGTATGTATACATGGTCATGGGAATGGATGATGGTATATATATATATATATATATCCTATAGATGAAAGGATATAGAATCTTTGCGGAGTACACCTTGGATGATTATGATGTACTAGATTAATGGGGGTTGATGTATCGCATTTAAGGAATATCTCGGTTACATCATCCCATGGATATTATTGGAGATTTGTAAGATGTTTTTAGTTGGTAATTTAAATTCAGTAGTTGTAGTAATATAATATTGTTGTATGGCATAATGGATCTCTAGGATCGACATTGTCAAGGAGTAGTGTAACGGGGTGGTTCCTTGTTTGGATTTCGCTTTGCGAGACACCCCACGCACGAAACGTAGTGCATTGTTGAGATTAGAGAGAAGTTCTGTCAATATTTATGTGTGGCATAATGGATCTCCAGGATCGACGTTGACAAGGAGTAGTGTAACGGGGTGGTTCCTTGTTTGGATTTCGCTTTGCGAGACACCCCACGCACGAAACGCAGCGCAACACAGCGCAGCGTTGAAATTGGGGAGAAGTTTTGTCAATAATAATTTTGTATGCATGTTAATTTGAAATTAAATCATATGTTTCAACCCAAATATAAATGGGTAACATATTAAGAATTCTAATTAAATAAATTATAAACCGGAATCGATTAACCCATTTTGGCATAATCGCTTGTAAACATAATCGAGTAGGATTAGAAAAGGGGTGGATTCTCGGGTTAAGATAGGAAGGTAAATCTCGTGGGTACAGGCTAGGCCTATAATAAGTTAGGTTGTCCTTATAATTGGGGTAATTTAACTAAAATTTGAGGATGCGAATAGGTGCGCGCCTTTAGATGAGAGGTGAGTTGGGGTTCCACGAGAGTGCGATTCCACTTTAATTATGAAATAAGTGCACCGATATTTATTATGCACGGTTAACACACTTGCTAAATATTTTTCACACTCGGGCTCTGATCCATTTATTTTTCTCTCCTGCCTGTATACATATATATATATATATATATATACTATTACAGGTGTCTGACCGCATGGATGCCGGATGACCTTCTATCCAGAGTCTTGGGAGTCGTGACAGGTGCGGACTGTTGCGGGATGTAGATGGTAGTCGCTTCCTACTTCTTTAAAAATCTAGGTAGGATTAATGTTGTACATCGGGTTTATACCCAAGGGATATTCAGAGATGTGTATATTTATTCCATTTCAGTTATTGTATTGGCTGTGACCCGACAACTTATTCGGGTTTACTTCTTTGTAGTATATTCAGTTGTAGTTATTTATTTCATTTTAGTCTAGCATTTCATTTGTCATAGTTCTTTCATGCATCTTTATTTCCTATATTAGTAGTGTTATAGTGTTGGTTTGTCAGTCGTGGTGTGTTTTATTTAATTTTAACATCTCGCTTATATGATATCGGGTAGTTAGTCCTATATTATATAGTATCGACAGTTGGTGTTGAGACTGAGCCATCTTAGACTCCTGATTTGATATAGTATAGGTCTGGCCACCCGTTATTATTTTAAGCGGGGTGTTACATATGAGGAAAAATCCACAACGAAAAACAACCTCGGACGACCCTAGCCTTAATTTCACTAAGTATGGATTTACAAATTACAAGACAGAAAGACTTACAACACTCGACTCGATCCCTCTCAATCCCCGGCGCTTCTTTTTGTAAACACCTCCGCCTAGTAGACAACCCCGGTGCGCCACCAGAATCTGGACTTCACCAATGAGACATAGGTACACCGTCAACCACACGTGGTGCCTTTCACCACATGAAAATGCCGCAGCAAAACAATCTCTTCTTTTTTATGGGATTTAGAAGCAAACCCAAACTTCTCTTCAAACGGATGTAGAGATAAATCGGTGCGAAACACTTCAAGCAAAGTATATATATATGGAAGCTTGGAAAACAGAAACTATGGGTGTAAAACTAAAGTGTATATTCAATTTTTCTTGAAAACTTAGACACTTTAAAACATGAACTTTTTCCTTAATCAATTTTTCTCCCAAATTCTCTCTTGGAGATAGTTGTGTATGAAAAAGTTAACTTTCCAAACTTGGTTCCCGCACTTAGATATTCAGTCAAAAGTTAGTGGGGAAAGATAATGGGAAAGTGGGTGAAAACTGTCAAAAACTACCATTTAACTATTCCCGCCAAATCTCGTTCGAATGAGATTTGTCGTTCGAACGACCTTCTAACTACATTCTAACGAAGTTCTAGTGTATTTAAAAATGAACTCGTTAGAAATTTCATAGTAAATCTCGTTCGAACAGTCATCTCGTTTGAACGACATTTCGAACGAAGTTCCTGTGGCCAATATGGGAACTCGTTGGCAAACTCATTCGAACGACAAACTCGTTCGAACGACATTTCGAACGAACTTTCAGAAAGTTTGAAATTTCTATTTTTAGCCCAGAAACTTTATAAACTTGATTTTAAAGTTTTAATAAAATCTTTCTGAAATAAAAAAAACAGTTTTAAAATGAACAACAATTTTAATTAAACCTACACATAATATAAAATGTTCCAAGCTCCTTTATATATATTCAAATGCATTCATACCTTAGGAGCAACGGACCCATATTAATGATGTAGAAATGAGGCACTTAAACTCGGCATTTTGATGAAGCTTTTTACACTTGGCCGCTACGTCTTCAACAAACATGTCATAGGCTTGGAGAATGATCAATATACTCTATCCTATGACTCAAACATTTTTGTCCGAAATTGAGCAGAAACTACAAAGGACTCAATTGAAAATTTGTGTCCTTACAGCACGATAGGCCAAAAAAAACACTCATTTAAACATAAATAAATATGATAACCTGAATAAAAACATGACTCATAATTTTAACACAAGCACGACAAAACATGGTTAATAGTTTTGATTTAAACACGGCACGACACGACTTCAGGGCAAAAAGACTCAACATGAACACGATATATCATGCCAATTTTTTCGTCATTTCTATAATTGTCACCCTTAGTCGTATGCCAAGTGCTTGCAAAAATCTAGCACGAACTTTTCATTTTCAAGTGACTTTTGGCTTGGATTTATTGTAGACACTTATGTTCATTTCTCATTTTTAGATCTATAATATTTTTGTTCATCTGTATTAAATTTTAATACTTAAATGTTAAATATGTTTTCGGACATTTGCTTGACATTTTTTTAAAATATTTTCTTATTTTGCAAAATATATATCTATACTAATAGTATAAAACGGAAGAAAAAAGTTATTTCTCCCTCACAGCTAAGGTGTACACGTGGAGACATATATTCAGTCCCCTTTGAACCATTCAGAGGCCTCTCAAAAGTTTTCAACCTTTGAGTTTTAACACGTGTACAGAATAAAATACCCCTTTTTGCATTAAGAAGAAGCCTCCATTTCATACCGTGACACCCCAATTTCGGATGTCAAGACAAAAAACTTTTTTTTCTTTAATTTCATTTGAGTAAATTCATTTTATCGCATACTTGATTTATTGATTTGTGTCGCAAAAATATAATTCGCTTGTTTTTATCAAATGGCGTTCGTTGATTAAAATTATATCATTATGATAAAGAGTTTTGCCAATAATAATTAAAGAAAGTCTACATCATCCTGTCTAATTATAAATCAAATTAAAAATACTTTCATAAAAGTTCACATGATAAAAACTAGTGCTTGAAATTAATTTTCACGTTTAAAATGAATAGTAAATAGAGCTCTACTGGCAAGTAAATCCTTCCCTACCTCTCATAATTTCCTTGATTTTATCTTTCCCTGAAGAACCTGGGGGAGTTGGAAAATGGTGGGGTATGAGCATGAGCTCAGTAGTAAAAATACTAGAAGAGTATTACGTAGAAAGGAATATCTATACATATATAGTGTATTTTAGTAATTATGATATCATCCTTCATTTGATCAAGTATTCTTATGCAAGATGGATATTAACCATAGAATGTACATAATGGGCATGTAACCCGGGCGATGAGCCCACTCACACTTGATCTTTATTTTAATACTACTCGTATCTCGTTAATTTAATCATTAACGTACTTTCATAATTTTCAAGTTGTTTCACAAACTTACTTTTACATTAATGAATGCCATGTTCAAAATCATCTTTTCACTTGATTAACGGAGGTCACCAATCCCTTTTGTATTTAAGAACTTTCACTGACTACCACAAATGCTACACTATTCTAATTGATTAATGATTTTGGATCTAAGCCGAAGTTGTACCCCAGGTCTCCGGGACCTTCTTAAATTATCTTGGTTGCTCCGAGTATCTTTTAGTCATTACATCTTTGTAACCCTATTATTTTTCTTTTTTCTTTTTCTTTTTTCTTTTCCATTTCCATTTCCATTTCTTTTCCTTTTTTCTTTTATCCTTTATTTTACACATCAGTCGATGAGGCCACAATACCTGGGACGAGACTAGTCCTGACACTTTATTTTCAAGTTTCACACTGTATAAAAATTTTGTTTTCATTTTACCTTAGTCTAGATATTTCATCTTTTGAAAACAACTTTAACTACCAAAACTTAACCTTTGAGTTCACATACCCACTTCACACGCTTTCTTGTGTGTTTTCACTATTCACACACTCTAGTAAACTTTCATTTTATTCATTTTGCTAAAATATTACTTTTCATCTATACTTTTTAAAATATGAGTTTTCATGATAGACTTTAAAGTCCAAGTCTTTAACTAGATTTCTCTTAGTTTTGTAAAATCATTCTTAAGTCCATATTTTACATAAAATGACACTTTTATGCTAAAATATTTCTTTTGTTATTTCATGGTTTTCTCATTTTGTGACTTTACCTTTCAAAACATTAATTTTGAATTTTCTACCTTATTTCTTATCATTTTATCATTTCTTATTCTTTCCATAAAACTAACTTTCCAAACAATACTCAATTTGCAAATGTTATTACTTAGTTCAAACTTTTCGTAAAATCATACTTTTGGCCCGAAAACTATACTTTTGGAATTTCAAGACTTGTCTTACAAATTGATAACTTGTCTTTATTATTTTTGTTCCTTATATCACTTTGGACCTTAGCTTTTCAATATTACACATTTGAACACCCATGCTTTTACTACTTTTATACTTAACACCCATGGACTTTTTTCCATGCTTTTACAACTTTTACACTTAACACCTATTTACTTTTTTTTTTCTTCAATATTCTCAAACTTTGTTTATTTAAATTGTATTATTTTATGCGATTAGAATGCTAAAATTTTCAGGTCTATTATATTATTTCAAAATCTCATTTTAATATATTTTCAACATATTTAACTCGTTTATCCCAACTACACGAGTTTATGTTCATAAAAGTAGGATTTTATGCCAATAAAAGATAATAAATGTTTCCTACTATTTCTTCATAAGTTTAATATGATATTTTACATGAAATCAGTAAGTCTAATAAGATTTATGCAAGAAATAACTTTCTTAAACATTTTAAATTTATCTTTCTTTCAAACTTTAACTTTCATCCATTTTTATCACATATTCTTAAACATATATTCATATGTAGTGATGATAAGTGTAAGTAGTCATGTAAATCATATATATATATATATAGCATGATTTTATTTCAAGCTTGAAAATAGTGTAGAATGCCTATTGATTCCTTTGATTAAGAGGTTGAAAGAAAACCCAATAAATTCTTAGCTCCTTTTCAAGCGTTTTTCTCCAAAATAACACCTTTAACACCCTTCTTAACCCTTAATAATGGAAGGGTGTAATGGTGGTCTTGTAAGCTTGATATATAAAGATAATTATGAGAACTTAAGCTACTGAAATGGGCGAGGAAGGGGACACATAGGTCTTAGTTTAGGAGATGATTTACTTTGTGTCCAGATTAGGTGAATGTGAATGCAAAGTCTCTTACCCCTCTTGCCCTAATATATATACTAATGGTTTCCCATCACTCAATGATTAAACCACAATATTAAATGGGTAGGGAGACAAGTATTAAGTTTAAAATTCCTAGGAGGGATGACTTCTTTTCCATCCCATATCACTAAAAGTTACCTTTCTGTGAGAAAAAATAATTTCGTCACGAATTGAGTGGGATGATGTTAAATTGGTGGCAAATTAATAATATTTGTCACTAAATAATCATAAAATTTTTAGCACCATCATTCCCGCGTGCTAAAATTTTTCACTTATCTATTCGTGATAAAATTTATATACATCTAGTGACAAATACGTTTATCACAAAAAACATTTATTTGGTGACAAAAAAATCTCCTCACTTATTACTTTAAAAAAAAATAACAAAACCCTTTCATATACCCATTCTTCTAGACCCTCACATCATCCCCTCCAATATTACACCCCATCTCCCTCCATTTTATGGAGTCCATCATCCACGACCATTTTGGTTAAGAGTCCCTGTCTCCCTCAATCATCCACATCATACTCAACAACCCTCAAAGGTAAGAGTGCTAATCATTTTTTTTATAAAAAAGTCATAATCCTCCCATCGTTTTTTTCTACAAAAGAGTACTTACCTTTAACATCGTACTCAGCAACCCTCAAAGGTAATAATATCCATCAACATCATTTTTTAATTCTCCTTCAACAAATACGTAATCAATTTTACTCAACATCGATATAGGCAACCCAGGAAGATCTGTCATTAAGTCTCGAGACCACAAGACACTTGTGCCCGATTCTATTAATTCTTCTGCTTCTAATAGGTACCACTGTGTATAAATATATATGTAAGATTTTGTAAATTTTTGTTTATGGGTTTTTGCTCATAAAGCTTTTGTCGCTGTTTTGTTCTATTTGGTGCATTATACATGGGTGGTTGGTGAATCATTGGATTTATTATGCTATTTTTTGTAAATCAGTTCTAAGAATTTAGGTTGGGATAGGCTGATGTTAATATAAAATTGATTTATGATAAAATATAAAAAATAATGGTAGATAATAAGGGTAATTTCTAAATACTAATAACAATATTATAAATTCCATGGTGATAATTTATAAATTCTTTTAAAGTCAATAAAATGGGAAATGATTTAGAACTTTTTTTTTTCTAATACCATTCAAGTATATTTTTAATAAGCCATCATCCCATTCATGTGAGTTTGTGTGTATTAGAAGAGCACATACCTAATCGATTCTCGATTTTCTTTTGACACACACACACATGAATAGATACCTAATTTCTCTTCTTCTGACACCCACACACCCACATGACATTTGATGAGAGGATTTTCTTTAATGTTTGAGCTATAAGTACACTAATTACGAATAATTAAATATGATGTGGACAAAAATGTAGTAATGTAATTTTTCATGTGAATTTTGTAAATGTATTAATTTAAACATAGATATAGTATGTTTTTTAAACTAAATATTGTAATATGTTGTGTAATTCATTTAAAGCGAGCATGTAGGAAAACTTTAGTGGCCCATGTACGGGAAAGTAAAAGTAATCTCTAGTAATATATAAAATTGTAGTAATCTATGCATGTGTCTAACTCTATGTAAAGAAATGTGATTTAATTTTCATCTCAGACTATTTGTTATGTGTAGATACTGAGCGGGCGACTATAGTGCAATAGATTATCATGCGAAAGTAAACTAGTGCTGAATAAACCTAAATTACCTATGAGTTTTATAAATTATCAAGATGGACCAATTTAAACTTTTCTTAAATTGATAATTATCTACAAACTAATTTGAGTTTGGCAAGTTATTAAATCTCCTAATTATTATCTTTAATTAAACTAGATGATTAAAAAGATAATAATCAATTCAGTTTATGTAGGTGTGTTTCCAGACATTAATCCTACTTTTTCGAGTTAGGTGATTAATGTAGAAATTAAAGCACGCGGTGTTTATTTTAAGTTCCAAAAACCCTTCCTCTGGAAAAACAACGGACCCTCTACGGTTACCTAGTATACCAAGTCCACTAAAACAAAATAAAAAGGGAACGATTCAGAAACATTCAACAAGACTCAAAGCAACATAAATAAAAATAAGCTATCACCCATCACGACCAAGCTTTTCTCTGCTCTGGTTGCTCTTCCGAAATTATCCTCACTATGAAACTCTTATTCACTTTGCTTTCTCCACATCTCAGCCTCCCCTCTAGTGTCCTTAGCGCAGGTTGGCTCAGCGCCTATTGATTCTTGATAATGACTAACGGTAGTGCAGTGCTTTTGTGATGTGTCCTATTTTATATGACACACTCACCCTTACTATTACAACCCAAATGATATGCAACAATTTTATTTCCTAAATATCTTAACAAATATTATATTCAAGATCTTCTAAGTCAAGCTATCTTGACTTAGGCTGTTCTAAAATTCTTTTACCCAAATATTCTGAACAATCAGATTTGGCAAAATATGAACACAATAATTCCAGTGCCTAAGTGAGAAGTGGTGTTCTATTGAGTGATTTATACATGATAGGTAAATGTATGTTCCTGAAATAACTTTAAAGATCAAGTAATCATATATAGTTTTACAATACAAATAAAAATAATATATGATTGTAAATATGTAAACACTTCAAGTACTCAGTCAAATAGCATGAAACTGTTTTAAGAGTAGGTTTAAATGAAAATCATATTTTAATCTAATACCATATAGGGTCCATCTTGAACAGTCCAATAGTTCGGTATCTTCAGTCCAATATCAGTTCTGATTTATCAAATGGAACATGTCAAGTTCTTGTATATATAGTCTCAGATCAAGAATGGTCAAGTTCAAATATCAGTTCAAAGGGACAATATAGTATTCCTTAATTTTCGAATAGGTTCACAATGTTATTTGGCTTAATTATTTAAACCTTAAATGTGATATACTTTATTACAAACCAACTTTCTTGAATATGTTTAAAACAAAATGTTTTAAAACTAAGATGGATTCAGAACAAAAGAACTATCAAGATAACCAAAATACACAAAACAGATTTATGTGTGTAGTGTTCAACTTATCACAGATATCAGATCTAAAAAATAGATTAAGCAAGGTAACAACAATCATACAAATCAGGAACAAAACTACAAGATTTGTGGTTTTGTGTTTGTAGTGTTTTATTTATAGAATATAATCAGCAAAAACACCACACAAAATAGATCTACAAAATACAGATCTATATAAAAATATGTAGACCAAAAAAATACTCACAATAGATTTTTAAACTCGACAAATCATATATGGAGAGGTGAGGTTCTGGGATTATAAAATCTTCACGAACATGAACCTCGAGAGACTTTGAAATGAATAAAACATTATTTGCAGCAAATACACACAAATCGAAATTTTTTATCGTGAAAAATATTCAAGTGTATACTCTTTATCTCTTTCTAAAATTCAACAGAGTTTTGGCTCTTAAAAAGATTTTCTCGGATTAAAAAAATGAGACCCAAAGAACTGAATTTATAGAGATAAAAGGTGTGGTCTGATTTATTAAAATAGATAGCACAAGGATTACCACAAAAAGTTTTTAGACTTCGATAAAAATCGATCGTGTGGCTGAGAAGAAAACATAAAATAGTTGCTTAGAACTCGAACGCGTGTATACACTGTAAAAATAATAAGAAATATTTATAACATGAAATTAATTCTTATAGGATCTTAATATAATCATGCAATCACAAATTCATTTTTAACTACAAATTATATGAAAAATACCTTTTTTCCATGAAGACTTGATTTTTTTGTAGTCCTTAATGTGTCTTGAGAAAATCTCATCCAAATGATTCAGAATCTCTTTAGAAAACAGCTAGAAGTCTAAAATATGGAAAATTTGAAAAATCAGGATATTCCCTTCCTAGACTAAATATATTTTTGTGTGTTCTTGTGTAGCACATGGTGGAGATTGGTTCACTATATATAGGGTGGAAGGGGACCCATAATTCCTTTTAAAACTCATCATCTACCATCCACCAAAGTAGCTAAATGGACTCACAATATAGTGACCTTTAGAATAATAATTTTTCTAAGATTAATACATTAATTTAATCAAATTCGTCCCTTATTTGGACCACACTAATTAGGAGAATAAAATTAATTTATTTAATTAATAATTACAAAATTTGGCCGAATTTTGTAATTATTAAATAATTAAATATTAATTCTAACAGTCTCCCACTTGGTCCTAATAAGGTTATACATAACGAATTGATTAACAAAAGTTGCGCAAGTATCTTAAAACATCATCAAGCACTTTAACTGAATACTTCATTAGTGTGAGTCATGGTGGTTCCACACTAATTCTAGAGCATGGTTCCTTCCATGTACAACGCCACCAATGTCATATTTAATAAGGATAAATATGCGAGTTATCATAATGGTCTCATAATGTCTTTATAAAAAGACTATTTTTGTCACATTCAGTCATTCGCATGCATGTATATAATTAAGACATAAATTTAGAATTCAGAAACTCTTTATTGATATCAAAAGTTGTGTTAAATAACTAAGCAAATAGCAGTTACACAATTAACTACTCAAGACCCCTCTCTTTAGCATGTTGCAAAAATATCTTTGGAGATAGCCCTTTCGTTAAAGGATCTGCTATATTATCATCAGTACTGATATGTTCAATTGACATAGTTTATTTCTGAACTTCTTCTTTGACAGATAGATACTTCATCTCAATATGCTTAGTTGCTTTCGAATATCTTGAAAAGAAGACTGCTGCGATATTATCACAATAAATCTTCAGCAGCTTAGATACTGAACCCATAATACTAAGTCCTGAAATAAAATTTTGCAGCCATAACCCATGATTTGTAGCTTCAAAACAAGCCACAAACTCAACCTCCATAGTTGAAGAAGCGATGGCACTCTGTTTAGCACTTTTTCATGAAATGGCCCCTCCTGCCAGAAGGTAAATATAACCCGAAGTGCTTTTCTTGCTATCAAGGCATCCTCCAAAATATGAGTCTGAATAACCAATCACCTCAAGGCGACCGAATTTCCTATAAGTGAGCATGTAGTCTTTGGTTCCTTGCAAGTACCTTAACACTTTCTTTGCAGCCTTCCAATGGAAGTCACCCGGATTACTTTGATATTTGCCCAACATCTAATGGCAAAATTAATATTCGGTCGAGTATAAACCTGTGCATATAATAAACTGCCTATAAGAGAAGCATATGACACTCCTTTCATGTGATCCCTTTCCAATTCAGTTTGGGGACATTGACTTAAACTAAATTTATCCCCTTTTAGAAGTGGAACATTAATAGGATTACAATTTTTCATGGCAAACCTTTGTAAAACTTTGTTAATGTAAGTCTTTTGAGACAATCCTATCAATCCACGTGATCGATCAAGATAAATCTCTATCCCGATCACGAAGGATGCCTCCCCCAAATCTTTCATTTCAAAGTTTTGTGAAAGGTACTTCTTAGTGTCATTTAGTAAACCAATACCATTGCTGGCGATAAGCAAATCATCAACATATATGACCAAAAATACAAACTTACTCCCACTGGTCTTTAGGTATATACACCGATCAACGGTGTTTTCCTTAAACCCAAAAGATGTAATTGTATGATGAAACTTAAAGTACCATTGACGAGAAGCTTGTTTAAGTCCATATATGGATTTGTTTAACAAACAGACTTTGTGTTCCTGTCCCTTTTGAATGAAGCCCTTTGGTTGTTCCATATAGACTTCTTCCTCTAAACTCCCATTAAGAAAAGTTATTTTAACATCCATTTGATATAGCTCTAAGTCATAATGAGCTACTAGTGCTAATATGATTCTAAGTGAATCCTTCTTTGAAACAGGAGATAAGGTTTCACTATAATCAATGCCTTCTTTTTTAGTAAAACCTTTGGTAACAAGTCTTTCATTATGTCGTTCGATCTTGCCATTTGAGTCACGTTTGGTCTTATATATCCACTTAGACCCGACTGCTTTATGACCTTTAGGCAAATCGACTAAATCCCAGACTTGATTAAAATCCATAGATTTTATTGCATCATTCATGGCATTAATCCATTTATTAGAATCAATGCTAGACACAACTTTTTCACAAAAGACCGGATCATCAATATCTCCAATGTTAAATTCATTTTCTTGAAGATACACCACATAGTCATCCGAAATAGCCGATCTTCAATTTCTCTGAGACTTTATTAAAGATATGTCTCGTGGTGTTGCAATAATAGGTGCATTTAGTGGTTATTCAGTATGTGGTTCATCCATTTGTTCTTCATTGTTGTTCGGAGCAGTAGTCGATTTAACAACATCAGTACGAACAATAGGAACAGAAGGAACCTCATTGTGATTATCCAGAATTCTTAGAAGAGGAGGAGTTTCCTTAATTTAATGAATAATCACATCTCTAACTGCATTACTCCCACTAACTTCACCATGTTCAATGAATTTAGCATTTCTGGTTTCAATAATTCTTGATGTCTGGTTAGGACAGTAGAACTTATACCCTTTTGATTTTGCTGGATACCCAATAAAATAACAAGTTAACGTTCTAGGCTCCAACTTCTTTTCATGTGGATTATAAATGTGTGCTTCTGTTTCACATCCCTAAACACGAAAATGACTTAAAGAGGGTTTCCAACCTTTCCATAATTCAAAGGGAGTGTTTGAAACTGGCTTAGTAGGAACCCTATTTAAGATATGTGTAGCAGTCATAAGAAACATAGGCAAATCAGTTCTACTTATCGTACTCCTAACCATTTTAATAAGAGTACGGTTGCGCCTTTCAGTGACACCTTGCCAAGGTGAACCTGGCATGGTGTATTGTGCGCAGATACCTAAACGTTCAAGGAGTTTAGTAAAAGGACAGGGATGTTGTCCCGTTTCATCATATTTTCCATAAAACTCACCACCTTTATCTAATCGAATGATTTTTACATTTTTGCCCAATCGTCGTTCTACTTTTGTAATATAAACCTCAACCGCGTTAACGGATTGAGTTTTATCATTTAACAAATACAATGTGCAATATCGGGAAAAATCATCTATAAAAGTGATAAAGTATTTTTCTCCTTCAATAGAAGGAACATCAAAAGGACCACAAATATCTATATGTATAATTTCAAGAAGCTGGGTGCTTCTTGTGGATCCTTTCTTTGTATGTTTGGTATGTTTACCCTTAATACAGTCCACACATACATCGAAATTAGACCAATTTAGATTAGGTATAATTCCCTCTTTAATAAGCCTTTCAAGTCTTTCTCTGGATATGTGTCCTAATCTTTTATACCACAAGTAAGCAGAATTATCATTAAATGAGAGACGTTTAGTTCCAATATTACTATGCAGAGATAATAAAGATTCCAAAAAATGAGGATCAAGATTAATTTGAAACAAACCATTAGTCAAAAAACCCGAGAAAAAAACAGAATTATTCTTATATAATGTAAAACCATTATTTCGAAAGTGAAAAGAAAAGCCCCTTATTGAGAGTTTAGACAAATGAATTAAATTTCTTGAAACAGTGGGTACAAAAAGAGTGTCTTCAAGATCCAAATAAATGCCAGGTTGTAATTTTAAACGAAAAACTCCAATAGCTTCAACTTTTGCTTTGGCCCGATTTCCCATGTAAAGAATATCTTCATTTTGCTTTATTTCCTGAATGGATAGGAAGCCCTGTATAGTATTTGAAACATAACATGTAAAACCCGAATCAATCCACCATGTGTTAGAAGGAACATCAATCAAGTTTGATTCGAAACATACATAAGCACAAAGTGTACCTTTCTTTTCAAACCAAGCTTTACGCTTTATGCAGTCTGTTTGAAAATGCCCCTTCCCGTGATAGAAGTGACATGTGACTGCTGATTTTTCCTTCTTTTGGTTGGAAGGACCAGGACCGCGCTTTATGCCCTTTCTTTTCTTTTTCTTACCATCTCCTTTATTGGCCATCACATTTGCCACTTGCAATTTAGGCACCTTAATATTTTGCTGCTTAAGAATTCTTTCTTCCTGAACTAACATGATTTGTAGTTCATTAACATTCCATTTATCTTTTATGGTATTGTAATGAATCTGAAAAGACCCATAATCAGAAGGCAAGGAATTGAGGACAAATCGGACTAAGAAATAATCGTCCACTGAACATCTTAAGGTCCTTAGTTTGACAGAAATATTAGTCATTTCAATAATATGTGTGTTCATGGTCTTAGTGCCATCGAACCACATAGTGGTCAAGTCAGCCATAAGTTTCTCAGTCAGGGATTTGTCAACAGTGCGAAACCTTTCCTTAATATTTGATATTGTTTGGCATTGGTGGTTTCAGGTAGGGAGGACTTTACATTTGGTGCAATGCACATTCTGATAAACATTAGACATAGCCTATTTGATTTGAACCATGTGTTGTAAATTAACACATCATCCTCACTGCTTTGTTCAGTAATAGCAGTGGATTCATCAGTAAGAAGTGCTATGTCAATGTCCATAACACCAAGGCTAAATTCGATTTGCTCGCACCATTCCGACAGATTAGTTCCGTCAAATTTTGAAAAGGTTGAGGCTTGGAAAAACAGGTTAATATTTTCTGCAAATTGTTCACTCTAATTAAAAAATAACACACATAACTAAAATTTGCAAGGAAATGAATATATAAAATTGTCAAATTTTGATGGCAGAATCATATCAATTGTGTCAGAACTTGACCTTTAATATTTATTAAATCACAAAACCATAAGAGCAAAAAATCTTCAATGGAATTTTAATACAGAAAACTGTGATTTAATAAATGCATTATTGGACATTTAATATTCAATTATAATTCTAAAGTTGATTAACTCTATATAATTACAAACTTTAGAATAAACATAAAGTTGATATTTTCTGTAATGAGTCATTGGCCTGTGTTTGGCACGAGACACTTCAATCGAAATATCAAAACAGTAATATTTAATATTCAATGTTATAAATCACTAGCCTGTGTTTCACACGGGACTTATAAAAATATGAATATTAAATTTAAAAAAAATATATTTTTAACATTCGATGTTATGAATCATTGGCCTGTGTTTTGCACGAGACTCATAAAAATATCAATATTAAAAATTCCAATATATTTAATATTCACTGCTATGAACCATTGACCTGTGTTTGGCACGAGACTCATAAAAATATGAATATTAAAATAGTCTAATAACCTAGTATATGAAATATGTTGGCCTGTGTTTGGCACGAATATTCAACTAAAACAGGATTATTAGAACAAGGTTTATAAAACAGTTCTAGATGCAACACTTATATAATATAAAAATATGAAATTTTGCCAAAAATGAAAAAAATGAGTTAGCAACATGAATCTCTAGAAAATCAGTCCAGAAACTCAAAACTTTCGACGGAATTAAAAAATAAATTTTTTGTTGTGAGATATGATCCCCGAGATTATTTTCATAAATGGCAAATTTCGAGTTTTGATGGCCTAGATGATCTCGGATCGCCGAAAAACAGATTATGACACAACCGAAGGTGGTGAAAATCGGTCTTTGGCCCGTTTCCAATCAAACTACCAAGTTTCATCGCATTCGGAACAAGTTCGGTCGGAGTTAAAAACACTCCGCCAGCACTTTTTGAAAATCTTGCTCCCGAATTACTTGAAATTGGTAAGATTGATTGAAACGGATTAGATAACCATTAAAATGACATCAAAACTATATATAAATGGTTTTATCGCATCAAATTAAACTGTTTTTTGTGAATTTTCAACTGTTTTAATAATTCCTACAAATCTTGTCAAACAATTAAACTGTTTTCAACATATTTGTTTAAACAGATTTTGAACAAATATGTTAAACAATTAGAAATAGATTGATTAACGATCAAAACTGTTTTAAACAAATCATATTAATCAAGACATTTTCCAGTCATATTTTTTAAACAAAAATCAAACAAAAAATTCGTAATAGATTGAAAATCAAACATGAATTTTTAACAGACTAATAATCAACTTATACAATTGTTCTAAATCAGATTAAAATTAATCAAATTCTTGACAAAATCAAATATGTTCCATAAGAACAATTTCTCACATAATTTAACATGTAACACATATAATTATGATAAATCTCAATCAGTTTAAAAAAAATAACACATAACACTACACATTATGATAATCAAATCAGTATTACAATTGTCATGGAAATATTGGGTTTATGATAAAAAAATCAGCAACCAAACAGTGCGGAATTAATAAAAAAAAAGGTTTATCATTACAGTATGATCATATAAATTTCGTAAAGGGATATCATGTCAATATTTAAACAAGACTCTGATACCACATGTAAAAATAATAAGAATTATCTATAACATGAAATTAATTCTTATAGGATCTTAATATAATCATGTAATCACAAATTCGTTTTTAATTACAAATTATATTGAAAAATATCTTTTTTCATGAAAACTTGATTTGTTTGCAGTCCTTGATGTCTATTGAGAAAAACTCCTCCAAATGATCCAGAATTCCTTTAGAAAACAACCAGAATTCCAAAATATGAAATTTTTGAAAAATCAGGATTTTCCCTTTCTGGCGCAAACATATTTTTGTGTGTTCTTGTGTACCAAATGGTGGAGATTGATTCACTATATATAGGGTGGAAGGGGAACCGAAATTCCCTTTAACACTCATCATCTACCATCCACCAAAGTAGCTAATTTAATCATTAATTTAACCAAATTCGTCCCTTTATTTGCACCACACAAAATTTGGTCGAATTTTGTAATTATTAAATAATTAAGTATTAATTCTAACATACACAGCTTTAACCAACTAACTGATAAACGTGAGCTGTAACAGTAGGCCAAATAATCAAGTCTTTTGGTCCAGTAGTATAAGGTTGTCACTGTGACAGTTTTGGGGTAGATTGGGTTTGATTTCCAATTCGATTTGATAATATCCAAATAATAATTGATCAGCGAAAGCCACGAACTATAAATAAAAATTATTCGAGATGTACATAAACGAATCCGAACATCTCATTATATGCTTTAAAAAAAACAGTAAGCCAAAATCGCGTGAGAAATATTACCGTTGCAAAAATATTAGCATGGCATCATTGTAATAAGAACTAAAACCAAACATCTCAAATACAAAACCACAAGTAAACTTGAGACAAAAATCGTGGGCGGCGAAGGACTTGAAATGACTTCGTTTAGAAAAATAATGAAACCCACATTGATTTATTAACAGATATAAATCGTGTACTCCAGCTATAGGCTTAGGGTAAACATTTGCATTATCTATGGTCAAGTCGTTACAGCTACAGCTAAGGTTTGGGGAACATGCCTTCAGGCTTGGGATTAGACCTGCTAATACTATGGTCCAATCATGTACAAGATGCCACGCATATACACATATGCCAGTTAATGCACATTATTACACATGCAATTACATATAACATACATGGCACGCTAAAGCACACATTCATATTAGTATGATAGACCATAAAAATAATATAGGATATCAATGACACATTTGATATATTCAAACACATGATTTAATTTAAAAAAAAATATTTACATTTTAAAATTAATTGTGAAATTTATTTTTATATAACTATTTAATCATATATTAATAAAATTCAAATTAATTTTTAAACTTTTAAAAAAATTCTTTTTAATCACACAATCATTAGACATGATAGAATGATATGCACTGTAGTGTCGTAGGTGACTATTAAAAAGATCGTATGAGCCAATAAAAGAGGTGTGAGACTAATTGAGTATGACTGGATTCTAAATTTGATGTAGGCTTGAGTAAAGAGCATCAAGAGCTTAGCGTAGGGTTCTAAACACGACATAATTACACAAAAAATCTTGTCCAAATTTAAATCCAACTATATAAACCTTCAAATACTATTTTTATATAGGTGTCGATTCAAGATACGAAGTATGTCTTCACTTCTAATCGTTATATTAGTGTTGATTCTAATAGGATAAATCTAGGGAGACTTCCAAATTGTATCCATTTTGTAGACTCTTTGCATTAAAAATTTATATTTTATTATTTTGAGTCCCATCAAGATATCAATCAATATATTAAAAATTTGTATTTATTTTTGTCTTATTCAAAGTCCCAAAATTAAGTATAATTAAAGGCCCTCCCTAGTCTTACTCATTCTAATAATATTGGAAAATTGAAAGCTCTTTATTTTAGGCATAATCATTGTGTCTAGAGGAGTTTCTTGAATCTTCCGATTGATGGACTAATATAAGAGTAGAAACACTAATATAAGCTAAAAAAATAAAGTCCTTTAAGTTATTAAGTTTCGTGCATTCGTTATAGTGCAGGTTGTTATGCAGTCACAATTTTTTTTCTTTGATACTGACTTTTTTTTTTAAGGAAGTTAACATGGAGATGATTTGTATATATAGCCTCTGTTTTAGTTTTGGGGACAAGATTATTTTGTTGCTGGAACCTTTAATGCGTAATATCTCGTTGGAAGAGGTAACAAATTGGTTTGTGCCGCGATTTGGATCCTCTTGTTTTTGAAGATCAATTTGTTTGTAGTCATTAAATTACATCAATTTGGTCCAATATCTCGTTGGAGTGTTGGGACATTTTTGTAAGAATCGTGACAATTGAATGATTTAAGTTTATTATAACGGCTTTGGATTATTCTTCACTTGCCTAAATTTTAAATTTTAACACTGTTCTTTGATTTTTTTTTCTGTCATTTTTCAGACGAACAAGATCAGTCCTTGTACAGACATATAACACGATCTATAGTCTCTTTTGGTTTATATCTGAGTTGGTTTGATTCATATATCTTATTTGGGCGGCATTTTACCATTTTTGTTTGGTACATAACTGATCAGATTTTTTTACACTGTTTAGATCAACCCAGTCCGAATTATACATCTGATTTTGTTTCTATATAATTCTGATTCTTCATTATTATAGTTTAAGCAATCAGAGTTATTGTTTTGCTCAGATCGGATATTTCTATCTGTTCAGATCGAATATTCTACTACGATAAATCCCAACTATTTACTATGGAGGAGTCATGATTGTGCTCTAGTGTCTCGTAATATCTATATTCCTAACTCCTCAAACACTATCATATGTTATTGGTTGCAAGAGTAGTCATGATGTGTGGTTAACACTTGAACAATGATTTGCCTCCGTGGCACGGTCCAACACTCTAGTGTCTCATAATCAATGTATTATGTGTGTATGTAAACTGCAAACACTCCCTGGATTATCAGTTTTCTTTATAAGAACCAACACTGAACTAATTTTAATGCCCTTGAATACACAAACAATAAGTGGCGGAGCCAAGAATCTAGTGTAAGTGGGGCACCGTAAAAAAAATTTAAGCTTATTTTTATATTTTTACAATTATAACTAAAAAAAACAACATTGAATACGATATCTTTTTTAGAGTAGATTCCTTTTGAACATCGATTTTATCCGTTGGAAGCGTCATATTTTCGCGAGTTCTTTTATAATATTTTTCATTAACTGAAATTGCAAGTTTAAATATTAGATTTTTTTTAGCTCACCAAACATTAAATTATATGAAAAAAACAAATTGCAAGTGTAAATAAAACTTAAATCCCAAAATACAAACAAATGACAACAAATAAAAATTAAATCATAACAAATCATGAACTCAAATTTAAATAGCAAACAAAGAGAGATGGGGGTAATTTATTTGGGGCAAATATAAACAACATTGTTACAACAATGGATGAAGGAAGGAGGGCGGAGGACCTTAACAATGGAGCCATGGAGGAAGCGGAGGGCATGTATTTTCTGCCAAAGAGGCTTAGAGGCAGACTTTTTTTTTAAACGTAACAGTCTCTCTCTGTCAAAGAGGGTTTTAGGTTATAACTGATGGATATATTTCGGTTTTAGCCCATTTTTCGTTATAATTTTATTTTATCCAAAAATAATTAATTTTTTAAAAATTTCTAGGTGGGGCACTTGCCCCCCCCCCCCAAAAAAAAAAAAAAGTGTCTCCATCACGGCAAACAATAATATGTCTTTGAATCAATTAACTGTTTCGCACAAAAATCCCATTTTTAGGGAAAACAGCTTCAGAGCTTTCAGCATGATTTTTTCTTTCATGTTGTTTTGGTCATAGTTTGATTTCGTTTGTTTGTCCCCATTGACAGGAAGCTCTTGGAGAGTGGAAAATGCCTATCTAAACTTTACTCTTACGGTTTGATCTCTGAGCAATGGAAGGATATGGGGGTAGCAGGAATCTAATCCATCAACTAAGTTTAGGTAATACTTCCCCCCCTATATATGAGTGATAAGTTACAAAGGTTACTAATGATGTCTTCAGTTACAAAGTAATCAGCCGCTTCTTCTTAAGTTTTCCTCCCACATTTATTAAGTTTTCCTCCCACATTTAATATATGGTAAGTTTTAGTAATTTCAATGTTGAATTTAATGAAATTACATTGTTGGATTCACATCCTTTGAATTATTTAATATCTCTATTGGTAATACTATTACCTGTTTTTTGCTGAATCGGTGAAAGAGATATTTTGGTGGATTGTCATTGGGTTTATTAATTTTTTTTAATTTAACTGAGTGGTTTTAGTCTATAAACAAAGGAAATTCTGTCGATTTTTTTTTTAAATATTGACGATGCTATTACCTTATCTTTTGAATCGGCGGATATAATACTAATCTTAAATTTATCTGATTGATTTGACCCAGAATTTAGTACTCCCAAGCATTACGTATACGAGGTTCAAGCCCGCGTCATACTTAATCTGAGGATGAGTAAATCAGTATCGCGATAGTAGCATTCGAATTGCACTCTAAATCATCACGAGTACCCAGAGGCAAACTAGATATAAAGATCTACAATCGTTGTGCAACTACGCAATACGATCAAGGTCAATCATTAAATTTAGTGGGTTAATTTTATACACACGCACTAACACATCAGGCTGGGTTCATACATCCCGGCCTTGGGAAATCTAGTCTAACATGTTGAAAAGAATAGATACAAGGATTAATGTGCAGGAAATCATAATTACTCTAAGGAAAATAATGATTAGATGCAGAAAAGAATTAGAACTAAAAATTACTCACTAATATTATCCAAGCAATAAGTGAAATAATGAAAGAAACATATACTCACAGAAATCACTGAATAAAATCTCCAATCCTTGAAATAAATCTAAAAATATTAACTAAGCTAGGGTTTCTGGAAAAGAAGAGGAAAACCTATTAATTCTCCGTGTCTATAACAATACTAAATCGGGTCTTTTATACCCTACAACAATATCGAAAGTCAGCTGCACTAGGAGTCGTTTTAGGAAGAGAAAATATTTTCAAATCTCGAAGACCGGACCGGTTCGGGTCTTAGGCGGACCGGTCTGTCCCCAAGGCGAATCGATTCTTTTTATTTTGGGGCGCACCGGTCCGGGGGAGTACCGATTCTTTTTATTTTTGCCTCCTTCGGTTTGCATGCGATCCGGGGTCTTCTGGATTTTGGCAAGGCGGACCGGTCCGACTATTTGACTTTTTTGTTCCTCTTTGACTGCTCATAACTTTTGTTCTGGGATTCCGATTGAGGTACCGTTTCTTCCTTTGTGCTCGTGAATGAGATGTCTTCAACTTCTCTTTAGGTACCTCATCCGAATTCCGTGTAGAAATTACGCTTTTGCCCTTGAGACCTTTCCTTCTTTCTTTCTTGATTCTACCGATTTCCTTCTTTTGTTTCTTGACATCAAATACCTGCAAAGTCACTACAAAATACCAGAAACTCGGTGTACTCATTAGGATCAGTCAGTAGCACAGTTATGAGATAAATCCAACTCAATTACGTTGTTCGAGGTGCTAAAAGTAACTAAATCAAGGGATAAATTAGGAAGAATTTATGCCTAATCAATAGTCTCAATCTATTGTTACTCATGGGAGACATAAGTTAAAGATCAATGGGCAGGCACATGTAATCGATTCATTGCTTTCTCATTGTGACATTATTGGCGAGAGAATCATCTATTTTGTATGCTTGTTACATTCGTGTTTAAGTGTTCAATAATATTTCCTTATTGACACAAGGCTAATGTGAGTGAATATTGCGCGTATATATTGTTTGGCATTACGCACTTGTACATTGTTGTGGCTAAAAACTCTCACTCATATTGTTCACACCCCTACATTCTCGGTCCCACCATTTGGATATGTTGACTCACGCTAGGACTATAAAAATCACATTTTGGCATTGTTCTAGCCTTCCCAATTCCTGATATTATGCTATTTTTAACCCTATTTTATGTTATTTTTATTTAAAAATTATTGATTTTCGTCAGAAATTCTCGTTCGAACGAGATTTCTAACGACATTTATAACCCTCATTCTGTCACTTCGTTCGAAATGTCGTTCGAATGACAAAGTTCGTTCGAACGAACTTCTAACGAGATATCTAACGAATCGCTACTGTTACTTCGTTCGAAATGCCTCGTTCGAACGACATCACTCGTTCGAACGACCTGCATTTAAATCGTGCAGTTACGCTTCCCAAAACTGACGCCTCTCTCGATCCACTCACCATGTTTTCCCAAACCCCTCTTTCCCATATTTTTTTTCTCCCAAATCTTCCACTTTCCCACTCTCTTACCTCTATCTCTCATTCTCCCTATCACCCACTATCTTCCTCTTCCCACGATTTCAACCTCCATAAACCTTATTTCATCCTCCCATTTGTTGTCCGATCTGTGTTTGTTGTTTCCATCTTCTCTTCAAGGTATTTTTTTCTTACATTACTCTCTCTCGATATATATATATATATATATACATATGCTGTTGGGTCTTATAATAAAAATCTAATAGATTTCATCTTTTTCCCAACGTTTATATATATGAATGTGTGTATATGTCTATAATTTTTTTGGGGCTATCTTAATTTCTGAAATTGTTTGTGTTTCCCCTGATTAAAATATATTCCATGATAATATTATTTTTCTCAAATTAAATTTTAGTTACTTTCATGGAATTTATCTTAATTTTCTTTTATTTTCACTTATTCCTAACGGAGGAAGGGATTATTCTGATTGGTTGTTGGTTTATTGGTGTCATTGGTGGATTGGTTGGAATTTGTTCGGGTAGGTTCTAGTTTTCGTCGTGTTTGCCATGGCCCGTAACCATCGCCAATGCCGTTTAAGCAATTCCCCCGAGGAACGCTCCTCGTCCTCTGATGAGGAGACCCGTGCCAATGAAGCTATGCCGGACCTAAGACTGCGTTGGAGGACCCTTTCCGCACACACTCGTTATCACACACAAGGTTTCGCTACCCGTTCTATCGTTAGGGAGAAAATTATTAATCTCCACTCTCTCCACGGCACCACTGTGCATTCGTGGATTTCAGATTTAGGATGGGATCCTCTCTTCTCTCTCACGGATGCTATTTTTTCGACCTTGTTCGGGAATTTTATTTTGGGATGCACGATAAGAATAATCACATTTATTCTAAGGTGCGCGGTAAGGAGATTATTGTCTCTCCCGACTCAATAGCTCAACTCATCCCCCTCCCTAGGGTCACTAATCCCTCATTTCCTTGGACATTCGACACACGTCGCGATACATCTCTTGTCCTAAACACTGTTAGTTCCTCCCTCCCGGCACTGTCACTATCTTCCATAAACATTTACATCCTGACTTTATGGTCCTTAATTGGATCGTATGTGCCTGTCTTCTTCCACATGCAAACACCACCCAAATCATCAAACAACACATGGACCTTATGTTTGATATTAGCATTCGGGCTCACATCGACCTCCCCGCCTACCTTTTTAGTGTCATTCGGACTGTTAGGATCCTCCCCTCCAGCCCCGCTCGCCAAGCCCTCCCTTTTGCGGCCATTATTACCCGTTTTTGTCTTGCCGTCGGTTGCCCCCGCGTCTCCACCGATATCCCCGTCACTAAATGTCAAACCATTGACATGTCCTCAGTCAGCCGATCTCGTGGTCATTTGCCACCGGATACTCCTCCCCTCAACCCATCCACCTCTTCTCACTCCGCCGCTTCCTCTCACCCTTCCCCCAGTCGTCCCGCACCCTCCCGCTCTATCCATCGCCCCTCCCCTTCCCATATTCTCGCACCCGTCGAGTCGGAGATTTTTTTGTTTGTTCGCTCTCAGGTTGAACAGCTTCAGGAGAAGAGACATCAAGACAGGGCCCTTATGCAGGAGCTTTTGATGTCTATGCAGCAGGACCGTGAGGCCCAAGCTCGCCGAGAGGAGGCTCAGGCCCGCCGAGATGAAGCCCAGGCCCGTAGAGACTCTCTAATGTTCGAGCATCTTGATGCCATTCGTCGTATGGAGCTGCACCGTGGTGCAGGCTCGTCCGCTTCCTGCTCCGGATCTCTCCCGATGATACTCTACCTGATGCTCCTGCCCCTTGATGTATCTATTTTCCCTGTACTTGTGAGGCTGAGTGGATATTTTATTTCATGTATTGCTTCCTTTGGTTTGGATATTTGTTCATTTCTACTTACTCGTTATGCACTTTGACTATTTCCCAGTTTCTATTAATTAATGAATCATCATGCTATTTCCTCTGTCATTTCATTTCTTCATTTTTATTGGTTCATTGCCTATTGTTCTCTCGCTTATTCTTTAACATGCAGGCCTTTTATCCCTTTATCTTTTCCGGACAAAAAGGGGGGAGAAATATTGACTAGGGGGAATTCATAATTGACTTTCATATTGAAATAAATTCATAGTAATTGACTTTCATCTTGAAATGAATTCATGATTTAGGGGGAGTTACATTCTTAATATTGTATATTGAAATGAATTCATAATTTAGGGGGAGTTAATATTCTTAATATTGAACATATGCATATTTTAGGGGGACTTTCATTTTCCATTCTCAACATATGCTAACACATAGTTTTATATATAATTTATTCTCTACTTCCCCATGCGTTTATGAATTTGTTGTTTCATGTGTGTAGGATACATCTCCTACTCCTTTGTAGCTCGTCAGTCTTGTATTTGTGTCTGTCTTTTTTTTGGGGGGGTTTTGGGACGGGCCTTAGAAACGGCTTGACGGCTGGCTTAGCAAATTTTGTCTTTTATTTATTTTTTATTATTTTGTTTTGTCCCGAAAAAGCCAAAGGAGGATATTTGTAAGGACAAATTTCCAATCGAGTCATTTGTTATATTCGCTATATTCCGTTGGACAAAACAATTTTGGGTCATTCTGCATCAAGCATCATTCAACGTAAAGATTCAAGCATCGCATCCAAAGTTCACGCGTCATCAATATTAATGCCATGCTAGCTATCCTACAAAGGTATATGACCAAAATAAATTTTATGTGTTGGAGTATTTTGTCTAATCAAGGAAATTTCATATAGGAAAATGTTCGTAAATAAGTAATTTTCATAAAGAAAAATCTTTGAAATAAATTTGAACAAATTTGTGCAAAATATAAAATCTCGTTCGAAGTTTATCCAGGTCGTTCGAATGACCTGGATCTAACGACTTTCCCGAGGCTATACTGGAACTTCGTTAGAAGTTCGTTAGAAAGGTCGTTTGAATGACCTCGTTCGAATGAGGTTTCTAACGACCTTTCTAATTCGAAACTGGACCTTCGTTAGATAACACGTTCAAACGAGAAGTCGTTCGAACGAGTTCTGCCAGATCTAGATTTTTAAACTTATTTTTTAAGCAGTTTTTTCCTACAACTGTTTTGGTCCACTACCTTTTCAGTTATATTATATGGACGAAAATCAGTTTCAAAGGTTAAGGAAGTTCATTATTCTCTTGAGAGCATTTTTCATAACTTCCCTCCTTTTGGTAAAAATCATCTCCAACAATTTTATCATCTTTTGAAACAAAACCCCTTCAATCAACTTGACATTCAAGAAGCAAGTTTGCGGTGGATCTCTGCATTCAAGCTTTGAGGAGACGGTGGTTTTGGGCTTCGTTGGATACCGCGACACGAGGAGTGTCGAGCAACACGTTGGAGCTTTGCTTACTACAAATTCAGAGGCCGAGGACGACATAAGTAAGTCTTGAGTGAGACAATGTCTGTAAGTCTTTTGAGTCTCTTGTAAAACCTATTTTGTAGTGGATTTTGTCTAGGCCCAGCCGTCCGAGGTTTTTCCCATTTGGGTTTTCCTCGTACATCGGCGTGTTGTGGTTGAGATTTTCGCACTTTACTTTATTAAATCACCTAGATGTATGCTTAGGATAAAATGAATAAAATTGGAATAATTTTATTTTAATTAGTCAAGTTATCAATACCATTGCATTAATTGAAATTTGTTCTTGCGAACTTGTGAATCTATTATTAAATTGAAATTGGAGAATATCTCTTTATAGCTAATATTAAAATTGGATTGCGTGTGTGTATAATACGAATTAGACTAAGAACATATAACCTTGCGACTTCATAAGGGATTTTATATTTATATACGTTGTTAGAAGATTACCCGACACAGTTCAACCCGGCTACGCATGAGCCAAGAGAGAAAACGCGATGGGATCGGGTGGGGCAGCTTTACGTCCAAGGTTTTTCACATTTTGTGGGTTTTAATACCATTGATTTACATGTATCTATTTGGATTTTTTGAGTTTTAAAATCATCATTTGCATGTTTCAATTTTGTATTTTGTGGATTTATTTTAATTTTTTGTTGTTTCACATTTGTGGTATCGACTTGATTTGATTTGATTTTGATTTTTGGCTTAGGTTAATTTGTTAATTTGCAGGGAGGATAAGATAGGGTTGGTGTTGGTGGTGAAGAAAGGTTAGTGCTTAGGTTAAGACGACGGTGTCGATGGTGTTGTCAGGGATGTGGTCGATGCTTAACCTTTGACACCGCTGAAGGCAAAGGTTAATCTATCGTGACAAAGAAAGGACGTAGAGGTAATGACATTGTTGACAAAAGAAAGGACACTGAGAAAAAGATTTGTTGCCTTTCTAATAAATACTGGAACCTATTTTGTAAATTTTTTTAACTATATATATGTGTGTGTGTGTGTGTGTGTGTGTGTGTGTGTGTGTGTGTGATTATAATTATATTAAATTCAATGGTTGTGAAACTTAAATTTTATATAATATTTTTGAGTGTGTTTTATGGAATGAATTTTTTAAATTCAGATTATTGATACAAAAACTTTCAATATTAATATATTATTTTGTGTCTTTTTATCGAGCCATTTTCTACAATTGCCACATTTATATGGGATTTATCATGTAAGTTTAATAATATTTTATTTCAAAAGCAAATTGGTTTGAAATTTATCTCTAATATTATTTTTTTTATAACTACGAAATTCAGTGATTTTGTAGGAACGCTGCAAGAATAGTTTATACTTTTTACACCAAATCTAACATGATTTTGTATATGTGTTAAAAATACCATGGCATATAATTTTATATGAAGGAATCATTTTCTGGATTGATTAACATTTTTTATTCACAACCCAATCGAAAGAGTTAGATGTTAATACATGAATATGAAAAATATTTATGATAATTGTATATGGATAGAGAGAGGTACCTTATATGCTACTCAATTTAACAAATTTATCGCTATTGTTCACATTGGATTTCAAATTTGTAAGCATAATTCCAAAATCTTCTTTTGCAGCATTGATTGTTAAATTGTTCTTTACTTTATGTGTTAAAGTTCTTTGTATCTAATTACAATGCTCTCACATAAATACTCTAAAACGGAATACTTTGTGCTTTTAAGTGCTGCCACACGGCATGTTACTATTTATTTCCATTTTCTCTCTCTTCTAACTTTTTCATTCAAACTTTTAATTCAACTCACCCTTTTTTTCTTTATCCTTGAGACTTCCGCTTCAACTACCACTTTCATTTCCATTACCAATGCCTCTTCTACTTCTTAGCTTTTCTTCTCCCGTTATCTTATTAATAAAGTAAATTTTAATCGATGGATTTACGCTTATGTTTTTTGTTGCTATGTTCTTTAGCTTCTTTATTTTTCTAGGGAATCCATTAGCACTATTGAAGTTTTGAAGTTCATTTTTGAAGGTGTTGTCATTCCGCACAGGGAATCCATTATTATTTTAAAGATGGGTTTGTTGAACCACTGGATATACCTACTAAGATATAAAGATGGATATATTAATATGATAGTACATACAGAAGTATTCATACTATAATGATATATTTAGAAAAAATTATATAATGTTATTAGACCGGATGGATATTCAAAGAGAGTACTTAGTTGAAAAGAACTTATACAATTCAAAGATGTTTGTGTGTACATTAGAGTATGTCGTATACTGCTACAACCGTCGAAGAATTATTCAAGATCGTTCAAGCATCAAGACGGATCCGAATATCAAAGTTCTTCATCAAAGGAGTCTCCGCGATATTAATTTTGGTAAGGTTGTGTTTAAGTATTCACTTAGAGTATTAGGATTATTTTTTTCATAAAATATTTTCTAAGTGTTGGAGTGGAATTTTTAATGTTTTTCATCAAAAATATAATTTTTGGAGTTTTTGAGGCGGTGCATTTACCGAGAAAAAGAAAAAGAAAAATATTAAATTTTACTGTCGTTCAAACGACAGCATATGTCGTTCAAACGACATGGCATGTCGCGCGAAGTATCAAACAACATTAGATCTCGTTCAAATGACATCCAATCTCGTTTGAATGAGCCGCCGCCTTAAATCTTTTATAAATAGGACTCTCCAACTTCATTTTTTTTATAAGAATACCTGTAAAAAAACAATCTACATTTTCTTCAAATAGCAGTACAAATTTGTCTTCTCACTTTAGAGATTTAATCCTTTGGTTTTACAATTCACAAAACATCTCAATCCTTTAGTGAATTGTTTTGGAACCCAAAATACGAGCTTGCTGATATTGCTTTTATAGAGAGGGTAAATCTACATCATATAACTGCGTGTTATTGAGGATTTTACTGCGTGATGATTCCTTGATGATTTGGACTGAGGTTCATAGGAAGTGCCGCAGTGTTCATGGGATGAAAATTGGACTGCAGTTCTTGTGGATTGTTGGGCGTAATTCATTGTTGATGACACCAACCGACACCTGTGGGTATTCGTGTGTTAAAATCTATTTCATTGTAACAGTGTAAGTTGCGATTTACAATTATAGTGAAATAAAAGGTTTTTCCCCTCAGGGATTAATCCTGAAATTGGTTTCCTTTGCATGCTTTTTGATTTTATGTTATCAAATCATCTAGTTGCATGTGTTAGGGTTTAACTAAAATTTTGTTTAATTAAAATTGGATTTATTTGAGAAGTCGCATTCTTCCACTGTAGCACACTTCTCTCAAATTGGTATCAGGGCACAACTAACGTATGGAAAATATCAACACAATCAATCAAACGACCTCACATGGGGTGAATCACGTGCAAGCAAAAGAGAGTCATGAACAAAAAGACCACATGCCTCTGACGCGACCACAAATGCGTCTAGTGTGCGTGCTATTTAGGCTCAAGTGCAAGCCTGTCGCTCAAGTAATAATTCGATAAGTCGGGTATCGATCCTCAGGGAAATAGGACGGCGAAGTCGTAACGACGTTGGAAAGACGAAGAAAATCTAACTTTGACTCTAAAACGAAGGAAAAGGTGATTTGATTTGCGAAACAACTATAACTAGATGAAATTATGAAAATGATTAATTACTAAAATTATGAATTAATGAAATGCAATTACTCCACTGCAGAACTACAAAAGAATTGACTAAAACATTAACTATAAGATGAGAAAGATAGGTCGGGTTACAATCCCCCACACCCTAGTAATTCACTTCGTAGGATACTAGATTCAGAATTAAAGCTTTAAATGAAATCGACGTTTTAATGCTTTTAAGTATTACATATACGAGGGATCGTAGCCCGCACAATACGTAAGCAAAGGTTGAATTAAAATCTGATCTTTATTTCTCCCAAGTATTACATATATGAGGGATCGTAGTCCGCACAGTATGTAAGCAAGGGATGAATTAAAGTGGTATCGTATGAACTATGATACAATTCATCTGATGTTTTAATTCCAACTTTTATTTCCACTATCGTGAATTACATCGGGTGGGGTTCATGCACCCCAACCCTAGAAAATTTAGCCGGACATATTAAAACTAGAAGAAAACATGTTTTGACCGAAAGAAAATACTTTTATTAATGAATGAAGAAGAAGAAAAATGAAATTACTTCCTAAGGAATTAACTACAGCAATAATGAATGCAAGAATTGGAATAAAATCACTTGAATTGCAAAGATGGAATCAAAACTAGGGTTTCTTATTGTTCTTCTTCTCTAAACTAATTATAATGTTTCTCTCACGAATTAGAAGCCTCCCTACATCTGGGAGGTGTTTAAAATATATACTCTACGATTTCTAAGAGTTTCAACCATGCAAAACTCTAATTTTATAAGTGGATAAGTTCGAATTTCCAATACGCGAATCGATCCCCTTAAGGTGATTCGGTTTGGTTCCATCTTTTAGTGCTTTACAGGAAGTTCTTCAAGCATAGGATCGGTTCATTTTTCCTCCTCTTTAGTTCGGTTCCATTTCTTCAGGTTTTACATGAGGTTTCCCAGGATGGGATCGGTTCGTTTTCCAACCCATTCGGTTCGATTCGATCTTTTCAGGAACTTTTCCTCCTTGTATTTTTGAAGATTTGTAACTTTTGGTCTGGAACTCGGTTTAGGATGCTGATCTTTCTTTGTGAACTGAATACCTGCAAAATAGATAGAAAATACACAAAACTCGACGGAGTAGTTAGGAAATGTCATTAGCAATGATATGAGATAAATCCACTCAAAATACACTTTGCAGAGCGATAAAAGCCTATAAATTATGGGGATAAATGGGAAGAATTTATGCCTAATCAAACCCCCATAACTTGGAACTTTGATCGTCCCGAACAATGTAAAAGAATCAAAACATGGTCCAACTCTAAAATGGGATGGCATACCTCTTTCGCGGGCGAGCAATTGCATTTAGCATATGCAATAAGCCTTTAAACCCATAGGTTACCCTAGTAGGACAAGTTGTGTCTCGTGAGGGTTTGCAGTGAATATACCAAAAAATTTATCTCAAAGAAAACTCAAAATACGCAAAAATTGTATAGCTCAAACTTTTTCAGGAAATAGTCATCATCGATTCATGTTCAAGAGTCTCAAATCATAGTGCGTGTGTGCGGAGCCAAAAATTTAACCGCGAATTTCCACCTATTGATCATTACGTTACTTATCCAAAAATTTGTTTTGATTTCAAAATCTCATGGGATACTCTCGCAAACGAATCTCTCAGAATGTGTCTATGTTCTCTCGGTATGCGTGATTTATAAGAGTAAATGTATTGGAAACAAGTTCACGCATACAAATAGAAAGACGGAATGTTATGGTAAAAGGAACTCATCATTGGATTACGATTATAAGAAAACGGGATCATTGCCTCTAATTCATATATTTAATCTTTTTTATTATCTTTTTGCGTTTTAGCTCTTCACGTGGTAATCAATTTCGCAATTTTGGACTCGGTTAGGACTTTTTAGGGTTAAAGGTGTATTGGGTAAAATGGTAATGGTAAGGAAATCTGAAATTGGAAAATTTTCTTATGATGTCTATTTGTGTTTTTCCGGGATTTTGCTCATTTTTTTCTAATTTTTCTATTTTTCACTTTATTTTTGTTGAGAATATCAAATATTTTCTTGCCCCCTTTTTATGCACTTTCCGGACTAACTTTATGGGATTATAAATTTCCACAATTGCGGGCCAATTGGGGTTCTTCAGGTTGTCAAACGAAAGGGAAAAATTTCTTTGGCTCAATTTTGGTTTACAAAAGGGGTAATTTTTCGCTACTTTTTCTGGCCAATGTTTTTGAGTGACAAACGAGGGCCTTCTTCATTGTCCGAAATACTAATTGCGTTACCATATGCGTTTTGAGATTACTTTAGTTTAGAGATCTATTTAGCACGTTTTTCAAGGCAATATCACACACATTTTTCATAACCGATAAAAGTGAAAAAATTGAGATCCTTGACGACTTATTACAGCGCCGAAAAGAACTTTGAGTTAACAATTAACTCGGATTGATTTATAAATTCACAATAATGAAAGGTTCGAATCCCACCAGGTTTGTTAATCTCCACATTTATTTGCTAAGTCGTCTGTGTTTGCTCAATTTCCATCTTTGGTCAATTTCGGCTTTGTGTATTATGTTTTTACAATTTGAGACTTTAAACCAACTTTTAATGATATTTTTGAAAATTTTGAATTCCAAATTTTATTTATTTTGAAGGAATAAATATTTTGGAATTTTTCAAAATTTTTAAAATTTCTAGGCATTTTTGAAAATTTGTGAAGTTTTAGAAAGATGCACTTGTGACCCCCTAACTTAGACTTTTGCATTGTCCTCAAGGAAAAAGGAAAAAAATATAACTCAAAGCGAATTAAAAGTGCGAGAAAATAAAACGAACAAATAAAACAGAAATGCAGAATTTTTTTTATAGATACTTAACACCTGTGTTACAAAGGAGAGGGTTGAACATACAACTAACATTTTTAAACAACCACCAACAACACAAAAACAGCAAACAACAGACATGGGCTTCACCAGGGAGGTGGATTTGAGGGCCCGGGTGCACTGGGATCATACGGATCATAGAAGAATGTTGGAGGGGGTCCACCAAAGTTGAGCTCCTATAAATGGGTTTGGAGACGATGCATCATGCTCGTGTCCCTTCGGTAGGCCTCTTGATCCCGTTGATAGGTCGCTTGGTCTCAATTATATTGTATGAGGAAACCGTCAAGATGGGTTTCCACCGTCGAAAGGCGCCTATCAAAATCTGCACCCAGGGGCTCAAAGTTGGAGTCGTCATCTTCGTCGTACTCTTCCTCAAATACCCCACCCATCACGACATCCGGAGCCTCGTGCTGCCTCGTGCTCTTCAACATTGATTTCCTCATCTTCATCTACATCGACCACGTCAAGATGCTCAAATGGATGCCCTTTGCTAGGCGCTCCTAGTGCGTGACACTCTCCCAATGGGCTCCGAGAGGCGCAAAAAAGCTCGAGGTGGCTGGATACCAGCATCGTCCAGAATGGCAGTGATGAGACGTGCATTTGGGAGTGGCATTGCACCTTTTTTCTCCAAGTACGTATACAAAATGTCGGCGTATAACACGCGGACAAGGTTGATTGTGAAGCTGGGATAAAAAAGGTGGTAGACGAGGGTAGCTTGACGAGGGCGCATCGCCAAGTCATTTGAGGTTTGAAGCAAGTTGGCACAAACAATATAAAATGTAATTCACGCCTTATCATTGAGGCGTCCCATGGGGAAAGTTCCCCTTTCCCAAATCTCGTTGGGTGCGAGACGATCGATGCATTGCTATTTCGGGATGGTGGGGGCATTGGCGAGGTAGTCATAGTTATCCGGGTTTGGGACCCCTTGGAAGCGAATTTTTGGGATAGAATGGCCTAGGAAAACGGGATGGGGCGGCCGTCCATAAACGCTTGGCCCTCAAACTCTCCCATGCGGACGAGAGATCCATAAAAAGATCGGACCTCATCGGCCCACACAACATTGAATGGTTCGGCGAGGTATTGCGTCCACCCCTTTCGACTGAAAAGGGTGGTGACCGAGCGGGGCAGCTAGTCCCAGTTGACGACGCGCTCGATGTGCAGTTGGCGGGAGAGGCTGAAAAAAATTTCGCATCACGGTACTCCCCGCTACCATTAGGCAGGATCTTGATAGACATATACTTCGAGGGCAGAGCTGGATTATCCATTTCAATAGTTGGGAATGGTGGAAATGGGAGAGATAGGTGTAGAGAGGGAGGATGCAATGGAGGTGTGGAAGAATAGTCGGGTAGAGGTGGGATTTATAGGTGGTGGGGAGGGTTTGGGGGGGAAGAATTTGGAGGGAAAATGTGAAAAGAAAAGAAGGGTGTGAAAGGAGGGAAAGGAAGGGATAGTGGGGAGGTCACCTCGGGAAGAAGCAAAACTGCAAAAACCGAATCGATCCGGTTCAGGGGAAAACTGATCTGATTCTGGGGCTTTTTTATTTTTTAATTTATCAGAACTGAACCGATTCGGGTAAAGGGATTCGGTTCTGTTTGGTTCGCCTCAGGCAAAAGACTTTCCCTTCAGAGTGATGAAAATGTATTCCCACACCTAGACTCCCTTGACTCCCTCACAAAGTGCCTGTTGGTGCATGTGATCCTAACCCTAACCTCTTATAAACTACCTACGGACTTTAACTATCCTACACGTAGCTACTATACACAAGTATTCACCCCATACGCGTTAGGGGTGCGACGACCTCTCAGTTTAAGCTCACTCTACCCCGTAAATGGGGTCTGATAACCAGATGGTGTCGATATCTTGTACGCGCGCCTTAACATATAGCTTTAGGCGCTTACCATTGACTTTGAATGCGTTCCCCCTTTTGGATCTTCCAACTCTACTTCTCCGTGAAGGAATACACTTCTGACAATGATGGACCAATCCCTTGGGACTGTAATTTACCCGGAAATAGATGAAGCCGGGAGTTGTATAGGAGTATCTTTTGTCCTGATTGAAAATCTTTTAGTCGAATAATCTTATCATATTCTAGTTTCATCTGGGCTTTTGCAATCTTGGCATTCTCATACGCATCATTGCGTATCTCCTCTAACTCATTTAGTTGAATCTTGCGAGCTTCACCGGCTTTGTCCATATCTTAATTTAATCTCTTAATGGCCCAATACACTTTGTGCTCCAGCTCAATAGGAAGATGACAAGGTTTGCTATACATAAAGCGGAATGGGGACATTTTGAGTGGGTTCTTGTATGCAGTATGGTAGGCCCATAGAGAATCGTTCAATCGAAGGGACTAATATTTTCCGGTCGGGATTGACGGTCTTCTCTAGTATGTGCTTGATTTCACGATTTTCCAATTCAGCCTTTCCATTCATTTGTGAGTGAAATGTTTTTCCCACCTTATGAATGACACCATACTTTTTCATAAGTCTTTCAAACGACTTATTATAAAAGTGTGTGCCCTTATAACTGATTACTGCTTTATTTGCTCGAAAGCGAGAAAGTATGTGTTCGTGTAGGAAGTTTATCACCACTTTATTGCCATTAGTCTTGGTAGCTATATATTCCACCCATTTAGAAACATAGTCTACCGCGACGAGGATGTATAGGTATCCAAAGGCCGGGGGAAAAGGGCCCATGAAGTCAATACCCCAACAATCAAAAATCTCAATGATGAGAATTGGGGTTAATAGCATCATGTCGTGTCGAGTGATCGCCCCCATCCGTTGACACTTGTCATAAGATTTGCAATAATTATTAACATCCCAAAACATTGTGGGCCAGTACAAACCGCATTGGAGAATTTTAGCGGCTGTCTTTTTCATGGATAAGTGGCCTCCACATGCTTCCGAAATGACAGAATTAGATGACTTTTGGGATTTCATCATCCGGTACACTTTGTCAAATGATTTGATTAGCGCAATATTTAAAAAGGAATGGATCATCATAGAAAAATATGCACGACCAATTGATGAACCTCTTCTTAGCTTGTGATGTCCAATCAGGAGGGACGACTCCCGTGATAAGATAATTCACTATATCCGTAAACCAGGGCAAAGAATAGGTGGCAAAGAGTTGCTCATTCGAAAAATACTCATCTATGGGTGTGGGATCACTAGGTACGTCAGACGAAAGAAGTGATAAGTGATCGACAACGACGTTTTCTACTCCTTTTTTGTATTTAATGGAGAGATTAAACTCTTGTAGGAGTAGGATCCACCTTATGAGGTGCGACTTTGCATTTTTCTTCGTAAGTAGATATTTTAAGGCTGCGTGGTCGGTGAAACTAGTTATGGGAGAACCGATAAGATAGGATCGAAACTTATCAAAAGTAAACACTACCGCTAGTAACTCCTTCTCAGTGGTGGAGTAATTGAGTTATAGTTCGGTAAGAGTCCGGCTAGCGTAGTAGATGACATGAGCCTTGTTATCTTTTCTTTGGCCCAAAATAGCCCCTATCGCATAATCGCTAGCATCACACATAAGCTCGAATGGTAAGGACCAATCTAGAGCTTGCATAATGGGAGCGGACACAAGCACGTTTTTCAGTTTGTCAAAAGAACTTTGGCATGCTTCCGTCCACTCAAATGGGGTCTCCTTCATAAGAAGATTGCTTAAGGGACTAACGAGGGCGCTAAATTCCTTAATAAACCTTCTATAAAATCCTGCATGGCCGAAGAAAGAGCACACGTCTTTCAACAATTTAGGCGGGGGTAGGTCAGCTATGACATCAATTTTTGATCTATTAACCTCGATCCCTTTGGACGACACGATGTGGCCAAGAACTATACCCTCGGTTACCATGAAATGGCATTTTTCCCAATTCAGCACTAAGTTCTTTTCCACACATCGGGCGAGTACTTTCTCAAGATTGGCTAAACATAGGTCGAAAGAGGTGCCAAAAACACTAAAGTCATTCATAAACACCTCTAGCCCTCTCTCAACTATGTCACTGAATAATCTCAACATGCACCTTTGAAAGGTCACCGGTGCATTACACAAGACAAATGGCATACGTTTGTAGGCAAACGTTCCAAATGGGCAAGTGAAGGTCGTCTTCTCTTGATCAAGTGCCTCTACCTCTATTTGGTTATATTCGGAATAACCATCTAGGAAGAAATAATAGGGGTGACATGCTACTCTTTCAATCATTTGATCAATAAATGGTAAGGATAAATGGTCTTTCCTAGTTCCCGCATTGAGTTTCCAATAATCGATGCAAATGCGCCATCCAGTGGTGGTACGTTGGAGAACTAACTCTCCCTTGGTATTTTCAATCACAGTCATGCCCGACTTCTTTGGGACGACTTGAATGGGTCTCACCCACTTGCTATTCGAGATTGGGTAGATAATCCCGGCATCCAACAGCTTTATAATTTTAGCTCTCACCACATCTTCTATCGTGGGGTTTAGCCATCTTTGCATTTCTCTCCAAGGCTTAACGTCCTCCTCGAGGTGAATCTTAGGGGTGAAAATTAAAGGTATTAACCCCTTTAAATCAGCTATACACCAACCAAAATCACTTTGGTGCTTCCTCAAAATCTTTAATAATTTACCCTCTTACTCTTCATCTAAGCTAGAGGAGACAATAATGGGAAATGTCTCACTTTTACCTAGAAAAGCATATTTAACATTGGAGGGTAGTTTTTTGAACTCGAGAGTTGGGAATGTGTCGTTAGAGGGAACCATGCGTGCTTCTCTTGGAAGTAACTCTTCAAATCGAGAAACCCAATTAGCATCTCTCGCGTCCTCGTCCGACGTTCTCTAATCGAGTAAGCCTCTCAACTCCTCTATCTCCCTCTTAAACTAGGTATAGGCTCCCTCACTCTCATAACTAAAAGCTAGGCAAGCTTATAAGGAGTCTCCACAGTAATTTTCCTCAAAGTGCTCTTCTACAATCTCCTCAATTAAGCTCACTGCGTGAAGATCATCTTCTTCCCCTGCTTGTTGGGATATGTTGAAGATGCTTATTTTTAGAGTCATATTCCCAAAAGTGAGTTGCATCTGCCCATTTTTAGTATTGATAAATGTGTTAGCCATGGATAAGAATGGGTATCCAAGGATGATGGGAACATGATTTTTCGTGGCGAAGGAGGGATCTGTGTCCCAAATGACAAAATCTACCGAGAAGTAGAAAGTGTCCACTTGGACTATCATGTCCTCAACTATACCCCTTGGTATCTTCACAGTTCAATCCGCTAACTGGAGAGTGGTCCTTGTTGGCTTAAGATCACCCAGATCAAGTTTCCTATAAATCGAATAGGGGAGGATATTGACACTTGCCCCTAAATCGAGTAAGGCTTTTTCAAATTTATTCTCTCCAATGGTGCAGGAAATGGTGTGGGCACCGTGATCTTTATATTTAAGTGGGAGATCATTAAGAAGGATTGAGCTCACATTTTGTGCTAGAAACACGTTCTTCTTTACCTTCATCCTACTTTTGAATGTCAATAAGTCTTTTATGACTTTTGCATAGGATGGAATTTGCCTTATTGCATCGAGGAAAGGTAAGTTCAACTTTACGTTCTTAAGCACTTCCAGCACTTCTTCACTTATGGTTCCTCTATGGACAGGAACCAATCTTTGTGGAAATGGCACAGCGGAGGGTGGTTTTACAACTACCTCAAGCTCACTAGTGTTTTCCTTTTCACTCTCTTTCAAGGATATATCTTAAGCCTCTTTTGTGCCGGGCAGATTCTCCTTGTCTTTTGAAACGTTGTGTGGGGGAGGTGATAAATCACTTACTCTACCACTACAAAGAGTGGTTATCGCTTGGCAGTTCTCATGCTGTTCGGTAGAGGTGGAGCTAACACTAGGTTGACCTTGGGGAGGTCTTTGGCCTTGGGCAGGAAACTTTCCCTTCTCTTGGATGCTTAATGCGGATTGCATCTTGGAGATGTTTGCATTTATTTCGGTGAACATGCATTCATATCGAGCATTGTGTGAACCTTGAGAATTTATAAATTAGTTCATTGTATCCTCGAGGCTCCTCCACTGTTAAGATATATATGGGTCTGGAGGTGGTGGCGCTTATTGGTATTGAGGAGGTGGTGGAGGTGGAATAACCCGTGAATGTGGGTTCATCACAGCTTGTGGTTTCCCATAGTTAAAACTAGGGTGGTTCCTCCACGAAGGGTTGTAAGAACTCCCATGCGGGGCATTAAAATTCCCCTTGAATCCTCCTATATAGGGCTGTGTTTTTTTTCCGAACATTCCGATTTTTCCGATGTCCGATCCGATATTTTCCGATTTTGGAACATATATAAGGTTTGCGATTTCCGATTTTCCGATTTCCGATTTTTCCGAATTAAATTGGATAGGAAATTGGAACTATGTTTTAAATTCTGATTTTCCGATTTTTCCGATATAATTTCCGAATCTTTTTTCCGATTAATATTCCGAAAATATCTTCCGATTAATATTTCGAATATTTTTTCCGAATATTTTCTATATATATTTTTTTACCTTATAAGTTATATCCTTATGTAATAAGAATGTGTACAATTTAGATTTCCTTTATTTTTTACCTTACCCCATATATTTATATATGCCATTAGTAAAGAGCAACTAGGGTTGTATGATATTCTTATTAAAATATCTCTCACATCTCTCTCTCTCTCTCTCGTCTCGCCCCTTTCTCCTCGGCGGTGCATATCTCTCACCTCTCTCTCTCGACCCAATATCTATACGGTCGTCCAACCCCTTTCTTCTACTTTCGGCGGCGCATATTTGTTTACATCGTCCGACCCTTATAGTCTCGAACATAGGTAAGCCTTTTCTAGTTTATTTTTATCTGTTTATTTTTTTTATTTCTACTTATTTACAGATCTGTTTACATCGGTTTATAGGCTCTGTTTACATCTTGTTTACTTCTGTTTATAAGATCGGTTTACATCTTATTTACATTTGTTTACATCTTTTTTATTTCATCTAATACATCTGTTGGGATCGATTTATAGGTTTAATAGGTTTTTTATATTGATCGGTTTATAGGTTTACAGATTTGTTTACATTGGTTTGTTATATTGATGGCTGCGACAGAACAGAAAAAAACTAATTTCTAATTTCTCATACTGTCTTCATGCGGCAGAACATAAAAAAATACCATATTTCTAATTTCCGAATTTTTTCGATTTTTTTTCGATTTTCCGATATTTCCGAATTCGGAAACTTTTTTGATTTTCCGAAAAAATTGGATAGGAAATTGGAACAAATATTTTATTTCCGAAAAAATTGGAATTTTTTCCGAAAGGTCATTTTCCGATCCGATCCGGCCGAAACACAGCCCTACTCCTATAGCATCCACCTTCTCGGTGTGCATGGACTTATAGGCAGAGATCATTGGGCAGGCCTTTATGGAGTGGCCTGCCTCACAGATGGTACACACTTTTTCTTTCGAATCAAGGATGGATCCGGAGATATTTATCAACTGACCATCAAACCACTCTTTCATATCTCTCTAAAACTGATCACACCGACGGTATTTTAAGGTATTTCTATCCAAATGGTATAAATTGGAGGCGGTTTGATTGGTATATGGTTATCTAGGTCGAGCTTGGTTGGGATCAGATGTGTCCCATGCTTGAGTAGTCTCTGCGACATAATTAAGATGGGTTTTGGCATCGCATGTGTCTAAATCCCAAAAGGGTCTTTCACACATCGTTTGAACAAGTTGTTTGGAAGCTATTGTCAACCCTTTATGGAAGAAAGATATCACTAGGTGTTTGTCAAAACCATGATGGGGGCATGATCTTACTAACTCTTGGAATCATTCCCAACATCTGTCAAAAGACTTATTATCGTGTTGTTGAAAAGCTTGGATTTGAGTCTTGGTAGAGTTGGTCTTATGATGTGGATAGAATTTTGAGACAAACTTGGACTTTATATCTCTCCAGGAAGTGACGGAGTTCGGGGGTTGAGAACATAGCCAGGTCTTGGCTTTATCTTTTAAGGAGAAAGAAAAAAGCTTTAGGCGAACGACATCTTACGTGCAAGTTTGATCACCAAATGTGTCACATGCCTCTTCGAACTCATGAATATGTAGGTATGGTTTCTCTGAATCCATGCCATGAAACGTAGGCAGAATCTGTATCATCCCATTGCGAAAGTGGAACTGACCGGTAGTATACGAAAGTAAAATGCAACCAGGGGCGACAATCCACTCAAGAACGAGTAAGTCTTTCTTAGTACGATAGGGGAGATCTCCCTCTCCAGTACCGAAACTCACATCATCAGACATTGCACTCGCACTCTCTTTAAGTGACTTTGTGTACTCACTCGGTGTCCTAGATGTGTGACTTGAAGTTCGACTCAGGATGTAGCTATTGATAGAGTTCTTAAGAGTAGGAATTAGAAACCATAATTATGGAACGCGAGGTGTATGGGGGCTTTCAGAGTTGTATTCATTGATTGGGTTTTCATGGATTCTAGTTGGAGTATTGTGAGGAGTCTGAGTGTGTTCAGGATTTTGCATTAATGGCTTTTGAGAGATAATGAAAATTTTATATTTTTATATATATATTTTTTAGATTTATGGAAATCTTTGGTCAAAGTTTTAGATTGACTTGATCTATCCTAAGTCTACCTAAATCCTCGACAACGGCGCCAAAAAATTGACGCGACCACAAATGTGCCTAGAGTGCGTGCTATTTAGGCTCAAGTGCAAGCCTATCACTCAAGTAATAATCCGATAAGTCGGGTATCGATCCTCAGGGAAATAAGATGATAAAGTCGTAACGACGTTGGAAATACGAAAGAAACCTAACTTTGACTCTAAAATGAAGGAAAAGGAAATTTGATTTGCGAAACAACTACAGCTAGTTGCAATTTTGAAAATGATTAATTACTGAAATCATGAATAAATAAAATGCAATTACTCTACTACAGAACTACAAACAAATTGACTAAAACTTTAACTATAAGATGAGAAAGATTGGTCGTGTTACAATCCCCCACACCCTAGTAATTCACTTAGTAGGATACTAGATTCAGAATTAAAGCTTTAAATGAATCCGACATTTTAATGCTCCTTAGTATTACATATAAGAGGGACCGTAGCCCACATAGTACGTAAGCAAAGGTTGAATTAAAATCCGGTCTTTATTTCTCGCAAGTATTACATATATGAGGGATCGTAGCCCGCACAGTATGTAAGCAAGGGATGAATTAAATTAGTATTGTATGAACTATGATACAATTCATCTATGGTTTTAATTCCAACTTCCATTTCCACTATCGTGAATTACATTGGGTGGGGTTCATTCACCCCAACCCTAGAAAATTTAGCCGGACATATTAAAACTAGAAGAAAACACGTTTTGAATGAAAGAAAATATTTTTGCTAATGAATAAAGAAGAAGAATAATGAAACTACTTCCTAAGGAATTAACTATTGCAATAATGAATGCGAGAATTGGAATAAAATTACTTGAATTGCAAAACTGGAATCGAAACTAGGGTTTCTTGTTGTTCTTCTTCTCTAAACTAATTACAATTCTTCTCTCACGAATTATAAGCCTCCCTACGCCTGGGAGGTGTTTAACATATATACTTTACGATTCCTAAGAGTTTCAACCATGCAACACTCTAATTTTACAAGTGGATAAGTTCGAATTTCTAATACCCGAACCGATCCCCTTAAGGTTATTGGGTTCGGTTCCATCTTTCAATTCTTTACAAGAAGTTCTTCAAGCATAGGATAGGTTCATTTTTCCTCCTCTTCGGTTCGGTTCCATTTCTTCAGTCTTTACAGGAGATTTCCCAAGATGGGATTGGTTCGTTTTCCAACCCATTGGTTCGGTTCTATCTTTTCAGGAACTTTTCCTCCTTGTATTTTTGAAGATTTGTAAATTTTGGTCTGGAACTCGGTTTAGGATGCCGATCCTTCTTTGTGCACTGAATAGATAGGAAATACACAAAACTCGACGGACTAGTTAGAAAATGTCATTAGCAATGATATGAGATAAATCCACTCGAAATACACTTTGCAGAGCGATAAAAGCCTCTAAATTAAGGGGATAAATGGGAAGAATTTATGCCTAATCATCCTCTAAATCTAACTTCCTAACCCAAACAAATTTGTAATGACAAGTGGAGGTTTGAGGAATCGAATTTATTCTTTTCCTTGTCTATTTCAAAAAAATAAAAAAGGGGAGAACTAATTATGGGGGAGTTTTGCATTATGGGGGAGATTTGATTATATTTATTGATTTATTATTATTATACCATTTCAAACTCGATGCGTCACAAAGGTATTTGTTTCTTGTCTCATGTGTGTAGGAACAATTGAAGATCATATTGCACACCCTGGTGATGACAAGGAAGATTGATGAATATTTTTGAAAAAATGATTGAAGACTTGCATTTCAACTACCTTTTCTCTTTTGGGTTCATGGGAGGGTAATAGATTTGTATAGGCATTTTGAGTTGATAATTCGAATTGTTTTTATTATGTACCGGCATAGACATAGAGGGTGATTTGTAAGGACATATTTTATAAGTACTATTTACATTAGAGTATGTCGTATACCACTTCAACCATCGAAGAATTATGCAAGATCATTCAAGCATCAATACGGATCCGAATATCAAAGTTCTTCATCAAAGGAGTCTCAGCGAGATTAATTTTGGTAAGATTGTGTTTAAGTACCTTAGCATTTCACTTAGATTACTGGGATTATTTTTTTCACAAAATATTTTTTCGGAGTTTTTGAGGCGGTGCATTTATCGAGAAAAAGAAAAAGAAAAATATTAAATTTTACTGTCGCTCAAACGATAGCATATGTAGTTCAAACGACACGACATGTCGCGTGAAGTATCAAACGACATTGGATCTCATTCGAACGACATCCAATCTCGTTTGAATTAGCCGCCGCCTTAAGTCTTTTTATAAATAGGACTCTCCAACTCCATTGTTTATAAGAAGACCTCTGGAAAAACTGTCTACGTTTTCTGTAAACAGCAGTACGAATTTGTCTTCTGACTTTAAAGGTTCAATCCTTTTGTTTTTACAATTGCAAACAGTACTACGATTGAGAGGAGAACATCATATTCGACATATGACAAGTCAGTACATTGTGTAAAAAGTTCATGCATGTGTGCAATAAAGGTGATAAAGAGTAGCATGAATAAAGTAATCATCAATGATCAATAAAATGCTATCCACACATCATTAAGAACACTAATGAAACGAAGTCATGTCTTAAAACACCATGAAAAAGTCACATGAATGGATGGAATGTAGGGGTGATCTGAATATCTCAAATACACATCCATATATCGTCTTTTTTAAAAATTTTATCAAAAACAAATATCTTTGAAATTTTTTAAAACTTTTCTTAAAAACTGAAAATATTTTTGGATTTTTTAAAATATATAAAAAAGCATCTATAACTATAACAATACAATAGAAATATAATGTAACAGTATGGATAAAAGATATGAATAAGATAATCACCTTATACTTGATAAAAGTGACCAAACTCAATCATTGGTCTGTAAGGTGTTTTCAATAGGAATAGGCATCCCTTGAAATTCCTCTATCAAACTTTGTGAAGTTTTGACCACAAACTCTATTTGCTATCGAAAACTCTCAAAATCTATATGATCGTGTATGGGAGCATAAGTAGGAACATGTGTGGGGGATCATGCAGGAACATGTGTGGGAGTATATTGGGGAACACACGTGTGAGAAACTCTCATTAACTTAAAACAAAACTCCTTAAGGTGACCTCTTTGTTTGCAATAGGAACAAACATAAACTGGTTTGGGTCTACCTTGATCAAAACTCCTAGGACGCGCTCTCCTTGGTGGGTTAAGTCTCCTTAGTGGGTTAGGATAAGGCCCATAAGGATCCATCATAAACTCGAGAATCGGCTCGGGTGCGGCATTGAAAGTGGATGCACCGTCATAACTTATTCCTTACTTCTCATTAAAACCTAATGCATGATCGAGGTGAATCTTGCCTACCTTATTAAATGTATCCTCTAAAGTGACCTTGACATATTGGTCACGTTTAAGATCTTTCTTGAGTTAGGATACACGAGCTTCAAGTTTCTCATGATTCCCAAAGAAACTTGAAGATCTCTCATAAGACTACACTACACCAAATTTGCCTAATTGTCACGGTCATTGACCTTGACAAGTTCAACTTGTCAAGGTCAATGACCATGACAATTCGGGACGAGTCAACTTTTTTTTATCACGGACGTGTCATGGTCATTGACCGTGACAAGTTCGTTAGAATTGTCACGGTCGTATCACGGGCCATGACCATGACAAGTTTAGTCACGGTTAATAACCGGGACAAAGCCTTGACCCTTTTTAAAAATATTGTCACGGTCAATGACCGTGACAACCTTATTTGTCAAGGACTTGCCACGGTCAATGACCGTGATAATTCTGGGCAGAATTTAAAAAAAATCTGTTGGGCAGTATGGCCACTGCCACTGCCCAGCAGTATATTTGTACATATTTTAGCAACATCATATATCCAAATAAATTAAAGATAATGCAAATATATATTCAAAATAGAAACAATATACATGACGATATAATCCAAATATAATTCAAATGTACCGACTTAAAAATAATGTCACTACATGTCTGGGGTAAATGTGAGGAGGTGAGTAGGCCACACGATATACGAATTGACACACCCACTAATATACATTGTGCCGCATTGTTTGCGCAACCACAATAGGGAGTTCTCCTTCCCGGGTATCACATGTGTGACGAGCACTTTGGACTCGATCTCTTGAAGCTCACATCCATAAACTATTCCACCCTGGACGATATTCGGGTCCCTCAACCCCCGCCCTATCTACTGGCCATTAAATACGTTCAATATGAACACGCTCGGCGAACCAAGTGTCGACATCGGTCGGTTGAAGGGAGCCAAATAAGGAAGTGGATCAGCGAAGCACGCACGTATCGATGATGAAGCAGCGAGGTCCACATCCTGTGCCTCGTCCTCCCACACCTCCTTGTCCACCACCTTCTCCTTCCTTTTCCCCGTATGGTCTTCGCCCAACGTACACTTCATGAATGAGTACATATCTTGGACCGTCGCCTCCAAACGGGACAGCTTCGCGTCATGTGAATCCACCATTCGAGCCAACCCGGTGTCGCTCGTCTCCAATCCGATGATCCTAGATTTGAACACCCGCGAGCTCACCCCCTTGTCCTCCCTTTGCGATCAGAGCCAAGCACTTGTCTGAGTGCGTCTATGGATAAATATGCCTTATCGGTATCAGGCTGCAACTCATGCACTTCCTTAAGCTTTGCCTGAAACGATAAAAAGCACATGCTTAGTAAAATAAGTAAACTAAAAAATTATAACGTAATTAACAAAAATTAAATTTTCGAATTACTTACAATCGTGGCCGCGACGCTTGGGGACACCTCCTTGTCCTTCCCCTTCTTCGTCCGAAGAGCCACATAAGTATCGAGCCTATGTGGCTTACCCCCAGGGCTACTCCCTACCCCCTGAAATAAAATAAAGTAAAATTAGTATCGACCCCGCAAAGTAAAATAATGCAGAATAATATATTTCAATAGTCATAGAAAAATTAAGTTTTACCTTCATCCTATGCTCCACCTCGGCGTAAGACGTCCGGCCGGAGTAGTGCACGTCCGTCTTTTTTGCCCGATTTTCCCTCCCCGATTGGAGAGATGCCAATTGTCACTCCCTGATCTCATTGTCAATGAACTTTTGCCATTGTGCCAATGAGATCGGCCCCTTCGGCGGGATGGATTCACGCCATTGGATAATGGACTCTCTTGTTTTCCCAAAGTACCGTGTTCGCATATTTTTCTTCCACGTCTTGTGTTGCTCCCTCAACTGCTTTTTTAATTATCATACTATATATATATATATTGTTCGATATACAAAGTAATTTTCAAAAAAAGTTGAAAAATCCCACCCCCATATGGACAATAATCCAGTTGGATTCCCACCCCACCCCACCCCCTGCCCCCCTCCCCCCACCCCCACCCCCACCACACCTGCACACACACACACACGTACATAGCCCACCCCACCCCCACCACCCCTTGCCCCCCTCCCCCACCACACACCACCACACACATATATACACACACATATACATATACATATATATATACATATACATTTACATATACATATACATATACATATACATATACATATACATATACATATACATATACATATACATATACATATACATATACATATACATATACATATACATATACATATACGTATACATATACATATACACACATACACACACATATAGAAATGAAAGAGCGAGAGAAAAAAACATACCTTAGAGAGAGAGAGAGAGAGAGAGAGAGAGAGAGAGAGAGGAAAACCAAAAAATGGTGGGAAAAAAATCCTAGGGCTTTTTTTACTGAAGACATTGTCACGATCGTGTCAACGTCCTTGACCGTGACAATTCTTTGTAACGGTCTTATCACGGTCAATGACCGTGACACAAAATGCGTGTTTGTTGTCATGGTCAATGACCGTGACAAGGGTGACCGGCTGAAAGGTGACAATTTGACCATTTTGGTGTAGTGCTAGCCATGGTGTTGGCCAAATCGGTCTTCTCCCTAGCAACCATAATCAATTTCTCACACAATGAAACTTTTACCTTCTTTAGTTGATACACCGATGCCTCACACTTTCTTAAAGCTCTCACTACCTTCTCTAAATCAAACACCCTAAGAGTCAAACTTTTATTTTACTTTTTGGTTCTTATGGACTCTTTGTAAAGTTCAGTGTACGATTTTTGAAGATAACTTTCTCCCTTATAAAAAATCTCATCATCGTCCCCACTCTCTAAAAAATGGTTGGACAAAGTGTCCAGGCTATCATATTTAGAAGTGTCCTCATTGGCATGGGACAAACTAAAAGTACAAACTTGGCGATCAACGCACATAAATTAGGTTCATACGGTTATTCACCCTCGAAATTCACTGACTCTACGTCACTATCTCTAAGAATGGATCTTTATGCATCTTTTCCTTTGTCCTGTGTCTTTAGCCTAGTGGCACACTCGTGGGATTTATGACCCTTACCCTCCCACTCATAACATTTCACTTCATCTTTCTCACAAACGTTCCAGTTCTCATTGCCATTTTATTTTTCTCAAAACTTCTATTTTTCGTGAAAGAATTTTCTTTGTTAAATTTGAGAAATTTTTAATTTTTTTTTGCGTACAAGGCAATATCATCAAGCTTAAAATCAAACTCTGACTCATAATCACAAACTTTTCTTTATTCTTTTTAGACCGGGCCTTCAAAGTAATCATTATTTCCTTTTTCTTAATAGTTTTTGGCAACATATCGATTTCATAATTTGGAAGGTCTCCTATGAGTTCTCTTAACCGAAGCTATTTAAGATTCCCAAAGAATTAAGAACAGTGACTTTAGGGATAAAACAGGATGGTAGGGATCTCAAAATCTTTTTCACAACTCTCGTCTTAGGAATTCTCTCACCCAAATTATTGTTAGAATTTATTATATTAAATAAACGTGCATAAAACTCATCAAATGTTATAGTCTCTAGCATAGTAATAGCCTTTAACTGAGTAGTAAGTTTCTGAAGCTTAGAAGCCTTCACAGCTTTGATACCCTCATGAGTGATATGAAGGATATTGCACGCTTCTTTAGATGTGTTGTACGTCATGATGTGACAGAACTCGTCAGGGGTGACGGCTCTAGAAATATCAATTAAATCGTGGTAGTTAAAATTTGTCCATGTAAATTCATCATCCATATCCAAGTGGTAATAGGTTTAGGACTTATGACATCGCCATTAGTCACAGTGGCTAGAGTCAAACCTCCTCCACACACAAACCAAACCCTCTCATCAATTGAATTTGTAGCAGAACTCATTTTAACTTTCCAATATGTATAATTTTATTATACAAATTATCTATATAAACCCAATTTAATGATCACAAAATAAATTAGTGTAACCGACTCTGATACCAATTTATAAATGCAAACGGGGCTATTTGGAATTATTTTTACCTGAGGTTATACACACAAAAATCCATTTTTTTGCAAATTTTATCTTGATTAATAATTAGGTGTGCATGCAAAATAAGTCCAAATTAAATTATATCCAATTGCACAAACAAACTAAACACACAGAGGAAGAATATGAGAAAAAATCCCTTTCGAGCAAAATCTAGATTTCAGCACTGTTAAAGAGTTTGGCCGACTTAGTGACTTACAGACTACTTAAAGCTCCACTAATTATAATTCAGGGGTCTTCAAGTCTTTATTAGATATAGCACAGTTGAGAACTGTCCACAGGAAGCGAATCTTCCCTCGGTATCCATCGAACAGTCTCAGGATGCAATTTCATTTTCTTCTTCAGCCGTAGAGTCGCAACTCCACAATCAGTAGTAGAGAAAAATCTACCAGGGTTTGATGTAATGTATGGAAAATAGGTTTGAAAAAAAACTCAACAAATCATATTAAGGGATGTATGATTTGGACAACAAAAGTGTTTTTATAAAACACAAAGATGAAAACTTTTGGTGCTGGTAAAACAAAAAAAAAATTGCCCACATTTCTGTGTAAAATAGGCCAAAAAAATTCGCTATATAGTAAAGTATGTTTTTCGAGGCGACGAAGTTGTTCGAACAAAAATACAACCTCATTCAAATGAAAACACAGTTTCGTTCTAATGACATCCAATCTCGTTTGGACGAAAGGCTTATGTCGTTCGAATGTCCTTCCAACGAGCTTATAACGAGAGAATGTGTATGTTAAACTGAGTTTGAGGTTCGTTTGAAGTCTTTGTAATAAAATTAGTTATTCGTTCATACGAAGTTAAACTTCGTTTTAACGAGAACAAGATATCATTCTAATGCGGTGTAAATCTCATTCCAAAGAACTTAAAAAATAAAAAAATTATTTTTAAAATACTTTATAAAAAAATACCTCGAGTTAAAATTCATCCCAGCATAAAGCTGACTGAGAAATATCAAACCACCAAGTTCGTATACCTCCATAAAGTATTTATGTCAATTCCCACAGCTTGAAATTCAAAAATGATGACTGGTCACTAACATGTCGTAAAATGATCATGGAGGCAAATGGAGATGTAATGTTCAGTTTATAGCAACAAATTATGATGGGATGTGCCAAAATAACTAAAGTATGAGAAATTATAAAATCTTGCTCTTACACCATGTGGTACAAGTCTTGAAACTGGAATAAGATTCTTTCAAAAAGATGGGATATACAAGGTCTTCTCTAGGTCTAACATGACACCAATTTTTAAAAAAAGTCTAAAGGTTCCAACAGCTTCCACATGTGAATGCATTTGATTTCCTATATAGATGCTCCGTTGGCTTTCCATCGGATTCCTTTAGTTTAAAAAACCATGCATTGTAGAACCAGAATCAATCCCCCAAGTGATATGACTAACACAAACCATATTAGATTCATACCATACTAAAAATATGAGATTATCTTTATTTTGAAGCTAATCTTGATACTTTTTTTACATGTCCACTCTTCTTATAGAAAAATAACTTAATATATTTCTTAAAATCAGGTTTGTTAATTGACAAGTTCTTCTTCTTTCTATCCTTAGATGAACCTTCTTCATTTTGCCATTTCTTTACCTGTCCCTTTCCATGAGAAACTAAATGGACACTTTCCAGGCCTTTTTACTTCAACCTCCCTTATTTTTAAACACACATGATCAACAACTCATTAATTGACCATTTATCTTTATGTGTGCTATAAGAAATCTGAAATGGTCCAAATTGAGGTGCAAGAGAATTTAATATGAAATGAACAAGGAAGGACTCGAAAATCTCAACTTCAAGGGACTTTTGTTGTGCTTCAATGTCTCTCATTCCAATAATGTACTCATTCACACTTGAAGTAGTGTCATATTTCATGTATAAGAAGTCCTTCATTAGGGTGCTAGCCAATGCCTTAACTAAAATTTTTGAATTGTTACTCAATAGGTTTGAGGTACTATTTTACTTTAGCGTTTTTCAGTATGGATCCCCAAATGCGTTTCCTAATATTAGACTTTATAGCCATTAAACTTAGGAGGTTGGATTGCTCCCACTGTTCATATAATGCTTTCTTAATTAGGGTACTTGAATATATAGAAACACGGGGTTCATTCTCATGGAGTGGCAAGTCAAGATTATTGAACCCTAATGTAAGGAGAATTTTATCTTTCCAATCCTTATAATTATGACCATTCAAACATGGAACATGAGATGAATCATTCAATAAAAAAGTGGATAAAATTACTGCGAAAATTCAATGTGAAAAATGCTTACAAACGTGTAGTGAAACAAATAAGGAAATCATTATTGGAATTTTAACCCATGTTAAATATTCCAAGAATAAGTCGACGTGTCATTGTGACTCTCCTATGGGTAAAAGTTAAAACACACTATTGATTTATAATATAACTTTAAAATGAAATAAATAGACTTAAGACATCAAATTAAAATAATTCTACACCGTTGTGAATTTAAAATAATTTAAAGTAATATCTTATCTAAATTTTCATTTTAATTAACCTATACAATATGTGACCTCACTGTGGGGCCAAGTCACTCTCTTAATGGTTAATTTTGAAGTTTTTTCTCATTGACAATTTCCTGATTTAAGATGCCATAGGTAATCAAAAATCAAGCAAATGTGAAAACAATATAATGACATTTTATTTATTATTACTATCTAAAATATCATTTGCATCATAAGCTTTATAAAATAATGTGAAATTGTTAACTTTTAAAATAGTTTTACCCATGCAATTTAAAATTAAAGCATTACCGATTGCAAATTGTGCACATATTTACATTAATATGGATTTGAAGTTATTAACTATTAATATTTTAAGAAAACTAAAGCCACAATTGAATAATACAAACTCGAGATATCCTTTTAGAGATACAAATATCTAACAAGGTAGGCAAAGAAGATATATCGTATAATTTGTGGTTTGTAAATCTAAACCGTTGTCTTTATCAATACAAAATAGTTTTTTGTATAATTATCGAGGACTGAAATGGGTTTCTAAACAACACATGATGTATCACACATATGTTATGTTATCTTTCTATTATACGTATTTTAACATCGTCGCTTTCATAGATATTTTGCTAATATATATATATATATATATATATATATATATTTTCAAGTGATGTATCAAATCAAAAACCAAACAGGAGGTTTTGGGTTTGAAACCAAATGATAAAATTATACAGATGTGGAAAAAAATCAGGAACATACCTCCTGTCATGATTTGATCTTTAATGCTGAAAATTTGTCTTGACTTTGGCCTTGGATATATTCTTCTCTCTCTCAATCCTTATGTCTTAAAGATGATGGCAATCACAGAATAAATGTTAAAGACAATATATTGTGAGATATGAGACAATAGGGTGTTGAAAGCCTTATACACCTCTACCCATCAAAGAGATATTGCTAAAAGGCATAAGTCCTAAATGAAAGGGGTAATTATTTTTATACACCACGTAAGTAACTCATGGGGAGAGAAACTGATGTGGCGGATGGGCCACAAAACTTGCGTAACTTATTGTAACAACCCGAATTTTTAAATGGGTATTTTTAAATACGCGACTTTTGTCAGCATGTGTCGTGCAGGACGCGAACTTGCCTGATTTTTGTAGGATGTTTTATTGGGGTTAAAAATAACTTGACCATATTTATTGGATGCTAAAAATAGCCTAAGAGTGCCGTGGGGTCAAAAGTCAGAAAATGAATAAATGAATAAAATAATATTATTTTATTCAAAAATATAAAATTGCTCAGAAAATTCTGAAAATAACTATACCGGCTCAAAATTTAATTTTGAGCAACTTTCTCTTCTTTAACATTTCCAAAAAACGTCATTTAGACCCGCTTTAGGCCATTTTTCGATTCGTCCAGACCTTTTTTTCCCCTAAACTTTAATCATTTTGTTGCCTTATTTAAAGGGATGGTGGGCAACCCTTTTTGACCATTTTTGAAGCATCTTTTGGCGCAATGTTTTAGCAGCCAACATATTTTATTTTCCTCTCCTTTTATATACACCTTAGCCCCTTATATTTATGCATTCAACCATAGTTTTTGGAGGAGTTCTTTGGCGCTATTTTAGTGCTTGTTCTTGGAGGATTTTTAGGACCTGTTTGGTTTGCAACTATAATTCTGTTTTCTGTGTTTAAATACAATTCTGATAAAAATCTTCGTTTGGCAACCTGTTTTTAAACACAGAATTATAATATTCCTATGTTATAATCAAGTTTTTCAGAAAACGGATTTTGGGTGTTTTATAACATCTGTTTTTTTTATTTTTCAACTCAGAATTATTCATTCTTAATATTTTAAAGCAATTATACCTTAATATATAATATACATACATAATACATTAATGTGTGTAATTCTTATAAATAAAAAAGTATATATGTACATATACACAAAATTACGTATGGAATAATATAAAGTTAAATAATATTATCAATAGATACATGATACTTATATATAGTTTTATACATATATTATTAATGTATTGAATAATATAAAATATACATATAGTACATATGTATTAAAAAAATATTATCAATTCATGTATGTATATAATTTTATAGTGAATTATATATGCGACATGATTATATATATATATATATATATATAAACTCCACAACATACCTCATTAAATATACCTAAAAATACATGTTATTAAATGTACATGTATATAATTTATGATGTATGTATGTATGTATACATTCATGTATCATGTATGTATGAAAGTTTTATGTATGTTTATATGTACATATATATATATATATATATATATATATATATATATATATATATATATATACACACACACACACACGCATATGTATGATATAAATATACATATTTGTCAATTTTGTCAAATTTTCAAAAAACTGTATTTAAAAACAACTTTACCAAACGCACACCAATAATTATAAACACAAAAAACTGAATTTTGAAACTCTATTTAAAAACAGTGTTTAAATCGAATTTTCTGAATAGAGAAACAAACAGGCCCTTAATGATTCTTGGGAGATGATTTTGATGGAGTAATCTGACTTTTCTGGGCAGATTTAAGTTGGATTCTTTAGGCAGTTTGAGGTATGGGGTTTTACACAATATCCTCCTTAATCTCGCGAGTGTTATTCCCTTTGATTTCATATGATTATTGAACTCATACTTGAATTGATAAATTCATTTGGAAATCTAAAAAATGTTGTTGGAATCTGATTTTGATTCATGTGGTATTATTTTTATGTTGAGCATGTTGTCATGAGATTTTAATATGGCACTATGTTGGGCACCCGCCAAGATTCCTGTTTCGGCTACTTGATAAAGTATGGCGCCGTATGGTGAGGCCTGGCGACTCCGGTTAATGTGTTGTTGAGAAATTATATTGATAAAGATGCTTATGATATTCTCATTTGATTTGAATATTCGTACTCGTGTTGTTACGCTTTATTCATCGCTAATATATTTGTTGAGCATCTTTCCTGTCGTATTGTGTACTTCCCCATATTTTTTTTTAGTTGGCAGGTTAGCGTGGATCTGAGCGCTATGGACCAAATGGGATGATTCAAGCGTGGTTATTTTTGGGAAGAGTATTGGAGAATACAAGATGAGAAAATTTGTATTTATTTTGATGTATAGAGCATTGGCGATTTATATTCTTTCTAGATAGATAGTTGTATTATTTCAAGAGACTTTTGGTTGTGTTTAATTTGAAGAGATTGATATTAGTGGATTTCTTTGTATATTGTGGGTTTTATTTAGATGCTCTATACCTCATGTATTATGGATTTATTTTATCAATAGTAGCACTCCCCACGCTCTCCTCGGGCGGGCGGGGTGTGACACTTACCGGCTTACTATTATGTTAATTTCTTTAATAAGAATTCGTAAACAACATAACATTACTTATGTAAGTAATACAATGTACTTTTAAAAACATTCCTTCATCTTATAAGACCAAGTATAATGTGGTAAGGCGCAGTGGAGAAGATTATCCATTTGGTGAGAATTTCCATATTGAAACATTGAGTTAACTTTCTAATGGCTTTGCATCTAGATCAATGTACATCCAAATTCTTTGGAAGAGAAAATTAAGTTTTCACCACTAATAGTTTTATCAATGTTTTTACCCGTTTTATGTTTAAAAACTCTTTAGTTATTGCAAAACAAATTAAATTGGCCTTGAAAATAATACAATTGCTTTGGAATATATCGTCATTTCTCAAATTAGAGTTCTATATTGATATTGCTATTTTGGAAAGCAAGTCCCATAATAATATTGTTCAGATTTTGATCATTAAATCTAGAAAGCATGTCGATTACAATAATGTACTAGCTGGTAGTGGCTTAAATTCGTTCAAGTGTAGAATCGATGAGTTCAACTTATAATCTTTGACTGTTTCAATTGTCACAAACCCATATTCTTAGTATTCTTGTATTTATTTTTTATTTTAAGGTTTTATCATAAGTCATAGGAACTTTCGGGCTAACAATGTTATCCCCACACACTTTTTAGTAGAGTTCTAGATAATAAATTGGATGCATGTTAAGCAATTTTGATTTAATGTTCCACATAAATAATTAATATTCAGGTTGGGTCATGTAATCTCGATCCGCACATGGGTGGTGGATCCTAATGCATGTATTGGGTTAGTAATATTAATATTTATATTATATATTTAGTATATATAATTAAAATTACAAATATCCAATTGGTTAAGATAAGATTGCTGGGAGATTTAAATTTGCGTGTTGGTTTGCAATCCTGAAACTCTCTCTCTCATCCTTCTCTTCAGGCTATCGCCTTAAAACCTTGGTTCTATGTTCAGGGATTAATCGAAAAAACAAACATGGAAAGAGCTTTGGGACTACCTTCCAGTTCAAGAATTGTTCAGCTCGTAACAACAATCCATGTATCACAACACCAACGATCCAGGAATAATTCCACAATTCGGTAAGTCCGAAACTCGATTTGTGTAATCCCATAATATATATTTGCAACATAAATGTTTTGGAATCCTTTGTTTTTTCAACAATTTTTTATTACTTGTTTTCATGTTAGGACAATTTTAAGCGAAGAATGGCTCTCTCATACCAATATATTGATAAACTTTCTTTTTGTGACACCTTACCTAATTTAATCACGGGTGATCAGTCCTTTATCAGAATAAACAGGAATCACATATGGTTTATTCCTAGCACCACTGTTGAAAATCATTTAAGTTACTAACCACCTATGTTAAATTAAACCCGGTACCCAAATTTATCTTGTTATAAACTTAACAGCATGCGGAAAGAAAATTGAAATAAATTAACAAAACCATCCACACACAATAATAGTCGGAACAATCCACGACAGATATATAAGTAAATAACATGGAATAAACCATCGGTTCCCAACACAGTTAATAAAGTAAATAAATCATAATCTCAACAAAATATGATAAATAAATAAAATAATGAAGAGTCTGAAGCGGCAACACGCCCAAAAGAAAATACTAAGATAAAGCTCCTAACTAGGAACAAATAAGCTGAAGCGTCTAAATCAATTCCTACAAGCTTCCACAATGCTGCATCTACGCATCCCTGAAAAGTGTCCTCAAGCTGGGCGTCCCTTTGGCTGGGACCTATAATTATTTTGGAAAATATTTTGTCACGGGTCAGAGCCCAAGAAAACCTTTTCAAAATATTTTGCAAGTGGTGAAAATGCAGTAATTTAAATATGCATGAACCCTTTTCATATTTAAGATAGGGTTGCAATCTCTTGAGATATAGCTCACCCCTGAACTAATGTGCACACATATCGCTTGCCTTATAACCCCACTAGTTCTGCTACCCCACGTAACTAGTCTTGGTACATCTTTCCAATCTTTCTACTCAAACGCGAGTATTCCTTATTTGATTTATAGATTATTCTACTCATTAACTTATTTAATCAATTCAAATTTAATTCGTTATATAATCTTCACACTAGTTATATATGAAATACATTCGCACATTATGTATTTATCCCGTATATAATAATTTACTCATATTATATATGTACTAGCATTCTACAACATTCACAGACATATATCGTATAATAACCATCCTTCCGAGTTATAACTCAACGGATGCTTGTCTTTAAAATGCTATCATCCGAGGTATGTTCACTCTAACCCGGTTACCATAGCTCACACCAAAATAGGTAAATAAATAACAAACATAGTGAAGGCAATCATATTTTCCCGAGTGTGAGACCGAATCATACCCAAAATATCCCACCTCGAAAATAAATTACACAATAAAAATACCGGACGATATGACTTGGGGATTATACTTGTAACACCCCATGATTTTTGAGACTGAGAAATTAAATTTTGGGAAAATAAAATTTAATTTAAATCGGAGAATTTTAAATTTGGGAATTTAAGTCCAAAAATATAGGATGTTGTAAAGTATTCCGGATGAGGATTTTGAGGGTACCATTGATCCCGAAAGGGTCGAGATAGTCAAAATGACTGTCATTGAGTTTTATTTCGGCTCCGGAATATTTTTAAGTCGGTTGACTCGAATTGGAGTAAACGAGTCATTTAAAGTGTGTATTAACATTTAGAATTGGGTTTATTATTTTAAAGGATTTAAGGCTTACGGATGAAGCCTTCTCCTTTGAGAAAGAGAGAAAAAGAAAGAAAAGAGAAAGATGAAGAAAGGAAAGGAGAGATGGAGAAAAGCTTGGAGATTTTCGGCCAAAACGCGACATCGAGGACGATCCAACCTCTACAAATCTAAGGCAAGTGTTTAATCTTGCTAAATATCTATTTGTGTATTTCATTTCATAATTTGTGGATTAAAGAAATGGATTTTTGGGTATAAACATCAAAACCTAAATTTTGCTTCAAATCTTGAAATTGAAGATTTTAATTGGGTTTAAGGGATATAAATTGATGAGGTTAAATTTAGTATGTGTTTTGATGTTGGAAATTATGTTGGGATTGAAGATTAAGGGTTGGAAGTAGTATAAATCGAATTTTGGGTTATAAAAAAATAGCCATTTTCGTGGCTTTCTGAACTGGCCGAATCGATTCGCCAGGTTGCAGAAGTCTCAGGTCTTTAGGACCGAATCGATTCGCCCCTAGCGAATCGATTCGGAGGGTTGCAGAATCTCAGGTCCCTTGGACTGAATCGATTCGGATGGGCCGAATCGATTCGCTGTTGGGCCGAATCGATCCGGATAGGCAGAATCAATTCGGAAACAAAGCATTTTGAGAAATTTTCTCTTTAGTAAATTCAAACCCTTTTTGGTTGGGTTTATTGATTTGGGGCTTTCTCTTTTGAAGTAAGAGATATCTTTCGGTGACTTATAGGGGGTCTCTCACTTAGTATATGATAGTGGGGACTTCTTGGAATAATTGGATAAGAAATATCCATGTATGTTGTGAAATTTCTAGGCCGACCTTTATGTCAAATCCTTATAAGGATAGGATATTAGTAAGATACAATTTGGGGCCAAATGGAAGAGAGTGGTCGCATACTCTTAAAGAGTGAGGGGTTTCATATCCTTAGAAATGTTTAGACTAAGGAACAATTGATAACTCAATAGGAGTAAGGGTTCCTGAGATTTATTTGAACCATAGGTGAAGTTGGGAACGATTGGGATCGTACTATCGACTAGAATAAGCGGTAGCATAAATTCTAGTTAGGATAGTTTACACGTAATTGTGGGGATATGACCATTGAGATACCAATACTTGAAATGAGGTTGGAATAATTTGAGGTTTTAGACTATTAAGTCATGTATGTGCCTATGGTTAAATAGTACTAAAGGAAACTATGTACTTTTGAATATGGATGAAATGTGTAGTGATGGATTCCTACACAAACTCTTGGGTGATAACCCTAATGTTGAATATATATGTATAGATATATACATATGGTTTTCGGAGACTATTCATCATAGGAATAATGATTGAATATGTTTCAAGTGAGGGATTGTATTCACATATCGAGGTGAATTTAAAGGAAATTGTGGTGATGGCTTGTATATTGAGGATTATGTATAATTATAGCCGGGTTTATATATCTTATACATATGAACGAGAATTAGTTTGTATATATAATGATGTAGCGATGTGTGAATATATGTACATATTTCTATATATAAATATGAATATATGGATATATTTATGTTGTGGACATACATGGTATGGATATTTAAACCGTATATGATGGTTTACTATTTGATCATATGATGGGATCATATGGATGTATGTATATTGCGCATGTGAGCGATATATATACTTATGTGGTTAAGCATACCCCACTCATTATATCATTGGGAAGTTTCCGCGCAGAGGGTGAGCATCCTGGCATATAGAGCAGGGTGTGGATATTCCCCAGGTCATAGTCGTCCGGTGTGTTATTATACGATAGATATATTTTTGGGATGAGACGTGGTGGGTATGTTTCGTCTCATTGCCAGTTGGAGCTATGACCGCTTCCCGGGACGTCGTGTGTGTGAGTTATCAAGAGGTGGGTGTCGTTGATCCCCACCAGGTGGTCCCCAGTTGCTACGTGAGCGGGGCACTGGGAAGATGATAGCATTGATGCAGTTTTATCGGCGATATATATAGCCGGGTGGATTATGTGCATGTCCATTGTACATCAGATATGATATGTACACTTGGTCATGGGTATGGATGATTGGTATATGTATATATATGGTGAGCATAAAATACCTATATATATATTTATATATCCTATAGATGAAAGGATATAGAATATTTTTAGAGTACATCTTGGATGATTATGGTGTACTAGATTGATGGGGGTTGATGTATCGCATTTAAGGAATATTTCAGTTACATCATCCCAAGGATATTATTGGAGTTTTAGTAGTAGTGGCAGTATTATATTATATATATGGCATCCATCTAGGATCAACATTGATAAGGAATAGTGTAACGGGGTGGTTCCTTGTTTGGATTTCTCTTTGCGAGACACCCCACGTATGAAACGCAGTGCAGTGTTGAAATTGGAGAAAAGTTCTGCCAATTATGGTATGTACGATATTATGGATCTCTATGATCGACATTGTCAAAGAGTAGTGTAACGGGGTGGTTCCTTGTTTGGATTTCGCTTTGCGAGACACCCCACGCACGAAATGTAGTACATTGTTGAGAGTAGAGAGAAGTTCTGTCGATAGTTATGTGTGGCATAATGGATCTCTAGGATCGACGTTGACATGGAGTAGTGTAACGGGGTGGTTCCTTGTTTGGATTTTGCTTTGCAAGACACCCCACACACGAAACGCAGCGCAGCGTTGAAATTGGAGGGAAGTTGTGTCAATAATAATTTTGCATGCTTATTAATTAGAAATTTAAATCATATGTTTCAACACAAATGCATATTGGGTAACTTATTAAATTATAATTGGTTAAAGTATAAACCAGAATCCACTAAGCCTAATAAGGCACATATGATTGAAAATAAATACTTAATTGTGTTTAGAAAAAGGGGTGGATTCTTGGGGTATGATAGGAAGGTAGATCTCGTGAGTATAGGCTAGGCCTATGATAAGTTAGGTTGTCCTAATAAGAATGGGGGTAGTTTAACTAAAAGTTGAGGACGCGAATAGGTGCGCGCCTTTAGATGAGAGGTGAGTTGGGGTTCCACGAGAGTGCGATTCCACTTTAATTATGAAATAAGTGCACCGATATTTATTATGCACGGTTAACAAACTTGCTAAATATTTTCATAACTCGGGCTCTGACCCGTTTACTTTTCTCTCCTTCATGTATATATATATATTACTTCAGGTGTCCTACCGCATGGATGCCGGATGACTTTCTATCCAGAGCCTTGGGAGCCGTGACAGGTGCGGACTGTTGCGGGATGTATCTGGTAGTCGCCTCCTACTTTCAAAATTCTAGGTAGGATTCATGTTGTATATCGGGTTTGTACCCAAGGGATGTTTATATATGTTTACATTTATTTCCATTTCAGTTATTGTATTGGCTGTGACCCGACAGCTTATTCGGGTATACTTTTTAGTATATTCTGTGGTAGTTATTTATTTCATTTTTATTCTAGAATTTCATTTATCTTAGTTCTTTCATGCATCTTTATCTCTTTTATTAGTAGTGTTAGTTGGTTATTTGTTGCACATTTTATTTAATTTTAACATCTCGCCTATATGATATCGGGTAGTTAGTCCTATATTATATAGTACCGACAGTTGATGTTGAGACTGGATCATCTAAAACTCCTGATTTAATATAGTATAGGGTTGGCCACCCGTTATTATTTTAGGTGGGGTGTTACAATACTCTCCCTGCATTCACTAGTCAGGGAATTTACCCATATTGCACAACCTCCTAGGGTACCACTAGAGGGGTTTGTATTCACATAAATATCTAACACCGATATTTTTGAAGCACGCAAGTGTATATATATATATATATATATATATATATATATATATATATATATATATATATATATAAAATAAGATACAATGGTGTTTTCACTATTCATAAGTTGGGAAGACACTTCACGGTTCAGATCGAAGCCAAGAAGGCACGAAATGAAGGGTTGAGATTATTTTGATGCATTTTCCTCTTTTGCCTTTTATTTTTGGTTTCCCCCTCTTTTATCTCACTATTAATTGGTTTACTCTTTTGCTTTAATTCAAAACAAAGGATAAATTAGTAAGACACCACACCAATCATCCTTTCCCCCTCTTTTGTCATCTTCAGGTACCTTAGCTCTCTTTCTCTCGATTCTTATCTTCAGGTATCTTAGCTCTCTCTCTCTCCACCACATCATGTGAAAATCACACCATTTATTCATGCTTTGATTTTGCAAAAATCGTGTTTTGATTTTGTAGGTACTGATTTGGTGATTATATTTCTATCGATTTGGTTTTACAAATCATGTATACTCTCATATCCCTGTCTCCCTATTTTTTTGAATGTGCAATGATATAAAATTACGTAACCCCAAATTTGTGTGTTTTCTATCTGTGGAAGGATGTTAGTTAGGGTTCAAATGAGGTTTATCGGTTAAGTTTTTAGGGTTAAAAATATTTTTTTCCTTTTTAAATCAAGTCTCTTTGGGTTTACAACCATAAAATTAGTTTATTCTGGAGTTTTCATTTCTCCATAGCTGTACGACATTGTTATAGCTTTAGTTTTTTTCATTTTTTGGGTGATTCAGTTTTTTTAATAGATGTGAAAAATATGAGGCCAACTTCAGGTGTCAATAACTCCACCTGTTGAAAATCAGTTTTGAAATATGGGACTCTTTGAAATAGTGTTTTCAATGATTTGGTTTGGTTTTAGTTATGCCTTTAATTTCAACTTTGATTTAATTTGTGGTTCTCATGAAAAGGAGACAAAATACCATCTTAACTTTTGATGAAAGTTCACGATTTTGTCAATGTTGCGACGATTTTATTATGTTTTCCGCGTTAGTTTTTAAATGACATGATTTCAATTTTTTTATGTTTTCTATTTGGTGTTTACTTTTAGAAAAACAGTGTTTTCAATGATTTGGTTTGGTTTTAGTTATGCCTTTAATTTCAACTTTGATTTAATTGGTGGTTCTACATGAAAAGGAGAGAAAATCCCATGTTAACTTTTGATGGAACTACATGATTTTGTCAATGCTGTGACAATTTTATTATGTTTTTCGTTTGAGTTTTAAATGACATGATTTCAAATTTATTCTATTTTTTGTTTGATGTTTGAACTATAATTTTTGTATTCATATATGATTAAATAATTAGATGTATTGGTATGCCATGACACGTGTGAAAATGTTACTTTGTAGAATACAATTTTTACCCATGTAGCTAAATATCTGATGAAGGATGATGTTACTTTGTAGACCAATAAATATTGGTTTGGTATATAATTTGTATTAACATATCTCCATATTTGACCATGGGTGAAAATGTTCAATACTTTATTGAATTTTTTAATGAATCAAATTGTTCACACTCTGTATCGCATCCATTTCATTTTCTTTAACTCTTTACCTATCTTTCGTTGGATTTATGAGAATGTACAATCTGTTAATATTTTAAAATTTTAATGGGAACTCGAGCACGTAACGATTATTATTATTTCAGATTTTTGGTGGGAACTCGACCACGTAACATTTGGTTAGTTCATGTATCTCTCACTCACTTTATCTCTCTTTGGTTGGTGAGTTCTCTAAACAGTTTCTAACTTTTCGTACTGAGTTTATCAATTGAGTTTTTAATGTTTTGTATCAAGGTTGTAAACTGATTTTATAAATTTTTTTCTACCGAGTTTCTTATGTGATTGACGTGCACCACTCATGTTTTCCCTAATAATGCTTAACATGTGTTTGTTTTATTACCCTTGAGACTTCAATGAGTCATTTGAAGTCAATTTTCCCTGAACGTGTATAACCTACCTTATTTAGTTGGTACGTACTATAGGTTTATCCAAGAGGTATGTCTGATTGATACAAAAAACTAAGAGAGGAGATCAACACATAGGATACACAACTCAGTCAACTGCTCCAAAAAATAAAAAATAACGTTTACAAAATATATAATCTAAAAATTAGTTGCCCAATTTCAATTAGTTGCCCAATTTTACTTTATTGGAACTACAATTAAGAGATTGGATGTTTTGATTGTATGTATAATATAGCTTATTGGTAGTTCTTTATTGTTGCTTCAAAAGTTGGTGTGCTTGAAGCATTGACCCGGCTATACTTTAGCTCTGTTTAGAGTAGGCTATGGTGGGCATTAATCTTTAAGGCATTGGGAGACACCTAATGAGCCTCTTTGTTGGGTTTGGGTATTGATCCATTTATGGAAAATGAGGTTCCTCTGGCACAAATCAGTAATATATAAGAATAATTTTTAGATCGAGTTTTTACGGGATGGCTTATTAGGCTAATCACATCTTATTACGAGACTTGCTAAGGAAACAAATAAAACTTTTAGTTGACTTAAATTGTGTAGGAACGAGAATTTGTTAATAGTTAATAAGAATGGGTTGAATTTTAAGTTCACTTCATACAGTGTGCCGAAAGTGCGACAATACATTGTTCCAAAGATACGATGAGTTTACTTTATTAGCAACACATGTTTAGTCAATGGAACACACATAATGAGCATGTCATATACACATTGGTGTCTCCCGAAATAAATCCACAACCTTACTATTAGTGTGGATTATACATATACCTTATTTATATTGTAACTCTAAAGCCTTGCCTTACCGTATTTTTCACTTTGTTTTTTCATTCTAACACTCTAACTCTTTCGTCTATTTTTTTCAGGTATAATGGAGGCATTTATAGTCTGTTAAGGTACTATAACAGAACAAAACAACTATAATACAAGTGGATCATCGCCCATGCTCTATTGCATTGTAGCTGGGTGATTTGAGGATGATTTATTTTCTTTTGGAGTAATGGCATGGTATGACGAGATGTAGCCAATGTCTATCAGCTCGATCTTCTATTTCACTTTATGGAATAACACACTTTTAATCACACTTTTAATGTGTCTGACCTTACACCATGTGTAGGTATATCTAAAGTGTTGTGTTGATTTTGATTACATAATTTTACAGCAAAAAGCCTCAACAATTGCATTTTATGGCAGCCATTTCAAATTTCATTTTCATTCCAAATTTATACATGACTTAAAGATGCAAATTTGTAGGGGAAATAAATCCTACTAGCTACTTGGAAGGAACATATTAACTTTCCCTCTGCAATAATTATTGCAAATAACTTATTTGAACAGTTCAGTACATATTCAAGAACTGCTGCTGCTATTGGTTATAATTATGGTTTTTAAACAGTTCAATTGATGCATTCAAGAACTACTGATGTAATCTATAACTGTGGTTTATGAACAGTTCAGTACATATTCAAGAATTGTTGCTGCTATTAGTTATAATTGTGGTTATAATAGTGGTTTCACCCAAAAGGTAGATTATGTCTTGTTCAAAGATGACGCATTCTACTTTCAAAGTGGCAGACTACCGAGGTTGGAGAAATATTTATTGGTAAAAAGATGAATTTCCTATTTGATATTGATTTAAAAGTTCAATTTCTTAGAGAAAGATGCCGACACTCTTATTTAAGTACCTTTATCTCTTATTGCCTATTGCTGTTCACATTCAAAAGTTTCTTTGTTTGACCAGTACATGTACTAGGTCAAACTCTGTTTTCCATTTTTTTCTTATGTGTAGATTGTTGTTACCACTGGAAGATACACAAACGGATAACCATAACCTCCACAACATCTTTTGAAGGTCTATTCACCTTTACTAGGATGGTTTGATTACATTTGTTTAATTTCACAGCATATATTGTAACTGAATAGCTACAGTTATTGGGAAATGACGTTCAGGTGTGGAATAAAGTAATGTATGTGGATTGGATTCTACAGCTATTCAAATACGTCCCTCGAGAGCAGTTAACGATCCCCAACTTTTTTTTTCTAGTGAGTTTTGCACGTCTTATTTACATTGATTAAGTTGAGTTTTTTATGATTCTATTTTGGAAATCTATTTTAAATCATACTTCTAAATGAGAATTTGTTAGGGCTCCCTCCTGTGATGAATATCTAGATGAAACTGAGCATTGCGTTTTCCATCTGCAGTGGTGACAGCAGTCCATCCAGCAGGCCACATCCGATCATGCCAACACTGGCATTAATCATTGGCATTGGTCCTTACTTTTGGTTTAGATTTAGATGTAGGTTCAAGTATGATATGTTTGTGGAATTTCTTCACTATTAAATAGTATATTCCACCTGATGAGACTCAGCTCAATCTAATTCTAGCTAGGTTGTCTTTCAAACAATGAGCTGAAGGTGATAGTGTTGGCAGCATTGAATATATGAATACTTTAGTTGTCTCTTAGAAAAACACTTCCTGTAAATACTCTAAATTGGAATTTTATTCAAGATGGGGCCTCATGGATGTGGGATTCAATGGAAGCAGGTTCACTTGCTCCCGTTACATTATGTTCTACGCGTTTCAAGAGGGACATAAACGATTTTTAAATTCATTCATGTTGATATTAGGAAGTGGTGTAGATTAGTAGTTCTACCTTATGCGATTCCATTCAATGTTCTTTTTACTTCTAATTAAATATCATTATCCTTATGGATTTTAAAATGGTAATTGGTTTTGTGAAGGGCACCCCGACCATGTATATGATGATGTTATTTCTCTCGAAAGCATTCTTGATTTGAGTCTTATGGTGTGTGCATTTAATTTTCTTCGCACCTTAAGAACCCCATCACATTTTTTTTGTATAAAAATAATATTTATTTTGAAAGATGAATGCTTGCGGTATATGTTTTGTTTGATAAGTTACTCATGTTTAACTTTGTCAAGCTTACTTTTCAACCATAAAACTGATACTCCATGGTTTTCAGGAGAAAAACTCAAACTCCAAACATTTCTGATGAGAGGGCTTGTTCTCAAGCTATGGACAAAGTTGAACTCTCTTAGTCGTGTTTGTTCAATCTTATTTCTAGTGGTACAAATGCAAACATCAGATGGCTAAAGAAAGGTGACATAAACTCTCCAGTTTTCATAAAATAGATAAAACTATAAGGTCTGTGGATCACATCCACTCTCTTAAGTCACATTTCAGACCTTGCTCAGTTAAAAGACCATATTGTAAACCATTTTGGTTCTATACTCTGCTCAATATCATGACAAATACCAACAGAGAGATCTATGTATTTACATTTTTATATGAATGTTTCTATTTGTTTATTCCCTTATGTTATTCAACTTTTTGATATTAGGTTGGATGATTTAATGAATGCCATTAATTTTTTGTTCCGTAGAAATGAAATAATTGTTGGTTGAACAATTTTTTGTAGGGGATTTTATTTAATCTCTACTGCATTGTTTGGTGACATAGCCATTCTTATGTTTTTATGCTATATTTAGTTTTACTCAGAAATTTTATTTAACCATCAAATGTTTGAATGCAATCCACTATAGGCCAAACCTGTATTTTGATTAGATCTTCCTTAAATTCTTGTGGTGTACCACAAAAGTCTTTCTTAATATGCCAAACGTGTGTTAGTAGAAGGATTTTTTTTGCAACGGTATGGATTCATCATTGTTTAAAAAAATGACTCAAAATGTTCAATAATAGTTTTAGGAAGTTGAAAATAATTTTTGCAACTGTTTTGCAGGATTAAAGGAGAGTCGTAAGCCGATGTGGCAAGACGTTCTTCATTGAGATCTGAAGCCTCTAGATCATCGTACCAATGCAATAAATCTTGTCGACTTTGGATTGGCCAGAGCATTTGATATTGCTGTCAAGATGTTCATATATGGGGTGGTGACACCGGTATAGAGCACCAAGATACTCCTCAGGTCGCGCTACTATTCTACTTTTGTCGATGTGTGGTTAGTTGGTTGTATATTTTCTGTGATAGTGAATCAGCGGCCATTGTTTCCTGGGGACTCTGAGATTGATGAATTGTTTAGGCTCTTTAGAATAATGGGTACTTCAAATGACGAGACATGGCCTGGAGTGACTTCTTTACCCGACTTTAAATATGCCTTTTCAACAGATATTGCGACTCGATGTTGTTGAATGTAACTATTACTGGCTATTTTTGTCTTTGCTTTATTTTATGGCATTCTCATTTTACTTTTTTAGTTTTTTGGTTTAGATTATATACGAATTATAGGAGTTAGATTATATACGAATATGAAAATTGTTTTTTTAATAAAAAATAGTTAAAACAAAATTGTATAGTCTTTTTTTTATAAAAAACAGGTAAAACCACTTTTTATATATTTAAAAACAGTTAAAATATTTTTTTAATAAAAAACAAAATTTTAAATAGTATTTTACCCCCTATTGTATTTTGAACAATAATGTCCCCATTCTTCCTAGAGTTATGTTAAATATGTCATTATTATAGCGGGTTTAAGCCCAAAAAGTCTTTGGAAGTTAAAAATTTTACATTGTTATAATAAAAACATTATGTTCTTTTGTTGGTTTTTCGAGTTAAATAGATTATGTTTATCTTAGTGGTTGGGGAAAAAAATTATTTTGCTCAAATTTTTATAGACCAATGTTTTTAAAATTATACTTTGTTTTGTTGGGGGGAACGAAATTGTTTCCGTTTCGTAATTACATATTTTGGGAATTTTTGCCGTTTTGCGATTACATACTTCTCTAAAAATTTTAACGTGCCTTCAGGCACAGGCATACCCTAGCGTATATATATATATATATATATATATAATTAACGTTGTTTCACTCAACTACAGTACCCGGACCCACTCGCTCGACCCAAATTTTAACACTTTAGAATTTATTACACAAAATTCCTTTAATAAGTTTCACACTTTTATTTTGATTTTAAATTTCTTAATTCCATTCTCCTAAGACCCTAGGTAAGAAGTTCCATTAAAATCTTCACAATTAAATTCCATTAACAATCCACAATAGATTTAAGGTCATATAAATAAAAACTAGAGGAACTGTAAAAAATCAAGGGCCATCGATTGATCGACAAAATGGATCGATTGAGGCTGACATCTTCTTCCTCGTGATAATTTCTTCCATTGTTATTCATTTGACTTCCAAGTTTTCAACCCTAACTTAATCCAACCATCATCAATAATCACCCCCCTTCTTAAATAGGTTATAATCATGAATCAATCATTTAATTATTATTGATTATCATCAGAAGTTATCAATTCCCGAATTGGGTTTTCACAGGTTTCCTTCAATCGTTATTCTAATAATCGATTCTATTATCCGAATTAATCAACATCTGCTACTAGGTTTCTAATATAATTCGAATTCCATCAACATCGAATCATATTATATCATCAATTGAACCTTTTATCTACACATAGTGTCCAATTCAGTTAAAACCCAAATTTTCGTATGAACCCACCGAAAAATGAATTTTGATCACACCCACTATGATATGAATTAAAATACTGCAATTTAGATTGAAAGCAAGCTAACCACTTGCCTGATTAGATTCGTAGGGTCTGATTACGTTATGTTGTAGATGAATTGATGAAGAATGCATCCAATTCCTCTTTGATTTGGCTCCCCAAAGCTCCTCACTTTCTTCCTCTTCTTTTCTCTCAAGTTGAAGGGTTTTGAATTTGGGTTACGGTTGCCTATAATTCTATAACTTAGGTTTAAAGGTCTTAATCCCAAAATTATACTAATGGGCCAATTGTAACAACCCGCGTAATTTTGGGCTATTTTAATTAATTTCTGGAAAATGGAGGAAAATAAAGTTTTTGAAAAAATTATTCTTATTGCTCAAATATGTTGAAGATTATTTTTAAAGGCGAGAATTTCAAACGGTTTCGAAAACGGAGTTTAAACGGATTTTAAAATGTTTTTAACTCTTGGAGTTGTTTTGACTTCCAACTCTTCATTTCTTTACCTTATTTAAAGGAGTCTTTTGGATTCCAACTCTTCATTTCTTTGCATTATAAAAGGAAGTCGTGGACAATCCTCTTAACCTAGTTTTGGCACAAATTTTGGCAGCAAATATATTTTATATTCCTTTTCTTTTTATATACACATTGGCCCTTGAGATTTGTGAGTTCCAACCTTAGATTAGAGGTGTTCTTGGGGCTATTTTGTTGGAGGTTATTGGAGAAGCTTTTGTAGATCTTTTGTGTTGATCTTAAGGATGTGATCATTGGTTTCTCAACATGGTTTGAGGTATGATGTTTTACACAATATGCTCTTTAAATCTCGCGAGTGTCATTCTCTTTGAATTCTTGTTAATTGAACTCATATTTGAATTTATAAATTCATTGAAATCTGGAAAATAATTGTTGAAATTATTTTGATTCATGTGGCATCATTATATTGTTGTTGAGAACGTTGTTATGAGATTTTAATATGGCACGAATATTGGGCACCCGTCAAAATTCCTGTTTTCCGGGCTATGGCTTGATAAAGCATATACGGATGTGGTGAGACCTGGTGACCCGGTTAAAGTGTTGTTGAGAAATTATAATGATGAAATGCTATTGATATTTGCATTTTGATTTGAATATTCGTACTCATGTTGTTACATTTTATTCATCGCTAACATATATTTTTTGAGCATCTTTCTTGTCGTATTGTGTACTTTCCCATATTTTCTTTTAGTGACAGGTTATCGCGGATTTTGGAGCGCTATGGAGATTGATTTTAGCGAGGATTGTTTGGGAAAGATTTGTATTATTTTGATGTATAGAGCTTTGGAGATTTGTATGTTTATTCGAGTTAGATAGTTGTAATTTTAATTCGAGAGACTCGTTATAATTGAAGAGATTGAGATTAGTGGATTTATATTATTGTGGGTTTATTTAGATGCACTATACCTTGTTATTTGTGGATTTTGATTTATTTTATCGCATTAGAACTCCGTTCGCTCTCCCCGGGCGGGCGGGGTGTTACAAATGGTATCAGAGCTTAGGTATACGGAAACCCTCGGGGCTTGAGTTTTGGGTTCATTGCGTAGTTAGAAATTTTTGGAGATAGAAAATTTTAGGTGATATTCGTGATAGGTTTTGAGATTAGAGGTGAGGAATTTATTTTTGGGAGACGTGATTTATTTTTTGAGTTAGTGTAGTGGCCTGACTTTGAGAGTTAGGCATTTGGCGAATTTCGAGGGCGAAATTCCATTGTTAGTGGGGAAGTGTAACAACCCGCATAATTTTGGGCTATTTTAATTAATTTCTGGAAAATGGAGGAAAATAAAGTTTTTGATAAAATTATTCTTATTGCTCAAATATGTTGAAGATTATTTTTAAAGGCGAGAATTTCAAACGGTTTCGAAAACGGAGTTAAAACGGATTTTAAAATGATTTTAAAATGTTTTTAACTCTTGGAGTTGTTTTGACTTCCAACTCTTCATTTCTTTGCCTTATTTAAAGGAGTCTTTTGGATTCCAACTCTTCATTTCTTTGCATTATAAAAGGAAGTCGTGGACAACCCTCTTAACCTACTTTTGGCACAAATTTTGGCAGCAAATATATTTTATATTCCTCTTCTTTTTATATACACATTGGCCCTTGAGATTTGTGAGTTCCAACCTTAGATTAGAGGTGTTCTTGGAGCTATTTTGTTGGATGTTCTTGGAGAAGCTTTTGTAGATCTTTTGTGTTGATCTTGAGGATGTGATCATTGGTTTCTCATCATGGTTTGAGGTATGAGGTTTTACACAATATGCTCTTTAAATCTCACGAGTGTCATTCTCTTTGAATTCTTGTTAATTGAACTCATATTTAAATTGATAAATTCATTGAAATCTGGAAAATAATTGTTGAAACTATTTTGATTCATGTGGCATCATTATATTATTGTTGAGAACGTTGTCATGAGATTTTAATATGGCATGGATGTTGGGCACCTGCCAAAATTCCTGTTTCCCGGGCTATGGCTTGATAAAGCATATACGGATGTGGTGAGGCCTAGTGACCGCGTTAAAGTGTTGTTGAGAAATTATAATGATGAAATGCTATTGAGATTTTCATTTTGATTTGAATATTCGTACTCGTGTTGTTACGTTTTATTCATCGCTAACATATATTTGTTGAGAATCTTTCTTGTCGTATTGTGTACTTCCCCATATTTTCTTTTAGCGGCAGATTAGCGTAGATTTTGGGGCGCTTTGGAGATTGATTTTAGCGATGATTGTTTGGGAAAGATTTGTATTATTTTGATTTATAAAGCTTTGGAGATTTGTATTTTTATTCGAGTTAGATAGTTGTAATTTTAATTCGAGAGACTTATTGTAATTGAAGAGATTGAGATTATTGGATTTATATTATTGTGGGTTTATTTAGATGCTCTATACCTTGTTATTTGTGGATTTCGATTTATTTTATCGCATTATCTCTCCGTTCTCTCTCCCCGGGCGGGCGGGGTGTTACACCAATCCCAAATGATTCGAACACCCCTGTGTGGGTCCGATTATGTCTAAAAAAGTCTCCAGGACCCAATTACTACCCCGAGTACTTCAGTTTTACTATCTCGACTCTTTCAGAACCAACTGTGATATCCAAATCGCTATTCGAGTCACCCTACATTAATCTCGTATCTCGACCTCATATGGTCTACACTCGACTCCCGATGAGATATTGTACCGTCACGTCACTATCACTCGTTATGATGTAAAATAATTGTTTACTATTCACTTAATAATTATTTTTCATAAATATTAATCATTATATCTATAGATTAATATTTTAATAACCACATAATAATTAATTCAAATGAATTACATCACACGTGTAAATTAAATTAGCCGAATTAATTAAATATTTATTACTAAAAAATACGGGGTGTTACATGCTTCCTCCCTTACAAAGGAATTTCCCCCTTGAAATTGGGACATACCTCCGGTGAATAAATCCGAATACTGCTCACGCATGTCATCCTCCCTCTCTCACGTTGCCTCATCAAGATTGTGGTGCCCCCACTGAACCCAAACCAAGAGTACCACCTTAGATCGCATCTTGAGCTCGCTACGATAAAGTATCGCCACCGGTCTCTTCTTGTACAAGATATCTTACTGCAAGTCTATCTCTTCCAATGGAACATGCCAACATGCCCTCTCACTCCTCCGGTACCTTTTTAGCTATGACACGTGGAACACATCATGAATCCGTTATAAGTGCTCTGCTAGTCCCAATGTATATGACACTGGTCCCATTATCTCTATAATAAAAAATGTTCCTACATATCTTAGCGCTAGCTTCCCTTTATTGTCAAAACACATGATCCCCTTCAGAGGAGACACCCTCACCAAAGATGGATCACCAACCTCTAACTTTATGTGCCTCGTGTCAATGTCAGAATAGCTCTTCTCCCTATCCTGAGCTATCTGAATGCGCGCTCTGATCAACTCAATCTTGGAAGTGGTGTCCTGAATCATCTCTACACCTAATAGCTTGTTGTCCCCCACCTCAAACCAATAAGCAGGTGAATGAAAAGTCTGATCGTACAATGCCTCAAATGGTTCCATACGCAAACTCCACCAATAGAAGATACTATTCCCATCTTCCCCCTAAGTCAATTATGCACATCCTCAGCATATCATCTAGTATATGATTAACTCTCTTTGTCTGCCCATCTGTCCATGGGTGATATGCTATACTCAATCATAAATCCGTGATCGTGGCCTCTTAAAAACTCTATCAGAAATAGGACACAAAAATCTCATTACGATCAGACACAATAATAATCGGAACCCCATTTAGCCGTACTATCTCGACAATGAGTAACTGCGCATACTATCTCGTCTCAAAATCCGTATGAACTAGTAGAAAGTGGGAAATCTTAGTCAAACGATCCACTATCACCTAAATAGAGCGTGAACTCGCGATAATAACGGTAACCCAGTAATAAAATCCAAGGAAATGCTCTCCCACTTCCACACTAGAATCTCGAGTGGCTGCAACATCCCCGTCAGCATCTGGTGGTCTACCTTCACTAGCTGGCAGGTAGCACACTTCGAGACAAACCCCACTATGTCCCTCTTTATCCTCGATCACCAATACTACTTGCGCATATCCTGGTACATCTTATCCCCATCGGGATGTATCTCAAATATGAACTCGTGAGACTCTAACATCACTGCATGTCTCATATCCTCATCCTCTGGAACCACGAGTCCCCCATTAAAGTGAAAAATACCTTCTAAACTGATCTACTATGACTCTTCCCTGTTAGATAACAACTGGCAAATTCTATCCTCGAAATACTGATCCCCTATCAGTTCCTTCACTACCCTCATAAAAATTTCGAGTGTGATAGCAAATACGGATATGCAAGCCTTGGTAATCTCATAATCGTGTCGAATATCTCTCCACTTAACCTTCCAAACCTCTGTTATCTTAGCAGGCCATCGACTCATTACGTCTTCCACCATGTTATCCTTCCCAGGATGATACTGAATATCAAACTGGTAATCCTTCATGAACTCCAACCACCTCCACCGCATCATGTCTATATCCTTCCGCATGAACCAATTCTGTAATGATATATTATTCTTGAACAAAGTAAACTACTCTCCCAAAAGATAGTGCCTATGGATCCTCAAGGAAAATTCCACCACTGCTAACTCCAAGTCATGCGTGGGGTAATTCCTCTCGTGGGGTTAAAGTTTGTGAGATGCATAAGCTATAGACCTCTCCTCCTGCTGTAATACAACCCCAAGTCCCAACAAGGATGCATCAGTATAGACACGGTACTTCACTCCTCCCCTAGGCAGGTCAATTACAAGTCCCGAGGTCAATTTATCCTTTAGCTCGTTAAAGGCTAACTGAAAATGGTCATCCCAAAAATACATCACCCCCATGCGAGTTAGGTTCGTCAGCGAATTTGAAATCTTCCCACCCTTTATAAACCGCCGATAATATCTGGCCAGCCCCAGAAAATTATGAACCTCGGTTAGTGTCGTGGGCTGTCCCCACTCCCTCACCGTCGATATTTTACTCGTATTAACAGCAATACCCCTATCAGACACAATGCGGCCCAAAAATTGCACCTCCTATAGAAAAAACCCACACTTCTTGAACTTCACGTACAATTGGAGATCCCAAAGTGTCTGCAAAACCATTCTCAAATGCTTGACAAGCTTATACTCAAAGCAAGAGTAAACCAAAATATCATTGATGAACACTAACACAAGCTGGTTAAGAAACTTTCTAAAAACTCCGTTCATCATATCCATGAACACTGTTGGTGCATTGGTGATCCCATATGTTATCACCCTAAACTCGTAGGACCTATATCGTGTCAGAAAAGAAATCGTAGGGATGTCCTCCTCCCTGACACGCAACTGATATAACCAGGCCTCAAATCTATCTTAGAAAAGTAAGTTTCTCTCCTTGGTTGAATAGATTATCTATATGAGGCACTGGATACTTATTCCAGATCATGACTTTTTTCTACTCTCTATAATCAATACATAACCAAAGTGATCCATCCCTCTTCATGACGAATAACACCGGAGCACCCCATAGTGATGTACTCCGTCTAGTGAAACCCTGCCCCAGGAGATGCTGAATCTGCTCCCTCAACTCTCAGAGATCGAATGGGACTATATGATAGGGCGCTCGGGCAATGTGCCTCGTAATCGATACTAAATCAATAACGAACTCAATTCCCAGGCTAGGAGGCATCCCGAGTATCTCCTGAAACACATCTTTAAACTCCCTCACTACTAGAATAGAGTCTAAAAATATAACCACCTCCTATGAGGTCTCCTCCACTATGTAGTATAGATGTGTGCTCGACCCTCCCTCGAGAAAAAGGCATCGCTACTAAGAACATCTCCTGCCCTAGGATAGAGAACACAATAGCCCTCCCAAAAAAATTCACCATCGTCCGATATCCATATGACTAATCCATATCCAGGATGAAGTCGTACCCCTTCATATCTAACATAAGAAGGTTAGTGGCTATATACATTTAACCCACGTCAATGTCCACACCCCTATAGATCGAGTGTATAAGAGAGCCACTACGCAACGGTGACTACATACACATAACAAAACTATCAACTGTCTTCAATTGGACGACAACTCGTACAAATCTAGTCGCTATGAAAGAGTGTGATGCCCCACTATCAAATAGAATCCTACCCTCAAGCCCATGAATAGTAAATGTACCCTCCACTGCTAGTGGTGCTGGTGGGGCCTACTGTATGGTTAAATATGAGACGTTATAAACCCGTCCGTACTGTAACTACCCCTATTGCGATAGCGTGGGTGGGGCTACTTCTGCAGGTGGACTCTATGCCTGCTTCTCCTACGGGGCATCCTGCTACTGTGGTCCTCTACCACTCTGGGAACAGTCTATCTTCATCTGACCTGCCTGACCGCACACAAAATAACTCCCTTGGAAGTCACCCTACCTCTAGCCCTGCTGGCCTTGTCGAGGCTATCCCTGTTGCTAGCCCTGATGGCCTTGGCCCTGCTACCCTCCCCTATTGTTCCCTTGACCCTAAGGAACATGATGCTGTTACTGCTAAGGACCCTATTGACCATGCTTGAAATATCTCTCGGGTCGGTAACCCACATACCTAAACATCTCAACCTGATGCCCCTGCGAGGAATCCTGCTCCTGATGTCTGCCTGAGTGTTGCTGCTGCTGTGGTGCTCTGCTAGCACCACTCCCCCTACCATGTCCATCTAACTAGTCTCACCTCCTCTCCTACTCCCTTTTACATGGAAGCGATAGTCCTGGAAGTGTAACATTATTGCATTGACAATATCTGTATAAGTCACCAATGCAGGGCTGCCAATCAAATGTTTCCTAATCCTCCAGGCTAATCCATCCATAAAATTCACCTTCTTTATTTCCTCATTGTTCACTTTATCTGACACAAAATTAGACAAACGAGTGAGCTCTTTTTCGTACTCAGCTACTGAGCGATCTCCCTGAGTTGCCTTACTGAACCTCCTATTCATATCTGTCTCAAATGCAGGCGGAAATTATTTATGGTCAAACCGCACCCAGAACTCTATAATAGACGTTATGTCCCTCTCATCCAAGGTGGTAACTAACTCCCACCACTATAAGGCGGTCCATACCAATCTGAATGTGGTCGACATCTGCCCATGCACAGGTGGCGCTATATATCTTTCTTCCACTGGAATGCCTCAATCATGTCTTAACTCCCCTGAAATTCTGGTGGGTGGCCCTTTTGAAAAGTTTCCCTAACCCTCTGCCAATCTGATGGCCCAGGTGGCCTTAGACAACTGGTACCACTAGCTGCAGTGGCTGTCGGGCCTATAGAACATGGTAAGCCATTGAAGTTATTACTTCATTAACTACTTATGCCACTATCCCTTCCACCTTTCCTACTGACACTATCCCATGTGGTGGTTTTGGTTGCGGTACCTGTGGCTCCTGCTGAGCCTCCCCCACCTCGGCTGTAATTGTTGCCCTCGTTGGTCATCCTCTCTTGGGGGCATCTGAAAACAGATCAAATTGTATCTATTCACAGTAGATACAATTATAATAATAGAAGAACATAATCTCAAATGCCTAATCATAAATGCAACAGTCTTAATAATAGGGATTTATGTCAAAGAACGCTACGCTGAAATCGTAGTAAGCCGAATTGATCCTATAGACACTAGAACCAGATGCTTTGATACTATCTATGACACCCTGCCTAATTTAATCAAGGGTGATTGGTCATTTATCAAAATATATAAGAATTGCCTATGGTTCATTCTTAGCATCACTGTCGAAATCCATTAAGTTACTAACCACCTATGTTAAATTAAACTGGTGCCAAATTTTATCTTGTTATAAACTCAACAACATGCGAAAATAAAACTGAAATAAACTAACCAAACCATCCACGCACAATAATAGTCTGAATAATCCAAGTAAATAAGATCGAATCAAATATCGGTTCCGAACACAATTAATACAACTACAATCTAAAGTAAACAAATCAGAATCTCAACAAAATCTGATAAATAACTAAAATAATGAAGAGTCTAAAGGGGCAAAACGCCCAAAGGAAAATACTGATAAAAATCTCATAATTAGGAACAAATAAGCTAAAGCGTCTAAATCAATGCTCCATCTACGCATCCCTAAAAAGAGTCCTCAAGCTAGACTGGATACCTAAAATTATTTTGGAAAATATTTTGACACGGGTCAGAGCCTAATAAAACCTTTTCAAAATATTTAGTAAGTGATTAAAATGAAATAATTTAAATATCATGAAACCTTTTCATATTTAAGCTAGTGTCGCACTCTCTTGAGATATTGCTAACCCCTCAACTAATGTGCACACATATCGCTTGCCTTCTAATCCCATTAGTTATGCTACCCCACCTAACTAGTCTTGGTAAACCTTTTTGTCTTGCTAACCCGAGTATTTCTTACTTTGATTTATAAGTTATTCTACTCATTAACTTATTTAATCAATTCAACTTTAATTAGTTATATAACATTCACACTAGTTATATATGAAATACATTCACACATTATGTATTTATCATGCATATAATAATTTACTTGTATTATATATGCACTATTATACTACAACATTCACACACATGTCGCGTAAAGTAACCATCCTTCTGAGTCATAACTCACCGGATGCCTGTCTCCAAAATGGTATCATCCAAGGTATGCTCACTCTAACCCCGTTACCATAAATCGGTTAACACCCACCGAAATAGGTAAATAAATTACAAACATCGTGGAGGCGGTCATATTTCCCCGAGTGTGAGACCGAACCGTCCCACCTCGAAAATAAATTACACAATAAAAATATTGGATGATATGACTTGGGAAATATACTCTCCCTGCATTCACTAGCTAGGGAATTCATCCACATCGCGTAACCTCCTATGATAGCACTAGAGGGGTATGTATTCACATAAATATCTAACACAGATATTTGTAAAGCACACAAGTATATATATATATATATATATATATATATATATATATATATATATATATATATATATATAATTCGGCTAACCCGTGCCTAACTCCCATAGCACTAGCCATTATTCCCAAGTCTATTCCCCCAATTCTAAATTTAATTAATTAACCACTAATCAATTTATTAATGTAGTGTCACTAAACTACAATGCCCGACCAAACCCATTCGGCCCAAATTTTAACACTTTAGAATTTATTACATAAAATTCCTTTAATAAGTTTCACACACTTATTTAGCTTTTAAATTCCTTAATACCATTCTCCCAAGACCCTAGGTACTAAGTTCCATTAAAACTTTCACTAATTAAATATATTTAAAAGTCCATAAAAGAATTAAGGTCATATAAATAAAAATTAGCGGAACTATAAAAATCAAGGGCCATCGATCGATCAATAAATTGGATTGATCGATCGATCGAGGTTGATAGCTTCTTCCCAACGTCGATTTATGCCATTGTTGTTCATTCGATTTCCAAGTTTTAAACCTCGAACTTAATCCAACCATCCCCAATAATAAATTCCTTTCTTAAATAGGTTCTAACCACGAACCAATCATTTAAACATCATTGATTATCATAAAAAGTTATTAATTCTTGAATTGGGTTTTCATGGGTTTCATTCAATCGTTATTCTAATAATCGATTCTATAATCTGAATTAATCAACATCTACTACTGGGTTTATAATATAATTTGAATTCCATCAACACTGAATCATATATATCATCAATCGAACCTTTCATCTACACATAATTTTCAATTCATTAAAAACCCTTTTTTCAGGTGGACCCACCCAAAAACGAATTTTTGATCACACCCACTACTATATGAATCGAAATACTGCAATTTAGATTGAAAGAGAGTTAGCCACTTGCCTGAATAGATTCATAGGGTCTATATAGTAGATGAATTGATAAAGAAGACACCCAATTCCTCTTTGATTTGGCTCCCAAAAGCTCCTCCGTGTGGGCCAAGCCCAAATGATCCGAATACCTCCCGTGTGGTCCCATTTATCTCTAAAAAAGGCCCCGAGACCTAATTACTATCATAGGAACGTCATTTTTACTATCTCGACCCTTTTGGAACCAACCATGACCTCACAATTGCCATACGAGTCACCCTATAATAATCTCCTATCTCGACCTCATGTAGTCTACACTCGACTTCCGGTGAGATATAATACCGTCACTATCACTCGTCATGGCATAAAATAATTGTTTACTATTTACTTAGTAATTATATTGCATAAATATTAATCATTTTATCTCCAGATTAATATTTTAATAACCACTTAATAATTAATTCAAATAAATTACGTCATACATGTAAATCAAATTAGTCGAATTAATTAAATATTTATTAATCAGAAATACGAGGTGTTACACTTTTATGTGTAAGTGTCACTATAGATATAAAAAATGAGTTAACTATACAAATGAATATATATTGGCTGACACACAACTAAGGAAATTCACTCCCATTAAGTTTAATATTTCATTTAAGTTGTATTTCATGTTTTTATTTTGAACAGCCATCTGAATCATATTAATGGTGATCTCATTCTACTAAAATAGTTATGATAATTTACTGGCAATGAGTTACGGGAATTTTTTTACAAGGAATGAGTTACGGAAATAATTCTCTTATCAAAATGAAAAGCTTTTATGTCCACTATTTAATTAATTTTTGTATAAAACTTAAAATAATTCCTTCATTTTATAACTTAATGTCTCACGTGCAACGAACATGTGCACTTACTAGTTATTAAACGCCTAAAAAATCTCCTCGTGGTTATTGGGTTACTCCACGATCACAATAATGTATTTTGTTGTCGAGAAACTGAGTGATGATTGCCCATGTTTGATTTTTTTATCTTTGCTCCTCTCAGTGCTTTGTTGTTGTGGCATGTTTGCTTCTGAACCCAATTCTTCAATCTGATTAGTGTCGAGCTAGTAGAAGCCTTTGAAACATTTACATATAAGTATAACTTCTTCTTCAGTGTAGGTCGAGACAGCAATAGTAAAGATCCCAGTGCTGTGGATGCTGAATTTGACTCCAAAACTTTAATAGTATGTGCATAATAACTCCTGAATATACCTCCTAAACTCCTGAATATGCCTCCTAAACTTCAATAGCAATAACTAATTCCTGAGCAAAAACAACTCCTGAATGATGATTGGCCGGGGCCCCGATTATGTAAGTTTGTGGAGTTGAATTTTATGCTCGACTAATAATGCATGATGTTATGAGAATGTTCCATCGAATGAACAATTAATTCTGTAGTAGAATCCCCCAAGTGTGGAATATGAACTTTAAATGCTCTCTTGGCCTTAAAGTATGTTGGTCTTGCTAGAAAAGATAAGGCCGAGGACATGTTCCCTGAAATGACTTCCCAAGAACCTTGCATATTTGCATTTCCATACTGTCCCGATGTGACCGTCGAATTAATTTTTCAACCAAGTAATTTTGGTCGATTAAAACTGCTTGTAACATATAGTCCAATTAGAAATGTGTTGGCATTCCAATTAGGAATGTTATATATTCCAATTAGGAATACGTGGTCATTCTAATTAATAATGTGATATATTCCAATTAGGAATCTGATTCTGGTATGTGCCATTGATCGACGTATGTGGAGCCCCCAGTTGGGCTTAATGATGATGCCCGAGCATTTGTTAGGACTTGATAGAATGATCCAATAATAAACCTGATTGAGCATAATATATAATTTGCATCGAATATCCATGCTAGTGAGAAATCCATATAAAAACACTGAGAAATCCAGATAAATAATAAGAGTGTTGACCATATGCCGGGCTTAATAAGAAATCCAGATAATAATAAGGAAGGCATCGATTGATGCTGCGTTGTTAGAGAATAATAGATTTCCAGGGCATTCTTCAAACAATAATATATAATCATGAAATTTATCTTCTGTTAATCTCTGTATGTGAATTGACGATTTGTAAATTTATGTTTGTTTTAATTGCCTAGACAATGGAACTTGCCCCACTTGTTGTCTAGTTGTAGTGACTTGTCACCCATAAGTGCCTAAGCAATGGAATGATTTCCATCCCATGATCCTGCTTAGTTATAGTAATCTTTTTAGGATTACCTGGGTACCTAGACAGTGGATGCCCCGTGAGGTCACCCATCTTCTTGCCTAGTTTGGGATGCCTCGTGAGGTCACCCTTGATCAAACAGGCTTTGCCTTGTATGCTTGTTATGCCAACATTGTTGGTTAAGTTTTTTTATGCTGACCAACCTTAGTCGGTAGTTGCTGATATGCTGACCAACCGTAGTTGGTGGTTGTTGATATACCGACCAACCGTTTTTGGTGGTTGTTGAATATGTATAAAGAGTAGAAGTTTCTCGACCAATAGTCTGTTAGAGATAATATCTTAATTGATGCAGATTTCCTTGGAGCTGAATATATGATAATAAATATTTTGTCGAGATCCATGCTAAGATGAATATAGAATATTCATAGATATGAAGAATGATTCAGAATAATAATAAAGTGTCTGGTTGATCTCTCGAGGCAAAAATGCATAATGCCGAACAAGGATAATATTTCTTGAACATAATAATATGGCCGATCACTTTTTTGGGTCTGAATATAAATAAGAATTACCCAGACCAACTGTCCGTTGGGGGTGAAATATAATAATTGTTGCAGATCTCCTTGGAGCTGAATATATGATAATAAATATTTTGTCGAGCTCCATGCTGAGATGAATATAAAATATGCATAGATATGAAAAATTATTTGTGCTTGAGCATATATCGGAGCAATAATAAAATCAAAAGTGCCTTACTGGGGCTGAATTTCATAATGCTAAGCAATTATAATAGTTTCCAGAAGTTTTAAGATTGTGGCCGATCTTCCGTCGGGATTGAATCTTGTGCCTCTGGAATTTAATAAGTTGCTCGAACATCTGTGGAGGCTAAAAAAATTAATCATGAGAATGATTTAGTCATCCAACCAATATATGATATGTATTTGCTCGGGCAATAAAAATATCAAAACATAAAACAATATGTTATGTTGTATGTCAATGTGAGCAAATTTTTATAAAAAATGCTAGACTTTTTAATTTTAAGCGAAAGACCAAATATAAATTGGTTCGAAAAATTTATTCTAAAATAAAGCTATGGAGGATATTTATTTAGCTTTAAAATTTTATTTTATTAGAGAAGTGTGAGTTAAGAAATAGTAAAGGGTGAATTTGTCTTTTAACACCATGTTGTTAACTTTGTCAAAATGAGAAGACTAAAGGAATTTTTAATTTTCAATTCCGGTGTTAACTCTTGAGTCTCAACCTCCTCCGACCAAGGCTAAGATGTCGCCGACCAACAAAATGGCCCAAATAATGGTCGAGCACTACTGTCGATCGGTTTAACTTTTGGTACAGAAAAATATCTTCGATTAACAATTTCCGTGATTCCAGAAGAAATTGTCACTCCCGACCAGTGATGGGAGGTCAGGAATCCCTCAACCTGTTTGTCGTTTTTGTTCTATAACTGCTACCAACCAGTTATCTAAGGTCGGGAAGCCTCCGACCTGTGCAAATCTGGCACTGACCTATTGCAGAGGAGCCTTCGACCTGGTTTGTTTGTCGTACAAGAATCTTCGACTAAGAAATACCTGTAAAAACCAATGTGCCGACCAAAAATAGCGATGCCACTAGTCTTTTGACCAAGAATGAAATGATGTTGTAATGGTGATCGCCGACCATGAAGTCGGATCTTGATGTCGAACAGCAAATAGGAGGTCGGGAGCGCCTCTTGAAGTGTAATACTTGTCTTCGATCAATTTAGCTTATGCCGATTAGCGCTGGGTGGTGCCAATCAATAATGGATGGTCTGAATCTTTGACCGACCAATCAATGGCTGCGCCGACCAACGAATAGCGATCCATGGGCGATCTCCGATCGTAACTGTAGGCTGTAGTATAAGTTACTGACCAATTGTTTTCTACGCTCGTAGTAGTCGCCAACCACCCTGAATGGTCTGGGTAAAAGTATCATCCAACAAGGAAGAGTAACAGGCTGGAGAGGTCCATGGTACTATTTGGGTTTCAGATGAGTAACATCCAGATGGGTTATACTATCCGATTTTCACATTCAGTTTGAATTCATGGTTCTTTTTGTACTGAATCGATTTGATAAGATCTGAGACAGATAAAAATTTAAATAATCTAGATCTGATGACAAATATACACATTGATGTTGCTAAATAACGAATTTTGAAGAGATTTGTGACAACCCGCTCTAAATAATAACGGGTGGCCAACCCAGTACTACATTAAATCAGGTATCTCAGATGGCACAGTCTCAATATCAACTGAAAATACTAAATAATATAAGGCTAACTACCCGAAATCATTAAAAGCGAATTGTCAAAATTTTAAAACTTATTAATTAACAACAACAACAAAACCAACTTTGCAAACAAACAAACTAACTACATCTAACTATGATGAGTGAAAGTGCAAACTCCAATATTAAGAAAGAGTGCAATACAATATACAAAAAAATCTCAATAATGAAATACGCGAATATGCTATCGGGTAACAGACAATACAAATCTGAGAAATAAAATATGAAAGTGTTAATCTACAACACTTGAGTCTAAACTCGATATACAAACTGAATCCTAATCTAGATGTATAATAGATAGGAATCGACTAAAGCAAAGTGCCGCAATAGTCCGCTACTGCCACAACTCCATGGATACTGGATGGATAAACATCAAGGCGTCCTTGCGGGGGAACACCTAAAGAAATACAATATATATATGGAGGAAAAAATATAAACGGGTCAAAGCCCGAGTTGAAAAACATTTTATAGCAAGTGTATTAAAATGAATAATAATTATAAATGCATTATTACATGATTAAAATGGAATCAAACTCTCCATAATAATATACTCACCTCTCAACTAAAGCGCGCACTAAGCGTATGCACGTGAACTCCAAATGGATGCCCAGTTCTATTTAGGTAAGAGGATTCTAACTTAAACCCAATTGAAGTATTTAAGTGAAACCATCTAACCTATCTCCCAATCTACATTTATCTCTAGAATCTATAAATTATATACATTAGCTTTAATGTAATAGTTATCGTTATCTTTATAATGTTAATTTGCTGAACATATAAAGTTGCATGATCCATTTCATAACCACATCAACACAATACATCAACATTCTCATTTACTAGAATTTCATATATTCTATTTATGCCCTTATTTGGCATGTAAACAATATATATAGTATTATTATATATGAGTGATTAGCATATAGAGTTAAGTACTAAACTCTTCTCGATTCTCAACACGGCACTGCGTTTCGTGTGAGGGACGTCTCGCCGAGGCGAAATCCAAATAAGGAACCCCCCGTTACACTACTCCTGACCGTATTGATCCTCGGGGCTCATTAAGCCCTCAATGCGTGATGCATGTAACCCAAATTATTATTATCCAATTTTAATTAATTAATATTCCCAATTCTCAACAGTACACGACGTTTCATGCGTGGGACGTCTCGCCAAAGCGAAATCCAAACAAGGAACCCCCCCGTTACTCTACTCATGGCACTGTGGATTGTCGAGATATGTGATATATATATATATATATATATATATATATATATATATATATATATATATATATATATATATATATATATATATGAGCATTAAGGACTAACTTCTCCCCAATTTCCAACATTACACTACGGTTCGTGCGTGGGACGTCTCGTCCAGGCGAAATCCAAACAAGGAATCCCCCCGATACCCTAATCCTGGCAATGTTAGTCCTTGAGGTCCATTATGCCCTCGATACCCAAGTACAAGCACAAGCAATAATAACCATCCAACCGATCTATAACTCGAAGGATGCAGGCTCACATGCTTTCATCTTCCAGTTGCCCATATACGTAGCAAAACTGGGGCCACCTGGTGGGGTTCAACGACACCCAACTCGTGATCAACTCACCCACACAACATCCGAGAAGCGGTTATAGCTCATAACCTTCAAGTGAGAGCGACACATACCCACGACCTCTCACCCCCAAAATAAATAAATGTACATATATGTCATTTACTGACCACCATGGACGACTATGACCCGGGGCATATCCACATCCTGCTCTTTGAGCCAGGATGCTCACCCACTACGCACGAAATTTCCCAATGATAGCAAGGAGAGGGTATTCCTAACATGTATATAAATACCATCATATAAGGTATACATACATCCCACATAATAAAGATATAACATCATACAAGGTATACCTGCAACATCATTTTCATTTTCATTATACGCACTTAGGCGCAATAGAATTTATTTTATTATTTAGCATATTCTCTTTCTTGATATACTAATCGTCAATTCTCACACATCTTCCCCACTTAGTATACACTATACTATTTCTCGCTTGAAGCTGACATGTCGCTTCTATTATGATTTGTCTCTCAATTCTATTTAAGTTAAGGATATTCTTTATCCTAATGCACCTCAATTAACATTTCTCATTTGTGCGAGATATTTCCCAAATCAATCATCGTTAAGGATATTTCTATATCCATGTGCACATCAATTAGCATTTATAATTCTCCATCCATAATAGGGTTCAATTCATTTTATGAACCTTTAAAGTTATCCCATTTGGGATTGGATCCTAAGATTCGGTATCTCTAAGTTATTCTAATTCTTTCTTATGGATTTAATTATTATCTCTAACTAAAATCTCCAATTAAGGTGGGCTTCCCCTCGTAGGAAATACCGAAATCTCTAATTGGTATTCCTCAAATTTAGTCAATATGACTCCAATAATTTCTTATAAGGGAAATTCGCTAAAAGTCTCCAAAACATAATCCAAATCTCTTCTATAGAGGTTCCCAATCGATAACCTCAAACAAAATGGAAAGAAATTCTTCCTAGAAAAACTTCCCTTGAAAAGCCCTGTTTCCGAATCGATTCGGCCCAGCGAATCGATTAGGCCAGGGAGGCGAATCGATTCGGGTCATCAGACCTGGGATTCTGTCTCAGGCCGAATCGATTTGGTCACTCAGACATGGGCACCTGCATATTTCTGGATCAATTCGGTAGGAGGCCGAATCGATTCGGCCCTTCAGAAACCTCGAAAATGGCTACTTTTTAATTAGCCTAAAATCCCCAAAATTCATTTTAATCATTTTCTCTTCATTTCTCTTCAACCCAATCACATATATATCATTTATAAACACATACAAACTAATTTCTAACTTAGAAATCATTTATACACCACAAATCTAAGGTTTTCCCAAAAAGTTAGGTTCTTATAAACTAAACCTAAAACCCATAATATCAATCCACAAATCATGCAATAAATGGTACACAACAATTATTTAGCAAGTTTAATCACTTGCCTCGGGTTCGTAGGGTCTGAATCCACCTTGAGATCGCGTATTTGCCAGAATTCTCCACTTTCTCTCTCTTTTCTCCTTCCTTTTCTTCTTCTTTCTTTCTCTCTTTCTATTTCTCTTTCTCTCTTTGGAGAATTGTTTCTCTCGTAGGCCTAATAAGACCTAAATCCCAAGATACACATCTTTAAATGATAATACACACTTTAAATGACTCGGTGACTTTAATTTGAGTCAAACGGTCCTAATTTATTTCGGAACCTAAATAGACCCTAAGTACAGTCATTTCAACTTTCTCGACCCTTTCGGACACTATGGTACCCTAAGAATCGACATTCGACATTCTTTCAAATAACTTCAAATTTTGATCTCAATTGCCAATTTAATTATTTCTCCAATAAAATATTATTTATTTCTCCCAAAATAAATAATTCCTCCTCTCCAAAACCTCGGGTTGTTACAAACTTCCCCACTTACAAAAATTTTGTCCTCAAAATTTTAGCTACGCCTAATTCTCGAAAGCTCGACTACTTCTAATCTACCCATACTCACTAACCCTATCTCCAAACTTCTAACTTCCCACGACGAATTTATTTTTATTCATTTTATTTTAAGTTAATTATGAGTTAAATAAAACCAACTTCCATAACTAGGGCGCCCATACACCCTTTATATTTGAGTTTTATGCTCACAACAATCATAATGAGGCTTTATTTGCCTCCAAAGTTCCACAATTTTATAGATATAAAGTATACTAACATTTTAATAGTGTAAAAATTTTGAATGGTCCGAAGAAATAACTCCTCTCAATTCCTGACATTCGCCACTTTCGTGCGGGGGACGTCTCGCAGAATCGAAATCCAAACAAGGAACCCTCCCAATACACTACTATGTGGCGACGTTGGGGATTGAGAGTTTGTTAAATCCGGACTAAAGTTTGATAAAAAAATTATGAAAATTATTTTGAAAGGGCCCGAGGGCCAATAAAAAGTTTTATTTAAAAACTGTTTATTTTGAAAACGGTTCATATAATATAATATAATATAATATAATATAATATAATATAATATAATATAATATAATATAAAATGCCTTATGTCCAACATAAGGTCTTTTTAAATCATCATATGTATAACACTATGTAGCTCATAAGAATTAGCATAGATATGAGCTAAAATTTTCCTGCGTCCCAACAATCCACAATCTCAACTTTCAAACATAAATAACATCATCATTTCAATATATTGCCATTTATAAGGCTCATCCATAACTGGAATACAACAATTATATACGTCTATCATGACTATATAAAAAGAAGTAGCTTTATCATTGCTACTCATAATCCATAATCATTCTTACAATCACCACAAGGTTTATAGATCTTTTTGAGCAACTTGCAAAATTATCTAGTCTTACAAAAGATAATAACATAAGAGCCTAACTTGCTCAAAATTCCCCTTTTGGGTTATTACATACATAATAGGGCTATTGCACTACCCTTTCATAAATATCTCCCATACGATATACCCAAAACTTCATATAGTAATTATCCTATTCATATAGGAAAATTAACTTACATCATTCATCTCTAGTCCGATTGCCCTTCTTCATCAATGGGCTCCCAAACATAGTCCCCCGGTCTAAAATGACCTCGAATTTGTTGTAGGGGTTGCATTTCTAAAACTTCATTAAAACATGGTCATTTGCCTCTTTTAGGATAGTCTATCTTTTTATGACCTATTTCATTACAAAAGAAACACTTACCCACAAATCCTTTCTACCCACTCGCATTACTCGCACTCTCCTTGCCAAACTTACTTGATGAACTCGAATCTCCAAAGTTCTTTCCCTCTTGCGAACGAAGACGATATTCCTAACACTTTAATAGTGCCGCATTCACTACCTCATCGAAAGTCATTAACTTAGGACTCCCTAACAAATGTTGTCGGATTTTCCAATCTAAACTTCGAACAAACATTGATATACGTTTCTCTTCCGTATTTACCTCGTCAGGCACTAAATTTGCCCATCTAGAAAAATCTTCCTCATACTCTGCCACCGTTCTATTACCTTAAAAAATCCTCATATTCCTAGTAGAGGAAGGAAAATACCTTCGATCAAAAAGTTCCCAAAATTCTTTTATAGGTAAAGTATATCTTTGTTCAGATGTGGTGACAGACTCCCACCATTGAAGAGCTTCACCCGATAACTTAAAGGTGGCTAAAAATTAATTCTGCACTTCACTACACTCCACCATACGAAGGTGCCTCTGTATACTATTCTTCCATTGACTTGCAGCCATTGCATCAACTCCCCCTACAAACTCGGGAGGATGCCCCTTACAAAAATCTTCCTTCACTCTCTCCTATAAAGACAATCCTAAATGGGGTTGGGCTGCTTGGACGACAGATTGCTGCACCATCGTGGAAATGGTAGCAGTTACTGCTTGTGCCATAATATTGGCAACATCATTAGTAGCCACGTTCCTTTGAGGCATTTGGGGTTGCGCTTTCTCAGCCCCTTTATTTGCCCTGACTGAACGACCTCCCTTCGGTGGCATCTGAAACAAGAACAATTGTATCAGAACGCCTTTCAAATATTTTCAAATCACCAAAAGAAAATGGACGTGCGAATACAACAGTCCTAACAATAAGGCTCTACATCAAGAACGCTTACGAAATATTGTAGTAACGCACACAGATCCTAAAGAAACTAGAAACTGATGCTCTGATACCATCTGTGACAATCCACTCTAAATAATAACGGGTGGCCAGCCCAATACTACATTAAATCAGGTATCTCAGATGGCACAGTCTCAACATCAACTGACAATACTAAATAATATAAGGCTAACTACCCGAAATCATTAAAAGCGAATTGTCAAAATTTTAAAACTTTTTAATTAACAACAACAACAAAACAAACTTTGCAAACAAACAAACAAACAAACAAACTACATCTAACTATGATGAGTGAAAGTGCAAACTCCAATATTAAAAAAGAGTGCAATACAATATACAATAAAATCTCAATAATGAAGTACCCGAATATGCTGTCGGGTAACAGACAATACAAATCTGAGAAATAAAATATGAAAGTGTTAATCTACAACACTTGAGTCTAAACTGGATATACAAACTGAATCCTAATCTAGATGTACAATAGATAGGAATCGACTAAAGCAAAGTGCCGCAATAGGCCGCTACTGCCACAGCTCCACGAATACTGGATGGAAAAACATCAAGGCGTCCTTGCGGGGGAACACCTAAAGAAATACAATATATACATGGAGGAGAAAATATAAGCGGGTGAGAGCCCGAGTTGAAAAACATTTTATAGCAAGTGTATTAAAATGCATAATAATTATAAATGCATTATTACATGATTAAAGTGGAATCGAACTCTCCATAATAATTCAACTCACCTCTCAACTAAAGCGCGCACTAAGCGTATGCACGTGATCTCCAAATGGATGCCCAGTTCTATTTGGGTAAGAGGATTCTAACTTAAACCCAATTGAAGTATTTAAGTGAAACCATCTAACCTATCTCCCAATCTACATTTATCTCTAGAATCTATAAATTACATACATTAGCTTTAATGTAATAGTTATCGTTATCTTTATAATGTTCATTTGCTGAACATATAAAGTTGCATGATCCATTTCATAACCACATCAACACAATACATCAACATTCTCATTTACTAGAATTTCATATATTCTAGTTATGCCCTTATTTGGCATGTAAACAATATATATAGTATTATTATATATGAGTTATTAGCATCAAGAGTTAAGGACTAAACTCCTCCCGATTCTCAACACGGCACTGTGTTTCGTGTGTGGGACGTCTCGTCGAGGCGAAATCCAAACAAGGAACCCCCCGTTACACTAGTCCTGACCATATTGATCCTCGGGGCTCATTTTGCCCTCAATGAGCGATGCATGTAACCCAAATTATTATTATCCAATTTTAATTAATTAATATTCTCAATTCTCAACAGTACACGACATTTCATGCGTGGGACGTCTTGCCGAAGCGAAATCCAAACAAGGAACTCCCCGTTACACTACTACTGGCACTGTCGATTGTCGGGATATATATATATATATATATATATATATATATATATATATATATATATATATAAATATGAGCATTAAGGACTAACTTCTCCCCAATTTCTAACATTACACTACGGTTCGTGCGTGGGACGTCTCGCCGAGGCGATATCTAAACAAGGAACCCCCCCGATACACTAATCCTGGAAATGTTAGTCCTTGAAGTCCATTATGACCTCGATACCCAAGTACAAGCACAAGCAATAATAACCATCCAATCGAGCTATAACTCGAAGGACGCAGGCTCACATGCTATCATCTTCCAGTTTCCCATATACGTAGCAAAACTGGGGCCACCTGGTGGGGTTCAACAACACCCACCTCGTGATCAACTCACGCACACAACGGTCGGGAAGCGGTCATAGCTCCTAACCGACAAGTGAGAGCGACATATACCCACGACCTCTCACCCCCAAAATAAATATATATATATATGTCATTTGCTGACCACCATGGACGACTATGACCTGGGGAATATCCACATCCTTCTCTTTGAGCCAGGATGCTCACCCACTACGCACGAAACTTCCCAATGATAGCAAGGAGAGGGTATGCCTAACATGTATATATATACCATCATATAAGGTATACATACATCCCACATAATAAAGATATACCATCATATAAGGTATTTCATTTTCATTGTACGCACTTAGGCGCAATAGAATTTATTTTATTGTTTAGCATATTCTCTCTCTTAATATACTAATCGTCAATTCTCACACATCTTCCCCACTTAGTATACACTATACTATTTCTCGCTTGAAGCTCACATGTCGCTTCTATTATGAATTGTCTCTCAATTCTATTTAAGTTAAGGATATTCTTTATCCTAATGCACCTCAATTAGCATTTCTCATTTGTGTGAGATATTTCCCAAATCGATCATCGTTAAGGATATTTCTATATCCATGTGCACATCAATTAGCATTTATGATTCTCCATCCATAATAGGGTTCAATTCATTTTATGAACCTTTAAAGTTATCCCATTTGGGATTGGATCCTAAGATCCGGTATCCCTAAGTTATTCTAATTCTTTCTTATGGATTTAATTATTATCTCTAACTAAAATCTCCAATTAAGGTGGTCTTCCCCACTTAGGAAATACCGAAATCTCTAATTGGTATTCCTCAAATTTAGTCAATATGACTCCAATAATTTTTTATAAGGGAAACTCGCTAAGAGTCTCCAAAACATACTCCAAATCTCTGCTATAGAGGTTCCCAATCGATAACCTCCAACAAAATTGAAAGAAATTCATCCTAGAAAAACTTCCCTTGAAAAGCCCTGTTTCAGAATCGATTCGGCCCAACGAATCGATTCGGCTAGGGAGGCGAATTGATTCGGGTCATCAGGCCTGGGATTCTGTCTCAGGCTGAATCGATTCGGCTGGTGTCCGAATCGATTTGGTCACTCAGACCTGGGCACCTGCATATTTCCGAATCGATTCGATAGGAGGCCGAATCGATTCAGCCCTTCAGAAACCTCGAAAATGGCTACTTTTTATTTAGCCTAAAATCCCCAAAATTCATTTTAATCTTTTTCTCTTCATTTCTCTTCAACCCAATCACATATATATCATCTATAAACACATATAAACTAATTTCTAACCTAGAAATCATTTATACACCACAAATCTAAGGTTTTCCCAAAAAGTTAGGTTTTTATAAACTAAACCTAAAATCCATAATACCAATCCACAAATCATGCAATAAATGGTAAACAACAATTATTTAGCAAGTTTAATCACTTGCCTCGGGTTCGTAGGGTCTGAATCCGCCTTGAGATCGCGTATTTTCCGAAAATCTCCACTTTTTCTCTCTTTTCTCCTTCCTTTTTTTCTTCTTTCTTTCTCTCTTTCTATTTCTCTTTCTCTCTTTGGAGAATATTTTGTCCTGTAGGCTTTATATGCCCTAAATCCCAAGTTACACATCTTTGAATGATAATACACACTTTAAATGACTCAGTGACTTTAATTCGAGTCAAACGACCCTAATTTATTTCGGAACCTAAATAGACCCTAAGTATAGTCATTTCGACTTTCTCGACCCTTCCGGGCACTATGGTACCCTCATAATCGACATTCAACATTCTTTCAAACAACTTCAAATTTTGACCTCAATTGCCAATTTAATTTCTCCAATAAAATATTATTTATTTCTCCCAAAATAAATAATTCCTCCTCTCCAAGACCTTGGGTTGTTACAAGATTTCCATCTCCAATTTGTGTTCTGGCCCTCCAATTAAGGCGGTTTCTTGTGATGTGAGATAAAAAATTATTTTCATATTTTCATTTCCAGAGAGAAATTATCATAGAAATTCAAAGAGTCACCGTTTCAAAATAAAAAATGAATATTTTCAACAATCTCACACATTTGTGCAGATTTATAGATAAAAATTATACAGTTTCTTAACAAAAACGTTGTGGTTATCATCTTGTTTAAGACGTTTATTCCCAGTAAAAATATCAGATATTGGAATTAAAATATCAGATATAATCTAGGGAACAGATATGTTGTTTCGGGGGATTTAAAAATACTAATTCTTGCTTTTGATGTAAAGAAAAACCTTTTGATTAAAACTATCTTTTCATATTATGAAAATAAGATACATGTTGGGTTTGAATGAATTGATTTAACTGATTCTTTGAGCATGTATACCCATAAAATTTTGAGAATTAATATACTTCGGGATTCGTACAAAACTTATAAAATTCTGAAATCTACTGTTTTACATATTCCCAAATTAAAATTGATCACATGATTCATTCATATAAAAAATTATGATTGAATCAGAAGATGTATGTTCAGCATATGATTGAATCGATCTCTAAATTTATGAATATAAACATATGAGAATCATGATTTGAATAAAAAGATGTGTGCATAACAGATAATTAGTTATATGTGGAGAAAATAAAAAAAACTTAGCTTTTGATGGAGAACAATGCTTGTAACACGTTTCCCACAGACGACGCCAATCTATTGAAGACAGAAAATGGCCTCTACCATTTTAGTGGCGTCAACAACAGATAAATGATGAGGATGAGATTGAGATTGAGGATGAAAATAAACATTCACATCAAACATATAAGAGATAAAGGTTTTTAAAGTGCTTCGGCTATGAATAAAGCCTACGTCCACTGTTTTTTTATTCATAGGGGTGTACAATAGCACAATAGAGAGAGAGAGGGGGGGTGTAGAGAATTGCCTACAACAATTCTTACATTTAACTGCGAAATTTTTCGTAGCCAAAAGTGTATATTTCGTTGCTAATAGTTTTTTGCGACGAAAATTATTTCGTAGAGAGTTCATGGCCAAAGGCCCATCGCTGAATGTATATGACCACGAAATTAAATTTCGTTTCCAATTGTTTAGGTCATTTGCCACGAAATTGTTTTCGTGGAGAATAGTCATATTTACGCTACAATTTATTTCGTAGCTAATTATTCAACATTTCGTTGCTAAATGTCTTCATTTCGTTGTCAATTCTATTAATAAACTAATGTGTTAGAAGCTTTTAGCTATGAAATTTATAATTTATTTTGTAGCGATTTTTCAACATTCCATTGCTAAATGTCTTCATTAAGTTGCTAATTCTATCAATAAACTAGTGTTAGATGCTTTTAGCCACGGAATTTGTACTTTCCCTCAAGGTCTATTGGGTACGAAATTTAATTGTTGAAAAATGATTTTTAATCATTAATTTTTCAATAATAAACTATAAAATCTTAAACCGCATTTTTATTTATCAATCGCATATTTAACTACGAAAACTATATTGATAACGTAGTGTTTCAATATATATTATTTTTATTTTGAAAAATTAATTTTTATAGAGTACTGTATATCACCAAATTTAAACAAATTACCATATAAAAAAACACATTCGTTAAGATGCACAAAATAACTAAATTATCATAAACAAAATTTACATTATGTCACGTACACATACCTTGTTAAGTCACCTAAGCACTTGTTAAGGGATGTAAATGTCCCACATTCCATCCCCTTACAAACGATAAATAGTCATGGTGCAAAAAATAACTTAAACTAGTTAAAGGACTTAGAAGTCTCAGATTTCATTTACAAACATCAAATGTCAATAGTTCATGGCGCCCCAAAAATAACTTCTTGTCACGTCAAATCTGCAATTAAGAGAATACAATACCATTAGCTAAGACAAAATAATATTTGATTTTTCTTTATCATGAAAAAATTATAACGCCGAGCGGAAGTTGTTAATTAAAGAGGGACCTTTTGTTTCTCTATTCAGAAAACTCGATTTAAACGCTATTTTTAAATACAGTTTTACAATTCAATTTTGTGTGTTTATAATTATTAGTGTGCATTTGATAAACTTGCTTTTAAATACATTTTTTTAAAAATTTAACAAAATTGGTAAACATGTATCTTTATAGCATACATGTGTGTGTGTGTGTGTGTGTATAGACATACATATGTGTGTGTACATGTAGACATACATATGTGTGTGTACATGTACACTTTTATCAGAATTGTATTTAAACATAGAAAACAGAATTATAGTTGCAAACCAAACAAGATCGCCGCAGAAAAATTTCTAAAGTACATAATTGCGAAACGACAAAAATTTTCAAAGTATATAATTGTAAAACGATAAAAATATTGCTCGACAATAAAACAAGATGTAATTTTTAAAAAAATTGGCCATAATATCCTTTGTTTATAAGACTATCCACCCTAATTAACAAATAATAAATTGTCAAACAACGTTCAAATAGTATAAATTCATCAAAGAAATTCCACATATAACATATAAAATGAAATATAAAATATTTATCCACTGAATTCAATTTGTGCCTCAAATAAACAAAGTGTCCATTTAAAAAAAATTGGACAGAGTTTCATTTGTTTATTGGACTATCCACCCTATTAAGGGATAACAACCAATCCTACGATATTCAATAATTTCAAAAGTAAAATCTAACAAATATTTTAACGAAACAAAATTCGTAAAAACAATCACATACATATAAAAATAACACTTTATATATTTTTAGAAATGTCACTAACATTATCATGTTGTATTTTAAAGTGGTTATGGTCGTGACAAATTAAAAAAAATACCATTTCGGAATGGAATCAATTACTGAAACTATAACATGGTGAGAAGAAAAAAAAGGCAACTTTAAACTTTGTAGTCTACCTTTCGCATACCTTTAAACTCGATTGATTTCGAAGAGAAGGTGAGGGCGGCCGCAACTGGAGAGAGCATCAGCAACTGAAGAGCCCCGACACAATTTCTAAAGAGATTGTCGTGTCGATGCCGATCCTCTCGCTCTTGAGCGTCTTGTCGATGTCGGTAAGAGAGATTATCAAATCCCAACACTATCGATTCTCAAGATTTTCAACTCTTGAGCGTTTTCGAGCAATGCAGACTGTTTTCAAAACATGATATAAATGAACTTCCACAACTCTCTTAGTATAAATGAGTAAAGAAACTATGATATAAGTTTGATTATATAAGCATTCAAAACATCCCATGTCGAAAAGGATTGAAAATAATGCAAAAACCCAAAACAAAAAATCCACAACCAACAATTTATTCATAAAGGACATCAGAGGTGTAACATCAATGATTTATACATAATTGCCAAATATAAAGTTCATATGTAAGAAACAAACATATTATAGCATCAAAGGAACTAAGTTTGATGTACATGATAACGGAGTTGAATATAATAATTCAACTAACACATGATATATCTATTATTTTATACAAAAGTTTGATTTTTATTATGTGTTTTGTAAAACAATATCATCTAGGATGTTAGTTATTGGAAATTTAGTCCATTGATACTTATTGAGTCGTGTTTCACCATAACACTTAAATTGTCCCTATTTTTATTCTTTCTATAAGAAAAATTGATTACATGCAAAACACTTTGACTTAAATCTTTTGGAAATGTTGGAAAAGATGGCGTTCTACGTGTCGATCTAATCTGCATATGAACAAGCTTGTGTTGCTGAACTGTCATGTATGGCTGCTGATCCCCCATGTTGGCATTTTGAATTATGTTGTCTTATTAATAAAAGATTATCCGTTAATGACATTTTAAGAAAAACGTGTCAGGTCTTGATGCTTTAGGTGACAATTTAAGTTGTCCACTGGAAGAGCGTACTGAAAAAGATTGTGCGTCGCCCACTGATTTGGGATCACCATATGAACAATGTCATGTTGTCGAAAGAGGGGAAGTTGAACGTGTGAGCATTGAGGCGGTACTGGATTGTAAATAACTGTGTAATCAACAACAGTGACCTCGAGAATAGATGTGATTTTTTTAACAAAGTGACAGTCAATTAGTACCCAAGAAAAATGTGGGTCTCTCTCTAATAGGGGCGAACAGCGATTGGAGTTCGCCTTTGCCGAACAAGTTGAAGATATCTTAAATTGACTTGCTAATCTTTTGGCTTATGATCTAAGAAAATATCTACACAAAAATGTAACTGATCAGTATTAAAAACCAAGATCACAACATTATGAAGATAATGGGCAACCCTGCCAGGTTTTCCCTCCATCGAAAAAACCCGAAGTCCCTCGTAATTATCACCAATAAATAACCCCCAAACATAAGGATATTCCTTTAAGTATCCTTTTGCAATTTGAGCAAATATGTAACAAGGTTACCCAACTTATCCCCTGCTTGGAAATGGTATATGCCAACTTCTGGGGAAGACCTCAGGTAGTAACAATACCTGATTTCATTGAGGTTAAGGTCAATTCTACAGATTGAGTTGATTTCTGCTACACCCATTATTATTCGATAGAAATTACCGTTAGTCTGGGTAAAAAGTATTCCATAATATCAAAGTACCTCCACCAACAATGGGTGGAGGGGAAATCATACCTCCCTCTAATATCATTATTGTCATAAAAACATTAGTAAAACCTTATACCTTTTACTTCCAAATCCGTTCAACCGGAGCCCATATGCCCACGAGCAAAGATTAGTAAAAGATGTACCACGAGCAAAGATTAGTAAAAAATGTACCACGAGCAAAGATTAGTAAAAACTAAAGTATCAGGAAATGATAATTTGGGTGAGAATCTAAGATATTTAGGGAAACATGAACACGTGATACTCTTGATGATGATATTTTCGTTTTAGCAAAAGAAGATGACATGAAGGTTGATAATGCAGAACTGGAAAGAGACATTGATGTTCAGTATTCTGAGGGGAAGCAGGTTGATCTACATACGGAGGAAGAAACAGTAGCTCAAGAACATACTGCTGAGATTAATGGTGATGGTGATGATGTGAATGGTTTAGTTTCCAAAATTGAGGTATTCAATGAGGATACAGGTGTCCAAAATAATGAAAATTTGAGTGGGTGGAATCACGGGAGAGGGAGGTGTTGAACAGGTAATTGCGGTAAATTACAGTGCCCTGTGTAAATTATGTATCTATAATTCATAAACCCTCATATCAAAGTCCCCCTTAGTTTATGAAGCCTATACTGTAAAGACAATAAAAAAACATTAGAACTAACATTGATAAACAAAGGGATCAAATCATAAATTGAATCCAGAAGGAAGAAAGCTCAAGAAGTGGAGAATAATCTCGATTTTGTATTTGTAGTACAATAAATAAGTATGATTACAGGGCCTCTTATATAAAACAAAAGTAAAGACCAATATTCCCTCAATTAGAGATATACCATAAATAGAAAAAATGTAGCTAATCAAAGATCTGACTTCTCTTAAGAATTGGAAAAATCCAAGATTCGACGAGTTTCCTAACTCAAGTTATTAATAGAAATAAAATAATTCCACAAATTGCAAACACTTGTTCAAAGGCCTAAATGACGTTGAATATCAGAAAAACATCACATTTCTTAGCAAAGTGATGAGTGTTACCCGTCTTGCGGTCATAGTGGAAATATGGCTAGGCATCGGTAACACTATTCACTATATACGCTATGTTTGCTATTTCTTAGTCACTCGTATCCACTACCAAAACTGGTAATGGGTATAAGATTAATGAAATACAACACATCTAGAATTTTTTTTATGGGGCAATTTAGTTATTGCTACTACTTTTGATTACTGGTTATTTAGATTTTAATTTGTAAGGGGAATAATGCATGCCAATGTCATAAATACTTATATGAAGTGACCTGCTGAATAGATTGTATGAGTAATCGATCGAGCTGTGTAGTTGCAGAGGCCTCAAACCCTGGTCCAGCTACTACAACGTCAACATTCAAGTAAGCAACAACTCTTGAAGACATCATTTCCCTGTTCTCTTCTACCCATTCTGTAGATCCTATCTGAAAAGAGTAGATAATACTTTTCGTGGCAAATAATACTTTTATGCTACGAATTTTATTTTGTAGTTAAGAAATTCGCAGCTAAATGTAAGAATTGTTGTAGTGTAAGGATAAAAATTTTAGTTCAAAACTTACAAAAACCCCATTCAACTTTATATAAATTAATGCATACCTCAAAACCCCATTCACCTTTATATAAATTAATTTCCAGAGGATCCACTTTTGGCTCAATTACAACAAGAATACGCAATTTATGAATTCTCATTTGTCTTTTAATTCTTCTGGAAGATGATTTATTTGGAGCCCCTCTGATGTTCCACACTACAAGATTCAACATTTAGAAATAGTGTATTGGGAGTGAATGATACCTTTAGAAGATGATCTTGTTTTTCTCCTAAGTAAGGGGTCAATGAAAGCATGCTTTAATTGTTTCTCAACCATGAGGGCCTGAAGGGAACATAAGGGGTCTATCTCAGTTACAATCACACGGGCACCGACTTGCTTCATGGAGGCGGAACAACCCTTTCCAACATCTCCGTAACCGCAAACAACTCTAACCTTACCGGCGATCATAACGTCAGTGGATCTCATCAAACCATCGGGGAGTTAGTGACGACATCCATACAAGTTGTCAAACTGATCACACCAAAAATCAGAGAAATTACCATGTTAAATTTATGTTTATAACATTGCTAAATCAACGCAAAAATAGAATTAATATATTTGGGAGTTCATATCCATACAAGTGACAACTTTATTAAAAAAAATCAAGTCCACTGAGATCTCTCAGATCTGATTCAAAATGGTTATAGATATTACAAAAAATATTGCAACCCAATAACTGAGCAGTAAACTGATGGTTGTCTAAACTTAGACCAAGGTCACGAGTCATAGTAGTTAGCTGAGTGATGGAAGTATATGAAAAGGCTTTAGATGAGTAACATTGTCAAACTATTGCAATATGATTTAATTAGATCAATTCAACATCACAATATATATTGAAAATATTTTAACCAGAGTCAAATTCATTCATACAAAACCTAAAGAATATGATTAAAAATTGAAGATTATCTTGGCAACAATAGTTTCAAACTGAGAACAAAACATAAAACAAAACAAAACCCAATGGTAAGTCTTGCAATATGATTATGCATACACAATTTCACATACATGTATACATATACAAACAATCGAAGGGAATAAAATTTTTTTTTTTATTAGTTATAATATAGCAGATTTGGTGTATTCATATGATCGCTAATACACACAAATACACTCTCTAATGACAGTAGCCAAAAGAGACCATAAGTCTAGTAAACCGAAAATTTAAAGAATACTTAGATATTATCCATGATATGAAAACATCAAAATACTAAATAGATGGTAATACAATACAACAGAACATGTGATGGTCCGAATTACAAATCGACATTTAAACAAACGTGTTATGTGAATTTACTCAAACATCTCTAGTGACCAAATTACCATAAATCTGCAAATTATAACATACATATAAAAAAAAATTCCAAACAAAACTATGGTAGACCATATATGCTTGTATATTGTTCCATACATGTATGCAATGACAAAAAATAGAAGTCCAATAAGTAAAAACTGATTTTTCACCCAAAGCATCATAAAATCTTGTCAATGTCACCACTCAAAAATACAAGGCAGCCTCATTTAGACCATACGCAAATGATGTAAGCATTTGTATAATCACAACATTATATATTATAACATGGCATACTAAAAAATTTATTGTTTAACTATTTAATTACAACATTGACATTTATTTTCTGCTATTTTAGTTAGATACTGATATGTAAGTTATAGGATGTTGAAGTGTGGTGGAAAATGGGGTTAATAAGGGGAAGATGTAAAGGATAAGTCAGGTATTGCATTTCTATACTGGTGAAGTTACTACAATTTATTGGAATGGGTACAATATCAGTAGGATTATAGTTGTCAACTAAAGATGGGGGCATTCAGAGGAATATGCATAGGAACCACCATTCGTATTATCTGACTGGAATTTTCCTGATCAGCTGCCCCAGACTCTTTATGTTCATGATAAAAAATCGAAGAGGCTCTTCGTTGTAGATATTTGATGAACTAACTCATATCTACAAGTCTAAGAAAAATATGGTTCAGGAAACTCTGGACAAAGTTCATTCATTTACAGAACTATGAACTTATTTTTATTTTCAGTGGGGAAGAGGTTCAGGATCGAGACATCGTTCGTCTTGAAGTCCAAACTAAAAAAAGGACATATATTGCTCACCTTCTAGCAGATCTATTTCCTAGAGTCTGCAGGTATTATTTGATTTTTTAGAATTTTCCTCTATATTTGTATGCTTGTTGACCGAATGATCCCTATTTTCTTCACATCTGCAAACGATGTGTCACAAGAATCATTATAATCATCACTTAAAATGGTGAATGATGGACCAAGTGCCCCCAACCTCTAGATCCTGTTGTTCCTCCTGTTAAGATGACACCTCCTGCTATTAATGCTAAACACACCCCTTTGAGTCATGACTACATAATTGAGGGGATGGTTGAAGTTGATCCCTAAGTGGGGAATGTTTAGGTGACGTATTCCTTTGAATAAATTGAATAGAAACCTTTGGAGAGGAGTATACAAATAGTGTCTCTCGAACAGTCTTAACTAATGCCAATGTGTCAGAGGCGTATTAGTAGTGAAAAGCTGGTTGCTGCCAAAGGGACAGGGGAAAGGAGGTACATGTCATTCCTTGGATGGAGGATGAGTTGAAGAAGAAAAAAGGCCTTCAAAATACTACCAATAAGATCTCCTACCATTTAGATGTATTTGGAGAAGGATAATTAAGACAAGGATTCTTTCATCACAGCCAGTCCTATGGTTGAATTAGAGCCTAATCATCTATGGGTGGATAATGGTAATATGAAGAAACAGTTGTAAGAGAAGGACTCTGAGTCTAAGCTTGCATTTCACGTTGAAAGGTCATTAACGCCCCTCATTCGGTTTAGATAACTTAAATATTTTCTAATCCTTTTGAATTTGGGACTATTAAAGGTTTAATCATTTTTGAATGGCTACAAAGCACTTTAGTACAGAGTTAAGGATGATCGTCCTGATGGGGGCTTATCCCATTATGACCCAAACGACTATGAGGGAGCTGACAAGGACCCTATGCTTGCACCTTGATTTTTGGATGTTGATTATTTATAGGACTATCGGAGTCTGATCACATAGTCTTAACCAGCACCGAAGACCTTTTGCTCATTGTGCATGAAGATCTAGGAGGTCTCCTACCATCTCCTTATGCTCTAGCTCCTTCACCATTTATTTATTTTCTAAACATTTATTGAACAACTTGTATTTAATACTTGAACAAGTATAACAATTTATTTTGTATAATATCTCTAGTATCAGTCAAAATTGCAGTTGAATTAGGTAATGGAGATGAAATATTAGTGGAGAAGACAATGCTTGAATTGGAAGTGTTGTCCAGAACCATTAAATTGCTACCACTTCCAATAGTTAGTACACCAGATTCACCTCTTATTGGATTGTCTCTGTTTGCCACCCATACCACTTCTAGAGTATAAGAACACCATTTGATAGCTAATGACCAAAACTCTGCTACCTCAACCACTTTAGATCAAGATCAATATATGTTGTCATTACAAAATTAAGCCCTTAGATTATTCCTATGTCCATTAAACTTACATATTCAAACATTATAAAACTACCAAATATTTCAAAACCTAATGAAGCTCCCTTATATTGTTATAGCAAAACACCACAAGTTTGAAAGATGCAACATTAAAAGGACGGATAAAATATTTTGAGGACAAACATTATTGGGTAGGTAAATCATGATTCCATTAGAACATTTCGCAAAGTGAAACACAAGCAGTAATTCATGAACATTTCTCTCTATGGCAGATAATATCCATGATTCTATATTAGAAGTGTTAAAAGATAACCCTTCAATCGTTACATTTTCAACAAAGGCATGAAAAGAAACAGTGAATCAACATCCTATCCTTGAGCAGCTTGATCCAAAATAGTACAATTTTAATAATTTTGATTTAACATACATTCATTAGGCAACTTAGTTGAAGTGCATATACATCTGTACTCTCCATATTCAATATGATGCATACGAGTATACCTGTATACATTTTCATATTCTATATTCAAACTAAACCACTACCTAAAGAATCGACAAACATCAAATTAAGTAGATAACCCACACCACTAAAACATTTCACCTAGTCTACTACATTTCATCGGATAAACCCCTAATAATTAGGGAGACAAACAAATCCTAAAAATTAGGGGAAAACACGTTTTTTTCACGAAGTGGTCATCTCATAACATAAAAATAATAAACATACATATCACCTCTTCATATCATGTTATTATTTTGGCTCTAAAATTGGAAAAATAAGGTTTGTGCATTGTTGGAGAGAGAGAAACAAATTGCTTACCGTCGATACGCTGAAGTGGCGATCTGTCCAATTACTCGCAAACCAAATCACCATATAGGGAAGAATTTCATGTGTATGTGTAAGCACCTGTTCAAATAAAATCAAGGATCCGCTATTTACACTGTCGTGATTTATGCCCAAAGTTGATGTTCCTTGATGGTTAAAACCCAAAACAAGATCATCATAAATGATTCCAACCTAACCACCATTAAAACTAACCCATCACAGGGATTGAAAATGACTCACCGCTGATTGGAGCTTCCTCCGAAAGACCACAAATGACGGACCTTAGTATCATCCAACGCACCTCATGCCAATTGATCTACACTGATCCATCTCAGAATATGAGAACCAATTAAAATAAGGAATCAGACCAGGGACACATTGTATTCTTGAAAATGAAACCCACACCCACAAATGTTAGGATTTAAATCCAAATTCAACTCAGCTAAGAGATTATACCACCATATTTGTTAAACAACAAGAACTACTGACCCACCAAGATTATAGAAACAAAAAAAATTATATGTCTTAGTTCGTAACATACCCCTGGTGTCGCCGCTGGGGTCAAACACAATAATGCCAGATATCTCGTAGACACACAACTTAACCATTGCCTCTATTCTTCATTTATGTTTCTTACAAGATTTTCGTGGTGTGTTTTGCAATCAGATTTTGGGAGAAGAGGAAAAGGGTTTCATAGTGTATTTGGGTTTGGAGGGATGAGCGGAAATTTTGAGATTGGGTGATAGGGAAAGTATTGTTAATAATTAGAATATTTCACTACAAACTAATTCGTTACCTAATGTTTTAAGACTTTAGACCACGAAAATTATTTTGTTGCAAAACATAAAAGTATTTGCTATGAAAAATTTCATTGCCAATAGTTCATATTTCGTTCCTAAATAATTTTCTTTTTCGCGGGAATATTAGCGCCAACATATTGGCACTTATTGTCAACAAAAATCTGAATTTCGTAGCTAAATGTAATATTTTTCTCCACTAAATTATTTTCGTGGCAAATAATGAGTTTTTGCTACAAATTTTCTTTTGTTGCTAACAAATTCGCAACTAAATGTAAGAATTGTTGTAGTGTTAGTTGTTTAGATTGTGTGTATCTAGTGTATCGTGTCTCCTCTAGATTGTCCCTTTGGCTAAGGGAATGCATGTATTTATAGTGATGGGAGTCTAAGAGATGGAATGTCTTTATACATTCAGACATTTACATCTATATACAATGAATGTAACTATTGGTCTTCAATACATTGTATCTGTATACAATGAATGTAACAAGGGTTCCATGACCGTTGGTGAGTCTTCTTCTAATGGTTCTTGATCTTCTGGATGGTTTGTCTACCTTGAGTTGGTTGGTATGCCGACCAACTCTCCTCCGGTGCCAACCAACTTTCTTCGGGTGCCGAGCAAGCATGAATATTACCCATGTAGGATGACAAGTGTCATTTTCTTACTAGTTCACGTAGACAGAGAATTTTTGCGCCAACAATGAGTAATGTCATAGTAAATAAAAATAATTTATTTGTTTGAAGACGGTTGCATGGATGAAATATAAATATTAGAAAATTAATTTAATGTGAAAATATTTTTTTATCATTAATCATTATTTTTTATTTACAGTTTTAGTTTAAAATGAGCTAATCAAATTCCATAATTTGTGGTGGCTTTTTCTTCATTGTGGAGCTTAATTCGTTGATTAATTTGGGATTTGATTAATCATTAATCAAATTCCATAATGGATATTTCATTCGGAACGTCTTGAAAAAGAAAAAAAGGATGATTAATTTGGGATGGAGAGAGATTAATCGAAGTTAAATTTCCCATCCTTATAACCGAAGTAAGTTGAACTCAATCTTTTTAACAATTATAAATTACCCTCATAAAAGTTATTTGTAGTCACATAATAGAATTTCTAAAACTATAAAGAAGACATGCAATCCTTTCTAAAAAAAATACTAAATCGTGCTTTCATTAGCAAACTTTAATTGACACTTCAAAATTTTTATTTGGCTTTAAAGAATTAATGAAGTTGAAATTGATGATCTTTATTAGTACAAGAGGTGTCTCAATTCACTTTTGCAATTCGCAAACGTAAGAGGGAGATGGAAAAAAGTGTTGGGTGTTATAAAATATTTATTTAAGTAGATGTTCACTTGTATTCCAGTTCACTGATATTTTATAATTATTAAGGGATCTATTAGATTACCTAATTGTGTATTATAAATATGAGTCATACCCCTTTAGTATTGACAGATCAATGAAATGAAAGATTCGCTTCCTCTAAATTTCTCTTGTGTCCCTTTTTTTACAACAAATTATCAGCACGAATGTCTCTCATTAGCACCACCGCCATTGACGTGGGAGTTTTTTTCATTTCTTATCAATTGGTCATGGATCAATGTACTCCAAATATTCAATGCTACACCTCATATGGAAGGAGAATAAATACTTCCCAAATCTCCTGCCCAACTATTGGGTTTACAACAACAATATATCATGATGAAGATAACGTCCAGCAGAAGAAAGCATCCCAAAAATCTTTTTGGGAAGATCGATAAAAGATCTATTCATGGATGTGTTGAGATCTAAAGGTTTGAATTATTTAAAAGTTATGTCTATTCCTACATCATCATTAGTTAGATATATGCGTTTATCATTTATAAACCAATTTAAACCTACTTGTTGTATTAGGTGAGATATGTGAGGTATTCTTGGTATATGATTTATAACTATTAGGTTATAACTTTTATGTTCACTATGATTTGGGCATATATTTACACAATAAACCACATATGAATTATATAATATTCTAGGAGTATGAAAAAATTACCTGAATATTCAGGATAATTTATTAATTATAATATTTTTATATTTGTAAATTACGTATTTATTGATGGGGCATATACCATGTCAAACTTTAATTATTTTATATTAAACCATACGCTTTTTAATTATTCTTAAAAAATTTCATTCTTATAGTTAGAATGATAATTTTTGGTGAATTACTATCTGACTCATATGTTTGTTATAAGTTGTAATAAAATTAAAAGTTGGAGATAACAGTTCCATATTTTGTTATTAGGACTCGTAGTTCCTAATTATCTTTCAAAATTGGGACCTAACGTTTCCATGTAAAAAAAATTCATTGGGGATCAGAAGATTCCATGTAAACTTTTCATTTGGGACCCAAATATTCCATATAAAATTATCTTATGGGACCAAAAGATTCCAAATTATATTAAAACTGGGACTTAAAATTCTCAATTATTGTTCAAAATTTTGGACTTGACAATAAAATAAGCCCCAATATCAAACCTGAAGTTTTGATTATTTCTATGATAGGGCAAGGGATACTAAAAGTCCCATCATAATATTATATATAATTTGGACTCGAAGCTCCAATAATGTTGTAATTAAACATGAAGTTTTGATTATTTATATAATAAAGGTAAAGATATTAAATGTTCCACAACGATTATTTATAGTTTGGATCTCAAGCTCCAAACAATTTTACCACATATCCAAGTTGAAGTTTGGATATAATTGGATAGTGATTTTAATGTCTCTAAATATTTAGTTGTCCTTATTATTTATAATTGGGACCTGCAGTTCTCCAATCATTATTCAAATACGAAAATTGGATTTTTCCTGTTCAAATTTTGTGATGTTGATTACAAAAAATATTTGGATATAAAATGTCAAACGAATACATATCACAATCAAACCTGAAGTTTTGATTGTCAAATTGCAAGTGTATAGGCCAAGAGTCACCCAATTACCATTCATTTTTTTGTGTGAAGATATGCATTTATTATCATGACCATGAGTTCATAAAATATTATTTTCATTGGGCTATAAAATATGTGGACATGAAGGTCCAACACAATATACTACCAATTAAAACTTGTAGTTTTAATTCTTCACACGGTATGAATTTTGAATGTTCTCAAAATAGTTATTTATAAGTTGGACTTGAAGCTATAGAAAATATTTTTTATTTGGATTAGTTTCAAAATAAATTCGATATTAGAACAAGTCTTCTCAGCTTCTTGACTTTTTATTTTCATTAATAAATGAAATATTTTTTTTGATACTCATATAGTGATTAAGGGTCCCTTAACTATCCTATTAATGGTTTCACCATTGAATTTTTGTCTCTTGACCATGCACTTCATTTGAGTATTAAATTACTTTTAATGATATTTCATTTTAGCTCCATTTCATATTTTAATTATTTAATATACATTGGAGCCTTGAGAATGCGAAAAATTAATCCCCTCATTTTTTTAATAAAGAGGTCAATTATTATTGGTAGAAGTTAGTCAAAATTATTTGGCACATGTTTGGAAGATTATCAAACATTTTTACCCCTACTCAAACTTAAAGTTTTGATACAAACTATTTGTGCAAAACCAGAAGTTCTCACATACAAATGATAAAAACTTGAAGTTTTGTATACAGTTCTCACTAAGTAGTGTGTGAGTTATTTTAGTATAGGACCTGAAATCCTAGGTTTTAATATGATAATTTATATGAACCTGAAGATTCAAATATATGTGACATTAAATAGAGAACCTTAAGTTCCCATTATGTTTCAAAACGAAATATTTATCATAATTAATTTAGTGGCCCTAGTTATTTATTAGAAACCTAAAGTTTATTAATCTCGAGCCTGAAGTCTCTCACATATCATAAGATTATGAACTTTGATTCATCAGTTATCAACCCAACTTTAATTGGCAAACTTTTTGTAATCTATCCCATTCTTTAAATATCTGATAATTATATGATATGATTTTGTTTAAAATACTTTCACCTCTTAAATTTTGATCAGCCAAAGTTTGATCACAAAATATATTATTATATTCTTAACTATCTTTATATTTGGACTCATTTTACACATTTTATAATCAATCTTGACTCTTAAAATGACAATTGTGAACAGTCATTATGTGATGACATTTGATTAGAAGATAATGAACAACTCACGCTATTATGAAAAATCAGAAGATTTTTTTTTCTGACTTGGATAGTAAAGGTTTCAACTATAGTTGAACTTAAGGATCCAGAAGAGCCTATGTGGTGTCGTTATTTGGTATCCTCCCATGCATATGCGATGAGTTATATGAAATCAATTCCTAAAATAATTTGCTTTATTTTATGGCATTAGTATACGTGGGTACCATATTGAAATAAACAACGAACGTAATTTTGTTTTACTTCTAATGTTTGAAGCCAAAATCTTACACAAGCAAATGATCATTATTCAAGGGGTTATACTATATATTATTTAACATTATAAAATTACACTTGGTCATGAGCCTACAGCTCTGTGGTTTAATTATTTGTTATTATATAATGACCCTTTTGGTCACCTTAATTATTTTTCATAAGACGTTGTGGATATAAATGATATCTATCATAAGGGTATATATGGTGCTTATTATTCACTATATATTGAATCATTGATAAATACAATGTTTATGGTATTTGTGCAATTTTATTTTGATAAGAGACTATTCTAGGCATTAGGGGAGGATAAAACGTACCAGAAGTACAAATTATACTTAAATAACGGTCTGTTCCTGAAGATCGAAGAGAATTACCATGAAATACTTCCACATTGTCTCATATAACCCCCTTATCGCTCAATGCTAAAATGAAATGAAAAATTATATTGCAAAATCAAATGTCACATGGACTAGTTGTAAATGTGCTTGCCAAAATCATTGTCCCAGAAGGTTAAAATAAATTTGGCAACAAATAAATTTATTACACGTTAGAAGCATAGTGAACCTATAGGTCCTAACTACTGGACTCCCCATAAGTGGAGATTAAATAAATCATACCCAAATGATGCTCCAGAAAAGGTTATACATAACGCTTCAAAAGAAGTTATGAATAAAAGATTCACTTTCTCTAAACCCCAAAAGAGGTTATTGTCTATGAAAAGACACAAGTCCCTGAAATGACTATAAGCCCTTGAAGTTGGCAAAGGTACCTAATATTAATGAGATATCTATGATTTATACATATACAAGAGAAAACTGGGATCAACAAATATGATCATCGATGAAATAATGATATATGTTGTAACTACACAAAAATCAAAGTGCAATGACATTACAAATCCACGTACTATGAATGAATGTCGACGAAGAATATATTGGCCAAAATGAGAAAATACCATGATTCGAGCCTCTTAATATACGTAGTGTATTTGGACCTATAGTAAACCCCAAAATATGTTAACCCTGAAAGTTACGAAGGGGTATTTATAAGAATGTGAAGTGTTAAAACTCACAAAAAAGTGCATGATTTATAGCATAGGGTTTCCTGAAGAAATAAAATTGATTATACATAAACATGCCATCCTGGTTCGTTCATAAATACTTTTCAGATCTCATACTAGCTTAGAAGTTTTTTAGAATATATTATATTAGACTCGTGAATATTATGACTTCTTATATATATGGGTCTTAGACAAATAATATATATAAAAATCCTAGAAGGATTTTCTTTGCGTGAAGCAAAGATAAGTAGTACGTACTCAAATGCACTAAGATGTTCATTATACATCAAACAGTCCAAATGGATATAAGTACAACCATCTTAGTAAATATTTATATTAGAAAAGGTATGAAAATAATCATATATGCAAACGTGCCATTATAAAATATCCTTAATGGATGTGCTCCTGAAGAGCTCAATTGAAATGAAGAAATATCCTTAAAGGGATGTGCTCCTGAAGAGCTAAATTGAAATGCAAAGTATCCAAATAAAAAATTCAAAAATAAATGACCATGGAATAACTAATTATTGTATTGGCCTGCAGATCGAGCACAATTTATGTTAAAATAGTGTCCATTAGTTAAATAGATCGAAAAGTCCTGCAATGCTTTAACATATATTAAGCATACACTTCAGTATACCCATGGTCTCCAGTTTCTGGATATTAAATTATCCATATCATCCTAAAGAGGATGAAAAATACAAATTTGGTCCCTGAGTACCATATGTGCAGGTTATTATAGTATTTGGTCCAGAAGTACCATACATGTACGTTATTAGTATATTAATATATATGACACAATGCATGATACTGGATATTATAATTGCAGTCAATATCTTGGCAAGAAATATTTACCATTGGCTTTCATAGCATGTGACTAATATCAATCATACCATATGATATTTTTATATCTAACCATCTTTGTCTAGTTAGTTATATATATACATGTTATCTCTGGGATCCCTTCAAAGAATAATCAAAGCATTTATGACTTGCTCAAATGACATATGGTCCTGCTACTACTTATGAATGCAATGGTGCTTTTATAGCTCAAACTCAAAGAGGCTACAATGAGGGAGATATGACTAACACATTTTAGTTCTTCAACGTCCATGAACTCAAGAAGAGTTATGCAATACATAAACTCCAGAAGAGTTCTAATGAAGTTAAATAGATTTGATAAAGTGACATGTTCATCCTTCTTCACCAAATTCTTATGGAAGTCAATATTATGAAGAAAAACGAAATTGAAGTAACAACATATTAAATATATTCACCATGTTAAAGAAACGTTATTTCATGAGGTTGTATATGAGACTGATATGCATCCACTCGATTGTCGGAGAAATATCATAATCAGGGGGAGCATTTGATCAGGGGAGAATCGAAGAACATGATGTTTTGGACATATAGGCATTGTACTCTTTTTCCTTTAACTATGTTTTTTTCCATTGAATTTTCTAGTTAAAGTTTTTAACGAGGAAATACTATGCATGTCCAATACCGATTCAATGATCATAAAAGTTGTACTCATTTTTCTTCACTTTGGTTTTCTTCCACTGGATTTTTTCTTAGTAAGGTTTTAATGAGGCAACAATCATTGAATGATGGATATAGTGTACATCTAAGGGACAATGTTATAAAATGTTTATTTAAGTGGATGTCCACTTGTATTCCAGTCCACTGATATTTCGCAATTATTAAGGGGTCTATTGAATTACCTTATTATGTACTATAAATATGAGTCATAACCCCTTTAGTATTAACAGATCAATGAAATAAAAGACTCACTCCTTCTAAATTTCTCTTGTGTCTTTTTTATTTTACAACAATAGGCTTTTAGTAGTCAATTATCGGGTCATTTTCAGAAAGGTACATATATAGCAAAAATGTAAGCTGCAGCTTGAAGGGCAATGTGGTCCTTTAACGAATATTAAGTGAGGAAATAAATAATGTCCTAGTGGGAATTTAGTTTCATTCGAGTCAATCCTACATTACAATTTATTTATAGGGACATTTTAATTTTACCCGTTACATAATTGTCATTATTTGACTTTACCCATCAATCTCTCTCTCTCTCTCTCTCTCTCTCTCTCTCGAGAGAGAGAGAGAGAGAGAGAGAGAGAAGCTCAAGTTAATACATATCAAGTATATATACCAAGTATACATATTAATTTTTTTTAAATAGTATATAGATTATTTTTCTGCTGAATTTTTTCATATGACGTTTAAACATTTCAAGGGACAATAAAAAATCATCTCAAAATAACTTTTTTTGCTATTTCAAAAAAATCGATCAAACCTTCCTATCTTTTAAAGCACTTTAAAAGCTGTAAAAGTTTGACCAATTTTTTTAAAATAGTAAAAAAAGTTATTTTGAGTTGATTTTTTATGTAGGTCCCTTGAAATATTTAAATACCATAAAAAAACTCAACTAAAAAAATAAATTTTTCAATATTTAAAGAAAATGGTTTGTACCAGCGATATGTATACTTGGTATGTATGAGAGTCTCTCTCTCTCTCTCTCTCTCTATATATATATATATATATATATATATATATATATATATATATATATGTATTAAAAAACTCAAAATATGTAGTCTATATATGTTACTCATAAGACTAAAGCAGTCCGGGTCAACTGGAAAAGTAATACTGGCACATTTTATGATGAGCGTATACCTTTGAAGTTAAAAAACAAATTCTGTAGGATGGCCATTAGACCTGGCATGTCATATGAACAAAGTGTTGGTCGCCAAAAATCAAAATGTGCAGAAAATCAGTGTAGCGGAGATGCGAGATGAAATTAGAAATGAACAAATTCGTGAAATGATAAAAGTAGTTCAAATAAAAGATAAATTGAGAGAAAATCAGCGTAGATGCCTTGGACACATTAAGCTTATGGATCCCGCTCAAGTGATTTAGTTAATATTGACAGTAATATTAAGGGTATAAGTATGTCTAAATTGATCTCGTGAAACATTGTAAAAAAAGATATGATATCATGTAGTTTAATCGAAGAGATTGCATTGAACAACGCATAATGTAAAAATATGATTCATGTATCAGACCCCCAACAATGGGAAAAAAATACTTTGTTGAGTTGAGTTGAATCGAATCTGTAAATTTACGATAGTTGTGCACGATGGACAAATGATGTATGAGTGTGACATCAATGTTGATTGTCACATTAATATTTTCTAGCAAAGTCACGGAATGCTATAAAAAAATACCAAGGTAGCACATCCTTATCACATCAACTTGCCAAGTTGGCATATTTAATTCAAAGAAAATGAAGAGTAGAATGGATATTTAATTAGCATGACAAAATAAGACACGATACAAATCGACACGAAGTTATTGGTAATGAGTGGATCTTTGATGATTTCGGGTTAAATTATTGTTACCCCGATTAGCCACGATACTTAACGGTTCAATTTAATCTTGATTCATTTACCTGTTAAGACATATTAAGATTCATTAATTTAAGTAAATATAAAATATTGTTGGGGCTTCTAAATAGTATAATATAGTTTAATGTTAATTTATTCATAATAAATTTTACTTAGTGAGAACTTTAATAATGTTAATGAAGTAATTGGTCTAATCGTGTTTATTATTGAGCTAATGCACTAATGTGTATACGATTTAAAATTAGTGAGCGTTTTGAAACGTCCATAAGCATTCCGTTCTGAGTTTGGTATATTTCTTTAATAGAATTCGAGTTTGGTACTTTTTCCATTAAAAAAGTGTTGAGCGTAACAATCATGTGCCTTGCGCATGACTAGTGAAAAAAATTAGAAAAATAAATAAAATAAACTAATAAAATTTTCAGAAAAATTGATTAAAAAAAGTAAAAGCAAAAAAAAAAACATAAAACTTAAAACTTAAAACAAAATAATACCTAAAATCCCAGCCCCACTCCTCGTCACCCCTCCTCTCCCTAAAAACATAAAACTTAGTTTGTGACTTTGTTTGTTTGGGTGTTTTTACAGTTAATTTGTTTTCTTAGTTGTTAAATTCACAAAATTTGTGTTGTAGTTAGTTTAGAAAAGATGATGTCTAACTTTAATATGACCTAGGTAGTTCAATATCAAGTTCTTAAATAATGGTCACAAAATAAAAATTGGACCAAATATCACGGATTGTTTAAATTTAGTGGCCCTCATATATTGGAGCCCACTAGCCTTATTATAGGACACTTCTAAGGAATGAAAGTATACAATTTTTCCTGATGGTAGATGGTGAAAAGTCTGATTCAAGGATTTGAGAACCATACGCTCTGCGAAAAAGTAAAAAAAAATTGCGAACTGTTGATGGATTGCGACAATAATTAGTGAAAGCTGTCAAATTTTGCTTGAGGACCACAGTTTCGAATTAGACATTGCATAAACCTTCGTAATGATGTATATGTACAGTACAACCTATTATGTATCATTTGACTTGTTTGGAGTACGACTACTCTGGCCAAGTTTGGGGGATTAATTTAATACCCTTTTATTGAGAAACCAATCAGATAAGTTTGAACAAGTCTCAGGTCAAAAAATATAGATTTATGAAGTGAGAATTTAACTCACAAACTTAGATATTACTTTATATAATAACAATAACAAAAATTAAGAAAGTCTGCGTGTTTAGACAAAAACTTGCAAGTACTATCTAGAACTAATAATTTTATTAAAAACTCTTAAATTATGTTGTGCATTTGCAACCTTTTTTCAGTTTTTAAAAGTATATTCCAACTTTACAAAGTTCAAGGGTGTAAACAGCATGCTCGGAGCAGTTTTGTTGCATCTTTTGTAAACACTTCAAAATTTCACTCTTCTTTATTCTCGCTATTATATTGGAATGAAGGCTCAAGTGTTAGGATGGGCGAAGATTACGGCACGTGGATGGCATCATTGTCTCTCTCAAACCTTTATTTGATCTTATTTCACCATAGGAATCAGTAAGGGCGGAGCTAGCGCTGCCAATCGACCGGATTTAGACTCGGATTCGATCCGAATTAATGGATCTGAGCAAATTTTATAGACCCGGTTATCAGATTACCCGATTACTTAATGGACCGGATCTGAAAATTCATGACTCCGATCCGATAAGAACTCGACCCAAATGTATATATATATATATATATATATATATATATATATATATAGGAGAAGGATCACAAGTGGACCAAAAGAATGGACTTTTTAATGGACTTAACAAAAAAGACTAATAACCCCCTAATTTTAATTCCTTGGTGTAATGGGTCCGCGCCAGCGGCACCCAATAACCGAGACTTATTAGTCTTTTTTGTTAAGTCCATTAAAAAGTCCATTCTTTTGGTCCACTTGTGAACCTCTCCCTATATATATATATATATAGGGAGAGGTTCTCTAGTGGACCAAAAGAATAGACTTTTTAATGGATCTTAACAAAAAACACATTAATTTTAATTCCTCTAGTGTAATTGGTCCGCGCCAGCGGCACCAAACACGCGTGTCGATCGACCCCCACCCACCCCCTCCCCCCAACCGCCCACCCCCACTCCCATGGCAGCCCTGCTGTCATAAGGGCTGCTATGGTGGGTGGGTGGGTGGGTGGGTTGGGGGGTGGTGGTGGTGGTGGTGGGGCGGGGGTAGTGGGGTCTCGAGTGCCGCTGGCGCGGACCAATTATACTATAAGAATTAAAATTAATGTGTTATTATGTATTTTTTGTTAAGATTCATTAAAAAAGTCCATTATTTTGGTCCATTAGAGAACCTCTCTCTCTCTCTCTCTCTCTCTCTCTCTCTCTCTCTCTCTCTCTCTCTCTCTCTCTATATATATATATATATATATATATATATATATATATATATATATATATATATATATATATATATATTAAACTTACAGTTATATGAACTAAACTACAGTTTTTATATATATATAACTTACAATTATATAAACTAAAACTACAATTATATAAACTAAACTAACTTATATATTATATAACTGTAGTTTATATATAAGTTATATAAACTATAAGTTATATATTAGTTTATATATAAACTATAAGTTATATATTAGTTTATATAACTCTAGTTTTAGTTTATATGTTAGTTTAGTTTATATAACTCTAAGTTTATATATATATATAAATGTAGTTTAGTTTATATAACTGTAAGTTATATATAAGGTATTCGGGTGGGGTATTTGGATCGGGTCTTCGGGTCCTTGACGGATTCGGATTCATTTTCTGAGACCCGATGGGTAATCGGGTAAGACCCAATCCGCTAAAAAAATATCCGGATCGGCTCTGAATATACCCTTATTCGATTCAGACCTGATCCGTTTACACCCCTAGGCGGAGCCAAGATTCGTGGGAGGGGTGAACTATTATTATGACAATCTCATAATAAGTTGACCCTATGCGTGGTTTAAAATCAATTACTTTGCACCATGATGAATAAAAGTAGTAGTATATAATTTTACCTATATAGGATGGATCTTGTTCACTATTTTTCTTTAAAATTGTGTAGTTATGACGTGTGCACTTACTAATTATTTCAAACGAATAAAATTATTAGGTTCGTTTCATTACAAAGCTAAAAAAGATTACAAAATAGTTTATTTTATCAGAAATTGGAAAATGAACGAAAAAATATGACTGGTTTGATCTTACTTTTAAAAAATTTCGTGAAATCAATTTTGGGGGGTGAAGATGATAAATCTATGAAGTAATTTAAAATTTGCTACTATTTTTTACATAGAGTGTATTTGAAATCAAACACCAAAAAATAAAGTAAAATACTATTTTTCATGGAAAGAAATCAACGTCAATCAGACGGATCATTTATTCAAAATACATGGAAGATAATTGTACCCCTTCACTTTTTGTGGCTTATCTTTAACCAAACGGATCCTTGCTTGAGGGAAAATAACTTGCCAAATTTTTCGAAATTTAAATTTATATACCCATATACAAAGTTGGTTGCCAAATCGATGACATTGTTGGGAAAAAAATGTATAGACATTAAAATCTCAAAGAAACTTCTATGAATTCATTATTTCATTATTTAAAAACAAATCAATATAAGCTTATACAAACAAGTGGTATAACCTTAAATTCAGATATACATAGACAGAATAGTTAAAGAAAAAAAAATGACTCTCAGAATAGCAATCTCAATTTTAGGTTTGTCAAAAAATATTCCAATCAATAATATAATCAGTGATATATATTAGCCTATTAGCATTTTTCTGCAATACACATATCTTAAAACCAAGTGTGTTCTTTGGGGGTGGGCTAAAGCTTACTAAATTGGGGGTATTCTTGTTCTATTGGGGTGGGCTACAACCCTTGTCTGCCCACCCCTGGCTTCACCCTTGGGAATAAAGACCCCTCTATCTACGAACATGGGTGACAATTTTGAAAGTGACACGACAACACGGCACGACACAAAACTAAATTGATTTGAAATTGACACGATGTATCATTGTCGTGTTGTGTTCATGTTTGAGTTTCTTTATATGATTCGCGTCGCATCATGTCAAAATTCTGACACGAAAATGACCTGAATTAACATGAATAGACGCGAATAAACCCGACCGACCATTAATTAATATTGATATCCACCGTTAATTTTCATTGACCCCTAGAATCTATGGCCATCAAAAGTTGTAACTTAAAATCATTTAGGTTATACATCAAATAACAAACTACCCACTTTAATCGTGTCTTCTCCTAAGAATTCATCTTCACTAACAGTTCTATGGCTTCAAAGCCATTTCCCAATAATGCCTCTTTTTATCCCTCGATTTTCCTTATTGCTAATCACCAAATCCACTACTCACCAATGAATTTATCGATTACAGAGAAAGATGCCCCGCATACACACTTCGAAGATTCTCCATGCAAGTAGCTCACAACGCTCTACCTCAAAGAGCCTCCAATTGACCTGGCTCGAAGGACCCAACTTGAAGAACAAAGGTCACCCGGATGACAATAGTTTGTAATAAGAAATAGAATATTGTATTATATACTTTATCTTATAAATGTATATGTCGAGTGGGGTCGCTTGGTACCCACGAGAGACCATGCCTGGAAGGGCATAGGAGAGCTTTCATGCTCTATCAAGCTATCTCCTCTTGGGAACTTTGTAGGGACATGGTTTGGAGGATTGAGAACAAGGCAACGTTGGGAGTTATTACCAACCCTCTTGGCACACTTGGACAAAACTTCACCCAGGACAAATGTCACTCGAGCCCACTCATTGCTTACCTATTCGAGTGAACCTCCTCGAGTCATTCGATCTCCCTCAATGTTAGGCCCCTCGAGGTACCTCGGGTGCCAGCCTGTCTGTTTGACATGACTAAATACCAAACAATAGCCACTGTTTGAACCACTTCCTGACGTCATAATGCGTAACTTAAGAATATATCACTCAAGTGACTTTATCCTTAGGATGGTAGGTCTAGTTCACCAAATTTGATCGTATAGCCATCCTAGAGTAAGCCCCAAGCTTACAAGTCATATCCTTCATAAATGACTGCAATGCTTCCAACCAATAGAACGCTTTCCCGCCAAAATTAACATATCCCGTGCATTAAATGTAGTATCTCATGCATTTAATGCACCAGGCCAAAGGGATCGAAGGCATACTGACTCGAGCAACCTATCCCTACATATAAATAAGAGAAAAAATAAACAAATAGGGGAGGCATCCAGAATCTGGAATTTCTGCCCAAAGTCCCTCATACCAGAGAGCCCTCGAGAAGAGCATTAACTCCCATACACATTCAATGCACCCATCATTGGGAATTAACCAAGCTTGAAGTTCCCGCCGAATCTTTATTGTGCCTAGAGTGCTTGTTCTTTCCCCCTCCGACCACGCTATCTGCTGGTCCTATTTCATTTATTGTTTTTGCCACATGCTGCCCATGTCGATATGTTCTTTAGTGCAACTTTCAATGATTAAATATCTCTGTCTCTGATTCACATATGGCTCTAACATGTGCTCTATATCTAACGGTGTTGGTCCCGATCTTAATAAGCAGTTACGCCTCACTTAGTACTAATAGTATTTGAAGAACCCACATCTTACAATTGAAGACTCCACTGGGGAGGTATTCTCTTTTTAAAAGATGCCAGACGATAACACCATTAGAAACATCGACTTCGACGCCATACAGCATGAAGAAGAGGCAAATAACGTTGTGTTACCTGAAGTGGGGGGGACGACAAGGATAGGGCCTAACGTACCTAGCACTGGTATCAAGGAGACGATAGTCGCGCAAGGGAGAGTATGCCAAGCATAAATGCATGGGCTGATAGGACTATTCGCATAGTTCATTAAGACTCCGGCAGCCCAGGCAATACTGGGAGCTCCCACGGGGGTGAGTTCTTTTACTACGCCACCAACCAATATACCAGCACCAACTGTTACTGGGGGTAGTGGCTCTTGCCTCTGTTAACACATCCCCCATGGTCCCTACCCAGAAGGAGAGCTAGGTGTGCTATCGTCTAAGAGGGAGAGCTCCTCCAAAATTTCTAAGAGGGAGAGCTCCTCCATATACAAGGACTTCCATGCTCCCTACCCAGAGGAGTATAATAATGAACCCTACCCAGTGGGTTATATTCCCCCAATGTTTGAAAAGTACACAGGGAAAGGTAAAAATCCCAAGGAACATGTGATGAGGTTCATCGAAAATCTGGGGGCTCATTACAATGATAAAAAGTTAAGGCTAAGAGAGTTCTCTAAATCCCTGACAGAGAAAGCCTACACATGGTATTTCCACCAAACCCCAGGTAGCGTAAGTTCTTAGGAGAAATTACATGTTCTGTTTGTGCACAAGTTTTTCTTGGTCGAGGACGAGTTCACACTCACCCAGCTCGCGCGTGAGAAGTAGAAGCCAGGAGAGGACGTTGTGGCCTATATTCGAAGGTTTCGCGAGTGCTCCCTAGATGTGAAGGAGGAGACGCGAGAGGATAGGCTTTTACAAGTATGTGCAGAAGGCTTGCTGCCTGAATACATATGTCACCTGATTAATGAGATAAGAGAAGGTACATTTGCGGCTTTTTTGAAGGAAACAAGGAATATCACATTAGTGGCGAAGCCCTTAGTACCACCTCCTACTTTGTCCAGTTTGTTGATGAGTCCAATAGTTACCTCGGGGAGGGGAGTACCCTCAAGGATTAACTACGCTGATAATGGGGGTAGAGAAGGAGGTAATGGCGGTCGAGGAGGTAGAAAGGGTAGGAACAGCAAGAGAAGATTCGAAGAGGATGAGGATCCTCCCGAGTTACCTTATACGGTGGAGAAAGCTTTGAACTTATAAGATCTCATGGTCCGCGATAAAGTCTGCTGGCCGATTCATGTCTACACCGCGCTGCTCACTGAAAAAAACAGAGAGAAACCCCACTATTGTGCGCTCCATAACAGAGTCAATCATCCTACTAAGGTGTGCTTTTCATTAAGAATGTTGATTGATCGCCATGTGAATAATGGATATATTAAATTACCACAAGCCAATGTGAATAACAACCCCTTATCGCCTTACGAGGCCCATATGGCTAATGCCTTCGATAAGGAGCTCGAACGATCGATGATAGAGAAATGGTTCGAAAGGAATGAATCTGAGTTCACTTAGGCTAGTAGCTTCGAGGATTCCCTCGAAGAATGTACTTTCGAGTTGGCTTGGATGCATTTGGATGATGGGGCTGAAGATAGAGAGGACCAAGGAGAAGCATTCGATGCTGTTGATATGCTCAGCGGGCAGATGGGGGTATGCTCTCTGGGAGAGGTCAATGCAGTGATAGTGTATTATGAGGCTGCGTATAGAGACGTGGAAGAAGTTTGAGATTGAGGATGATCGAACGGATCCATGGACTGCGTGTGCAGCCGTAGCTCGCTCGCTAAAGTTTGACTGGTTCTTTGACAAGTTAGCATTCCTGCAGATTCTCGACTGGAAGTTACGAGAGCTATTCTGGAGATTGTAAAGAAAAATATGGTCCCACATTTGAAATGGAAGGGGCCCATGGCTAAGTTGGTGAGTAGATACCTCTCTGAAGTCACATTCTCGGAGGCAGATAAGATGATCAGGTACCCACACAATAGACCTTTGTATGTTACAGCATCGGTGAATGATTGCATTTTTTTTTAGTATTATTGGACTTTGGGGCATCTATCAATATAGTACCTGCGGGATCTTTCTATGCTGCTAGGTTGTCAGAAATAAGAATAGTTCCCCACTCCTTGGCAATATCGTGTTATGATAATCAGTCCTCCAAGTCGGTGGGCTATGTCAACATGGGCATCACGATGGGGAATATCACTTCCTATATCAAATTCCACATCATGAATTGTGATCCATCGTACTAGTTATTAGTAGGAAGGGTATGGATGCACAACCATGGGTTGTTACCCTCAACATATCATCAATGTTTTAAAGCGAACATAAAGGGTAAGGAAGTGGTGATTCGAGCTACCAAGAAACCTTTTGCCAAGGAAGAGGCCCATATGGTGGATGCGGCTTTCTACACTAATCTGATGGAAGAAGCTACTATGGTGACGAGATGTACTAGGGGGATCAGGATATCGTCAACTCGAGAGAGGGTACGGGCACCTACTCAAACGATTGTGACTTATGAAGAAGGGCGTGATCTTGAGGCGGTAAGTCCTCCCAGCTTGTTAAGACTTCTTCGCGATCGGATGGCCCCACGAATTGATCCTATTAAGCACCAGTGAAGAAACAGAGCGTTTTTAGTAGGAGAACGGTGAAAGAGGAGAATAAGAATCATAGAAAAAGACATTTCTAAAGAGATGCGGAACGACAGTACAAGTGAGTTATCCTGCCTAACGATAAAATTATTTATAGGTTATTAAGGTGTGAGCGGGCAGTTGAGAGACTAGATGATGAAGATGACCCGGTGTATGAATGCATCCTGATAGATAACCGGGGGAAATGCCTAATAATTGGAAACTCCGGGATCCAAGAGTTCGTAGAAGAAGTGGAGGAAAAGCCGAAATGTATGAAAGATGGCCCTAAGCCACAGATTTAGGAATTGTAAAAGATCAATTTGGCTAGAGAAGGTGGGGATCCGAACCCCATTTTTATTTCGAAGGACTTGGAGGTAGCCCCTCGAGAGGAGTTAATCAAACTCCTGGCTGAGTTCAAAGATGTCTTCGCATGGAAGTACATCGAGATGCCGGGGGTTGGCATGGAGGTAAGTTACCTTAGACTGAATGTCTTGCCCTCAGCAATCCCAATGAAATAGGCTAATCGAATATACAAAGCATTATTGAATTTGAAAATCAAGGAAGAAGTACAGAGGCTGCTCACGACGGGGATTATAATGCCGATACAACATCCGATGTGATTGTCCACTATTGTACCTGTGGGAAAGAAAGACAAAATCCAAATCAAGATATGTGTAGATTTTAGAGATCTGAACAGGGAGTGCCCGAAGGATGAATTCCCATTACCCTCCATCGGTCCATGAGATGTAAAGCTTCATGGATAGGAATGTGGGCTATAATCAGATAAAAATAGACCCACCTGACGCGAAGAAGACTGCCTTTCGAACACCCTTGGGTAATCTCATGTACATGGCCATGCCCTTCGGGTTAAAGAATGTAGGAGCCACCTATCAGAGAACGATGATGGCCATATTCCACGACCTTTTCCACAAAACTGTGGAGTTTCATGTCGATGACTTGGTGATTAAGTCCAAGATGGAAGAATCCCACCTAGATGATTTGAGGAGGGTATTCACTCGTTGTAGGAAGTATAAGCTAAAGATGAGCCCCCTAAAATGCGCCTTTGGGGTAGCGAGCGAGAAATTTTTAGGGTTCGTGGTAAATTTCCAGGGGGTGCAAATGGACTTGGATAAATGAGGAGACATCCTTGATATGCCAAGACCAAAATCCACGAAAGAGCTAAAGAGTTTCCTGGGCAAGGTCTCCTAATTGAGGCGGTTCGTTCTGGGGCTAGTTGAGGTGACGCATCCCTTAATAGAGCTATTGAGGAAGGGCATGAATTTTACATGGTAAGTAGTGCACCAGGAGGCCATAGACAAGTTGAAGGTGCTACTTACCTCATCTTAAATGATGTTCCCCCCGAAGGGAGGTACCCCTTTATATTTATATCTCACATCAATAGAACGGTCTATTGGGGCTTTGTTGGCCCAAGAGAGCAAAAGGATTGAAAATACTATTTATTATTTAAATAGAATTATACATGGGCCCGAGGCCAGATACACTAGCATTGAGAGGCATTGCTTAGCCCTCGTGTTTATGGAGCAAAAACTTAGGAACTACTTGCTATCATTCACAGTTCATATTATAACTAGATGTGAACCGATAAAGTTTTTACTTGATAGAACTATATTGATAGGCAGGGCAGCTAGATGGTTCCTAATCCTCTCGGAGTATGATCTGAAGTGTATGGTCCCTCGGGCCATCAAAAGTCAGGCATATACAGATCTGTTAGCCATTTTACCTTCGAGAATGTTCAAACTGCCTGTCGAAGAGATCCCGGGTGATGACTTCTAAGATAATTTTGTAGTCGACATACTGAATGAATGGAGTATGGAGTTTGATGGCTCTTTAACCGAGAAGAAGAGAGAAGCGAGAGACATTTTGTGAAGAGGCAGTGAAGAGATTCACCTGTCGTTCAAATTGGAGTTCGAATGCTCGAATAATGAGGCTGAGTACGAGGCACTGGTCCTTGGGTTACTCAAAGAGCTGAGGAGGGGCTTCCAAGTCCTAACAATCAAAGGGGATTAAAGTTTGGTGGTGAAGAAAGTGACAGGATATTTTGCACCGAAGCACATGAGTTTGGCGCCTTATCGCATGATCATCCAGCGATTATTGGGCCAGTTTGAGGTGATAAAGATAAAAAGGCACCCCCGAACAATGAACAGGCATGCGGATGCCTATGCCGCCATCGTGAAAAAAATTATCTTTGATGGGGAATCAATCATGATCCGAGTCACAAAGAGAACTGCCCCTCGACGGTATTTGAGATGCTTCCATTAGAGGACGAAGATGACCGGAGAGGTGAAATCAGAAAGCAGCTAGAGAGAGGATAATGACCACTTATCTTGGCCGACTTATCAAAGTACTTTATTACCATGGGCAAATTATATTTTAAGAATAAAGGGGGTTAGCTGTCCAGGTGTGTGGACCCTGACGAGGCTAAGAGAAAATTAATCGAAGTACACGAGAATAGTTATGAGACCATCGAGATTCCTCTCTACAAAGGATACAACGAGCGGGGTACTACTGGTCGTCGATGAGACAAGAAGACACCGTAATATAAAGAGAGTGCCCGAAGTGCTGCCTTTTCTATCAAGCGACAGAGTGCAACTTTATTAACCAAACGTAAGATTGGAGACATCCCTATATGGACTGCTTGGTGGATGGAGTAGTGCTAGTAGATAAAGAAGATGCTATAAAGATTAGGAGGCGAGCACCGAGGTACTTCGTGCAAGATGGGCAGTTGTACCGATGAGGCTATCACGACAGGCCCCTAAGGTGTATAAGAGGTAAAGAGGCCAAGGAGGTATTAAAGAAGGCTCATGAGCCAGGTTACAGTGAGGGAGACAAACTTTACGACCAACTAATGACCTTGGGCTATTATTGGCTTGCGATGGAGAAAGACTCGACCAATTTTGTTAGAAAGTGCAAAACCTGCTAACTACATGAAAATATGATCCACGTGCCTTCAGTGGACCTGCACTCTTTGTATACACCATTCCCATTCCACACTTGGGATTTAAATCTGGTAGGAGCCATCAATCCTTTATCACGAGGAAAGATATGGATTTTAGTAGCCACAGAATATTTCACGAAATTGGTGGAGGCCATACCGCTGAAGAAGGCCACTATGGGGGTAGTAGCTCGATTTATGAAGAAATACATTATTTATCGCTTTAGCATCCCGAAGGTGTTTTTATCGGGCAACGGTACTCCTATCGTGAATGAAAAAGTGCGCTTGCTAACAGAAAAGTACTCCATCATCCATCACAAATCAATAGTGTCCTACCCAAAATGCAAGGGTCAAGCAGAAGCCACCAACAAGACACTGGTGAATATTTTAGCAAAGATGCTAGATGACTTCCCCGACACATGGGATGACAAAACCCTAGAAGTTTTCTGGTCCTATCGAACGATGAAGAGAAAGTCAACAGGGTACACAACATTCTCCTTAGTATTTGGGGAAGAATAAGTGCTGCTAGTCGAACTCGAGGTACCTTCAACTCGCTATAACCTACGAAGTGCTATGCTCCCTCACAGTCACTATGTATAACTCAAAGCCTTGGAAGGACACAAGATAACATCGCAAGACACTTCGAGATATATAGAAAACAACTATCCATATCTTATGACCAATTGGTGAGGCCAAGAAAGTTCAAAGAAGGAGACTTGGTTCTAAAAGCATGCACGAGACACATAAAAGTCTTGTCACTACCAAAGTTCGAAGCAAACTGGTAAGGGACTTATATCGTTTGAGAAACCCATGATTTGGGCTAATGCGAGATATCTAAGTTGGAAGATGGTGTGACTTTCAAATTGAACAACAAGTGGCTAAAGATTTATTACGTCTGAATGTATGTCCTGTCACTCCCATTCAATGACTTATTTTTTTTGTGTGTTAAACTATAGATGTACGCTTTAAAGAAATTGGGCTTGCCCATTTAATATAGTCCGAAGTAAAATTTCGAAGGCATATGCTAGATCAATATTTTATTTTCGCAAGTCCTTTGATCGACCCATTTATCATGTTTGAGCTAATTAGCATTAATGTGTAAGCATAGCTCAAAGTCAATTAAATAATAGAAAAGAAGGGAAGCACCAAAGTTGCCAACGTTTCTTTATTCCAAATAAATAATAGCATTTGTGGTTACAACCAAGTTAGAAAAACAAATTCAAAAGTTTCATCGAAAAGAGCAAGACCAACAAAAGAAACATTGGATAATTGATCTAGGAGTCGTCCATAATAAAGTGAAGATTCTCTGAACCAAACTACCGGTGGTGATATGGGGGAAGATTATGCTCAAGTTGGCTCTGCTCTACAACAAGGTCAGCTAATTTCTGCTGGCGATTTTCTTGAGCCTGGTAGATAGTTTCTAGCTCTCACTCTTTTTCAGCCAACCGTGCCTCCGCACGAGCAACTGCCTCGTGAGCCTCTTGCGCTGCTTGCTCAGCCACTAGCAACTGGAATTCCAGACCCATAAGTTCCCCAGAAATAGCCACCTACTCGAGATAGGAATTCTGGAGTCGGTCATAGAAACTAGAAAGATCACTCTTTTTCTAACTCTGCAACATCTCCACCAGCCATGTCAGGGAAAAACCATCATTGTTTAACCCATTAACCCTGCCCAATAAAGTTTTGAAAGTGTTAGGGCTAAGAGACATAAGAGGATGCTGAGAATGTCCTATAATACCATTGCTAGCCCAAAAAATCGGCCAGCCATCCTCACAGTAAGGGGATGCAGACATCGAATAATAAAGGTCACAGGAAAGCGAGTTAGCAATCGCTCGATCAAAAAACGGGGACCCTCAGTCAGAACATAGGGAAAGCTGGCCAAAGTCTGTCGCATAATCACCTCGGGGGATGCCTCAGGTGGATGAATACTAAAAATACTATCACTAGCAGATGGTCGTCGGATGTGCGAAGCACTATCAATGGCTTGAACTTGAGGAACGTAGGATGCAGAAGTATCACCAAGTACACTGGCCCCGCCCAAAGATGCCGTTGAAGCTACTATTAGTGCTTGAACTAACTCCTTAACAACAGGCTCCACTTCGAGCCCATGAGCTGCTAATTGATCGACCCCCACCTGAAACGCATAAAATAGTGGAAGTTAACAATAGAGACAAAGGAAAGAAAAAAAATAAATAATAATATATACTATGCTAACTTAGAGATTTATGCCTATAAGACTAGGCCCGCCTGACCCTCGATTATGGGAGATTTATGCCTATAAGACTAGGCCCGCCTGACCCTCGGTTATGGGAGATGTATGCCTATAAGACTAGGCCCGCCTGACCCTCGGTTATGGGAGATTTATAAAATGTGAAGTCCTACATTCCAAGGCCCTCTCGACCCCCGGTTATGAGACATTTTGATCTTACAAATAATATATCTATATACAGAAGATAGATAGAATAGTGGAAATACCCCAAGTTGTTGCTCCTCAGTAAACTCGCGGGTGGCCATCTGAACCATGTTCTCCTCCTCAACCACCTCGAGGGCCACTAATGGGGGATCACTTTGAGGGGCGATCACATTTTCTCCAACCTTTGCTACATGCTCCTGCCTATCCTCCACTGTCTCAACATGTTCTTTCTCAACATCTCCTTAGGCGACTGCATTTGGCTCAACACCTTCGGGGTTCGAAATTGAAGGCCCGAATAAAGCAACAAGCATTTGATCGTTCGAAGGTAGAGACACCATGGGGACGGTTGAAATAGGCGTGGGAGCCTTAAGAAGGAAAGAAAAGAAGAAATTGAATCAGAACAATCTATAGGAGAAGTAAAAGGGCCAAATCAGTGCAGAAAGTAAAGACTTACCAAAGGCATCGACGTCACTGCAACAATAGGTGCAGGCACAACTTCAACTACTCTGGCCTAAGGCACACCCCTCTCAAGGCCACCCTTCTCGCACAAAAAATAAGTATCAGGGGAATAGCCAACACTAGACGAAGTATCAGATATAACTGTCCCTAGGGGAATTGGGAGACTACCTAAGAAATAGTATGGGCAGTTGCTTCGAAAGGGAGATTCTCCTCAGCACCATCACGTGCATCAACCTCCACACCAACCTGACAGAAGAAAAAGAGAAAATTACAACAAACTGGGGGGCATCAGCATGAGAAAGAATGAATAAAAAGAGGGCACTTAGGGTAAGAGATGTAAGAAATTTACCTCTTCTTCCATCACATCCTCAATAATTTCATAATCTTGGAGGGGCGAGGCAGGTTTTGAGGAAGAAACCATTACCCTCAACCTACGCCTACGTACTAAGGAAGTCTCTTCCTCATCTTCTTATTCTTCTTCCTCTTCCTCCTCTCCTTCCTCCTCATCATCATAACCTTCACCAACATCTCTAACAAATAAATGCTCCTCAGTAATCTCCTCCTCACTGGACTCGCTCGACTCCTCTATCACAAGCTTGAGGGGGCTAATCGGTTTCCTCTTTTTACTACCCCCAGCAGATTGAGGGTCATAAGAAAACTCACAAGTAGACATCTCGGCTGACATAAAAGCCCGGTCCCCCTCACTAAAATGCTCCCAAGTCTGGCGAAGACGATCTACCATTTGGCTCACCGCCTTGGAGAAGAGACTAATGGAGGCTGTGGAGTAGGTTTAAGCTAGTGTGAGGGCACCTTCCAAGTGGCCCTAACTTCTGCACCAGTCGAAGCAGCGCGAGGAGACTCGGTCTTTCTAATGGACCTCGAAGGACCAGGGGCAACATCGATCAAAAGAATGGAAGATTGAATGGCTCTTTTTCTCTTTACAACTTCCTGATCCATAGGCACTGGGGGAGGCAGCTCAGTGGGAACACCGGTATTGGCTGTACTAAGAGGAAAAATAGATAATTGGGTGGTGCAATTCCTCAAACCCAACTCAGTGGGAAGAAATATCTCAACTTCGTGATAATGGGGCTCCTTGAGATGGTTAGTTTGGAAATGAACCAATTGATTATGCCAGAACATATTAACGAACATTACCGATCTCCCTCCTCGAGCTCCCTTGCTTGGGATTATGGGTTTAGTAGGATAATGGGCACACAGACTGGCAATAGTAGACGTGAGGAAGTTCAAACAAGCAAACGAGAAGTTAGTGGGCTTCTCTCTGGTAAAATGACTTAACAGGGGGCCCTTGATCGTAGCCAAACTGCGTGGCTACCCTGTGGGGGCTATAAACAGTGTAAAACAATGACCACTCAGTATATGAAGGTAAATAGGAAGGGATTAACAACAGGGGGGACATTATGCTCGAGGAAATTTCTGGCCAGGGCTTCTTTAATAGGAACAATGGGACACTCCTCTTCCCCAAAGAAATTATTAGTAAAAAATTAGCTTACCCCAACATAAGGGCGAGGGTCTAATCGCTCAGTGAGATTAATCAGAGCTAACAGAGGTTTCTTCACACTCTTCTTCTTCCAACAGAAAACACGGGGGACTCTCACATCCCGTGAATTGGGGAAGTGGCCAGTGGGGGAATAATCTTTAAAATGCGTATAAAGGAACACCGTCAAAAGAATATTTCTTTCATAGTTAGACACATCGAACCTACCAACGCTTCAAGCGGAGTCTACAGCCACCCGATCTAACCAAGTGTACAAAAACCCAAGAATAATAGCTGAGCGGGGGATCTTTACACCACAGGCCATTCGAACGACCAAATTGATCAGGTCCTTGCGGGGGCAGCCGTGGGGTTTACCTGGAAGGTATACCTTCGACAACATCAGCCATATGTACCCTCTAGCTCAACTTTAAACTCGTAGCCTTTCTCAGTTGGAGGCTTCTCGAAGACTTATTTACCCCGCGGGTTCTCCCTAGTAACCTCGCGGGCCCTGATGACAGCCTCCTCTTCAATAAATTAAAAGTAGCGGATGACCTCAGAGTAAGTGCACTTATTATAAGTGACCATTCAATCCTTCACAACGACCTCTAACTCATTCCTCGGAGTTTTCTCTTCATTAGAAACAACTTCCTTGATGAAGGTGTCATATCCAGTAGCTTCCAATCCTAACAGTTCATGCACGTCCTCAAGGGTAATAGTAAACTCACCCTAAGAACCCATGAAACTGTGGGACCTATTGCTCCACTATGACACCAATAGTTGTAAATCAATGTTATTTTTGGCCAAGGTAAGATCACCCAACCACATGGAATAAGACAAACCTACGAGGGCCAGTTGAACCTAGTACTTTGCGTGGATATACTCTGTCTAGGGGCCTAACCCTTCACTGGTGCTAGAAGATGCCTCAAATTCCACCTTGGATTAAGGGAAATCACTTCGCTCTATACGAAAATGGGGGACAGTAGCGGTAGGGACATAAGCGAAGTCCTCAGCATCTTCACCTTCGTCCATTAACAAGTTTGGCTCCTCATTTGGCACCAAAGCACCAGGAAACCGTCTGGTCATTACCTAGAAATGATCTTCCTCTCCAAAGTAAGGGGCACGACGGTATCGTTCCCACTGATCCTGGCATGCCTGGGTGGAAGGAGAGGCACCCTTGACATAAAGAGTTCTCTTCACTGGTTCCATATCAGACGAGAGAAAATAGAATTGAAGATACTAGAAAAGACCATGAATAAGGGAAGATTTCCTTTGCCAAACTCTCACAGAAAATCTTGAACTCGGAATGTTAAACTCAAAGGTGAGTCTTAACTAAAGGTGCGTCCCCTTTTATTGGGGCAACACGAATTCCCAAAGACAACAACAAAGGTAACGTTTGGAAAGAGAGAAATGATGGAGTTTCAAAATTACGTCACTAGCTTGTTGGCCAAACACGCGTGATTACAGAAGATTTAAGGTTATTATGATGTTAATTCGAGGAATAATGAATCGAATAGTTGCGTTGTCTTTACGCGCCCGCCCTGGCGTTGCCACGTGTGACGCACTGAAACGCAAATGACAACTATATTTAATGAGTCATGCTTGGGGGTCTTGTCTATCTTGGGTAATGAAGAGATTTGGGGGAAATTAGGAAAAAAGTCTCTTCATTATCCACAAGAGGAAAAATCACAGATTAACGAAAGTTTCGTACAAATATTTCTTCATGTACATAAACAAATATCTCTACAAAGAGGCAAATATGGAGGGTTGTTCCCCTACACGGATGATTAACTTAGCCAAATAAATTGATCGACTACAGAGAAAGATGCCTCACAAATGTAATACCCCGTACTTTTATAGATATTTATTTATGGGATTAATTAAATTAAAAGTGAATTAATTGAGAATTAATCCGGATAAAATACTAACGAGATGTGAGTTGGTATTTGATTATAATGCGTGCATATGACGTTATATGAATATTGAAAACATTGAAATTGTCGCGAGTTTGAAATACGGCAATTTGGAAAATTTTGTTGGGACGCGCGTGACAGTCGCGTCAGGAATGTAATTTTTAATTAAAATTTTTTTTAATTAAAAAGTGAATTTTATTTTTATCAACCATATGGTCGTTTTGAGTGCGCCAACGTGTCCGGAAGGGTCGAAATAGTCTGAAAACACTAGCCGGGGGTTTAGTTTAGGTCTCGGGGTATTATTGGGCCATACCTGCAACTTAAAAGGGTATTTTGGTAATTTTGAAAATTGGGGATTTATGACCAACGAATTTTGGGAATTAAAAATAGGGAATTTTATAACCCACTAACCCATTACCAGCAATTAAGTGAGTTGAGGGCAATGGGAGTTTTAGGAGAGGTTAGGAGAAGTTCCCAAAAGAGAAACACAACCTCCATCTTCAACCTTCAACCTTGGGAGAAAAGGAGAGAACAACCTTCATCAATTCAACACCAAATTCAGAGAAAAATCCAAGGCAAGTGGCTTAATTACGTTATTTATAACGAATGCTTCTTCCATGCGTAGAAATTTATATAATTTCATTGTTTTGGGAGAATGACAAAAACCCATGAAATTGGAATTAGAAACTCATGTTTTGATAAAGAGATTGTATGTAGAATTGTGTTTGGATGATTATACTGTTGGAAATACAACTTTCATGTTACAAAAACAGATTTAATTAGGGATATTGATGACTTTAATTTTTAGGGTTCATACTCATAAGGTTTGGGGGAAAATTAGGAGATTTGATAATTGGGTGTTGTTTAGGATGAATTGATCCCATAAATATGTTAAAATACGACCTAAGTATGTTTAGGAATGATTAGAAACCTTAAAATACTATTGGAATGATGTTTAGATGAGATTAGAGGTGAAGAGAACTGGGAAAAACGTAATAGGAAAATTATGGGCTCGAAATTGTCACCTCGTTAGAAGGCCTTCCCAGGTCGTTCGAACGAGCTTCTAACGAGTTGACAGTTTGACTTCTAATGAGTGGGATATTCGTTCGATGCCTTTCATTCGAACGAGATCTCGTTAGATGCCCACTTCGTTCGAACGAACTCTCGTTCGAACGACCTCGTTCGAACGAGACTTCTAACCAGTTGACAGATTGGCCTTTTTGGCCTGATTCGATTTCTAGTGTCCCGTAACCATATTTAATTGTAGAGATACCTTTACCTTGTTAACTATTTGGTATAATTGGGAGAATTGGGATATAATGAGGAGTGAACCAAATGATATTTGTGGATTAGGACGCTAGTGACTATATACGATGTGAGGATTATTGACGACTTAAATATTTGTATTAACCGGGTATATGAGAATTGTGTAACATTATAAGTTGGTATGAGAATGAGAAGTATACCACAAATAATTTATGGTAATTACTAAGATGTGTGTTTGCTTAGTATATGTATATGATTTTATGTGTATGACATACCTACCATGCTTGCTATCACGGGAGGTTTGCGTTCGCTTAGGGCCATCTATTCTTTGTGTGCCTACGGGGGGATATAGATTGGTACCTCGAGGACATAGGTCAGAGAAGGACTTATTGGGAAGTTAATAAGTCTGTTGATCATGGGAGCGTAGGTATGTGCGTGACCCATGTGATGTGACTGTGTTCGCCTCAATTGTTTGTGATTGTTGAACGATTCTTGAGAGATTCAAAATGCGTGATCCTTATGTACGTGATGTACCGGGATGGATAGCAGAGTATGTGTGCACCGCAGCTTAGTCTCGGGGTGCTTGTATTGTATATTTATGATGTGAATGATATACGGTTAAATGAACAGATTTGTCATGTTTAATTATGAGAATAATTTATAGTAACTCCTTGAGAAGATAAGTAAGGGGATAACCTACAGTAAATGGTAATGCTAATAATTGAGAATTCGAGTTTAAGTAAAGCTATCTATTCAAGTGATAACATTGGGAATTCATATTGTGAATCGTGTACATGGGTTAGAACTTATGTTGATTTAGTTAGATATAAATACCACTTAGATGGGTACTGTACGTTAGGAGTGCACGATTAGACGAGAGGTGAGTATTTCATGTGAGAGCAGGTCCTAACATGTATTTTGCATTCTTTATTTTAATGTTATTAAAGCACTTGCTGTTTTTAAAATACTCTCCACTTTCGGGCTTTGACCCGTTTGCTTTCAAATCTATTTTTGTAAAAACCTTTTAGGTGCCCAGCCACAAGGACACAATCCATAGGATTTCCATTCAGGTGACGAGCTGTAGCTATTTGTGGAAGTTACAGGGCCTTGCTAGTAGACGCTTCTTTTATCTTGACTCTATTCAGTTTTCATCATTTGTAGGGCATGTCGCCCATTTCTATTAGAGACATTTTATATTTCAGTTATTCAGATTGTTGGCATGTAATTAATTCAGGATATACTGTTTTATTTATTTCAGTGGTGGGATTGTTGTGAGGGGTTTTCCTCCGGACTTATTATTAATTGTTGGTTACTTTATTGAGACTTTATGGTGTATGGTTATGATATTATTTCATAATTCTTTTATTGTATGTTAATCAGATTTAATTTAAAATTTGACATCTTTCTTTTTAAATACTAGGTGGTTAGTAATGATTAAAATGTTTTCGACGGTGATGCTGTTAACTGGAGCAACTTGACACTTTGTATTAATTTAATAAAGGAGTAGCTACCCGGTATTTAATTAGTCAGGGTGTCACAACAAACACACTTCAAAGATTCTCCATGCAAGTAACTCGTAGCGCTCTACCTTGAAGAGCCTCCAACTGACCTGGCTCGAAGGACCCAGCTCGAAGAACAAAGGTCACCTGAATGACAATAGTTTGTAATAAGAAATAAAATGTTGTATTGTATAGTTTATATTATAAATGTATATGTCGAGTGGGGATGCTCGCTACCCACGAGGGACCATGCCTGGTAGGGCATGGGAGAGCTTTCATGCTCTATCAAGCTATCTCCTCTTAGGAACTTCGTAGGGACATGGTTTGGAGGATTGAGAATAAGGAAAGGATGGGAGTTATTACCAACCCTCTTGGCACACTTGGAAAAAACTTCACCCAGGATAAATGTCACCCGAGCCCACTCATTGCTTACCTATTCGAGTGAACCTCCTCGAGTCATTCGATCTCCCTCAATGTTAGCCCCCTCGAGGTCACCTCCTCGAGGTACCTCGGGTGACAGCCTGTCTGACTGACATGACTAGATACCAAACAATAGCCACTGTTTGAATCACTTCCTGACGTTATAACGCCTTATATTTAGGAACTTAAGAATACAACACTCCAGTTCCTTTATCCTTAGGATGGCAAGTCTAGTTGACCAAATCTGATCGTATAGCCATCCTAGAGTAAGCCCCAAGTTGACAAGTCATATCTTTTATAAATGACTGCAATACTTCTAACCAATAGAACGCTTTCCTGCCAAAACTAACAAATCCCGTGCATTAAATGTATTATCTCATGCATTTAATGCATTAGGCCAAAGGGATCGAAGGCATGCTGACTCGAGCAGCCTCTCCCTCCATATAAATAAGACCAAAAATAAACAAATAGGGGAGGCATCCATAATCTGGAATTGATTCCCAAATTCCCTCATACCAGAGAGCCCTCAAGAAGAGCATTAACTCCCATACACATTCAATGCACCCATAATTGGGCATTAACTGAGCTTGAAGTTCCTGCCTTGTCTGTCCTATGCCTAGAGTGCTTATTCTTTCTCCCTCCGGCCACGCTATCTGCTGGTCCCATTTCATTTATTGTGTTTGCTACATGCTGCCCATGTCAATATGTTCTTTAGTGCAACTTTGAATGATTAAATCTCTCTGTGTCTGTACAACGTATGACGGTGTGATAATGATTAAATTCACAAATTTCTAAACTCGCACACTTATTTAATTAGGGTCTATTTTTAACCAAAACTAAATTCATCCCCTAAACAGGCATCTATGTGTGTGCGTGTGTCAACCCATAAATAGATAAATCATGTAAAACAAATATTCAGAAAAATTCCCGAAGGGAAAAACATTTTATTTATAGAACTTTGAAAAGTTTACAAAACCATTGACTTACATACCATCTTGCGTTCGCCCACAAGAGTAATGCACGGTGTCTTTGTCAAACCTCGAAAGCAACGGCTAAAAATCTGCAGTGGTTCACGCGCAGCTATAACACAAGGACATGCAGTCTAAAATCTTCACAAGGACTCCCTCCACAAAAGCACGCAATTTGTGTAAACTTTTCAAATAAATGTTATCGAGAGTTATGGTAGATAAACCAAACAAAAGTTTCTAAGGGTTTTAAAACTCTTCTCTGCGTCAAAAGCAAGGCTGACATGCCTTTTTATATGAAATTTTTGAGTTGGTTAACGTAGAGAAGTAAACTAGCGTGTCAGCCTAAAATTCATCTCGCTCGATCCACAAACCATCTCATTTGAACGAGATATATATGTAGTTTGAACGAAATAAGTATGTCATTCAAACGAGATTCCACACATTCCTCTAGATAATTTCGATACGAACGCGTATTAAAAACAAAATATTTGAACCCTTAAATGAGAGAAGGAAACATTCTGCCAAATAAATGTTATCGAGAGTTATGGTAGATAAACCAAACAAAAGTTTCTAAGGGTTTTAAAACTCTTCTCTGCGTCAAAAGCAAGGCTGACATGCATTTTTATATGAAATTTTTGAGTTGGTTAACGTAGAGAAGTAAACTAGCGTGTCAGCCTAAAATTCATCTCGCTCGATCCACAAACCATCTCATTTGAACGAGATATATATGTAGTTTGAACGACATAAGTATGTCATTCGAACGAGATTCCACACATTCCTCTAGATAATTTCGATACGAACGCGTGGCCTCCAGTTTTGTATTTTTCTGATTTTTTTTAATTAGTTATGATTTTTCTACGAAAAGATGCCCGAGAAAAAAATCTTTAAAAAATATTTGATAAAAATATCCCAACACTTTAATATGAAATGTAAATGAAACTTTAAACATTATCTTACCAAATGTCATATTATTGTTGGGCTTGAATGTTGAAGACAACTTGTAATTCGGATTCGTCTTTTGTTGATGAAAACTTCTTCAAGGTATATGACATACTCAAATTGTGACGGACATTTATAAAATTATGTCCTTACAAATATCCCCCTATGTCTATGCCGTACATACATAATAACATTTATAGAAGGAAACATTCTGCCAAATAAATGTTATCGAGAGTTATGGAAGATAAATGAAACAAAAGTTTCTAAGGGTTTTAAAGCTCTTCTCTGCGTCAAAAGCAAGGCTGACATGCCTTTTTATATGAAATTTTTGAGTCAGTTAACGTACAGAAGTAAACTAGCGTGTCAGCCTAAGAGTTATCTCGCTCGAACGACAAACCAACTCGTTTGAACGACATAAGCAGGCAGTTCGAACGAGATTCCACGCATGCCTCTAGATTTCGATACGAATGCGTGGCCACCAGTTTCGTATTTTTATGATTTTTTTTAATTAGTTATGATTTTTCTACGAAAAGGTGCCCGAGAATAAAATCTTTAGAAAATATTTGATAAAAATATCCCAACACTTTAATATGAAAAGTAAATGAAACTTTAAACATTATCTTACCAAATGTAATATTGTTAGGCTTGAATGTTGAATACCACTTGTAATACGAATTCGTCTTTTGTAGATGAAAACTTCTTCAATTCTTTGACGACTTGTAGCAGTATATGATATACTCAAATTGTGACTGACATTTATAAAATTATTTCCTTACAAATCTCTCCATATGTCTATGCCGGTACATACATAAAAATATCTGAATTATCAAATACCAAATGACCTATACAGATCTACCCTATTATGAATAAATTTGTAAGATCTCAAACCTTTCTTCAAAAATCTTCAACTTAAAATTTCAAAGCTCCAAGCTTTTCTCATCAGGGTGTGCAATCTCCAATTTTATACCTACACACATGAGATAAAGAAAAAGCCTTCATGATGCATCATGTTTGAAATTATATAAGAATAAAGCATTAATGAATCAAATCTCCCTCATAATGAAAAATATCCCCCATAACATGATAATATTCTTTCTCCCCCTTTTTATGATGTTCCCAAATAGACAGATAAGAAGAAACAATCAAAACATGGAGTGTTAGGATAAAAATGCATAGCAAACAATGATCAAACTACGCGCATGCAAAGGGATATCTCAAAAAGCATCTACAAACTATTTTTGGAATTTTCAATTCTTTTATACAAAAATAGGATACAAAAAAAAAAAATACACCATGGATTTAAACTCAAACAACCAAGTCATGGAAACGGAATGTATGGGTGTGAACTCATTTGATAGGTAAACAAACTCAATCAATCATATGTCCACGATGCATATGTGTACTTCTAACGAATGAACATCAAAGTATCCTTAGGTGTAAAAAATTGTTGAATTTAAATGACATCGTCTTATGAAAATCAACAAATCAAAGTCAAAATGATTTCCACACCAATAACGTCCAAAACTATTTAGAGCTTTTACAAGATTTTCAAGGACGTGCAAAACCGTTTAAATTCTCCAACCAAAATTCCTCAAAATTATTTTCTTTTAGAGGTGTATAAACTAAATTCTCAAACTTTGAAAAATTTGTGCAAAAACCTAAATGACGCATGATTGGCATGAATTTCTTTTTATTGCCTTTAAATTTTTTCGGGCTCTTTTAAACCTCTTTGGACCCCAGATAATAAAAATCCTATATTTTTTTGGTCTAATTTAAACGGCGGCTTAATCGCAAAGGAAAAAAAATCTTTCGTACCCCTTCACTGTTTTCAAACAAAGCACACATCCTCACAAACGTCTCTTATATGCACAGCTTTTTTTATCAAGTTTTATCGTGCTTGGTTCGTTTTAAGGACAGGATTGAAGTGAAAACACCCAACCAACATGTGATAAGACAAGCACAATAATCAAATAAATCCGTGCATGTGTGCAATAAAGGAAATTATGAGTCAAATATGTAGGAAGTAACACTTAATTACATCTTAATGACTCCAAATATTATAAATCATATGTATGAGTTGACCTATTGTCTCAAAATGCTATTAAATAGTCACATGAAAAAAATGGAATGATGTTGTGACTCAGTCATCCTAAGTGTCCATCCATAAAAGGTGTAAAACAAATACAATTTTTTTTAAATGTTATCCAAAATAAAATCTTTTTGAATTTTTCAAATTTTTTCAAAAATAAAAATTTATACAAAAAGTACACGTCACAACGCTAGCAAAAATACATCAAAAAGCAAAACTAGCATATGATAAACATGCAAACACAATCATCTATATGATATGGCAAGATAAGAACCATGTGCAAGAAAATGAGAATCAACTATTCTAAAATCTAGTGTATCCAAAAGTGATTTCCTAACCCAAACGGATGTAACACGACGATACGGGGTCTTGGGAACCAACAAAACACTAGACTTCAAATTCCTAGGACCTCTTCCAAGATCGAAACAAAATCTCCTAAGGTGACCTTTTCTACCACAATATGAGCATGTGTAAACGGGTGGAATGACACCTAAAGTGTGATCTTTTCTAATGTCCTTGAGATTAATTAACCCTCTAAAACAAATAATGGTTTTGGATTTAGCACTAGAAGTATGAGAACAAAACGAGCCATTACCCTCACTATCAAACCTACTTGAGTCATTTAAATCATATTTCAACTTCAAAATATTTTATTCAAGCAACGAATTAGACTCTTCTAAAGATAGGTAATTCTTTTTCAAATTATCAATTAAACTTAACAGTTTATCACGCTCCCCCTCAATTAAAACAAACTTATCCCTAAGAGTCTTTTCACATGCCGTAAAATCATCGATTAATATTTTATTCAAGCAACGAGTTAGACTCTTCTAAAGATAGGGAATTCTTTTTCAAATTATCAATTAAACTTAACAGTTTATCACGCTCCCCCTCAATTAAAACAAACTTATCCCTAAGAGTCTTTTCACGTTCCATAAAATCATCGATTAATTTTTTATCCTCGATGGTACAAACGAGAACCCTAGAATTTTTTAAGTCCTCTAATTCCTTCTCTAAAACAAGTACTCTATCATCACTCTTCTTTTTGGCAATTTTCAAAGAATCAAAATCAATACAAAAATTACCAAAGTGCTCACGACAAATATCACTTCGAGTTTGAAATATTTACAAATATTCAATCTTACTTTTAAAGAGAGAATTTTCTTTTTCCAAAACTTTAATTCTTTTCCAAAGTGTAAAATTCAAACATTTTAAATTTTCAGCATGGTTGTGAACTTTTTCAAAAATAGGCTCCTCATTAAATGGGCGATCCATTGGAAAAATTTTGATTTTTCACAAAACTAATTTTTCAAAAAAAAAAAATCAATATCACAAAATTTTGCAAAAAATAGGAATATGCTATAAATTAGCGTAACCCGCTCTGATAGCAATTTGACGACGTGAGAAGTCAAAAATAAAAAAAATAAATCCTTAAAAAATTAGGATCACGTAATAAATTAGCGTACCCCGCTCTGATACCAATTTGTAAAACGTATGATGGTGTGATAATGATTAAATTTGCAAATTTCTAAACTGGCACACTTATTTAATTAGGGTATATTTTTAACCAAACTAAATTCATCCCCTAAACATGCATCTATGTGTGTGCATGTGTCAACCTATAAATAGATAAAGCATGTGACACAAATATTCAGGAAAAATCCCCGAAGGGCAAAACCTTTTATTTATAGAACTTTGAAAAGTTTACAAGACCATTGACTTACATACCATCTTGCTTTCGCACACAAGAGTAATGCATGGTGTCTTCGTCAAACCTCCAAAGAAACGGCTAGAAATCTACAGTGGATCACGCGCAGCTATACCACAAGGACACGTAGTCTAAAATCTTCACAAGGGCTCCCTCCACAAAAGCACACAGCTTTCGGTTGTAGAGCTCTCCCCACAAAGAATGAACAAAGACAAAATATTTTATTGGGTTCCACAAAAAAATTCACATAAAAGTAATTGAGATTTTGTGAATTAAAAACAAAATATTTGAACCCTTAAATGAGAGAAGGAAACATTCTGCCAAATAAATGTTATCGAGAGTAATGGCAGATAAACCAAACAAAAGTTTCTAAGGGTTTTAAAACTCTTCTCTGCGCCAAAAGCAAGGCTGACATGCCTTTTTATATGAAATTTTTGAGTCGGTTAACGTACAGAAGTAAACTAGCGTGTCAGCTTAAAAGTCAACTCGCTCGAACGACAAACCATCTCATTTGAACGAGATATATATGTAGTTTGAACAACATAAGTAGGTCGTTCGAACGAGATTCTACACATTCCTCTAGATAATTTCGATACGAACGCGTGGGCGCCAACTTAATATTTTTTTTGAATTAGTTATGATTTTTCTACGAAAAGGTGTCCGAGAATAAAATCTTTAGAAAATATTTGATAAAAATATCTCAACACTTAATATGAAATGTAAATGAAACTTTAAACATTATCTTACCAAATGTCATATTGTTGGGCTTGAATATTGAAGACCACTTGTAATTTGGATTCGTCTTTTATGAATGAAAACTTCTTCAATTCTTCGACGACTTGTAGCGGTATATGATATAATCAAATTGTGATGGACATTTATAAAAGTATGTCCTTATAGTCTCTGATTCACCCGTGGCTCGAATATGAGCTCTATGTCTAACGGTGTTGGTTCCGATCTTAATAAGGGGTTACTCCTCACTCAATACTAATAGTATTTGAAGAACCCACATCTTACAACCTGAATTAACATGAATAGACACGAATAAACACAACCAACCATTAATTAATATTGATATCCACCGTTAATGTTCCTTGAACCCTAGAATCTATGGCCATCAAAAGTTGTAACTTAAAATCATTTAGCTTAAACACCAAATACCAAACTACCCACTTTAACCGTATCTTCTCATAAGGATTCATCTTCACCAACAGTTCTATGGCTTCAAAGCCATTTCCCAATAACGCCTCTTTATATCCCTCGATTTCCCTTATTGCTAATCGCCAAATCCACTACTCATCAATTCCTATTGGGTTTATAGTTGTGTTTTTCGTGTTTAATTGGGTGAAAAAAATTAGTCATGCTAAGTGAGTCATGGCGTGTCATGTTTTAGGTAAGTCGTGTTCGTGGCAACTAAAAAAATACGATTGCATTTTGTGTTCATATTGTAATACTCCTTATCATGTCGTGTCAGTGAAAAAAATGATCCAAATATATAATTTGCCACCCCTACCATTATGTATGTAGAGAAATTCCAAGCTCTACGTAACTAGTTTTTTAACCACACTAGACACCTCTACATAATCACACTATGTACGTTATAATTTCTTTCTTATACATAAACCCGACAAATAGTTGGATTTGGGATGATCTTCGGCGGTTTAGGTTTAATCTGAACGTGTAGTGTGCGGGTCGAATATTTGTTGTGTGCGAATTTGGGCGGGGTTATTAGTAACCGTCCATTAACTTTGTATACATACACACACACTCACACATATATATATATATATATATATATATATATATATATATATATATATAATGCTCTTGTGAGGACCCGTCCTTATTTTAAGAATGACGACCGGACATGTGTCACCTGACGGTGAACCTAAAAATTATCAGCTAAATTATAGGCACAATCTCTCCATTTTTTGGGCTCACCGCCAGGTGACACATGTCCGGTTCGCACTCTTAAAATGCGAATTGGTCTGCAAAAGAGCAGGACTATATATATATATATATATATATATATATATATATATATATATATATATATATATATATATATATATATATATATATATAGAGAGAGAGAGAGAGAGAGAGAGAGAGAGAGAGAGAGAGATGTCAACTCAATTGTGATCCGTGAAGAAGAGGGTTGAGGAGAGAGAGAAGGAAGTTATTAGTTATTTAAGATTTTTCTGTTGATGACATCAATCTTGTTCGTTTATGTTGCTTGAATTTGCAAGTCTACATCGTGGGTGAGAGAAAATGTGAAAAGAATGAGAAGATGGTGGATTATTTAAAATTTGCGAGTGAAAATGGGTAAGTTTTTAGCCCGCTAATGACCCAAGCAGTTCATTTTCAACCCACAACCAAAAATTCTCAGGCACGATGGAACCTATCACGGGTTATTTAATGGTTGAATTCTTGGGCGAGTTTCGGATTGTCGGCCCTACTCGTACATACAAAGTTCAAACATATAGCCTTTCTTACTTCCACTAATCCTTAAAGTATATACTTCGATCAATGTTATTTTCTTAAAATCAAAATACGTAATAATATTGTCGAACTTAAAATATCTCAAGCAAAAAACTTGTTAAGTTTATATAATGAATTCTTAAATTTATATACACCTTTTGGTAAGCTGCAAGTGCTCATTTTCACCATTAATGCAGTGGTACCCACAAATATATACAAATTATGGATTTGTGGGTATCATTACATTAATGGTGAAAATTTTACACAAATTCTTATTTATACTCCTCCCGCAAATCCTCTCATTCTTCTCATCAACATTCTTATATATTCCCATAATATGTCTTCTTGATACTCCTTCTCCTCATTTCTGACCACTAAGCTTCCTATTCTCTAATAAGTGCAATCCCTGCCTCATAAGTTTCCCCTCTACTTTCGTTGGAAAAAACTCCCACAAAGCCTCGTATTTCACCTAAGGAGATTCCTTACTAAGAAGTTAAAGAAAGTAGTGTTGTAAAAAACTATGTTTTGACATAATTTAATATTTTGAACAAATGAATTGTTCTTCATTAAATTCGAGCCATTATAAAGTGGACCCACACATCTAACGTAGCGATAACAAATACGTACACATTCCTTGTAGCAAGATGAGTCACATGGTATATTAATTTACTGAAAATGGACAAAGGATGAATGCTAAATTTGGTCTTAAAGTGTCCTATTTATTTATGAAATTATTGGGAATTTTATTTAATTTCTTGTGACGATTTTCTAAACTCTTGCTGAAAGTTGAGACTATACGCTATATATCGCGAATATTTCTCAAAATCGTTGCTAAAAGTCGCGACTGTTCACCATTAGTGGTGATTTTTCGTGAAAAATGTCCATAAAATAACTTTTACAAAAAGACACATATTTTCATGAAAAAACACATTATTGCCTATAAATGTAAGACGTATCTTCATTTTAAAAGATAAAAAGGTTTCATTCTTAATCGAGTCGTGCGAGTATCAAACATTATTTATTTGTGGGACACGAACATTGAAGTTTTTCTTGCGGGTGCTAAAGATTATTTTTATCCTGTGATGCAGGCGCTCAATGATTTCAACCATAAGCACCATTAGTGGGGGCAAAATTTGTCTTAAGAAGAGAGCGTCTAATGTTCGACTTAATTTATTTCATCTTCTTTGGCTATAATTTTTTTATTTTGATCCTCAATAATAATTTTGTTTCATATTTTAATATGATAAAATATAAATGCACATAAATTTATCTAACAAAGAACTCTTATATCCTTCATTTTCAAAGAGTCATCTTATAAGAGGAAGGATAAGGCCCAATTCTATTAAACATGTCGATTATGTGTTCTAAGCTTTGGATTTGGCTACTTCCAGGGTCGATCAATTATCCCCATTTTATTCTAGTTTATAGTTAATGGTAGTGTTTGTATTATGAGTAATATATGGAGTGTGTGTTGTAGGGATGTATATTTCCTCAATGTGTGTAAGTTATGTGTATATGTATCCAAGAATGCATGTAAATATATAAGAAAATGGTGTGCATATATATATATATATATATATATATATATATATATATATATATAGTGTTTGTGTATGTGTGCACTCGTGCGAGCACGCATGTGAAGTACAAATATCAAAAGCCCTATGTGAGTCAAGAGTTTGATAGGTTTCGGAGTTCGAACTTACTAAGGCCTTTCGTTTGGCATATTTGTGCTAAAATATTTTTTAGTTGAAATTGAATCTCTGGTTGAAGACAATAAAAATATGTCAAAGGTCGAAAAAAACTCATTGAAGCTCATAAAATATACACAAGTAACCAAGGGAATAAAGTGAAAATGAGCACTGGAATACATGCACAATATACACCACTAATTACACTACACGTAATATGATTTAGAAGTCTAAAAACTGCCCCCAATTACATAACTTAATCAAACCAAACCTAGTGTTTTCGTCTGAGAAATGTTATTCTCGACGTGTCCTCCAACAAAAGGCAATTCGGCATGGGAATGCTCCAGATATATCCTAACTCACAACGGCTCCCCACGACCCAAAAAAATTACATATGAATGCACCGACAAGGATGAGTATGAAGCTTGCATCACAGGTCTCAAAATACCTTAGAAATGGGCATCACCGAATAAAAAACTATTAGGGATTCCAACCTAGTCATCATTCAAATACATGGTAAATAGAAAATACAGGATGACAAGTTGCATCCATACCATGCCTACTTAGAAGAGGTAGCTTCATGATTCGAACATCTCGAATTTGACTTCCTCCCAAGTGCTAACAACAATTACGCAAACGTACTTGCCACCCAAGTCTTCATGATAAACATGCAAAAAAGGACTACAAAAATCATGTCTACCGTAACCAACTGAAGCACCGCTTCCTATTGTAAGAACATTTTTTCTAGGATTGTTTATAGCACAGCTTTAGGCCAGTTTAGCGTATCCCGTTACAAATCGTCACACACTGAGAAGATGAACGGAAGTCAAGCATCTCCCAGTTTGAATACTTTTCATCATTCCAAAAGGTTTAAAATGATTTAGAGCTTGAATTAATTAATAAAATTATATTTGGGGTGTTTAATTTTTATCAAAAAGACGAACAAAGCATAAACTTTTTGAAAAATATTTTTTTTGATACCTGTAGGCGGAGTTTAAAAAATGAACTTTTTGACATTTCTATCGTTCAAACGAAATCCTACCGTCGTTCTAATGACATGCCATTGTCATTCAAACGACATCACAAAGGCGTTCGAACGACCCCACCGACTCAAGGATTTTATAAATAGATTTTTCGTAAATCAAATTATTTCAAGAATTTTGCAAAAATGTTACTACATATCAACGACAAAATTTCTTCAAGTTTTGTGTGTTAAAACACTGTTTTAATTCACAACAAAGAAACCTTGAATATTGTTAGTGTGAATTAGTTTAGAACCCTAAAAAGTTTTAGTGTCTCTTGCATACACCTTGGGAGAGAGGCACTCCATTGTTGACCTGTGATACATGCGAGGATTCACTGCTGAAGAAGCAAATTGAGGCTGACAGAGGGCTGAGGTCCATTACGGTTCTTGAGGGAATCATTATTGGTTTTAGGTTGCAGTCTATGTGAGTTTTTCGTGGAAGATTCATTGCGGATTTCATTGTATTTGTAAGTTATGATTTATGCTATATAGTAAAATAAAGGTTTTACCCGAAAGGGGGTTTTTCCTGAACATAGATACATGCGTAGGATAAAAAGATAAAATAAATTTTCTCTGTATTTAAAATTGGTATTAACTTTTTGTTAAAATCATCCTTTGCAATTATTTTGCATTCTCAAATTGGTATCAGAGCGGGTTTAACTAAGTTATTGTGTTCGATCTTGTTTACTTGCTATTTTTGGGTGGTTGGTATTTTTATACTTCTCACTTGTTTGTTTGATGGAGTCTCCTAGTTTTGACGACTTAAATCATTTGAATTTGACGTTTGCTAAAAGAAATAAATTTTTGGAAAAAGAAAATTCTCCTTTGAAATACCCTATGGATCTTTTGCAAATGGTTCAAAATCAAAGATATTTTTTTCATGAGAAGCTTGTTGCCTTAGACCATGTCTTTATTGATAACAATATTTTGATTAATGATTTAAAGGAATGTGAGAAGACTCTTAGGGATAAGTTTGCTTTTATTGAGGGAGAGAGTGATAATATTATACGAATGATAAAAAATATGTATAAGGAGTCCCTAAAATTGGAATAGCCTAATTCTTTTCTTGAGTCTAAAATTTTGATGTTAAAAGATGATTTAACAGACTCGACAATGGCTCGTCTTGTTCTCTTTCTTCCTTTGCTAAAGCTAAAACCATTGTTTGTTTTAGAGGGTCAACTAAATCCAAGGACGTTAGAAAGGGTCAACCTATAGGTACCATTCTTCGTGTCTATACATATTCACACTGCCTTGGCGTTTCTGTTTTGATCTTCAAAGAGGTCTTAGGAAGTTGAAGTCTAGTGTTCCCTTGGTTCCTAAAATCCCTATGCATCATTGCACTTCTGTTTTGGTTAGGAAATCACTTTGGGAGATGCTATATGCTAGATTGGTTGATTCTCACATGCGTGCACATGATGCGTCACATGCTATTTCTTATGGATGATTGCTTGCATGGTTTGTTTGTGTTACTCTAGTTATGCTTATTGATAAAATTCTTGATAGTGTTATGACGTGTATATCTTTTGCATTATATTTTTCTTTCATTGAGTCATATTTGAAAAGTACAAAAATATATTTTTAAATATTTTGAAAAGTTCAAAAGATTTTCGATTTTTGTGTATTTTAGTTTTACCCATTTGGTGTGGGAGTGTGTTTGAATCCAAATTCATTACGCAATTTTAATGTGGCTAAGACATTTGGTTATGAGTTTAGATGCTTATATTGATTTTAACTATGATTATGGAGTTGTTTCCATCTTGATTTGCTTAATGGATTTGACTTTGTATATGCCTATACACACACATGCATGAGCTTGTTAGATTTTGACTTCACATGTATATTTGAGCTTGGTGTGATGTTCTCCTATCAATCTTGTCATCTACATGTTTATTTGACTATGGAGTATTCGTGCATGTAAGAACCGTTGCCCGTGAGGATTTATTTAATATTAAAAAATATGATGAGTGCACGGGAAAAGGGCTGCGAGAGAATAATAATCTCGTCGTGAAAGCCATCGTTTATAGAGCCTGAGAAAATTTATGACAATAAAAAGAATAATATGTCAAAAGGGGGGCAATTAGTTTAGTTTGATATGTTCATTCAAATGAAAAAGAAAACAAAAGAATTATTTTGAGGGTGTTTGGATGGAAATATCAACGGATTTGCACAATGATAATGCATCATGGTTAAGCTTATTTTTCAATGATGCTATTAATTTGTAGAATCATTAATATTCTAGGCGTGTGTTCATTGTGCTTGTTTTTGTTCATCAAGTTCAACTTTATTTGTCACTTAAGGCTAAATCTTAATTTAATAAATTTTTGCTATCAATTACATGTTATTGAACATATTTGAGTATTTGGGTTATAATTCTTTTATTTCTAGTTCACAGCCATTCATTTCATTCCACATGTTTGGACACGTCGATAATATGCTAGTGTGTAAAGCTCATGTGTTTTGTGGTCGTTTATACCTATATATGTGTGTCAAATTTTCACTGTGATATTTTGCATATATTATATATGGTATGTTTGTTGTATTTGTGAAATTTGCATTTTTTTGGAAAAATTAAAAATTTCAAAAATTAGTTGATTATGTTTGCCTTTGAGATGATCATTACACATGCTTGATTTAAAACTTTTGTGATGATATCTTTTCTTAATGGTGATGATTTTCACTTAATGACTATTGTTTCTACTTCTTTGCCTATTTGTCTATTTCGATAAAAACAAAGAATAAGAGAAAATTAAAATGTAGTTTTTGATGAGTTTGAAACATGGGGGAGTATTTATTTATGAATTATATTTTGTTTCAAACTCGATGTTTCACGTGGGCCTATGTTTGCTGTCTCATGTGTGTAAGTACTTAAAGAGGAATTTAAAGACACACGGATGAAGACAAAGTTTGAAAGGGAAGAAGTTGAAGTTTGAAGACAAAGTATCGTATCCTGTTCCGTTCTAGGGCTGGGAAGGGTGTTAGTATCTTTGTAATGGGATATTTTCATTTTAATTTGGTATTCGGTCATTTTATTTGTTTTGTACTGAAATAGCCAAAGGGGGAGATTTATAAGAACTATTTTTCTAGGATTGTTCGTAGCATAGCTTTAGGCTAGTTTGGCGTATCCCGTTATAAATCATCACGTACTGAGAAGATGAACCGAATTCATTCCTCTCCAAGTTTAAAGACTTCCTGTCATTCCAAAAGGTACAAAACGATTTAGAGTTTGAATTAATTCATAAAATTACTTTTGGGATGTTTAATTTTTATCAAATAGACGAACATGGCTTTTACTTTTCGAAAAATATGTTTTTTGGATACCTGTAGGCAGAGTTTAAAAAATGAAGTTTTTTATGTTTATGTCGCTCAAATGGCATCGTACTGTCATTAAAACGACATTGGAAGCTGTTTTAACGACATGTCATTTCCATTCAAATGGCATCACAAAGTTGTTCGAATGACCCCACCGACTCAAGCATCTTATAAATACCTGTTTTGTAAATATTACTGCATATCAATAGTAAAATTTCTTCAAGTTTTGTATGTCAAAACACTATTTTGATTCACAAAAAATCATCCTTGAATAATGTTCTTGTGAATTAGTTTATAACCCTAGAAATTATTGTATCTCTTGCATACACCTTGGTGGAGAGGAACTCCTTTGTTGAGTTACGAAACCTGCGGGGAATCACTAGTGAAGACAAAGTCTTAGGCTGATAGAGAGCTACGGTCCATTGTGGTTCTCAAGGGAATCATTATTAGTTTTAGGCCAAGGACTATGTGAGTTTTCTGAGGAAGATTCATTATAGATTTCATTGTGTCTTTAAGTTGCGATTTACATTATATAGTGAACTAAAGGATTGACCTGAAAAGTTTTTTTCTTCTGAAACTTAGCCTTGTCATATTTGCATGGTTATATTTATATATTTTATCACCATAGATGCATGCGTAGGATATAAAGATAAAATCAATTTAATATTCGCTTCCACATTTATAAATGGTATTTCCTTTTTTGTTAAAATCACCTTTTTTTAATTATTTTGCATTCTCACCTATTTCTTTGAGGTTAATACCATCTAAGAAACAACCGTGGGACCCTCAATCTAGTACTACGACATCTGGAACTTGATCAACAAGAACCTCTACTTCCCTAAGGCATCTCCAAGTGACCAATTCACCCTATGATGATTGGTAGCCCAATTTATTATCTGTGGGGGTCAACTCTATAAAAGAGGGTTCGACAGAATACACTTACGGTACGTCACCAAAGACAAAACCTGGAAGTCATGGACAAAATTCATAGAGGCGAATGTGGCCCACACATGAGTGGGCACATTATTTCCAAGAAAATCCTCAGACATTCATATTATAGGACAACCATACAAAAAGAGTGAATGGACTACGTCAGAAGGTGCCTCAAATGTCAACTGTAAGCCCCTCGACATAATTTACATCCCTGGAAACTCTATTGCATGAGCTAACCCAAGACTTTCTCCACTTGAGGGATAAACATAATAGGGAAGGTAACTCCTAAGTCCTTCACTAGGCATGAATTCATCCTATTCGCAATCCACTATTTCACAAATGGGTCTAGGATGAATCTTATGTGGCGTTAAATGCTAAGAAAGTGGCCAAATTCATATGAAGAAAGAGGTCTCAAAGTTATTGCACGAATACAAGATTACTCGAAATAAGTCATCTCCATACATACCAAAAACCAACGGAGCAATCGAAGATGCTAAAAATAATGTTAAAAACATCTTTAGTAAGATGATTGAGACTTACATCGAGTGGTCTGACACTCCCGTACGTCCTCTAGGGCTACCCCACTATGGAGCGAAACTCTATAGAGACCACCACCACTCTTTATTTTATGGCATGGAGGTAGTACTTCCCATAGAACTTGAGATACCATTATTAACGGTCATACGAGAAGCCAAGTATCTGAAACCTACAGAGTCGAAGCCCATTATGACCAATTAGTTGTCCTCGACGAGAGGAGACTAAAAGTCACTTATCACATTCAGGGCATTCAATAATATGGTCAAGAAGAAAAACATCCAATAAGGAGATGTAGTCGAGAAAAATAATCTCGAACCTTCCAAGACTCCCGAAAGTAAATTTGCACCCAACCAGGAAGGACCCTATGTTGTCGCCAAAATAAACTCGGGCAGGGCGACTATCTTAGTTGATACGAGGTCATGTTTTCCAAACCCTTAAATCTCGACCGGTTGAACAAATTCTTTCCTTAATCCTACCAATGGAAAGAAGTTAAAGTCCAACTTTAATAACAAGGCAATTGGTCGTAGAAGGAAGCGAAGAATGTGCAATCCCATACACATTCCCATCCCTACATCAAAAAGACCACTTAAGACACCAACCTTTGGCTTGAAGTCAGCTAGAATTTTTTAAGTCCCCAACCTTTTTTTCATTTATAGAGAACTATGTAGACCTTATTCTCTTCTATATTTTTATCACAAACATTCAATACAGACACCTAGTTGTCCTTGAATTGGAGATACATAGGTAACTCGAGATATCACTTTAGGCCCGATCTAAATAAACACAAAAAAATCCCATATTATGTGAAACCATTACGTATGGTCATTGTGACCTCACTCGAAAAGAAACAACACGGTCTAAAGAAACTAAATTTCAAGTAATAAAACTAGTGCTTTAAAGGAAATTTACGACTCCGTAGGGTCATCCTTATGTAAATACGTCACATAAATGTAATGCTAAGAAATCCACAGTAAAAAAAAGATAGAAAGGGAAAATGCTCTACCCTTATAAACTTCTTTCCAAGAAAAAACACCAAACACCATCCCCTCAAAATCACCCCACATCTCGGGATAAATCATCAACAGACAAACTCACTAAAGGCTCCCCATAAGATGACACAATATATGGGCAAGGGGTGACTTATAGGGACACTCCTGCCAGATATGTCAAAACACCAAAACCCAAAACCATACCCATTAAGTATCAACATCTCTCATAACCTCCGCAATCAATTGGCATAAAGCCAAATATGCCAATGACGAACACGTCAGCATCTCCCGTCGCTAGAAAGCATCAGCTAGTACCTACTCAAAGTTTGTAAAAATGCAAAACTTCATCAAATTTAAAAAGGATCAATAAACAATCAAAGACATGCCAAGCAACACGAATTATTAAAAACTCATGTCATTCGTGAAAAGGGAGGGGTCCAAAGATAACACCAACATGCCAAAAGTGGAGCCACGTGATGAATGTGCATGACATGGTTCTCATATGAGGTACCACTATGAAAATGAACATTAACATCGAAAGAGTGCAGTGATCGAAATTAGACACCAATAAAGACGGATTCCCAAAACCTAATGAGAGTGAAGTGGCATCTTACACCACTATCGGGACAATCGATACCAAAGTATACACTCTCGTCCCCACTGGGAGATGACCCCGACAATGACAATAAGAACGGGAAGCCTAACATCCCAAAACTCAAACTGCTTCCTCTACCCATTATAGATACGAAGGATATGAGACCATGACAAACATGTACACAACAGATATCTAAAGAAAGTGGTAGTGTCCGTTCGGGAAGATGTGTCGATAAAAGGAAACTCGAGGCTTCATTGAGTAAGTTTTGGACTATGAGTCCTTTAACCCTTAGGATAAACATCACCAAACCTTGTTCCATTTGTTTAAACCTCCATGCTAGCCTAAACAGACCTTATGTTGTTCAGTCAAAGACACCCCTCTTTTCCAAAAAGTCTGACTTTCAACCCTAGGTTTTAGACCATAGTGCTTCCTCAAAATGGGAAAACGTATTTTAGGACCTTTCAACTTTGGCCAAAAGTTTCCGCCCGTGAACACTCTTAATAGACCGCCTCTGTGGACACACCAATTTTCAATCAGGGTGTGGATCATTTTATCCCCCCCCCCCCCCCCCCCCCCGATAAAATATTATTAACCTGATCTCACCAAAGTTCTGAAGATAGAATCACAAGAAAGGGAAACCAGAGGGAACTAAACTCCACGAAACAAAACTTATTGGGGTTAATTTACAAAATCAAGAAATTACAAAAAATACTAAAAAATAAATCCTATAGACATTCTGTCAGGCACTAAAAGGCCCTCGAGGTAGGTTTATCATTCGGTCATCCCCATCCTAGGTAATGATTACAAAATATTACCAAATATCTTCTCCACTATACACATGCTACCTTATAAAAAATATACAATCCACGATCTTTTGTCGTTCGGTAGAAGGGCTGGATCACAACCTTATAAAAGGAGGTCCCCACCAATCATTAAAAGGGCACCAAAACCCGACTTCAATTTGATTTTATCAATTTCCTCCCCCCGAGAGTCCTAGATACTCGAGCTCGTTCTGAAAAGCCCTGAAGAACTTCTTACTTTGAATAAATTACTTTCCTCCCGACATGTTAGTACTTTCAAAAAGTCGTTTCATTACCAAAAGAGGTTCGTACTTACGAAAAGTCCTCTCCAAAAGAAAAATAAAGTCAAGCCTCTATGCGCATTTTGCGAACGTAGGTACTTATAAACGAATCTCTTCTCGCCTCGAGCAACTCAAGTGGGGACACTCCCCCAAGAAAAAATTGGTCAAAGACCCCATATATATTGTAATAAAATTTTCATACAAGTTTATCTCTTTTAGCACGACCCCATTTAGGGGACCGGGTATGGACTTTACAACGTTTATATTTTAAAGTCTGGTTTTTAACCTGACACCTCTGTTAATTAACTTGACATGCTCATATGTAAAAATAATTCTAATTAAAGGTCACTACGACCATTAAAAAATATGAAAACATACTTTTCAAAATCATTTTGAGGGAAGTGTCTGTGAGCCGAGTCAGTCCGAAACTTTACAATAAGCCAAAGTCTAAAATTCGACTACTCCCACCGCTTCTCCAAAAGAACAAATCCCATCCCTACAGTGGCACCCCGAATTTGTGTTTTTATCTCAAATACTTGTCAAACGTTGTCCCCTGATTAGACATATATATATCAAACCAACATAACAGAAATGCGAGATTAAGGACCGGGCTCCATAAATATCATAACATTGTATATTGTATCCCCAATATCCAGCTACCTACACCATTAAATATGTAAAATTTATTAGAACTGCATTGGCCTTGACCCTAAGTCTCCTAGGGTACATAGGGGATATACCAAACTAAAATCATAAAACCCAATCCTCATAATACATCTCTCGTCGTATTATTTAGGGATGCATCTGTCCCCAATCCAAACTCCCCCGAATTTTACCTTTACCTCCTTAGTCAAGGATGCCTAGAACTTGACATCCTTAACGCTACACCTCCAAAGTATCCCAAAGGTTCAACAACACCTTAGAGTCAGTGGTTTCCCCTAGGTGATGGATGTCTTTGTCAACAACTTCAGGTTGACTCCCATTTTGAACCTCCATCGAAGCTAAACTATGACCCACATATAGCTTCTCTACCTCCCATGACAAGTCCTACACTTGCACACATATCACGTTCAAACACGTGAACACCAGAACTATGTAGACTTTGATCTCGTAGCCACATGAGTATGTAGGCGCAAGATCTAGTCCTTCTTATGAGCTCGAGTCTCGACAACATGTCTCTTGATATATTGTCCCTCACAGATGTGAACTCATCTCTTATCTCCTATCCCTCGCTCCTTTATAATTGAAAAGAGATATCTAACTATCTCGAGGGCGTAATCTCTCATAATACACCCATAAAATTGCTCAAATGCATACACAAAACCGAACTATGTAGACTTTGATCTCAAGTTACCTTCGGTATGAGGGCACAATACTTAGTCCTTCACGTGAGCATGAGCCTTGACAATATATCTATTGATATGTTATCACAAAAAAGATGCACCCATCTCTCCTATTAAATTTCTATATCTTTTTAACCTGGAAAGAAATATCAAATTATCTCAAATCTCAGATATCTCACACCCTTACATACAAAGTGATGGCCATTCATTATAAAAGAACATAGTCACACACAAGTATCCTTGTGTACCTATACTGGTTGAAGTTATGTTCTTACACTTCTGACTAAATACCATTTTTTCACATAAGCACCTATCTATAAAAAGATTCACCCAACCTAAGGTCTCTAAACTAGTTGTAAAAATATCTAAAAAGTAATCGATTAATGTTAAGAGTGATAATAAACATATAATTAAAACAAACACCGCTCGGGGCTTACAATGCCATAGAGATAAAAAATCCACGCCAACGTCCTTTCAATGGTGTGCTATATATGTTATTTTTTTCAATGCACCACCCTTATTTCTCTCGAACTTATATGGATGTAGTGAACCATGGTGTAATTGATAATTTTCTACAACCGGTAGCAATGAATTAAAAAATTAGTAACTCAAATTTTAAACATCAAATATTTGGCTTGTGCAATGAGTAGACAACTTATATGTAATAATGGACTTATTAGCGTGGAGAAAAATTTTCTTCGTTTGAAATTATCAGATGACTCGCGTATAATAAATGTCTTTATAATTAAATGAATACTCAAGTATAATAAATTTATTTATGTTCCATCAGTTTAACCCTATTAATATTTACTTATCTCATCCTATAACACTATATATATATGCTATTATATCTTAATAAACAATTCCCACAATAAAATAACAATGGTGTAAGACATGTTTATTTATACTCTGCTGTTTTGAAAAAATGGACATGGATAGTTCCAGAGCTTAATGTCAACAATAATTACAATTCCTTTTTTTACCATTCTTTATTGAAAATAAATTATTTCTAGCTATATTGGATTTTTTAGGTTGTTGAAATTATAAAGGTACCCAACTTTAATGTGTGGGTGGGTTGGGGGGGTGGGGGGTGGGGGGATAATTGTTACTTAAGAAAATTTAAATCCTAAACCAAAGGACAATAGACACAAAAGATCAGGGTGAGAAAGGTCAAAATATTGGCCACGGTCTAATTTTTTGCTCAATTCCACATCAACACATCTTACCAATTGGATATTTTAATTTTTAATATGTCATCATGGAAGTCAACACGACCATCAATCTTAGGAGAGCCCGCAGTTTTATTGTTAATTTGTATTTTTGAGATTTATTCTGTAATGGTTTTATGAAAGATTTTTATTATATGAAGCAAAACTATGGAGATAGCATTCTTTTCCCAATGCATATACAGATTATAAAAAAATGTTATTTGGACCTGGCCCCCACCCGTTTGGGGATTGAGTCCCTTCTAAAAAAATAATTCACCATTTACACGCAATTTTTTTAACAAAATCCATATTTTTAACTATTTTGACTATTACTTTCGAGATAATCTACTAAACTACTCTTAAATACATAAAAAGAAAAAGAAAAGAACAAAAAAACATCGGTTTGGATAAACACCAACCCCGTCCTTCTCTAAGATGCACACACACACAAACACATGTGTGTGTGTGTGGATTTGCAATTTTTCTCTTCTTTATTTCTCTATCTCTCTCACACATACACACACATATACACACACTATGTGTGTGTCTGTGTTTGTGTGTATATGTATATATGTATATATAGAGATCCAAACTCCAATAAAGAATGGTTACTTAAGTAGCATTTACATACCCAAAAAGAATCGCATGAGGCCTAAGGACACATAATAAGAAATTTAAAGAGATCCTAGGCACTCATGGAAATGTTCTAACTAGTAGATGCTCTACTTAAAAAGTTATCTATCTCCTAACCATTCAGATGCATAGGAAGTCTTGAAGAAATTGACAAAACTCCACTATGTCACGATCTCTCTTGAAATGGGTGCAAGAGTAAGTCTTGATCATGTTCACTTTTGGTGGTGTCTTGGAAACAACATGGGAATTATGTTTAATTCTATTCAACTTATAGAAAAAATATAATACCCCATATTTTCTATGCATGATTTAATTATGAAATTTATTTATGTATCTATTATGACATGTGATGTCACTATATATCTTTGATATGTGTTATATTATTCCTTTGTAAAAATTAATACACGATAATTAATAGATTAAATATTTGGAAGTGACTTTGCGTTATGGGCGACTATGGAATGATCGGGGACTAGGTATTGAGGGCTTCCTTGTTGAGAATGCCATGTGATACTGATTTAATCAAATTCGTAAGTTTCCAATTTAGAGTTATTTAATTGGAGTCATTTCTTAAACCAAATTAATTCATCCCTAAAACATGCATCAACCAACCAACACAAATTTAATTGCTGACACAATTTTCAGAAGAAAAAAAAACAAAAGGGAAAACCTTTCATTTCTCTAATAATACACACAATGATTAGAAGCGAAATCTACAATGAATATACACAGATACCCATACGAACGTGCAATTCTGAATTAGCCCAAGAATGCCCATGAGCACCCCCTATGAAATGCAGTCAACGTCAGCTCAGTACCTCCCTCAAGTGTCACCTAGATCAGAAGTAGGTTATCCTCCCTACAAGAGAAACTAAAGCAAATATGTATCTTGGGTTCCAAAATAATTTACTAAAGCATGTGGGATTTTTGTAAATTAAAAAGTAATAGAATTGAACCCTAAATTGAAGAAGACAAAGGTAATCCGTCGTTTGCAGTTTATGCAGAAAAAATTTGTCAAGTCATTTTAACGAAAAATGACCTGTTTAACACGCTTTATATAGAAAAAATGAGCATCTGATGTCGCTCGAACGAAGTGGAAAAGTTGCTCGAACGATGACAGATGTCGTTTGAACGACATCGTACGAGACTGGTATGCCATTTGAACTAATTTAATCGAATTCACAAGTTTCCAATTTAGACTTATTTAATTGGGGTCAATTTTTAAACCAAATTAATTCAACCTAAAAACATGCATCTACGTGGGTGAAATCAAACCAACACAAATATAATTGCTGACACACAACTTTTAGGAAAAAAATAAAAAAGGGAAAACCTTTCATTTCACTAATAATACTCACAATGATTACAAGTGAAATCTGTAATGAATATCCACAGATACCCATAAGAATGCGCAGTTCTGAATTAACCCAGGAATATCCACGAGCACTCCCTATGACATCCAGTCAAAGTCCGCCCAATACCTCCCTCAACTGGCACCTGGAGCAGTAGTAGATTATCCTCCCTACAAGACAATCTCTGGAAAATATGTATCTCGGGTTCCAAAACAATTCACTAAAGCATATGGGATTTTTGTGAATTGAAAAACAAAAGGATTGAACCCTAAATTAAAGAAGACAAAGGTAGTCTGCTGTTTATAGTTTATGCAGAAAGAAATTCTCCGGTCTTCTTAATGAAAAATGACTCATTTAACAGGATTTATATAGAAAAATTGAGTTGGTTCTATCGCCAATGAAGTGGCAAAGTCGCTCGAACAAGGATAGATGTCGCTTGAACGACATTGCGTAAGAATGCTATGTCGTTTGAATGACATTAGCAGGTCGCTCGAATGACCTTAAAAAAATAAAAAAAAATATTTTTTCTTTAAAAAATCTGCCTTAACACTTAGAAAAATATTTTTATGAAAAACAACGCCTCAACACTTAGAAAATATTTTAGAAAAAAATATCCCCAAACTTTAAATGAAATGTTAAGGGACTAAAACACACCCTTACCAAAATTAATCTCGCAGAGGATTGAATGTTGATGAACTTCGATATTCGGATCTGTTTTCATGTATCTTTAAACTCGAACTTTTTCTTCGACGCTTTATAGCGGTATATGACATAAAATAATGTAAACAAGACTTATAAAATATGTCCTTACAAATCTTCCTTTATGTTTATGCCGATACATAATAAAAATATCCGATTATCAAATCAAAAAGCCGATACAATTCTAATACCCTCCCATGATCCCAAAACAGAAACGGTACTAACAATTCAAGATGAAAACTTTTCTTCAAAAATCTTCGACATCAAATCTTCAAGCTTTTCTCATCAGGGTGTGAAAAAAAACATCAAACTTTGTACCTATACACTTGATACAAAGAAAATACCTTCGCGACGTATCGAGTTTGAAATGAGATAAACATAACATCAAAACAAATATCGAATCTCAAATCTCCCCCATAATGTAAAATTTCCCATAATTCATTCTCCCCCTTTTTATTTATTTGTAATTGACAAGGAAAAGAATAAAAAATAAACATGAAGTGTCACGATAAGCATGGAAAGAAACTACGATCATTAAGAGATTCTCAAAAGCATTTCACAAACTATTTTTTGATTTTTCAATTTTTTATTAAAAAATGAAAAAATAATTTTACAAAAATTACACACCATGAATTAACACTAAGATAACAAAATCGTTGAAATAGAATGAATGGGTGTGAACAAATTCAATAGGAAAGTCAATGCAATCAAACATAACATATGTGCACTATGAAAATGGATACTCCTAACGAATGAACTCAAAGTCATCCTTAGGTGTCAAAAATGTGATTTTATATGATATCGACTCAATCTAATTGGCACATCAAAGTCTAAAATGATTTCCACACCAATAACGTCTAAAACTATGTAATGCTTTTTCATGACTTTCAAGGACGTACAAACCCTTTTTATATTCCATCCAAACTCCCTCATAAATAATAATGCTTTTTATTTTTCTTTTAAGGTGATAAAACTAAATCCTATTGGCCCATCTTTTTGGCATATTTTTTGTATTGCTTTTGAATTTTTTCGGGCTCTTTTTCATCCTCTTTGGACCTTGGCTTCTGTTTTTGTGCCACACTTTTGATAGATCTGATTTAAACGGTGGCTTAATCGCAAAGGATAAACAAGTACCTTTCGTAGCCCTTCTCCATTTTTCAAATATATCACACAAACTCACAAAAATGGTTCTTACATGCACACTTTATTATCTAGTTTTATCGCATTCGGTTCGTTTTTTAAGGCAGGATTGAGATGGAAACACTTCGACCAACATGTGATTAGTTAAGTACAATAATCAAACAAATTCGTTCAAGTGTGAATTAAAGGAAATTAAGAGTCAAACATGTAGGTAGTAATCTCAAATTACATCTTAATGACTCCAAACAGTATAGAGCACCAAAATGAAATGATGACGCATATCAAAACATTATCAAATCGTCACATGGATATGGAATGAAATTGTGACTCGGTCACCCTAAATGTCCATTCATATATTGTGTAAACAAAATACAAAACTATTTTTGACATTTTTCAAAAATTTTATCAAAATAAAATATTTTTGTCTTTTTCAATTTTTTTCTAAAAAAAAAAAGAAAACCTTTTGTATTTTTTCAAAAAAAACATCTTTTTGTTTTTTTTAAAAAAATATATCAATAATGGAAAATAAAAATATAAAAAAATAGTACACACTAGAAATAGGCATAAAATATCATTATAAAAAACATCCTATGCTAGCAAACAAGTCTAAACCTCAGCCGTTAGGTGGTGACATCCTATGAAAAACATCCATCAAGTCATGTGAAGTCTTGACTAAAAACTTTACCTTCTCCCTAAGATGTGAAAACTCTCTCATGTAATCATCCGAAGCATCATGTGTAGGTGCGTGTGTGTGAACATGTGGCAAAACTCTATGCGATACACCACCCGACTTAAAACTAAACTCCCTAAGGTGTCCTCTCTTCTTACAATGTGTGCAAACATACATGGGCCTATGAACACCTCTCTCAAAACATCTATGGTGCACTCTACTATCAGGTACGTGACGCCTAGGTGGGTTGGGTTGAGATCCATATGGATCAATTACAAACTCGGGAATCAGCTCAGGTGCAACGTGGGAAGTAGACGCACCGCCATGACCTAGTTCTAGTCTCTCAGCATTACCCAAAGGGGTACCGAGGAGCATCTTTCATACATTCTTATATGTATACTCTAAAGTGACCTTTACCTCCCGGGTACGTTCAAGATCTATCTCAAATTGTGACACATGGGATATAAGTTCATTCTTCTCCCGATTCATGATGATCAACTTATCACTTAAAGAAACCTTTACCTTCTCTAGTTGACTCGTCGACGCCTTGAATTCCCTCAAACTCTCAATCTCTTTCTCTTTAAATCTAGAACCATAATACCTAACTCCTTATTCAATTTCGTAGTAGTTAAGTTCTCAACATTCAAATCCCTAAATGCAATTTGGATCTCACTATTACCCCCACTAGCACACTCACTCTCACCCTCACTATAAACACTTGAACTATCCTCGGGGTCTCACGTGCACAAGTATCCTCATCGTCATGGGAAAAACTAGGTGTGCTCACGTGACTAGCTAAAAGGAAAAAAACTTCCCATGTGAAGACTCATCCTCGGAATCTTCCATCTCTTCCTCACAATCGCTATGAATGGATGGCATGGCAATATTTTTCCCTTTCTCTTTAGCCTAGTGGGACAATCAAATGCTCTATGCCCTTAACCCTCACACTCAAAACATCTTTCTTCTTCCTCTTTCTCCTTCTATACTTCTTTATAAACGCTCTCTTTGGCCTCATCTTTCTTTTTATTTTATCAAAAACCCTTTTAATTGAAGAATTTTTCTTTGAAAAGTTGAGAAATTTTTTGAATTTGTTTTCAAGCATAGCCATATCAAAATCAGACTCGGACTCACAAACTCTCCCTTTCTCTTTCTTCTCTCTCTTGGACACTTCCTTTCCTTTCCTAGACTGGGCTCTAAGTGTTATCCCGCTATCCTTAGGTTTGACAGTGTTAGAGAACATGTCAATTTCATATGTCTAGAGGTCTCCTACCAGCTCTTCCAATTTTAAATTGCTCAAATTACCTAAGGAATTCAAAACAGTCACTTTAGTGATAAAAGATTTTGGTAGCGATCTCAAAATATTTTTAACTAATCGTGCATCGGGTATGTGCTCACCAAGATTGAAACTAATACTGACAATATCAGATAAATGTGCATAAAAATCATCACAACACCTAGGTTCATGCATGGTTATTATTTCAAATTTAGTAGTTAAATTTTGAATTTTAGACTCTTTGACCGCGTCCCTGCCTTTATGGGTAAGTTGTAAAACATCACATGCTTCTTTAGACGTGGTGCACGTCATAATACGTCAGAGCTCCTCGGGAGTGACGACACCAGAAATTGCACTCAGCCCACGTGAATGAAAAGTGCTCCACCTAAACTCATCCGCAGTCCAGTCTGCTAAGGGTTTTAAATTAGTGACATTTTTTTGCAGTGAAAGTGGGACGTGTCTAGCCTCTTTCGCAAACGACCCAAACACGCTCATTAATTGCATTTAAATCCTCTTTTATACGGGCTTTCCAGTAGGCATAACTAGACCTGTCAAAATTTAGCAACCGATTATATAAGTTTTCATTCAGAAACATTGCAATTTTTTAAAATTCGATATTTAAAAAAAATCAACATCACAAAATTCTTCGGAAAACAGGATCACTCGATAAATTAGAGAAACCCGCCCTAATACCAATTTTAGAATGCCGTGTGATACTGATTTAATCAAATTCACAAGTTTTTAATTTAGACTTATTTAATTGGAGTCAATTTTTAAACCAAAATAATTCAACCCTAAAACATGCATTTACGTGGCTGAAATCAAACCAACACAAATATAATTGCTCACTCACAGATTTCAGGAAAAAAAGGGAAAACTTTTATTTCACTAATAATACTCACAATGATTACAAGAGATATCTGTAATGAACATTCACAGATACCAACAAGAATGCGCAGTTCTGAATCAACTTATGAATACCTATGAGCACTCCTTATGACACGCAGTCAACGTCAATCCAGTACCTCATTCAAGTGGCTCCTAGATCAACAGTAGGTTATCCTCCCTACAAGAGAAACTCCATCAAAGATGTATCTCGGGTTCCAAAACAATTCACTAAAGCATATGGGATTTTTGTGAATTGAAAAATCAAAGGATTGAACCCTAAATTGAAGAAGACAAAGGTAATCTACTATTTGCAGTTTATGTAGAAATAAATTTGGCAGGTCTTCTTAAGGAAAAAGGACTGGTTTAACACCCTTTATATAGAAAAATTGAGTTAGTGCTATGACTCGAACAAAGTGGCTAAGTCGCTCGAACGAGGATAGATGTCATTTGAACGACATCGATCAAGACTGCTATGTCTTTTGAACAACATTAGCAGGTCGCTCGAACAACCTTAAAAAAATTACATTTTATTTCAAAAATCCGCCTCAACAGTTAGAAAAATATTTTAACGAAAAACAACGCCTCAACACTTAAAAAATATCCCAAAACTTTAAATGAATCGTTAAGGGATTAAATCACATAATTACAAAAATTAATCTCACAGAGGCTTTAATGTTGATGAACTTTGATATTCGGATCCGTCTTTATGTATCTTCAAACTTAAGATTTTTCTTCGGCGGTTTGTAGCGGTATACGACATACAATAATGCAAACGAGACTTATAAAATATTTCATTAAACTTGTTTGGATTATTTCCACATTTTTAGGGGTATTGTTCATCTACACCTATACCAATGAGCTGCCTATCGAATCGTTGGAACTTCCACCGATTGTAATGTAGTTTGTTATAATGTCGTATCACGCTTAACTAATTAATAATCAAATAATTAATAATTTGAATTGTACCAGATAAAATATTAGTTTACTGAGTTTATAAATTAGTTGGATCACGTCATATTTTGGGTTGGTTTGGGGGACATTAGAACGTTCGTTTTGGACTTAAAATGATGGATTTAAAGTCTATTAGGTTAATACATGGCTTGGGTAGACTTTTGGGGCAATTGGAGTGGCATTTGGGCTCATTGGGTTGAGGACCATATGGGTCCTGAGCTTAATACCATAGGTAAAATTATTAGAAAGTAATTAGGATAAACCTAAAACACATTATACACTATTGAGAAAACCCTAAGAGGCTAGAGAGAAAGGGAGCTTCGGAGGTTTATTACATTGGATTCTTAAATTTTGACTAAGGCGAGTTTACTTAGTTTAGGGATTTAATTTAGTGTGTGTTATAATGATAATTGCACTCTGAAATCTGCCAAGCATATGTTTTATAATATAAATTTTGATAATCAAATCCTAACTTTGAAATTATTTTAATTGTAAATTAAACCTTAATCATTGGTCAACAATGTAGAGAATATGGGTGATGAATCCTATGTAATTTTACCAATTTATAAATTGAATTCATATATATTGAGTTGTGTTCAAAAATCTTGAGAAATCCTTTTTCTATGTGAATAATTGAACTAAATCTTAGATTAATTGAGTAAAATTATGAAACTAGGGTTCATAACATATAATGTGGAATTAATCTTCAATTAGATATTATAATCTTGTAAAACTCGTAGATATAGATTTATAATGTGAATACATCACTTATAGTTAAAGGAGAATGAGATTGGTGCTAACTAGAGGCTTCTGAATTGGGTTGGAGATAATAAATTACGTTTATCTTGTTTGAACGAGATTAGTATCTCATCAGAACAAGATGTGAGTTCTCGTTCGAATGAGCTGGGTACTCATTGGAACGAGATGGGCCTTTCGTTCGAATAACTTATACCCGTCGTCCAAGCAACTTCTGTAAACTCGTTAGAACAAGTTAAGGAGATCGTCAGAATGACTTTCTATCGATTTTGTTTTGCAATTCTAAATTAAATTGGATTAATTAATTTAATAATTCTAGTATGTGGCTTAATAATCTTGGAGAGAATAGGATTATCTTTTATCTTATGTTTAAGCATACCAAGTGTGAGTTCTTGCGGGTGATGTACTAGGATGGATTTTAATGGGGCGCATACGACATTAACTATGCAGGTACCCTAGTGATAGAGACGGGGTTTGCCCTGGTCTTTTTCCCCTAATCTTACGACAAACATACCCGTATCCCGAGGTGGAATAAATAGGTGAGCTCTAGTATATAGACTTAGGTATGGAGGTTGCGCGTTATGATGGGAATATGTGGTGATTATCCCTTTGACAAGGCACTGAGGTTATAGGTCCGGGATGACCTATAACTATAACTAGTATGCACAAGTGATCCACGAAGGCGATAGGGATAGGCCTTTGTATTTACGTTTTGGATCATGAGTAGACCATTTACTTGTATGTGTTAGGAACCATACTTATTTGGACTTTAGGGTATCTTAGTCTTATTGGTACTATACTTGGTCTGTATACACTGGCATATGATATGGAACCTTTTAATTATATTCAATTGTGAAGAATGATAATTAAAAATCAGGTTCACTTGGGAATGGGATTAGATGCATATTATATTTAGGGTGGTTGGATTGGGATAAATTAATGACAATTAAAATATGACAAGAAGATGCATAATTATTTATTTTAACCCAAATTCGGTAAAATTATTATTCCTTGTAGACTTGTTTTAATATTGTTGTTGAACTCTATTTTCAATTCCTACTCCGTCGGTGCAGCCTTATCCTTGATTCATCTACTTACATCCTCTTTTCAATTGCTTCTCCTATTAGGAAGTAGGTGTCGAGCCTGCATACTCATTCTTTTTACGTCATTTGCATTTCAATCTGGGTCTTATTTGATGTGGTAGTTATTATTATTTCAGTGGTGTCAGTTTATTTTGGGATAGTTCCATTTTCTTGTGTTGGATTTCATTATAGTCGGTTTATAGTATAAAGATGGTATTGGGTTATCCATTTATCATTATCTATGTTTTACTTTACACTTTACACTTTGTAGTTTGCCTCAGTTATGCTTCAAATGATATTCAATTATTTTAGAGTCCTATAATATCTGTATTGGATTTGACCAACCTATTTAAAAAATTTACGGGTTGTCATAAGAAATCCTTTAAATTAACATTCTTTTAGAAAAAGGACCAAACATGTATAGGTCTATTCTTACAAACTTACTGTTCTTTCACATTCTCAGTCTTAGTAGAAGAAGAAGTAGTAAGAATTTGAGTACAATCGATTATGGAAGACTCTTTAACAAGGGTCGTGTAAACGTGGGAACTACTCGAATCAAATATTCTAAATCACAATCCGAATTTATCATTGGCTCCTTAGGTTGGTTCCATTAATATTTTCTCTAACTTATTTGATATTTCTTTAACTCCAATTTTAAATAGTTTTTAGATCAAATCTTCTTCAAGTAATGAGAGCTTAATATGAAAGGCATAATTATTTTTTATAGAGTCTTTTAACGGATTTTTTGTTATCTCTAAATCAAATCAAAGAGTATATATATCTCACTACTTAAAGTTTTTCTCTATCTCTCCATACAAATGAGATTATTCATAAGTATATATCTTTAATTAACTACTTACCTCAATAAATCATTATCCACTATCCCTTCGTCTCTTTATTTTTTAAGTAGGGACAATTGGAGGAAGCATCACGGTTTATAATCCTAAGATCAAGAGATTCCCTTAGGAAATAATCATATGCTATATTACAATCATCAATTTCACTATCATTAGAGAAGGATGAATGAGCATCATTTTGGGTGTGCTCATCAATTTTTACATCATAAAAAATTGAATGACTTTCCTTAGCAATAAAATTCATTAAATTATCCTCTTTTGAAGAGGTTTCATTCTTTGAGTCGAAAATCGTATCACTCATGATGGATCTTGATATCCTATCACCTATACGCTCTATGGACAATTACGTTCATTGGTGGAACACATGTCCTCTACCACTATAAGTAAAACAAGTCATTGACTCGTTTAGGGATTTAAACTTCTTCACCCCACTTTTTTTATTCAAATAAAAGTTGATTGACTTACACTTGTAGTTTCCCTCTGGTTCATTTTTAACTACCAATAGTTTGGTGATTGTTTTAGCATAGTAAGAAACATATTCTTCATCAAAGTCAAAGGAATGGATAAAGTCTTTGTTAGGGTTATCTTTGAAAGAAATAACATTTTCTTTCTTTGACCCTTGATGACAAACCAAATTCACCTCATACATTTAAAGTGAACCCACTAACTCATCCACATGTAAAGGGATATTAGTAGCGGATACAACTTCATCATATCATCAACCTTTCTATCAAACCTATTGGGTAGAGATAGTAAGATTTAACAATAACATATATCTCCAGGATATTTTTCCTAAGGTAAATGAAGAGTTCACTCAAATGTTCGTAGAACACATCATAACCTTCATTGTTGTCTATGATGAAGAATTCAAAATATGTGATCAATTGTTTAATCTTAGCATGCTCTACAATCATGTTTCCTTCGTGGGTAATCTCCAAAGATTCTCATGAATTCTAGGTGTTGTACAATTTGTTATACGTCTAAACTTCCCAATACTAACGACTCCGAATATAGCATTTAAGGCTTTAGTATTCTAACCATTATAATGGTTATCATTGTCATCCCAACTAAGTTTACACTTTTTCATTTGGACTCCATCGACAACAACAACAGGGTAATCCCAACCTACTTTTACACTATTTATATTATTTCATCCATGGATGGAAAATTAGTCACCATTCTAGATTTCCAATATAAATAGTTACTACCATATAAAATGATGGTTGGTTTGAAGTACTTTCCTATATTGTGTAGATAAAAATTTCTTCCCTGGGCGATAGAACTTGAAAAGTAGGGGACCCTCTCTGATAATATTTGAGAGTGTGCAGCTCTAAGAGATATCTACCCAATTAATATTAATTCTAATTATAATTCAATTTTGAATAAAATTTAATCCTCATGTCGAAGTGATAAAAATGTGATTTATTAAATTGATTATTTTATTATCATATGTTTGTTTAGAATATAAATAAATAAAAATGCATAATAGTTTATCAGACATTCGATATGATGATTTATTCGATGAAAAACGTAAAATGGGAAAAAGGTGGTAAATGACTTACAAACTTGAACCCCTCCTAGACTTAATAATTCCCAACCTCAATAACCAACATTTTCACCTTGTAGTAGAAAGATCAACCACAAATCGATCTTTGGCCACTCGCCACGTTGCGGATCTTAATTTCTTTTTCATTTAAAAAAAAAAATCACAAAACTCTTAATTTCTTTATCCAACCTATATCCAAGTAAATTATAAATACAAGAGATGCATTTAAAAAAATAGTTTTATATAGGAACAATTTATTGCACAAAAAAATTGCAAGATGGAGCTTTGATACCAATTCAAAATGCAAGTGTGAAATAACCTGGGGGTTGATGAAAAATCTAAGTGCCCTAGGGTTTGTAGAGAAAAACACTACCAAATTTTATCTACACAATTTTTAATCAATTGGCACTAATTTAGAAAAGTCACATGTGTTGTGTAAAAATTATTTTACCAATTTTAGTCTTAACCTAAGAACGCTGTAACTCCCCGCAATTTTAGTGATTATTATATTGAGAATTGATTATTTTATTGAGTTTTATATTGGAAATTGATTGGGATTAATTAAATTATATTTGAAAATCAATCCGATAAAATAAATATTAATTAGCGAGACAAGGGTTAATATTTATTTATATTGAATATTACTTAGTAAATGACTAATAATAATGATAAGGAAATATTATAATTATCGTGAGTGAGAAATTCGACAATTACGAAAAATTTAGTCGGGACGCGCGGGTTAGTTGCGTCAGAACTTAATTTGGGAAATGAAATATAATTGCAGTTTTAATATTCCATATAGTCATTTAGAGTGAGCCAGTGTGTCCTAAAGGGTCAAGATAGTAAAAAAAAAAAGTCTATCCGGGGGTTTAGTTTAGGTCCCAAGGCACTTTTAGGCCAAATCGGCACCCCGAGAGGGTATTTTGGTCATTTGCATTTTTAGTGAAAAGAGAACTATGAATTTTATAGGTTTATATTATCAGTTAGAATGAGGGGGTTAGGTTTAGTATTTGCAAAGCAACAGAGAGGCCATAGGAGGTAGAAGAGATGAGGTCCCAAGGCCAAATTACGCCATTCTTGGACCAGAAACACCACCATCGCGTACATCAGGAGGAGAGGATCAAAACCATATAATTCTTCTACAAGGAATGAAACCTTAAAATAGAGGCAAGTATTTAATCTTGCTAAACTATGATTTAATATATCATCCATGTTAGAATAGGGTGATAATCTTGTGAAATTCATGATACTTGTCTTTAAAATTTGAGATATAAATCATGTTCTTGGGTAGGAATGGTGTTATACTTGATCCCTTACAGATTTAGGATGAAATTGATGAGAAATATCAAGAAATTTGGGAGGAAATCTAGAAACATGTTGAAGTTCTTGAACCTAAATAATAAACTAGGGTTTGGAATGTTTAATATTGAATTAATTGAATTTAAAGGTGTTCTTTAATGATTTAAAGATTCCAATACGTTAGAAATCATGTATATGAGATGGTATAATGTTTAGTATCTTTGGTTGGGAAATTGGGAATGAATTATGGAGGTTTTCAGGTCAAAAATGTTGAATCCTGTAACTATTATTTTTTAAGAAGATGAGACATGTTATAGGCGAATCGATTCAAACCAAGGCCGAATCGATTCGGTTTCCCAGAATTGAATATTTTTCCCCTTTTACATAGAATTAATGGAAAATGTTTGGGTTTACCCTTTAATTAATTGTAAGATTCTATTTAGAGATAGTTTAATTACCAGTAAGCTAATTTGGGTTTGAGGTTGCTATCACAAGGTGATATTATATTACGTACGGGGCATATGATATAGGTTATGTGCATACCTATAATGAAATTATACATATACATGGGTGGTGTGTATACCTATCATTTGATTTTTAAGTGTAATCATACCTAGGCAATTTTCTATCATGGGAGGTTTTGCATCGTGGACATATTCATTCTGATGAGCCCATTGGGGGGATATTGACTTGTACCTCGGGACATAGACCTTAGGAATTGAGCACGACTTGTGTGAATGAGGGTGGACTGGTCATTTGGGTGCGTTAGGTATGAGTGTCTCCCAAAGGCTTAGAGGTATGTTCTCCTCCAATATTTTGTGATTTGATTTATGGTTCGAGGGAGACTATCCAAGCCAGTGTCCTTATATAGTACGTGATGTATCGGGACTTGATATCAGAGTATGCCCATACCATAAGTCTCCACCTAAGGGTTTTGTATACGTATATATGATAATAGTGATGTATATATGTACATGTGATTGATTCTTCTACGAGTACGTTAGTAGGTAAGATAAATTGTGATATCTAAATTATTCAAGTGTGTGAGAACTAAATCAGTAACTGATAGATAATGATATCTAAATTAACCAAAGTATATGAGAACTAAATCATTTAATAGAGATTCCTAATGAGTATAAAGAATTATGAAAATATAATAATGTATTATATGGGTAATACAGGTGGGCACTATAATTGTTTAGATTCGAAGAGATGTAAGCCAGACTAGTTGGGCGCGTAGAATAACTAGGTGGGTTAAAGTAGTACGTTAGGCGTGCACATTAGTTGAGGGGTGAGAATTTTAGAGAATGCTTTTTTTATGATTTCTATGCCAAGTTATCGGATATTGTTAATTCATCATTTAACTTAGGTGAGTCGATTCCCATGTCTAGAGTCGTGCAAAAAATCTTATGGCTATTTCCTAGAAGATTTAATGCCAAAGTTATAGTCCTAGATTCCCTAGGTGGTTTCGATGCTATGAGAGTCCAAGAACTTATAGGTGACCTTCAAACCTATGAGATGAAGATATGTCCTTAGAAAAAAGAGAAGGGTATTTCCATGAAAGCCTGAAAAGAGGACGTGTCAAATTTTGATAGTGATTTTGAGCTTGATGTTGAAGAGATGGCTAGTTTTGATATGAAGTTTAAGAAGTTTCTAAATCTTGGAGGTGAGAAGAGTTTGTAAAATGAATCTAAGAAATTTAATGATCGTAATAGGAAGAATAGGGATGGTCCTAAGAAGGTGGATGGATGGGACAAGTGTTCTGAATGCCAAGGCTTAGGGAATTATTCCCGTGAGTCCCCTAAACTCTGGAAGGAGGGTAAGAAAGTGAAGGTATATAATACCACCCTTAGTGATAGTGAGTCGGAGGAGTAAGTTAATTCCCCCACTGATCATAATAAAATCGCATTTATGGTCAGTCTTGTAGCTTAAATAAAGTATCTTCCCCCGATAAAGATGATTGTGTGCATGACAGTTCCGAGGTCTGATCTTGAAGTACCCAAGTTAGTGAGGAGAGTAGATATGAATAAGAAGATAAGGAGGAGAGTGAAATTCAAGTGGCCTTTCGGGAGTTATACACGAAGTCATTGAAGTTAAAAAAGGCCAACTTACATTTAAAAGCTAAGGCAAAGGAACGTTCCATATGTGATGATATTGCTAAATTGATTGAGGATGTTAAGGAATGTGCGAGGACTCTTAAGGAGAAGTTCGAGTATGTTAAGGGAAAGAGAGATAACCTTCTTAGTTTGATGGAGGTTTTAAGGAAGGAGCATCTTGAGTTTGAGGTGTCTAGGTATTTTCTCGAGTCTAGGATTATGGAGTTAAAAGAAAAGTTGAGAGACTCGAGTAATGTCAAATTTGATTTGGAGTTTAGGTAAAAAAAATTGGATAAAATATTAGGCACCATCTGAATCAAAGATGACAAGTGTGGGGCTGACTTTGATGAAACTAATGATTCCACTGCTAAAGCCATGACCATGTATTTGAGATAGACAATTATTGATAGGGACATTAGAAAAGGTTAACCTATAGGTAACATTCCTCGTGTCTTCACTTGCACACATTGTGGTAGGAAAGGTCACCTTAGGCATTTTTTTTATGATTTTTAGAAAAAGTCCTAGGAAGGATAATATTAGTGTCACCAAACTTACCCCAGACTAAGTCTTTCATATTAGACCTATGTGGGTTAGCAGATTCAATTTGAAGGCATTTAATGTTAAGCTTGTTTACTTTTTCATGCTTTCACATAATTCATCACATGCAATATCTTATGAGTGATCGCGTGTACGTTTGTCATACACTAGTGTTGTGCTTTATTCTATATCTTATTGCTAGTGTTATGACGTGTTTATATTTTGTATTTTGATTCTCCATTTTTGGGGTGTCTTAAAGATAAAAATCCAAAAAGATTTTGTTTTTCTTTTAAATTTATTTTTTGTGAAATTAGTATTTTTTGAAAATTTTTTAAAAACTCAAAAAGATTTTTTTATTTATTTTGTTTTTACACAAATGGTATGGCATATTGGTATGTTTGAATCGTATTCCTTTAATGTATCCATGTGACTAGGACATTTGATTTTTATTTTCAATGCTTGGATTATTCTTAATCATCTTGACATGAAGTACTTTAGAATTTATTTGCATGATGGATTGACTTTGTATATGCCTCTGCAAACACTTTTCATGAGATTTTTTGGATTTTAACTTCATATGTCATGACATCCTTCTATATCCTCTTGGTATTCAACATTCGTGTATACCCTCCCCAGTTAAATTTATGGCACTTTATGGTAGGTGCAAAATGGGGGAGAGGTAACCATTAGAGGATGATATCATTCAGTAATGTCGAAGTAATTCTCCAATCATAGTTGGTAGTGATCTCAATATTGTGTCAAGTCCAACTGATAAACTTGGCAGAAATGGGATTAATGTAGATGGTGTTCTCCAATTTATTAACACACTAGGTGTGTCATTCCTATCAGATGTTCCTTTCACCGGATCTAAGTACACCTAGTGAAATCATAGAGAAGGGACACAAAGAATTTGGGCATGGCTTGATAGGGTGGTCTGCAATCCCCAATGTTGTAAGGAATGTAATTATTTTTCCGTCAATCACCTAAATAGAAAAAACTCTTACCACACTCCACTCATACTCAATTTGATTAATGACAATAGTGGTCCTCATAAGAGTTTTAGATTGAAAAAATTTTAGACCAGACATAAGGATTTCTCCTCAATGGTAGAACATGCTTGGAATAATGAATTCACTGGTAGTCCGGTGGTAGTGTTCTTTCAAAAACTTAAGGTCACCAAGGAGTCTTTATCTCAATGGAGCAAAGGAACATTTAAAGACATTTTCCGTCAATCAGAGAAGCTGAAGAAATTATCCTCTAAAAAGAGATGACTTTGGAATTAAACGAGATATTAAGTAAAAAATGGCTATGACAGACCTCAAATTTAAGCTGTCACTAAAAGAGGATTAATTGAGGCAGAATGCTAGAGTAAAATGGCTTAAAGAAGGATATGAAAATGTTAAGTTCTTTCATGCCATGGTGAACTAAAAGAGGAACAAGATTCACAAATCTAAACTTAAATATGAGAATGGCAGCGAGATTCTGATGAGTTTTCCATTTCTCAAGCCTATATTGACCACTTCAAAGGCATAATCACCACCCCCTCCTTTATCCTCAACAACTAGACCCTGCTTAAACATATCCCTATGCTCATAACAGACCAAGACAATGTCATGATCTCTACCATCCCATCTCTGGAAGAAATCAAGAAGGTGGTAATGCGAATGGACTCATCTAGCTCAGCAAAACTTGATGGTTTTAATGCCTCTTTCTATAAACAGTGTTGGTCCATTATTCACAAATATCTACATACATCCATTTCAATTTTCTTTATTGGATGTCCTATTCCCAAATGTTAGTCCTCAACATTAATTACCATCACTCCAAAAACTAAAAATCCTAGCTAATGCACTAACTAAAGACCTATAAGTCTATTCAATACCTCCAATAAAATCATCTAAAAAAACCTATCCAATAGACTGGGGATTCTCCTGGACAAAATCATCTCACCAAATCAAGTTGGATTTATTAAAGGGAGGGCAATAACTAAACATATCCTTTTATCTCAGGAGATGATGTGCATCTTCCGTACAAAAATAGTGGACAGAATCGTTTTTGCAAACATGTATCCTGGACATTTGTAATACCCCGTATTTCTGCGTATTTATAATTTAATTATTTCGAGAATTAATTGAGAAAATACATTTTTGTTTAAATTATGTGAGTGAAGTAATTTAATGTGATTAAATGATAAATGTGATTATTAAATATTAATCGAGAGATAGATACTGATTAATACGATGTTATAATATTTACTAAGTGTGAATAGTAAATAAATGACAATTAGTGTGATACGGCATAGCGAGTGATATGTGCGTATTTTATTTTATCTCAACCAGGAGTGGCGTGTAGGCTAATGTGAGGGTGAGAAAGGAAATATATTTTTAATGACTCAGACGATAATTTAGATGAAGGATTTGATAGGACCCCCAATTTTAAAAACTTTCACTTTAAAAATATAATATTCATTAAATGCGGAATAAGGATGGTTCAACCCAACAATTTAATTTTCCAAAACTTATTGATTTTCAATTCTTAAAAAGATGGAAAATTAAATTAAATACAAATTTTAATTTCTTGAAAACAAAATTAAAATTAAACCTAAATAAATAAATTATGGTGAACACACACACGCACACAAAATTCACACAAACCAATTTTTGGATTTCTCACAAACAAAAATAACGCTTGAAGTTAACTACGAGAAATTTACTTTAAGCCCAAAATTAATTTAATACAAGTCCTAAAATTTGCCTACACAATATTTTCAATATTACCAAATAAGGCCAAACCAGATTTAACAAATTAAATTTCCGATTTGAATTAAATTAACTTAAATTTTATCCAATTTAAATTTGCACCAAATTAAATATCCCAATTTTATCTTTTTACCTAAGCATGTATCTAATGTGATTTTGCAAAAGATAAAATAAATAAACCACTATGTCGCGATGTACGAGGAAAAATCCACAACGTGAAAAAACCTCGGACGACCCTAGCCTTAAGTCCACTAAGTACGGAATTACAATTACAAGACAGATACCTTACTACACTCGACTCGAATCCTTTAATCCCCGATGCGTCTCCTTGCAACTACCTCTGCTTAGACTATAATCCCGGAACCTTGGAATCCACCAATGAAGCTTTATGAACCCACCAACCACACTCGGTGCCTTTCACCGTATGAGAATGCCGCAGCCAAAAATAAAACTTCTTCTTTGAGGGATGTAGAAGTAAACCCAAACTTCTCTTCTTTGAGGTGTAGAGATAAACCCGGTGCCAAACACTCCAAGAAAATCTATCAATAGGTACTCAGAGCAAACAAAAAAAATGGGTGTGTATGTGTTTTTGGTGAATTTAATTAATAAAAATCAAACAAAAAACATGGAACTTTTTCTTAAAAGTTTTTCTCTCAAAAGACTCTTAGAATGTGAAATTTTACTTTGAAAGAGTTGGTTCCCGCACTTAGTAATTCTAGAAAATTTAGTGGGAACAAAAGAGTGGGGTAGTGGAGAAAGCTGCCAAAAAAAATTCCCATCGAAAATCTCGTTCGAACGAAATTTTTGTTCGAACGAAGTCTTGTTCGAACGACCATTCTAACGAAGTTCCACTGGATAAGTGGGAAAAGTCATTGGCAAACTCGTTCGAACGACATTCTAGTTCGAATGAAAATTTTGAACGAAATGCCAGAATGGTCATTTTCAAAATTAAGCCCAAAAACTTTTTATACAAAGTTCTAAATTAGCCTTCTGAAAATAGAATTTATTTTAAAATAAAATTACACCCAATAAAAATTGTTTCAAGCTCCTATATATATATGTAATGCATTCATACCTTAGGAGAGATTGGAACTAAGTTGATGACGTGAAATAAGGCACACGTAAACCGGCAATGATGTTCTCTTGATAAGTAGTCCTCAACGTCTTCAACTTTAATATGTCATAGGCTTGATGGATGGTCAAGAAATCTATCCTATGGCTCAAACATTTTTGTTCGGAATTGAGCCAACAAAACATTAAGACTCAATCGGAGACTTGTGTCCTTACATTAAAGGTCATAGATGAACCCGAATGGGTCGAAATAGTCAAAAACGTTTACCGAGTGGTATTGTTTAGGTCCTGGGCTAATTTTAGACCAAACTGACACCTATTGAGGGCATTTTGGTCATTTGGCAAATAGAAGTTAAGGGACCAATGAAATTCTAATTGTTATATCAGATGTTTAAGACTTAAGGCTAGGGTTAGAAATAGTTAAACCCAAATGAATCCATTAGAGAGAAGAGATAAATAAATTTTCAAGGCTTAGGAGTTATTCATGAAGGATTGGTCCTTAATCTTATATCCTAAGCATCTAACGAGTGAGGAATTGAAGAGATAAATATCAACTCATTATCAACACCATGAAATCAGACCTTTTCTGTTAATATAAGTTGTTTATTGCCTTTAATATGAAGTTATAATGCCCATGCATATGATTTTAATGAAAAGTTTGATTTAATGCATGTTCTTGGGAGAAAAAGAATAAATTTGATGCATGATGGTAAGAAAGTTGCATGTAGTATGATTTATACCTGTAGAGGAATTAAAATCATAGGAGACATGATGATTAAAACGAATTAAATCTGGGATTTAGATTGATTATGTTGGAAGAATACAAAAACTAGGGTTGTTGAACAATTAGTTATTATACTTCGTTCTTGACTGTTTTTTGTATGGATTGAATGTATTTTAAACGTTTAAAATCATCCTAATGCCTATATTTGATGTGTGATTGTATGGGTTAAAAGTTTGGTGAAGAAACATGGAGGTTAGGATGAATATAAATGGTGGAAAATGTAGGAAAACGCACGAAAGAAGACGAAATAGAAATCTGACCCATTTCGAATTGATTCGGACAGTACCGAATCGATTCGACTGCCCAAAAAATGTAAAATTCCCCCTTTTTGCTTTAATTCCCTAGATCGTTGTTGTGATATTTTTGAGGGCTTTGATCAAGTAATATTTAGAGATTAAAATATTACAGTAGGCTTATGATGGGGGGAAATGGCTTAATCTTATTGAGGGGGTTAAGACAAGATTGAATTGGGCTAAACTTTACCATAATTAATCTCAGAGACGGATAAAGAATTATAGAAATTGAATAAATTGATATGTGGTCCAGTTGGGTGAGTTGGGCTTAACTACTGAAATTTATAAAGGGGTAACTAGGACCCATAGAGTTGCGTGAATACTCAAGAAAATGATAAGTCGGATAATTCGTAAATAAATTAGTACGACGAATATATGAGAGAAATTATACTACGTACAAGTGGGATAAATTAGGTTGTGTGAATACCTATTATATAAATACTTATGCGGTGTGAATACCTAAAGTATATTAAATGTATTAGGGTCGAGGGAATATCCGGACCAATACATGAAATTTCGATTTGGAGTCGAGGGCGATCCGGACCAATATCGAACACAAATAATATTTGGGTCGATGGAACATCCGGACCAATATATATATATATATATATATATATATATATATATATATATATATATATATATATATATATATATATATATAATTTACATTGGGGTCGATGGTTATCCGGACTAATGCGAATGACATGATAAATTGGGGTCGAAGGAACATTCGAACCAATAAATCCTTAATGTGTGATACGAGGATATTATAGTGAGATATATTAATTTGTATATATTGTGTGTGAAATATATATTGTGATATTTATCTACTTATGTTTGACAAGTAGACAGATAGATAGAGTATATAAAAATGAATGAATTAAGCCGAGAAACTTAATTATACAATTCAACTAATAATATATGTGAACGTTCATTAAGATTGTGTATCTCGGAATGATAAATTAAGTGAAGTAACTTAATGTAGTGATTTAAAATATAACATGTGAGGAATGTTACCTATGTTGATAATTAACACATGAGAGACGTTAAAATTAATGTACTGTATGGGCGGTACGGGAACTTAGAGGTAGATAAGTTCGGTTGAATATTTTAGTATAGTTAGCTTGGCTAGCATAGCTAGGCGGGCTAAGTATAGAACGTTAGGCGTTAAACGAGGGTAAGGAAAACTGAAGAGAAAGTGTACGTGAACATGTGTAATCATTTACCGAATTTTAATGTAATAAATGCTTGTTAAATATTTTTAAAAAATTTTGTGTACTAACACTTGCAATAAAAATATTTTTTAAAACCTTTTAGGTGTCCATCCATAGGGAAGCTGGGCGTGACTTCATTCCAAGGATTTGGAGTTGTAGCATTGTGGATGCTGATAGGATTTGATTAGATGATTCTTCCATTCCGATCTAGTGTAGGATCTCATTTCATATTCCATGTATGGACATGTTGTCCATTATCATTTTTCAGTCTTTTAGCTCTTTTATTACTATGGAATATTTGGTTTTGGATTTTTAGCCGATGGTTTATTCAGCAAGACTTTATTCGTTTATATATGGCGATGATTGGACTCTAGTATATTGTGAATGTTAAATTAGTTTTCCGCATTGTTCATTTATCTGTTTTAAAGAAAGATAAAATTTAGTACCGGTCTAATATCACTTAGGTGGTTAGTAATTAAAAAGTTTTTGACATTGATGTTTAGAATGAACCATATGAGAAACATGTTTTAATTTAATAGAGGCCTGATCAACCGATGTTTAATTAGATGGGGTATCACACCATTCATTACCCAAGTTCTATAACATTTTTACTTCAGTGAATTTTTCATAGATATGACCTGGAGGCTCATCTTTGATTGCCGGTATTCCATTCTTATTAATGGTTCTCCTGAAGGATTCTTCAAATCCACTTATGGTATGAGATAACGTGATCCTCTCACGCCTTCCCTCTTTATCTTAGCTATTGTGGTACTCAATTGAGGTGTGCACAACCTCTTTTTATCTGGCCATATTAATTCATTCTCAATACCACCAGGTAGTCAAGTGGTGTCATGTGTCTCTTTTGCTGACGATGTACTGATATTTACTTTGGGTTCTTAAAAGTCTCTAAAGAACCTATGGATCTTATTAAAGCTTATGAATCAGAGTCTCAACATCTTCTAAACCACTCTAAATGGTTCATCCAAAATGTCCCCCTTCTAGAAGAAGAATTTTTTAGAGAACAACTCAGTTCTCTTTCAAAAAAATTCCGCTTCTTTGTATTGGTGTTCTTCTCTATACAGGTCAGAAGAAAGAAAATATTTTTAATGACATACGAGACAAAATCAAAAAAAGGATGGAAGGCTGGTCTTGCAAGCTACTATACCTTGGAGGTAAACTGATCCTCATGAAATATGTCTTTCAGTCAATGTATTTTCACCTATTTGCAGCCTTAGACCCTCCATAAACTATAATCAGAGCTCTATAGAACATTATCTCATTTTTTTCTCAGGGAGAATAGAAGGGATTCTTAATATGCATTAGAAGAAATGGGAAGATTTATGCCTTCCTTTCGAAGATAGAGGACTAAACCTGAAGTGCATTGAAGACTTTATTGCATCCTCAACTTCCAAGATGTGGTGGAGGCTCTTAACTAAAGACTCTACTTGGTCCTTTTATATGGGGAAGAAATATTGTAAAATATGTATGCCTTTAGACTCCATTTGCAGGCCCTACTTATCTCACTTATGGAAAATGATGCATTCTCATATTGAAGTGGTCAAGGATTAGACTAATTTATCTCTTACAACAAAATGTAAGGGCAACTCAAATAGTACCTTCTCCTCAAAATCATCTTGGGGCATTATTTGGCATAGGAGTTACATTCAATACTCCTTCATTTCCATATGGAATATTAGACTTCCTTAAAAAATTCAATGTTCATGTGGAAATTGCTAATAGGTATTCCCCACTGATGATTACATTACCAAACTAAATATCCCTTTAGCTTTAAGATGTTTTTGTTGCCTGTTGCATCAAAAAAGAAACGTTAAATCACGTATTCTTTGAAGGAGAAGTGGCAACTCAGACTTGGATTCACTTTGTGTGGATAATGGGGATATCTTCTAATGCATCAAATATTAGAAGTCATTTAATAGTATGGTGGATGAAGACTAAGGTAAAAGGCCTCATTGAAACTCTATGCATCCTATTACCTAGTTTGATTTTTTGGGAGCTTTGGAAAAGGAGAAATAGATGAGGTTAACAATCATCCTATGTATACCGAGGCTACAATTTCAGACATTTATCACTCCATTGGTGATAATTTTTTAGCTACACCTTTCTTAGGGATCATGTCTAGACTTGACTTTGAATTCAAAGGAGATTTCAAAATTCTTTGTAACTAGTTCTTGTATTTGCCACTTGAGAATGGATTTTATTCTCTTATGAATAAAAGTTCAATTTTTTCTTTAAAAAAAATGAGGTGTTCTCCCAAAAATCTTGTCATATAAAAAAAATCTATGGGATATTTGTGCATGCAAAAATCATTGCCCATGAGTTTTTCTCTTTACTGAAAATATGAGTGTACATGGGAAACGACTACGAAAGGACAAATCTCTTTTGCATGAAAGGCCACCATTTTGCAAGAGCCTAAAAGATTGAGAGGCAATAAAAACTAAAAAATTACCAAAGACAAAATTTTTGCATTGATGCTTCAAAAAATTTTAGATATCTTCAAAAGAAAAAGAAAGAATAAAATGATATATAGTTGTGAGAGTATTTAGTTTAAGATCAATGGATTTGCAAAATGAGTCGTAGTGGAGCTTAACTATTTTGACTCTATTAATTTGATAATAATCAATATTTCTAAGCAAGTTTACATTGCGTTTGTTTTTCTTTTTGAGTTATTTATCTGATATGTGAGGCTAATTATAATGTTGATAAATTATTGTGGTCAAATAGATCTACTGGGACATTTTTGAGTGATTGGGTCATTCTCTCTTGTTTCGAGTTCATGCCCATTCAATTCATACGTCCTATTTTAGACACATTAATACTATGTGAGCATGTAAAACTTATGTGTTTGTGTCTTTTGTGATAATTTATACTTATATATAGTTGTGCTTCATTGGTATATGTGTGGTTATATATATGGTATGTTTTGTGTTTTGAGTCTTTGCATTCTTATCTAATTTATATGTTCCTTGTACTTAATCTTTGATTCATATTGGCATGTGTTGTGATCATCTTGGTATCTTATACTTAAATTCCTTCATCATAGTTGATATCGTTTACTCATAGGTTAGACTATTTGTATGTGTGTTGCCAAATTGTTTGTCTTTGCCAAATTCTCATAATTTTCTGAATTAAGAATCTATACATCATTTGAAAATAGTGAGAGATTATCCGAGTCTAATCAAGACCGCCCTTAGGCTCAAATCTCAAGGTTGGGCATATTCAATAGATTCCTGATATGTACCGATCACAATCCTCTGTTGAAACATTACACATGTTCTTAAACCATTATACAAGACTCTATAGTTTGATATAAACTACTAATATTGCATCGCAACCATTACTATAGGATTTCAACTCCCTATCTGGGTTGTGAACTTTTCAATAGTGCTAGAATTAGAGTTCCAATCTCCTTGCGATCAGCCCAAGCAACTCATTAAAACTCCACTAAGCTCTATTAACCGACATTTATATGAAATAATATATATAACAAATAATCATTCTCACAAACTTGATTCTCATTTCAAAATGAATTAAGTAATCCTTTATTAATCAATAATAAAATGTTTTCACATGATTTTGAGGAAAACCCCCAACAATATCCCACTTAGACTTAAATCAATGTGACCATGCAGTCGATTTTCATTGCTTTTACATGACTGTTAAAAATCCTAGATGGGAAGATCTTTCTAAAAGGATCCATCAGGTTGTCCTCAGCCGTAATCTTGGCTGTGATGATGTCTCCCCTCTGCACAATCTCCCAAATCAGATGACTCTTGCACTCAAAGTGCTTCGATCTCTGATGAGTCCTTGGTTCTTTAGAATTTATAACTGCACTGTTATTGTCATAATAAATTATAATAGTCTATTGTACTGAAGGAACCACACCCAAGTCACTTAGTAAGTTTCACAGATAAATAACATCTTCTATGGTGTCCGAAGCGGTAGCATACTTAACTTTTATAGTCGAACCAGCAATACATGATTTCTTGATAATCCTCCAACTTATGGATCCAGCTCTTAGGGTAAACACATATCCCGAGATTAATTTTTTATAATCTCCTTCCGATTAAAAATACAAGCCTGTGTACGTAACAGGTAGTAGATTCTCTATTGAGTAAACCAAGACATAATCTTTAGTCCTATTCAGGTACTTAAGAATTTGTTTTATACGTGTCCAATGGTCCTAACCTAGATTATACTAGAATCTACTGACCATGCAAAGAGAATATAAATATCTAGTCTAGTACAGACCATAGCATACATAACGTTTCCCATCACTGACGCATAAGGTATATTCCTTATTTTCTTTATCTAATCAGGTTTCTTAGGTCACTCATGCTTAGAAAAAATAATTACATGCCTGTCAGGGAGAAAACCTTTCTTAGAATCCTTTATGTTAAACCTTATGCGAACTGTATTGATATAATTATCTTGGGATAATCCTACATTTGATTTTTCCAATCACGTTTTACATTAATCTCTAGGATGTGCTTGATTTCTCCTAAGTTCTTCATATCGAACTAACTAGACAATCAGATTCTTACACTAGACAATACACACACACCATTACCAATTTGGAGAATATCATCAACGTATACAATACACCATATACCGAAGATGGGCATGGACCTCGACCATGACCATTTCCATAGTGACCAAAAACAATTGTCACGAACCTCATCTGTGACCCTAAATGGGGGTTACAGTTTCTATACTAACATAGTAGTGGATCCATGGTCAGGGACTTAATCCGTGACCCTGTGGTCACGGCCTAAGTTTATTACATAAATGGGACAATATTGTCTCGATAGTCACGAACATAATCTATGACCCCATAGTCACGGCCATGGGTGGTTACTCGCATAGGATAATGTTCATATATGTCACAACCCTAATCTATGACCCCCAAATTTAAAAATAAATAAATAAATAACTAGTCATGATCTTGGACTAAACTTTAAGGTTTATTCAACTAAACCTTAAGGTTTATATGACTAAACATCCCAGGAAATAGTTTATCTAGCTAAACTATTTTCAATCAGCTCAAAATTTGAAACAAGCCATCTGAAAGAGTTTTAGTCGGCTGAAAGTACACTTTTAATCGACTAAAAGCACCAGATTTAAAACTTGTACTTGGTAAAATCCTCTAACCTTTCATCTTACAGCCCTAACCTTTCCTAGATGATTACTAAACTTTTTACCCACCTTTGGTTACATCTTACCTGATCCTAAATTTATAAATGCAACCTTCCACAACCATTCCAAAACACATACACTATAACAAAATCCTCTAAAGCAAACTTCCATCATCCAAAGTTTGTGTCATCCCCATCCTTGAGTTTCTAAAAAGAAATCGAGAAAACCCAATTAAGCATTATAATCCCAAAAACTCCAATGCTTCAAGAAAATCCACTTGAACTAAAAACTCCAATCCCAAACCCTTTTTAGCAAATTTATAATACCAATACCAACTTGTGCCAAAGCCATACCTGAAAACCCATTTGAGCATATTACTTGTGAATATTGTTTGTTTACTTTTTATAGAGAGAAAGTAAACCCACTTCATTATTATTAGTAAAACTACATTGCTTTATGTTTCGATTAATAAATTTATTACTATTACGAATGGTTAAACGTCATTGTATCTTTTCAGCCGGTAGTGTCATTGTTATGAATAGTCGAGGAATTTAAAGTCCTTGGACTATTGCATGGGTACAGCTTGGACAAGGACGAGTTTAACGTCTTGTTAGTTGCAATTTGTAATATAGTGTTCCTTATGAGGTTTTTTGTAACACCCCAAATTTTTGTACATTTAATATTTAATTAATTCGGGAATTTTAAATTACTTGTGTGTTGTAATTTTAATTAAATTAATTATGGCCATATATATATTTAAATATTAATCGGGGAGTGAATGGTTAATGTTTAGGGAAATTTATGTACTAAGTGAATAGTAATAATTTTATTACGTCATTTCGAGTATTAATGACGAGGTATACACTTATCCCAGTCGGGAGTCAGTATAGAATAAATTGGGTGTGAGATAAGGTTGAGTCCGGATGGGGCGAGATAGTCAGAAAAGAGTACTCTGGGGTAGTAATTGGGTCTCGGGGTATTTTTGGGCAAAGTCGGGCCCACACGGGGCAGTTGGTCCACTTTAATTAAGCCCATTAGGTGAAAAATGGGATTGATGGTTTTAACCTAAGTGGGGGATCAAGAAATCAGCAGTCAACACAATTCTAAGCCTAGGGCTTGAGAGGAAAATTTGAGGAAAGCTTAGCAAGAGCAATTGGGAGCTTTTGGAGCCAAATTAAAGGGTTAATTTGGGGTGTTCTTCGTCAATCAATCTCTACAACAACGGAATCAGACCCTACGAACGATTCCAGGCAAGTGGTTAACTGTTTTGATTCTTAAAGTATGATAATCAATTCATATCATAGTGATGTGTAAACCAAAATTAGTTTTGGGGATAAATGGGTACAAAAAGGGGGTTTTGTTAATGGAACCATTGAATGGAATTGAAGGAAAGAATTAATTGTGCAATATAATTCTAAGTATGATTATCTGGTTTGAATGAGAAAAATCGGATTACAAAAGGATGAAATTTGAATTTGAAATTTGGATTGTACCCTAGAAATTTTGTGTTCTTGAGTGGGTCAAGATTCATAATGTTAATGATGTTAAAGGGTTTATATGATATTTTTAGTTCATGAGAAATGATATAAGATGATTAACATGCTGATTTGAAGTTGGTTTTTGAGGAAAAGAAACCTTAAAGCTCGTTACTGGTGGAAATTTTCGTGGGGAAGAAGAGCTGTCACGAAGGGATCGATCGATCGATCGGGGACCATCGATCGATCGATGATGGGAAATTTTGGGCAGTTCGGCCAGTTGGTTTATAATGAGGGTTTATTTAAGTTTTAATTCCCTTACTTTTATTTGGTGATAAATTCATATGGGACATATGTTTCCTTAACAATTATAGGGTGATATAGTTGGGTTTAGGAGGGTGTGAACGGTATGCCATGGGATGAACGAATTTGGAGAAATAATTCAATTATTGATATTGTGTCGAAGAATGATATTCGGGAATTGTAGTTGGGTGACACTACATTATTAAAGGAATTTAGGTGAAATATTTAATTATGGACTAAGTGGGTGGGTCCGGTGTGCTAACAATTATAGGTAAATATAATTGGGGAAATCATGGAAATAAAGGTGTGACACATTGTAGGCAAAAATGTGGGTATTATATTATAAGATGTAAATTGGACCAAGTGAGCGAGTCCGGGTATGTTGGTTAAGTGACATCAAGGTATTAAATTAATTATTGAGAGAAAGTAATTAGTTTGGAGTCGAAACATAGACTCGGGAAATGTTGAGGTACGGGCCAAGTGAGAGAGTCCGAGGATAATGGTTGGGTGACACCAAGTATTAAATTCATAAGAGTGATAATTAATTTAATTAGAGCCGGATTATAGACTCGGGTAGGATTAAATTAATAGGTGTATTAATTAATTTAATTAGAGTCGGATTATAGACTCGGGTAAGATTAAATTAATGAGTGTTATACATAATTTAATTACAGTCGAATTATAGACTCGGGTAAGATTAAATTAATGAGTGTGATAATTAATTTAATCAGAGTCGGATTATAGACTCGGGTAGGATTAAATTAATATATGTATTAATTAATTTAATTAGAGTCGGATTTTAGACTTGGGTAGGATTAAATTAATGAGTGTGATAATTAATTTAATTAGAGTCGGATTATAGACTCGGGTAGGATTAAATTAATATGTGTATTAATTAATTTAATTAGAGTCGAATTTTAGACTCGGGTGGGATTAAATTAATAAGTGTGATAATTAATTTAATTAGAGTCGAATTGTAGACTCGGAGAGGTGTTAAAATAAAATGTGTGTTAGTTAAATTAATTAGAGTCGGGAGATAGACTCGGGATGGTATTAAATTAATAAGGGTATTAATTAATTTAATTGGTGTCGGACTATAGACTCGGGGAAAGTATTATATCAATTGAAGTGTGAGTTAAATATATTAGAGTCGGACATTAGACTCGGGAAGAAGGGAAGTTATTAAGTGAGAAAATTAATTACGTTGAGTCGGGCCACAGACTCAGGAAATTTCAGGCAGTGTACGGGATATTTAGTACATGGTAAAGCCAGGGTTTATAATATATATATATATATATATACGGTGTAGTGATAGTATATATATATACGTGTATATATTGTGTGTGATATTAAATTACAGGTAGTGTACGGGATTTTGAGTACACGGTAAAGCTCGGGTTTATATTATATATATACGGTATAGTGATAGTATATATATACTTGTTTATATTGTGTGTGATATTAAATATCAGTGACTAGATATTTATTCAATTTAAATACTCTAATGCTATCAAGGGAGGTTGCGCGATGTGGGTGAATCCCCTAGCTTGAGGAGTAGGGCGAGTATATCCCCAGGTCATAGCGTCCGGTATATATGGGTGAGGGATTTATCTCACTTTCAGAGAAGGAATATGACCGCCTCCACTACGTTTATATTTTTGGGCCGAGTTAGTGAGCGATTCCAACTCGGGGAAACTAGGTTTTGTGAGCACACCTAGTGAGATAGCATTTTAGAGGGAATCATCCGGTGAGGGTATACTCGGAAGGATGGATACACGTATGATATATGTGTGGATGTTAGTAAAGGTACGTATAATATGGTAGTAAATATTATATGTAAGTGATAATACCGTGTGTGGTGTATTTACCTTATATAACTCGGGTTACAGTTATATGCTGTTAATTAATGAGAAATTAATTAAGTTAATCATTTGTGGGAATAATATAGTGTGTGATGTATTTACTTTATATAACTTGTGATACGGTTATATGTTACTATTTAAGAGGAATTAATTAAGTAAATTGTGAAATAACTTATAATTCAGGAAATCATTATACTCGGGTTAGAGTAGTATGGCAAGGGAAGGTTATACTAGGACTAGTTGGACGGGGTATCACAACTATGTGGGGTTAAGATAACCGGTAGGTGTGCACAATAGTGGAGGGGTGAGAATGTCCACGAGGGAGTGCGACACTAACTTAAATATGAAGCGCATTCATGCATTTTAAATTACTGCAGTTAATTCACTTGCTAAAGTTTTTCAAAATGTTTTGGGTTCTAACCCTTGCTATAAAACTATTTTCAAAACCTTTTAGGTGTCCAGCCACAGGGAGCCGTGATTGTTATTCTATTCCAGGAACACGGAGCTGCGGCATATGTGGATGCTAGCAGGAGTTTGGATTAGACGCATCATTCATTCATTCCTAGAGTAGGAATCTTGTATCAGTTTCAGTTTTATTTAGGGCTTGTCGCCCAGACTTCTCGGTACAGTTTTCAGGTATATTTACTCAGGTGTTGAATATTTGTATTGGATTATTTCTTTGGTGGCCGGTGATTTATTTGGCAAATTGTGTAGTTATAATTCAATTTATTTTCATTTAGTTGTGTGAATGGTTTATATTCTATTTCCGCATGTACTATTTTGTTTAAATAAAAAGTTTAAATTGGCACCAGTTTTTGGAATACTAGGTGGTTAGTAAGTTTTAAAAAGTTTTCGACAGTGATGCTAAGGATGATCCAACTGGGATTCCTGTTTTAATTTGGTGTAGGACTGATCACCCGATATTTTATTAGGCGGGGTGTCACAGATGGTATCAGAGCATCAGGTTCTAGTGTCCTTAGGATCTATGCGGCTTTTCACGTTTCGGCTTTGCAATCTTTGATATAAAGCCCTATTATAGGATTGTTTTATTCTCATACGTACGCGCATATACGTCCTTCTGCGAAATTTATATTTAAGAGTGAACTCATACAATTCGATTCTCCTTTCGGACGACGCCCAGGAGAGAGAGAGCAGCTAGGGCAGCAGGGGGAGGTGAGACGAGGGACGCTCGTCTGGAGCAAGAGTTACGGCAGCAACTGCCAAAGATAACTTTGGCAGCACAGGTAACTAAACTAGTGGCGTGGGCGATTGAAACGACGGTAGTCGCAACGGCAGGGTACTTTCCACGGGATTCGCCACAAGTGTTAGTGGCGCCGGATGTTCAGACTCACATGGGGTCGTCGGGGTGGAAACGAGAAAGAGAGGTTATTTTTAGTGGGAACCCACCAGAGTTGCGAGGGGGTTCAGGTGTAGTACTAGCGTGTCAAGGAAGAGAGGTATCCAGCATCACCTACGTATGGGAGATTGCGATGGGGTGTGAAAGCAAATGCTAACCACTTTTAGTTAGTGTGAGCGTCGCTATAGTGGTGGGAGTCGATCACCACAGTTGAGGAAATGGACACACTAGCTATTGCAGAGTTTTGGGTACGGTTCGACCACAAGTATTTTTCTTCCAGCGGTTGAGACCGAAATGAGGAGAAAAATTTAGAAAGGTGACTCAGGGAGACCGTTTAGTGGCCGATTATGAGGAAGGATTCACTCGTTAGCAAATTTTGTACCGGATGAGGTAAGCAAGGAAAAGAGAAAGAAAGTAAAGTTTATGGATGGGTTAGTCGGGAGAATCAGACAACATTTAATTGATAATTCCGCATTAGTAGATTATACTGATGCCATTAACACAACACTCTGGCACTGTCGAGAATATCGCTTCCTCGCGAAAGGAAGTGGGAGGGGAGTGGGGATTATCCAGTCGGATAAGGAAGAAGGGAACAATACCAGTGGGGTATCCCAGCAGCAGACTGGGGGAGATTAGGGGCATGATTTCCGGCAGGGATTTCATGACAAACGATCTAGAACTGGAGGCTATCGGTAGGATGGCCAGGAATTCCAATAAGGTCAGCATGGAAGGGACCAGTGGCAGGGTGAATGTATTAGAAAGTGTTTCGTTTGTGTGGAAAGCGAGACACGTGAATGGAATTTGTTTTAAGCAAGGCAGGGGTCAACTACAGGACGAGGTCCTGGATGTACAGCCACTAAAGCAAGTCATGGGCTCATTCAGGAAGTGAGAAGATGCTCCGGAACCCGAGGATCAGCCGTTGCAGCTGGAGTATGGAGGTAATTATTTTTACCCTATGGGCATGGGGTATATTTTTGAGTGACAAAGAGAATGTCACAATATAAGACTTATTTTTCACTAGAGTTTGCAGGTGAGTCGAACTTAGTGGTTGCATTGGCGGTAGCAGTCATATTATGTGGATAAACTTTCCGGAGGGTAGCGGAGTTCCTGGGTGTTCTTCACGGGAGAGTGGAGGTGTACACTAAGTGATTGTTTGAATTATGAGAAGAATTACTACTTTCGAGAATTATGGGAGTAGGGTTGATAATAATTTTTAAACATCGGCTGGATAGCGATGGAATTTAACTATTGTGGATAGTGGTGTAAAATTTTTGTGTTAGCGACACCAGGGTAGGGTTGGTACTAGGTATCACCGGAGAGGGTGTATATCATGTATATTTGTGAATGTATATATGTTGTATTGCGTGGTGCGATAGCACATAGTGAGGTTTTGTGTTCTCACATTTTATCCCGGTAAGTGGGGATGTTTACTGAAGTGAATCAGGGTGATTAGATTTATTTTTGAGCGAATAGAGATAGCTCGGGGTTTATTTTTCTCAAGGACTAGTGATAGTAAGGGCGCAAAATTTTATGTTGTCTTTGGTAGCATAAGGGTAAGCGTATATACTTTTGTGTTGAGAGACAAGTATTTATGGAGAGATGTTTGGACGTTAGCACATGGGTTGGGTACCAGTGCAGTAGATATATATGTGTATATATATATGTGTGTGATATGACTACGCGTTCGAAGTTATATTACGGGTTGAGACTAGCATAGTCGGGTAACTTTCGTACGGTAGGGCGCGGGGATAGGGTGTATGGGCACCCGGGTTAATTAAGGCAAAATTTTGTGTGATTAAGCATGGGAATAGGGTGTATGGGCGCTGTTGGGCAGGGTTTCGCCGCGGCGCGAGAGTCACCTACACGCCGGTCATTTTATATTCTGCTCACCTGAACTATACAAAAACCTAAATTACTACTACACTCAACTGGTGAGTACAACGGTAAGTCCGGTATCGAATCCACAAGGAATGTTCGATAGATCGCAATAGATTATTAATTCAGGAATAAAAGCGTAAAAGGTGTTTAGAAACTAAAAAGGGAAATATGTATAAAAGGGAAATAGTAATCTATGCGAGTGTATTACAACTAGATTATGAAAGCGAGTAAAACTGTAGGTTGCGTCGAATATCCCTCACCCGAGTTAATTTGTATAAAATGGTTACATGGGACGATGAGTTATTACACATGCGTCTCGTTTCGACAATTAATTAAATCAAGGGTTGTTACGCCCTAAATAATCATAAAGGCCTAATAAGATTTTGGCGTCAATAAATATCCCGGAAATTACGCGCGAAAGGTCGTAAGCACAGGACATACATGATATTCCCCGTCAAATATCCTAGGCGTAATAACTAGGAAAATTCACCCGAAATAAACCCGTAAACACCATCACCAAAGCAAAGCAACACGTCAACTCGAGTGAGTTCAATTCAAACACAACCTAATTTAAGTTACCTAGAAAGCATGTTAAAAATGCGGTAAATGGAAAGCGGAAATAAACGCGATAAATCTATACTACAAAGCAAGTGAAGAAAGCATGTGAATCTAATTAAGAAAGCATGTAAATCAAACTATCAAAGCAAGAAAGAAGGAAATACAAACTATAAAAATGGAGGGGATGATGAATAGTGCAATAATCAATCCAAAAAGGTGTCAATCCAAGAACAATTGAAGAACAACTCTTCAAAACCCTCAAAACCTAAGCTATTATAACCTAAAATCATTTTGTCTACTGAATATGTTCTTATTACAACAAAATTGGTTTATATACTAAGTTAGAATAAAAGAAAAGAAGAAAGAAAAGAGAAGAAAATATCTGCTGAAAAAAACAGAGCATCGATCGATCGACAATGAAAATCGTGGAAAAAATAAGAAGGCTCGATCGATCGACCCCTAGGCTCGATCGATCGATCAAGCAAGGCAGCCTGCTGTTTCCCATGTTTTGGCATGCTTTCCATATCCTCTCAAATCGCCGTAACTTTGTCATACGGACTCGAAATCACGCACCATTCGCGGCCACGAGAAGCTAGCGAGGAGAGCTACAACTTTTATGTGGATGTTGGGCCAGGTTCCCAAGCTATTAAATGATCGGATTGCCTTTGAACGTGCGGTTGCGTACGGAAATTGCGCGGAATGCATCTGAATCCCATACTTGGTACCTAAATACCTACAAAAGCCCAATTATACCTCATATAGCATGTTAATAGTATGAACCGAGGTTGTCTAGTTAACGGGCTTAAATATAGAGATTAAGGCACCCGAGGGGGCTAAAATGCATAGGTTCGACGGATGAAATACGCAATATTCGCGTATTATCACACCCCCTAACTTACACATTGCTAGTCCCTAGCAATGAAATAGGATGCAACAAGAAGAACAAGCAAACCAAAATAGGAGATAGTACAAAAGTACGGTATAAAAGCAATAAAAAGAGAAGGCCACTTTCGCGGGCGATTCGATTTCATTTAGCATATGCAATAAGCCATTAAACCCCTAGATTACCTAGTGGACGAGTATCGTCTCGTAGTGAGGTTTTTCAGTGATGGAACCCACAAACATCATAAAGTTTCCTCAAAATATGTCCAATCAAGTAAGACAAACTCATCAGTGCGAACAAGATTTCAACATGTTATTAGCATAGCACACGAATTCGCGTGAAAAGTCCGTAGTTATTAACATTATCGAATGCACCTCAATGAATTCAAACTCTAACATGTGGGAGGGGAGTGAGCATATGCAAAGTATGATTTGGGGAAAAACTTAAATAACTCGGATACTAAATATCAAAGCATGCATAAAAGTCAATCCTCACGGGCATTACACTCATCAAATGAAATCACTTGAAACAGGGAGGTAACACACGGGACATGCGGGCATAAGGAGTAAATGTAAAGGGAAACTAGGCCGCGCACATGTCACAATTGAAGAACTCTATATAGGAAATAAAAATTGCAATCTCAGTGAAAGGATACCGCACATATAAAAGAGGCGAAATGCATTTTCACAGATTATCAACACTATTTAAATATTTGAATTACATCTACTTAAGATCACATACGACTTTAATAGGGTTGTAATGTAGGATAGGTTAAGGCACGAAATGAAAGGGATATATATAAGGATTCAAAGTGTTTGGGGATGAAACTCGGAATAATGGGAAAAGTGGGCAATATCAAAAGTGGACAAATGATGTCCAAATAAGCATTAGATATAACAATCGAGAGAGTAACAAGTATTATTGAAACACTACAAACAATATAAACAACTTTCTCTTTCTTTTTCTTTTCTTCCTTTTTCTCACTTTTTCTCTTTTGTTTTCTTTTGTTTTTAACTTTCTCTTTTTCACTCTTTTTCTTTTCACTTCTTACTCTTTTCATGCTCAAATTGCAATCACAATACACAACAATATCATTCAATCCCAAGCATCAATCCAAACAAGGGTATGTAAGGTAATATTTATGATATAAAACTCCAATTTGGAGTTGGTTATGGGATTTTGGGTAATGAAAAGAAAGGCTAGTATTTAGGCTCAAGTGGGTTGACTAGGGAACATATAAAGGGTGAGGTCAAGGTCATATGGGTGATATACAAAGATGGCCTATGATCATTTCACAAATTTTACGCAATTCTTGAGTCAAAACAATACATGAAAATCATGCTCAAGTAACACATTTCAAGTATGAACTCAATTAATGAACGGTCAATGAAAGAATAAAGAGATTACCAACAACTGTAACGTTTTCAAAGAGGAAAGAAAGGTGTATAAACTCACAAATGAAGATAAGTCTCTAATCTCACTCGGTGTAAGTATATACAATGCAACAAAAGCATACCGAGTTATAAAAATCTTAAACCACATCAATATAACAAGAATGGTGCATGTGCTCACGGGATAAAGTTCAATTCATGAAGTTATTCATAATATCAATGATTTGGGGACTAAAATCTAATAACTTCTAAAATCGAGAACATGCATCGTTGAATTGTCTATTTGATCGGGTAATTATTGAAATTTATCATCGAAAACAAAGGAAAAATGCCCAATAAAGGAGAAAAAGGAAAGAAAACATTTTTGAAAATTTTCAAATTTTTAACAAAAACATGCTTTGTAACTAAATTGTAATCAAATTCAAGGACTAAACATGCAATGGATATAATATACTACACCCCCTAACTTAAATGTTGCATTGTCCCCAATGCGTCCATTAAAGAACACAACACAAAGCTAGGAAAAGAATGATATTACCCATAAGTGGAGCGATCTCCATAAGTACAAGTCCAAATGAAGATGCAAAACAAGTTAGTACAAAGCATATGAAGAATATGTACCGATGTATTAAGTTAAGAGAATCTATGTCACAAGTCATAATAATATAGAGGGGTTGAAGTGAAAATACTAGATAAATTGATGGTGAACTTTTTGATTTTATAAAATGGAAGGTCACACACATCAAAATCCAATAAACAACCACAAACTACATTTTAATTTCCCATTTCATAAGTTCAATACAAAATCACTTAATACATTACAACTAGTGAAATAGAAGAAATACAAATACAAATAAAAATAAAAAGTACAATATACTATCCGATCCCAGAATACAACAATAACCTAGTACAACAGCAGCCTAGTGGACGAAATCATTAGGATCAGAGGGGTCCTGAAAATGAGGAGGCAGTGGTGTGTCGGCATCACTGCGCTGCAGATAAAGATCTCTCATCATCCGCTGCATCATCCGATGGTCCTGTCTGTGCTGTTCCCTCGCCTGTCTCTGCATGGCCCACTCCTGCCGCTGCTCGGCATGAAACTGCTCCTGCTGAGCCTGCTGATGTGCCCACTGTTGCCGCTGCTTGGCCTGCATCTGGTCCAGGCGGGACTCCCATGTAGCCTACCTAAGCTACGTCTCCTCCCAGCGTTGGTCCTGCACGGCATGGAATGCCGCAAAGAGGGCATCATCATCAGTGTGTGGCGCGTGAGAACCTTCACCAGTCTCCATCTCCCTGATCTCGTCCTTCCATCGTTTGGCTCATCAACCACCTATGCCCTCTGTCTCTTACTGCCTGGTTGCCCCCACTCGTGCTTAAGAATTTTTGAAATATTGTCCTTGGAGAGTAGCCCGAGTGGCTCATGCTTACGGTCAGTGTCCAACTCATGGCAACCGTGCGATATACAAATCTTCGTAATGAGGCCAGGAAAGGGAAGGGAATACCTCCAAGCAATCTCTTTTGCCGTTGCGCACATCAGGTCTAGAAAGATACTGGGCAAGCTGATATTGCCCAAACCATTAATCATAGTGTAGATCAATGTGGCATGCTTGTGACGAACCTCTGACCGGTTGTTTATCACCATGAAAGAGTGGACATTAATGTAGTGCAGTAACCTCGGTAATTCCTCCATTGCAGCCAAGTGGAAAGTACCCTTTTTCCACGGCTCACCCGGTGCAAGAGCCTCTATCAATGTCCCCATGCCGAAGATGGTCCCATCCAAAAAATTGACAGAGTCCGCGGGGTGTGGCACACCCATGTAGGCTGCCAAATCTGAAATGCTGAATGGAATCCTTACCCCACGGACCATCACCTTGTATGTAGTCGGCCCACTGCCCTTTACCTCCACTAACGTTGCCTAAAATATTTGTACCAACTCTTTGTTGATGCACCCGTTAGTAGCAAGAAAGGGCTCCCACCCCTGACGACGCAACAGAACACGCGCCTCCCACGGTATATCCTCAATTATCCACGCAAAATGATATCCAAGCGGACGCTCGGATGTATGAAAGTGGGCGCGGTACCAATCTCGCTCTTGATCGCAGCGAAAACCATCAACGCCCCCGACGGGCATACACCTAGTAAAACTGTATTTCTTCAGTGCCATTTCAACCTACAAAACAAGAATTAGGCAATACAAAAAAGTTATAAGCATAAGTAATGGTTAGTTAGTGTACAAGTTGAAATGGAGGTGCAAGTGTTCAAAACCGAGGTGAAAAATTGCAACATTGCGATGAAAAATGTCGGAATGCGGCATGGAATGAAAATCACCCAAGTGTGCGCCAAAAATTGGATTGAAAACTATTTTAGGCATTTTGACGAACACTTGGCGTGCGCAATGTGCGTCAAGGTTGAAAAATACCACATTGAACCAACAAAATCGCCCCACTTATGAACAAAACAACAATGCAGCAATATATATGTGTTCATGAGTAGATTTACATCAATAATCACAAGAAAATTTGATTGGAACAACAAAAATCAGGGGTAAAAACAACCACATTCAAACAATGTCAACTTAGGGTTTAAACATGTAAAACTTGACAAAAATCTACCAAAAACTACAAAAACATGTTAAAGTAGTAAAGATTATACCTTTGTAGTGTAGAGATTGGAAGAAATTGAAGAAATGTGGTGTTGGAGAAGTTAGGGCACGAATCAGTGTATGAGAGGAGAAGAGAGAATGAGGAAAAGTGGGGAAAAAGTAGCAGCCCTCGGCCTTTAACTGCTCGATCGATCGATCGAGCCTGGGCCTTCGATCGATCGATCAAGCAGGATCAGGCACACTGTTTTTCATTTTTAAATGGGGGGGGGGGGGGGGGATGGAATTCAGGGATATGTATGGGGTTTAAATATAAAATAAATATATATATAGTATATATAAGTATATATATATATATATATATATATATATAGGAAATAAAAATATAAAAATAAAAATAAAAATAAAAGTAAAAATAATTACACATAGGCTTAAATATACACACAAAAATGCCTATGCTATCCAAAAAATAAAAATATGTACAATGAGCAACACACACGCATGGTCACGACAAAATGAAAAATAAAATAAAATAAAAAAGAAAAACAAATGCAAATGCAAATGCGTGAGAATGCGCGTGTGAAAAACAAAGGAAAAAATGTTTTTACGATTTTTTTGATTGTTTTCTTAAGAAATGCGTGCCGGGATGCATAGTCTCCGCAAATTCAAGTGCGTTCAACCTACAAAAGAGGTAGAACCAAGCATACAAAAAGAAGTAAAAAGATATTAACTAATTACACTAGGCTAATATTAAGAAAAAGAAAAATGAAGAAGTTAGTATATACAACCTACACTTAGGATGTGCAATTAACTATATACTAAAAGTTGAAACTTTCGAGGGTCCATCCAAAACACAATTTGAATTTGGCAGATCAAAGGTGGACTCTCCCGAACATGCATGCCTCCCAGAAAATAGATATTCCGTTCGAACGACGGAAGGCATGTGTAAGGCGGTAAAAGTGAACCATCCCCAATTGAAACTTTGGGAGGGAGGATGGGGGATTTGGATAGGACGGGCAACAAATACACATGAGGGCGGAGAAAATATGAATCAACTCCCGAGTATTTTAAAGTTGGAACGGGAGGCGGCGCACATGAGGGCAAAGATGCCGTTATGGAAAGAGGCTCGAGCGAGTACTCCACGTCGGTGAAAAGGTTTGGAACTAAAAAGTTTTGAACCGATTCATCGGGTACTCGAATTGGTACGACAGTATATAATGAATACGGGGAGGAAAGGAATTCAGTCTCAGGCGATGAGTGATCATCACTTGAAAATTGAATTTCGGAAGAAATAGGATCGTTTACAATGAAACTTTCTTCTTTGAAAATCAAAGAAGAAATAAATTCATTGCAAATAGATACTATGCCTTTTTCATCCTCATTTTCATTCTCTATTATACCGTGGGTCAAGTCAAGGATGATTTGTTCCAAAGTAGGAACGAAGTCCTCATTTGGTTCAAAACAGTCCGCGACTTCGGCAATCTCCGAAGAAAAGTCGTCGTCGAATTCAAATAGTAAATCCAACTCGTGTTCCCAACAAAGATTTTCTTCCTGATAACGTTCTTCAATCCTCTCATTTTCAAGCATACGCAATCCCTCACCGAATGTCATCGGGCGAGGAGCGGATTCTTGAAAATGGGAAGTTTGGAAATTGTTCTCGGGACTACACTCAAAATCATTAAAATATGAATTTTGAAAATGATTACAATTGGATTCAAAATTCTTATCATAAGGATCTTGAGACCCAAAATCAGAATGATCATGCACAAAATTGCTGTAATCCAAACTTTAACTTTCATAATACTCACGCAATGTCATTTTAGATGTTGCAACTTTTTGGGATTGCAAGTATTAACCAAAAGTCAAAGGTTTGCCGGAATTTTAAGAATTATCATTAGGATTACCAGAAAAGTTAGAATAAGACATGCTTACCCCAAAAATGGCTCGAGAAGGCGGCTTCACAAAGATGATGTGTGACGGGATAATTCAAGCGTTCCTAGGCGCTCAAATGTAGAAGTCCTGCAAAAAAGGGTTAAAAGAAAGAATACAAATACAAATGAAAGAATACTACGAACTAATAAGACAGTTAAAATCTAAATCAAAACAATCCCCAACAACGATGTCATTTGATGGGCAGGGTTTCGCCGCGGCGCGAGAGTCACCTACGCGCCGGTCGTTTTATATTCGGCTCACCTGAACTATACAAAAACCTAAATTACGACTACACTCAACTGGTGAGTACAGCGGTAAGTCCGGTAGCGAATCCACAGGAAATGTTCGATAGATCGCAATAGATTATTAATTCAGGAATAAAAGCGTAAAAGGTGTTTAGAAACTAAAAAGGGAAAGATGCATAAAAGGGAAATAGTAATCTAGGCGAGTGTATTGAAACTAGATTATGAAAGCGAGTAAAACTATAGGTTGCGTCGAATATCTCTCACCCGAGTTAATTTGTAAAAAATGGTTATATGGGTCGACGAGTTATTACACATGCGTCTCGTTTCGACAGTTAATTAAATCAAGGGTTGTTACACCCTAAATAATCATAAAGCCCTAATAAGATTTTGGCGTCAACAAGTATCCCGGAAATTATGCGCGAAAGGTCGTAAGCACGGGACATACATAATATGCCCCGTCAAATCTCGTAGGCGTAATAACTAGGACAACGCACCCAAAATAGACCCGTAAACACCATCACCAAAGCAAAACAACACGTCAACTCGAGTGAGTTCAATTCAAACACAACCTAATTTAAGTTACCTAGAAAGCATGTTAAAAACGCAAAAAATGGAAAGCGGGAATTAACCCGATAAATCTATACTACAAAGCAAGTGAAGAAAGCATGTGAATCTAATTAAGAAAGCATGTAAATCAAACTATCAAAGTAAGAAAGAAGGAAATACAAACTATAAAAATTGAGGGGATGATGAATAGTGCAACAATCAATCCAAAAGGGTGTCAATCCAAGAACAATTGAAGAACAACTCTTCAAAACCCTCAAAACCTAAGCTATTATAACCTAAAATCATTCTGTCTACTGAATATGTTCTTATTACAACAAATTTGGTTTATATACTAAGTTAGAATAAAAGAAAAGAAGAAAGAAAAGAGAAGAAAATATCTACTGAAAAAAATAGAGCATCGATCGATCGACCCCCGTGGTCGATCGATCGACAATGAAAATCGTGGCAAAAATAAGAAGGCTCGATCGATCGACCCCTAGGCTCGATTGATCGATCAAGCAGGGCAGCCTGCTGTTTCCCCTGTTTTGGCATGCTTTCCATCTCCGCTCAAATCGCCGTAACTTTGTCATATGGACTCGAAATCACGCACCGTTCACGACCACGAGAAGCTAGCGAGGAGAGCTACAACTTCCGTGTGGATGTCGAGCCAGGTTCCCAAGCTGTTAAATGACCGAATTGCCCTTGAACGTGCGGTTGCGTACAGAAATTGCGCGGAATGCATCGGAATCCCATACTTGGTACCTAAATACCTACAAAAGCCCAATTATACCTCATATAGCATGTTAACAGGATAAACCGAGGTTGTCTGGTTAACGGGCTTAAATATAGAGATTAAGGCACCCGAGGGGGCTAAAATGCATAGGTTCGACGGATGAAATAATCAATATTCGCGTATTATCAGGCGCCCTGGTTAATTTTAAATGCAAACTTGTGTAACATGGTTAGAAACAGATGGGTTAGATATAGCGGGTTTGGAGGCACATGATTAGTGAGAAATATGTGAATTTTGGAACACTAGGTTTATCTTAATTTCAGGGATGAAATTCCTTTGTTAGGGGGGGAGTATGTAACACCCTGTATTTTTGTACATTTAATATTTAATTAATTCGGGAATTTTAAATTACTTGTGTGTTGTAATTTTAATTGAATTAATTATGGCCATATATATATTTAAATATTAATCGGGGAGTGAATGGTTAATGTTTAGGTAAATTTAGTTACTAAGTGAATAGTAATAATTTTATTACGTCATTTCGAATATTAATGACGATGTATACACTTATCCCAGACGGGAGTCGGTATAGACTAAATTGGGTGTGAGATAAGGATTTTTGTAAATCAATTCGGATGCCAATTCTGAGTGCGCAGTTGAGTCCGGATGGGTCGAGATAGTCAGAAAAGAGTACCCGGGGGTAGTAATTGGGTCTCGGGGTATTTTTGGGCAAAGTCGGGCCCACACGGGGTGAGTTGGGTCACTTTAATTAAGCCCATTAGGTGAAAAACGGGATTGAGGGTCTTAACCTAAGGGGGGATTAGGAAATCAGTAGCCAACACAATTCTAAGCCTAGGGCTTGAGAGGAAAATTGGGATAAAGCTTAGCAAGTGCAATTGGGAGCTTTCGGAGCCAAATTAAATGGTTAATTTGGGGTGTTCTTCGTCAACCAATATCTACAACAACGGAATTAGACCCTACGAACGATTCCAGGCAAGTGGTTAACTGTTTTGATTATTAAGGTATGATAATAATTTCATATCATAGTGATGTGTAAACCAAAATTTGTTTTGGGGATAAATGGGTACAAAAAGGGGGTTTTGTTAATGGAACCATTGAATGGAATTGAAGGAAATAATTAATTGTGCAATATAATTCTGAGTATGATTATCTGGTTTGAATGAAAAAAATTGGATTATAAAAGGATGAAATTTGAATTTGAAATTTGGATTGTACCCTAGAAATTTTGTGTTCTTGAGTGGGTCAAGATTCATAGTGTTAATGATGTTAAAGGGTTTAGATGATATTTTTAGTTCATGAGAAATGATATAAGATGATTAACATGCTGATTTGAAGTTGGTTTTTGAGGAAAAGAAACCTTAAAGCTCGTTAATGGTGAAAATTTTCGTGAGGAAGAAGAGCTGTCACGAAGGGACCGATCGATCGATCGGGGGCCATCGATCGATCGATGATGGGAAATTTTGGGCAGTTCGACCAGTTGGTTTATAATGAGGGTTTATTTAAGTTTTAATTCCCTTACTTTTATTTGGTGATAAATTCATATGGGACAGATGTTTCCTTAACAATTAAAGGTTGGGTTTAGGAGGGTGTGAACGGTATGCCATGGGATGAATGAATTTGGAGAAATAATTCAATTATTGATATTGGGTCGAAGAATGATATTCGGGAATTGTAGTTGGGTGACACTACATTATTAAAGGAATTTAGGTGAAAATTTTAATTATGAACTAAGTGGGTGGGTCCGGGTGTGCTAACAATTATAGGTAAATATAATTGGGGAAATTATGGAAATAAAGGTGTGACACATTGTAGGTGAAAATGTGGGTATTATATTATGAGATGTAAATTGGACCAAGTGAGTGAGTCCGGGTATGTTGGTTAAGTGACATCAAGGTATTAAATTAATTATTGAGAGAAACTAATTAGTTTGGAGTCGGAACATAGACTCGGGAAATGTTGAGGTACGGGCCAAGTGAGAGAGTCTGGGGATAATGGTTGGGCGATACCAAGTATTAAATTCATAAGAGTGATAATTAATTTAATTAGAGTCGGATTATAGACTCGGGTAGGATTAAATTAATAGGTGTACTAATTAATTTAATTAGAGTCGGATTATAGACTCGGGTAGGATTAAATTAATGAGTGTGATGATTAATTTAATTAGAGTCGGATTATAGACTCGGGTAGGATTAAATTAATGAGTGTGATAATTAATTTAATCAGAGTCGGATTATAGACTCGGGTAGGATTAAATTAATATGTGTATTAATTAATTTAATTAGAGTCAAATTTTAGACTCGGGTAGGATTAAATTAATAAGTGTGATAATTAATTTAATTAGAGTCAAATTGTAGACTCGGAGAGGTGTTAAAATAAAATGTGTGTTAGTTAAATTAATTAGAGTCGAGTGATAGACTTGGGATGGTATTAAATTAATAAGGGTATTAATTAATTTAATTGGAGTCAGAGTATACACTCGGGGAAAGTATTATATCAATTGAAGTGTGAGTTAAATATATTAGAGTCGGACCATAGACTCGGGAAGAAGGGAAATTATTAAGTGAGAAAATTAATTACGTTGAGTCGGGCCACAGACTCGGGAAATTTCAGGCAGTGTACGGGATATTTAGTACACGGTAAAGCCAGGGTTTATAATATATATATATATATATATATATATATACGATGTAGTGATACTATATATATACGTGTATATATTGTGTGTGATATTAAATTACAGGCAGTGTACGGGATTTTGAGTACACGGTAAAGCTCGAGTTTATATTATATATATACGGTACAGTGATAGTATATATATACGTGTTTATATTGTGTGTGATATTAAATATCAGTGACTAGATATTTATTCAATTTAAATACACTAATGCTATCAAGGGAGGTTGCGCGATGTGGGTGAATCCCCTAGCTTGAGGAGTAGAGCGAGTATATCCCCAGGTCATAGCGTCCGGTATATATGGGTGAGGGATTTATCTCACTTTCAGGGAAGGAATATGACTGCCTCCACTACGTTTATATTTTTGGGCCGAGTTAGTGAGCGATTCCAACTAGGGCAAACTAGGTTTTATGAGCACACCTAGTGAGATAGCATTTTAGAGGGAATCATCCGGTGAGGGTATGCTCAGAAGGATGGATACACGTATGAAACCTAGTTTCTTGCTCTTGTCCTATTAGATCTTGCAAGATAATCTTGCTCTTTGGCTTGTGGTTTATCATATAATGTTCCTCTAAGTTCCAAATATTTGTGCTAACAACTACCTTATGATCCTTAGGGTTATAAAATAAACCACCCTTGGTTATTTTTGGGTAACTTACAAAGTGACACTTATGTCCTTGATTCCAACTTCCTAGGATCCTTACTCAACACATGTACTGGGAAACCCCAAATCTGAACATGCCCTAGAACAGGTTTGTCCCCGGTCCATAGTTCTATAAGAGTTGTTAAAACTGACTTAAAAGGAGATAAGTTCAGTAAATAAGTGGTCGCCTCTAATGCTTAACCCTAAAAAATAATTTGATGGATCTAAATAACTCATCATGGATCTAACTATTTCCAAAAGAGTCATGTTCCTTTTTATGATCGCCTATGAATAGAAATAAATCTCTATCACTTATCTCCCTAGTTACAACCCCTGTAAAGAATTGCAAACATGATTAGTTTCTCTCGGATCTACACATGTCTCAATGATGTAGAAACAATTACCATTTTTATTCTTACTAGGCAAGAAAATGTGGCATTTCTTCTTTCAGGGTTCTTCCTGTTTACGGTTGTGACAGTTGCCTTTTGACTTCTTACCTTCTCCCGAGGGTCTAAAGTCTTGCTTGAAAACTTTAGGTTTCGCCTGAGTCTTGCCCTTATTCTTCTTCTTCTTCTTCTTCTTCTTCTTCTTCTTCTTCTTCTTCTTCTTCTTCTTCTTCTTCTTGTCTTTCGAGAAAAAATAGGTAATCCTTTATTTGCAATTTAAACCACGCCCTTATTCTTATTGATATTCTCCATAACTTGGAGTTCCTTAAGAAGTTATGCTAGTGAGTAATCAAATTTATTCATAGAATAATTTAGGCAAAACTGTTTAAATGACTCCTGTAGTGATTGGAGTATGAAACTAACTTGGGTTTCTCCATCGATTTCAAATACAAGCATTTCAATTTCACCTGAAACATATATAATCTTTCGAACATGCTCACGTATGGGAGTACTCATAGGAATCTTGGTATTGACCAACCTTGCCATTGTGTCTAACCTTGTGGCATAGTTCTGATCCTTAAACATATACCTTAAGATTAGAATTATGTCATAAGTAGTGGACATATTCTGATATTGGTAATGCAAAACATTAGTCATAGAGGACAATGTCTAATAGTGTGCCATATGATCACCCTTTTTCCACCTTTAGTAGGCTTGGATATGGGTGCCCCTTCCTCGGACATGGCAGGGAAGGTCTCTATCGAGAAAAACTTAAAGTCCTCAACAATTATGACAATGTCTAGATTATGTTTCCGGTCTATATAGTTCATTCCAGCTAATTTGTTGTCCTTTAAGATTTAAGCAAGTAGGTTGAGTGATGATCCCAGTTTGAAATATAAAAATCATAAATTTTGAAAAGAAAGTTAATATACATGTGAGAATTTAACTTAGATTTTATTTTAAAGTGGCATCCCTCACTATCAATTTTTAAAAGTAAAATCCCTTCAAACATCCTAGTTACCTTAAGAAGTGAGATTGGTCGATGGGAGCTTAAATCACTTCACCTTGAACTAGACAGACTTTCATCTTTCAATTATGTACCTGGATAATACAGGATCCTTTGTCCAACATAATTGAATAATCGACGACTTTCGATCCCATAACTTATGATACTGACTCCGATGAGGAGGATATTAAAAGTTATGTCTAAGTGTATACCACCGGTTCATTTAATAGAATTAAACCTTCTGGTGTAGAACTTCCTTGATGGGACAATCAAACTCACTCACATTTAATTCCACCAAACTATCACTTAAAATTTTTAAATTTTTATGATACCGCGACAAAGGCCATCAAATGGGGACCAATATCAGGCTGACATGAGCGATTAATCGCATCAAAATTTTAAAATACCCATGGAGACCAAGGGGTTTGTGTTGAAAACCTCTCCGACTCAGTTATTTAAAACTTAAGGGTTTTCAAAAATAATTTATTCAATTTCCAAAAGACCAAATTTAAATCCTTGATAATTTTCAAATTTACTTGTATGAATTAAATCTCTTGATCTTAGATTTTAATTTCTTAAAATAAATATAATAATTTGAATTTTTTAAAAATAAAACATTCACACCTTAAATTGAATAGCCTGATATAATTCAATATAGGAAAAAAAATAAATACAACAAAAAATTTCGCAGAAAATTGGTGATCGTGGTCGGCCTCAAAGTTAAAATCCATATTGTCCATAAAAATGAATGTTCCTAATTATCCAATTAATTATCACACGAATTATGCAACATCATAAAATAATGAGACATTGTAAATAAATAAATGAACCAAAAAATAAAAGGAAAAAATTGTCCCTTTCCATCATGGCCTAAACTTCTTTTTAAAGTGGAACTTTTCAAGAACAATAATCCTTGTTGTAGAAGACTTACCTTTGACATAGAGTCCAACTTGAATTAGACTTCATCACAAAAAATAGTTCTTGGAGATCTTTCTTTTGAAAACTGATCCAACCTGTCCTTTGAGGGAAATGAGGAAGAACCACCACCAGAATCCCTCGAAAAACACCAAAGAACCAAGCCACAAAAACTAGTTATGCCTGATCAGATCAATTCAATCCCAATTCGGATCAATCCGGAAGACTTGTACATAATAAGTTCTTCTTCCTCTCGGATTTCTCATGCAAAATGACAATAACTCTTCCAAATCTTTATGATACTCCATGAAATTTTTCCCAACACACAAACCCACATAAATAAATTATTCTAAGTGTTAAAGAACTATACCCCCCCCCCCCCCCCCACACACACACACAATAGCCTCTAAATTCCTAGACAATGAAATAATAACAACACCTAATTATCATAACCATATTGAATTGTAACACCCCGTATTTTTAGGAATATTTAAATTACACGTGTCACAGTAATTTAATTAAACTGAAAAATAATGTGAATTGAATCAATATTAATTAATGAGAAATGGATTAATATTTAGGTGTTATAATATTTACTCGTGTGATAAGTAAATGAAATTGTATTATTTTATATTACATCATAAGCGGGGAAAACAACGGGTTGATAGTATCTTATTTGGGACACAAGCGTGGGGTCGTGTTGGCAATAAGATAATAAATTAATAATAGGTGACTCGGATGAGAATTTTGAGTGCACAGTTAGTGATTGGATTTTGGGGGTTTTTAGACTAAATGGAACCCACATAGGGGTATACAGGTCATTTTAAATATGCATGTTAACCTAATTTCGGGATTAAGCTTATAAAATGAAAGGTTTGGGGTTAGATAAGAGTTAATTGATTATATAAAGATTTTACGTTGTTATATCAAGAGTTTAAGAGTGAAGTTATAGAGAAAAGAAGAAGAAACTCAAAACAACTCAAGAAGGACACCAAAGGGACACAAGAGGAGATCAATTGGGAGAAGATTTCGGAGATTTCTAGTCTAGAATTATCATCAACAAAGACAAAATCAGACTCTATAAACCTTAAGGCAAGTGATTAACTTGCTTAGTATTTAATGTTTCCAATATAATTCATATTAGAGTTGGTGACTAATGTTTTAGTTGGGATTAATATGAAAAAATGGGTTTTGGGGACATGATTTCATAGGATTGATAAGTGGATTTTGTAATCTGAAATTTGAAAGTAGGATCCCGTGTAGAAAGATAGAATTTTGATTGCAAAGATTTAAAAATTGTGACTTTGTGATATTGTGCAGAATTGCACAATTCTTAAATAGAATGATGAAACCCAAGTAAATGATAATATATATATATATATATATATATATATATATATATATATATGTGTGTGTGTGTGTGTGTGTGAGAGAGAGAGAGAGAGAGAGAAAGAGAATTAAATATGAACATGGGTCAATTTCATATTTAGGATTGATGGAGAATGGGAATTCTTGGTGGAATAAGGTTTATAGGTGAGTTGAATTGAGGAAAACTTGTTGAATTTTGAAATAGACAGAACTACATTATTTTGAAGGGGAAAACTAGTTTTCCCTCAAGTCAAATCGGTACGACATCCCTGTCATGCATAGTTTGGTTATTTAATTGGGTTTTGTTATTTGGTTGGTCCCGAATTGATTAGAGTGTCCGTGAATAAATATAGGACCTTTGAAATATTGTTTTAAATCTAGTAATTGGCCTTGGGATGGTTAGGATATATCCGGGGAGAGATTTAGGGTATTTAGGATGAATAATACTAAAAAAATTTAAATAATGAATTCGTGATAAAAATCCGAGTAAAACGGGATACGGACTGGTTGAGAATGGTTACGTGTCCAGAAATGCTATTTTAGGGATCAATTAATTAAATAAGTGAATATTAAATAATTGGGAATCGAGATTTCACAGGGAAAGTATATGCTAGTGCTACGAGTGATATGCACGGTTAACCAGGTTATTACATATATATACGGGCTTATAGACAATATATATGTGTATGATTATATCTGTGTGTATGATATATTTATATGAAACATACCTATACTAGCGGATATGCTATATGTGGAGGTTGCTCGCTGGGGGAGATCTCTCCTGTCGGATCCCAATAGGTTTAGTATCGGTCTCCTGGGTCATAGGTTTGTCGCACGATCACACTATGTGAGTTTAGAGTTTGGTGGGGGATAATGTGGTATGGTTATGCCCCATAGATGTATGATTATGACCACCTACGATTTACATTTATATTTTTGGTTCGGTGATGAGATTCTGACCCGGTTGCCCAGGTAGTGGTGTTTATTCCTTAAAGCTTGATAGCATGCTAGAGATTCGCATCTAGTGAGTTATTACTCTGAGGGATTGCGGTTATACATATATAGTGAGTGATGCATGTATGCATACTTGATGTGATCTGAAAATAACTATACAGAAGTGAAGAAAATTATATACAAGCATAAGATACTAAGGTGTGAATATTAAATTAATAACTACTGAAAGTTATTATAAATGAAATGATTAATTGTAATTGAGAATTATAATTGTTAAGCGGATATGAAATCTTTTTATATAAAATACGTGTGACATACGGTAGCGTATGAACTTAAGGGTATATTAAGACTAGTTAGGTTGGGTAACATAACTAGGGGTTGAAATGCATACGTTAGGTGCGCACTATAGTTGAGGGGTGAGAATTATCTCATAGGAGTGTGACACCAGTTTAAATACAAAAGAATGCACTCATATTTATCAATGTATTTTAATTACTTGCAAAATATTTTCAAAAAGAATTGGGCTATGACTCGTATCAAAATCTTTTCAAAACCACAGGGACGCCAGGCATGAGTATCGTTTCCATGTCATGGGAGCTGCAGCCATTATGGAGTGTTGTAGGGATTTTATTCATTTTCTATCTTTGAGATTTTAGATAGGACCCAATCAGTTATTATCCCACATGTTGCCCAATGTCACCTTTCCTTTCAGTTTTTATTTAATTCAGTTTTAATTGATTATTGTATTAAATTATAGACCGGTAGTTTATTCAGTTAGTGGGTTTTATTTTTCTCACTATTTCGATTTACTTATGTGATTATGGATTTAATTATTTATCTGGAATAGTTTATGATGATGTTTTTATTTATGGTAATGTAATTAAAGTTTAAAATTGGCACCCGACTTGATAATTGGTGGTTAGTAACTAATTGGATTTTCGACAGTGATGCTAAGAATGAGTCAAATGAAAATTATATTTTATTTTAGTAGAGGGCTGGCCACCCGCTATTTAATAAGCGGGCTGTCACAGATTGTATTAGAGCATGAGGTTCTAGTGTCCTTAGGATCTGTGCGGACTTACTACATTTTCAAGCGTAACGTTCTTTAATGTATAACATTATGCTTAGGACTCTAGATTCATACTGAGATTTACATTCTCTGATATTATGTATAATTGAAGTGAATCTTGTACAAATCCAGTCTAGTTTCAGATACCACCTAGGGGAGCATGACATACTAAGGTCGTTGGAATGGCCAATGTTGGAGAGGCTCAGCAGGAGCCACATGGGACCATGACAGCCATAGAGGTGGCTAATATTGTGGCTCGGACGGTCAATGCTTCTATTATCGCTATGACTCAGAAGTTTCCTCATGCTTAGCCATAGCATCCGGTGGCACCAGTCATCCAGGGCCACCTGGGACAATACATATGGGGGAGGTTTAAGGAGGACTTTCAAAAGGGGCATCTACCAAAGTTTCATGGCAGTGCCGATGTAGAAGATTTCGATCAGTGGAAGAAGGATATTCAACATCACTTTCGCATGGTTGAGTGCAGTGATATTTAAAAGTAGATACTTGCAGCTTTTAAGCTAGTGGGTGCATCTTTACAGGGGTGGGATTCGGTAACTACATCCTATCAGAGGGACAATATGCCCATAGCCATATTTTTGGTGCGATTTGATTGCAAATATTTTCCTTCGCCAATTCAGACTAAGATGTGGAGAAAAATCCTGGATTTTGAGCAGGCAGACCATACAGTGGCAGATTATGAGGAACATTTCACTCGCCTGGTTAGTTTTCTGTCAGAAGATGTGAAAACAGAGAAAAAGAAAATGCTAAAATTTATGGATGGGCTAAATTAGAGGATCAAATGACATCTGTGGGCTAACCCAACATTGAAGGCATACACTGATGTCATCATTGATGTATTATTACACTATCGGGATAATCAATTCCATATGAAGGGGAGAAAACGAGCAGGGGGATCAAGTTAGTCAGGCAGGTTAGGGGGTAATAGTGCTAGTGGGCCACCACAGTAGCAGATTAGTCGTCAGCTAGAGCGGGATTCCCAAGTAGTGGATTATACTAAGAAATTCCATTCAGGGGCCTTCAGGCTAGATGGTTGTGGTATTAGATAGGGTCAACAGGTCCAAGGTAACAATGGGGGCAGCCAGCAAGGCCAGAGATAAGGGGTTATATAGGGAGGTGTTTTATATGTGGAGAGCCGGGCCATATGCATCGAACGTTTTAGCAGCGAGATAGGGGATAGGAGTAGGGTGCCAAGTAAGGGAAACATGTGTAGAAGTTTTTAGGTCAGTTCATATGTGAGTATTATGTCCAGAAACCGATTGAGTAGCTAGTGCCATTGGCAGTTGAGGGTATGAATTTTATCCTTGGGCAAAGTGGGTAAGTTTTACGTGACATGGGTTCATCACATTATTTTGGTTATCACTTGATTCACGCGTGAGATGGGTTTAGTGGATGTATCGTTAGTATCAGTACTGTGTGCATATATTTACCATTGGGTAGCAGGGTTCTCTTTACTTCCATCTACGGGGGAATGGGTGTTGACACTGAGAGGATATGGTTTTGCAGATCTACTCGTTTCAGAGAGATATGATGTGTGAGTATTATATTATCCCGAGTATTAACAGGTTAGCGATGGTTTGAGCAATAGTGGACTGTTATAGTAAGGCTATCATGTTTACTGTTCTAGGGCAAGATGTGTTATTTTTGCGACGTCTCACCACAAAGAGGGTCAAGCCCGTGTATATACTATATTTTAATGGAGACTTCGGAGAATATAATTATCTCTTTATATTCGATTCTGATGCGTAGGGACTTTATTGATGTGATTCTAGGTATATCAATTGAACCATCAAGCAAAGGGATTTAACTCCTTTATATATGTGGGAGTTGAGGACTTAGCAAGAGTGTGAGTGTCATATTATGGGACTCCTTTAGATATGTAGGAGTTGAGGATTAGACTTATATGTTTGGGGACCGGATTTTGAGTGTCTCGATTTTATGCTTTAGGCCTATGAAACTCGATGATTGGTAATGCTAGTTAGTAATGTATCAAGAGGGTTCCTTATTTAGATTTTGCCTGCGAGACATCCCACTCGTGAACCCCAGTGAATGTTGGGAGTTGAGAGTTGTGTCGAGCGCTAGGGCAGTCGTTAGTACTTTAGTTGTTACACGCATATATGGATAACACTTTGAGCTGAGAGATATTATATGATATAAGGCGAGTGGATCCCGGTAGTGCTGTGTAGGAAGAACTAGGAAAACTTTTGCAACACTAGTGGATGGGTGGGGCAATCTCGAGAATAATTAAATCATGATTAATGGGGTGATCGAGAATACCCTTATGGTATTGCCATGTCGATCATGGGGTGTTGAACTTTAGATAAATATGTTACATTTGTGAATATATGTAAAGAAGATAGGGTTTATGGGCACCCTGGTTAGTTCGATTTTTAAAAACATTCGGGATAAGTGGGACGTGGTAATAAATGTGTTGAAAAGTATGCTTGAGGGGAAGTGGAAGCAGAATTGGAAAAGTAAAATGGATTGTACTTTAGTTGAGAAAGTAGATAGTCCATATATATATATATATACTCGAGATGGGTTCAAAGACTGTGGAGACATAGGTAAAAAGATATCTTTTGACATGAGAGGATCCAACAATTTTGGAGAGTAGCGAGGAGTCTTACCAAGTCAAATGTGGAGGGTGACTTCCACATAAATAGGATGTAGATTTTACCATAATAAGAGGGCCAATGAAGTGTCCAGTTCTTCTGAAGACACATGGGTCATGGGTTTGGCCTACTCGAGAATGGGAGTAAGAGGTACCACGTGACGTGGGATATTAAGCATTTGCATCGATGTGGAGTGAGACATAATGATGATGTCTCCGAGTGCACCACTTGTAAATGGAAAATAGGTAGTCTGAGGCAATCAACTAGAATTTTGCAATCACTAGTGATTCCAGTGGTGAAATGGATAGGCAGACTAGTGGAGTTCATTATTGGGTTACCAACATCGTGAAAAGGACAAGATTCCTTTTGAGATTGTGGAATGAGTTGACCCAAATGGGCAGTTATTATTAATTTGGTTGAGTTACACTATCAGGTAGTGTGTCCAATATTATGTTAATAAAAGAAACTGAACCGACATAAGGTGTTGCCTAACATTTTTATGGATAAGGATGAGAACCTTAATTCCTACCTATGATTGGGATCATCAGGTGGGGATGGGGACAAAGTTGCGTTTGAATAAGACATATTAGCGATAGACCGAGGAGTAGACGGGAAAGGTAACTATGTTGTGTAAGAATGCAAGAAATGCATTTTTTGGATATTAAGGTAAATGGGAGGAGTAATTACATGCGGTAGAGTTGCGTGTTATGACTCGTACCAATGTATTATTGGCAAGGTGCCTTTTGACGCTTGATGGGGGATACCTTATCGCCCGCCCTCTGGTTAATTAGAGCGTAGGGGATAACAAACTTCGTGAGCCGGATGTGACATAGAGTCTGCCGAAAAGGATTGAGTTAATTATAAATTACTTCATATAGTTGTGATTTTACAAGAAGGGAAGTTAACACCTAGAGAAATGGGTTCTTTCCTTAGTATTGAGATGATAGAGCCAGTGGTGTATAGGATCGTCTTATTAGAACATTTTTAGCAGATTCAAGATAGTTTTGTGTATCATTATGTAAGTGATACCTTAAGAATGATGAAGTATATTAGGATATAATAATTTGAAGAGACTAGTATCTCATCTTAGGTCGTAATGAGTTGGCCTTTAATCAGGATAGTACCACTAGCGGGTGTATAGTGGAGGCACCATAATATTATCATGACTTGATTTTGGGTACGTTCGGATATCTTGCAGGAAAGAATCCGAAGTTTTTTATACTAGGCATATACAAATTTCGAGGATGAAATTCTTTTATAGGGGGAAGTATGTAACACCCCGTATTTTTGAGAATTTTTAAATTACACTTGTCATAATAATTTAATTAAAGTGACAAAAAAAAGTGAATTAAATATATATTAATTATCGAGAAATGAATTAATATTTATGTGTTATTGTATTTACTTGTGTTATAAGTAAATAAAATTGTAGTCTTTTATATTACGCTGTAAGTGGGGAAAATCGACAGGTTGATAACATCTTATTCGAGATGCACGTGTGGGATCGTGTTGGGAATAAGATCATAAATTGAAGATGGGTGACTCGGTTGATGAGTTCTAGCGCACGGTTGATCCAAAATAGATCGAAAGATTTATTTACTAAGTACTGGGATACTTTTTAAAAACTATTTTTTTATCAAAAAGAGGCATTTTATGAACTTAAAATGATTTTTAAAATGCATATAGGCAGACTTTAAAAATTTATTTTTTTTCTCCTACCATCAAACTACATGGCTAAGTCGATCTAACAACATTAGCATGTCGTTATATTGGTCATTAGATGGCCTGATCGAATTTGGATCAAACAACAAATCACTGTTTTGATTTTTGAAAGGAAGTTTCTTTGGTCGTTCAAACGACATCTGAATGTCGTTCAAATGACATGAGGAGGTCATTCAAATGATGTCTGAATGTCATTCAAAATACATGAGGAAGCCATTCGAATGACATGCGCCGCCTCAAATTTGTTTGTTTGCTTATAAATACCTATTTCGTGAAGCTTTTCAATTAAGACTTTTACTTTACGCAAACTGCAGAACTGCTGAAAATAAGTCTTCACCTTTTAGGGCTAAAACACTTTTTACATTCACCAAAATAATCCCATATACTTTTGTGAATCTTCTTTGGAACCCAAACAATTCTGACACGAATTTTATTCTTGTGGAGTGATGTCTCTATACTTGAGGGTATTCACTGCTAAAGGAGGAACTGCAGTTTATGTAATTATCGAGGGAGTCATTACTGGTACAAGGCTACGGTCTTGGTGTGTTTATGTGTAAATTTATTGTAGTGTTTTACTTTTAAGTTTCAATTTACATTTTATTAGTGAAATAAAAGGTCTTTACCCGAAAGGGTTTTCCTGAAATATTGTGATTATGATGGAATGCTTTAATTTGATTAATATCTTGAATCACATAGTTTCAAGTTTACGATTAATTAAAATTTGATGTGGGTTAACATCTAATTAAATAAATTTGAGACACTAAACTGTGGTACACTCTCAAATTGGTATCAGAGATTTTAGCTCGAGTTTTTGCTTTTGAAAATTGGTATTAGAGCGGGTTGCACTAAATTACTGTGTTTGTGACCCCGTGTCTTTAGGTATGACTTTTGGAGGGCTTGATGATTTTATAACAAAATTATTTGAAGGGCCTAATTTTAAATCGCATATGAAGTCTACATTCAAATGATTTTAGAACACAATTGTTTCCTCAATTCAATCCTGTGTCCTTGGAGATTTTAAATTTGTTTGTTAGGATTTTATAAAATATTTTAAATGATTTTGTCTTCTTTTGTTATTTTGGATGAAAAATATTTTTCTCATGACTTCGTCAAAATAAGTTATGGTATGTCGTTCGAACAAGATATGGTACCTCGTTACAACAGGTTCCAACGAACTTTGAATAAATTAACTCGTTGGAGACCTATTTGAATTAGATGCGATACTTAAATCAAATGAGGTTCAAAGTCGTTTGAACGAGCCAATATTTTTTGTAAAATTTGATATATTCCATATTGCTTTTCATCCTTATATCGATGTCAGAAAACCTCCTATAAATAGGAGTGTGGAGAAACAATTTTATTTGAGAATTTTTCATTTCTTTTGAGTTCCCAAACTCTTCCAAAAATCTCTTCGATTTTACCTAAACACTAGTTTACACCCAAATTGTTTAATATTAATATTTAATTTGAAAAAAAAAATTGGATTTTGTTTAGATCATTCCGTATATCCTGCACTTTCACAACTCAAACTATTCAATGGAAGAACTACATCATCGAGAAGTCGTAATGTCTCAAAAAGAACATTAGCAATATAATACAAGAAAATTACAAGATTACATCATTCTCAACATTCTCAAGCAAAGCAAAAATAATGAAGAGAAATCAAGTAAAACATAACATTCGTTCATCCTTTTAAGTTAGACTTATGATAAAAGTTAAAGTCATCAAGAAATATAACTCATCAAATAGTGATCCATAAAACGTCAAAGCTTCATCAACAAAGTCACCAATAACATCAATCTATTCAAGCTTCAAATATCCGAAGACAATTTGAAATTATGCAACATATACAGTTTTTAAACATATGATTAAACTATTAGAGCAAACACTCAACACAGATTAAAAATATATTTCAAAACTTCAAACCAAAAATAGCCAAAAATCCTAAAATAGTCGTTTCCATGTTAAATTAGACGACTATGTTAGACTACATTAAAAATGGATTAAAAAATTGGTACTTATAGTTGAAGCGTAGAGCACAACTAAAAGATTTGAATAATTCAACATAGATTCGAATGTGTCATTCATTTGTGAGGAAAAAAACTTCTAGTTTTTTAGAAAACTCAAACGTATTGTCAGGACGCAAATTTCCAATTGAGTCCTTTGTTATTTTGGCTCAATTTCGGACAAAAACGTTTGAGTCATAGGATAAAGTATTTGGATCACCTTTCAAGCCTATGACATTTTTGTTAAAGACGTAGCGGCAAAGAGTATAAAGCTTCATCATCATGTCGGTTTTGTGACTCGTTTATACGTCATCAACCATAGTTCCATGCTCCCAAGGTATGAATGCATTACATATATATATGAGCTTGGAACAGTTTATATTGGGTGTTAGGTTTTTAAAACTGTGTTTTGTTTTCAGAATGTTTTCCGTTAAAACGTATATATATAAAGTATACAAAAGTTTATGGGCTTAAAAAGAATTTTTGAACCACAAGTCGTTCGAACGAGATTGCCAACGACTTCCCATTATGGCATACTGGAACTTCGTTCGAAATGTCTTTCGAACGAGATTGTCGTTCTAACGAGATTTCTAACGAGATTCTAACGAGTTCATTCTGTAACTTCGTTAGAAGACTCGTTCGAACGAGAATGTCGTTCGAACGAAATGTCGTTCGAACAAGATGCCAGGCGGGAACAGTTTTAAGCAGTTTTTCTCCCACTCCCCCACTTGTTTCTTAACTGATTTTTCTCAGACTTTATTATGTGCGGGAATCACTTTTGATTATCTATCTTTTTCATATCCTACTAACTCCTAGAGAGTGTTTTGAGAGTAAAATCAAAGAGGGAAAAAGATCATGTTTTGAGTGTGTTTTTATTAAAGAGAAAAATATACATCACTCTAGTTTACACCCAATTGTTTATTTCTTCCAAGTTCCCATATTCATATATCTTGCTTGGAGTTTGGCACTGGGTTCATCTTTTCCATTCAAAGAGAAGTTTCGGGTTTTCTTCTACATCCCATAAAGAAAGAAGAAGAGTTTTTGTTGCGGCATTACCCACTTGGAGAAAGGCTCCTTGTTCGGGTGACGGTGACCATACAAAGTCCGATCGGTGGACTCCGAGACCGCGGTGGAGCTCTGTGGTTATCCTCTAGGAAGAGGTATCTACAAGAAGAAGCTTCGGGGCTTGAAAGGGATCGAGTCGTGTGTTATAAGCCTTTCTATCTTGTATTTGTAAATTCCGTATCTAGTGGATTTGAGGCTAGGGCCGTCCGAGGTTATTTCCCGTCTTGAGTTTTTCCTCGTACATCGCGGCGTAGTGGATTAATTATTTTATTTTATCTTTTGCAAAATCACCTAGAACGCATGTTTAGGTAAAAAGATAAAATTGGTTAAATCACTATTAATTTAATTTGGTGGATAATTAAATTTGGGTAAGGTTTATTTAATTCAAGTCAGTTGCTAATTGGTTTGGACTAACTTTGGAATATTGATAATTATGACTTAGGCAAATTCTAGGACTTGAATTAACTGGTTTAAGTGAAATTAATATTTGTGTGTGTTTTATTAATTTTCACTTGTGTTTAATTTTAATTTGAAAAGGAAATTAAAATTTGGTAATTCGTTTGTTTTATGACCCATCATCTAACGCTTCTGCATCTCGTGTTTCATAAAAGGAAATATATTTTAATTAAGAAAAATTAAAAAGGGGAGGCCATCCAGGCGACTACAAATTGGTATCAGAGCCAGAGCGATAAATTATTTCGTTAAGATCCTTTAAATAATTTTTGACTAAAATGGAATTTTCCCCGTTTTCAAAATTTCCTATTTTCGATGGTTCAAACTACGTGTATTGGAAAGCGCGAATGAAATCGGCACTAAAATCTATCGATGAGAGAGTTTGGATGTCTGTTGTTGACGGATGGTCCCCACCAACTCATTTAATTGAAAATGAACGTGTTCCCAAACCGACCGATAGATGGACTGAAAATGAGTTTAAAATTTCAAATTTCAATTCCCGTGGTTTGAATGCCTTGTTTAGCGCTGCCACACCGGATGAATTCCGACCATATTACGACATGTGAGACCGCTAAAGAAGCTTGGGATATTTTACAAGTAACTCGTGAAGGTACTAGTGTCGTTAAAGCTTATAAACTCCAAAACCTCACCACTCAATTTGAAACTATCAAAATAAAGGATAATGAAACTTTTGATGAATTTTATGCTAGACTTTCCGATATTGTCAATTCATCTTTTAACATGGGAGAGAAAATACCCGACAACCGAGTTGTAAAGAAAATTTTAAGGTCCCTTCCCAATAGATTTATTCCAAAAGTGACCGTTTTAAATTCTTTACCAACTTTAGCCTCTACGAAATTAGAAGAGCTTGTAGGTGATTTACAAACCTATGAACTAGACATGTTTCCCTCTAAAACTGAAAAGAAAATTGAAAAGGGCGTTGCATTAAAAGCCCGAAAAGAGGTCAAACTAGTAGTAAAGAGCGAGAGTGATAGTGACTCGGAAGACATGGCTTTGTTTGCTCGTAAATTTAGAAAATTTCTTAAATTTAACAAAGATAAATTTAAAAATGATTTTAAGAAATTTGAAACTTCTAAGTATGAAAAAGCCGAGAAGATCCCTAAACCTATTAATGAAAATTTAAATAGGGACGAGTCTAATAGGTGTTTTGGTTGTGAGGGTTATGGCCATAGGGCTTCTGAGTGCCCCACTAAACTAAGGAAAGAGGGTAAACGACTCATTTCATATAATGCAACCCTTAGTGATAGTGATAAGGAAGAGGGACCCGATTCCCCCACTAAGCCATATTTTGTGGCTTTTATGTCTAGTCGTGTGAGCACCGAAAGTGAATCTTCTCATGAAGATACTCAAACTCATGACACTTCCGAGGTCAAAGTTTTTTATTCCCTTATTTTTTATGATAGTGAGAGTGGAGAAGAAAGAGAGAGGGAAAATGAAGAAGAGTTCAATGTGAGTGAACTTCAAAATGCTTTTCAAGAACTTTATAAAGAATTTATTAAATTGAAAAGAGCTAATTTGAAGTTAGAAGCTAGTTTAAGAGAGAGTGTCAAGGTCGTTGATGAAAATGCTTTAATAGAAGACCTTAGGACACGTGAGAGGACTCTTCAAGAGAAACTTGAATATGTAGAAGGCGAGAGAGATAGCCTTAGAGGTTTAATGGAATCTTTAAAAAAGGACCTTCTTTCTTTTGAAGAGCTAAATTCTTTATTAGAGTCTAATATTTTAGAATTGCAAAATAAATAAAAAGACTCTAGTAATATCAAATTTAATTTGGAGTGTCGTTCGGAAAAATTAGATAAAATCTTAGTAACGGTCCAAATTAAAAATGACATGTGTGGTTTAGGCTTCAATACTTGTAATGAATCTACTCTTAAAGCCAAAACCAATGTTTTAGGAGAATCTACTAGGAAAGCTTTTAGAGATCACTCCGTAGGTAAATCTTTTCGACATGTTTTTACGTGTACACATTGTGGTCGAAAAGGTCATCATTGGAAATTTTGTTTTGATCTTAAACGAATTTCTAGAAAATCCCAACGTAAAGAAACCAATGTATTTAAAATTCCTACACCCCAAGATAGTCATTCTTCATTAATTTGGGTTAGGAAATCCGACTTGGTTGCGTTGCAAAAAAAGGTTTTTGATTCTCATTTACTTTAACATTATTTCTCCCTTGCTAAATCTAAAGGATGAATGTGTTAGTGTTTGCATACTTTAGCGTTTGTACTTCATGCTATATTCACATGCTAAATGTATGCTTGTTTAATCATTTTCTAGTTTATGTCCCATGTTTAATCACATGCTAGAATAATGATTTTTGTTTATCTTTTGTATTTTATTTCTTCATTTTGTTTGCATTAAATGAAAAATACAAAAAGATTTTTGTTTATCATTTGGGTTTTATCTCTCGATAATCTAAGCTTAATGAAAAATTCAAATGATTTTTGTTTGTCTTTTGAGTATATATTTTTTATTTTTGGTTAAAAATGTCAAAAACTCAAAAAGATTTTATTTTTGTGTGTATTTTGGTTTGAGACACTTTAAGTGGCGTATATTTGTGTTTGAATCCCATCTTTTATGCTCTCATGTGGCTAAAACTTTTGGTTGAGATTATCAATCCTTATTATGTTCTTTACCATGCTTACATGGAGTAGTTGGATTTTGTATTGATTAAATGGATTTTATTTTTATATGCCTTTATTCACACATGCACGAGCTCCTTTGAATTTTTAACTTCATATGTATATTTGAGCTATGTGAGGTGTTCTCCTTCCAATATTGTCATCTACATATTTGTGACTTAGGAGGACTAGTGCATGTCAAAATCCGTTGCACGTGAGATTTGTGTGAAAAATGAAAACATGATAAATATAAATGTGCACAGGGAAGGGATCCGAAAGGACTAAGTGATCCTTTGCGATAGTAAGCCACCGTCTTGAATGGACCTAAAAGAAATACGTGGTCCAAAGGCCTAAAAACAAAAAATATGGCATTAAAAAGAAAAATAATTTCCAAGGCCTATGTTTGATTGATATATTCATTCAAAATTAATATAAATGCTTATTGAGGGAGATTGGATGGTATATCAACGATTTTCACAATGTCCGTTTATCCTAGTTGCGTATTTCATGTCATGACTCTATTGGTTTGTAGAATCATCAATATGCTAGGCTTGTATGCATTGTGTATGTTTGCTCATTGAGTTCAATCTATATTGTCACATGAGGTTATATTTAAATGTGATGAAGTTTGCAATCAAATAAGAACTCCGTGAGCATGTTTTTAAGTGATTGGGTCTAAATTTAATTGTTGCTAGTTCACACCCCTACACTTTCGTTTCCATATGACAAATTTTTGCCATACGAGTGTGCAAACTTATTGTATTTTATGTCATGTGTGTGTTTATATATCTATATATATGTGCGTGTGCATTCTTGATATATTTATAGTCCATATATATATATGATATTTTGTTTTGCCTTTGCCTTGCTTTCTAGTCATTCTATTCTTATACTTTAGTTTTGGTATCTATCTTTGATTAGTTATGCTTTTGTTTCCCATATGCTTTCATATCTTATGACTTTAAGCTTCAACATGCTTTTATATTTGTTCTTTATCCTTTGCCTATTCCTGAATAAAAAGGGGGAGAATGATAGGGAGAGTAATGGTAAATGGTATCTTATCCTATTAGAATCTTATCTAAGTTTAGGAGATTTAACTTAAGGGGATTAGCTAACTTCTTGGGTTAATCATTTTGATAAAGGGGAGAATGAATTTTAGGGGAGTATTTATTTTAATTGCTTTAAATAATTTGATATTTACTATGCATTTGATGAGTTTGCTTAAGTGTGCAGGAATTCTTCTAAAGAGGCATCTTTCAATGGCAAAGAGTTTGATCCTTTGGTTGAGTCAAGTTTGGGTGGGTTATGTTTTGAGTCTAGTAGAGCTTGGCGGCCCTTTAGGATTTTTGTATAGTTTTTGTCCCGGAATAGCCAAAGGGGGATATTTGCGAGGACACAAATTTCCAATTGGGTCCTTTGTTGTTTTGGCTCAATTCCGGACAAAAACATTTGAGCCATAGGATAAAGTATTTTGATCACCTTTCAAGCCTATGACGTGTTTGTTGAAGACGTAGCGGCAAAGAGTATAAAGCTTCATCATCATGTCGGTTTTGTACCTCGTTTATACGTCATCAACCATAGTTCCATGCTCCCAAGGTATGAATGCATTACATATATATATGAGCTTGGAACATTTTATATTGGGTGTTAGGTTTTTAAAACTGTGTTTTGTTTTCAGAATGTTTTCCATTAAAACTTATATATATAAAATATATAAAATTTTCTGGCCTTAAAAAGAATTTTTGAATATTCTGTGAGTTCGTTCGAAGTGTCTTTCGAACGAGATTGTCGTTCGAACGAGATTGTCGTTCGAAGAATTTTTGAATATTCGAAGTGTCGTTCGAACAAGATTTTCGTTCGAACCACAAGTCGTTCGAACGAGATTGCCAACGACTTCCCATTATGGCATACTGGAACTTCGTTTGAAATGTCGTTCGAATGATATTTCGTTCTAACGAGATTTCTAATGAGCTTTTAACGAGTTCATACTGGAACTACGTTAGAAGACTCATTCGAACAAGAATGTCGTTCGAACGAAATGTCGTTTGAACAAGATGCCAGGCGGGAACAGTTTTTGGCAGTTTTAAGCAGTTTTTCTCCCACTCCCCCACTTGTTTCTTAACTGATTTTTCTCAGACTTTATTATGTGCGGGAATCACATTTGATTATCTATCTTTTTCATATCCTACTAACTCCTAGAGAGTGTTTTGAGAGTAAAATCAAAGAGGGAAAAAGATCATGTTTTGAGTGTGTTTTTATCAAAGAGAAAAATATACATCACTCTAGTTTACACCCAATTGTTTGTTTCTTCCAAGTTCCCATATTCATATATCTTGCTTGGAGTTTGGCACCGGTTTCATCTCTTCCGTTCAAAGAGAAGTTTTGAGTTTTCTTCTACATCCCATAAAGAAAGAAGAAGAGTTTTTTGTTGCGGCATTACCCACTTGGAGAAAGGCTCCTTGTTCGGGTGACGGTGACCATACAAAGTCCGATCGGTGGACTCCGAGACCGCGGTGGAGCTCTGTGGTTATCCTTTAGGAAGAGGTATCTACAAGAAGAAGCGTCGGGGATTGAGAGGTATCGAGTCGTGTGTTGTAAGCCTTTCTGTCTTGTATTTGTAAATTCTGTATCTAGTGGATTTGATGCTAGGGCCGTCCGAGGTTGTTTCTCGTCTTGGGTTTTTCCTCGTACATCGCGGCATAGTGGATTAATTGTTTTATTTTATCTTTTGCAAAATCACCTAGAACGCATGTTTAGGTAAAAAGATAAAATTGGTTAAATCAATATTAATTTAATTTGGTGGATAATTAAATTTGGGTAAGGTTTATTTAATTCAAGTCATTTGCTAATTGGTTTGGACTAACTTTGGAATATTGATAATTATAACTTAGGCAAATTCTAGGACTTGAATTAATTGGTTTAAGTGAAATTAATATTTGTGTGCGTTTTATTAATTTTCACTTGTGTTTAATTTTAATTTGAAAAGGAAATTAAAATTTGGTAATTCGTTTATTTTATGACCCATCATCTAACGCTTCCGCATCTCGTGTTTCATAAAAGGAAATATATTTTAATTAAGAAAAATTAAAAAGGGGAGGCCATCCCGGCGACTACACGTAACATTTATTCCTTTTCAATCAACAACTAGGTTTTTCCTCCATAGTTTATATGACACTCTAAACATCATTTTTATGCACAAAACAACTCACCAACAACAACCAAACATCAATACGTACTTATAACATTGAACCTGAATAAAAACTTCAATGACATTTCAGAAGAAAATAAAACAATATTCAAAGTCTCACTGTTGTCATTGAGCAATCATTAAAATGTTCGAGGTATTTCATTAAAATGAACTTTGTCTTAGGGTTTTTTCTTCAAAGTTCAATTTCAAGATCTTTTTTATTGTAAGGTTCATTGCATCTTCTTGGTGTTGTGTCGTGGCTACTATGAGTCACAAAAGGAGGTAGTGTCATCGGTCATATTCATTTACTGTTTGTCAAGGAAGTAGGTAATTCCTTTTATATAATCGGTTTCAAGGTGTGATAGATCCTTGTAAATTTTGGTTCCACCCAAAGAATCTGAATGTAATGAAGTTGTATCATCTTAAGTGTGGACGGAGGTGAGAATAAACGGCATAAATAACATTGGTTTGGAAAGTATCTCTAACTCTTTCATTATCATTTCTATTATTGTTCAATTAATTTCTTAAACACATTGACTACTCGTATTTCAATCACGTAAAAGAAAATTCTTATTTGTCAATGATCTTATATAAAACCCAATTCACCCCCTTGGGCATTTCCAGGCCAACAATTTTAAGCTTTCTAAATGATGTTTAAGTTTCCATAAGAATACATTTACATTTGTTTTTTGTATTCTTGTTACTGGTTTATATAAATTATGTTTTTTTATCTTTTTTTATAACACCCCCTATTTTTCACATGTTAGGTTTCCAATCTAATATGCCAAGATAGGAAATGTCATTAATTTTATACCATGTTAAGCATCAATGATAAATAATGTAAACTAAAACAATCCACAAAACTAAGTAAAAGAAGTCAATAAAATGAGATAACATATAAAGTCTTAAGTAACTGAATTAATAAATTGAATAAGTCTCCACAATAATCAATGTCTCAACTAAACAAATTAAATGAGATAAACAAATTTGGAACCCAACGTGGGACCATAATAAAATCATTGAATAAATATACTGGAGAGTCTAACTGAGATGAAATAAACATCCTACATCCGAGGATCAATAGCTTAATAATCAAAACACGACAAGTTAGACCTCTTAGCACTACTAATCAAACTTAGGAACACTAGGAAAAGAAATTTGGAGGAAAACATAGTGGGCCAGATGCCATATTTATAACACCCCGTATTTTTTAGAACTAGATTTAATTAATTAATTAAAATGATTCACAAAAGAGAAATTTGAATTTAATAAGAAAAGATTTAAACACATCGTGCCATATTTCTTGCCATGCTTAGTCTTAAAAGTCCAAGGGATCTCAATAAGTATGGATGCATTCTAGTTGGATCCCTGGATATTCAATTGGGTGTATATTTTAAAATTATTTGAGGCCATTTCGTAAAAAGGATTTTAAAGAAAATTTGAGTTTTATTATAGTCGTTCAGACGAGTTTTTTCCCTATTTAAATGAATACCTTAAATCCATCCAAAAAACATTTTGACTAGTTCAAACGATTTGTATATTTTTGTTTAAATGAACATTGAAAGAGGATCAAATGAGATTTCTCTGACTTATAGAAGATTTTTGTTCGAAGTTATTTGAAGTCTATTCAAATGAGTTATGGTAGGTCGTTCGAACGAGATCTATTTGGCTCGAATGAAATGTGTAGCCTTGTTTGAACGACCATGTGTTTATCATCCGAACGAGTTACATCATTTTTTGTGGCACCTTAATTTTTGAGTTTCTATAAATCGGAGTGTTGGCAAATTTTTTTATTATGACTTTTTGAGAATTTTTTTCTAAGAAATATAAAAAAGCCTCCAAATCTTAGTTTCACCCAATTATTTTTTATATCAAAGTTTCATCTAAATATTCTTGTTTGAGATCTCTGGTTTGGCATCAACGTTTATTTACTCTTCATCTTTGCTGAGTATTTTTAAATGTGTTGGAATCCATGTGTTTGAAGCGTTGGAATTCGTCTTCGATCTATTGATGGTTTGTTGACCCAAGATCGATGGATACCAAGGCATGTGAGGGTCACATGTTTTGTAAGTGAGTGGGTGGATTCCCGTGTATTGTGGTGAAGAAAGTCAAACGAACGAAGATGCGTTAGGGATTGAAGGGAGTCGAGTTGGTTGTGTAAGTCATATGTCATCCTTATGTAATTCTTTTTTTTAGGGATGATGGACAGGAACCCTATAAATTTATTATAATTTAATGGTGAAAAATCCTTTCCAATGGCTCTTATAAGCACTAATAAAAATTTAAAAGATAGAAATTTGGAGATCTATAAATATGCCCAATACAAAACTTAAGTCAAATAAAAATTGGAGGTTTATAAGTACCTCCATTATAGTATAATTGAGGCTAGACCCAACTTGTCTAATTTGAGGAGACATTTAATAATTGTGGGAAAAAAGTATAAATTGTGGAAAGTTTAAAATTTTAAAGAAGAAGATGCTAGATTAGCCGGACCGTATTCTACTGAGTTGGATTCCCTCAATGAATGAGATATTTGAAACTTTGATTCTTCAATGGTCCTCTAAGACTCTTTAATGAAATTTTTAATTTTTTAAGGAGGTTTCCAGTTCCTTTGATCTTGTTCACAATATCTATAGAATTAGACTCTATATGGACTTGGCTGAAACCTTTGGACTTGCATAATTAAATTCCTATATCATAGTGAATTTGTGTGGCTGGGTCATCCAATGTTTTTTTCGTCGTGGGTTTTCCTCATACATCGTTGTGTTGTGTGATTGGTTATTTTACACTTTATTATTCACCTAGATGTGTGCTTGGGGCAAGATAAAATTTGGCTTATGATTTTTCACAACACAAGTTTAATTAGTGCAAAGTTAACATTGGTTTAATTAATTTTGAAAAAAATTTAATAATTTGTGTGTGTTTGACTATCCAAATAAACGTTTAGCTCAATCGTATTTTCAAATTGGTATCATATCGGGTGCACTAAGTTATTGTGTTGATAACTATTTTTGTGTTGTTTAGGGTTGTCTGTTTATCTCTCTCTCGTTGTTTGTTTAATTCTTTCTATGGATATTGAAAGTTAGGAGTTATCTGATATGTTTAACAATGACAAAGATTTTGATATTCAAGAGGAGTTTAATGAGCTTCATAATCGTGATGAAAAGTTAATTCGTTTGAATTTGAAGTTTGAAAAAAGGGTTAAAATTCTTAAAAAATAAAATTTATGTTTAAAAGATGAAATTTATTTTTTATTAAATGTTCAAACTCAAAGTGATACCCTTCGTGTGAATCTCATGGACACTAACTGTGATTTTTAAAATTTAGGAGTGTCCAAGAAATAGAGTGAGTCTAGAGTTCGTGTCTTGAAAAGTGGGTTAGAGGACTCTAAGAATTTTGAGGCTACGGTAAAAGATTGTGTCGTCTAAGAGAATGATAAATTACTTGATTATTTAAGGTCACATGAAAAGAGTCTTAGGGATAAGTTCTCCTATATTGAGGGGGAGCGAGATAACCTTATTGGAATTGTTGAAATTATGAAGGAGTCCCTATAGGTTGAAGAGTCAATTTTTTTATTGAGGCTAGAATTTTGAAATTAGAAGATAAATTAAGTGACTCAAGTCGCACTCGTATTAGCTATGATGATACGAATACTTCCGCTACTAAAAAATAAGATCATGTGCTTAAGAGTGTAAAACGTTGCGAAGGACTTTTGAAAAGATCAACCCAAGGGTAGTATTACTCATTTTTACACCTTCTTTGGTAGGAAAATCTTAGAAGATGTCCTAGGAAGTCTAGATCCCATGTCACCATGGTTTCGAAACCTAAGACATTAAGAATTCATCTATTTGGCTTAAGAAATTGTTTTTGGAGATATTACGTATTAGACTTATTGACCATTATAGGCTTCCATATGATTCACCACATGCAACATCTTACGTCTGATTATGTCTACGTATATTTCATACATGAGTATTTATGTTTCATGTATTATGTTATTATTAGTTGTATGGTGTTTGAGTCTTTTGTATTTTGATTTTTCATGTATTGGGTTTTATTGAGAAAATACAAAAAGTTTTTGTTTATCTTTGAGTTATTTTGAAAAATATTTAAAAACCCCAAAAGTTTTTTGGGTTTGTTTGTGTATTTTGGTTTTACACATTTTGTGTGGCATATCAGTGTGCTTGAATCCAAAATGTTCCATATTTCCATGCAGCTGGAACATTTGATTTTGATATACAATGCTTATGTTTTTTCTTAATCATGCTTTAATGGAGTTGTTAGAATTTTATTTTCTTAATGGATTAACCTTATATATGCCTTCACATGCACTTTTCATGAGCTATTTTGGATTTTAACTGCTTATGTTGGATGAGCTAAGTGAGGTGTTCTCATATTAATCTTATCATGTCATATCTATATAATTAGGGGATTCGTGCATGTATGAACCATTTTCGGAGAGTTTGTTTTTATTTGAAAAATATGAGAGTGCAATGGAAGAGGTCTACGGGGGGAACAAATCTTATTTGCGTGAGAGGTCACCAAGGCCATATTTTAGAAACTGAAGCTTCAAAATTGATATTTTCAAAAGAAAAGAGAGATAATGCTTATTTTTAAGGTGATAAGTTAGAGATCAATGGGTTTTCACAATGTTTCCTAGATAATCTAATTGTTTGATGCTACTTGAGAATTATCAAGATTTTTAAGCTAGTGTGCATTGTGTATCTTTGTGCTTTACAAGTTATTTATTAGTCACTTGAGGCTAAAATGAAGTTTGATTAGTTAATGCGGTCAAATAGAACTCCTTGGACATATTTTGAGTGATTAGGTAATTTTTCTTTTATAAATAGCTCATGTGTCTTCACTCCGTACCATATTATTCCAGACAGATTGATGCCATGTGAGTGTAGAAAGCTTATGTGTTTTGTGTCTTTTGTGGTGTTTTATACCTATATATTATTATACATCGTTAGTGTATGAGTGGTTATAGATATGGTATGTTTGTTTTTTATTCTTTGCAATAAATTTAATCCTTGTTTGCCACATGTTTCATTATCCATTCAAATTGGCATGTTTTATGATCATATTGGTATCTTTTGTTACATGTTTACATTCAAATTTTATGCTTCAAATTTTTCATCAAAATTAGTATCATATGTTTTATTGTATGGATTATTTGTACTTTTTTTCTGGGTTTATACGCCATTGACCATTTTTACTTCACATCATTGCATGATATAGTTACTTCCTTTATATTCCTTTGTGTTACATTTAGGAGGAGAATTTGTCTATATTTCTCATCTTTATCTTTATCTATTCGTGAATAAAAATGGGGAGAATATTTACCTTAGGGGGAGACGTCTTACCTTGTGTGGATGTAGCTTAACATTAGCTTTCAGATATGTTTGGACAAGGTGAGGGTTTTTCATACGCAGATTTATATTTGTTATATATTCTCTTTTAATTTTAAAGGTGTGTTTAAGTTTGCATATTTGCAACACTACGACAAAATTTTCACAACAGAAAAGCTACTCAACGTTTTCCGCATTCAAGTGTCCTTACTTTTTTCCTTCTGGGTTAGGGATTGAGTTTTTATAGAGCTTGATGGACCATAGTTTTTTTTTTTAGTTTTGTCCCGGAATAGACAATTATAAGGACAAATTGCCAATAGAGGAAATTTATATATATATTGGCTTAATTCCGATTGGACAAAACTTGTTTAAGTCATAGGTTAGGACTTGAATTTTTTATCCTTTAATCCTATGATGTGTGTGATTGAAAACTAGAGTGGTCAAGTTAAATCATAAACATCATCATGCTGTGTTTTGTGACAAGTTTCATTTTCGAAGTCCGTCGGATCTCAAGAGGTATGGATCCATTTTAGTCTATTTTTGGATATTCATTTGAGTGTTTGTTTTAAATTTATTTGAGGCCATTTTCTTAAAAGGATTTTATAGAAAAATTGAGTTTTGTTACAGTCCTTTGAACGATAATTTTTCCTTTTCAAGCAAATTTCTTGAAGTCGTTCGAATGACATTTTGACTGCTTCAAACGAGTTGTATATTTTTATTCAAATGAGCATCGAACAAGGATCAAACGAGATTTCTATAATTTATAGAAGATTTTTTATTATTGGTCATTTGAAGTCTGTTGAAATGAGTTGTGGCAGATCGTTCGAACGAGATCTTTTCAGTTTGAACAAATTTTTCAACTTTATTTAAACGAACCTATTTTTCTCGTTCGAATAAGTTGCCTCATTTTTTAAGTAACCTCAATTTTTGAGTTTTCTATAAATAGTGATAAGGGTCCTTATGTGTATGTGCTTTAGGCAAAGGACAATCTTTTTAAAATTTTCTCAATTTTATTACGCACCAAATATGGGAACCAATTTAATTAACCCAATTTTATCTTTTTAATCGAAAAGATGCATATAGTGAGATTAAACACTAAGGAAAACCACTAAGGGGAAAATCCTTGGACGGCCCAGGCCAGACAATCACTATGATATGGTTTTATAAACATAGAAAGCAAACTTATACAATTACTCGATCCCACAAGCCTTGACGCTCTTCTATCTTCAACCACTTATATACAGTGCAAATTTGGAATCTACCTACGTCAGGTCCATAACACACGAGTCCATGTATGCCTTGGTTTTCACTGATAAAACCTCAGTAACCGTCTATGATTTGGAACATGGTGTCCACCGTTTCTTCACTATAATCATCACGTACGGATTCCACCATATGAAAACAGTTCTTCTAATAATGGAAGAATCAAACCACAAGTAAAAACCCAGATCACTATAACATAAGGATTATGTAAACTCGGATCTTGAAACAGGTAGGATGTTTTTGTTTTATCTTTGGAAAACCTTTGAAAACAAATTACAAAAAACGTATATCTTTTTTTCTGTCCTGCACACGTTTTTCTGAGTCAAAGACGCCTTAAATAATAAAACATAATATTTTGAGGTGGTGCATCGTTCGAATGTGAAACAGAAGTCATTCGAACGAAATGTTTATCTCGTTAGAACGAGTATACAATCTCATTTGAATGAGAGTACAATCTCATTTGAACGAGGGATAAAATCGTTTGAACCAAGAAAATGTAATCCTTTGTTCATATAACTCTAAACTCGATTTAACTCAGAAAAAATTTATAAAGACCATTTTAAAAACAGTTTTAAATAAAATAACATCCTTATAAAAAAATTATAAGAACTATAAACCATTATGCATTTATCCCTGAGAGAATTTCAAAAATCCATGTGAAGACTTAAAATGTGAACCAAAAATGCGGTGTGATCTATCTTTGAAGCTTGGGAACTACGTCTTTATCATAACGTCATATGATTGAGGGAATCACGACACATAACGACTATCCAATTACTCAAAGTTGTTTTGTTCCGGAATAATGCCAAGACATATAAATTGACACTATTTAGAAATTTATCCTTACAAATTAGAGTGTTGACAACTTATTTTATTGATAGGTTTTGCAAAAAATATTTTCTAAAAAACATCTAAGAGCTTCTAACTTTAGTTTCACTTAATATTTTTTGAGATCCAATTTTCATCTAAATATAGTTATTTGAGATATTTTATTTGGCACCAACATTTGTTTAGTCTTCACCATTGTTGAGTATTCTTTACATGCAGTGGACTTTGTGTGTATTTTTATTTGAAGCGGTGGACTCCGTGTTTGATCCCTTGATAATTTTCTGAGCCAAGATTAGTGGATACCGAGACGTGTGAGGATAAGACATTATGGTAGTGCGTGGGTGAATTAATGTTTATCATTTTGAAGAAGGTCGAAGGAACGAAGATGCATCAGGTCTTGAAAGGACTCGAGTCGATTGTGTAAGTCTTCTGTCATCTCTGTGTAATTCCTATATTATAGTGAATTTGCATGGTTGGTCCAACCAAATTTTTTCCAATAATGGATTTTCCTTGTATATCGGCATATTGCGTGTGCGGTTATTTTACTCTTGCTTATTCACTTAGATTCATGTTAGGGCAAAATGAAATTTGGCCAATTATTTTTCACAACACAAGTTTAATTGGTGAAAAGTTACAATCAATTTGATTAATTTTGATAAAAATATTAAAAATTGGTGTGTTTTTTACTATCCATATAAACCCTTAGTGTAGTCGCATTTTCACACATGTAATCAAAATTATAAAAATATGGAATAAAAGAATACGACTTGGGATAGAGAATGTAATAATGGTAGAATTGGTATATGTAAAAATATTGATATCATTGGCATTACTATGTTACATACTTGAATTTATATTATTTATAGATGGTGTTCTTTAAGTATGGGACTAGAGAATGGTCACTTTTACAATTGATCATTTCCTAGGTATGGAACTAAAGAACGTTTATGGCGTTGGGTATTTCCTATACATGGGAATAAGAGATAGGTGTTATTTTGTTGATAATCTAAGTGAGGAACTAGGGAATGATTTATCACTTTGGGTATTTCTAGGTATAGGACTTGGGATACATTTGGTTTTGATTATCTCTCGGTACGAGATAAGGGGTGGCTTAGTTTGTAATACCTAAGTGTTTTGGTGCCAAATGATAAATAATGAGAATGCAATAAAATAATGAGAATACGATTAATATCAAATACAGTAACAAGTATTAGATATTAATGGATTATGGTGTCATTGTATGTTCGGGTGTATATTGGTTGGCTACATTGTATATGTGGGACCTATATTGGCTTGTCTGCTTTAACAGGATTTTGGGGGCTTTAAGGTATTATTGGGTCTAGTGTTTACTGGCTATGATAATATGTGTGGCACCAAGGCAAACTACTTTTATGTGCGATGATAGGGTTGACTAATTACTATAATATGTGTGGGATCCAGACAAATCTTATTATACTGATAGGAATTATGTGGAGATATATCACGGTGTGTGCGGGTGACATTATGGGTCGTCGAGCAATAATGGTGTACAAATTGGTGATGAGATGAGTTCGTTGTCACATTATAGTTTGTGTAGGGTTGTATTGAAGACAAATTTGCTATAATGGTGTCACAATCGATATATATATATATATATATATATATATATATATATATATATATATATATATATATATATATATATATATATATATATATACACACACACCTCCCATCAAGATAAATACCTATTAAATACCCATTTTTTAAAAATAGTTAAAAAATATATTTTTAACCAAATTTGGTATACATGATCTGCATAATGAGGAGATCATCTATAACAAATTTTATACAAAAATATAACTTGGATAAATACGTACATTTTTAACCATCAAAACTTGTAATCGTCATCTCAGCCACTTATAATTTTTATTTTAGGATGATTTTTTTATATAGATTATCTCCTCATTATGGAGATCATATATACCAAAATTTGTTGAAAACTAAATTTTTATAAAAAATTTAAAACGGGGTGTGTTCATAGGTTTGTGTTGGGGTTTATTCTTAAAACTATGTGAAGAACATTTTATTATTGCTTAATAAATGATTGTTTTATTCATTTTCAAATGAGAAACAAGTTTGTGAGAATATTTTATTTTTTTAAATATTTTGTTTAACATAAATATCAGTCAATAGAGCTTAGTAGGAATTCTAGTGAATTGGCTTCGGGTTGATCACAAGGAGATTGAAAATTTAGCTCTAACACTATTAAAAAGTACACAACCTATATAAGGAGTTGATATCCTAGCGGAACAGTTGCAATGAAATCCTAGTAGTTTATCTCAAATTATGAAAAGATGTATGACAATTTGAGAACTTGTGGGATAGTTTAACAGACGATTATGACGGGTACAAATCAGGAATGTATTGCACAAGACCACCCATGAGATTTGAGTCTAAGGGTTGTCTTGATTAGACTGTCTCAACCTCTCTCCATTTGCAAATGGTGCATAGATTCATTATCCCGAGAATTACGAGGATTGGAATGATTATCTGATTGTTTCTTTGATTTCTATGGATGCGATTAAATTTTAGATTGAAACAAATAATCCTCGTATATTGGGTGATGGTTATATAAGCAAGTCTGAGATCTTAATTCGGAGAAATCAGTGTCATGGGATACCTTGGATTGCGATATCCCTCTGATAGACTTATGAGATTTATTTCAACATGTAAACTTGATCAGTGGATTATTTGTAATTCGATGGAGTAGAAAATAAATTAAGTCTGAGAACCAAAGAATTGATTAAATGATGGGTAAAGTCAATTAACGGAAAATTGATTTAACCAAACGGGTATCGGAAGCTTAACGTGGGGAATCATATTATGTAACATTATTAACTTTTTAAATAGACCTCATTACATCTGAGTGATATCTAAGATAATTAAATTTGAGTGCAATTATAATTATTTAGTGTAATTTATTATGATTAAATAAATAATGAAAATAAAGTACGTTTAATGTAATTTGGTATTTTTGATTATTTATTTGGAAGCTTATTTAATTATTTGTATATGATCCCTTATGTATTCCATCTATCCTACCAGTTAGGGCTAGACTCTCAAGTAACCAATTTGTATCAAGTTCACTTTTTGTACTTGAATATAAAGGTGTGGAAAGGGATTTTAATCTTTATTATTTATTATTATTGTAATGACTTGGATATGATTATGACAAACCATGTTTAAATCATGCTTACAATATGGGATTGGGATACTGTGTTATTAGAATATATAATGTTAAGTTATTCTGTTTAGTCTAATCCTACCTTCATAACTTATGAAATATTGAATTAGTCACAAACACAACTTTGTGAAGTCTTCAGTAGGAATGTTCAAGTTCGGGACTAGTTTTGGTCACTATAATATGATAATTCACTTGAGGTGAAAACTAGATAGTTTTAGATATATGATTTAAGTTTTTAAAACAATAAACGGTATGTAAAAAAAGGGTACGAGGAAGGAGTTATGCTAAAATTACGAACAGGGGGTAAAGTAGTCATTTAGCTTTAAAGAATGTTTTGTCTTATATAGCGACACATGTCATATTTCAATTGGACAAAGGGGAGATGAATTGTCCCGACTTATAACTCTTGAAATAAGCTCTTCCTTCAGCATATTTCAGAAATTAATAGTTTTAGCCTAAGGTGAGAGAGTCGCAAACATCGGAAGAAAAAAGTGAGGAGAAAAATTGAAGAAAAATCCGTAGAAAATACGTAAGAGTCCCTAAGGTAAGGTTAACCATAAATCTTGTTATATTTTTGGATTTTGTGATTGAAATGATATAAATCATCATTTCATTACTAAAATTCCATGTCTTTAGGTATACTTATGAATAGATGCGAGTTTAAGAAAAGTTGAATGTGTAAATCATGCATATTGCTTTAATTGGAAACCTTGTGTATTCAAACTCCTATATCTTTTTGTATATTTTTTGGAATTGAATCATTCTAGTTGCATATAAAAATAGACTCAAATATGTATAAAGCATCCAAAAATTATGTGAAAATACCAAGAAATGAATCTTTGGTGGTAGTTTGAAGTTCAGGTATACAATCTGCCCCAAAGGTGAAAGTATTCACACTAGGTGTTCGATGTTTTGCTTGACATAGAAAATGAACCTTAAAAATTATTAAGCTTTAATTTTGTATTTTTAAATATATTTTTGGATGTTGGGTGAAATATCACAGTAAGTTATGAAGTAGAAAATTTATGAAAATTCCTGGAAGTTGACTGAACGATTAAAAAGCCTATAGGGAATATTTGCTTTGTAATAAAGAGATGGACACATCTTGATCTAGGAAACTTGAAATGATGTTTTTTCCTTTTATATTGGGAACTTAATATGATAATAATTGTATTATTAAGAAGAAATTAAAGTATATTTGAGCTATGGTTTTGACATGTTAAATATTTTAACATGAAATTGGACGAGACTTCATTTATGATAAATGATTTGAACGGGATCTTATGATTCTTATGAGTTGAATTACGTTAAAGTGAGTATATATATTGTTAATATTCTTATTATGACACTAATATTGTAAGAATTATAGGAAGGAAAGGAGTACCGGTTGGACAAGTGTCAGATAAGGACCCAGGGAAAACCCATTAAGTGGCTAAGGTGAGTGTACTCGCTGGAAAGATATGTATTATGCACGGTTATAGATACGATCTGAATATCACTCACTGGTAAGATGTATTATACACGTTTATGGATATGATATGAATATTACTTATTGGTAAGATGTATTATACATGGTTATGGATATGATCAGAATAATATTGAATATGAATTTGTTCATTTTGGTTTACTGAAATGGAAAGTTACTCCCCGACCTGAAATGAGGGAGATTTGTATATTACAGACAATGGGTTAATCCTCGACCAGGAATGGAGGATAATTTTCTATTGCGGATAGGATATGTGAATTATGATTCGGATAAGTTGGTAATTCTTTATGAATGAGACAGATAAGTAGATAATTGGTAATTATTTATGAATGAGCCGGATAAGTATATAATTGGTAATGCTTTATGAATGGATCGGATAAGTATGCATATATCATCACGGGGATATGATTTATTGCATTTAATTATATACAATAGTGTAGTAGTGATGCATTTGATGAGCTATTTTGCTCATGGTTCCAATGTTTATGTTTTTCTGGTATTGTGATATCAATGCCAAATCTAGGAGGTCAGTGGGGTTAGCAATGGATGCATAAAACCATGATTTGATCAAATGTAAATGGGGTAATTTAAGCCTACTTATCTTTTCAGTAAGTTTGAATAAGGATAATTACCTTAAAATTGTGAATGGCTTTTAGTTTTATTGATTCATGTTAATAAGTGGCAAAAAAAGGATACTCGTGTTTATGGTTTGGTATGGTAATTATGATTTGACTCACTTTGACTTTCAAACTTAATTATAAGTAACTGGGTTTGGGTGTGTCAACTTTGGTATCAGAGCCTAGGTTTTGGAGGTTCTAGGGTGAAGAGCACCTAGATTTGATAGTGGAAGTAGATATTGCTTTGAGTCATAAGTAAATTGGCTTTTGTTGACCAACGATTGTTAGTTATACATATATATTATTATGCAAGATATGAAATGCAAGGATCTTACAGGAAAGGAAATGAGATGTTAAGTTTTATTCGGGGATGGCAGCGAATAAAGGTATTTTAATATGAATCATTGCATCGTTTTATTTGTGGTATGGACAAACATGTCAATTAAGGAAAATTTTTAAAGACAAAATGTGGTATACGAAAATTGTGAAGTATTGGAAGTAATCTCTTCTTATACTAGAATATGTAGAATTGAGTTGTGTCAGTTATTGAGCCATGGTTTGGTGTGTGCCCATTTATGTGGGAGAATGAGGTACAGGAACCCATATTCCGTTAAAGGACGAGATGGTAAATTGTTAGAGTGTGAATAAAATAAAGATTCACGTGGTAAAGGTGAAGTGAAAAGATTAATAGTTGTATATGTTTAAATTTAATATGTAAAATGGTTTGAAATTAAATTACTAGTCAAAATATCACAATTGATCTGAATATGGTTTCATATTGAATTATGATAAGTAGAAGAAAAGAGTGATAAGATTTGAGATGTACTTCTTTAATATTATGAGTATATGTAGTGGATATTACCATTGTGATGTTTTGAAATGCTAATATGAATAATAAATTTGAGGCAAGGTGTTAAAGAGTTGAAAGTTTAAAAATATTGGGGAGCCATTTTAAGAATATGTGTTGTGTATAAGTATGGGAAATAGGCTAGTCAGGTTTGAATATGAACAACTGGTTTGGGTGGATATTTAGTTGTATTTGTCATTGTGCCTATGTATTATCACTAACGGTATGCCATATAAAGAATATGGTTGACATTATAATGAGTCACTAGAAATATGTGTAAGGATAATGTGCTATGTGAAATACTATAATGTGATACATTAAGGTATTTATACAGGTTATTTGAAAGAAATACGACATATAATAATTAGAGAATTATTATGAAGCCGGTGGGCATGGTTAAGGTTTTAAGTTGTGATGTTACATTGAACATCCAAGTTACGAAAACTGGTAATGTTAGTAAATTAATGATGTTGCATAAGATTATCATGTTAATAAGGATTGGGATAAGATTATAATTGTAAAGTAATTGTGTTGGATAAATGACTTGTTAAGGTCATTGTATGTTTATTTAAAGAACAATCATACGATATTGAAAAGGGGAATATAGTGAGAAGTTGTATTGAGTTCATAGCTCATGAATGCACAATATACATGAACGTGAATATGAAATCTTGGTTAAGAATAAACATTTAGTGAATGATTGTTTAGTTTTTATATACGAAAACCACTATTCTAAAAAACCCGCCTAGGCTCCGCCTAGGCACGCCTAGGCTTGAGGCTTGGGAGAAACGCCCCGCCTTAAGATTTTGACGCCTTATGCTTGGTAAAACCCTTAAGACGTTCTTTTTCTCTAAAAAAACAATGCTTTAGGGAAACGATATCGCCTTTTAAAGATTTTTTTGCAAACCAGACCATTATCTCATCCTGAATAATCAAATAGTATTTTTATTTGCAAATATTCAGACATATTTTTATGATATGTACAATTTTAGTATTTTAATAGCCTTGTTACGGTTAAAAAATATTAAAATATATTAAAAAGATCTAAACGCCTTTTCACGCCTTTTTACACCAAGGCCCGCCTAGGCTTCTAAGGCTTAAGGCTTGGCCTCCACGCCTCGATCACGCCCCGCGTTTTTTAGAACCTTGACGAAAACTAGTGAGGCTATATTTAAATTAAGAAATTATAAGGACGAGATTCAACATACTCTTAAACATTATAAATGATATGTATAGTAGTTAAAGTCAAACACGTGTATTTAGTGTTGAATGGAAGTTGGAAATGTAAGGACATTTTTCTCATGTCCAACATGTTACATTTGTGTATGTCGTACGCCGCTACATTTGGCACGTCACCTCACGATCTCACATGACGGCCTCTATCCGAATTTTGGGAATCAAGCATTCAACATCTCCATTAATGTGTCCCACATCTGCCTCAACGACTTCACGTTCCAAGATTTTAGGGACTTAATGCAAGTGGTACGCAAGGGAAGTCAAAACAGTGAAATAAGGCTTGATAGGGAAGTTCAAGGGCATTTTCGTAATTTCACATCCATAGTTCGGAGGTCTGGTCAACTGGAAAGTTGAAGATCTTGCCGCAACGAAGATACTGGAAGAAACGGCACCTCAATCCGAGCTACGATGAAGAAGTTATGACCTTTTGAAGTTGGAGAAAATTCCTTGAAGAATGCTGTTTTTTAACCCCATACCAGAATGGTACAACCAAACCGGTTCGGTGTACCCCAGAATGGGTTCGGTGTACCTGTACGCTGATAAGATTTTTAGAGTTTTAAAAAAGCGGAACTCTTCATATTTTTTCCTATAAATACCAACTTCGGGAGAGTTGTTTTGCAAGACTTTAGAAGACGTTTTTGAGAGTCCAAATACATCTAGTCTTCATATTTTTGAGTCCCAAGACTCATGTTTTGATTCACACAATTGCCAAACCTTTGTGAATCTTTTTGGTAACCCAAGAACACAACCTTGTGTTTTTTCAAACCTTTGTGGAGAGATCTTTGCAACCGAGGGCTGCGTGTCATTGCTGAGGGAGTCTCTACAAAGTTTCATGGCTGCGTGTCATTGAGGAGTGCTGCGGTTCTTCCTTTGTTGATTGGACTGAGGTTCATGTGGGTTCGCTGCATGTGGATTCATTGCTGCCCTCCTGGAAAGGGATATTTCCAGCCGCCGACTACAGAATCCGATACCTGAGGGTAATTCTTAGTCACTGTATTTTCATTGTAATCCGATTGTAAGCCGTTTTCTTACAAATTATAGTGAAAATAAAAGGTTTTGCCCCTGAGGGGGATTTTTCCTGAAATTGTTTGTTTTTATCCTGCATGCTATATTTTATTTGATAAATCATCTAGATGCATGTCTTAGGGTTTAACTAAAATTTGGGATTAATTAAAATTGGTTTTTTATTTGAGAAGTTGCAATATTTCCGCTGTAGCTACTCTCTCAAATTGGTATCAGAGCGGGTTACGCTAATTTATCGCGTGATCCTGATTTTTCAATGATTTATGTTTTTGTGATACAATTTGACTTCTCACGTCGTCAAATTGGTATCAGAGCCTGTTGCACTAAGTTATTGTGATTTGATTCTGAGTTTGCACAAAAATGGCTTTTGATGGTTTTGATGATCTTCGATGTCAAATTTTTGAAAAAATTAATTGGAAAATTCACACGAACTCTTGTTTTAAATCTTCTGTTGAAAACGAATCTGAGAAGTGTTCTTGTTGTGAGGGTGTTGGTCACACGTTACATGATTGTACCACAAATTTAAAGAAGAAATTGAATAAATCGATTTCTCATGTTTCTACCCTTAGTGATTGTGATTCGAAAAAAGAAGTTTTTTATTCTTCTAGGCGAGAGTTTCCCATCCGTGTGATTAGTGATGATAGTGAAAGTAATGGGAGTGTGAATGAAAGTGAGGAGGAAAGTGTAGATGAGCATGACTTGCAAACTTCTTTCAATGAACTATATGCTGAAACTTTGAAAACAAAGATAGAGAATTTGAAATTGAAAGCTCAGTTGAAAGAGTGTGCCATAAAAAATAATGATTTTTTAGTTGAAGAACTTAGGGCTCATGTGAAAATTTTGAAAGAGAAGCTTGAGTACATCGAGGGTGAGAGAGATAGTCTTAAAGGGTTGATGGAGACTATGAAAAAGGAGCTTTTAGAGTTTGAGGATTCTAAACGAGTACTTGAATCTAGGATAGGTGAACTTGAGGTGAAATTGAAAGATTCAAGTAAAGTGAAATTTGATTTGGAGTCTAGGTCTGAAAAACTTGATAAGATTTTAGGCACAGTCGAGATCAAAACGGATAGGGGTGGGATTGGTCTTGAAAAATATGTTGCACCCATTCCCACACGTGTGAGAGAGCCTCCTAGGTTTGTTAAGAAAGAGGCACCTAAAGTTGTTAGGAAAGCACCCCTTAAGAACATTGTAAGAGAACCTTCTAGGATCATTAGGAGAGACCCACCTAGGCAAATTCGGAAAGAGCAACCAATAAATTTGAGGAGAGGGCCACCTTTAGGTAACACACACCGCCAGATTTACACTTGCACACATTGCGGTAGGCACGGTCATCTTAGGCGATTTTGTTACAAACTTTTAAATGGACCTAGGAAGGTTAATGAAAGAATAAATTCGATTCCCAAAACCCCCACACTGTGTTACACATCAATTTGGGTTAGAAAATCAGATTTAGAGGCTTATGGTTTATTTGTCCACGATTCCCGTCTACTTGCACGTGATTCACCCCATGTGAAATCTTTTGGTTGATTGTGGTTGCATGTTTGTCATACACTAGTTGTGGTTTCATGATATATTTTTACTAGTGTGATGACTTGTACTTTTTGTATAAATTCTTGTTTTTGAATTTTTTTGAAAAATACAAAAAGATTTTATTTTGATAAAATTTTGAGAAAATCCAAAAAGATTTTTGTATTGCACCGCTTATGGATGAACACTTTGGATGACCAAGTCACAACATCATTCCATTTTTTTTCATGTGACTATTTGATAGTGTTTTGAGACAATAGGTCAATTCATCCTTGTGCTTTATAATTTTTGGAGTCATTAAGATGTAATTAAGTGTTGCTTCCTACATGTTTGACTCATAATTTCCTTTATTGCACACATGCACGGATTTGATTGATTATTGTGCTTGTCTTATCACATGTTGGTTGGGTGTTTTCACTTCAATCATGTCTTTAAAACGAACCAAGCGCGATAATTTTTATAAGGAAAGTGTGCATATAAAAACCGTGTTGTGTGTTTGTGTGCTTTGTTTGTATAACGGGGAGGGGCTGCGAAAGGTAATTATCTATCCTTTGCGCAAAAGCCACCGTTAAAAAGGACCTAAAAAATTGAGGAATTTTATTATCCGAGGTCCAAAGAGGTTAAAAGAGCCCGAAAAAATTGAAAGGCAATAAAAAGAAATTCATGCCAAATTATGGGCCATTTAGGTTTTTGCACCAATTCTCTAAAGTTTGAGAATTTAGATTACCTCTAAAAGAAAATATATATGAGGGAGTTTGGTTGGAGAATTTAAAACGGGTTTGCACGTCCTTGAAATGCTTGAAAATGCGCTACATAGTTTTGGACGTTATTGGCGTGGACATCATTTTGACTTTGATTTGTTGATTTGCATAAGACGATGTCATCTAAATTCAACAAATTTTTACACCTAAGGATACCTTTGATGTTCATTCGTTAGGAGTACACGTATGCATCGTGCACATATGATTGATTGAGTTGATTTACCTATCGAATGTGTTCACACCCATTCATTCCGTTTCCATGACTTGGTTGTTTGAGTCTAAATCCATGGTGTGATTTTTGTTTCATATTTGTTCATATTGGTATCTTATTTTTGTATTGAAAAATTCAAAAATAGTTTGTGAAGATTTGTTTGAGAATATCCTTACTCACGTTTACCATATTTCTTGATGCCTTGATTTGTATACCGTGACACCCTGATTTTTCTTGTTTGATTCATTCTTCTTATTTGTCTATTTGGGGACATCATAAAAAGGGGGAGAAAGAATTATCATTTTATGGGGGAGTTTAAATTTTGGGGAAGTTTTTGAGATGTTGCTTATGGTTTTATCATATATTGATATCCATGTTATCTCATTTCAAACTCGATATGTCACGTGGTATTTTCTTTGTCTCATGTGTGTAGGTATGAAGATTGAAGATCTATATGTTGCACACCGTGATGAGAAAAGCTTTGAATGTATTGAAGACTTGAAGGTCAAACGATGAAGACTTATTCATTTTTACCTTTTCCAGTTTTGGGTTCATGGGAGGGTAGATTTGTATAGGCAATTTCATATTTGATAATTCGGATTTTTTATGTATGTACCGGCATAGACATAGGGGGAGATTTGTAAGGACATTTTTCTCATGTCCAACATGTTACATTTGTGTATGTCGTACGCCGCTACATTTGGCACGTCACCTCACGATCTCACATGACGGCCTCTATCCGAATTGTGGGAATCAAGCATTCAACATCTCCATTAATGTGTCCCACATCTGCCTCAACGACTTCACGTTCCAAGATTTTAGGGACTTAATGCAAGTGGTACGCAAGGGAAGTCAAAACAGTGAAATAAGGCTTGATAGGTAAGTTCAAGGGAATTTTTGTAATTTCACATCCATAGTTCGGAGGTCTAGTCAACTGGAAAGTTGAAGAGCTCGCCGCAACGAAGATACTGGAAGAAACGGCACCTCAATCCGAGCTACGATGAAGAAGTTATGACCTTTTGAAGTTGGAGAAAATTCCTTGAAGAATGCTGTTTTTTAACCCCATACCAGAATGGTACAACCAAACCAGTTCGGTGTACCCCAGAATGGGTTCGGTGTACCTGTACGCTGATAAGATTTTTAGAGTTTTAAAAAAGCGGAACTCTTCATATTTTTTCCTATAAATACCAACTTCGGGAGAGTTGTTTTGCAAGACTTTAGAAGACGTTTTTGAGAGTCCAAATACATCTAGTCTTCATATTTTTGAGTCCCAAGACTCATGTTTTGATTCACACAATTGCCAAACCTTTGTGAATCTTTTTGGTAACCCAAGAACACAACCTTGTGTTTTTTCAAACCTTTGTGGAGAGATCTTTGCAACCGAGGGCTGCGTGTCATTGCTGAGGGAGTCTCTACAAAGTTTCATGGCTGCGTGTCATTGAGGAGTGCTGCGGTTCTTCCTTTGTTGATTGGACTGAGGTTCATGTGGGTTCGCTACGTGTGGATTCATTGCTGCCCTCCTGGAAAGGGATATTTCCAGCCGCCGACTACAGAATCCGATACCTGAGGGTAATTCTTAGTCACTGTATTTTCATTGTAATCCGATTGTAAGCCGTTTTCTTACAAATTATAGTGAAAATAAAAGGTTTTTCCCCTGAGGGGGATTTTTACTGAAATTGTTTGTTTTTATCCTGCATGCTATATTTTATTTGATAAATCATCTAGATGCATGTCTTAGGGTTTAACTAAAATTTGGGATTAATTAAAATTGGTTTTTATTTGAGAAGTTGCAATATTTCCGCTGTAGCTACTCTCTCAGGAAATATGCCGTGTAATAAGCAAATCTGGTAATATGATATTTATGATTTGAAATATTACACAATGATAAGGATATACTATAGGCATGAAGGAAGAAAGGTAAAGAATGATACTATGTTTGTTAAGAATATTCACCCATTGTGAATTTACGTTGATACAAGTGATAATCTAGTATATGTGAATGTTTGACATACGTATATAAAGCTATGAAGTAATATATGAGTTGGGTATTGATATCGATGTACGATTATTCTTACGTGTAATGATAAAGAAACTGAAGTTATTATGAAAAATAATTTGTCGTGCATCGAGGAACCGGTTGAAATTCTTGGTTGTAAAGAGCAAGTATTTGGGAATAAAGTTAGTTCCGTAGTTAAAGTGTTACGTAGGATCGATGAAATTAAACAAGAAACTTGGTAAAGGGAAGATAGAATGAGAAAATAGTATCCCCAATTGTTTGATAAGCGAAATTCAGCCTAAATTTCGGGGAGGAAATTTTCAAAGGGGGAAGGTTGTGACTACCCGGATATGATTATGATAAATCATGTTTAAATCATGCTTACCGTATGGTATGGGGATAATATGTTATTATAATATATAATGTTAAGTTATTGTGTTTAGTCTAATCCTACCGTCATAACTTATGAAATATTAAATTAGGTACACACAAAAATTTGTGAAGTCTTCGGTAAGAATGTTCAAGTTCGGGACTAGTTTTGGCCACTTTAATATGATAATTGACTTGAGGTAAAAACTATATAGTTGTAGATATATGAGTTAAGTTAACGGTATATAAAACAAAGGTTTGAGGAAGGAGTTATGCTGAAATTACGAATAGGGGGAAAAGTATCCATTTCGCTTTAAAGGATATTTTGTCTTATATGGCAATACATGTCATATTTTAATTGGACCAAGGGGGAGGTGACTTATGCCGACTTATAACTCTTGAAATAAGCTATTACTTCAGCATATGTCATATAGGAAGAGTTTTAGCCTAAGGTGAGAGAGTCGCGAACTTCGGGAAGAAGAAAGAGAGGAGAAAAATTGAAGAAATATCCGTATAAATTATGTAAAATACCTAAGGTAAGGTTAACCATAAATCTTGTTATATTTTTGGTATTTATGATTGAATGATATAAATCATAATTTGGTTACTAAACGTCCATGTCTTGAGGTATACTTATGAATATATGCGAGTTTAAGCAAAGTAGAACGTGTAAATCATGTATATTGCTTCGATTGAAAACCTTATGTATTCAAACTGCTATATCTTTTTGTATGTTTATTGGAACTGAATCATTATAGTTGGAGATAAAAATAGACTCAAAAATGTATAACATATCCCAAAATTATGTGAAAATACCAAGAAATTAATCTTTGGTGACAGTTTGAAGTTCAGGTATACAATCTGCCCCAAAGGTGTAAGTATGCACACCAGGTGTTCGATGTTTTGCTTGACATAGAAAATGAACCTTAAAAATTATGAAACTTTAATTTTTTATTTTTAAATATGTTTATGGATGTTAGGTGAAATATCACAGTAAGTTATGATGCAGAAAAATTATAAAAATTCTTAGAAGTTGACTGAACGATTAAAAAGTCTATAGGGGAGATTTGCTTTGTAATAAAGAGACGGACACATCTTGATCTAGGAAACTTGAAATGATGTGTTGTCTTTTTATATTGGGAACTTAATGTGATAATAATTTGATTAATAAGAAGGAATTAAAGTATGTTTGAGCTATTGATTGGATATGTTAAATATTTTAACATGAAATTGGATGAGACTTCATTTATGATAAATGATTTGAATGGGATCATTTGATGCTTATGAGCTGAATTGCGTTAAAGTGAGTATATATATTGTTAATATTCTTATGATGATACTAATATTTTAATAATGATAGGAAAGGAAGGAGTACCAGTTGGACAAGTGTCAGATAAGGACCCAAGGAAAAACCATTAAGTGGCCAAGGTGAGTGTACTCACTCGAAATATATGTATTATACACGGTTATGGATACGATCTGAATATCACTCACTGGTAAGATGTATTATACACGGTTATGGATATGATCTGAATATTACTTATTGGTAACATGTATTATACATGGTTGCGGATATGAACAGAATAATATTGAATATGAATTTGTTCACTTCGGTTTACCGAAATGGGAGGTTACTCCCCGAACCAGAATGGGGAAATTTGCCTATTAAAGACAATGGGTTACTCCTCGACCAGGAATGGAGGAGAATTGTCTATTGCATATTGGGTATGTGAATCATGATTCGGATAAGTTGTTCATTCTTTATGAATGAGCCGGATAAGTATATAATTGGTAATTCTTTATGAATGAGCCAGATAAGTATATAATTGGTAAGTCTTTATGAATGGGATGGATAAGTATGCATATATCATCACGGGGATATGATTTATTGCATTTAATTATATGGAATAGTGTAGTAGTTATGCATTTGATGATCTATTTTTCTCATGGTTCCTATGTTTATGTTTTTCTGGTATTGTGATATCACTGCCAAATCTAGGAGGTCGGTGGGGTTAGAAAGGGATGCCTAAAACCATGATTTGGTCAAATGTAAATGGGGTAATTTAAGCCTACTTATCTTTTCAGTAAGTTTGAATAAGCATAATTACCTTAAAATTGTGAAAGGCTTTTGGTTTTATTGATTCATGTTAATAAGTGGAAAAAAAGGATACTCGTGTTTATGGTTTGGTTAAGGTAATTATGAATTAACTCACTTTGACTTTCAAACTTAATTATAAGTAATTGGGTTGGATGTGTCAATTATTGTTTGAGAGGGGTGAGAGAAAATAATATCCACATTTTTTGTGAGTAGGCCAAGATAGAGACCATCATATCTCAATCGAAAGCAAGGGTTTCCATATCAAAAGTTATCGACACACCTACCTAAATTTCGGGAGGATCATAAACTAGAAGATCCAAGTTTTACAGAAGGTTAGGCAAGGTTTTAAAGATCTAAAGGATGGCATCACTTCGTCATCAACAAATACTTTTCCCCCCATAAGATTGTAATTGGATCCATAAAAAAATTGTGTTATAAACCCTAGGTTTGTTCTTCAAACATAGTTTTTGGTTTTACCTCTTTCTATTATTTCATTTATCGAAGTCTCAAGAGGTGAAATTCTTATTCCGCGTATATCGATCCCCAACAATTGGTATCAAAGGTTGTGGTTTTGATTAAACATCCATTGGAAAGGTACATGTTTCTAAAGATGAAAATCTTAGTTTTGCATTTTTTGGGATTGTGTATCTTTATGATTGCTTTCGTACTAACATGGTTTTACAAATATTCTTTGTTTAAATCCCTTCCATTATAGCACACATTATTTTTCTACGTGAATGGATCCTATTGTGATTTATCTGTAATTATATTTCAGTTCTAGACTCTTGTGATACCCCACTTGTTAAAATAATCGGTGGCCACCTGTCGACTAAAATAAAATAGGAATCTCATTTGGTTCATTCTTAGCATCACTGTCGAAAATTCAATAAGTTACTAATCACCAATTATTCAAGCCCGGTGTCAAATTCAAACTATAATTAAATTTTCGTAAATAAAATCAATCACCATAAACCATGCGAGATAAATAATTAAATCCACAATCACTCAAGTAAATCTGAATACTGAAATAAAATAAAATCCACTAACCGAACAAACCATCGATTTACAATCCAAACCAATAACCCATTAAAACTGAATTAAATGAAAATTGAAATAAAAGTTGACATTAGGCGACATGCCCGGATAAAAACTAACTGAGTCTTATCTAGAATCTCAAAGATAAAAAACAACACTCCACAGCGACTACAGCTCTGATCATGGAAATGATACTCATACCTGGCGCCCCTATGGCTGGACACCTAAAAGGTCTTGAAAATATTTTGATACGCATCAGAGCCCAAATAATTTTGAATTTTGTTTTGCAATTAATTAACATAAATTAATAAATATGAGTGCCTTCTTCCATATTTAAAATTGGTGTCGCACTTCCATGAGATAATCCTCACCTCTCAACTATAGTGCGCACCTAGCGTATGCATTTAAACCCCTAGTTATGCTACCCAACCTAACTAGTCTCAATATACCCTTAAGTTCATATGCTACCCTGTGTCACACGTATTTTCTATAATTAGATTTCACACCCGCTTAAAAATTATAATTCTTAATTATAATTAATCATTTCATTTCAAATAACTTTCACTCGTTCACACCTTAGTGTCTTATGCCGTATATAATTTTATTCACTTTTAAAAGATGTATATAAAAGTGAAGAAAATTATATACGGCATAAGACACTAAGGTCTGAACTAGTGAAAGTTATTTGAAATGAAATGATTATATATATATATATATGCAATTCCTCAGAGTAATAACTCACAGAATGTGAATCTCTAGCATACTATCGAGCTCCCCTCAATACACACCTCTACTTGGGCAACCAGGTTGGAATCTCGTCACGAAACTCAAAATATAATTGTAAACTAGAGGCGTTCGTAGTCATACATCTGTGGGGCATAACCATCCCACATTACCCCCACCATAATCTAAACTCACTTAGTGTGGTCGTGCAACAGACCTATGACCCAGGGGACCAATACTACACCTGCTGGGATTCGCTAGGAGAGATCTTCCACAACACGCAACCTCCACCGATAGCATATCCGCTAGGATAGGAATGTTCCATATAAATATATCATACACACAGATATAATCATACATGTATATACTGTCTTTATACCAGTATATATATCTAATATGCCGACTAACTATGCATGTCACTCGTAGCCTATATTTCCCGAGTCAAATCATGATTCCCAATTATTTAAATATTCACTTACTTAATTAATCAATCCCTATAGTAGCATTTCTGGACACGTAACCATTCTCAATCAGCCTGTATTCCTTTTTACCCGAATTTTTATTACGAAGTTATTATTTAAATTTTTCGAGTATTATTCATCCTAAATACCCTAAATCTCACCTCGGATATATCCCAACCCTCCCAAGGCTAATTTCTATATTTTTAATAATATTTCAAAGGTCCTACAGTTATTCACAAACATCCTAAATCAATCTGGAACTAATCAACTCAAAAAACCCAATTAAATAATCAATCTGGGCATAACAGGGTTGATGAACGAATTTGGCTTGAGGGCCAACTGGTTCCCCCTGCAGAACAGTCCAGTTCTGCCTATTTCGAAATTCAGCACGGTTTCCTCAATTCAATTCACTTATAAACCCAATTCCTCCAAGCATTCCCATTATTCATCAACCCTAAATATGAAACTAACCCCTTTTCATATTTAATTCATATATACATTATCACTTACTTGTGTTTCATCATTCCCTTCAAGAATTGTGCAATTCTACACAATATTACAAAAAGTCGCAATTTCCAAATCTTTTCAATCAAGATTTTATCTTTCTACATGGGATCCTACTTTTGGTTTTCATATTACATAATTCACATAATCCATTTTTTTCATATAAATCTCACCTAAAACATTTGTCACCAACTCTAATATGAATTGAATTATACACATAAAATACTAAGCAAGTCAATCACTTGACCTAAGGTTTGTAAAGTGTAATTTTGTCTTTGTTGATGATAATCCTTGCCCAAAAATCTCCAAAATATTCTCAAAATTGATCTCCTCTAGAATCCTTTTGGTGTTCCTCTTGAGTTCATTGAGTTTCATCCTCTTTTCTCTCTAACATATCTCCTAAACTCTTAATATAACAACTTAAACTCTTGATATAACCAATTGAATCTTCTCTAACCCCAAACCTTTTATTTTATAATCCTAATCCCGAAAATAGGTTAACATACATATTTAAATGACCCATATACCCCTATGCATGTCTCATTTAGTCTAAAAAGCCTCTGGAACCCAATCACTACCAAAATCTATATCAAAGTATACCTCATGTTGCGTAGGTGTTGAAGTTGCATAATATTCAGATCCGTCTTCTAAAACGTGGAACGTATACTTCATTGAACGTTGTAACGGGATACGACATACTTAATGTAAACTAGGGACTATAAAAAATATATCTTTACACATCTCTTTAAAATGCGTCTCCAATGAGTTGGTTCATTCAAATTTCATTGGAACCTGTTATAATGAGGTACCATATCATATTCGAACGACATACCATAACTCGTTTGAACGAAGTCGTGAGAAAATTATTTTTCTTCCTAAAAATAACAAAAGAAAAAGTCATTTAAAACATTTTTAAAAAAAACTAACACTCAAATATAAAATCTCCAAGGATCAAAATATTTACGCATCCATTCTTGAGACATCCTAGGAAGGTGAAGACAAAATAGAGCAAGAAACTTGACACGACGATATAGATCATCTAACTTGGTCATTACATCTTCAAGAAACAACGGTATAGGCTCGAAAGGTTAACACACTCAATTCCTAACCTATGACTCAAATTTTTTTGTCCAAATATGAAATAAGACAAGCGTACAAATTAACATTATTTGGAAATTTGTCCTTACAAATCTCCCCCTTTGGAAATTTTAGGACAAAACAAAAAATAAAAACTTCTATGGGGACTCAATACCTAACCCTTAAAGGAAAAAGTACAAATCGATCCACTTATAAACTTTGAGTTGCTTTGCATACTTGAAAATTCTATCGTATGCTGCAAACCTGCACACTTAAACACACCTTTAAATGCAAAAAAAATATAAAAATATCAATCTATATAAAAACTAAAACTCGCCCTATTTCTAACGATCCCTACCTAGGTAAGACGTCTTTCCCTAAGATACATATCTCTTCCTAAAACTAAAGTGAAAGACACCATTTCTCCCCATTTTTGTTTAGGAATAGACAGAAAAAGAATGCATAATTAATCATTTCTCCCTCATAAACCATTTCTCCCCCCAAAAGTGAGAACATGTGATATCAATTGAAAATATATAGAAAAGAATAATATCATGCAATGGAACATGGAAACACAGGAACAAATAATCCAAACAATGTTCAACCAATACCAATTTTGATGCAAAAATGATACCAACTTGAATACAAAATGAAGCATGTGATACCAATATAAACAAGCACAAAAGATACCAATATAATCACAAAGCATGTCAATTTGATTCAAAGAGAAAGTACATGAAAAACATGGATTAAATGCAAATACAAAGACTCAAAACAAACGTTACCATATATATAAATATTCAAAAGATACTAATCACACACAAATATATGCATATAGGTACAAACACCACAAACAAGACACAAAACACAAAACACAATAATCTTTACACACTAGTGTAGTATCTATGTGTCTAAATGTGTGGCATAGAGTGAAGGGGCATGAACTCGAAACAAAAACAAATGGCCCAATTGCTCTAAAGTGTCCAGGGAGTTATATCTAACTACATCAACTTTATCAAACAAATATTTAGCCTCATAGTGATAGATAAAATGAGTCAATAATGGACAAACAAACACAATACACGCTAGCTTAGCAAATATTGATGATTCTCAAAATCAATCGGGTTAAACATGAATTAACTAGGACTCATTGTGAAAACCCATTGATCATGAATATATATTACCCTAAAAATTATAGATATATCATTTTCTTACTCTCATATTTTGAAGATACCAATATAATAGAAAAATTAATGAAGCTTAATTTGTCTTTGAAAATATTTTCTTTTCTTTGCCTTTTAAGTTTTCAGGCTTTTGCCAACAATGGCCTTTTACGCAGGGAAGATTTCTTCCTTTGTAAACCTTTTCCCGTGTAGGCTCTTATTTCAATAAATGCACAAACTCATGGGTAATGTTTCTTATATGCATAAATCTACCAATCAAATATATATGTGTATGATAAGATTTTTAGGAGAACACCTCCCTTACATCATGTAACATATGAATTTAAAATCCAAAAGAGCTCGTACATGTGTGTGAGGATGCATATGCTAAGGGAATCGAGTCATAAAGTCATTTTCAAACTACTCATGTAAGCATGATTAAGAAAAATCTTAGCATTGAAAATCATAATAAAATTTCCTAGCCACATGGAAATATGGAATGGAGTGGCTTCCAACACGCCAATATTCTATACAAAACATGTAAAACTAAACTACTCATTAACCAAAATCTTTCTGAGTTGTTAAACATTTTTCAAAATTACTCAAAATACAAACAAAATCTTTTTGTAGTTTTGTCAATAAGAACCAATAAAAGAAAAAAAATACAATAGACTCAAATCACATACGACTAGCACAAACATATATCAATAAATACAAAAGCTAGTGGATGTAAGCATGTAAACACAATCAACCGTATGATATAGCATGTGAAGAATAATTATCAAGCATTCGAGAATCAACTAGTCTAACATTCAACGCCTCCAAAAACGATTTCCTAACCCAAATATTTAAATACCTAATGCATCGGGTTTTGAGAACTATGGTGACATAGGATCTAAACTTCTTAGGACCTCTTTAAGATCATAACAAAACACCCTATGGTAACCTTTCCTACCACAATGCAAACATATGTAAACATGAGGAAGGTTACCTATGGGTTAACCTTACCTAACGTCCTTGGTAGATGTTGAAACTCTGAAACGAACGTTGGTTTTGGCTTTAGCAACGGAAGCATTCGAATTATCGAAACCATTACCAAAATTACTTGAGTCTCTTAGATTATCATCTAACTTCAAAATTCAAGACTCAAGCAAATATTTGGAGTCTTCAAACGTAGGGGACTCCTTATTTAAATTTTTAATAATACCTAGAATATTATCTCCCCCCCCCCCCCCATTGTAAGTGAACTTATCTCTATGAGTCTTCTCTCGTTCCTTCAAAATGTTTATCGATATATCATTATCCTCAATGGCACGTACATTAACCCTAGAATCAAAACTTTTAGATTCCTTTGATTCATTCTTTAGAAAGCGAACTCTATCCTCACTCTGTTTCTTAGACACTTCTAAATTTTTAAAAATATAATTTGTGTCCATGAGCTTCTCATGAAGGATATCTCTTTGAGTTTGAACAGTTCACAAAAAATCAATTTCAGCTTTAAAACAATAAATTAGTTTTCAAGAAATTTAATTCTTTTTGCAAACTTCAAATTCAAAAAAGTTAATTTTTTAGTGTGAGAGTAACATTTATAATTGCTTAGACTATTTTAGTTTTGCATAATGTGTTACATCTTCATCATCATGTAGATTCTCAAGAGATTTAAGTGAAGACAAGTTAGTGACCGAATGCAATAAGCGAAGACTGAGAGAGTTGATATCATCACTTAAAACATCAGAGAATGTATATGGTTTTGATTATGTGTAAATATTCTATTTAGGGGTAGAATGTTCAAGGCTTGTTTTTAAAATGATTATCAAAGAAAAGAATTTTTTATTTTTTATGTTGTTCGACCGACTTTAAGTGTTCATTCAAACGATATTGATCATATGTTCAAGTAATTTCAAACGAACATCAAATGACATTTTTCTGCTAGCAGAACTAATACCATTCAGATCTCATTTGAAGCTTGTTCAAACGAGTTTGTCTATTTGTTTGAATGAGTTTTACCTTAGTTAGAATGAGTTATTATTTTCATTCAAATGAAGTCCCATTTTCGTTCAAACGAGATTTCTCAAAAATTTTGCCACCTCAAAAATCGTGTTTTATATCTAGCTGTAACATTGTTGAAATATAGGTTTTGTGTTGAAGGGATTTTTTGTCATCTCTTATCTTGTTGGTTTATGATTTGTGGTTTTATTATTTGTTTCGATTTAGTTACCATATCTTTCCTATTTAGGTTTACTTCATTTAATGAAGATAAAATTTGGACTAAATAAAATTTGATTTGTGTATGTGTATGTGTATGTGTGACCTAAAATGCGATTTATATATATAACCGGACCACTCTATTGAATTTTACAAATTGGTGTCGGGGCTTGATTCTATAAGTTTCTTAGATGAATCCTGGTGGTTATATTGATAACTCATACAATAGGCCACCTGTATTTGATGGCTATAACTATGCCTATTGGAAACATGCGATGACATCGTCTCTGAAATTGATCGACGAGCATTCCTGACTTGATGATGAAAATGGGTGGACTCATCCCACTGTGACTAATGAAAATGACATTAGTCTCAAATCAGTCGCAATGTGGACTAAGGATGATTTTTTATGGAGTAACTTTAACTCTCGGGTCTTAAATGTGATTTTTTGTGCTGTCACACACGAAGAATTTCATCGCATCATGACGAGTACCATGTCTAAGGAAGCCTGGAACATCCACCAACTCACACACTAGGGCACCAATGTTGTGAAAGCTTATAAGCTTCAAAACGTCACCACACAATTCGAGACTATTAGCATGTTTGAATCTAAAATATTTGATAAATATTATGAACACCTATCTAATACTATGAACCCTAGCTTTAATTTGGGTGAGAAAATTCCGAAATGAGGGTATTTAATAAAATTCCAAGGTCTCCCCCATCACGTTTTAGTGTGAAAGTCACGATCCTTAACTCTCTAGGAATTCTAGACATATTTAGGCTAGAAGAGCTCGTAGGTTATCCTCAAACATACGAAATAGATATATTCACTAAAATCTAAAAGAAAAAGGGAAGATGAATCACTTTAAAAGGTAAATCTAAGAAAAAAAGGAGGTTTCTGACTCCGATTTTGAATTCGATTTAGATGATCTTGCCCTGCTTGCTAAAAAATTCAGAACTTTCTCAAATTAAAATTCTTTCAAAGAGGAAAATAAAAGTTTTGAGAATGATAAAAATTTCAAAGAAAGCAAGAATTTTTTTAAGAATGATCAAGGGAACTATATAGGAATATATCCTAAGAAATTCGATTCAAAAAGATTCTATGAGTATGAGAGAAAAGGTCACAAAGCCCATGAGTATGACACTAGGCAAAGGCAAATTTTCTCATAATGCCACTATAACCGATTGTGATGTTGAGTTGATAGATTCCGAGGATGAATCACCGCATGGATGTAACTTCCATGCATTCACGGAGAATCACATTAGCACTTCAAGTACGTCTAATACCAATGAAGACATTTATAAATGTGACAACCTCGATAATGAGACCATTATGTAGATAATTAGGGATATGATTTGGGTGAGGCAGAACGTGACCTCCAACATACCTACACTGAACTTTACACCGAATCATTATAAACCAAAAGAAAAATAAAAATTTGGCTATTAAGGTATTATCTTAAGAGAAGGAGTTGAAGGTTTCGAGAGAGAGTGAGGCCTCGGTTATGATTTTTATGTGTGAGAAATTTGTTAAGGTGGGAAGGAAAAAGAATGACTTGACTAACAAAGTGGAAAGTCTTACAAGAGATCTTCAAGCATCATTCGAGACTCTTGAGAAACTTGAAGTCCCTGTTTTCCAACTCGAAAAATATTTCGAACGTGCTCGAGTGTAATACCCCATAATTCTCTAGAATAAACAATAAAATGATATTTTTGGAATAAAATAAATATTTGTGTAAATTGGACTAAATCGATAAGTGAAACTTATTAATTGCCAATATCTAATTTGTTGTTATGTCGTAATTATGTGTGGTTGATTTTGTATGTTAGTGTTTATAAAAAAAAGTTGCATGTGTCGTAGAAAATGCATAAATGATGTGACATAATTAAAAATATTTAATGTTGGGACAAAATAATTGGGGCGTAGTTCGGGGAGTATATGTGCTTATTTAAGTGTTTTAAACCTTTAGAAATGGTCTTGGGGCATAGGTATATAAGTTAGGAAACTTTTGCGCTAGTTTGGGTATGGATTCGGGCCCATTTGGGGGTCCAAAGTTTAGGATTTTAACCCAACTCGGGATTTAGGATTAATATATGTTTAAGGGAAAGATAAACAACTCCCCACTACTAATTAGAAACCTTAACGAAACTGCTACACTAAGAGAGAATAGGGGAGGAACCAAAAGGGATAAGAGGCAAGGAATTAAAGGGGAATTCAAGAGGTTTTCTTCCACAATATATTAAGGCAAGAATTATCTTGCTCAATTTGATTTCCAATTTGCTTCTTGATGCATTATAATGACCCCATATTATTTCTTGGATTTAGGTTGAATTTTGTTGAATAAAGGTTAGGGATTAATATCATGAATCTAGAGTATTAATTGTAACTTAGGTTGTAACCCAGAAATCTAGGAACCAGTTCTTGAAATTTGATGGTAGAAATCTTAGGGTTTTTGAGATACAATATAGGAAACATTGGAAGTCATATGTAGGGTACTTAATACATGTTTATGATTTGTAGATTTGTGACTATAATTACATGTTTATGCCCGATATTTTGATCTAAACTTTGTAGTTCTTGTAGAATAAATCTGGTATTAAAGATCTTAAATCCTCTTATAATATCTGGGAAATTTGGGACAGAAATTGATGTGGTAATGTGGATTAAATAGATATAAGATTTATAACTAAGTGTTAAGTACCCATTTACGTGTTTATGTAAATGAAATCAGGATTGTATTGAAACTTGCGAACAAAAGGAAAGAGTTCGTATAAAGAAACTGCAAAATCTGGAAAGCAGTGGCATTTCGAATCGATTCGGCCTTGGTCCGAATCGATTTGGTCATGTTGATAGGGTGAGTTTGGGCTTGAATTTAATGCTGAATATTTTTTATCCCCGTACGAGTTGGTGAGATGATGTTTGGGACAACGATGAATTTATAAAAAAATGTAAATGTGACCCATATATTAATTGAAATATTACATTCAAATAGATGGTTAAATAATTGTTAAAGGACATGGAATTAATAATTCACTAGATGGTAAATTATTAATGAATGGGTAATTGTGGATAATATATGGGAGTTCTTTAAGCTAATTATAGATTAGTTACCTATACATATTACATGTGATAAATAATATGTAATTATGTGTATTTTCATGGAGATACCAATGTTCGTAGACGGTCCAATCGGTTTGGAGTTTCGTGCATTTAAACTGCGTAACACACGTTAACACAGGTGGACTAGGAAATGTGTAGGTCATTTAGGTACAACGTAGTAGCGCCATCTATGTGAGGTGGGTGTTGATGCTGGGAGTCGTTGTCACCGTTGGTTATGGGCCATGAACTGGTATACTGCGTAGAGATCGCCCCAATTTATGTGTGATTTTATGTTTTTCGCTTTGGATAAGTGATTTCTTCGGCCTTGCCGCTATAGTACGAACGAGACACCAATGGCAGATGCCTTTGCGTGTCGCATATATGAAAGGACTTATAAATATTTTACCCGGATTCAAATGAAATTAATTAAATTTTCTAAGATTGTAGACATAAACATCAGACCCTTATTATACGGTGTATAATAGATGTTTATGCCACTTTCATGAAATATGTAAGACCAGTATACCTTGGGATTTAGTAATTGAATGTAGTCGGCTTCGTTTTAATAGTTGATGATATTTAATTCAATTTAATATTAGATTGGCACGTTATTGCATATATTATTTTGGGACTTGTTGGGATGCGAATAATATCGCACTTAGTTGAGGGTGAGATGTTAATCGCATGTGAGTGACGATGGGTAATATTCATTTTACATCAACTGTATTTATTGGATTTTACATTGATTAAGTTAATTCTTTTATATTTAGGGCTATTACCCAAATTTAATTATTTTCTCCCCATAGGTGCTCCGAGACATGGATAGCAGGATTATTGTTGTATCAACCTTGCGATCTCTTTTACTTATCATACTTTCAGATTTCATTGACTCAGCTACTTATTTCCTTTGAGACATTTATATGGGCATAAGACCAAGATTTATTTACATTGTGATTGGGTTGAGATGCTTACTTTCATGTCAGTTTTGTTACTCACTTAGTGTTGATTTAGATTCATTTAATTATTATGAACATGATGATTTAAAACTCAAATTAGGAATTTGTATATAATTTATATTATGTTGGTACTGAAAATGGTATTAATTGACAAACAAGCCATATGCCTGGACAGCCTTTATGTGAGAAATTAGGGTTTTTACAGTTGGTATCAGAGCACGTCTCTAGTGTCGTTATTTTATGTGTTGCGTTCATTACATTTTACGTTGCGTCCTTTGATATGTATAGCCTATGTTTGGGGTTCATTGTATTCTTATGATTGTACTAATTTAAACCTTATTTCTCTTAATCGCACCTGCTGCCGAGGAGGAAGCTCATCCAGAGCCATAGTAGTAGCCACGGGCCCCAGCAGCACCACAGTTGATTTCCCCAGCAGAGACTTCTGCTATTGTGCCTCAGGAAATTTCCACAGCCATGGTGGCCATGCGCCAGCACTTCCCACCGCCACAGTCTCAACAGCAGCCACCACCACCACAGCTGGTGGCCTTACCAGCTCAGGCACTGGTATTGATATGGGACAGAGTAAGGGAGGCCTTTATTAAGGGCCAACCTCCAGAGTTCTCGGGCAGTTCTGATATAGTAGTGGCAAAAGAGATAGAAGAAAGACATATAGAGGCACTTACAAATGGTAGAGTGCACACCAGTGCAAAAGCAGATGTCAGCATCATTCCAATTAGTGGGGGTGGCACTGCAGTGGTCAGAGGCAGTTACGTCGATTGGAGAGGGACAGTCTAACCATTAATGAGTTTTGGGAGAGATTTAAGGGGAAATACTTTCCTATAGATATGAAGTCTGAGATAAGGATTAGGTTTATGGAGCTGAAGCAGGTCGGGCGTATTGTGGCCGAGTATGAATAGGAGTTTACCTCCCTTTCATACTTCGTAAAGGAGGATGTTAGCATTGAGTAAAGGAGTATGGACAGGTACATAGTGGAATCAGCCTGGTACATCAGGAAGGATCTTCTGGGGAATCTGGCCTTCATAATTTATAATCATCTAGTGAATTCCGCATTCATCCATTGCTATCACGGGGCATTCCTGAGGAACAAGGGTAAGAAACACCATAGAGCAGAGTCGTCGAGCCAGTAGGGAAAGGCGAGTGGGGGGAGCGGATTCGGGACCCAAAATTTTAGGGGAACCTCATCCACCAATTAGAATAAGAAGTCCAGGGGTTCAGATGACCAAAATACACAAGGCCAGAAGGGGCAGGAGCAGCCAGAACCGAGCCAGCAAGGCCAGTAGCATAGAGGCCATCGGGCCAAGGACAACAGGGTAGAGGCCAGCAGGGCTGGCAAACTGAGCGGTGCCCGTTTCACAGGAATTATTTTATATGTGGAGAGAAGGTTCATACTTCGAGGCAGTGTCCATGGGGTAACCAGACAGTCGAGGAGCAGTGAGGTTTTAGGGGAAACAGGCGCCACAGGGACAGCGCCCACCATTTTTAACTCTGGGAGTTACTGCAGCAGCCGCTCCAGCACCCGTCTCCCCATCTTAGGGATAACATCCATTATAGTATAGATAGGTTTACCATATTGTTCCCATATAGGGGACAACACCATCACTGGAAGTTGAGGGTATATTTTCCATCTTTGGTCACGTAGGTCGTATTTTATTTGACACGGGTGCATCTCACTCTTTTGTTACAATGGGTTTTGCATAGGAGATTGGGATCGTAGATTATTCTTCCGATATTATACTACATATAGATTCACCACTGAGTAGAGGGGCACCTATATGTTCAGTTTGTCGGGGTATCGGGATTGAGATAAGCCGACTCACTTTTGTAGCCGACTTGTTAGTACTTTATATGTACGAGTACGACATCATTCATAGAATGGATTGGCTAGCTATGTATATATTATGTGTGGATTATTATAGGAAGTCCATCGTCTTCGCCATTATGAGGCAGGACATGTACCTAGTTGCGATACCGCACCCTGGGAGTGGATTGGGCACGGATCTGTACTATATCGAGGAGGATACTTCTTCAAAGATTATGGTGACGCTAGACTCCATCACGGTGATGAGTGAATTTTATAATGTTTTGGGGAGATTTTGGGATTACCACCTAGTCAAGAGATAGACTTCGTGATCGACTTGATTCCGATCATGAGACATAATTCCCATACACCGTATAGGATGGATTATCTGAAGATGAGGGAGCTATGGGATCAGATTGCTTAGTTGTTAGGGCATGGATTTATCAGGAGGAGCACTTCGTCATGGGGTTCTCTAATTTTATTCATCAAGAAGAAAAAAGGATCTCTGTAACTTTGTATCGACTACCGGGAGTTGAACAATGTCAATATACGGAATTCATACCCGTTACCATGCATTGACGATTTGGTTGACCAGCTGAGGGGTGGTGCGTATTTTTTAAAGATTGACTTAAGATCGGGTCACCACCAGTTGAGAGCCTGAGAGAAGGACATCTTAAAGACAACTTTCCTTACGAGATATGGGTCATACGAGTTTTTGGTGATGCCATTTGGGCTAACCAATGCGCTGAAAATATTTATGGACTTAATGAATCACGTGTTTAGAGATTACTTGAATCGATTTATCATTATGTTTATAGACGATCGGACTAAAGAAGAGCACGTAGAGCATTTACAGGTGGTCTTATAGACACTATGAGATCGTCAGTTGTATGAAAAGTTTGAGAAATGCAATTTTTGGTTGAGAGAGGTGCAATTCTTAGGCTACATTGTGTCTAAAATGGGGATATCAATGGACCCTGAGAAAGTTCCTTCTGTAGTGGAATGGGGATATCCCACTACACCCACCAAGGTGCACAGCTTTTTGGGACTGTCCAGGTACTATCGTCGATTCATTTGAGGTTTCTCTAAGATAGCCGGACCCCTAATGATTTTGACGAGGAATGGAGTACCATTTGTGTGGGATGATGTGTGCCAGTAGTAATTTGAGGGGATGAAGACTATATTGACTACAACACCAGTTTCTAGGTTACCTCAGGAAGGGATGGACTATAAAGTCTTCACAGATGTGTCCTTGAGGGGACTTGGAGGGGTTTTGATATAGGAGGAGAGGTTGATAGCTTATGCTTCTCGAAAGATTAAGACTAACCAGGGACATTAACCCACCCACAACTTAGACTTAGTAGCCATGATTTTTGCATTGCGAGTGTGGAGGCATTATCTCCTGGGGGAGAAATTTCAACTTTTTATATACCAAAAGAACCTACAGTATTTTTTCATGCGGCGAGAGCTGAAAATGAGGCTGAGGAGGTGGATAGAGTTTGTGAATAATTATTCATTCGACATTCAGTAGCACCTGAGGAAGGCTAATGTCATGGTAGATGCTTTGATCCGCAAGCCAATTTTGGAGTTAGCGGTAGTATGGAAGGCAAATTGTACGTCAATTCATAGGGAAAGGAAAGAGTTCGTATAAAGAAACTGCAAAATCGTATAAAGAAACTGCAAAATCTGGGAAGAAGAGGAATTTCGAATCGATTCGGCCTTTGTTCGAATCGATTCGTCCTTGGTCCGAATCGATTCTGCAGGGCGAATCGATTCTGCTGGGCGAATCGATTCATCTAAGAAATCGATTCGGTCCTGCTGATAGGGTGAGTTCGGGCCAGAATTTAAGGTTTTATATTCTTAGAACACCGTATGAGTTGGTGGGACGATGTTTAGGGCAATGAGGTATTTATTAAAAATGTAAATGTGACCCACATATTAATTGAAATATTACATTTAACTAGATAGTTAAATAATTGTTAAAGGAAATGGAATTAATAATTCACTCGATGATAAATTATTAATGAATGCATAATTTTGGATAATGTATGGGCATTCTTTAAGGTAATTATTGAGTAGTTACCTACACATATTACATGGGATAAATAATATGTAATTATGTGTATTTGTTTGAATATGCCAATATGTTCGTGGACAGTCCTATCGGCTTGGAATTTCATGCGTTTGGACTACGTAGCACACGTCAACACAGGTGGGCTAGACGATGTATAGGCCATTTAGGTACTACGTAATAGCACCATTTATAAGAGGTAGGTGTTGATGCTGGTAGCCTTTGTCACCGTTGGGTATAAGCCATGAACTGTTATACTACGTAGGGACTGCCCCAACTTATATGTGTTTTTATGGTGTCCGCTTTGGATAAGAGATTCCTCTGGAGTTACCGATAGATTATGAACGATACACCAACGGTATTTGCCTTTGTGTGTCACATATATGAAAGGACTTATATATATTTTACTTGAATTTAAATAAAATTAATTAAATTATCTAAGATTGTAGACATATGCTCCAAACCGTTATTATATAGTGCATAGTAGATGTTTATGCCATTTTCATGATATATGTAAGACCGGTATATCTTGGGATTAAGTATTTGAATGTATTCAACCTCGTTTTAATAGTTGATGATAGTTAATTCATTTGAATAATAAATTGGCACGCTGTCACATATATCATTTTGGAACTTGTTGGGATGCAGATAATATCGCCCTTAGTTAAGGGGTGATATGTTAATCGCAAGTGAGTGAAGATGGGGGGATATTCATTTTTCATCAACTGTATTTATTGCATTTTAAATTTATTAAGTTCGTTCTTGCACATCTAGGGCGCTGACCCAAATTTAAATATTCTCTCCCCCTAGGTGCTCCTAAATAGGAATAACGAGATTATTGATGTATGAGTCTTGCAATCTCTTTTGCTTATCAGAATTTCAGATTTCATTGAATCCGACATAGGTGATTTTTATCTATAGCTACTTATTTCATTTGAGACATTTGTATGGGCATAAGCTCAAGATTAATTTACATAATCATCAGGTTGAGATACTTACTTTCATATCAGATTTATTACTCACTTGGTGTCGGTTAGGATTTATTTAATTATTATGGAAATGTTGATTTAAAACTCAAATATGGCCCTTTTGTATATAATTTATATTATGTTGGTGCTGAGAATCATTTTAATTGACTAACAGGCCCTATCTTTCGGTGTATCATGCCTGACCAGCCTTTACGTGAGAAAATAGGGGTCGTTACACCGAGGTCAAAATTACTTTTGAGGACACGTCTAAGAAGGTTGAAAAGATGTTCCTATGTCCCACATTAGGTTTTAAAGAGAGGTAAGGGTTATGTTACAACGGTACATTCACCTCCCATAACGCACCTAAACAGATTCCCAAGTTTATGATGGATTCATATGGGCTCGACCTAACCCATTAAGGAGAAATCGTCTTCAATTTTTTAACTAGGGTGGATCCAAAAAATTCTATGTTTGTACCCATTATAAATGAAAAGGTCGTCGTAGAGAATTTAGCTATAAGCGAGGAAGAGTCTCTCACATACATGCTCCCACACACCACTATAGAGACTTTTCTAGTCTGAGAGAGCAAGTTAAGTTTTTGGTCACAACTTCAAATATCTTAATGAAATAATTTCAAAGGATGTATATGCCTTTAGATAGCACTTCCAACATTATGACTAGAGCCGATAATGATAAAGGTAACCAAAAGATCACCTCATCTTGGGTACCTAAGAGTCATGAAAAAACACTTGTTGTTCACGTTTCTCTTAAGGTTTAATATACTTCTCAATAGGATTCTAATAGTGGGTGTTCTGGGCATATGATTTTACCAACCTTGTGGATCGCAAGGAAAGATAAGTCACCTTTGGATATGGGAGTAGGTCTAGCATATTAGGACGAGGTTGCATAAAGATACCCAACTTTACTAAGCTAGACAATATGTTGTATGTTTAAGGATTGAAAGCAGACTTATGCATAGCCAACTTTTTGATCCTAACTTTGCAGAAAAGTTTGATCGGATGGAGTGTAGTGTTTATGATCAATTCGATGAATTTTTCTACAAGGTGTGAGAACTATCGACAATTGGTAAGATATCATTTTTAAGTCCTCTTTAGTGTTCAATAATGCCAAGGCCTCTACCACATAACTTTGTCATCAACGACTAGGTCACATTAATTTCAGAGATCTTGAGATATTAGTCAAGAAAAACCTAGTTCATGGCTTACCATCGCTTGGAAAACTAACTTCCTTGATCTGTGGTCCATGACAACAAGGGAAAAAAATCAATAGTCCCTAAAGTAAGTTGAATACCATTTACCACCTCCCATGTCTTAGAGTTAATACACATGGATCTTATGAGTCCCATGCGTACATAAAGCATCGATGGTAAGAAGTACGTTCTAGTGATGTTCGATGACTTTTTAAGATTTTTTATCATTAGATGTCTTAGAGAAAATTTTGATGCTATTGAGTTTCTAATAACCAAGTGTTGTGTTCTACAAAATCAACATAGTGTCACTATAAATCATATTCGTAGTGAGAATGGCACTAAATTTAAAGAAGCCAGAATTAAAAACTTTTGTGATAAGTTGGCATTAAACATGAGTTTTCATCTGTTCATACTCCTCAATGACCTGGGATTGTTGAGAGGAAGAATCAAACCATTCAAGACATGGCTAGATCCATCCTTCTTAGTAGGAATATGACTAGGCATTTTTAGCCCGGGGGGGGGGGGGGGGGGGTTAGCACCTTATGCCACACAATGTATAGGGTCAATCTTCATCCATACATACTTCACACTCCGTATGAGTTGTGGATAGGTAAAAACCTAACCTATCGTATTTTTTAGTTTTTGGTAGCCCTTGTTATATACTTAGAGATAGATAGATATTTGAGAAGTTCGACTATAGAAGTGATGAAAGGATATTTTTAGGGTATTCATCGTTTAGTAGAGCCTATAGGGTGTTTAACCTTAAAAGCTATATGGTCATAGAATCGATAAACATCACAATAAGATACGATGCACCAACTGCGTTTATTTATCATGGCCTTGCATGTGAGGACAATGCATCCCTCGGTGATGATCTCATTGTTCCCCACACTACCACGGTGGACCCCAATCTTGATATAGAGAATCTACCCTCTTGGGTTCAAAAGAGTGATAACCCTTTCGACATACTTAGTGATCCCACACTAGGTGTCAAAGCTTGCTTTGCCCAAGAATGTGAAGGAGGCACTCAAGGATGAGCATTTGATATGTTCTATGAAAGATGAGTTGCTTCAATTTCAGAAAAATGATGTGTGGGAATTAGTCCCCGGGCCTAGAGAAACTAATGAGATTGGTACTAAGTAGATGTACAGTAATAAGATAGATGGTAATGGTTCCATTGTTCGTAATAAGTTGAGGTTGGTCGCTCAAGGTTACACACAGATTGAGGGGTGTAGACTTTGATGATACACTCTCTCTTATTGCTAGGCTTGAGTCTATCTGCTTACTACTCGCGGTAGCATGTCACCTAAGGTTTACGCTATACCAAATGGATGTCAAGAGTGCCTTCCTTAACGACATTCTTTAAGAAGTTATTTACATGAAACAATCAAAGGGGTTTGAAAACCCAAAGCATTCGTGAAACATCTTTTATCTTAAGAATGCCTTATATTGTTTGAATCGAGCACCTTATACTTGGTACAAAATGCTAACTTCTTATCTCTTATCTCATGGATTCAAAAGCGGGGGAGTTGATATGACATTGTTTATTAGGAGAGAGCGGTTCTATATTGGTTTTCTAAGTGTATATGGAAGACATAGTCTTCGAATCCACACATTCCTAACATTATCACACTTTTAAGGAGGAGATGAAGAGTGAGTTTGAGATGATCATGGTTTGTGAACTTACTTTCTTCCTAGGTCTCCAAGTGCGGATACTCGAGAATAGGATATTCATATCTCAATCTAAATATTCTAGGGACCTTGTGAAGAAGTTAGGTTTGGACTCCTCTAAGCACTCACGCACACCCATGAGTTCCTTGACTAAGCTTAGCAAAGGCACTTTAGGCTCGGATGTAGAGCAAACACTTTATAAGAGTATGATAGGTAGTTTCTTTTACTTGACAACTATCCATCCCGATATCACCTTTAGTGTTGGAGTTTATGCATGTTACCAAGAATCGACAAAAGAGTCACACTAAAAGTTATCATCAAATATGTGTGTGTCACTCTTTCTTATAGCATTTTGTATTCCTTTGATACCAATGACTATTTGTCAGCCTATTCGGATGCCGATTGGGTCGAGAATGTTAGTGGTTATAAAAGTACCTCGTGTGGATGTTTTCACTTTGGGAGTGATTTTATATCTTGATTGAGCAAGAAGAAAAAGCCCATTTCTTTGTTCACGGTAGAGGCCGAGTATATCGCCACCTGGAGTTGTTGTACACAAATCTTTTGGATGAAGCAAATGCTGAAAGATTATAAAATTACCCAAGGCACAATGACTATTTCTTGTGATAATACAAGTATAATCCACATTTCTCATAATTCGATCCAACATTCACGTACGAAACAAATTAGGATTTGTGAGCAATTTATTCGTGATGTTGTTGAGGAGAATATTGTTTCCTTATGTTTTGTGAGTACCATACATCAATTGATAAACATTTTCACTAAGCTTTAATGCACTTAGATTTAAGGATCTTAGGAAGTCTGTGGGTATTTTCACCATTGATTGAGTTTGGATATTATTTCTAGTATAGGGTGATTATCAAGTTTCTATCATTCATACCTATTACTAAATTGTATTCTTATGTTTATATGTTGAAAAATACAAAAATATTTTATTTTATTTTAGACAAAGTTTCAAAAAAATTCAAAAAGGATTTTTTTATTAAAAAAATTTCACATTTCAAAAAGATTTTTTTATTTTGTTTTACACCGTATATAAATGCGCATTTAATATGTTCGAATCACAATTAAATTATATCCATTCATATAACTTACTCATGGTGTTATGAGATTTGACTTTATTTCTTTTGTGTGCTTAAAAATGGATGTTTAGCATTGTGTTGTTCTTTGATGATTACTTCCTTCATGATAGACTCTTATATCGCCACACATGCGCAAACTTCTTGAACATTGTTCTTGCTTGTCATATGTCGAATAAGGTGTTCTCATCTCAGTCGTGCTTAATAATGAACCAAATGTACTAGGATCTAATTGTGCATGTAAGAACCACTGCCCATATTTTTCCTAAAAAAATATTTTTTATTTTTTCTTTATGAAATGAAAAGGGGCTACAAGAGAAGTGATCTTCTTGTGTTAAAGGCTAACATTGGCAAGAGCCCAAAATATTATTTCGCACAAAAAAACAAAAGTGCCACTTCTTTCCCTTGAGCAATATGATTTCTTCAAAAAAATTGAGACTTTATTCCTAAAATGTGAGATTTTGAGGGTGTTATAAGTTGAAGATTAATGGATTTGCACAACAAAATTCCTTAGAAACATTAAATGTTTTGGCAGCGTTGATTTGAAAAGCACTAAAATTCAAGAAATTTTGTATAAGTTTAGTTAATTTCATTTGGTTCAATGGTTTTACATCTAAGGTTGAATTGAGTTCTTTCTTTAGGAGTATGTCTTTGACTTTTTGCACTATTACTACGTATGCCTGTGCTGATTTTCCCTGTATAAAGTTTAATAATTTCAATCAATTTTCATGATTCGAATATTTTCGTGATACTCCATAGTGTGACTGTTTGTATTTGTACTTATATGTATATTTATATACTCAAAAAAATCCAGAAATTTACAAAAATAGTTTATTTCTTCGTTGAAGTTTCATCGCATATGCTTCAATGTTAACTCTTTGTGATGATATTTCATATTTGGATTCTCTTGATGATAACATTTTATGATTAGTTTCTAGCCCTTTTTTATTATGAACAAAATGGGGAGAACATATTAAGGGGGAGTTTTTGTATTTTCTTTAAACTTCATGCATCACGATAATTCTTTTGCTCCATATGTGTAGGTATTTTTTGCTTTGATGATTTCATGGACTACATGATGAAGATTTTCAGTTGAAGACAATGTCACAAGTTTATTTTCCTTTTTAGGTTTGGGCGGGACATTAGTTGAACTTGTCTTAGGGTTAATATTTTTTTTTATTTTTGTGTTTTGTACTGGAATAGACAAAGCAGGATATTTGTAAGAGCAAGATTTATAATTGCTCAGTTTATTTTAGTTTGATATATTATGTTACATCTTCATCATCATTTACATTCTCAAGATCTTCAAGTGAAGATAAGTTAGTGACTGAATTCAACAATCGAAGATCGAAATATTTGAGATCGTCACTTTAAACATCTAAGAGGGTATATAGTTTTGATTATATGTAAATATTTTATTCAGGGGTTATTTTTATAAAATGTTCGAGGACTATTTTTAATATTATTTTCAAAGAAAATATATTTTTATTTTTTAAGAAGTTCGAATGACTTTAAGTATCCGTTCGAATGAGATTGATAGTTCGTTCAAACGAACATCAAACGATATTTTTCTATTAATAGAACTAATATCGTGCGAAGCTGGATTGAACGAGATGAGTTGTTCTTTCGAAATAAGATTAGTTATCCTTTCGAACGAGTTTTACCTTAGTTCAAATGAATTAGTATTTTCATTAGAACGAGGTCCTATTTTCATTCAAACGGGATTTCTCGAATTTTATGTTGCCTCGGAATTCATGTTTTCCATTTAAAGGGGGTATTGGAATCATATTTTTTCAAAACTTTTGGCAAAAATTATTTTCTATTCATATCCAAAAGGTCTCCAAACCCTAGTTTGTTTAAAAATCTTTTCTTTTACGATTCAAACCCCTTGGATGACTTGTTGAGCATTTATCAAATCCTAGAAGAACATATATGATGTTCATACCCTTATGGAGTTGATTATTCACTACTAAGATAGGAATATTATTTTGTGAGGCTGATCGGTGAAGACCGAGACAAGTGGAACTTGTTGTGGAACGTTACTCAATCTTCATCGTTGTCTATTGGCAACAAGGATTGAAAACAAAATTGCATCACTTAGTGGAGTTTAAGGTTATGTAAGTCGGTTATTGTCATTGTGTAATACCTATTTGTAACAGTCTTGAAATATAGATTTTGCTCGAAAGGGATTTTTTCTCATCTTCTATCTTCTTAATTTATGATTTGTGGTTTAATTGTTTGTTTAAATTTAGTTCCCATATCGTGCATGTATACCTAATTTAATCATGATGAAATTTGGACGATATAGATTTTGATTTGTGTGTGACATAATATACAATTTATACATATAATCGGACCACTCCATCAATTTTTTCATTTAGCACGGCTATGAAGCTCATTAAACTCCTTGAAAATATCAAATCGCTAAACACATCGGATAATATATAAATATGATGACCCATAGAGAGAAACAAACAAACACTAGAGATATAGTTAAACACTCAACCAACCTTAAAATAACACGAAATAGGGATCTACATAATAACTTAGTATTCCTACTCTGATACCAATTTGAAAGTGCATGATATACGAAATGATCTAAACAAAAGCCAATTTTTAATTTTGTTCAAATTAAATATTAAATTTAAACAATTTAATCTAATGTAAAACTTTGCACCAATTTTAATGAAAGTTGTGTAAACCAATACTAACCAATTTTATTTTACCCTGAGCATTCATCTAGGTGATATGAGTAAGATAAAATAAACAATCACACAATACATCGATGTATGAGGAAAATCCACAATGGAAAAACCCTCGGACGACCAATTCACGCAAATTCACTATAATACAAAATTACACAAGATTGACAGAAGATGTAAACAGCGACTCGACGCCCTCGCAAGCCTTGATGTTGCACAAGATTGACAGAAGACTTACACAACGACTGGAAGCCCTTGCAAGCCTTGATTCATCTTCATTTCCTCCTCCATAGTACAATATAGGAGTCTAACCATGAACTTCCATAAGGTGGGAGTCCACATACGCCTTGGTATCCACCGAACAGCTCAACTACTATCATACAATACGGAGTCCACTGTATATAAGAATATCAAGTACGAAATCCAGCGCACAAAATTTTCTCTATCAAGATTATGAGAGAATAAACCAAAAGTGCCCATAAACCCTATATCTCAAAGTATAATAAGATGAAACTTGGATGTAAAACAATTTGAGTGTCAACTAAGATTTTGATAAAATCGAAGAGCTTTTTGGGAGAGTTTGGGAACTCAAAAGTAATAAAAATTCTAAGATAAAACTGTTGTTCCGCACTCATATTTATAAAAGGTTATCCAAAATCGAGATGAGGATGAAAATAATTTGAAAAATCTTGAATTTAACAAAAATTCACAGGCTCGTTCAAACGACTTTGAACCTCGTCCTAACGAAGTATAACATCTCATTCGAACACATAATCAACGAGTTATTAACTAACATTCCATTGATGGCCAAAGTTAGTTCGTTGAAGTTTGTTGGGACCTATTCTAATGAGGTACCATATCTCGTTCAAAAGACATACCATAACTTGTTATAACAAAGTCGCGTGAAAAATATTTTTCTTTCAATAAATATTAAAAGAAGATAAAATCATTTTAATTTTTTTTGTAAAATCCCAACACCCAAATATGAACTCTCCAAGGATCAAATTATTTATGCATCCATACCTGAGAGATCCTCGAAACGTGAAGATGAAAATGGGTACAAAACATGACGCGATGATATAGATCTTCTAACTTAGCCACTACGTCTTCAGGAAATCACGTTATATACTTGAAAGGTCAACTCACTCAAGTCCTAACCTATGACACAAAGAGTTTTATTTAAACACGGAATAAGTTAAAACATACAAATTGGCTCTATTAGAAAAATTTATCCTTATAAGTTGTATGAATGTGTAGAATTCTTTTCTTATAATGAATTCCACCATGTCTTGAGAATTTCCTTCTTACTCAAAGTTATTCAAGAGAAATATAGTTAAGTATTTGATTATCAATTGAAATGTTTATGTCAAAAATCATTTGTTTATAATTTAAAAGGCTCTAGGATTTAAAGAACTAAAATCCCTCACGAATAAGTTTAGACAAATACCACAGGTTTCAAGAAATTGTAGAACATTCAAAGTTTGTCTAATACCTGAGTGAGAACTTGACTACCCTAGAATTTATATAGAAAAAATCAAATTTGAATTTGTGATTTAAGTTTCCAAGGACCTGCAATGAACTTAAAATGTTTATCACATTACCCTATGTTTAATTTGAAACATACAAAAGTCATATACTTGTTATTTTGTTTAATAATGTATTATATTTCACATAGTTTGCCTTAAAGTTCTCGAATTTGTTATATAATTGGAACCAATCATTATATAAATGATAAATTACATACATGTTTAGATTATAACATTATCAGCCTTTACGTTGTGTGCAACAATCATTTTCATCAAAATAATATTTCATCTGTACAATCTCTCCTAACCTTTATACGGAGTTCTACACATTAATTTGATCATTGAAAATGTGTTCATCAATTAAAATTTCCATATAAACTGGCATAACTAGATGAAACTTAACCTTTTCACTTGGTTTTAGAGAAGTTGGTCTCGAGAATAACTAGAATAATGAAAATGCCATTTTTTTTAGAGAAAAATGATATATTGTAATTGAACAAAACAATGAGGTAAATAACGTAGTACATTAAATCTTTGGTCTAACACGACATATATTAATACTTCTATAAGCACAATGTATAAATTTGACTTTTATGTAGTATCAACGAAAAAACTAATTATGATGCTTATTTAGATTTTTACGCATTTCTTTATTGGGTCGCCTAATTTGATAATATCTGTGTCCCCTTCATGTTCATCAATCGCTCAAAATTGATTCACTGTGCGCAATAATCTTACTTGAAGAAATAAATTCAATATACCCATTATCATAATCCACTTATATGCATCATTAATCAATGGGTTAGTACTAGTATCTTTTTTATATTCAAATATAATATTCATACCCGCCCACGTTAGGTCACTTCAATGACTACCAAATCATTTATAGTTTGAATACTAAGTGAAGACTTATATAACCATTAATATATGAAAATTCTTCATTCATGCTTATTAATCACGAGGAAAGTTTTGATTAAGCTTTGGGCGACTCATAACTTTTTAATAATTAATGAACTATAGTTATTTATGCCAATATGTATTCTTTTATAAACATTCATAATATGTATAATTGTTTTGTTAATGTTTATTACTCAATATGATATTCACAAAACGTTTGAATAAGTCATTTTATGAATATCAAATAGAGTAAGGGCTTGCATAGGAATGTAGTTCAATAGTAATGAATTATTAATATATAAATAATTTAATTTTACATCATCATGCATAATGTTAAAATAATAAATGTACAAAATTTTTTGTCTATTGTCCTAATTGTACCAAAAACCCCAAAATTATTATAGGTCAACTTTATTCGTAAGATATGACCAACTATATTGAATGTTGCCAAATGAAATTTTAAATACCAACACACTTTTTAATATGACTTAGAAATTACTAATAACCTAATCATGTGATGCATTTTTTTTCAAAAGTACGATATATGTGGATATCCATAATTTCTCAATCACGAAACATATAACCCCTTTTATATTTATTTAATCAACTTATTTGGTCTTCACGTGAATAACACTATTACATATGATTAAATAAACTGTAATACTCTATTAAAATAAATAACTTTTCATCATCACACCTTAAATAATTATTGTTAATTGTATTATTTAGTCTAGAACTCATTAACATAATTAGATCACTGTGGTGATTACCTAATCATATATAATATTAATGTTGTAATTCGTGATTATAGTTGGATCATTATGGTGATTGCCAAATCATCCTAATATGGATATTAGAATCATTGATTGATTGTATAAGCTTTATAGGGTTACATGGTAACAAAAAACAAGAAGAAGAATATTTTCCAAAAAGAAAAAACTTAAGAAAATATTGTATTAGCATCATTATATTTTCTAGGACCACAAATCACTTAGCCTATTTAAAAAAATTATTTTTCTCAATAAGCGTCAACATTATTATTAAAAACATAATTTTTAGGGCCTAAACAACTTTAAACGAGTGAGATATGGTAGTGCCCATTGTGAACAATGCACTTGATATGACATTGTTTCGTTATGGAAATCATCTTCAGCAATGGATTTTGAAATGTTAATGGTAATTTCTCATTGGATATCTGTCATAAATAACACACACTTTGAATCTTATTGAGACCAAACCATAATATTGAACGTGCTTCTTGATCTTCAAAGTGGAAATCATTTTTTTCCCACTTAACCTTAATTCCACACTTTTATTATGTGTCCTTAGTTGATGTGGAGTATGCACTAATTATAGGTAAATAGATGACATGTTTCATAATTTGACTTGAATTAAATTTACTTTAAAAGTAATATTATAATTGAAGAATGCTTCTCTTACTTAAACAACAAGATAAATCTAATATTAAACATTAAACCAATTAATTAGATATAATATATCCACTGTTCTAAAAAACTCCCCTAGGCTCCGCCTAGGCTTGAGGCTTGGGAGAAACGCCTCGCCTTAAGCTTTTCATGCCTTACTCTTGGTAAAACCCTTAAGGCGCACTTTTTTCTAAAAACAACAATGCTTTAGTGAAATGATATCGTCTTTTAAAGAATTTTTTTACAAACCAGGCCATTATCTCATCCAAAATAATCAAATAGTACTTTAATTTGCAAATATTCAGACATATTTTTATGATATGTACAATTTTAGTTTTTTAATAGCCTTGTTATGGTTAAAAAATATTAAAATATATTAAGAAGGCCTAAACGCCTTTTGACGCCTTTTTACGCCAAGGCCCGCCTAGGCTTCTAAGGCTTAAGGCTTGGCCTCCACGCCTCGATCACCCTCCGCGTTTTTTAGAACCTTGAATATATCTAATATGACAAATAATGTGGGCAGCATATGATATTGATGTTAAATTAATATTCTTACATTATTTATGCTCAAATTGACTATTGATGGTGCCTTCTCAGTTTAAAATTTTAACCGATAATTAGTACACAATGACTATATAATAATATTATTATTATTATTAATAAATGAATATATAAAGCAATACCAAATTGGAGTCTCTATTTAAAAATGCAATTTGTCTTCTTCCTTTCTAAAAGATAAACTTTACTATTCTTTCTATTTGAAAAATGCGGTTTTCTATTATTTTATCCACCCCTCATTTATGTCCTGATTAGGACTAATAATTTTACACTATAATTCAAAGTTTATATTGTTTAAATCAAACAAACATATGACTGGCCAAATCAAAACTTATCATAAATTTTGCTAAATTTAACAACTATTTTGAGATAATGATCAATAAAAAGTGGAATAGTTGTTAGCCTTGTTGTTCAAGTTATCAAAGAGGTGGCTTAGAAGTGTGTGTAGGATGATGTCTCAATCGTCCGATTCAAAATTTGATTTTACTTAACATTTTTTATTAACAAATTGTAAATCATCTATGCCAATACTATATGCTACATATAAGTGATCATATTTTAAATGCAACAAACTTTTTTTTTTTTTTTAATAACATATCATGAGGTGTCCGGGCTAACTTACGTGCACTTCGAATAATTTTCATTCGCGATTTGTAACTTTCGCTAGTCAAACCCTCATTAACTTAGGAACTCTCAACTAACTTAGGAACTCGCTTTTGTGGGCTTGAATAAGATGCATACTACGTGGTAAAAAATATTTTATTTCTATAGATTCCTTCAAACCCTCATTAAACTTGAATGTGTCTCTCCAAAACTGCACACTTACAAACTTGGGAAGGTCAAACCTGCCTAAATCTGCTCTGTGTTTAATTTAAATTTCTAAATTTTATGCAAATTTTTTATGATAATTTTTAATTAAAAAAACTTATATATACATATAAAATATGTATAAAATGACTATTAGACCATTGTCCAATATATAAATGAGCTAAAGACATACGTTATATATCTATTACAAATATGTTGTATTAGTAAAAGTAACTCAAAAAAAATAAATTGAGAAAAAACGACTTATATGGTTTGAATACGTTAAACATTGATCAATGGATGTTCCCATAAGAAAGAATAATTTATATATTATTATTAATGATGACGTTAGGGATAGAGGTAGGAGTAAATTGACGTAGTTGAATATTGTTAAAAGTGGCATGATAGCATGTAGTTTTACTAAGAATTTGCAATCGCAGACGAATTGAAAAAATAAAATTCATTTAGCGGATCTCAAATAATTGAAAAAAGTTTTATTGAGTTGAATATATGTAGCATCCGATCGAGTTGAGCCTAGTCTAAATTTAAAGGGTACCCAAACCCTACCCAAATTTTCTAGTGGACTAAAAATTTTGATCAGTCCGACTTACAGACTTACGCACTAAAAATAAATTAATGAATGACAAATTGTTGTTCGAGATGGTTCGAAGTGCGCACTAGAAACGTGAAATTTGGTTGAAGTGCGTTGTGAAAAGTCAAAGTCCGATATTGATAAAATATGAGAAATGGTTGTAGTATATTATAAATCATTGTGACTTCGAGGGCTTGGTACCATTGGGATATCCTAACTCTTTGAAGGAGGAAGAATCTATATCAATTTGGATTGACTTTGAAATTTCGACGCGCCACCACTCGCCTGGCACGGGCATGGGCCGTGGGTTTGACCAAAGAATTAACTTTTTGGACCAAATTTTATTGTGAATTTTATTTATTTACGGGTCAATTTTTTGGTGTATTTTATCTATTCTGCTCAATGTTTATTTCAGTTCCAACTTACGGTCGTAACTGTTTTTAAACATCATTTATTTTAGTATAAATTAGTGCTGTGCATTTCATTTTGAATTAATTACACTTGCGCCCCCGAGCTGTACCCCCTGTCATTTCACAACTTGAACATTAAGTTTCTTTACTTAATCCCCTAAACTTTGAAAGCGGCTACAAGTAGCCTCCTAACGCTAACACATTCAACTTTTTGGATGGAACATTTAGACATGTGCGTGGCACATGACTGAAAGTAAGGGCATTTTCATCCTAGCATAATTTTTTTTAAATAAAATCTTAAAATAGCGGCAGAAAAATTTAAAAATTAAAAAAAATACTCAAAAATATTTTCAAAATACCAAAATCCTAGAAAAGATTTTACAAAACTGTTAAAACATTTGGAAATTATTAATATATTTTTAAAATTCTGAAAATTACAAAAAAATACTTTTTAAAAGCTGAAAAATTCTAAAAAAATAATTCATAAAATATATTTAATAATAATAATAAGTGAAAATACATTGAAATACAAAAAACAATAAAAAAATGGAAAATCTTTAAAAAATATATAGAAATCAAGAAAAAATTAAAAGAAGTATGAAATGGCAAAAACAACAGTCATAACATAAAAGAAAAATATATTTAAAAACATAGAATACTTTTGAAAATCATTTGAAATCAGGAAAATTACAAAAACATTAATTAAAATTCTGAAAAATACCCTAAAAACATTTTAAAAAAACTAGAAAAAATATTTAAAAAATTTAACAAAACAAATTTCGAATAATAAAAAAATAGATTTCTAATATAAAAAAATCCAGTGTAAAAAGAAAAGGAAATGCCCAATAAAAAAATTACAATAAGTAAAGAAGAGATTTCTAATAAAAAAAAATCAAAAGAGAAAAAAAAAATTCTAATTAAAGAAATAGACCTCTTAAAAAGGAAATTAATTAATAAATTAGAAAAAACAATAAATATAAAAAATAAAAAATGATATAAAAACATGAGAAATAAAAAAAAATAATGAATAAAAGAAAAAGGTAAAAAAAATAAAATAAGAAAAAAAAAAGGAAAACCCATTACGAGGTTCATCTCCCCCTCTCCCCACCATCACTGCCACCAACCCACCCAAGCCGCCTCCCTCATCTTAACTCCATCATGACCACCCCACCTCTGCATCCCCACCTACTGCACCACCCCACCCCAAACCCTACAGACAAAAAGACACACCATCCTCACCCCCAATTGAACTCCCCCCCCCCCCTTCAACCCCTATTGAATGCCCCTTCCCCCCACCCCCACGCCCCCAAACCTATAGATTGACCACCCCCCTCTCCTAGCCACGGGGCAAAAGATACATATTTATGTTTAGCTCATTTAGTCCATCAAACATCCTTTTACCCAATATTCTCTTATTTTTAAAGGCCGCACAAGCAACATCCCTTCCACCCACCTCAAATGTCGGACCTCCGATAACTACCTAATATTTTCCTATTTTTAAAGGTTCACACTAACGGCACCCCCTCCACCCCACTATCGGACCTTCGGCCACCCCATCGGCGGTTCGACAATCTCACCGAATCTCCGGTGGGGGTCGCCGGCGCTCTGACGAGAGCTGTCGGAGCTCCGGCTATATGGTGGGGGGAGGGGTGGGCGGGAGGGGGCTGAGGGAGGGAGGGTAAATAGGTTTGTATGTGTCCTTATTTTGAGTATTTTTATGTGATGATAAACTTTTTTGAACAAAATAAAAGGTTTGGACTAATCATGTATTAATATTTGTTTAAGGGACTATATATATATATATATACACACACAGAGAGAGAGAGAGAGAGAGAGAGAGAGAGAGAGAGAGAGTCTAAAATATTTATTATACAAGAAAATGTCGTTATAAAAAAAAAACCAAAACTATTTAATATATAAGAATATGTGTTTATAAATCACGAAAAATCAATTATTAGAACTTTTTTAAAGAATTGAATTGACATGATTTCAGAAGTGTTAAATAAAAAATTAAAATTTTAAATCATTTTCTATTTTCATTCCAAGATCTTTTTGGATCTGATATCAGAAGAGTTGTATATTTGTATATAATGCCAAAATTAGAAAAATCAGATAAAAACTCTAAAATTTCATAAGAATAGAAAGAAAGAAAAAACATGTACAACCCTATCAAGACTGCTGCTCACAATGTGCAGACCCCGTCAACTAAAAAAGATCCAAAATATTTTACTTTAATACTACCCATAACCTATATATACTTTATAATATTTTACTTTAATACTAGTATTAAAGTAAAATATTATATATATATATAATAGTAATGTTCTTGTGCGGATCAATCGGATTGAACACGTGTCTCCCGGCGGTAATCCAGAAAAGAGAGAGAGTGTGCCTATAATTTAGCCGATAATTTCTTACCTCACCGTTAGTTCGCACTATTAAAATGCGGGATAGTCCGCACAAGAGTATACTATATATATATATATATATATATATATATATATATATATATGAGACCCACTCTTGTAAGGACTACTTATGGTGCAGACCCTGGTACATATCATTTTTTTCAAATAGTAAAAAAGTTAATTTTTTTATGAAACTTCATGGATAGGACCTACACGGTGAAACGATCATCTCCAATTTTTTTCATCAAAAAATTCAATAAAAAAATTGTTGAGATGAGGGAATATGTAAAAAAATGGTATAAATATACATTTTCGACTGTTGAAATATTGACGATCATCTCACCCGCTTTTTTATTGAATTTTTTTTATGAAACTTCATGGATATGATCTTGATAGTGAGAAGATCATATCCATGAAGTTTCATCAAAAAAACCAATCAATAAAGTGTCTGGCACCGATTCAACATTTCAACGGTTAAAAATGAATATTTATACATTTTTTACATATCACCTCATCTCAACGGTCTTTTTATTGAATTTTTTGATGAAAAAAATGAAAGATGATCTTCTAAATGTGTAGATCATATCCATGAAATTTCATCAATTTTTTTTTTACTATTTTTAAAACAATGGTATGTACCGGAGTTTGCACCATAAGGAGTCATTATATATATATATATATATATATATATATAGTACTGCTCTTATGCTGACCAGTCCGCATTTTAAGAGTGCCGACCGAACATGTGTCACCTGATGGTGACCCTAGAAATTATTAGTTAAATTATACACGCACTCTCTCTTTTGGGGATGCGCAGATGACACATGTCCCGCCGCACTCTTAAAATGTGGATTGATTCGTACAAGAACAGTAATATATATATATATATATATATATATATAATGCTCCTGTGCGGACTAGTCCGCATTTTAAGAATGCGGACATGACATGTGTCACCTAACGGTGCGCCTAGAAATTATGGCGTAAATTATAGGCACACTTTCTCTCTTCTCTGCGCTCACCGTCAGGTGACACATGTCTGGTCCGCATTCTTAAAATGCGGACTAGTCCGCACAAGAGCAGGACTATATATATATATATATATATATATATATATATATATATATATATATATATATATATATATATATGCGGAATACTCCGAATTTTAAGAGTGCGGAGCAGACATGTGTCACTTTGCGATAAACCTAGAAATTATTGAATAAATTATAGGCACTCTCTCTCTTTTCTTGGTTCACCGTTAGGTAGCACATGTCCGATCCACACTCTTAAAATACGGACTACTCCGCATAAAAACAATACGGACTACTCCGCATAAAAACAATACTGTGTGTGTGTATATATATATATATATATATATAGAGAGAGAGAGAGAGAGAGATAATTAAGCTAAAGGTCATGTTCTTTCTTATATTTCGATTTTTAGGACAATGCTTTTCAAGTTTATAAATCTAGTCCCTGTGGTACATTACCTTTATTTTTTTTGTCCGCGCCAGCGGCACTATTTTTCATGGTATTTTTAGTACTGTGACTGAATTTATAAAATTTGATAGAGTGTCTTATTTTTATGCACTTTGAATAATATGAGGAGCTTTTCCCAAAAACCCCATATATAATATATAATTTGCATTTGGTGGTGTCCTTTTATTTTCCTTTGGTTGCGTGTAGAGTTTTAAAATAATTGGTTCTGCTATACATGAATTCATTCTAGAGTATATAAATCAATTCTAATGATAATCCATACTCATATCATATGGATGCATGTAGGTGTTGACTTTTCAAGAAAATGAGCTTTCAAATTACCCAAATATTTTCCACTAAATTGGCTTTTCAAGTAGCTTTCTCGCTCTTCTTAAAGCCACCGGATGCTTATGGGAACTACAAACGACACACAAATTCCCTTCTTTAGATGAAAGTTAGGCAACTCATTCTAAGCGAGATTTAATTTTGGTCAACCCACGGTGGGTGGTATTGCATTGAGCCGTTAAAAGAAAAACTAATTGTGGATATGATTTTTTTTTCCTTGTGTAAAATTGCTTGATAATCAATCCGTCTATGTTTTGGTTCAATATGTCAAAAATATTAGGGACTCTCATTTTTAATTTGAAGAGACTTCATTTTTTTTGGGGAGACCTTCTTACACCTCTATATATCCCCTCTCTTGATTTAATGCTATGGCTCATTTAAAAAAAAAATAGAAAGAAAGAGTCTAGTCCATTGGTTTAATGTTATGATATTTTTTTCTTGTTTGTAAAATGACTTAGTAATCAATTCGTCTATATTTTGACTCAGTATGTCAAGAATATTTGGGACCCTTGTTTTTTTTATTTGAGGAGACTTTATTTTTTTTGGAGACCTTCTTACATATCGATGTATCCCCTATCATGATTTAATGTTACGATTCAGTTTAAAAAAAAACGAACTAAAAAAAAAGAGTCTTATTCCATTGGTTAGAAGGGAAAAAAATATGAGGCTTAGGGTGTTGTGGTCCATGTTTAATGAATTTTTGGACGCTGACATTAATAATTTAATAAAATCAACACTTGGAACCTTGAAACATAAATGTTGACTTTATCCAAACGAGGGCTAATATGACCTTTCAATGTGATTGATAAAAATATAAATAAGTCAGCAATGGACCCCATATTTTTTAATGAGGTGTTTATGTTTTAACCAATCACATTAGAGGGCCATGTTAACCATTTTCAAAAAAGGAGAACTCTATTTTATTGCTCGTAAATTTCTAATTACCAAGTCAATTAGACTGAGCATGGTAAATGCTAACATTTACACAATATAAATTCTCTCACTAGTGCACTAAACAATTTAACGCTTAACGGTATGGCACGCTAAATTATTTAGCATTGAATATTTTTTTTAAATCTATCTAACCAATCTCATGAGCATTGGCTACAATCTAACAGCAATTAACTAACGTAGGAAGTGAGACTTAGGTTGCAGCGACCTCAAACATTATAATCTTCTTCACGCTAAACAGTTTAGCGTGGGAAGTGGAGCCCAAGTCTTCTGCCCTAAATTGTTTAGCACGGTGGAGGTTTAATACATTGTCCCAATGGGAATACAATAGTGTGTGTGAGAATATAAAATTATATGTTTCCATCTTCTTTCACAATCCCATTATATATGGCCTTAAGCATGAGTCCATTGAAGGTAAAAAAAACGTGAGTCCATTAATCAGGGGAGTCATATCCATTTCATTTCTAAACTTCATCATTTGGACTCCCTATTTCAATTTCACCATATTAATGTCTTTTGTAAAACTGTTATAAAAATTATTGTTAAAAGATTAAGATGGATTCTGAGTAAACTGATAATGTTGCAAGTTAGTGCACGGCATATGTTGAAGTTTAAATTAGTCAATTAGTTTAAATCAGTCACTTAGTTGAATTAGTCAGCTTGTTTAGTCAGTTATTCTATTTAAGTCTAGAGTTATTTTAGGAGTTTGATTCGGGCTTTAGTTAGTGGCAATTAAGGCTTAGTTGGTGAGTAATTTTAGGAGTGGTTGTAGCCATAACTCTATTATATATAGAGAGTCTGTAACGTTATTCTTATGCAATTAAAATCAGTTTCGTTTTTCTGAGTTATCATTGAGTAATAAGCATATTATTCCTTCTTTGTTTCCTCTATTTTGTTTTTGAATTACTCTTTAAATCAAGAGTCTGATTTGTTTCATGGTATCAGAGCTTAATTGCTATCAAGGTGTTTGTTCTTATTACTCAGTGAAGTTGGTGTGTTGTTTGAAGTAATTTTCCAGTATTTCAAGATGAATGGTGGAAGTACTTCCTCTCAAACTGCTGTTGAGAAGTTAGTAGGTGACAACTATAGTTATTGGAGGCTTTGTATGGAAGCTTATTTATAAGGGCAAGATTTGTGGGAGCTTATCTTTGGTAATGAAACGGTAATTCCAGAAGATATTCCGCAAAATGCTGAGCTTCGATGGAAGTGGAGGATTAAGTGTGGAAAAGCTTTATTTGCTTTGAGGACTTCGATCAGCAAGGAGTGCATCGAACATGTTCATGATGTGAATTCATCAAAGCAAGTGTGGGAGACACTTGAAAGATTATTCACTCAAAAGAATACGATGAGGCCGCAGTTTCTGGAGAACGAACTGGCTGAAATGGTTCAAGGAAATCTTTCAATTCCAGAGTATTTTATAAAAGTTAAAACTTTTTGTTCTGAAGTTTCAGAGCTAGATTCGGAGGATCCCATTAGTGATGCACGCCTACATCATTATATTATCCGTGGCTTAAGGAAAGAGTTCGTGCCATTCATTTCTTCGGTGCAAGGGTGGGCAAATCATCCCTCGATCAATGAGCTAGAAAATTCGTTGTCCAATCAAGAAGCTTTAGTGAAACAGATGTCCAACAAACCTCTCTCTCAAGAAGATAATGTTCTTTACACCAGAGATCAAGGAAAGAATAGGTCTCCTTCCAAGCATATTTCAGGTGAAGATAAGCAGTTTCGAACGGAGGGGGAGACGAGGGGTAGTCCAAGAACTTGTTATAAATGTGGAAAGGAGGGGCATTTCAAGCGTGATTGTCGTGTGAAGTTGACTTGTTCTCGATGTGGTAAATCAGGTCATATTAAGAAATATTGTCAAGTAAATCCTCCTTATGAGGATGCAAAAATAGCTCATGAAGTTGAAGATTTTGATGATCCAAAATGGGAGCAATGTTTCTCTATTAACGTTATTGGTTAACCAGAAAATATGGCTTCCGCGGTGCAAAAAACTGATTGTACTAACTCTATTGATTATAAGAATGAGTGGATTATTGACTCGGGGTGCTCACATCATGCCACAAGAGATGCCATCTTACTTTTGGATGTTCGACCACATGAAGTAAAGCGAGTTATTATGACAGCTGATAATTCGTTACATCCTGTAATGAAAGAAGGAAATTTCAATGTCAGTGTTGATAGTTCAAATGATGATGAACGTGTCTCTCTTAAAGATGTGTATCATGGTCCAGGCCTAAAGAAGAATCTAGCATCCGTTTCTCAAATAACGGACACGGGTAAGTATGTTTTGTATGGTCCAAATGATGTACAGATTCTTTACAATTTGAAATATGTTGCTGCTGATGTACTTTTCACTGGAAAAAAGAAGAATTCTCTATATGTCTTATCTGCAAGTGAAGCATATATTCGAAAGACAATCAAGAACACAAGTCCTTCAGTTTGGCATGCTCGGCTAGGCCATATTGGCTATAAGTTATTACAACAGATATCCACAAAGAATCTGCTTGATGGTGTTCCTTTCTTCAAGGATTTAAATACAAATGTAGTATGTGCATGTTGTCAATATGGAAAATCACATCGGCTTCCTTTTTAGAAGTCAACAAACCGAGCATCCACTGCGCTTTAGTTAATTCATTCAGATTTAATGGGGCCTACAAGAGCACCAAGCTACAGTGGTTTTCAATATGCAATGATAATGGTGGATAACTTTTCTCGTTTCACTTGGGTCTACTTTCTACAACACAAAAGTGAATCATTTTATCAATTCATTCAGTTTAAGATGCAAGTGGAGCAAGAGTTTGCACAGAATATAAAGTGTATGCATACTGATAATGGGGGTGAATATATGTCTGAAGAGTTTCTTACATACTATGAAAAACATGGGATTAAACGATAAATGACATGCCCAAATCCCCCCAGTAAAACGGCGTAGCTGAACGGAAGTTAGCACATCTCACTACAATATGTTTGTCTTGGTTACATGACAAAAATCTACCTAAGGAGCTGTGGGCAGAAGCGTTTCAATGTGCTTGTCATGTCATCAATCGGTTGCCCCCGTGGCCAGGTAAAGATGCATTTCCTTTTGAAGTTCTTTATATTATTAAGCCAAATTTAAGTTATTTTCGAGTATTTGGTTCACTATGTTATGTTCATGTATCTAAAAGTAGTCGAACCAAACTCGATCCAAAGTCTCAAAAGTGTATTTTTGTTAGCTATGACACTAGAAGAAAAGGTTGGCGATGTATGGATTTAGAAAAAAAGAAATTCATTATCTCTCATGATGTGGTTTTTTATGAGACATCGTCATATTTTACTGCTCTTCAGCGAAGTAAGACAACCACACTTGAATCACTGTCTAGTGGTACAGACTGCGAAGAAAGGGGGAGCACTAGTTCATTGATTGAAGCATCGGTTCAACAAGATGTAACTACTACTCGAAGATAACCTGATTACTTCAATGATTATGAGGTTCAACTTAACTGATTTACTGTGACCTTTTGTTTCTTCATGGGGTTATCATGTGATGATGAACCTAAGTGTTATAGAGAGGCTCAAGGAGAATCTAAATGGGAAGGTGCTATGAATGAAGAAATTAAAGCTTTGCATAAAAATGGTACATGGGAATTAGTACCCATACCAAAAGATACTGAACTATTAACTTATAAATGGCTCTACATGCTAAAAAAGAAGGCAGATGGGTCCATTGATAAATATAAATCTCGTCTGGTTGCACGAGGATTTTCTCAATAATACGAACTGGACTATGAGCAAACTTTCAGCCCGGTTGCCAAGATGGTGACAGTTTGAACCATTATTTCATTAACAGCATGCAACAAATGGAATATATGGCAACTTGACGTAAAGAATGATTTTCTTTATGAAGAGTTGGATCGTGAAATTTTTATAGAGAAGCCCTAGGGATTTATTTCACATGAGTTCCCTCATCATATTTATCGCCTCAAGAAGGCGTTGTATGGCCTCAAGCAAGCTCCACGTTCCTGGTATGGTCAAATTGCATAATACCTTCCTTTCTGTGGTTTTAATTCTTTAAATTCAGATCCCAGTTTATTTGTCAAGATTACTTCATCCATGTACACTATACTCCTTCTTTATGTAGATGATATGATTATCATTGGCGATAATAATGATGAAATTTCTCATCTCTAGGATGAGTTGTCTATCCGATTTAAAATGAAGAATTTGGGAGAAGTTCATTTTTTCTTGGCTTAGAATTTGTCAAAACAGATGGATACTTCCTCTCTATGCCACAAGTTTGTTGACTCATTTTGGTATGAGAGATTCGACACCGATAACCACTCTTATGGAACCACAACTCAAGTTACAGAAAATTAAAGGAGAGCCACTGGATGATGTCACAAAGTACCATCAGCTTGTGGGCAGTTTGTTCTATCTAACTATCACAAGGTCTGACATAGTATACGCTGTTGGAGTTGTATATCAGTTTATGGAAAGTCCTTGTGTTGGTCATTTAATTATTGCGAAGAGAATTCTTCGTTATGTGAAAGGTACAGTGCAGTTTGGTCTTTCTATAAAACAAATGTAGCTTTTCTTTTACATGGCTTTACTGATGCTAATTGGGCTGGGAATGTCATTGATCGATGCTCGATCATAGGTTATTGCTTTAATATTGGTTTCACTGCAATCTCATGGTGTAGTAAGAAGCAACCCACATTAACTCTTTCAAGTACAGAAGCTGAGTACGTGGCAGCAACTATGGCAACTCAAGATTGCATTTGGCTTAAATGACTACTTCAAGATATTGGCGTTATTTTGGAATATCATATTCCCAGCAGCTGTGACAATGAAAGCCAATCAAGTTAGCTGTAAATTCGGTGTTTCATGCCCGTACAAAACATGTATAAATTCACCATTATTTTGTTCGGGAGAAGGTGTTAAATCAAGAGATTGTGTTGCAGAAAATAGGGACAAATTATCAAGTTGTTGATGTGTTCACCAAAGATTTGTCACGGGCCAAATTTGAAAAGTTTCAAAGTGCTCTAGGTGTTGTTGATCGTATGTCTACACTAAGAGGGAGTGTTGCAAGTTAGTGCACAACATATGCTGATGTTTAAATTAGTCAGTTAGTTTAAATTAATCACTTAGTTGAATTAGTCGTCTTATTGAGACGGTTATTCTGTTTGAGTCGAGAGTTATTTTAGGTGTTTAATTTGGTCTTTAGTTAGTGGCAATTAAGGTTTATTTGGTGAGTAATTTTAGGAGTGGTTGTAGCCATAACTCTATTATATATATATAGTCTGTAACGTTGTTTTTATGCAATTAAAATCAGTTTCATTTTTTTGAGTTATCATTGAGTAATAAGCATATTATTCCTTCTCTGTTTTCTCTATTTTGTTTCTGAATTACTCTTCAAATCAAGAGTCTAATTTGTTTCAAGTAAACCATTACCGGTTCAGTTTCGCATTATTATCTAAGAATTCATTTGTTGCCATGAAAAACAGTACAGGAAGGACGGGGTATGATTTTTAAAATAGATTTGAAGAGAGTTGACAACATTAAAAGGGATTTTCTGGAAAAACTTCTCATGAAAAGATTAATTTCATCATGAGTTGTGTTATGTGTGTCTCTACCATTGTTTTGTGGAATGAGGCTCCTCTACTTAACTTTAAGCATTCAAGGAGCCTTAGGCATGGGTACCCATGTCTTCGTATTTATTTATCATGTGTATGGAGTACCTGTTTATTATGATTATGGATAAAGTTAATAGGGAAAAGTGCAAGGGGATCAAAGCGTCTCCTAGATAAGGGTGGATCTACATGGGGCAGGAGGGGGAAAGTGAATGCCCCTCATGAGTTTCGGTATTTTTCGAACCATTATTTTTATTTACTATTCCTAGTGGAGTATGTCAAATTTGTCACGATCTAGGTACGTGAAAAAATCTTGGTAGATTTTTCTAATTCTTAAAATATTTATCGTGATTAAACTCCATAACAATTGGACATAAGAAATTATTAACCAAATTTTTTTTGACAAATATTTAAAAATATTGTCACTCCTTAAACATTTGTCACAATTACCGTTCATGAAAATTGCATTTCATTAAGTTCTAACAATTTTCTCTGTGAAAAACAACTCGTAGTGGGAAAACAATTTCATGTATATTTATTGCTCTAAAAATTTGTCTCAACATACGATAGTCACGAGTTTTGTCGCATGTGTAGTGTATAAAAATGAACACAATATATATACTATTTAAAAACTTATCATAGTTTTTACCTTTACAACTGAGTATTTTTGAGCCCCCCCCCCCCCCCCCCCCCGGGCCCACATACACTCAATTTTATGATCCACCACTACTCCTAGAGGCCAACACATCTCCCACATGTTTTCTGTCGAAAATCCCATTCTATTTGAAGAGGATAACTCTTCAATTTTGATGAACACAATGGACTCTCTAAATGATTTTTGCAACTACTGGGATAAAAAAAATCAATAGTATAGACTCTGTTCTTGAATGATCCCTATAGGGATACCTTAATCCTCAATATCTCGAGCAGTAAGGTGTTCCCCCATTCTTGGAACCTATTTAGGCATATCCTTTATACATAGGAGAATTATAAGATTGCATTTTAAAGATGTGATAAGTAAAATTAATAAATGACTTGAGGGGAGGAAGTCCAAACTCTTATCATGTGACACCCCGCCTAATTAATCCCTGGTGATCAGTCCTAAATCAAGTTAGAAAAGGTTTCTCAGTTGGTCCATTCTTAGCATCACTATCGTCTTTTTAATTACTAACCACCTAAGTGAGAAAAGTAGACTGGTGCCAATTTTTATCTTTCAATTAATTAAATAAAACTCACGTGGAACATAAAATAATACACAATCACAGTTAATTAAAATAACCATCCACAAATAAAACACCTAATCAAATAAACCATCGGTCCAAATATCCAATACAAGTAAAGATAAGAAGAGAATCTCAACAAGTCTAATACTGATAAATGAACTGTGAGCGACAAGCTCAGATAACTACTAGAGACTCTCTACACGAATGAAAGAAGGAGGCGTCTATCAAAAATCCCGCAACATCCACATGTGCTGCAGCAAAGGATACCTAGAATAGAGTCAAGCCTGGCGTCCCTGTGGCTGGACACCTAAAAGGTTTTTAAAAAAAAATTATAGCAAGGGTTAGTACCCAAAAACATTTGAAAATATTTAACAAATGATTAACTTGCAGTAATAAATAAATATGCATGCTCTTCATATTTTAGTTAGTGTCGCACTCTCTTAAGGACTTCCTCACCCCTCCTCTAATGTGCACTACTAACGCTTCCATTTAATTTACTAGGTCCTATGCTCCTGACCCAATACTTATTTTAACCCTTGAAATTTACCTACTCTAACCGAGTATGCCTTACTTCATAATTTTTAAGTTATTGTAAACGTCAAACTTAATTAAATCATTACTCCTTTTAATTTCATTTAACATTCACATCTGTTATGCACATAATACATTTTTCACTATGTATTAATTATCCCATATATAATTATTTACCTAATTATATATTTAATCATATTACAGTATTCACAAACATACTGAAATAACATTTAATACAAACTTTCGACCGAGTAAGAATACTCACAGAATATAAATTTTTCCCAAGTGCTATCCCACTAGGTGTATTCACGTAACCTAGTTATCCAAGTTAGATTTGCTCCCTAACTTAGTTTAACATACGAATTGGAGGCGGTCATATTCCTTCCCTGAAAGTGAGATGCCCCTCACCCATATAACGGACGCTATGACCTGGGATTATACTCGCCCTACTCCTCAAGCTAGGGGATTCATCCACTACGCGCAACCTCCCCCTATAGCACTAGAGTATATACTAATAATATTCAATCACTGATATTAATGCACACACACTATATATATATACTATCACACTCTGTATATATATATAAATATAACATGTCCCGGCTACACCATGTACAAAACTCGTAACATAAGCCTATTTAATTTATTAAGAGTTTATGGTCCAACTCTAATTATTAATTAATTCGCACATTAATTAATTAAGTCACCTTTGGTGTCGCCCCCACTATAAAATTAGACTTACTCTTGAAGTTCGAATTAACCTCACCCGAGTCTAAATTCCCGACTCCCGAATTATTTAGCCTTTACCTAAATAAGATTTATCTCTCGGTATTCCTCAACCGTTATTCCCGTACTTGTTCACTACATCTATATTTAATCCTTTCGAACACCTTCCCAAAAATTCAACCTTAGTGTGTCACACTTAATTTCTCCAAAACCCAACAATTTTAAATTATGATGTCACACTAAGTCGTCTCCAAATTCTAAATTAACTTGTTCACTATTAATTAGATTTAAAACCCATGTATAAATTTCTCATCAAATTAATTCATGGAAAAAGATTAAGTTAAAATTTTCTTCATATAAAAGAAAACAGGGCGAACTGTCAAAATCTGCCAACCATCGATCGATCGACCCCAGACCTTCGATCGATCGATCGAGCAGGTCTTCGTTTTCTTCGCGAAGATAGATTCAGCCATGGACGATTTTTCCCAAACCCTAGTTTTCTCTACCAGCAACCTTAAGCCCTCTTAACATTAATACATGTTAGAAACCTTATTAGGGACCTCCACAATGTCCACCAACATCATTAATTCGTCCATTAACTACAATTTCTATATTTGGGGAAAATCCATCTTTAACCCTTTACCCATTTACAACCCAAGTTCCATCATCAAATCCGTTTCTAATTATCCAGATAACATCCTACCAGATATATATAATAACATACAAATTTCAGATTTTTACATAAACCCTTTCCAAATTCCATAAATCAGATTATTATCTTCAAAATCAGATTTTGCAATTAACACCCAAAACGAATTTCCTTAAATACACACATCACATGAATATGAATCGAAATACATTTTTACATGCTACAGCAAGTTAACACTTGCCTTAAGGTTTGTAGAGTCTAAATTTGGAGATGAGTTTCAAGGTTGAAGATGACCCTTGTTGGCTCTCTTGTGATCCCCAAATCTGCCTTTAACTGGTGTTAGGGTTTCTTAACACACTAACCCTTTTCCTAAACTCACATCAGCCGTTTTCTTATTTATTCCAATTCATTAATTTACCTAAATCCCATTTTTTGCCTAATGGGCCAAGCCCAATTGCCCCCGTGTGGGCCCGACTATGTCTAAAAATTCCCCGTGACCGTTTACTACCCCCGGGTACACTTTTCCGACTATATCGGCCCATCTGGACTCAACCGTACACTCAGAATTGGCATCCAAATTAATTTATAAAAATACCTATCCCCCCACCCCTTTAGTCTATACCAACTCCCAGTTGAGATAAGTGCATGCCCTGTCATTAATACTCGAAATGACTTAAATAATTGATTACTGTTCACTTAGTAAATAAATTCCCGTAAATATTTACCATTCACTCCGCGATTAATATTTAAATAAAATTTCCCTAATTAATCCAATTAAAATTATGTCTCACAAGTAATTTTCAATTCTCGAATTAATTACATATTTAATGCATGAAAAATGCGGGGTGTTACATATCCATAGCAAAGTCATCCACCTTGATTCAATTGGTCACCTCAACAATCACCATCTATAATAAGTAATCCATATTATTCCTTAAAGTATTTATATTTCCATTGAAAATTAAATAAAACAATTCTTATAGGGAGACGTGGGCGATAAAAAGAGAGTCCATCTTGAGAGATTGGATATGGTTTGTGTAGGGGATATCAAACCCACAATAAATGCAATATTACAAATTAGACCGAATAAAATGAATGCAGTAAAATAAAGAAAAAAATATATATGTGGTTCGGCAGATCGTCCTTTCTACGTCCACCGAGAAAGGGGAACTATTTATTTCTTGAAAGAATAAAAGACGATTTGAGTGCTAGGGTTTCTAGCTGAGAGTCCAAGTCATCGTGAGCAAGATAAAAATTGATACCTTCAAATTAGGTGGGGTAGCCTTTATTTATAAGTACAAGGTTCCAATGATTCTAGGTCTTTCTGCTTTGAACTTATCCTTATATTGTAGAGTCAAATTACAATTAAGTCGCCTGTGATATGATGTGATCTTCCTAGATTCTAAGCTAGTTCCTCCGAAATACTCGGACGACAATGCCCCTTGACGTTTAAGAACATGCGCCATCTCATGTGGAGTGATTGGACTTGTTTCCTTCAATTTCCCCCAAGGATGGGGTGATCGTCCCGGTAGGTCAAGTCGCCCGAGTCTTATTTGTAATTTGGACACATGTTGGCGTAGGTTTCTCGAATTGTTGCCACTGACCTCGCACGTGCCCACTCAAGTGAGTGGTTTACATCATTAAACTCTGACTCGTACAATCCCTATAGTTAGTATTTTGTGTGTCATCAGTTATATGCCCTAGGCAATGATTGCACATGTGTGGTTGATACAGCCATTTAGGCAGTCTCCTTACCGAATGGCCAAATGCTGATTGATTTGATTTTGACAGCAAAAAGTATAAGGTATTGCGGACCTTATACCTTCGTCATTTTACAACACTGTGAGGTATATTGCATTTATCACACTCTCTCTAAATTTTATGAAAACTAGATAGATTTATCTTATTCATTTTATTTTTTTATTCTACACTCTCTCACTATGTAGGAATATGAGGAAGTATGAAATGCCTGTAGCAAATAACTTTGAGGAATTTCATAGTAAGTACTTAAATACTGATAACATATACGTTAGAACTTCACCGAAAGAGGAGGATGTATTCTGACTTGATCATAAAGTTGTATTTATGACGTTTACTATAATGGAGGGGGTTCTCTTTTCCCTCCACCCATCACTGGTGGAAGTACTCCTTATTATGGAATACTTTCGATCCAGGAAAATGGTAATTTCTACCATATTGCTATGGGAATAGTTTCTATAAACCAAATCTACAGGACCAAACTTGGTTTATATGAAATCAGGTATGACCTGAGGGGCTCCCCTGGGTCTGAGATATCGTTTGCAGGCTAGGGATAAGTCTCACAATTTGGTTACGTGGTTTCCTGGGTCACAAAAGGACATTGAAAAAAATATCCTTAGTGTTTTCTTGTGTTATTTATGGTGAGAACTACAGAGGTCTTTGGGTGCCTTTTATGTCTATATGAGGAAAAATTTCTAATAGAGTCATTATGTATATATATTGGCTTAATTTTGTTTGGACAAAACCGTTTAAGTTATAGGTTTAGATTTGAGTTTGTTTCTCCTTCAAGACTATGATGTGTGATTGAAGACCCTAGCAGGCAAGTTAAAGTGTCTACATCATCGTGTCATGTTTCATGCCACATTTTATCTTTAACGTCCATGGATCCCCAAAGGTATGAATGCGTATTAGTTTTTTATCCTTGGATACAGTTGGGTGTTTGTTTCAAAATATTTTAGGACATTTTTCGTAACAAAATATTTTAAAAAGAAAATTAATTTTTAAAGTCGTTCCAATGAATTCATTGAGCTCGTTTGAACGAGTTACTGAAAGTTGTTCAAACACAATTTATTTACTTAATAGGAAAATATTATTCGAAGCACGTTCAAAGTCTTTCGAACGAGATAAGTTATTTCTATCGAACAATATTATTTTTTATTCAAACGAGAATAGTAAGTTCATTCAAACGAGCCTCTATTTTTTGTTTTAACGAGTTGTCTCGAAATTTATGTCACCTCAAAATTCGTGTTTTTAAAAATAGTCGTGGTGGAAAATTATTTTCTTAAGAGGTCTTTATGAAAAGTTTTTTCAAGAACATATCTTCTGCCTCCAAACCCTAGTTTCACTCAAGAGTTTTTGTCTTCCTTCTGTAATTCCTATGTCATGGTGAGTTTTTGTGGCTAGGTTTTGCAAAGTTTTTCCCCTTGTGGGGTTTTCTCAAAATCAGTGTGTTGTCATTTGTTGCTTTATTTTACTTTTAATAGACTCACCTAAATGCATTCTTAGGCAAGTTAAAAATTGGTAAAATGTTTAACACAACAATACATTTAATTGGTCCATGTTTAATTGGGTTAATCGTTTCAGTTAAATTAATTTTAAAAAAATTAAAAACTGACGTGTGTTTGACCATCCATATAAATCCCTTGTGCACTTTCAATTGGTATCAGGGCGGGTGCACTAATTTATCGTGTTGATCCTTATTTTCGTGATATTTAGGGTTGTCGATTTATCTCTTGTTGTTTGTTTGCTTGAGTCTAGGGTTTTGAAACTAAAAGATAATTTAAGAGACTCAAGTAGTATTGGTAGTGGATTAGATAATTCAATTACTTTCACTGCTAAAGCTAAGATCATGTGTTTAAGAGTGTCAGTTTTTGCTCAGGACATTAGAAAAGGTCAACCCAGCAGTCATCTACTTCGTGTTTACACATGCTCGCATTGTGATGGGAAAGTTCACCTTAGGGTGTTTTGTTATGATCTTAGAAGAGGTATTAAGAAGTCTAGATATCATGTCACCATGGTTCCTAAAACCAGAGGCGTTAAGTATTAATCTGTTTTGGTTAGGAAATCGACTTTAGAGATATTGAGGGTCCGTTTGGCAACCCAATTCCAAGCCATGGAATTGTAATTGGAAGAACAATTTTAATTCCACGTAATTGAAATTGGCCTTCCAATTCCAATTCCAATTCCAAGCCTTGGAATTGGGTTGCCAGACGGGTCCTGAATGTTAGACTGGTTGATTCTCACATGCTTACATATGATTATTCTCATTTAATATCATATGGTTGATTGTGTTCGTATATTTTCAAACACTAGCTTTTGCGTTGCATGTTATATATTTTTGCAAATTGTGTGATGTTTGTCTTTTGTATTTTATTCTTCATTTGTTATTCTCCTATAAAAAAATTAGAAAAGATTTTGTTTATATTTTGAGTCGTTTATGAAAAAGTTTGAAAAACTTAAAAATATATTTTTTTGTGTAGTTTAGTTTTATGCATTTTATGTGGTATATCGGTGTGTTTAAATCCCATTCATTCCATGTTCCCATGTGACTAGAACATTTGATTATGATTTATAATGCTTAGCAGTATTCTTAATCATGATTGCATGGATTTGTTCGAAATTTATTTGCTTAATGGATTCACTTTGCATATGCCTCCGCACACACTTCCACAATCTCTTTTGTATTATAACTACCTATGTTTTATGAGCTAAGTGAGGTGTTCTCCTATCAATCTTGTCATATATATATCTATTTGACTATGAGGGATTTGTGCATGTAATAGACATTGCCCAAAAATTTCTTTTGTTTGAAATATATAAGCGAGTAATGGAAAAGAGGTACGAAAGGAGAAATCCCCTTTGCGTGAAAGGGCACCGTTTGTAATAGCCTAAAATAAAAGAAAGGCAAAATAAAATAAATATTTCCAAGTCTAAGTTTTTGCATTGATGCTTGATTATTGATATCCTCAAAAGAAAATATATAAAAAAATTGAATATATGTTTATTTTGAAGGTCTTAAGTTGAAGATCGATGGGTTTGCATAATGAGTCCTAGTTGAGTTAATTGTTTAACACTATTGATTTGAGAATCATAAATATTTCTAGGCCAATAAGCATTGTGTATGTTTGTTCATTATGAGTTTTTTATTTATCACTTGTGGCTAAATCGAAGTTTGATAAGTTAATTCAGTCAAACAGAACTCCTTGGACATATTTTGAGTGATTGAGGCATATTTCTTTTGTTTCGAGTTCACGCCCCTTCACTTTGTACCACTTTTTGTTTAGACACATTGATGCCATATGAGTATGGAAAGCTTATGTATTTTGTGTCTTTTTCTGGTGTTTATACCAGTGTGTATATATATACACACTTGGGGTTGAGTCTTTAGAGAGCTTGATGGCTCATAGATTTTTGTTTTTGTGTTTTGCCCTGGAGTAGCCAAAGGGGGAAATTTGTAAGGACAAATTTCTAATAGAGTCATTTTGTATGTTTATTGGATTGATTCCTTTTAGACAAAATCATATGAGTCATAGATTAGGATTTGAGTTTGTCTATCCTTCAAGCCTATGACGTGTGATTGAAGACCGTAGCGACCAAGTTAAATCATCTAAATCATCGTGGCGTCTTTCGTGCCACATTTTGTCTTCAACGTCCATGGATTTCTAAAGTTATGCATACATACTAGTATTTGATCCTTCGTTATAGTTCTACAAAAGGGTTTTAAAAGAAAAATATTGCTTTATTTTTAAAGTCATTCGAACGAGACCATTAAGTTCGTTCGAACGAGTTATTGAAAGCCGTTCAAATGACCTCGTAACGAAGTTCAATGAAATTTCCTATTTAACAGGAAAAATATCGATCGAAGTTCGTTCAAACGAGATTAGTTGTTTCGTTTGAACGAGATTGTTTTGGGTACGAATGATAATAGTAAGTTCGATCGAACGTGCCTATATTTTTCATTTGAACGAGTTGTCTCAAAATTTCTGTCCCCTTAAAATTCGTGTTTTTTATAAATATGAGTCCTAACAACTTATTTTCTTAAAATGTCTTTGCAAAATATTTTCCCAAGATCATATCTACTTCCTGTAAACCCTAGATTCACCTAAGAATTTTTTAGATCCAAGTTTCAATCAAATATGCTTATTTGAGATCTCTAGTTTGGCGCCAAAGTTTTTTCACTCGTCCTCTTTGTTGAGTATCATTTTATATGGTGAATTTTGTGATTGTTGTTGTTTACATACAGTGGACTTCGTGTGTGTGGCGGTTTAAAGCATTGGACACCATGTTCGATCTGTTAACGATTTGTTAAACTAAGATTGGTGGATGCCGAGGCATGTGATGAGTACACGTTGTAGCATAGCATAGGTGGACTCCTAAGTGTCACTGTGCAAAAGGTCGAAGGAACTAAAGCACATTGAGGCTTGAAGGAGTTGAGTTGGTTGTGTAAGTCGTATGTCATCCTTGTGTAATTCATATATCATAGTGAACTTGCACGGATGGGACGTCCAATGTTTTTTTCGTAGTGGGTTTTCCTCGTACATTGACGTGTTGTGATTTGTTGATTTATTTTACTCTTGTTATACTCACGTAGATGCGTGCTTAGTCAAGATAGAAAATGGTAAAATGTTTAACATAACAATCCATTTAATTGGTGCATGTTTCATTGGATTTATCATTTAAGTTAAATTAATTCTGAAAATATTAAAAATTGGTGTGTGTTTGATTATCCATATAAATCCCTAGTGCACTTTCAGGTCGAAAAACTTGGTAGGTCAACCATTTTTATTATCAAACTGTAATTTTCATTCGGATACTAATTAGATTTCCATGTGTGCATATCATTAATGTAACGGGAGATGTGAGGATTTTCAAGTCACTCTTCGAGACGTTGGGATTGTTTAGAAGAGAAAAATCCCAACAGGTGTGAGGCCTCATTAGAGAGAAGCTTACATACTGCTCGATTACTGCCTCACCGTCACTTTTTAAAAAACAATCACAACGTGCCCTGAGGTTACTGCGATTGATTACTCAATGGTCGAAAATCCTCTATTTTAGTTGCCACCCCTATTCCAAGAGAGGTTACAAGGGGAGTTTACCTTGTGGTGTCTTTCCTCATTTACGTCGTTTCGACTGAGTCCATCTAGGACTATGAAGAGGAAGAAGAAAGGGATGAAGAACAAAATGTGGACCTTATTTTATATGGTCTCGACCCTATTTTTTTCGTATGAAAATGTCAGCATCTTTACTATCCTATTGGAAGAAGTTGAGGAAGAGGATAACTTCCTCCTAAGAGACTTCACTTTTCTCTCACTACCCGATAATATTGAAGAGATGACTAGACATCCTAGACGAACGATCGACTTAACGGCCATTAGGCCCAGCCAAAAGAAGTAAGGCGGCTAAATCAAAGTGGTTGACCTAGGTTCTACTGGGCAAAAGAAGAGGTTAATGACCCTCAAGGAAAAGGAGACCCTCCATTTGGAGCAGCAGAGGGAGAGGGAAAGAAAGGCTAAACTAGATAAGAAGAGGACAGGCAAGACTCCTCCAAATATTTGTGTTCCATCGTCGACCATATCAAACAGACCTATAATCATCCACCTTCAGCCACAGAGTCGACAAAAGACTTCCACACCATTCACTTCTAGGGTGTATCCCTAGGAGCTCTCCTTTTGAAAAGGAAATGAGACAATAACTTCTACTGATTCAGCTCATAGAGATTTGGAAGTTGCATACTCTGTCAAGTAAACAACCATGTTTCCTTCTTACATGGTCGACCTAAGGACTTTCCCTTTGGAGGGCCTTCACAAATAGGGGCTCTGTCTCAATGTGATGGTAAGGTTTTAACTTTATTTTAAATTTTTAGTTTTTCATAATTTTTTCTTATCTCACCATTGATTTTCTTTACACAGGTCATTTAGGTCATTTAGGAGCTCGCCCACTGGACTGACCACATGATTAAATGAAATGAAATTCTTCTTGACAGTAATAATGTATTGAATAATGCCTTGACCGAGAAACATACTGATATTGGAAACTTCCACAAGAATTTATGGAATGAGATTACTTCCAAGGATAAGGTCGTGAAGGAAGCTAAGAGAACTCATGTAGAGTTCAAAAAGGTTGACACCGAATTATTAGTCCTGAAAAAGTCCTTCTCTCGGAAGACTCTCCAAAAAATCATCCTTCAAAGATAAAAAAAATTATTTGGAAGATGACTACTAAAGATGACCTCAACAAGGATTTTGAAGAGGGTTTTGAGGTAGCCATCCAGGAAGTTGCTTCATATTTGGACCATCATTAGTCCGTTATATTCAACAAGGGCTGGTTGGCTGAACTTCAAAGAGGAAAGGTCCTTGAGGGTGACTCGGCCTAAGATGAACCCTAGGGGTGACTCTGACTAAGATAGGACCTAATTAGGAGAGGGGATGAAGTTCCTGAAGTTCTTATCATTGACCCCCTATCATTGAGATCCATTCGGCCATTGATGACGCCGACTAGGATACTGAGTCAAATATCAGATCGCCATCAATCTTACCACTCCGGCAGAGGGGGTGGTTGATTTTACTGTGGAGAATACACCTACGACGAGTTTGGACAAGGTCGCTCCTAACTTAGTTTTTGTTATTTTTGTTTACATTTTTAGACCAATTAGTTGTTTTCTTTACAGGCCTTAAGCCATCTTATTATTAAAAAAAGTAATTATGTTTCTTTCATCATTTTCTTTGCATTTATTTTTACTTGTGACATGCTCGGAATTAATTATCTTGATTATACCTTATGTAAAATATGTTGTCAGAAAGTACTTGATCAACCTTAATTCCAAATATTTTAAGGTTTAAATTATATTTTTCTCAACCCATAGGAAACTTTAGAATTTGGTGGAGGATCATTTTGACTTATAGATCATATTAACCAATATATCACAAGTTAAATTAATCGTCTGATTTTGAGTTAAAATACTCTTCCTAGGGCGATCTCTTATTTTCCAAGTCATGTTATTTGACCCATGGGCGAATTTATGCCCGTTCTAGTTCAACCAACCCTCTTAGGCTATACAACTGTTTTCAAAGGGGTTTTGGTGACAAATGCAACCGACCAACTTATTTTAAAGTTCTACCACAAAATTCTTAAGTTCGTTTATTCCCATTCTAGGTCGATCAACACTCTTGGGTTGTACCACCATTTTCAGGTGGGTTTTGTAACAAACATTGGCCTCCAACTTATTTATAAGTTATACCACTCAATTATTAAGTGGTTCATATCCATTCTAGGCTAACTATCCCTCTTGTCATGTATCACCATTTTCAGGTGGGCTTTCCTCCAAATGTGGACCCCTAACATATTTCTAAGTTGTACCACTCAATTATTAAATAGATTTATGTCTATTCTGGGTTGGCTGCCCTCTTGGGTTATACCACCGTTTCTAGGGAGGTTTTGTGCCAAATGTAAACCCATAACTTATTTTTAAGTCGTACCACTCAATTCTTAAGTGAGTTTATACCTATTCTAGTCTAAACGGACTTCTTGGGATGTACTAACATTTTCGGTGGGTTTAATGCTCGAAAAATTGTACCGAGTCCACAGTTTTAAAGGAACAATTTGTATTCACATAAATAAGCTTAAACATTTGCAAGAAATAAGAAAATGTCTAATGATAAAATTTCATAAGGTTTATGGCATTCCATGACCTTAGTACTACTATGCCATATAATTCTTTTAGGTGGTACGATCTTCCGCTTCCCTTTGACACTATTTTGTAAGGCCCTTGCCAGTTCGGTGCGAACTTTCCACCTGATGGATTTTTTACTATCGGGAGGATCTTCCTGAGACTAAGTCACTTACATGTAATTATCTAACTTTGACCTTCTTATTGTGTTGTCTGGATAGCTCTTGTTGGTAAACAACCAAATGTATGAGAGCCTACTCTCGTCATTCTTCTGCTAGGTCCAGTTCGTGAGATATTCGATTGTTATGAAAGATATCTAATCTCAAAGTTTTAAGTCCGATATCCTAAGGGATTAATTCCTCCCTTCTATATTCTAGAGAGTATGGGGTTTACATGGTTAGCCTTTAAGTGTCATTTTGTAGGCCTAGAGGAAGGAGGGTAGTTCATCTACCTATTTTCCCTTTGCATTTTCTAGTCAACGCTTGATTCTTGTCATAAGATTTATGTGAGTGATTTCGGTCTGGTTATTGCACAGAGGTAATATAACTGATGCATAGTGGATCCTGATCCCAAATTCTCTACAAAAGTTCGTAAAGATGTCGTGATCAAACTACGTTCCGTTATCGATGACCAGTTCTTTTAGAATCCCAAACCTTGTGATAATTTTCCTTCATATGAATCGTCTCACATCTTCTTCTCTGATGTGGGTATATGCTTCTACCTTCGCCCACTTCGTGAAGTAGTAGTTGGCCATTATCAAGCACTTTTTCTTATCGGTAGATATAAGTAAAGGTCCCACGATATACATTCCCCATTAAGAAAAGGGTCGATGACTTTTAAGGGGTTCAGGTCCCCGATTGGATGTTTCATGATTGGGGAGAAGTGTTGGAATTTGATGCACTTTTGGATGAACTAAAGAGTATTCTTTTACATGAAAGGGAACCAATGTCCCTGAAAGATCACCCTTTTGGATAGTGATCTTCCACCTACATGAGTTTGGCAACTTCCTCCATACATCTCACGGAGGATTCCTTTCACTTGGTCTTGATGGACACATTTGAGTAAAGGTCCGATGAACGATCATCGGTCAAGTTTTCCTTCAGAGTTAAGGTAGAACCTTGCCAACTAGATATTCAACTTGTGATCCTCTTTACTATCTTATGGTAAATGTCCATTTTTTAGAAAAATGATTATCAGATCCATCTATGACAGTGCTAATTAGATTTTCTTGACATCTGAAGCTAGATCTTAATCATTAATATTGGGTCAATTTATGTATTCTACCTTGATCATTCTTTTTAGTCAGTGTCAGTGGTAGATGCCAGAGTAGCTAATGCATCTATGTGGCAGTTGTTGTTCCTCGGTATATGCTCCACTAATGATGTCCTGGAATGATTGAGAAATTTCCTCACTTTGTATCGATAAGAGAGCATCCTGGAATCTCTGGATTCATACTTGCCACTGAAATGATTTGCAATCAAAAGAGTGTAATAATAACTTCTACATGATTGTCTCCTAGCTTGATCACCCATTGTGGCTTCATATTCGCCTTCGTTACTAAATCCTTTGATATGAATTTGAACCACTTACACAATAAGTCACCCATACGGTGTGATAAAGAAAACACTGACATTGGTTCCATGTTCATTAGATGCCCCATCTATGAACAACTTCCATCATTGATTGTCCCCAATAACGGATAGTGATTCTAGGATTGGATCCGACTATTTTAACTTCTTTGGTGATGATACCGAGAATCGAGCAATGAAGTCCTCCATAACCTACCCCTTGATAGTTGTCTATGGATCGTACTAGATGTCAAAGTGTACCAACTCTAGAGACCACGCTATCATTTTATTGGAGAGATATTCCTTCTTGAGAAGATCCTTTAATGGATAATTCGTTAGGACAATTATCGTGTGAGTGTCAAAGTAGTGTCTCAACACCCTAGCTAATGTCACTAATGCTAAGACCATCTTCTTGATAGGCATGTATCTAGTTTTTGTCTCAAGGAGAGTATGGATGACATAGTAAACCAATAACTTTTCCCCATTTTTTAATCGTACCAATATTGTGTTGGACTCATGTTGTGAGATAACTAAGTATAAATAGTGATCTTATTCGGTGGTAGATTTTAACAATAAGGGAAGGTATTCCAAGTACTACTGAATATCTTTCAATGCCCGATCACATTCCTTCGTCCAGAATGTTGAGATTTCCTTCTTCAAGGCTTGAAAGAAAGGTCTATATTTATCCAATAACCATGATATGAGTCGGTTGAGTGTGGCCAATATTTCATGGGACATGGATGCACTGATGGTTGTCATCCTTCTTAAATGTTGTAGAGCCTTGATTTTATTAGGATTTTCTTATATCCCCATTTGAGTCACCAAGCATCCCATGAACTTATCGGATCTCACTCCTAAGACAAATTTGGAGGCGTTTAACTTCATCTTTAATTCTCTCAAGATCTTGAAAGTCTTCGTCGGGTCCTTGATATGACCCGCCATTTATTTTCTCTTACCTAGCATATCATCGATGTAAACCTCCATGGTCACACCAATCTTCTTCTTAAACATCTTGGTCACTATTTTTAAGTAAGTTTTCTTGGTGTTCTATATACCGAAAGACATCACTTTATAAAAATAAAGCCCCAAGGTCATGATGAACAAGGTATTTTCCAGATGTTGGAATAATGGTGGTATGTGATGATACCCAGAATATGCATCCATAAAACTCATGCACTAATGGACGACCATTGAATCCATGACTTGATCAATCCTTGTCAGTGGAAAACTATAATTTCGGTAATACTTATTGAGGTCGATGAAGTCCACACACACCCTACTTTTTATTATATCGGTGTTGGAGATCCAGTCTGGGAATTATACTTCTTTGATGGATATGTCTTGGAAGAAGTTTCAAACCTCGCTTTCCACTTCTTTTAATTTTTATAGGTACTAATTTCCTTTGCTCTAGCTTGACCGGTCAGACAATTGGATGCACATGTTATCAATGATAGGCAATGTTTGGATCTATACCAAGGAGATCATAGGGTGGCCATGCGAAGACATAGGCATTAGTCCTGAGAAAGTGAATGAGCTTATTTTCTTCTTCCTTCGGTAATTATGATCCAATCAGAAAGGCTTTGTTCGGTTGTGATGAATCCAGAGGAATGGTGATTAGTTCCTTTATTACTCGTTCAGTGAGGGATAGTCTGGTTTCCTCAACCCCCAGCCGAACGCTCAATGGTTGCTACTTAGGTTGGTCATCCTATGAATTGTCATCAATTTGACTCTTTTTGCACTGATTTTTATTTGTCTTGATGGTTTCTACGAAGCAACTGCGAGTTGCTACCTAATCTCCATAACTCCTTAATATCTAAAAAACTTGGTATTCTAGTGGAGAGATGAAGGGATAACCTTCATAATATGTATCCATACTCTACCCAGAATGGCATTGTAATGTGAATCCGACTGGATGATATGAAATTTTATCTTACAATTAATCAACCCGACTTTAACGTGTAATTTGATTCTTTCCTAAGGGGGTCTCCACATTCCCGTTAAAAACGATCTGCAACCCAACTTTGGTGTTCAAGTCTTGAATAGTATAGCCGACCTTAAGCAGCATGTTGAGGTTCATAATCTCTGAAGAACTACCAAGATCGCCTAAAATCCTCTTCATGTCAAAATTCACTATTCATAAGGTTCAGACGAGAGCATCCTTGTGCGACATATTCATGCTGACCAAGTCCTTATCTGTAAACATGATTAATTGAAGAACGTGTTATATAGTGCTTCAATTATATGGTCAAAACTATAAACCATAGATTAGGACACAAATAAGCCAAATTAAATTTAGTCCAATTCTATCTTGATTAGTTAGGTGAAACTGAACATGCATGATAATGAATCTAAATCGAATCCATACAAACCACAAGAGAAGATACGAGGAAAAAAACTTTTGAGAAACACCATTTTCATCACCGTCACAACTAAGGTATTATATAATGACACAAACAGGCTTATAAAATTAACCTCCTCTAAGTATCCCATTTATGTCTCCTTCTTTGTTAATAACAGAAAGAGGTGCAGATCCAACAATACTCTCTTACCTCGGTGTCCCCCGATCAGCCTCACAAAATTTATTTCCTATCTTTCACAGTGAATAATGAATTCCACAAGGATTAGAACATGTGTTGTGTTCTTTGAGGTCTAATAAATGATCATAAAGCATCCAAGAAGTTTGGATTCGAAAAATCAAAGTGTTTGGTTATAAAAAAATGTGTAAAATGCTTGATAAGAATTGCAAGTTCGTATCGCTATATATAGTGAGAAAAATCTCTAAGAGATAGACTTGAAAAGATTTCTTTTGAGATCAAGTAAAAACTAATTTATCGCAGCCTTGATCGAATGAACCTGACATTGTTCGAACGACATATGCCAAGTCATTTCAATGAACATCGAATGAGATAGTGAATGAAATTCCAAATTTATGAGGAAATTGGATCGTTAGAAGATTCATTCAAACCACTGATATCGAACAAGATAAGGAATATTATTAGAATGACCTATGGAACCTCATTCGAACAATCTACCTTAAATAATATTTTTTGATTAAAACTTTTGAAAAAATATTTATGTTTTTAAACACTTTTAAAATACCCCTGAACGTAAATATTACACAGAATCAAACTCATATACCTTCTCCTGTAATTGTAGTGACAATCTCAACTCTTTAATGTTCGATTACTGTTCTCGGTTAGTAACTTGTCTTCGATTGAATCTCTTAAGAACGTGCATGATTATGTATAGGTATAACGGATTATGCCAAACTTAAAAACAATAATGAGTAATTATAAATCTTGTTCTTATATTATTCGATCGATATACGCATCCTTACGATCCTTTTTGGTTAGGTTGGGCTTGGACACCTCCGCATGGAAATCCTCTTGAATGAAGGTTGCAATCTTCACCCTTTCTGTGAGATTTCCTGTACATTATGAAGGATCTGTATAGCCATAAATTTCTATCACCATTCCGGAAGGTGGGAGATCATCGTCTTTTTTTTTGCACCGCGTTCACTTTGGGTGTAGACTTGGTGTTGGTTATATCAATGTAATCCTTGAGATGCCCGACTTGAATGAGATCCTTCAAATGATTCTTGAACATCTTATAGTTCTCGATGAGGGGATCATGATCTTGGTAATAGGTTCACCTGAGATTGGCATCTTTATCGTCCTGATTCTCATGCACTACCGAATGAAGCTCAACGTGGTCAAGTTCTCTTGGGTTCAATTAGAAAAGTTCCTTGGGTAATTAGTCAGCAAAAGGGTTATTGAAGGCAACCCTAACTAGATAGTGGTGATCAACAACTTTCAGCCTCTGAAGACACTACGTGAGTTCCAAAAGTTAATAAGAATGTAAGTAACCCTTAGCTATTTTATCTCTAAGTCTTTCGAACGATGTCGACCACTTTTTTAACTTTTAAAAAGGGAAAAAGGCCTTACCTAGAACAAGGAAGGATCAAATTCCATTGAAGAAATCAAATTCTACATGATCAAACCTCCCTTACTGTCAATTCTAGACCCAGAAGACCCTCTTTATCTCTATCCAGCGATTTTTAGCAATGCAGTGAATTCATCTTTAATATGGAGAATGATGGATGTCAAACCCCCATTTACTATGTCAGAAAAATGCTCCTGGACGCTGAGCAATGCCACCTTCCACTAAAATATTGTCATACTCTTTGGTCATCGCATCGCCCAAATTGAAGCACTATTTTGAAGCTCACTCAATCATAGTCATCACTTTTTTCCCCTTAAAGTCATTCTTTGAAAGGTAGACCTATTTGGACGGATGTCTAAATGGTTAGTTGAATTTTGGGAGATATGATATAAACTATCAACCAAGAATGGCAATTTGACAACCCTATTATTTTAATACAGGGTGGCCAATCATCTACTAAAATAAGACAAGAATCTCAGTATAGTTCATTCTCAGGATCATTGTCGTAATATCAATATAATATAAATACAAACAAACCATACAGATATATATAATGAAATAATTACCATACATAAATAGATAATAAGAGTGAACCAAATAAAATCATCGGTCACCAAATAAAACATCCATGATAACTGAATAAATAAAATAAGTTCTAAAATATCAATGTTTGATAATAAAATAAAAGCCAATCCATTTGCGGGAAACAAGTCCAACTGTAAACTGAAATAACTGATCCCATCTAGATAAAATCTACTGAGGCGTCTAAGCAAAAATGTAGCGTCCACAACTACCGCCCATCAAAAATAGATCTATCCCTACAGTCCTGGTTGCTGCTGCTCCACACCTGGGGTATTGAAAGGAAAAACTAGGAAAGACAAAAGCTCACTAGTCAAAGCTTGAAGAGCAAAAATATTTGCAAATATATAGTTGTTATAAATCGATTAAAACAATAGTGTGTTACTTTCAAGATTAACCGATCACACTTGCATGAGATAAAACCTCACCTCTCAACTACAGTGCGCACCGAATGTGTATATTGTAATATCCTAATTACACTACCCGGTCTAACTAGGACATATAACCATTATTTAAGCCCAATCGTGTTAATACTCTCTATTAGATAAGTATACTACCTTCACTAGGTATATAATTATAAAACATATTATAGCAATACACATGCTATAAATAATTATTAACGTTATAAACATAACATAGCTACACTCGTGCTATAAATATATATATATATATATACACACACACACAATATATATATATATATATATATATATATATATATATATATAATTGTATCTGTAGAGATTGGATACATTCCTCATGTGCTATCTGGCTCCAGGCATCATGCCTCATACTGTGCTATTGGGTTGGAATCTTACCATTGATCCTAACAAATACATATACAATGGAGGCGGTTATAGAGATACATATGTAGGTCGCAACCATACTACATTGCGCCCACCCGAACTCGAAATCGATATTTATCCTCACACACAGATATTGGTCATGCAACAGTAAGATAACCTGGGGACTCAACCCAACACCTATTGGTCAACGCCAGGGTGGACTGCTCACTACATGCAACCTCCTTTGATGGCCCTCCTGAATAGACATGTTTTAATAAAACAAGTAGCATATATATATATATATATATATATATATATATATATATATATATATATATATATATATATATATGTATATGTCACTCTAATATGTATATATTATAAGTACCAAAATCGTACGCATATCTCACTGTGCACGGTTCACCCAAATCTCGATGTTCGAACCAACTTCCCTATTAATTGTTTAACTAGTCCCTTCCTTGAACACCATAATTAATTATTAAATTCCTAACTAATAAATAGCGGCACAAAAAATACACTCACTTGGATAACCTCTCACATACTCACTTGAGTTTATAAAAATCCCCAGAACATTTTCACGTTTAATACTTAACCCAAGCCCCTGATACTGACCATGTTGTCTCTGATGTTGCGGTCCCTGAAGTTGGACCTGATGGCCCTGGTGAGGTTTCCCCGGCTGTTGGCCCTAATGGCCACCCCCACTGTTCCCTTGGCCCTAGCGGCCCTGAGGAACCTGTTGCTGATTTGGGCCCTACTGGTCTGCTTAAACCCCTGACCTCCAAATCAAAATCTCTTGGCGGGATTCCCCTGACGGGTATCCAATCTCGTTCAAACGAACATGAAATCTCGTTCTAAATTCGAACGAGCTTTTAGAACCCAAATATGAAGCATTTTTCGTAGGTGAGATTCATTCCCACAAACCCAATTTCATTTTTAGGGCTCTTTCTACCAAAATTTCAAGAACTATAACCCAAATTCCATCAAGAAAACATGATTCCATTATTATCTATTTGATTCTCATAAGGTAACCACCATAAATTCAAGATCACAATTCCTTTATCAAATTGGTTTTTAAAGATTCAATATTTTTATCTAAGTTCTACATATTTTTCCTTTAAATCTCGAAATTTATGTCTAGTTACAAGTAAAATCAATCTCAATAAATCATCTGGTTAAGATCCTTAATTCATCATCAATTAAGTTTTCACATTGTTTAATCAAGTTTCTATCTTTCTTGCACTAAAGCCCCAATTTCTATTTTAAATCAAGAAAGTAATTAACTAAACTAGAAATTAGACATAAAATAAGTAACTAATTGCCTTAATGGATTAGAATCCAAAGTTCTCTACTTGTTTGATGATGGGTTGAGTCATTTTCCTTCTCCTCTCCGAGATTTCTCTTCGTTTTCCTCTTCCTTCTCTTCTCTAGGATTCTTACTCTCAATATTTTGTGTAAAATATGAAAGGTGGTTGTCATCCATCTTCCCAACCTCTTAAATATCCCTTTAATTTAACTATTCCCATTTTTCTTCTTAGCCCTACGCAAAAAATGACCCTCCTACCCATATACAAGTCCTATAATGCCTTAAAAGCCCTCGAAACCTAAAAACAACACTCGGGTAACTATTTTGGACTATTTTGACCCTTCTCGAATCATCGGTACACACGAAAAGGTTATCCGAGTTATCCAACTAAAAATATGCTAACATCTCTTTATTCGGGTCTGATACGTGCATATCTATCACGTTTTCCATAAATTATACTGATATGTGATGTAACACCCTATCGATATAACACAATAGATGTCGTTATCACTCATACACGATATATAACAAATCATTTAACTATTTACTTATCACATACAAGTAAATAATAATTATAATAAATATTATTCCTTTATCTCACTAATTAATATTTACTAAATTCTAATTTAATTTTCCCCCAATTAAATTAATAACATAAAGCAACTCGAAATTAATTAATAATAAAATTACAGGTGTGGTGTAAAAAAATATAGGATATAGGGGGGGTACCCATATACGACGATGTATACACAATAATAAATAAAAGAGATACAAAGATTTACGTTGTTCGACCATGAATGGCCTACGTCCACGGGGTTACTGGCATGTTCCATTAAAATGATGAGAGAGTTTATATGAATGTGTTTCTCTAGCTTCTAAGCCCCCTTTCACAATAGGGGGTGTCCCCTTTATATAGAGTTAGGGGTTACATTAGGGTTACAAATATGGATGAGTCCTATCTTCGTGGAGTTTGATTTGACTCAGATACTGCTCCTCAGTCTTCTAGTTTATCAAAGACTCTAGTCGTCCCTATCTTGTTGGAGCGTCTGTTGATCGCCATCTTGATCGGGGTGATTTCCACATGTCATGCTATTATGTAGGCATAGTTTTTACCCCCACAATAGCCCCACAGGTCACAGTTCAGCTGAGTTGATTCCGAGATGAGCTGGGAGCTGGTCCATAATCTCTTTGAAGCGTGTGTAGTTGCCGACGTGAACTGGACTGGCGTTCTTTGAGTTGTTGTTCAGCTTTTAAGCCTTCTTTGGTTGTTCTTCTTACCTTTATAAGTTTTTTTATATGAATGCTCAGCTTGAGTTGAGAGACGTTCAGTTGATATGGGAACTGGAATCGCGAGTGTCGAGTTGCCTACGTACCCTCATGGGATCAGGTCGAACATAGTTCTTTGTTCTGTTTTATTGCATGGCCCAATTCGTGAGGCCAACCAAAAGCTTATTCAGAATTCGTTTCCTGAGGCTTTCTCGAGCGTGCATCAAGTTTAGGGCATCTCCCTGTATTTTGATCTTATATGGTCTATGTATCGAGCCTTGCTCGAGCATGTACCAAATCGGGGTAAGACCCTGCTTTAGGCTTTTTATATGGTCCAATTGGAGAGGCCGACCAAATGCCTATGTGCCGAGGCTTGCTTGGGCGTGTAACTAGTCAGTGTAAGACCATGCATTAGGTTTTTCATATGATCCAATTGGAGAGGCCGACCACAGGCCTATGTGCCGAGGCTTGCTCGGGCATGTACCTAGTCGGGGTAAGACCCTGCATTAGGTTTTTCATATGGCCCAATTGGAGAGGCCTATTTTTCGAGGCTTGCTCAAGAATGTACCTAGTAGGAGTAAGACCTTGCATTAGGTTTTTCATATGGTCCAATTGGAGAGGCAGACCAAAAGCCTATGTGCCAAGCCTTGCTCGATCATGTACCTAGTAGGGGTAAGACAATGCATTAGGTTTTTCATATTGTCCAATTGGAGAGGCCGACCAAAAGCCTATGTGACGAGGCTTGCTCGGGCATGTACCTAACCGGGGTAAGACCCTGCATTAGGTTTTTCATATGGTCTAATTATAGAGGCTGACCAAAAGCCTATGTACCGAGCCTTGCTCGAGCATGTACCTAGTAGGGGTAAGACCCTACATTAGTTTTTTTATATGGTCCAATTAGAGAGGCCGGCCAAAAGCCTATGTGCCGAGGCTTGCTCGGGCATGTACCTAGCCAGGGTAAGACCCTGCATTAGGTTTTTCATATGGTCCAATTGGAGAGGCTGACCAAAATCCTTTGTGTCGATCCATGCTCGAGCATGTACCTAGTAGGGGTAAGACCTTGCATTAGGTTTTTCATATGGTCCAACTGGAGAGGCCGACCACAAGCCTATGTGCCGAGGCTTTCTCGAGAACGAACCTAGTAACCCTGCGTTAGGTTTTTCATATTTGATATGTAATCAGTATGCTTATTGTACTTAGGCCTTTTCCAGAAGTCAATATAATACCAATTTTGTTTTCATTTTTCCATTTTGTAATGCCTTGCATGTAAATATCCGTCTGTTTTACCTATTAGGTTGTGTCATCACACTTCCTTAGGCCTGAAAGACGATGGAAAAAAATTCACCTAGTTTAAGGGCCATCCACCCATTCAGGATTTTAACCAACCAACAGAGTTACCTACCAACCTGAGTTGAATTTTTGCCTAGGGATCCCCCGTAGGGATTTTATTATTGTCGGGGAAACTCGTGAGGCCATTTGTGGTTGGAGATGACAAATGCTTGATCGTCGTTTGAAAGACTAATGTCAATGTTAACTACGGTGGCATCCATCCTGATTTGGCCTCTTCTACTTTGCTTTAAATGTTGCGATGAATCTCTTTATGTGTCATCATTATCGTGGAGGCCCCAATCGGGCTATGAAGAGAAGACTGTCTAACCGTCCATCGAGCTATTTGATCTGTATAATCGAGATGATAAGTGTACACAACTATTTCGTGGGGCTTTGTTGTATTGAAAAGTATCGCGTTGATCGTTCGTCGAGCTGGATATAATTAAGGATTGTCTTTCTCATATATCTTCATGTAATGTATCGTACCTCGGGGCACACTTGTTCGTCGACCGTGCATGGTGGTTCCTGGATGCTGTGGAAAACACCATATAGCTCGTACATTTGCATAAATTGATATGAGTTCAAAGTATCTTTGTGAAAAAATGCGTTAACTTGATATGGCATTCAAGAAAGGCCATTCCTTTGGAGTGGATATCTTAGTGCTGATAACGCCCTTTCGATGTCGATAAGCGAAATTTCATCGCCCAGTGATCGTTGATCACCATGGGTTGTTCGACGATGTTGATGATACATTCAGGGTGGTCTAGTGTTATTGCCAACACGTTTTGTTCATCGCATGTGTCGGACAGTAGGGATAGCCCCAAAAATAGGCCAAGGATGACTGAACATAGGGTTAGTAGGAATGTGTGGCCACTTGGTTATGACAGCCCCAGTTTACAGTTTGGTGGGAAAAAATTCTTAAGTTAGCAGACCATGAAGTAGGTTGGTGGAGATGAGACGTGAGTCATCCTTAAACCATGAGATCGTTGGTCGGAGTGGACAAAGAGGAGTTTGGTCATGCTCGGCCTAAAACCTTAGTAACCATAGTTGATTATAATCTTACTGGATATGTGACTTCCTATATGTTGGATTCATTCTTGTTGATGAATATAGTTAATCGATGCACTCCATACTGCTTCATGTGTTATTGGATATTTGTTATACATATTGCCCAAATTCCCATTTGTCAAGGTTCAATTAAATACGAATTGCATTTCCCAACTGTACATTAGAACTCGTGACATGATCATATAATGTCGACTATCCATCGAAGTTGAGGGTCCGTTAAAGTAAAATTGTAAAGGATCTAGTAAATGTTGCGAATGATCCATGCTCGAGCATCTGTCGGAGCATTGACAAATGATGCCTGAGCATCCATCGAAGCAAGATTATCAAGGTGAAAAGTAGATTTCCAGATTAAGTAAACGATGTCTGAATGCCTATTGAGGCAAAAATTGTATAGGATCTGGTAGATATTGCGAGTGATCTATGCTCGAGCATCCGTCGAGGCAAAAAAGGACTGAGCAGATATTACGAACGATCCTATAGTGTTAGTGAAAACTAACTTTTCCAATCAATGTAGTATCGATCAATAATCGACTGTGCCAACCCTCTGTCAGGACTGAATATAAGAATTATCTTGACTAACCACTTGTTGGGGATAAAATGAGACGTATGTGGAAGATATCTTCAGGACTAAATATATAGAAATATTTTGCCGATCATTTGTCGAGATGAGCCTTGAATATGCCTGATCATCCTTCAGGTCAAGAATCATAGAGCCAGCTAATCAATACCGAAATTAAAGAAATATCAACGTCCGAGCATCCATCGATTATCACAAATAATATTGCCCAAGCATTTGTTGGGTCCAAAGTGGTGTAACGTGCTCGACCATCTGTCGGTGCATTAAAAAGATAAATAGCGCCCAGCTAGTCTATTGAGATAATGCAGTACAGTGTCGGGTAGATACCACAAGTGATGCATGCTCGAGCGTCTTTTGGAGCATTGATAAGATTTCCAAGAGCTTAAGATTGTGGTTGAGCATCCGTCGGGACCGAATCTTGCACCTGTGGAAGTTAATAAAATGCTCGACCATCTATCGAGGGGCTAAATCAAATAGAAATTATCATGTGATTCACTTATTCAGTTAAGGAATATATGATGTGTATCTACTCGACCATGAGTCGAGGAAAAAATTAAATGATCGAATAAATGACACAAGTGCTCTATAAGTGTGCCCCAATATTTATGTGAACAAAATAATTGTAATAAAGTCGAATAAAAGATGCAAAATTTGTCAAATATATTTAGATGTAAGACATGAGAGTTAATTTGAAATTTTTGCGTATAGCTATAAGCAATACTCAATTGGGAGTTGGTTTCAAAAATCATTTTCACAGAAAATTTGTGTAGTGACAATTTTTTTTCACATTTTGTACTGACAATTGTGAAGTATAAAGTATAGATAGCACCCTGCTGACAAATCTATGATGATAAAAATCGTGAGCATAATTTGTGAGAAAATAAAATATTATGTGATAGAAACGAACAATGCACAAATAAATGTGCGTATCCGTCAATTAGGGCTGCACTATACATAAAAATTATCCTAACCAACCATACATTGGGGATAATTTGAGACTTGTGCGGTAGATATCTTTGGGACTGAATATATAGAAATATTTTGCCGATATGAATCTTAGATATGCTTGATTGTAGTTCAGGTTAAGAATCATAGAGTAAGATAATCAATACTAAAATCGAAGAAATAGCAATGTCCGAGCATCCGTCAGTTATGACAAATAATCTTTCCTAAGATTTTGATGGGTCTAAAGTGTTGTGGCATGCTCGACTTTTCGTCGGAGCATTAATAAAATAAATGGTGTCTGTCAAGTTCGTCGGGGCAAAGCAGTACCAAGTAGATATAGTGAGCAATTCATGCGCGAGTATCTGTTGGAGCATTGATAAGATTTCCGAGAGCTTAAGATTATGGTCGAGCATCCATCGGGACTGAATCTTGTACTTGTGGAAGTTAATAAATTGCCCGACCACCTGTTGAGGATAAATCAAAAAGTGATTATCATGAGACTGATTTATTTGGTCAAATAAAATATGCTATGCGGCTGCTCGACCACGTGTCGGGGAAAAAATTCATAGTATCGTATGAATGTAATGAATGATCCAATGATTTTTATGATAAAAATCCCACTGAGATAACCATGCCCAAGCATCCGTCGGGACTGAGTTAAATAACCAATAATCTCCTTTTACCGAAATTAAATAGTTGTTGTCGGATGACAATAGTGAAAATTAAAGTGATCGAATAAATGACACGAGTCCTCTATAAGTGTACCCCACTATTTATGTGATCAAAATAATTTGTAATAAGGTCGCATAAAAAGTGCCAACTAAAATCGTTGTAATAATTCATATGGCCCCTCAAAAAATTTGCAACAGAGCAGAGCAAAAATTGGTCAAATATATCCAGATGTATGACATAGGATTAGATTCAGAAGTTTTGCTAAAATTATTTGAAGTCCAAACAAATAATGAGTTATAAATCGGTTTTCAAAATTGTTTCCTTGTAAAGCTTCATTAAGCAGCGAAGTAGGATAACAAATAGCAAAAATTTTAATAAAGAAGGGGGCTTGATTTTAATAAAGCAGGTTTGAAAATCCATGCGCCTCAAAAGGCTTCTATCCCTATTCGAAATGCCTGAAGCGTGTTGAATTGATGTTGTCCTCGTCTATTTTGGCAGACCAGTCGGGGCGGAGCCGATGATGCCGATGATCAGAAAATGTGACAAGAAACTTGTGGGTTTCCTTGCGATGTCACGCAGGTCACGGTGTCAGTGCAGAGAAATGAGAGATGGTCGACAAGGCCGAAGAGAAAAGCAAAGAAAATATCTGTTAGGTCATCGGTAGGTCGTAAACAGGTCATCGACCACGGGGGGTTGCTTGACCAGGAAGGTTGCAGGTCGGAGAATAACCAGAGGTGAGATGGGGGAGCTCGTTGATGCTCAATTGGTGCTATATGAATTTTCTGAGGTCTTCTAACAAGGACCTGACATTGGGTTTTTTCTTTTGTTACTGACCAGAAAAATTGGTTGCCCAGTGATCGTCAATCATGATGGCCTGTTCGGCAATGTTGTTGATTCATTTCGAGTGTCGTATTGTTGCTGCTGACCAGTAGTCTGGTCCAGTAATGATCTCCCCCGAGGTCATCACTGCTCATCCCTGCCGCTGACCAGATTATGGTGGTCAGAGGAGAGTCCCAGGTCGCAGTGGCTAAAAGGCCGATCAAAAGAGGGACAAAAATTATTCTTTGCATGTACTCTGTTTGTTGGGTGATAGCCCTGAATCTCAGATCGGAGGCGATGTTAGGTCGCAGCTCGAAGATGACCTGAAGAGATGACAAAAATATTGTTGGTTCCTTCTTGATTCTACTTTGGTCGTACTGGATATTTGGAGAAATCTCTATGACCCATAGGTCGGTGGAAGGGCTCCAGCTGGGTCTGCCATTGATTTTTCTCTGTCTGGACATCTCTGTGAAAACATGTCTTCTGAAAAAAATATCCTTTTGTTTTGTAAAGATGTGTTCAAGATCTCTTTTGACGGTTTCCCCCTTCTAGAAAATTTAGGATATGGGAATCAAGATATGATGTAGCCCAACAAATAAGTGCGTATAAGTAGGAGTTTCTCAAAAGACTCCAAATATTTAGCCAGATAAATTCATCTTGTCAAATAATGAAAATTACCCAAAAACAAAAATACTGCGTAGATTTTCATATGAATGAAAATTGAATATACGATTTATAAACACAAATGTACGAAAAATCATGTATCAATGAAACGATATTTTTACAAAACAAATAATTATATATGAAACATATAACTTCTCGTGCACAGATTAAAAAAGGAAAATTATATTTTGATTATGTGTGTAGCGTAGGTATCATTGTCATTGAACGTAAATCTAGATCTCTTCTAGTAAAAAGGGGAAAGCCTTTTGTGCCTTTTCCCACAGACGGCGCCAATTGTGGTGTCAAAAAATTTGGGATTTTGGGGGTGCCCATGTACCATGATGTGGGGCCGCTAGAGTGTTCCATTAGAATGATGAGAGAGTTTACATGAATGTGTTTCTCTAGCTTCTAAGACCCTTTTCACAATGGGGGTATTCCCTTTATATAGAGTTAGGGTTTACATTAGGGTTACAAATATGGATGAGTCCTATCTTCGTGGAGTTTGATTTGACTCAGATACTGTTCCTCAGTCTTCTAGTTTATCAAGGACTCTAGTCATCCCTATCTTGTTGGAGCGTCTGTTGCTCTCCATCTTGACCGGGGTGCTCGCCACATGTCATGATATTATGTAGGCATAGTTTTCCCCCACAACAGGGTATTACATTCTTCCCCCCTAACAACGGAATTTCATCCTCAAATTTTGAACGTACCTACCACGAAGAGATCCAGATATTTCTCTCGCATATCATCCTCACGCTCTTATGCCGACTCGATAATATTGTGGTCTCTCCACTGTACACAGACTAATGATACCACCTTTGACTAAAGCTTACGCTCGCTACGATTCCAAAATGGAAATAAGTCTCTATTCATGTGAGATATCTAGTTGTAAGTTAAGCTCTTTTAAATGTATGTGCCAGTAAGCCATGTCACCCATGAAATACTTCTTTAACGGCGGTACATGGAAAACGTCATGAATCCTCTGCAGATGGTTTGGCAAGGCGAGCATATATTCAACCGGTCCAATCCGATCGATTATAAAAAAATACCCCACATACCTAGGTTCTAACTTCCCCTTATTTTCGAACTGCATCACTCCTTCCATGGGAGACACCCGTAGAAATACTTGATCACCCACGTCAAACTCTATAAATCTTCAATTTGCATTAGCATAACTCTTCTACCTATCCTCTGCTACCAAAATGCAACTCCTGATCACCTCGATCTTCGCTAACGTCTTCTAAATCAAATCTGGCCCGAGTAACTTGTTGTCCCCCACCTCTAACTAACAAGAGGGCAAACGATAAGGTCTCCCATACAAATCCCCATACGGTGCCATGATAATAGTGAACTGGTATGAGTTATTATATGCAAACTCTACCAAAGAAAAATATTGCTCCCAGCTACCCTTAAAGTCCAGAATACACATACGTATCATATCCTCTAGCATCTTGTTCACCCTCTTCATCTACCCATCGGTCTGGGGGTGATAAGTCGTGCTCAAATGAAACTCTATCCCCATTGCCTCCTGAAATCTCTGTCAGAATTGGGACAAAAAGATCTTGTTCCAATTTGAAATAATGTTGAGAGGCACTCCATGCAATCTCACTACCCTCACTATGAACAATTACGCATACTGCCCCATCATGTAATCCACACGAATTGGAAAGAAATGGGCTACCTTTGTCAATTGATCCATAATGACCCAAACGGAATCGTGACCCCGTTGCGATGTCAGTAAACCTGTAATGAAGTCCATCAAAATACTCTCTTATTTCCACACTGGAATCTCCAATGACTGTAGAACCCTAACTTGTCTCTGATGATCAACTTCACCATTTGACAAGTAGTGCACCTAAAGACAAACTCTCTCTTATATCCCACTTCATCTTGGACCACCAATACTGTCACCTCATATCCTGGTTCATCTTATCCCCTATGGGATGAACCAAAAATTATGACCCGTGCACCTCCTGCATAACTGTACGACGTAGTTCCTCGTCATCTGGAGCAATCAACCTCCCATTGAAGCATAAGCCACCCTAAGAACTGACTGAGTAAGACTCCGTCCTACCTGGTAATAAATGTAGAACCCTCTCCTGAAGTCACGTGTCCCTTTCTTATGCCTTCATAACCCTCAAGATGATGTCAGGTGCAATGTTCATCACTGTTATATACACTCAAACTACATCATCCTCTTGACGAAGCTTTACTCACTTCTCCTTCCATAGTGTTATTAATCTCCCTTCTGGCATACAACTCAATGCATCTATAACTACGTTAACCTTCCTAGGATAATATTTGATGTCAAAATCATAATCTTTTATTAACTCAAGCCACTTACGATGCCTCATATTTAGATCCTTCTGTGTGAAAAAAATACTGAAGTGACTTGTGGTCCATGAGAAACCGTAACTTCTCTCCCGAAAGATAGTGCCTCAAAATCCTCAAGCCAAGTACGATTGATTCTAAATCCAAGTCATGAGTGGGATAGTTCATCTCGTGGGGCTTAAGCTTGCGAGATGCATAAGCTATGGCCCACTCATCCTGCTATAGAACTCCCCCAAGATCGTATAAGGATGCATCTATAAAAACAAACTACTCTACTCCTCCCTTAGGCAATGCGAGTACTGGCACTGAAGTTAACTTGTCCTTTAGCTCATCGAAATCTAACTAACAATTGTCATCCCAAGAAATAGGCACTCTCTTACGAGTCAAATTCGTCAAGGTACCCACAATCTTTAATAATCCTCTAATGAACCGGCAGTAGTACCCTGCTAACCCTAAAAAATTGCACACCTCTATTGGTTTCATGGGTTGTCCCCACTCACTCACTACTAGAACCTTACTCAAATCAATACAAATCCCTCTCTCAGAGATAATGTGACCCAAGAACTGCACCTCCCTCAACTAGAATCCACATTTCTTAAACTTGGCATACAAATAGTGGTCCTGTAATGTCTAAAGAACCATATGCAAATGCTCTACATGGTGGCCCTCTGTCTGAGAATAAGTTAAGACACCATTTATGAACACAATGACAAACTAATCCAAGAAATCTTTAAACACCCCATTCATGAGCTCCATGAAAACTATTGGGTCATTGGTTGGACCAAACGGCATAAACCTAAACTCGTCTAGGCAAAAATATAGTCTAAGGTACATCCTTTTACCTGATACATAACTGATGGTACCCCGGTCTTAAATCAATCTTAGACAAGTAGGTTGTTCCTCTCAGATGATCGAACAAGTCATCAATACACGAAAACATATACTTGTTTCAGATTATGACCTTGTTAAACTCAAGATAATCTATACACAACCTTAACGACCCATCATTCCTCTTCATAAACAAAATTAAGGCACCCCAAGGGGAAGCTTTGGTATCAGGATGCATTACGATAGCTAGGTCAGGTGGGATTTTCTATCGGATGGTTATTCTGGATCCTTTGCCCCTTACCTCAATAGCTAGGCCCGGAAGGCGATAACCGACTTTGGTGAAAACTCTTCCAATAATTAATCGCGAGGGAGCCGAGACGTAGAGGTGGAACCGATTTCGAATCAATCGGTCAAATCACTCCAGTGAGGCATCTTTGTGGAACTCCAAAAGCAGTTTAAAACCCTGCCCCAACAATTATTGAATCTGATCCCTCTACTCTCGCATCTCTAAAGGATCCCTACGATATGGCTCTCACACTATCGGTTTAGTCCCCAGCACTAAGTCGATCACAAACTCAATCTCCCTAGTCGACGGTAATCCTAGTATCTCCTAAAACACATCAGCATAATCTCAATCAATGGGGATCAAACCCAACAAGATAACCATACCCTCAGGAGTCTCCTCCTTAATATCATACAAATGTGTTCACCCTCCCTCTGAATAAGACATCACCAAGAAACATGTCCTGCCCTGGTATAACAAACACGATAGTCCTACTGTAAAAGTCCACTTTTCCTCTATACGTTACTACCAGTCCATACCCAAAATAACATCATACTTGTCCAAGTCTGAGATAAGCAAATAGGTTACTAAACATAACCTCCCCAAGTCCACACCTATCCCCTTGCAGATGGAACGAATTGGATTCCCACCACCTAACGATGAATATATAGTCATTGTAATATTCGTGGTAAAATGCACTAAAGCCATTGCATGTGAAAACCTAGTGGTGACAAATGAGTGCGATGATCCCGTGTAAAAAAATGCCCCATGTGACAATGGATAGAAAATATACCCTTAATTAATGGAAGCGCTGGCAGTAAAATCGATTCTCGGAGATGATACACCTGCCCAAATGGTTCCTGCCCCTACCCTTACGTAGACGACAATGTTAGAACTTTTAGTAGTGCTAGAAATTTTTATACCTATTGCCGCTGCTAGGAACCCTATTACTAACCCCTAGATCTGTTCGGTCATACATGTCACATGTGGACCTGCTCTCCACACAGGAAACATCTTCTAGTAAAGTTTGTCATCCACTGGACCTGCCGACCTTGACTAAGCTGCCCCTGCCTTTAGCCCTAATAACTTCAACCATGTTAGACACCAATCTGATTCCCCTAGTCCACCTGAAGTTGTCGTTACCCGTCTTGAATCTCTAAGCAGATTCCCCCTACTAGAAACCCCTCTTATTTTGCCTCTGCTTCTATTGCACTGCACGCTGGCACCATTACCCATAGTCTGGTCCTATTGGCTAGACTCTCTGGCCCTCTTCGCTCCCCTCAGATGGAAGAGATGATTCTGATAGTAGAGTAACGTGATGTTTCGACCTCAGTGTAGGTTCGTAAGGCTAAGTTCCCTAATAAGTGCTGGATAATCCTCGAAGTGAGTCCATCAGTAAACTTGAGGACCCTCTTCTCCTCAGTCTTCACCTCGTCTGGCAATCCCATAAAATGTCTACGAACTTCCTCCTGATTTTCATCTGAACTGCTAATAGAAAGAACTTGTAGTCAAACTACACCCAGAACTCCTAGATAGTCATAGTATCCCTCTCCTCCGACGTGGTAACCGACTCCCACCACTGAAGAGTTTCCCCAACTAGCTTGCATGTATCTAGTACCTAATTTTGAGTGTCGTTGCAACCAACTATATGAAAATTACTCTGGATGTCCTTTTTCCATTGGCAAGATACAACCACATCCGCACTCCCCTAGAACTTTAGTGGATGGCCCTTCTGGAAGGCCTCTTTAACTCTCTCCCAAACAGACGACACTGAGTGAGCATGAACTGGTGCCACTGACTATTGTGGTTGTGCCTGGGGAAGTATTGTGCTAAGGAAGTCATCATGACATTAACCATATGTGCAACAATAGTTGTGACCTCTGCTGTGATCATCGTCCCATGAGTGGCCTACGGCTCCGACTGAACCTCCTCCTCTGTGGCCCTCCTAGTAGCACATGTTGGTCGAACTCTCATGTTCTTTGGCAACTGAAACTAATTCAAAATCATATCGGATTTACTTCCATCATAAATAATAGTATAAGAATGTAAATGCACAATATGAAACAACAATCCTCAATATAGGTCTCTAAATTAAATAAATGAAACACAAATAACATAGCAAGTTCTCACAGATCCTGATGTTCTGATATCATCTGTGACAACCCACCTATTTTAGTACCTTATAAAATAAACTAGGAATCTCAGTAACGTTCATTCCTAGCATGACTGTCGTAATATTGATATAATATAATTGATACGAACTAACCATACAGTCATAAAGAATGAAATAATCACCATAACTGAATAAATAAACGGAATCTTGAAATAATAATGTTTGATAGTAAAATAAAAGCTCATCCATTTACGGGAAACACGCCCAACTGTAAACAAAAATAACTGATCCTAACTAGATAAAATCAATTGAGGCATATAAGCAAAAATATAACGTCCACTGCTACTGTACAACCATAATGGATCTATCCCTGTAATCCCAGCTACTGTTGCTGCACACCTGGGATATAAAAGGGGAAAATGAGGAAAGACAAAAGTCTACGGGTCATAGTCCGAAGAGTAAAAATATTTTGCAAGTAGATAATTATTTTAAATCGATTAAAACACTAGTATATTACTTTCAAGATTAACCGGTCGCACTCACATGAGATAAAACTTCATCTCTCATCTAGAGTGAGAGCCTAACGTGTTTTTTTTAATATCCTAATTAAAATACCCAGTCTAACTAGGACATATAACCACTTGTTAAGCCCAATCCCGCTACTACTCTCTATTAGCTAAGTATACTACCCTCACTAGGTATACAATTATAAATAGTATTGTAGCGACACACATGCTATAAATAATTATGTATGTTTTAAACATAATATAGCTACACTTATGCAATAAATAAATATACACACTACATATATATATATATATATATATATATATGTATTCTCAGATTTTGGACCTTGCGAATACATTCCTAGTGTGTTATTCAGCTCCAGGCATCATGCCTCACACTGAGCCACCGGGTCAGAATATCACCACCAATCCCAATGAATACACATACAATGGAGGCATCCATAAACATACATCTGTGGGTCGCCGCCACACCACATCTTGCCCAACCGGACTCAAAACCAATATTAATCCTCACACATGGATAGTGATGATGCAATAGTACAATAATCTGGGGAATCAACCCTTCGCTCAACACTAGGGTGGACTGTTCATCATGCATAGCCTCCTATGATAGCACTCTCGAGTAGGTATGTTTCAATAAAACAAGTAGCGCATGCGCGAGCGCACACACACACACACACACACACACACACACACACATATATATATATATATATATATACATGTCACTCTAATAAGTATATATAATAAGTACAGAACTCGTATGCATATCGCATCATGCATGGTTCATCCAAATCCCAAAGTTCGAACCAACTTTCGATTAATTGTTTAACTAGCCCCTTCCCTGAGCACCCTAGTCAATTATTAAATTCCTAACTAATAAATAGCGACATAAAACTATGTGTAAATAAATAACCACTCACTTGGATAACGTCTCACATATTCGCTTGAGTTCATAATAATCCCTGGAACATTTCCATTTTAAAGCTTGACCCAAACCCACGGGTCGTTCAAATGAAATCCAATCTCATTTAAATGAACATGACATATCGTTCTAAAGAGATTCCAGAATCCCAAATTTGAAGCCATTTTCTTAGGCGCAATTCATCCCCACAAACCCAATTTCATTTTTAGGGTTCTTTCCACCAAAATTTCAAGAACTATAACCCAAATATCATCAATAAAATACGATTCCATTATTGTATATTCGATTCTCACATGGTAACCACAATAATTTCAAGATCACAATTCCTTTATCAAATTGATTTTTGAAGATTCAATCTTTTTATCTAAGTTCTACATCTTTTTCCTTTAAATCCAAGAATTTTATGTCTAATTACAACTGCATTCAATCTAAACAAATCATCTAATTAAAATCCTTAATGCCTCATCAATTAAGTTTATATATTGTTTAATCAAGTTTCAATCTTGCATACCCTAAAGCCCCGATTTTTATTTTAAATCAAGAAAGTAATTAACTACACTAGAATTGCGACAAAAAGCAATTAACTACTTGCCTCGATGGATTAGAATCCGAAGTTCTATACTTGTTTGATGATGGGTTGAGTCCTCTTCCTTCTGCTCTCCAATATTCCTCTTCCGTATCTTATCTATGGTTCTCTCTCTCAATCTCTTGTGTAGAAGATGAAAGGTGGGTTGTCATCCACCTTTCCAGCCTCTTATATATCCTTTAAATTTATCTAATCCCGTTTTGGTTCCTAGCCCTAAGTGTAAAATGACCTTCCTACCCTTATATGGGCCCTATTATGTCTAAAAAGTCCACAGAATCCAAACATAACACTTAGGTTCCTATTTTGGACGATTTTGACCTTTTCGAATCCCCGGTGCACTTGAAAAACTCATCTGAGTTACCCAACTCCAAATATGCTAACATCTCATTAACCTAGCGTGACACGTGTGTATCCTATGCATTGCCCATAAATTTTACCGATCCGTCGATGTAACACCGTATCGACACAACACAATAAACTGTCACTATCACTCATACACGACATATAATAAATCATATAACTATTTACTTATCAAACACAAGTAAATAGTAATTATAATAAATATTAATTCTTTATCGCGTTAATCAATATTTACTAAATTCCAATTTAATTTTCCCCTAATTAAATTAATAATATAAAGCATATGAAAATTAATTAGTAATAAAAGTATGAGGTATTGCAGGCGATTAAGGGTCAGGTTTTGGCAAATTTCATTATTGAATTTATAGGAGAATAGGAGACTGTCGACCAAGATACAATTGGTCAATTAAGAAGCTGGGAGATCGACCAGTCTAGATGGTGGACACTTTGTGTGGACGGTGCATCCAACTACAAGGGGGCAGGAGTAGGAATAGTGACTACTTCTCTAAAGAATGCCATGATGGAGTAGGGGATCAGACTTGGCTTGGAAGCTTCCAATAATGAGTCTGAGTATGAAGCCCTCATCACTGAATTATGCAAAGCTCACTCACTGGGGGCAAACCATCATGATATATATCGTGATTCAAAGCTGGTATCTAATCAAGTAATATGATATTTCAATTCTAGGGATAAACAAATGGCAAAATACCTACAGGTCGCCCATGAATTAATGGCCAAATTTGAGAAAGTCCACATTCAACAGTTCCCCATGGGGGCATAAAAGCCATGATGATGCCTTAGCAGCCTTAGGATCAGCAGTGGACTCTAATTTTTTAGGAACCATTGAAGTATAATTACTCGCCAACTCTAGTATCACAAAGTCCATGGTCATCGAGAAGGTTCTTCCCATGTAAAAAAGTCCAAGTTGGATGGACTCAATAATGACTTATCTGCAAAATGACATCCTGTTGTCTAATAAGAAGTAAGCCCACCAAGTCAGGGTGAAAGATGGATGATTTTCTCTAACTCCTGAAGGAAAACTCTACAAAATATCTTTCACCGATCCCTACCGCTAATGTGTGCATCCAAGTGATGTCGACCAAATTCTATACGAACTTCACGGTGGAATTTACGTGAGCCACACTAGAGGGAGAACTATGACTTTAGAGCGATCAAAGAAGGGTACTGGTGGTTGTATATGAAAAAAAATGCGATCTCCTATGTCAAGAAGTGTAAAAAATTCCAAAAGCTCTCCCCCATTCTCCATCAGTCAGCCAACGACTTAAAGTCACTGACTAGTCCATGACCATTCGCCCAATGGGGTTTGGATATCATAGGTTATCGCCTAACATTGCCAGGAAATCACAAATACCTCCTGGTTGGCACAGACTACTTCACAAAGTGGATTGAAGTAGAACCATTAGCAAACATTAGGGACAATGACATGATCAGGTTACTTTGGAAGAACATCGTGACACACTTTGGTGTACCTAGGGAAATCATTACGGATAATTTCATGCAATTTGAAAGTGTTCCATTCCAAATCTTCTGTGATAGCCATCGAAGCAGGCCTCCCTTCATCTCCGTGGCATATATTCATAGAAACGGGTAAGTTAAGGCCTTTAACGAAACAATGCTCGATGGCATAAAGAAGAGATTAGAGAAGGCAAAAAGTGCTTGGGTCGATGAGTTTACCCACATCCTATGGGCATATCGTACCACGCCTAGAAGACCAACTGGGGAAACGCCCTTTGCTTTAGCCTACGGAGTGGAAGTTGTATTCCCTTTTGTAGCTGGTCTACCAATTATAAAGATTGTCGTTGAGAAACAGAGTTTCAAAGAAGAAATTATTAGGACTGAGAATTATCTAGCTAACGAATTAATGGAGCAGCACTACTAGAAAAATAACAATTAAGGACATCAAATTTGCTATCCCAAAAGCTCATTTGTTGTCCCCAATAGTATTTAGGACAGTCATAATTACAGCAAGAGCTGTCCTAATAGATGAGCGTCATAAAAGGCTAAAAGGACAGCAATTACTGTCCTTTTTGAGTATTTAGAACAACAATTGTCGTCCTTTTAAATCCATATATTATTACATATTTATAAGGACATATTTTGTTGTCTTTAAAATGAAGTATTAGGACAGAAGTAGCTATCCCAAATATATTTTGGAGCATAAAATGTGGCGCCAAATGAATATTTTAAAAGACAGTTGTAGCTATCCTAAAAGATATATATATATATATATATATATATATATATATATATATATAAACTTATATTATAATCTGCCTAAATTCAATCTCTAATATAATAACATTAAATTAAAAACAAAAACGTAAAGACATTGTATCAAAATTTAACCTTAAATATAATAACAAAACCAAATAGTATCTTATCACACTTCAAAAAATAAACACCACCACATACTTTCAAATTGTCATTTCCACTTTTAAGTTAGTTACATTAATACATAGTCAATCGTGGTTATCGATAATATCAATTGCGGCTGCTGCTACTAGTGGTAGTGGGATGCCCGCCTCTCATATCATACGAGCGATTTTAAGCCTAGCTCCTGCTAGAGTTTTGTAACACCCCGCCTAATTAAATACTGGGTGATCAGTCCTTTATTAAATTAAAATCAAGGTGAATAGTTGGTTCATTCTCAGCATCACTGTCGTAAAATAATATTTCCAATTTGAACACCCTAAATAATTAAGCTAAGTGTCAAAACAATTTAAAGTCTTATTTTCATTTTATTAAATTCCAATATGAAACCCTTTATTAATAACCAACAGTTTACTAGTCACATAAATACTAAGGATGGAAATTAACACACAAGAATTAAACCATCTCGATAATCTAAACCAAGTTTAAAAACCATAAGTGAAATCATCCTGACAATAGTTAACTCCCAAGGAGTACTGAATACCGAAAATATAAATGAACATAAATCTCTGAAAAAACCCAACCGAAATAGAAAATCGGGCGACACATGCCGTAACTAAGCAGATCTAAAGTAAGAACATAACCAATGATGAGGTCATCTAAAGCAAAGGCCTGCTACTCCCACATAAGCTGCAGCACATCTAATCCAAAGAACCTGTGCAAGATGCCCATGTGGATGGGCACCTATAATACATACATATATACAAGAGAGAAAGAAATGACAGAAAACAGGTCAGAGCCCGAGTGTAAAACAGTTTTAAAAATAGTCTAGCAAGTATTTAAAACGCCTACTGGCTAATATAACCACCATGTTAGTGCGCGACACTCTCTTGATAATTCTCACCCATCATCTAGTGTGCACGCCTACCGTACTACTGATCACATAAGTCTATCTAATTTATTTTCCATAAAACTTTATCTCGAAGAGTGATGATGCTTTGATATTTAGTTTTAGAAAAACACTATCTTCCATATTCTTACGTTACTTAGAACCACTTAGTACCGTTACAAAATTCACGAACACACAGTAGAAAGTTTCCATATATATATATATATATATCACTCATATAATATATATATACTATCGGCACCCCACATAAAACTATGGTGCTGTCATACTCCAATCAAGTCCCTGTATCACTCAAACTAAGGGAAATACTAGTTCGGAATCACTCTCTAACTGTAATAACACTGGAGGAACATCTGACTATCATTCTCAGATAGCCTGTATCGAGGATACTATATTCTAGGGTATGAGTCAATATCCCCCATAGAGGTCCAATCGAGATAAGACTATCCCGGCGCAAAAACCTCCGTGATAGCAAGTAGCCCGAGTATGAGTTTTACACAGATACATAATATATGCACAGTCACACAGTCATATATATAAATATTCACATTTTCTAAATTAGGTGCGTCCATGACCCATACCTATAATTATCCATTCTTATCTCGCATAACGGATTTGTCTCTTTTCTTCCCACTTATAATTTATTTCCTCCTTACTTCTCATCTCTCAAAGTATTCTCTCTCACTAAGTATAATTTCAGCAGGTATACCCTCACTTACCTTCTAGTCTAAATCTTTCACGAGTCTCAATCGTTTAGTAACGTACGCACAATTTTCAAAGTATGAATCACTCCCTGTTAATCCATAATTTCATCCCATATTAATTTCACTCAACGGAGTCTACTTAGACCCTATTGGTCATCTTCATAACCCATTATAATCCATAAATAATAATCAAGGGTTCCAACGTATATTAACCGGATTAAACAAAAAGGAGACAAATATCCACTTTTCCAGGAGGTATCGATCGATCGATGCTCTTGGTCGATTGATCGATCAAGCAGTTCTTGACCATTTTTTTGCAAATTTTAACCTACGAGTTCAATCATTCTAACCCCTCCAAACCTCTATAATTTCGTCCCAAACTCCCAACCAAGTTATCCAAATGTATAAGCAATGTATATAAACAAGTTCTAACGTAACAACATCAATAAATCCTCAACTAATCAATCAAAAAGGGGGTTAAATCTCAGATTTATTTATAAAATCAAAATTTTCATGAATAATCACAAACCTCTATTTAAATACAGATTTTCTTATCAAGTATCATAATAAATTCGTGGGTAATCCTCTACATATGATCACGATTTTAGACTATATGGATTCTCCCTACAACACATATAAATTCTCTTCCAAAACATATAATTCTTCAATTAAAACATATGATTTTCATTCCTAGACTAACATAGAAGTAATACCAACTAATAATCAGTAAGACAGATACTTGCCTGGGATTCAAAGGTTTGATTTGTTGATGAAAAATATATGGTTGCATTATTTTTCATGCGATCTACATTTTGGTGGTGGTGGCGGTGCAATCGGGTGAGTTCTAGGCCTTGGATTGCTTGGAAACTCTTCACCTTCTTCTCTAATCTCTTCACCTTCTTCTCTAATGGTTAGGCTTAGGTTTTGTGTTTGTTAACCCTAAGAGACAAATCCAAATGTCTAATATATACTAAGAAAATTCGTGGGTTTAATTACCCAAAAATACAAAATGTTTAAAATACCCTCCCGGATGTCAATTAGACCTAAAAATGTCCCGAGACCCAAACTAAACCCCCGGGTACACTTTTCTGACTATATCGACCCTTCCGGAAACTTTGACACACTCAAAACGACCATATGGGCAACTTATAATATATTCACTTTTATAATAATAATAATTTAGTCCTGACACGACACAGGCGCATCCCGACTTAAATTTTCATAATTGTCATTTTATTCACTCGTGATAACTTTAATAAATTCAATCTCATATATTACTTTACTAAACCAGTAATATTCAACAAATTCCCAATAATTACTAACTTACGTCACGCTAGTAAATATTAAAAATAAATTTTCGAACTAATATTAAATTAATATCTAAATTAAATTTAATAAATCACCAATTTTAAAAGACATAAAAATACAGGGTATTACAAGTTACTTTCTTGGCCCTTGCAACTCTTTCTTGTATTTCATTTTCTAAATCGGCACGCACTATATCAATTTCTTCTTGATGATGTAACGAGTATCTCGTGCATTCACCTCCTTCTCTAGTCGAGCAATCTCACTATGATAATAATTAGATGATGTGGTTGAACGTTAAGAAGTTGGTTTAATGCATACTCCCATACACAATGCTCGTCTATCACGTCCTCAAATATAGCATCCTTCACTTCAATCCGATTTTGTTGATCAAATGGCAGAACATCCAATTGTCTTTTAATCATTTCCTACAAATTGAGAAAAAACATATAACACAATCAACCTCTTTTCTTAAATGAAACTTGCAAATATTCACCAAAATAAAATTTGTAATGTAACTAAGTCGTTTGGATTGCAATTATAAAAACATTTGTAACTCTACCAATTGCTCCATCATCAACATCGTATGTGAGATCCTTTTTCTTATGTGTCCATATCCAAACACTCAATTTGTCGATGGGCTCTTGTTTTGACTTCATCTAATTTATATATAAATAGAAAACATGTTAACAAAATCCTAAAAGAACATAAATATAATCATAGTTTAGTAGAACATATATATAATTATACTAAAGTAAGAACATATACTAACTTGTTGCTTTATTACGGAAATTGAAGTTCTCCCAATTCTAGGGTGGGAACAAATATAAGCACGGTTAATGTTATTCCTATTTTCCACTCGCTGCAAGTGAAAATAAATAATGTTAATGGAATTTCAAGTTACTTGGTACTGTATACTCTCCTCACCAATTCAATGTATTATTTTTAGAAAATTTCGACAGAGTCTTCTTTGTTTTTACATATAATCCAACCTATTTAATCATCAACATAACATCAATAATTAAAAAAATAACATGTAAAATTTCATCTACCAATTCAATGTAATACCTTTGTTGTTTCTTGACCCCACTGTTTCACTAAGACTTTCCATTGATTCGGGTTGACTTAGGGGGGTGTCATTGCTAAACGCTTCGCATCCGTGTTCAATTCTATATAATACTTCTTCTTGGTCTCATACTTAAAGGATCTCCATTGAATTCCAAGCTTACGACAACATATGTTTCGGTAATTGTCCAGCGCATTTGTGTTAATCTAAGAAAAAAAATACATTAGTTAGGAATACTAATAGTTTTTAATATTTGATTTTACTAATACAAGATTAATTTAATATTACCTGCACTTGTTCCCAAACAAAGTCGAGCTTTCGTTGATTCACTTTTGTCCAAGAAGGCAAATTCAAAGGAAATTAATCCCCTTGACGTGCATAATAACCGAGTTGACTCGCCAACTTCATCGCATATGGTCCAATTGGTTGGTAATATTCGTCCTAACCAAGTATCTTTTTCTCACCATTACCCCATTCATTCCATTGTCTGGCACTCCCTCTAACTTTTCCTTACGAGAGGATGTGCTATTAGTATCACCTGTTCAAAAGTAATGAGCAAGCATATATAAAAATTTACAAAATTATGATATATAGATATCTTTTAATATATAACGTCACGTGAGTTACCCTGCAAGTCATTTGTCATTCCACAAGAGGGTGTACCATCGATACTTCATGTTCAAAAAATAGTATGCTTCTTGTAAATGATAGTTCGATAAGTAAAGAAGTAGCAACAAATCAGGGTCAAGAGTAGATATAAGGGGCCAAAAAAATAGTATCTGATTGGACAAAATCTTAAATTGTTGTAGAGTCATTCAATTTTCATGATTGCATCTACAATGCACAAAAACTAATAGTTTGATAACAAAATAAGTAGAAAAATGAACTTCTGGAACAACTATATATTCATTTAAAGTGAGTACATGCTTCCTAGTCACAAACATATCTATGGAGGGGCAGCTGCACATTTTGCAGTATGTGGCCCGTGACTGTTATAACCATCGGGGTTGGCCCGTGCACACAATTTCTTTATTAGGTGCAATTTCTTGGCATAATGTATAAGTGGGTTTGGATGCATTAAGTCAACAATCATATATTCAAAGATACCATGAATTAATGTATTAAATGATTTCAAAGAATTTTATCTGAGTAATAGATTAGAAAGTGCAATGCACTTGCCAGGAATTGTTACTCAAAAGTGTTAAACAGCTAATCAAGTGACATATTAGAAAGTGCTTGATAAGAAACCGATAAATCATTTTTCATACAAACAATCACTCGAATATATTATGATTTTGATTAAAAATTAGTAATTAAAGAAAAATAACTAGTTTAATAAGCGTACATGCTAAAAGTTCATCTAAGATTGAAATCGAGTGTTAATGAGATTGATGATTGCATGGCATAGTGGAGGTGGACTAGCTGAGTATGCTATGGCTAATAAGATCTTAACAATTCCCAGGCCAGTTGAAGTATCAACTGCTGATGGAGCGAAATTACCAGTTTCCACTCTTACAGCCCACCCGGTCCTCGCCCAAGCTGCCAGAATTAAGCTCAACAAAAGTGGGCCCCAGGACAATATCCTCGTCACTGCCGCTTTAGGTGGTGTGGGCCACTATGCAGTTCAGCTGGCAAAGCTAGGAAACACTCGTGTGATAGCCACATGTGGGGCTCGTAATATCGACTTTATGAAGAGCCTAGGGGCAGACGAGGTTCTTGATTATAAGACCCCAGACGGAGCAGCCCTGAAAAACCCATCGAGCAAGAAATATGATGTTGTGGTTCAATGTGCCATGGGTATTCCATATTCCACTTTTGATCCTAATTTAGTCCCAAATGGGAAGGTCATAGATATAACTCTTGGACCTAGTGCCTTTTTCACTTTTGCTATGAAGAAACTCACTTTCTCTAAGAAGCAAATGTTCCCACTCATTGTAACCCCCAAGGGTGAGAAACTGAGTTATCTTATTGAGATGGTGGCTTAAAGGAAGTTTAAGACAGTAATTGACTCAAAATATCCTCTGAGTAATGCTGAAGATGCTTGGGCTAAGATCATCGATGGCCATGCTACCGAAAAAATCATCGTTGAGCCTTCTAAATAATATGAACTCGAATTAAGCTCTTGTTAACTGAAATGAAGAATACTTCGAAGCAATGCTAAGGGTATGGATACATGGCACCCTATAGTGCCAAGTAGACTATATGTTGGGAAAACATTTAGTGAGGATGTTTTGGTTTGCAGTTCGCTTAAAACACATATAATTATTATTTGCTTAATTTATTTTAGGTATTAAACAATTTGTATTAGAGTACCTAGGTTGTTGTAGATATGCTCGACATTGATCATATCGAGATACTCTATAACATATTTTCTTGATTTTTCATTTTTTTTGTTATACTCTTCATCTTTTCATAATAAGAGGTATTCAGGATTTAAATATATAGGTTCTAATGTACCCTAAAAGTGAATGTGACGTCTATAATGCGATACTCGGGAAGGGAGAGAGTATTTTGTATCAATGCATATAATCATGTTTTCTCACAGTGAGAGGAACATTTATATTATTTATGTTAAAAAAATTGCTTAACAAATAAAAATATCTCGCATTACTCTGTTTTTCATCCAATTGAAATTGAAAAAAAATCTCAAATAGCGTGAAGCATGAGTAAGTAATTTACAACTGTTAATTCAAACTCTTAAGCTGTGAAGATTTGAACAGGTGAGCTATTAGGTTGTGTTTTAATCGGATCTAATAGGAACATCGGTGGTATATATTTAGTCTAAAACAACAACTGGTATAGGAGGTTTTTAAACTTTTTAGTCCTACTGTAGGGAATTAAACCCAATTTCGAGTTGTGAATCCACCGGCGAGGAGTTGTGAATCAGGAGATAATATCTGATATTTCCTAAATATATAAGCCCAACACTGATGTCTCTCAATCGAATTGAGGTGGTGTTTTTTGATAATCAGGAGAGAGAGAAAATTGCCTTCCAATTTTCCAGCTGGGAAGAGAAAATAATCAGGGGAAAGAAAGTTGTCTTAAAATTATCCCTTCCTATTTTTGGTTGGAGGTAAACAAATATCACACCTAAACTCTATGTAATTAATGTTGGTTGTGTTGTTGTGTAAAACTATCGGGTGTCAACAGATCACTTTTTAAGCCAACTATAAGAGAGCTCTCCCTTACTTATGCCTATGATGTTTTGTTTCTATTGGAAACCCAAATTCCTCATAGTAAGTTGAATAACTTCTTTCATATTAAAACTTCCTATCTGTTGAATACTAAAAGTTCTGATCCACTGAAATAACATGAACAAGATTCTCATTATTATTCTTGAAGAAGAAGAAGAATAATCAAGCTTTCATAAGGATCTAGATCTAAGAAGGGTATATGTTTGAAAAAATATCCCTTTTATGACCTAAAATAACACGCAAAATACATATCTAAAATATATAGGCGTTTAACTGATTATTCATATCAATATAACAGTTTTAATTGATTAAATGTGATCATAGAGCGTTCAAGAGACGGGACTAAAGAGATGGGGGTAATGTATATCGCAATTAGTCTTATTTTCAAGTGAAATATTTGAACTCCTCGAGAAGTAAAAATTTATATACCTGAATCTGATAAGGAAGGTGATGCATGTACCGCTCCGCTAGTAGGCGAGGATCTAATCATACTGAATTTGTTATAACAAAACAATATGTATGATTAGTTATCGTATTAACAAAAAAAATGATAAAACATAACAAATCATATGATAAAAATAAGAGAAACATATTTCATAATAATAAAACAATATATATGATTAGTTATCGTATTAATAAGATACGTTTTGATTGTGTTTCTACTCTTGCACACTTAACGGCTCGAATGAATGCACTTCTAATTCTTCTTTTTTGGTTGAATAACTATCAAACCTATCTCTAGGTGTCATTTGAACAACTACATGCCAATCTGATTCCAAACGGTCTTGCGCGTACCACAGTTCTACTTCGGATGCAAAGATAAAAGGCTCATCGCTCGATCGATTATCTTTATACAACAAGTGGTTGAAATTTACTAATGTAAAGTTGAACTCATCTACTCGTTTCCCCAAATGAATTTCTATCCAATTTCATTTGAATAGTATAAACTTTTGGCCATTAAAATATTGAATTTCAATAATGTCAGTCAGTTGTCCATAGAAAGTAGCATCCCCAGACAAAGGATTAAAGTATTTTCGACTAGCACAGCTCTTTTGTTCTGCTTTTAAAATAACTACACTATTATGAGTTTTTCGGTGAATATCAACTTCCTTTATTCGAAATATAAACCCATGAATAATATATGACTTGAAGCTTAACGCATCGTCCAGAGGACCCAATGCCAAACTCAATATTGCGCTAGATAATTCGATATCTTTTGACAATCCATCCACCTAATATTTCAATAAATAAGAAAACTATGATATGGAAATATAATTAGAATACTAAGAATGAATAAACATACTTACATAATCCTTAAACAACGTGTGGAAATGTTCATTGTGAAGGCATTGCACAAAATGTTGTTGTGAAACGTGAGGATATTGTTTTGTAAGTTCAACAATGTGTTTTCTGAAAATATCATACGTGTGACAAGTTAGAAAGGGAATTCAATAATTCATTTTATATAAAAATTATTCATTGCTAATATATAACATGCTCAATAAATGGCGCAACTACATCACTGTTAGCAAGAAGATACCGATGCGCTTGTATACGAGTTACAGAATCAAATCAGAATTTTCGGCCTTGCCTCACACCATGCTCAAGGTCATTACCTCCATTATCATTTCTGGGAGGACGGTTAGACTTAGTTTCCACATCTTCGGCCATATATCTCAAGAAAAAAGTGGTGCATTCTTCAATAATAACAGATGTAGCAATTGAAGCCTCAGGATGAGCACGATTGCGCACAAAGAGTTTTAGAGTATGTAAATACCTTTTAATTGGATATGTCCAACGGTAGATTACTACACCGACAATTACAAACTCATCAACCATATGTATTGTCAAGTGCTCCATCACATCAAAGAATCCCGGAGGGAATATTTTCTCAAGAGTGGAAAGTGTAAGAGTCATACGATCTTCCAATTTTTTTACATCAACTAAAGTATTTGTACTAGAGCACAACATTGAAAAACAGTTGCTTTGTTCAAGTAATGCTTTGACAACATGCTTCGGTAGTACCCTCCGTATGGCTATTAGAAGTAATTATTGCATTAAAATGTGATTGTCATGGCTCTTTAGTCCCCATATACTTCGCTCTTGAGGGTGAACACATCTTGAAATATTCGATGAATAGCCTGGTACTTTAACATCCTGCAACACTTTTAGAAAAATATCCTTCTCTTTGTTACTCATTGTAAACTTCGCTGGAGCTATGTACTCTAAATTTTTCCCGCGTGCTTGGGAATGTAGTGGTCGTCTAATACACATCTCTTGTAGGTCTTTTCGGACCTTCAAATTGTCTTTGGTTTTATCTTTAATTCCCAACCATGTAAATAAGATATTGTCACACATATTCTTTTCAATATGCATGTTGATGTAAAAAATTAGATCACGCTAATAATTCAATCACACATAAATAAATGAGACAAAAGATTTTAAAGTTGTTCAACCTTATAAGAATGGCCTACGTCCACTGATGTTTTATTGCTGAATGTTTGGGAATTCTTGATTACAAGAAATTCCGTTCTGGATTCGGTCCCCAGAGTTTGGATTTTCCCCCTACAATGAGGATTGTACAATATATTTATAGCCCTGAGGCTGTAATGTGAAAGGGTAATACATTAAATGATATACATATGAAAGGGTAATACATTTAATGCCCTCTTTCTGTGTGTGTCTGAATGATAAGCATTTAATGAATTAGTTGAACTGTTGGTTATCCAGCTATTAATGCTTTGTTCGAGATGCAGCTCGGACCGCCTAAGCTCCCTGGTATTCAAGAGTTCCTCAGAGAGGTCTGTTCCTCGGAGCGTATGAGTTCCTCGGAGTAACATGGTTCCTCATAGTGTGTGATAATCTCAGAAGTGCTTGTTGTTTCCATGTAGATAGCCACATGTCTTCATATGATTGGTCCAAGTCAGCAGATTAAATTTGGTATCAACAGAAGCCCCTAATGTTTCATAGTTCAAAATTTGAGGAGTATGGAACATTCTTTCTCGGAATATGGTAGCTTTAAATAGTCTTCCTGATTTTTAGGAGCATCTACCTTGTATTTATTTCTCCTTCCCAATTCGTAGAATCATGCTTTTTTGGACTTTTCTGCGTGCTTCGATTCCTGCGTCACTTTTCGTCTTTTTAGCCGCTGTTGTTCGCTTTGATTCCCGCGCTAATATTTAATGCCCTTTTAGCCGTCGGTAACGTAATCTTCCTTTTTTGTAATCATTACTTCACCATTTCCCAAGGCAAGGTATTTAAACTTCACAGACACTCCCATCGTCTTCTACCTTTTCAAATTTTCATCTTCGAGTTTTTCATCGTCTCTTGCTACTCTCTTGTGCGTTCATCTTTTTCGTCGTTCGTTGTCAGCAGATCCGTTCTTTTCCTGTAAGATCTTCTTCCTTCATCTTCATTTCTTTTAATCACCATGGTTTACCCTGTTGAATCTCTTGACAAATTTCGATCTGATTTTTCCATTCCCTCTTGGGTTGTCTTGGAAGAGCTTTCTGAGCCTTCTAATTATTTCAATTTGGCTGAGGGACATTGGTTCCCCAGTCTCTTTTTTCCTGAGTGTGGATTTTCTTTTCCACCAAATTCTCTGTGTCTGGAATTCTGTCAGTACTTTGATGTTGTTCCTGCACGAATAGCCCCCAACACATGGAGAATAGTTAATGGGGTGCATAAATTAAATCAAGTGCATGGAATTCGTATAGGAATTCCAGAAATCATGTACTGCTATAGATGGGCAGTTAATGATAATATTTATTATTTAAAAACTAGGTTTATAAATAGAGCCTTAGTAGTCAATCTCCCTGATGCCAATAGGGATTATTTTGAACACGGGGTTGTCGTAAAAAATTGGCAACACCCTCCATTAACCGGAGATGAGGTTTACCAGGGTCCCAGATGCCCTCCTTATGGCAATGGGATAGGTTTTTTTTATTTTATTTTATTTATTTTGAAATCATGTTTGTTTTGTGTTTGATAAAATGTGTCACTGATAACAATGTTTGTTTATTTGCAGTTGATAACAAGAGAAAGTGCCCAAAAGAAACAGATGTCAATATAAGGCATTTGGGACTTATCTGGGGTCTGCATCAAAGGGTTGCCGACGAGCACATCAGGTCGGCTTCATATCTGCTCCAGTACAAGAGCTACACAACCTCCTTCACTGCTCGTCCAGTGATCAGTGAAGCAGAGCCAGTACCAGCCTCTGCAAGTTCTTCGCCTGAATCTCATATTCCTTTGAGCGAAAGGATGAAGAAGAGAAGACCTCCTACCCTGTTTGAGAAATCTGCCTCCGGTTCTGGTGAGGCAAAGAGGAGTAGGATTGATGTCCCAAGGGAGGGGACAAAGAAGACTGATGCAGCTCCTCCAGCTGCTCCTGCTAAAGTCACCGAGAAAGTTGCTGATAAGCCCGCAGTGGCTCCGAGCAGCTCTGCTGCTCCTGGAAAGGTGATTATGATATCACCGACCAAGGATTCATCCTTGGTTGAATCTGTAACTGTTCCCCCAAGGAGGCTGAAGAAAAGATTCTCGGTCAATTTGGTTGTCACCACTACTCAACCCCCAGCTGCTGGGACTGGAGTTCCCAATTTTGTTCCCCCGAGCTCTGACATGAGCTCGGTAAAGTCCTTGACCATTCCTGAGGTTCAAGGTACCGAAGAAAACCTTACTCGGGATATGGTTACCTCACTAGCTGCTCCTCACCTTTCTTCTGTAAGTATCTTTACTTAGAATTTTTTCATATTCCCTTTATCATTTCTGTTTCTAACTTGCTTTCTTTTTCTGTTCACAGTTGATGAGCTGCTTCAACATAATCTTGAAGAAGGATGAAGCGATTAAGGCTTCTTGCTCCTCGTCTAGTGTGGAGGGAGCTCTGGAAGAAGCTACCAAGTCCCTGGCAGATTCTCGCCAGAAATATGCTGATGATAAAGCTATCTGGGAGAAAAATCTTGCCTCCTCCGAGAAGGAAAAAGCTCGAGTTGCTGATGCCTCCAAGGAGTTGGAGAAGAAAAAGAATGCCTTGGAGAAGGCAAATAAAGAGCTTGAGGAAAAGCTCAAAGTCGCTGGAGAGATGGAAAATAAACTCAAAGTTGCGGAGGAGAGGTTGGACCAGCTCCAGGAAGTAGGTCGGCAGAAGGAAGAGGCAGAAAATAAATTGAAGGCTGCTAAGAACCTACTGTCCGAGAAGCTTGCCTTGGAGAAGGCCAAGAGGAAAGCTTCTGTGAAGAAGTCCTTCAGCTCTGGCTGGGATAAGGGGTGGGATAAGGGGTGTGTTGCCATGGTATCTCAAGTGGACTATGGCAGTCTAAAGTATTTTAGGGATGGACGGGTTGCTTCCCTTCAGGAAATAAAGGTTGACGAGTCATCCGAGCTTTTCCATAGATATATCCCTGATCCTCCTCCTACTCCAGAAGAATTAGAAGAGGACGAAGCTACCTCTGAGGAGACTTCAATGGTGATGGGAGATCACCCCCCAGCCATCCAGTCTGCTACCGAGCAAGTCGTTTCTTCCTCCGAGCAACAGCTGGTGCTCTCCGAACAGCCCACAGTTCCCTCCGAGCAACCTGCTTCCTCTTCCCAACCTCCCGAGAAGGTTTTGGGAGATAAGGAAAAGGTGTAGTGTTGTTCGGGCTTATCTTTATATTTTTCTTCTTTTGTCAAATGTAATCCAGAACTTGTAACTCTGAATTTTATGATCTAATAAAACTCCAATTTTCTTGCCTATTGTTGTCTATCTTTCATTCATACTCTGCTTGTTCTTCTTATTGATGATTGCTTTTCTTTCTCTGCTAGTTTTTGGCCATGATGGATCTTTTATCTGCCCATGATACAAAGTTGCTGCAACAGTGCAATGAGTACTTTAAGGTTGGCCACACAGACTTGAGTGTTGCACAAGTTGCCAACATCCTTGGCCAGGATGCTTTAGAACAGGCAGTGGAAGCATATCAGTACCTGAAGTGTCTGCTTGATCCAGCGATAGCTAATAATGTGGCTTACTACGAAATGATCGAGGATCTCCAAGGCACCCTTGAAGACCATCAACTTAAATATAAAGAATCCACTGCCTTGTTGCATGAGAGTTATGAGAAGAAATACAAGTTGATCATGTCTGACAAGGGCTACGAGAAGCTTTTTACTGGGTATGATCTGAGGGAGGGGACTTTAAAGGGTGAGGTCGAGGAATGCAGACAGATTGCCAAGTTGCTGGAGCAAGAGAACAACAACTTGCAAAAAGAGTTATCACAATCGAAGTCTGCAGCTTCTTCTTCAACAGCCCTAATCCCAGTGACTGACGAGGGATTTTCATTCTTAGAGGTTGAGAATGCCAAGTTGAGGGACGAGTTGGAGACTTTGAAAAGTTCTGGAACTTCTACTTCTTCTCGTGGTCGAGCAAGAGCTCCTCGGGGATGAGGAAGAGTAGCTCGGGTCCTTGTCGAGGAACAGAGAACTCAGTCTGCGTTAGAGAACCAAGCTTTCCACTTAATGGCGAAGAACCAGGCTTTGTCTGATATGTCAAACAAAATTAGGGACTTGGAAAAATAGCTCTCTGCGCAGAAGTCAGTCTTGGAGAATAAGGAGCTTTTCATCACGAATCTCCACGACCATCTAGAAAGGCTAACATATCAATTCCACAAACAGCCCAGGGAGTTCTGGATGGCTGGATACAACGAAGCATTATTCCACTTGGATGATCGTATCCAGAATGCCAACAATGAGGGCTACAAACAAGGTTGGTTGAATGCCTTAGGTGTGTTGAAGCTCGAACAAGGCCATTATCTGTGGGACTACCATGATCTCGGGTTGCTCGACTTGCCTGTGCCACCATATAATTTGGAGATGGAGTGGATCCCTGCTCGGGCCATTCCTCGGAGCTTAATTTCAAAGTATCTCGGTGACTATAATTTACATTCTCAAATCGAAGTATCTCGTCCCGAGCATCTTTTAGATCGACCTTCTGTGATGAGCGTCAGGATGCTGAAGGATTTGAACTTTATCGATTCTCCTCAGTCTTTAAATGATCCGCCTGCTGGCGAGGAACCTGTGTCAAAAGCTGAGGGGAAGAGACCAGTAGAATAGGAATTTTTTATGTAATAGTTAGTATACATGTCAATGTAACTGTAATTTCATTATCAATGTAATTTATTTTGAATTCAATGAAAGACTTTCATTTTTGTTTGCAAATCTCAATTGCTATTATCTTGTGAATATCAATACTTTACATTTATGCATATCTGTTAAAAATAACAATATTGTGATGTTCGTCGACTAATTCAGTAATAATTAAAAAATTCCAAGTTTTAATAATATTGCTCGATCACTTAATAATAAAGTCACGAGTATCAACCAATCAAGGTTGTTAAATTATGCTTGTCGACCAACTACGATTAGTGAGAGTTTATCCCCGACTAATCATACTTGGTAGATTTTTGTCTTTTTCATAAAATGTGTCTGACCAACCAAGGTCGATAAATTCTCCTCGTCGACCAATCGATAAATTCTCCTCGTCGACCAATCGATAAATTCTCCTCGTCGACCAACTACAGTTAGTGGGTTTTTATCCCCGACCAACCATACTTGGTACAGTTTGGAATATTTTGTTTCCTAGCCAAACAGGTTGGCATATTTAGGAATATTTCTCCTCGTCGACCAACTACAGTTAGTGGGTTTTTATCCCCGACCAACCATACTTGGTACAGTTTGGAATATTTCGTTGAGTAGTCTGCCGAGCTTTGCCGAGTAGTGCGTAGCACTAGTATTCCCCAAAAAAATTTCAATAAAAGGAGAGACTTTGGTAGAATATCTTCATTTTATTCATACTGATGGAGCTGTGTTACATATACATCACTAATAATACTTGCGCAGATGCTCTGCGTTCCATGCATTCTTAAACTCCTCGCCTTCTAAAGTGGCTATTCGATAAGTTCCTGGTCGAATAACTTCTGTAACTCGGTATGGTCCATGCCAGTTTGCCTCCAGTTTGTTATGCTTTTGAATTACTTTCTTCAGCACATAGTCTCCTTCTTTCAGGTCGCACTTCTTCACCCTCTTGTTGTAAAACAAAGTTGTTCGCTGCTGGTAAGCAGCATTTCTAATGGCTGCTTCTTCTCTAACTTCCTCGAGCATGTTTAAATCCAGCCTTCTCATTAAATCACTGACAGGGGAATTAAAATTTAGCACCCTGTGTGTTGGGAGACCCAACTCGGCAGGTATGACAGCTTCACTTCCAAACGCCAGCATGTATGGTGATTCTCCAGTTGCTACTCGGGGAGTAGTTCGGTAAGCCCAGAGTACTGATTGTAACTCGTTGATCCAGTTTGCTTTCGCATCATCCAATGTTTTCTTCAAACCGTTCAGCAGCATTCTGTTTGTCACTTCAGTTTGTCCATTGCTTTGAGGATGGCTTGGTGCTGAGTGGACCTTCAAAATATTTGATTGATGATAATAGGCGGCAAACTCCTCGTTATCGAATTGTGTTCCATGGTCTGTGATGAAGGCATGAGGGAGACCATATCGACAAATGATGTTCTTCCAAAAAATATGGTACACCCTCTCGTACGTCATATCAACGAGTGGCTCATCTTCTACCCACTTAGTAAAATAATCCACTGCGACGACGAGGTACTTGAACCTTCCTCGGGTCGTTGGCAGTGGCCCAACCAAATCAATTCCCCGCATGGCAAATGGCCAAGGGGAAGTTATGGGTGTCAATAATGCTTGTGGAGTTCTTCGAATCGAGGAAAAGCGCTGGCATTTGTCACACTTCTTGGCATAGGCAATAGAATCAGCCCTCATCGTCGGCCAGTACTATCCCTGCGTTATCATCCTTTGCAAAAGCGTCTGACCTGCTACATGTGCTCCACAAGACCCTTCATGGATTTCTTCAATTAATTCTTTTACCTCGGAGGGATGTACGCATCTCTGCAAACCTGCCATAATTCCTCGTCTATATAAAACACCATTAGTTAATACATACCGAGCAACTTTAAACTTTAATTTCTTGGCTGCGAGCTTGTCAATTGGAAATTCTCCCTCCTCGATATACGCCCTGATGGGATCCATCCAAGATGGACCTAAATCAAGGGTGATAAAGTTCATCGTCAGATCTTCATCTATACTCCGACCAGCTAACACTTCAATTGGGATTGTACGTCGTAGCTCGGTGTGAGTTGCTGATGCTAGTCGAGCTAGGGCGTCTGCTCTCGCATTCTCCGTTCTTGGTATTATGACCAGCTGAATAGCGGCAAATTCTGACACCAGCTCCTTTGCCTTTGCATGATATCTGATCATTAATTCTCCTCTAACTGCATATACTCCCATTATTTGGTTTACAATCAGTTGAGAGTCACTGAAGATCATAACTTGCTGCGCCTCCATAACTTTTGTCAAATTAAGCCCTGCAATCATGGCCTCATATTCAGCCTCATTGTTGGAAGCTTTGAATTGGAAACGCAAGGCGTATTCCATGTCGACCTCCTCCGGAGTGCTCAAAACTATCCTCGTGCCACATCCTACATTGCAAGATGAGCCATCTACATATAGCCTCAATATAGGTAACTCGTCTTCAAATTTCGAATCAGTCAGAGTTCCTCAGTAAAATATTTGCTGCTTCTTTTCATCCTCCCTAGATTTTTCTCGCTCCTCGTCGATCATTTTTTCTTGCCCTTTTACCAACCGGAGTTGGTCTGGGCTTGAATTTAATGATTTTGTAACATCCACTTGCCCTTTTACCAACCGGAGTTGGTCTGAGCTAGTGTTTGTCAATCCTGTAACATCCACAGGTTGATCAGCGAGAAACTCTTGTTCCTCGTCCGGAGTTCTCACAACTATCTCTGCATCACATCCTGTAACATCCACATGCCCTTTTACCAATCGGAATTGGTCTGAGCTTGTGTTTGTTGATCCTGTAACATCCATAGGTTGATCAGCGAGCAACTTTTGCTCCTCGGGGGCTTCAGTATAGGTGAACTTCGCTATGAAATCTGCTACAGCCTGCCCTTTTAGTGATGATCTGGGTTCATAAATTATATCATATTCACCGAGTTCTATTGCCCAATACATCAATCTTCCTGATTTTTCTGGCTTATGAAGGTCTTGTCTCAATGGTACATCAGTATATACTACTATAGTATGAGCCTGGAAGTATGGCCTCATTCTCCTACTCGCCTCAATCAGCGCCAGTGCCCATTTCTCTAGCCTTGGATATCTGATCTCTGCTCCTCGGAAAGCCTTACTTGTGTAGTAAATTGGCTTTTGTACTCCATTCTCCACTCTAATCAACGCCGAGCTAACTGCATTTTTGGACACTGCTAGGTACAGGTACAATTTTTCTCCCATCACCGGACTGGACAACAGCGAAGGTGCTCTAAATATTTCTTCAAGTCTTGAAAATCCTTCTCACATTCATCATTCCACTCAAAAGTCTTTCTGAGTGTCTTAAAGAATGGGAGACATCTATCAGTTGCTCGCGACACAAATCTGTTGAGTGCCGCTACTCGTCCTGTGAGACTCTGTACTTCCTTCTTCATCATTGGAGATCGCAGCCCTAATAGAGCTTTGATCTTTTCAGGATTTGCTTCAATGCCTCGTTGATTGACAATGTACCCGAGGAACATGCCTTCTCGTACTCCAAATATGCACTTCATCAGGTTTAGCTTCATTTGATATTTATCTAGTTGATCAAAAGCCTGACTTAAGTCAACTAGATGATCGGCATCTTTCTTGCTTTTTGTCAGCATGTCGTCAACATAGACTTCCATATTATCACTGATTTGTTCAGCAAAGACCTTGTTCATCAGCCTCTGATATGTCGCACCTGCATTTTTCAAACCAAAAGGCATAACATTATAACAATAAGTTCCCCTAGGGGTAATGAAAGAAGTAATTTCCCTGTCTTCAGGTTTCATTTTAATCTGATTGTAACCAGAGTAAGCATCCATGAAGCTTAGCAACTCGTGTCCCGAGGTAGCATCCACCAGTTGGTCAATTCGGGGCAGTGGAAAGTGATCCTTTGGGCCTAATTTGTTGAGGTCGGTGAAGTCTACACACATCCTCCACTTGTTATTCTTCTTCTTTACCATCACCACATTAGCTAACCAATCTGGATATTTAACATCTTCAATGAAACAAGCTTTCTGGAGCTTCTCGACTTCCTCCTGTATAGCTTGATTCTTCTCGGGACTGAATACTCTTCTTATCTGCTTCACAGGCTTGATTTCCTTATTCACATTGAGCTCGTGACATAAGAAGTTTGGGTCTATCCCAGGCATATCTTCATGACTCCACGCAAAAGTTTGTCTTCTGCTTTTAAGGAAAGTTATCAATTCTTGTTTTAATGAGGCTTCCAACGATGAACCTATTTGAGTAATTCGTTCAGGTTGCTCGTCGTCCAGAATGATGTTCTCAGTAGCTTCCACCATTTAACCCTTCACGAGTTGCGACTCATCTCGAGGATCCAATGTTTCAATTTCTGCACCTTCATCCACTTAATAGGTAGTGGTCTTTTTCTTTGATTCTCCCAGTTCTTCTTGCTCAGCGGATGAATAATAGCATTCCCGAGCTACTTTCTGATCACCTTTCACAACTCCTACTCCAAAGTTTATTGGAAATTTTAGGCATTGATGCACTGTAGATGGTACAACCTCGAACTTCTTCAATCCTACTCTTCCCATGATGATATTGTATGATGATTGGATATTCTTATCCATCATGAAGAAACGTATTCTTTCTGTTCGACAAGCAGGCCACGTACCAATGAATATATCCAACTTGATCGTCCCAAGTGGAAATACTTTCTCGCCAATAAAATCGATGAGGGGTCTGTGGTAAGGCTCCAGTTGAGATAGCTTTAGATTTAAACTATCAAAACACGAGTAGAACATGATGTCTGCCGAGCTACCATTGTCGACCAGTACTGTTGAAATCATAACCTCCTTCATCCTCATTTTGATCACCAACGGGTCATCATGAGGATATAGAACACCTGCAAGGTCGTTCTTTGAGAACCCAATGACTAACTTCTCCTTGTTCACCTTTCTCGGGAGATCTTCCTCAGCTAAATTTATTCGCTGAATGTACGAGCAAGCTTGAGCCTCACCGAGGTAAGCTTTTCTTTCTGCAGTAAGGTCTCCTCCTCCTGCATCTCCCCCTGTAATAACATTACAATCAAATGACCCAAAGCGTATTGAAAATACCTATCGTTCTGGCTGCCTTGGTTTCTTGGGAAGATCGGGGTCATCCTCTGGATCAACTTTATGGTTTCTCTTCTTATTCTCCTCTGCTCGATGAGGGGATCCAGATCTCTCTTTAGTTCGGTCGTTGTTTCTTCTTTCGCCTCCCCGATCAACATACTTTGCTAGCTTTCCTCGTCGGATGAATGTTTCAATCTCATTCTGAAGAGCTATATAATTTTTAGTCATATGGCCATGATCCTTGTGGAACTCGCAATATTTTTCCCTATTCCTCATGTCAGGGTCTGCCTTCATTTTCTTTGGCCAGTTTAACTCTTCGGTGTTCTTAATTTCTTCCAAGACGTGGTTGATATTTACCTTCAAAGGTGTGTAATTATCAAATTTCCTCAAGACCTCCCATGACGACCTATTTTTGGATTGTTTGTCACCACCATTGTTCTTATGTTCTTTCTTCTTAGCTTTATCACCTTCCACCTTGGTTTCTTTGGCGTTCATATTCTTCTTTGCAGACATAGCCTCCTCGGCATTCATAATCTTGGACGCTTTTCCCATTAGGTCCGACATGATTTGAGGTGGATCTTTGGCCAAAGTATAGTACAACTTGTTTGGCAACAGTCCACTCATCAAAGCGGTAATCGCTGTCTTCTCCTCATAATCAATGACTTCGAGTTTCTCATTATTAAAACGAGTTATATAATCTCTGATACTCTCCCCAGCTTTTTGTGTAACACTTAACAAATGTGCTACTCGCTTAACTGACTTTGCTCCAAAGCATAAATTCCCAATGAATAACTCGGCAAGTTGAAGAAAAGTTAAAATCTTACCCCGAGGAAGATTATTATACCATATCTGAGCAGATCCGGTAAGAGTTCCCGAGAATGCCCTGCATCTCATCTCGTCTGAGACAATATAGATGTCAGCAGCAACTTGATATTTTTCTATATGAAGGACAGGGTCAGTCTTCCCATCATACTTGGGAGTCACAACAGGTGCTTTGAACTTTCATGATGTTGGAAAATCAACAATGTCTTGGACAAAAGGTGTTCCTCGAACAAAGGTTCGTTGTAGAGGGTTCTTGGCCTTAGCTATTTCCCTAATCTATCCTCCAGCCTCTGAATAGATCCTTTCCATGCATCATTTCCTTCCTCGGGCCTATTGGTTCGAGCAACTGATCGCGTTGAAGTGTCTTCCTAGGATTTATCTCGACGAGCAGCTGGTCGGTCATAAGACCCATCTTGACGAGCAACTGGTCGCGACTGGGCAGATCCTTCCCTTAAATCTGATGGTCGTCGAAAACTCCTCGATGTTTCATTAAGAGGATTTTTGTTCCTCCTAGGGCCTAAACGGTCGAAAGGAGAAGCCCTACTTAACCTTTCCAATGCACTGGTCCTTTCTGGGGAGAGGGTGACATGTTGTTCAGTATCTGTGGCTCGCACTGACGAAGTTCATAAGAAAAATCTTCAGATTCATCATTGCGATATGAATTAGTACGCTTAGTACGTGAAGAAGGCGCACGGGTATTTTTTTGAATGCTTCGTGATTCGGAATGGGCTAATGCACCGCCATGGAGGGTTTGGATGAGTTGTCGCATCGTTTCTTGCATGACGGTCTGGCCCTGAGCCAGATTTTCCATTATTCCAGTGAGATCTGGAATAATTGGTGGAGCAGATGGATTTGGAGAGGTTCCAGCGTTTCGATTGCTGGATTCAGGAATATCAGCCATTGGTATTGGATTGTTATTGGTGAGAAAACGATATTACCAGTCGCTTCCCATAGACGGCGCCAATCTGTTGATGTAAAAAATTAGATCACTCTAATAATTCAATCACGGATAAATAAATGAGACAAAAGATTTTAAAGTGGTTCAGCCTTATAAGAATGGCCTACGTCCACTGTTGTTTTATTGTTGAATGTTTGGGAATTCTCGATTACAAGAAATTCCGTTCTGGATTCGATCCCCAAAGTTTGGATTTTCCCCCTACAATGAGGATTGTACAATGTATTTATAGCCCTGAGGCTGCAATGTGAAAGGGTAATACATTAAATGATATACATATGAAAGGGTAATACATTTAATGCCCTCTTTCTATGTGTGTCTGAATGATAATCATTTAATGAATCAGTTGAATTGTTAGTTATCCAACTATTAATGCTTTGTTCGAGATGCAGCTCGGATCGCCTGAGTTGCTCGGACCGCCTACGCTCCCTGGTATTCAAGAGTTCCTCGGAGAGGTCTGTTCCTCGGAGCGTATGAATTCCTCGGAGTAACATGGTTCCTCGGAGCGTGTGATCATCTCGGAAGTGCTTGTTGTTGCCATGTAAATAGCCACGTGTCTTCATATGATTGGTCCAACTCAGCAGATTAAATTTGGTATCAACAATGCATAACATCAAGATTATGGCGGATCAAATAATTCTCCCAATATGGCAATTCAAAAAAGATACTTTTCTTTTTCCAATTTAATCTCATCTTCGGCACCACATCTTTTGTTGTCTTCACAAGATCTTTTTCTAATTGTTCTATTTTCCTCTTTCTATAAACATCTTCCTTCTTGTATTCAGTTTCAATGTCGACCTCATTTAACTATTGCAAAACTTGTGATCTTGATAATTTCAACGGAGGTGGTCTGAAATCAACATTGCCATTAAAAGTTATTTCCCCTATTCGAAACCTATGGCGCATAAGTAAGGATTGATGATGACTCCAATAATAATACTTTTTCCATTCTTTAATCGAGTCTCTTGATGATCTTTGTTGTAATAAGGACTAGCAAATTCACCTTTTGTGCTCCATCCCGATAGCATGACATATACCAGAAAACCATTAATTGTCCACAGCAATGCTACACGTAACTGGGAGAATTATTTACCCGATACATCATAAGTAGTCACTCCATCACTCCATAACTCTTTTAGCTCATCAATCAAAGGTTGTAAAAATACACCAGGCCCTTTTGGCCCATCAATAAGAATTGATAAAATTAGGTTTTGTTGCTTCATACACAACCATCGGCTCACGTTCAAGGGTATAAGTACAACCAACCAAGTACTCTGAGCAACGCTCATATTACATAAAGGATTTAATCTGTCAGTTGCGGGCCCAAGTCTAACATTACGACTATCACTCGCAAAATCAGACGACTGCCTTTACACACCATTATCAATACGATCCTCGGTGTGCCATCTCATTAGCGAAGCAGTATGTGATGACCAAAATAATCTTTGTAATCTTAGTTTTAAAGGAAAATACCTTACCTTTTTAACAGCTACTTTTTTACTTTGATTACTCTGTTGCGCTTGATCAACATAACAGCCAACATTTTATTTATATCTATAAGCCCAACAAATGACACACTTCTCTAAAGTCGCATTTTCATCTCGAAATAACATACAACTATTAGGCCACGCATCCCATGTTTCATTCTTGAATCCCAAATCAAAAGTGAGCTTGTTACCCTGATAAAAGGATTTTGGAATTCTGGCATTATGGAATGTCTTCTCCAATAGTTTTAGTAACATTGTGAAAGAATTATTCATCCATCTATTAAGTTGATTTAAGTGCAGGAGTTCAACTACAAATGAGAGTTTAGTAATACCCTCTGGACAATTTTTATATAACTTTCTTTTTGCATCTTGTAGGAGTTTGAAATATTTTGGCAAGTCACCATCAGGCACCACATCTTATACTTCATGTCCATCACTACAAGAATTTTCAAGCGTCTATGGAACTCCCCTTCCCTCTTAAACCATTGCAATCATATTTTTCCCCAAGCTCGATTCATATGATATATCATCAAATGACCCATCATTACCAAAATTACATGTATTGTCCTCCAATTCATCAACCAACTCCCCATGATAAATCCAATCCTTATAACTCCTGTCAAAATCATGCATCTCTATGTGACCCTTCATAGTGTGTAGGTTATGGTAAACTTGGTTTACACATTTACAACATGGGCCTTTAATGCATGGCGATTGCATATTTTTATTCCTATATGCAAAGCTAATAAATCTTACAACCCCATCTATGTATTCTTTTGAATTCCAATCACGTGATTCGATCCAACTTTTATCCATAACAACTCCTAAGACGTAATTCGATAAATAACAAAAATATATTAGCATACATATACAAGATATATAATTTAAACATAACAAGTGTGCACGCATATACATATACACGATATAGAGAGTTAGTTTGACATTATAATAAAGGAAACGACATTTGAGCAATGTGTAAGTTTTTTATATATTGTAGTGATGACCCTCATTTATAGTGGTTTCAACTAAGAAACATGTACACTCAACAGGTAGTGTTTTAAGTGGCATTGTAGAACATCATGTCCTAAAGATGCCCAAAGACATGTTGACTTGTTAATTAAGAGTAACATTTTATTATTTTGGACATGTTCAGACACATCGGGGATACGCTTACACACGTTGGGTATTCAGATAAGGAGTTTTGAATGTTGAGATGTGTAATTCATGAAATCAAAGTGTAGACATTATCTGTGCATATGATTTTTGTACTTATAAAAAATTCCATTAACTTATGTTATGATGTGTTTACAATAGATATTTGTGTTTTGATGTCAATATAAATTATCAAATCAGTGATGTCAATATAAACCATTCTGAATTCATTGCGATCGAATTCTCTGCACTATTTATGTAAGCGTTCCCTTTTTACTAAATAATGACTTCATGGTGAGATTCACTGCATGTGGATCCCCTAATTTCACTAAATAATCCCATAAACCACGAGGCAACTAATTCACATAATTGCATAAGCAGGAGGAATAAATCTATACGTGTGTGTGTGTAGAGAGAGATAAAACAATATGAGATACTCATTAATAGCTCCAACAATGACAAATAGGTAGAGTAAACTAAAGACATGCTGGAAACCAAAAAGACCAATAGAACCCAAACACAAAGAAAACATGGATTTTTTGTTGTCAAAATCAAAGTGTACAATTACATCTATATACATACATGTGCAAGTATACATATAGTCATAACAATCAAAATCTGATCTTTACTGCACTTCTTCAATTCCATCTTCAACTATACACACAGTGTGCGTGCATATATATATATATATATATATATATATATATATATATATATATATATATATAAGCAATCAATTCATTAATGAGAACACACACACACGCGCTTGACGATTAATTATAATCCTAGATTTCTATATAAACCTTTATTTCTCATTTTATTCTAATATTTCTGTGATAAATCTCATCTTTATTTCATTTCTACCCGCACAACTACAATTCCACACACACACACATACACAAACATACATGCGATTACTTCTAAGTCTAAATCATTCCACAAGCCTCTATTTTCTTATTCTAAAAACTCTTATCTTCATCATCACATTTTCAGACATACATATATATAAATTTAAAACTATATCGTAAAAAAGAAACCTACAAACTCCCAAGGCTCAGACTTATAAACATCGATTTTCAAAACAACTTGAAAAGCGAAAGGGTTTGGCACATAAAATTTGCAATGTATGATTCATAACTGATTTGTAATGTAGTTAATAAATTGTGAAGTTGAATGACTTTGCATACAAAATCATCAGTCTATAATCTAACACAAAATCAGTTCTATAATCAAAAACAAAATCAATTTTATAATCGAACACAAAATCAAATAAAAAATCAGTTCTATATGAGCAAGCCCGCATACCTTTATTCTTCAAGAGTTTATTCTTCAGGAGAGAACTCGACGAGTTTCATGCGAGAGAGAGAGAGAGTTATCACGGTTTCACCGTCCGAAGGTTTCACGATTTCACGATAGAGAGAGCGAGAGAACAGAGAAGTCGTATAGGGTTTGGGTATAGGGTTTGGCTTTGATCGGGTGTGGAGAGGAGAGAGAAGCGGGTGAGTACGTTATTTTATCGAAGAGGGAATGAAAAAATAAGTGAAAAATAATTTCGGGGATGGAGGGAAAAAAAGAGGGAAACGAAAATTTTAATGGATAGCTATTTGATGTCCTATTAGAGGACTTATAAAGGACAGTAAATATTTGATGTCCCCAAAACTATTATAAAGGATGCTTAAAAAATTAGTTTTTTCTTATAATAAATCTAAAAGGACAGCTATAATTTGTTGTCCCTTAGATATTTTTTTAAAGCATAGCTTAAAATCTGTCCCTAATACCGGTGTCCTTAATTGTCATTTTTCTTGTAGTGCATGCCTAATAAAATTGGCCTCATAACAACAACAGTTGGCTAGGAAATACAAAAAGGGACTAAACCCAAGGAAATTTCAAGTCGATAACTACGTCCTAAGGAAGGTGATCGAGAACGCCAAAAAATCTTTGGATAGTAAAGTGGGACCAAACTGGTAATTACCGTTCAAGGTTATGTAATACCCCGTATTTTTTAAGGACTTTTAAAATGGGATTAATTAAAATTAATTGTGATATAATTAGAAATGAATTCGTATTTAAATATTTCTCGAGAATAAATTAATATATATGATTATGACTTTACAATTGATTATGACTTTATATTAAGTCGGGATGCGCATTTGAGTCATGTCGGGATTATAATTTAATAAAATAAAAGTGAATTATTATTATGTCATCTGAATGGTCATTTTGACTGTGCCAAACTGTCAGAAAGGGTTCAAATAGTAAAAAAAATCTACTTGGGTGTTTGATTTGGGTCTCGGGACACTTTGGAACCAAAAGGACACCTCGGAGGGGTATTTCAGTCATTTTACAAGGGAGGGGAATAGTAACTACGAAAATCTGAGTTTATTTTATAAGTAAAGGGATTAGAGAGTTTAGGTTCAGTCACAAAAAACAAGAGGAAAAGGTTTAGGGGAGATTGAGAGACTTTCTATGGGAGAAGAAAAGACTTTTCTAAGAAACCGAAGGACAACCACCTTGCACCACCAAGAGCCACCACCACCACTGTCGAAAGTTGGCCGAAAAAAGAGAGGACCACCATTAAATTATCATCCATAACGGATCGGAGTTACAATATAAATCCAAGTGATTAGTTATTATAAATTTAGCATGTATATTGTCCATGTTAGGTTGTTTAGAAAATTCTAAAAAGATGCATAATCAAAGATGAATTATAGTGATGCTAATTGAATCTTTGAAAGGAGAATGATGTAGGATTAATTTTCCTTTGAGTATAAAATTTAATCCACGAAATTTGGGAATTATTGGTGAAGAAAATCTTAGTTTATATGATGTTCTTGGAAAAATAACAAAATATGAGTTTTCTAGAAATTAGGAGAAATAATATGTTTGAATCCGAACTTCTTGATGATTTTAGGTTGTTTGATTATTAGAGATCAATTATATATCTTCGTATATCATATGGGATGAATATTAGGGAGCTTGGAATTATTTAATAAAGGTTTTGATGATTAAAAAGTATGAAACCCGTAGGAAAAACAATGTAGAAAACTGGGCAACATCTGGTCAATCGATCCATCGACTCAAGATTGTCGCTCGATCGACTAATCGATCGATCAACCATAATTATCAATCGATCGAATCCCCTTGGAAATGTGAAATATTTTTCTTTTTAATTGTTGATTAAATCCCAAACTTTAAGGAATCTTTGATGATGATTAAATGAACTTAATGGGACTTAGGGAATGGTAGTAGGACATACCTAAGACCCGTAAAATATTATTTTGGGATTGTGAATGAGGGGAAATTAATGAGTGAGTAATTAAACGAGTTATTTTGGTGAATTATATTATTTGGGGTTTAAATCGGATAAATGATAATTTAAGGTTGGGACTAGTAATAAGAGACTCATAAATTACCGGTATAGCCTTATGTATAATTGGGATTAACCTTAAGAGGTGGAATAAAGGGTTAAGAGTGAATTAAGGGTTATCGAGAATTAAACCAAATTAAAGTGAATTTAATTCGTAGAAATTCGGGAGTCGTGATGACATGGATTTTTAGGACGTGATGTTCACCTACTAAATTTATTTGAGGATTAAATAATCACCTTTGTGCGGTTAGATAAGTTCAGAAATATATACTTTGAGGATTAAAGTCATAATCGAAAAATATGTAGGATATTTGGGATATAATTATACTACGTATGGGATTTATTATATAGGTTGTGCGTATGCCCTATGGTTATACATAGGTATGATGAATACCTATTGTTATTATATATATATGTGAGATGATTGCCTGTTATTATCATATGGTTGTGTGAATACCTTATTGATTTTATATTTACATAGGTGTGATGAATACCTATATTATTATTTGTATGTATGACATACCTAAGCTTCTTGTTATCGGGGTGGAGGTTTCGCGTTGTGGACGATCTTACCCTTGTGCGCCCAATTGGGAAGGATTTTAGATTCGTACCCTAAGCATAGGACCTTGGACAAGTGCTATCGTTGTATATGATAGTTTCGACAGTTGAATGGGAGCGTAGGTATGTGCGTGACCCATTTGGCTGGGGAGTATGCTCGCCTCCAATATATTTGTGTTATGATATGATTCGTGAGAGATGCCGAATCAATAGTCCTCTATATACAGTGACATTATGTATTAGAACATAATAGCAGAGTATGCATACACCACAACTATGACTAGGGAGGTGCCGTATTAGTATATATATAATTAGTGTGATATTATATATATATATATATATATATATATATATATATATATATATATAAACTATGATGTAATCGACTGTGTGACATTGTAGATATAGAGATGTAATCTTCTGTGAGAAATTATAGATTAAAAATATAAATTGTGATTTAATCTACTGTGTAATGTTGTACATAGAAGTAAATAATGAAATCTGAATTGAATCAAGCAAGTGAACACTTAATTCCAAGGTTGTAACAAGACTAGTTCATATTAAAAAGAAATGAATATCAATAATTATATTACGTATGGTATGGGATATACGGGTTTATGATATGGGTTGGAATTATGTTGTGGAAACTAGTTAGGAGGGAACCATAACTAGGAATATAATAAGATAAACTAGGTGTGCACTCTATATGAGAGGTGCGAATTCTCAAGAGAGAGTCCGAGAAACTAACATGCACATAATAAATTCTTATTTGTAATTGTTAAGAACTTGATTTTTTTAAAATCTTTTACAATCGGGCTCTGACCCATTTCCTTGCATATTCTCTTCTCTACTATATCTTGTACTTCAGGTATCCAGTAGTAGGGATACACAACATAGATAATGGATGTTCTGATGGATTATAGCTGCTATCAAAGATGAGAATTTTGTTTAGATGCTTCCTTTCTGTTGATTCACTCATCTGTAGCGTCTACTTCATTTAGGGCTTATCGCCCAGGATTCTAGAGGCTGTAATTATTTATGTAAGCATTGTGGATATCAGTTTTATTTAGTGTAAATGTTATAATTTCACTGGAGAGTTATTTCATTCACATTTATTCTTGTTATAGTTAATTCAGTTGTGATGTGTTGTTGAATTTTCTTATCTCCGTGTCGTGGAATGGTTTTATTTAAATTAAAAATGAAAAAAGTTTTTGACACTTAGCTTAATTAACTATTTGGTGATTAATAAAGAAATTGTTTTCGACAGTGATGCTGAGAATGAACCAACTGGATATTCTAATTTAATTAAATAAAGGACTGATAATCCGATATTTAATTAGGCGGGCTGTCACAGGTGGTATTAGAGCATCAGGTTCTAATGTCTTTAGGATCTGTGTATCTAATTACATTTCAGAGTAGCATTCTTTAATGTAGAGTCCTATTATTAGGATGTTGAATTCTTCTGCGTATTTCGACTTACGTTCTCCTGCCACGAAGTATGAGAGATGCAATGCTTATACGAGTTCGATCGGGTATCGTGCGCCAAACACATTGGGACGAGTAGCAACAGATGTTAGAAGGACAACAGGATGAGGACTCAGCCCAAGATATAGGCTATTTTTGAAAATGGTGTTGGAGATAGAAACCATCATAGTTAATGGTTGTGCCATTCTTAACTCACCCAACACTGTATGTGAAAGGTGAGGGAGTCGAAAGGACTCTTGTGAAGGAAGAAATTCAAAGACAAATTGTGAAGGGTGAAGTGTAGTAACACCCAAGATTTGAAAATTTTCTAGTAAATTTTTTCTAGGAAGAACAAACTTAAGTGACGAGAGTTAGACATCACATATAAAGAACATGTGTGAAGTTGGAATAAGAATTTTAGGTATGGTTGGATAGTGAAATCGTTCATTTGATGTTTTAATCAGGATATGAATGGAATTTTGAAACTTATCTCTTATGGGCAAGAAAGAGAGAAGTAACTTGTTTAACGAACTCCTTTACCCTAGGAAGAATGGGGTACATAAAAGATAAATAGAGTTCATTGTGTGAAAGGACTCGTGAGTGAAGTACTCTAGTGTGAGTGGAAATCTGACGAAGATGACTAGGATTAACGTCATCAAGAAATTTGATGATGCTTCCAAATAAAGGGGAGCTAAAAGGATTAGGAACCTAGCCGAAGGGAAAGATTTAATTCAATATTGTTAATGAAGCATACCCGAAAGTTGTACCCATTTAAAGTGATATGATTAAACCCCTACATAGTGGCGATGAAATCAACCAATACTAGTGTAGTCAACAATGTATCCCATAGGACCCGTAGAGCCATAAGAATAATGGGAATAGCAATTGGGAGTTAAGATTGATAGGTCCAAGAGAAGGACATTCAAATGGTCAGTAACGAGGAAATAGTAAGGAAAATTACCCTATGTGTAGAGAGAGAGACTACTAAGTGTTAGATATGTCCATATTGAGTAGTGAGACCGATAAGTTTTAGGAATAGTAAACCATACCAATTAGGCATAACAACTGGAGGAGTGAAACTTCTAAGTAATTGGGTTAAGAGAATTAGGCCCCGGAAATTTATGACCCAAGAGTGGTAGGTTTAAATAGGACCAGTGGAGTCCTTGGTAATTATAGCATACCGTATTTAAGGTTGGCGGGGTCCAAGAAGAAGGAAAAAAAGGAGGTCAGTAAGACCATAATTGAGGCCTAGATATGCTAGGCCAATGTTTCAATAATGGGTGTGTAAACCACATGAGTGAATAATTTGTCCACAATGGGTGGGTACAACTATAGGATGAAATCCCATATGTATAACGGGTACAAGTGATCGTGAGTTGTTTTGACCATGAGAAGTGCATGTAAGGACCCTACGTGATCAGGAGAGACTGATGAAGTTTTATTTCATTCTTTTGAATAAAGGATTAATTCTAGTGACATGATGTGCCACAACAGTTATATATAAATTGAAATCCCTAAATTCACGTGCGAGATGAGGTTAGTGGAAGCGATAATTTCAACAATCTGATTTTAAAAGTATTTCTCGTTGATAGCGGGACTTTTTGATGTCGCCCGTGAGTGAACCGGGTGGGTCCTAAGAGTATATTTTGTTATTATAATTTTTTTATTGCTTTGAGTTGGCATAATAGAACTTATTATGGTAATATGTAGTGATAAATTACCAAATGTTTTAACCATAGTAGATTGAGTGATAAGACTATCGTGCTGGATACTCCGGGGAGAGTAAAATTAATTTTACGCCACACCAACTGAAATAAGGTTGGGCCTATATTTCATGATATCATAGACCTTAGTGAAAATGTTGTCTAGTTATATGTGTGAGTAAAAATTTATTCTACTAATGTGACTCAGGATATATTATGTTTTTGTCGAACAGAGAGAAATAGCTCATTATATATAGAGCCGAGAATTTGGGATAGTGAGAGCAACATGTTTTATGTTATTTTTAGGGATATATAAGTATGGACTAGTATACTTTGATGTCAACATACAAAAATTATGGGAAGGTACGGATTATGGATTGAGGGCCATTACATATCTCAATGACCGACTATGTTAAAGTAGTAGTGTATCGGGGGTTTCCTTGTTTGGATTTCTCTTTGCGAGACATCCCACGCATGAAACTAGCGAACGTCGGGAGTGGGAGAGAAGTTTGGTCGATAGTATATAAGTTCGTACCTTAGTCATTTTAAATATACAAATTTAGAGTTGATAATTCTATTATGACTTAAGAGTCGCCTAGTCCTAGTAACATTATGAATAAACAATGATGCCACTGATAGAGTGATTAAGTTAGCGAGGTGAGCGAAAATTGATTCAAGAAGAGTATATGTTATTTGAGAAACAATGCGAGAAATATAGGGTGTATAGGCTCCCTAGGTAGTTGAATCTGATATTGTTCCCCATTTTGGAGATACGGGATAAGGAGAATAAATATATAGGTTTAGATATCGGGACTTGAGTGTCCGATCATTTACGATGATTAGAGATATAGTCGGTAGAATAACAAATGTACCAGGCTATAAATGACTATGGTAATAGGATTTAAATGAAGAGATGTTTGACTAGATTCCTTTTGTAGCGGGCCACCTATTTGTTGGAATTATGGTGGATCATTCGAAACCAGCAGAGGTTTCTCCAACCATTAGGGATTTCTAAGAAGTATTGGGAGAATATTCGTAAGGATTTTATTGCGAATATGGTTATGATTGTATATGAGTGATAGTGGATCAGTTGATTGAAGTAGATCACAATATGCTAGTTAGGGTTGACCATACTACGAGACAATATTCTTTGATCTTAATATAACCGAGATAGTGAGGTTACATAGGGTGCCATTTAATATTATGTCCAATTAGGACGAGATTTTGTCTCCCGATTTTGGAAGAATTTTCACGAGGCATGGGTACCGAATTGTGATTGGGTAATATTTATCATCCGGAGGATAATGGGCAGACTAAGCGGACAAATCTAATATTAGAAGATAAATTATGTTTGTACCCTTGAATCTTAAGGAAGGACAAGAGATGTACGTTCCACTAGTGAAGTTGGTGTACTATGACTCTTATAAGTTTACTGTTGGGCATGGTGCCAGTTGAAGTATGGTACGATAAGTCTTATTATTTCTCCTACTTGTGGGATAAAGGTGAGGAACCAGGAACTATTGCGAAAAGTAGAGATGATTTGAAACTTATAGTATATATTGTGTGTAAAATATATACTGCACAATTAACCTACTTGTGTATGATAATCGCAAGACAAGATGGTATTTATCTAAAGAACGGTTAATGTATTTAAGTGAATATAGTAGAAGGTTAGATATTGAATACATAGAATAAAGTATAAGTAGTGAAACTTAAACTGTAAGGCTTGGACAAGAACCTACGTGACATGGTAACCAGGGGTTAAATAGATCATAAGTGAGGTGTTCATTATTGGGGGTATTCGATAGCATACTGTATGGATGGTACAGAGTAGTATACTTGTGAGTGCAAGTATGTGATGCACAATACTTATCCATAATTATTCTTGCCTGCTATACTTTTGTTTTTTGAATTTCGAGACGAAATTCCATTGTAAGGGGGGAAGTATGTAATACCCCGTATTTTTGAATGACTTTTAAAATGGGATTAGTTAAAATTAATTATGATACAATAGGAAATTAATCCAGATTAAAATATTTATCGAGAATAAAATAATATATATGATTATGACTTTACAATTTATTATGACTTTATATAATTGTCGCGAATTATGTGTACGACAATTACGGTAATTAATTCGGGAAGCGCATTTGAGTCATGTCGATATTATAATTTAATGAAATAAAAGTGAATTATTATGTCATCTGAATGGTCGTTTTGACTGCGCCAAAGTGTCCGGAAGGGTTCAAATAGATGAAAAAGTCTACTTGGGTGTTTGATTTGGGTCTCAGGGAACTTTGGAACCAAAAGGACACCCCGGAGGGGTATTTCTATCATTTTACAAGGGAAGTGAATAGTAACTACGAAAATCTGAGTTTATTTTATAAGTAAAGGGATTGGAGAGTTTAGGCTCACTCACCAAAAATAAGAAGAAAAGGTTTAGAGGAGATTCAGAGACTTTCTATGGAAGAAGAAGAGACTTTTCTAAGAAACCAAAGGACGACTACCTTGCACCACCAAGAGCCACTACCACCACTCTCGAAAGTTGGCCAAAAAAAGAGAGGACAACCAGTAGAGTATCATCCCCAATGGATCAGACCTATAAACTAAAGCCAAGTGATTAATTATTGTAAATTTAGCATGTATATTGTCCATGTTAGGTTGTTTAGAAAATTCTGAAAAGACGCATAATCAAAGATGAATTATAGTGATGTTAATTGAATCTTTAAAAGGAGAATGATGTAGGATTAATTTACTTTTAAGTATAGAATTTAATCCAGGAAATTTGGAAATTATTGGTGAAGAAAATCTTAGATTATATGATGTTCTTGGAGAAATAATAAAACATGAGTTTTCTGGAAATTATGAGAAATAATATGTTTGAATCCAAACTTCTTGATCATTTTAGGTTTTTTGATTATTAGAGTTCAATTATATATCTTAGTATATCATATGGGATGAATATTGGGGAGTTTGGGATTAATTAATAAAGGTTTTGATGATTAAAAAGTATGAAATCGTACGAAAAATAATGTAGAAAATTGGGCAACATCTGGTCAATCGATCGATCGATCGACTCCCCGTGGAAATGTGAAATATTTTTATTTTAATTGTTGATTAAATCCCAAACTTTGAGGAATCTTTGATGCTGATTAAATGAACTTAATGGGACTTGGGGAATGGCAGTAGGATATACTTAAGACCCGAAAAATATTATTTTGGGATTGTGAATGAGGGGAAATTAACGAGTGAGTAATTAAACGAGTTGTTTTGGTTAATTATATTATTTGGGGTTTAAATTCGATAAATGATAATTTAAAGTTGGGACCAGTAGTAAGAGAGTCCTAAATTACCGGTATAACCTTAAGTATAATTGGGATTAACCTTAAGAGGTGGAATAAAGGGTTAAGAGTGAATTAAGGGTTATCGAGAATTAAACCAAATTAAAGTGAATTTAATTCGTAGAAATTTGGGAGTCGTGATGATATGGATTTGTAGGACATGATGTTCACCTACTGAATTTATTTGAGGATTAAATAATCACCATCGTGCGGTTAGATAAGTTCGAAAATATATACTTCGAGGATTAAAGTCATAATCGAAAAATACATAGGATATTCGGGATATAATTATACTACGTATGGGATTTATTACATGGGATGTGCGTATGCCCTATGGTTATATATAGGTATGATGAATACCTACTGTTATTATATATATAGGTGAGATGATTGCCTGTTATTATCATATGGTTGTGTGAATACCTTATTGATGTTGTATTTATATAGGTGTGATGAATACCTATATTATTATTTGTATGTAGACATACATACGCTGCTTGCTATCGAGGTGGAGGTTTCGGGTTGTGGACGATCTTATCCTTGTGCGCCTAATTAGGAGGGATTTTAGATTCGTACCCTGAGCATAGGCCCTTGGACACGTGCTATCATTGTATATGATAGTTTCGACGGTTGAATGGGAGCGTAGGTATGTGTGTGACCCATTTGGATGGGGAGTATGCTCGCCTCCAATATATTTATATTATGATATGATTTGTGAGAGACGCCGAATCAATAGTCCTCTATACACAGTGACATTATGTATCAGGACATGATAGCAGAGTATGCATAAATCGCAGCTGTGATAGGGGAGGTGCCGTATTAGCATATATATATATATATATATATATATATATATATATATATATATATATATATATAATTAGTGTTATTCTATATATATAAACTGTGATGTAATCTACTGTGTGACATTGTAGATATAGAGATGTAATCTTCTGTGAGAAATTGTATATTAAAAATATAAATTGTGATTTAATCTACTGTGTAATGTTGTAGATAGAAGTAAATAATGAAATCTGAATTGAATCAATTAAGTGAACACTTAATTCCAAGGTTGTAACAAGACTAGTTCATATTAAAGAGAAATGAATATGAATAATTATATTAGGTATTGTATGGGACATACGGGTTTATGATATGGGTCAGAATTATGTTGTAGAAACTAGTTAGGAGGGAACCTTAACTATGAAGATAATAAGATACGATAGGTGTGCACTCTAGATGAGAGGTGAGAATTCTCAAGAGAGAGCCTGAAAAACTAACATATACATAATAAATGCTTATTTGTAATTGTTAATCCCTTGCTTTTTTTTAAATCTTTTACAATCGGGCTCTGACCCGTTTCCTTGCATATTCTCTTCTCTACTATATCTTGTACTTCAGGTATCCAGTAATAAGGATTCCCAACATAGATTATGGATTAACCGATGTATTATAGCTGCTAGCAGAGATGCGGATTTTGTTTAGACGCTTCCTTTCTATTGATTCACTCATCTGTATCATCTACTTCATTTAGGGCTTATCGCCCTGGATTCTAGAGGTTGTAATTATTTATGTAAGCATTGTGGATATCAGTTTTATTTAGTGTAAACGTTATAATTTCACTGGAGAGTTATTGCATTCCCATTTATTCTTGTTATAGTTATTTCAGTTGTGATGTGTTATTGAATATTTTTATTTCCGTACCGTGGAATGGTTTTAATTAAATTAAAAATGAAAAAAAGTTTTTGACACTTATCTTAATCAACTATTAGGTGATTAATAAAGAATTGTTTTCGACAGTGATGCTGAGAATGAACCAACTGGATATTCTGATTTACTTAAATAAAGAACTGATCACCCGATATTTAATTAGGCAGGTTGTCACAGGTTATCCGAGATGATTTTTAAGGCACCTACCACTTGGACATAAGAAAGGGCAGAGAGATACTAAGGGCATGGAATGCAACCAACCTAAATAAATTTTACTTTTAAATTTTCTCTTGTTATGTTATTTTTAGCTTAGTTATTTCACATAAATTGTAATTCCAAAACTTATGTTGCTCACAATATGTTTTAGTTTTTAAATCTAATAAAGTACAAGCCCATTTGGTTATTCCGTATTATTCCAAAATGGCAGGCTTACACTTTTATTAGTGGTCGAACATTGACCAATATCACCATAGTTTGATTACATTTAAAACCCAAGGTTTCACATTCTTCGTTATTAAAAAAATAAAAACCTCCTGAATTGCCCAGGCAAGCAAAAGACCTATAGGGGATACCTAGGCACTAAGTGAACCCGACCTTGGTCAGCTAAAAATCATGAATGAGTGGATGCCCCTAAAACCTGGTGTATTTTTGCCAGAGACTGCTCTAGGCCTAAGGTAGTGTGACGATATGACCTAAAAGTTAAGACATGTAATAAATATATTCTTGGCACAACGAAATGGAAAAATGCAAAATTTAGAATTATAAAATCACCATGTCGTTAAACAAATTATAATACACATTAAAAATCAATTACAGTATTGGAACACCAAAATAAGACGATGTAATTATTGCCCCTGGTGAGTAATTGCCTCAGTAATAGCCGCTCTTCATCCATCATCAATATTTGGTCGTATTTCATTATCGCTCTCATGAGATGATAAGTATTGTTTGTCCATATAAAGAGGAATGACTTTTAAAGTAACCTAACTCTCTTCACTTCCAAAGGGGAATGGCGGTAGGCCAGGCAATCAACTTAGTACCAGTACCAATGTTCAAAGTCTTTTAAGACTTCCAAGACACCCAAAACGTTCAACCAACCGTAATTATAGGCCATTTTCTTTGATTCTTTATCCTAACAGGGGCATCCATCCACCCCTCATTATAGCAAATAGCCCATACCGTGTGAGGACCATTCCTGAAGAGGTAACGAAGCTTGATTATATCATGGCTTAGCCCCATTTTGACCACCCCCTCCCTTATCAGATCTTCCCTAGCTTCGACGAGCTTCATCTTCAGAGAGTCATTATCACTTTGTAAGAGCGTGCCGACATCACCAATATCTTTGGACTCATCCAGCTATCTTCATAAATATATCACCTTATTATGCATAAGTGTGCTAACATCATCGAGGTCCTGCACATCATCCTTTAATTTGGCCACTAAGGAAGACTACTGCTTATAAGTGTTAGTCATATTTTGAAGAGATTTCTGAGCAGAAATAAAGTCACGGCTAGCTTGAATGCTAGCCCCATGACCAAAAACAGAATCTAAGTTACCGATAAATGAGATTTCTATAAAAACATTACTTGGCTATAGGAACGAAAAAGAAAATTACTAAGCAACAATAAAGGATAAAGTTAAATAATGAAGAATTATTTCTTTGAATATCAAATAAGGAAAATCCTTTACAAAAGGATGGAATGAAAAATACAAGGAGTCCTAGGACTAATTATTCCTAACTAGGTCCCTATTTCCTTCTCCAATGTTTCTTGAGCTTCTCGATGATCAACTTAAGAGGCTCCTTAATTGGAAGAGGGCTTTATTCGACCACTTTATTCAGCTCGTGAAGGGGATCTCATATTATGCTCTCTAAAAAACTTGAATTTGGCAGTAACATTGACCTTCGTAGGGCAGCATCCTAACCTTTCTTAAAGCTGGACTTCCTGATGAAGGCCAACTGGAATTTGGCATCATCAAAGGCTTCTTCATACCTATCTTGATACCCCTTATCTTTAGCGGCACCCACGACCTTAGGCACATTCGACCATCATTTGGTCATGATTAGTCTTCAACTCATCATATTTCATCTTTATTTGATCAGCCTATGACACCCCACCTATTAAAATAACAAGTGGCCAGCCCTATACCAAAATAACATCAGAGTCTCATATGACTCATTCTTAGCATCACTATCGAAATTTAATTAATTACTAACCACCGATTAGTTTAACAAGTATTATCAAATTTTGATCTGTAAATAACATACAATGATAACCCATTCACCACAATCTCAATCACAATAAGCAATACAAATAAGCCACACTATGTAAAAATCTGAATACAAAAGTAATTCAAATCAATTACTGAATAAACCATCGGTTAATAATAATATAATACAATCATCCGACTGAACTAAATAAAATTGAAAGTAAATAAATTTAATAAAAGGGGTGACATGACCAACCAACAACTGGAATATAACCTAATCTAAGATAGCAATAATAGAATCAGCTACTCTAAATCCTTCAAGCCTCCATATCAGCTGCAACTACATGATCCCTGGAAGAAGCATTATCCTTGATGCCCCTATGGCTGGACACCTAAAAGTTTTTGAAAATATTTAACGCAAGTCAAAGCCCAAAACCTTTGAAAAATACTTAGGAAGTGAATAAATTGTAGTGATGAAATGTAAAATAATATTTCATATTTAAATTGGTAGCGCACTCCCATGATAAAATCATCGCCCCTTATCTACACTGCGCTCCTAACATATACTTTTAACCCTCTTAGTTATGCTACCCCGCTTAACTAGTAACAACATGTATCTTAGCCCCATAAGCTAACCTTGTACCCATAGTATGACACATTCTATTATTCAGTGTTTAAATTTTTATTTAGTAACCATAGACGTTAGATCACTTCAAATCCCATCGTTAACTAATGCATATAATTTTGCACCCGTTATTAATTTAATATTCACACATTAATAATAATTGCTCGTATATAATAGTCATGCTTATATATGTATTTTCATATCACACATTATACACATACATATATACCACTCGTTATATACGTATAACCGCAATCCCTAGAGCATTACCTCGCGGATGCATTCTCTAAAATGTGATCATGCACCAGGGAATACACACAAAAATATGGAATACCGAGTTGGACTCTCACATCGAGCTTGATGAATCGTAAACGTAGTGGAGGCAATCATGGTCCTTTGATAGTGAGTCATAACTATACTATAATTACCTCACTTTGAACTCCCAACTCTCAAGGGCCCATGCACGGCACTATAACCTGGGGTCGATGATAAGCCTACTGTCATTCTCCAGGAAACATCACCCGCATCGTGCAACCTCCTTGATAGCACTAGAATGGTATGTTCATATAACTATATCATGCACACATATATTACTATTCACATATATACTATCCTTACACCTATATATATATATATTTATCTTGCTAACCATGTCTATGTCACTAGTGGCACTAATCCATAATCCCTGGCTCATAATTCGACTCCCGAATGCATAAGTAGTCACTTACTTAATCAATTTACACATATCGCTATTATTCTGGACACTAAGCTATTATTCTCAAGCCCGTAGCCAAACCCTTTCTCAAATCTCAACCCAATTTCATAAATCATAGCTCGAGTGTTGTTTACCCTAAAACACCCGTGCATCCATACCCAGATTTTATTTACGACTTAAGATTTTGGTCTCGAACGCCCTTTTTCGCAGAAAATTCAAAACTAATTAAAAGAATTAGAAAAATCAAAAATTGAAGGCCACGCGTTCGTATCGAAAAGATATAGCTTCATGACTTGGGCTAAGTTTGGCAACCGAATCGGTTCGACCAGGGGCTAAGTGGTTCATCCCTGGAATTCTCTAAAAATGGCCATGCTACAATTTTAACACGAGTTTCTCCAAATTCCCATCCCAAAATGAATTCCAACTTCATCCCAAAGATATATAATTTCACCACATCAATTACCAAAATGAATATATGTATTTGATTGTCTTAAATCCCCAAAAATAAATTTAATCATGGGATTTACATCATTCTTTTTCCAGCATAAATCATTTCATAACTTCTAATGAAATTCCTAAATTCGCCATCAAATTTTCATCTTTTTAATTTAATTCATATCTTTCCATTCAAGATCAATATATACCATTATCATTCTTAGGTTTCATTAACAAGAACTAATTTTCATATAGGATTTTCATCTAACGAAGATCATAAGAACATCGCAATATTCATCTTTCAAAAATCCCTAAAATTTGTTTCTTTGTCTAGAAAATTTTGATATGAATCATAAACTTAACAAAACACTTAGAAAGTTTAAACGCTTGCTTGAATGAGGAATGAATGTGAATCTTCTTCTTTATAGGGTTGAATCAATCCAAGAACTCCTAAGAATTGCCTCCAATTAGCCTCTACTTGGATTCCCTTGTGTTTTTTCCATCTTTTCTCAATAATTAATCCCTTAATTGTTTTTATGTGTAAAGTGATTTTATCCAAACCCTTAAACTCTCATTTAAATCCCTAATATTGATTTTAGGTTAACCCTATAATGTAAAATGATATGTGATGATGCTGGAACAAGCACCACCAGTCAAGGTGTTTGTAAGCTCAAACCAGTGATAACAATGGCTGCACAATAGTATACTAAATCTAAGAGATTGAGATGAGGAGAAGAGGATGAACACCAATATATAAATAGTTCAGCCAATTAGGCCTACGTCTACTGTGCAAGTGAGTGAGTAAGGTCACTGAAATAAGGCACTAACGGCCATGGATACAATCTCTCAAGCTTTCTCTCTCTACTATGTAAATTAGCAGAGTTTCAGCTAGGGTTGTAATTATCGATCATTTATAATGTTGAGGAAGACCTCAATATATAGTGCCTAGGGGGTGTAATGTACCCCCCCCCCCCGCCAAGCATGCCATGTGCATGTGCATGGTGAGATAGCCAGTGTAAGGATGACACCTGGCTGATCTCAACTAAGTAATTATGACCTCAATATTCCTCCACATGTAGGGAATGATTCAGTTATAACAAATTTGTCCACGTGCTTCAAGCCATACATGTACGCGTAGAAGCTCGGCTGTCTTTGCTTAGTAGCAACCTAGGCCTAACTGAGTACGAGGTTGGTGAGGTAGGACCCTTGCCTTGGCTGGGAGTTATATGATGACCTTAGCTGGGATGTCAGACAAGGTTAGATATATAGAACTTCGAAAAGGGATAATGTTTACTTTAAACTTGATGCTGAGTCTGCAAGGCTAATGATTCTAGGTGAAACTCGTAACGTCGGCTAAAGTCGATGATGGGATTATTCATTGAGCCTAAGTGGCTTTGCTGATTTTCGCGTGGTGCTTGCAACATCGGCTGGGGCCAACCCTGATGTTGAAGGGTGGTTGAACCCATGAGTCCTTATTGGCCTCGGCTGATGCCTAGTCGAGGTTGAATTATGAGGAAGATATGATGTCGGTTATGGATGACCTGATGGATAACTGATCCCTTAAGTTATGCAGACCTCGAATGATGCCCAATCATGGTGTTGCTTACAGTGTCGGTTATGGCCGACCTGGTGAAGGATGACACTATTAGTAGGTAATCCTGAGCTATTATTACCTCGGTCGTTATCCAGGTCGAGGTTAATATCCATGATCTGGCAGGTGCACTTTAGGCATATCAATCACCCCTAGCCCTTAGTTACCTATGTGGATAGGTGACTAAGGGGTACGTATGTTCGAGGCTGTATTTTTCTTATGTACCAATATTTCTTTGACATGTGACAACTTCTGAAGTGGGTAGCGTGCCTGGCAAGTGCAATGATGTTGATTGCCTTTTGGGCTCCCAAGGCAATGATGGGCCTTGGGATTTGTGCCAGCATGATTTTAGGGTTTAAACCCTTTTTGCTTCTCTTTTTTCCTCATTTCTATTCATTTTTCCCACCTATGCTTTCATCTACAATTTCTCTCTTCAAGAGTTGTTGCTGCGTTTTGGGGTTTCCTCATTTCTGATCTTCATTTTACACTCAAACAGGTATCATCTTCACCCTATTTCATCATTTTCAGCCTTTAAATTTTGGTTTTTGCTTTTTTCGGTGAAGATTTAGGTTTTTCGATTAGGGTTTTAAGGTTTTTCGATGGTACTTTGCATTTTTGGTAAGGTTGTTCTTGGTTGCTCTTGGTTTTAAATCATTCAAAAACCAAGTTTGATCCTTAGCTTAAGTTGTCCCCAGTTATTTGTGGTTTAGATTCTTAAGTGTAGGGTCATCTTATTTATGCTCAGACCCCTTTATACGCTCATAGAAGATTTCCCCTCTCTTAGAAAGAAGACCTTTGAAAAAATTTGACAGATAGAACTAGCCCAAGAGGAAGCTCGTAGGGCTGAGGCCTTCCCTCTCACGCCTATCTTTCCTCCACCTCTGAATGTGATATACCCTGAGACTTCCGAGCTTGTTGAGCCAGCAGAGGTTCCGATAGACCCCTATCCCCTATCTGAGTCGAGTCCTCTACCTCAGACCCTATGTCTACTAATTCTTTCCAAGAGGCCATGGACTTCTCGATTAGGCAAGATCAGTTCCCTGATCATACCGAGGTTCAAAGTCGTGCCTTGACGCGACTTAATATTTGTCTCAAAAGTGCGTATTTATCTAGGCTCAAGTGCAAGCCTTGTCGCTCAAGTAATAACCCAGTAAGTAGGGATCGTCTCCACAGGGATCAAAATTGCCAAACAATAACAAGAAAAATTACCAAACCTTGAAATGATTTCTTGAAAGAAATAAAAAGATGATTGATTTTTTTGGGAAAATTTCTAAAAATTTACTTATGAAAAACAATTGGAAATTAACAGCAAAATTTGGGTTTAACAATTTAGAGAAAATTAGGGTAGGGTACAATCCCTCAATCCTTAACAAATTATTCTTTAGAATATTAAAATTATAAATCAAAATTCTTGATTAAATCCAGTCCTTATCATCACTAAGCATTACATATATGAGGTTCAAGACCGCATCATATGAAATCAAAGATCAATATAAGGCGGTGAACGACAAATTATACATACAAAGCATTCTTAAGCATCCCAAGTACCTAGGGCAAGAGAGATTAAAAGATATGACAATGCATATATGATTTTCATTCACGATTCAACCAACATTTTCATTTATTTTCTAATTTTCCATACAAATAATTTGTATTAGGATTGAGTTCATGTACCCCAACCCTTGAGAAATTAGCTACTCATGATTTGGTTGAAAAATAAATTCACATATGAAACTATGAAATTGCAGAACATTGTAAGAAATTTGCAGAAATTAAACAAAAGAGAATAGAATGATATTACTTGAATTCAGCAAAAAAACGGAATTGAGATTCAGAATACAACTAGGGTTCATACAAATCTTTAAGGAAATGGAAATTTGATCTAAAAATCTGATCTAAAAACTCTCTCTAAAATTTCTAACCCTAGCCTCTGTCTAGCCTCCTCTACTCTGGCTTCTCTCCTTTTGGAATGACATAGGGATTGGTCTTTTATAGATCTCAAAAAGGACTTTTCCCATGCCTCTCCACGTTTTGACCTTTTAATATACCTAAATGAGACTCTTCCCATGCCTCTCCACGTTTTACAACTAATAAAAACAAATTAAACAAGAAATTTCAAGAGTTGTCTCTTCAGTTCTGAAAATGACTCTTCATTATCTCGCAACTTCAAAACCTCGTAACTTCTTCACTGTAGCTCGGATTGAGGTACCGTTTTTTCCAGTGTTCTTGTAATTTAGATATCTTCAACTTTATAGTTGGCCCCACCTCCGGACTAAGGCTGAGAAATTACGAAAATGCCCTTCAACTCTCCATTTCTTGGTTTCTTTCACTGTTTTGAGTTCTCCTTTGCACTAACTTGCGTGAAATACCTGTAAAACACATGAGAAATACACAAAACAAGAAATACTTGCCAAAAGGGGTTAGTAGCATAAATAAGAGACAAATCCAATCTATATACACTGCACGGGATCATAAAAATACCGAAATTAAGGGGATAAATGTGAAGAACATATGCCTAAACACACCCCCTAACTTAGAACTTTGCGCGTCCCGAGCAATGTATATGAATTCTAACCAAAATTCTACTCTTGAAAATTCCTTTATTAAAATAAAATTCCACTTTCGCAGGCACGCGATTGCATTTAGCGTATGCAACAAGCCTTTAAACCCCTAGGTTACCCTAGTAGGACGAGTTTTGTCTCGTGAGGGTTTGCAGTGAATACACCCACAAAATTCTTTATTGACTCAAATAAATATCAAAATACTTAAAAATTGTACAATTTAAACTTTTCGAAAAATAATCACCATAAATTCATATTCAAATGTCTCAAATCATAGTGTGTGTGTGCAAAGCCAAAAATTAAACCTCAAACTTCCACCGATTGAGCATTACGTTACTTTCCGAAAATTCGTTTTGATTCAAATTCTTACGGATGCACTCACAAACGAATCACTCGGATTGTGGCTATTTTCTCTCGGTATGCATGATATAAAGAGTAAATATAATGGACACAAATTCATGCATACAAAATTGAAAGGAAGGAAATATATGGTGAAAAGATCTCATCATCGGAGTACAGTTATTTGGAAATGGGAACTTCACCTCTAATTCACACCATTTAATCTCTCATATTATCTTTTCATGTCTTAGCTCTCCACGCAGTAATTAATTTCGCAATTCGGACTCGGTTAGGACTTTTTCGGGTTAAAAGGTGTAAAGGGTAAAAATGGGAATAAACGGAATGTTCGAAATTGGAAAATGTCCTTATGACGTCCATTTGTGCTTTTTCGGGCATTTGCTCATTTTTCTCTTTCTCCTTTTTTTTTTCTTTTTTTTTCATTTTTTTTTTCTTGCTATTTTTCTTTTTTTGTTGAGCATTTCTATTTTTTTTTTCTTCTTGACCCTTTTTATTGCACAATTTGGACTTACTTGATGAATTTTTTTTAATTTTCACAATTCCGAACTATTTGGTTTTTCGGGTTATCAAACGAAAAGATAAATTTTATTAGGCTCAACTTGGGTTGCAAAGGGATAATTTTGTTTTTCACAACTTTTTATGGCTAATATTTTTGGGTAACAAACGAGGGCCTACTTCATTGTCCAAATTGCTAATCACATTACCATATGCATCTCGAGATTAATTAAGTTTAGAGATATATTTAGCACGAATTTCGAGACAACATTTTACACATTTCCATAACCGATCAAAACAAAGGATTGAGATCATCAACGACTTATTAAAACGCTGAAAAGAATTTTGAGTTAATCATAAACTCGGATTGATTTAAAAACTCAAAAAAAATCGATAAGCTCGAAATCTCACCGGGTTGGACAAATCTCCACACTTATTCGTAAAGTCGTCAATTTTCTTTCAATTTCCATCTTCGGTCAAATTTGGCTTAGTGCAATTGAGATTTAACAACTTGAGACTTTAAATAGAATAAAGGTGATATTTTTGAAAAATTTAAATTCCAATTTTTATTTATTTTGAAGAAAAATATTTTTGGCTTTTTTTTTTTTTTTTTTAAACCCACTTGGAAAGAACATGTGATCGAATCAATGAATCTAAACAATAAATGGGAAGAATATCCCACACCCCCTAACTTAAATGTTGCATTGTCCTCAATGCGAATCAAGAACACAATATAAACAGAGGAAAAGAAAGATATTACCCAAATGGAGCGATCCCTGATGAGTGCGAGTCCATTGAATCTACAAAACATGTTAGAACCAAGCATACAAAAAAAATAACAATACTTGAACTAATTACTCTAAATGCAACAAGATACTATATAACACTTATACATGACTCAAAAATTCAACAAAAATCACCCCATACGCGTCGGGGGTGCGACGACCTCACCTCTCTTTGTTCATTCAATCCCCATAAATGGGGTCCGACAGCCAGATTGTGTCGGCTTCTTTAACCATGGCTTCCAAATAAGGCTTGAGACGATGCCCATTGACTTTAAAAGTGGTTCCCCCTTTTTCATCCATTAGCTCAATGGCTCCATGGGGAAACACTTCTTTCACAATGTAAGGACCAGACCATCGAGACCGCAATTTACCGGGAAACAAGTGCAACCTCGAGTTGTAGAGGAGTACTTTCTGTCCCAAATGAAACTCTTTCTTACGAATGATTCCGTCATGAGCGCGTTTCATTCGGTCCTTGGAAATTTTGGCACTTTCATACGCATCGTTGCGCATTTCTTCCAACTCATTCAACTGAAGTTTACGTGTTTCACCGGCTTTATCCATTTTGAAGTTCACCCTTTTGATAGCCCAATACGCTTTGTGTTCGATTTCAACCGGAAGATGACAAGGTTTGCCATACACAAATCGAAATCGGGACATCCCAAGGGGATTCTTGTATGCGGTTCTATAAGCCCAAAGAGCATCAGTCAACCTAAGAGACCAGTCTTTCCTATTAGGATCAACTGTCTTCTCCAAGATATTCTTGATCTCCCTATTAGCAAGATCGGCTTGGCCATTCGATTGGGGGTGATAGGGGGTGCTAACCTTGTGGACAATTCCATACTTCCGCATTAGTTTATCCATCGGCCTATTGCAAAAATGAGTTCCATTATCACTAATTATGGCCTTAGGCATACCAAAGCGAGAAAGTATATTTTCTTGAATAAATTTGATCACCACCTTGCTGTCATTCGTCCTTGTAGCTATAGCCTCTACCCATTTTGAGACATAATCTACAGCGACGAGAATGTATAGAAAACCAAAAGAAGGGGGAAAGGGCCCCATGAAGTCAATTCCCCAACAATCAAACAACTCCAAGACTAAAATATGGAATAATGGCATCATATCACGGCGAGTAATAGCTCCCATTCTTTGGAATCTATCGCAAGTCTTACAAAAAGCATTCACATCCCGGAAGATTGTGGGCCAATAAAGACCACTTTGAAGGATTTTCGCAGCAGTTTTATTTTTAGAAAAATGACCGCCACATGCTTCCGAATGACAGAATCGAATCACCCCTTGGATTTCCTCATCGGGTACACATCTCTGGATAATTTGGTCAGCACAATACTTAAACAAGTATGGATCATCATAAAAGAACATGCGTGACCAAGTAATGAACCTCCTTCTCTCTTGCGGATTCCAACTAGAGGGAACAACTCCGGTGACAAGGTAATTGACAATATCCGCAAACCAAGGGAGAGAAGAGGTAGCAAATAGATTCTCATCCGGAAAATACTCGTCTATGGGAATGGGATCAATAGGTACGTCGGACGAGAGTCGTGACAAATGGTCAGCAACGACGTTTTCTACTCCTTTCTTATCTTGAATCGAGAGATTAAACTCTTGTAGGAGTAGGATCCACCTGATTAAACGAGGTTTGGCATCTTTCTTGCTCAAGATATATTTCAATGCCGAATGATCAGTGAAACAAAGGATAGGCGACCCAACAACGTAAGAGCGAAATTTCTCGAGAGCAAAAACGACAGCTAGCAACTCTTTCTCTGTAGTAGAGTAATTAAGTTGAGGGCCAGATAATGTTCGGCTAGCATAGTAAATAACATGATCTTTCTTGTCTTTCCTCTGTCCAAGAACATCCCCAATCGCGAAATCACTTGCATCACACATAAGCTCAAAGGGAAGCGACCAATCCGGAGCTTGCATGATAGGTGCAGAAATAAGCATGCTTTTGAGTTTATCAAATGCTTCTTGACATGCTTTACTCCACTCAAATGGATTGTCCTTCATGAGAAGATTACTCAAAGGTCTAGCGATGGCGCTAAAGTCTTTGATAAACCTCCTATAAAATCCAGCATGGCCTAGAAAGGACCTCACATCTTTAAGTGATTTTGGCGGGGGTAGCTCAGCTATTACTTCAATTTTTGCTCGATCAACTTCAATTCCCCTAGATGAGACTATGTGGCCCAAGACTACACCCTCGGTAACCATGAAATGGCATTTTTCCCAATTGAGGACTAAGTCTTTTTCCACACATCGGAATAGAACTCTCTCAAGATTAGCTAAACAATGGTCAAAAGATGAGCCGAAAACGCTGAAATCGTCCATGAACACCTCAAGACCTTTTTCAATCATGTCGCTAAAGAGACTTAACATGCACCTCTGAAAAGTAGCCGGCGCATTACATAACCCAAATGGCATACGTTTATAGGCAAACGTACCAAATGGACATGTAAAAGTCGTCTTTTCTTGATCAAGAACATCCACCTCAATCTGATTATAACCGGAATACCCATCTAGAAAACAATAATAAGGATGGCCCGCTACTCGTTCAATAACTTGATCGATAAATGGTAAGGGAAAATGATCCTTTCAAGTTCCGGCATTGAGCTTTCGGTAGTCAATGCAAACACGCCACCCGGTGGTGGTGCGTTGAGGTATTAATTCTCCCTTAGCATTTTCAACCACTGTCATCCCTGATTTCTTTGGAACGACCTGAATTGGGCTCACCCATTTACTATCCGAAATGGGATATATAATTCCAGCATCTAGCAATTTGATTATTTCCGCTCTTACAACATCTTTCATTGTTGGATTTAACCGCCTTTGCATCTCACGAGATGGCTTCACTTCTTCCTCGAGATGGATTTTATGGGTACAAATCAAAGGACTTATACCCTTCAAATTTGCTATGGTCCATCCAAAACCACTTCTATGCTTTCTCAACACATCTAACAACATACCTTCTTGCCCTTTTTCTAGATGGGAAGACACAACAACAGGAAATGTATCATTCTCACCTAAAAAGGCATATTTAACATGAGAAGGTAGTTTCTTCAACTCAAGACTAGGAAATCTATGTTCAGAGGGGACCAAGGGTGTCTCCCTCGGAGGCAATTCTTCATACCTAGAAATCCAGTCAACCGCTCTTAAACTCTCAAAACTCTCTTCCTTTTGTAACCACACTTTTAACTCTTCCACCTCTCTCCCAAACTCAGTATAATCACTCATTTGAGCATCACTTTGCCCTAAGCACACTTTCAGAGCATCTCCTCCTATGATTTTTTCAATATTTTCATCCACCACTTCTTCAATAAGATCCATTTCAAGAATCTCATCCTCATCACCCATTTGGTTAGCGACATTGAAAATATTTTTCTCGAGAGTCATGTTTCCAAAAGTGAGTTGCATTTGGCCATTCCGTGTATTGATCAAAGCATTAGCGGTAGCTAAGAACGGTCGGCCCAATATAATTGGAACATGATTTCTCGTATGGGGAACAGGCTCGGTGTCCCAAATAACAAAATCAACGGGGAAGTAGAACGTATCCACTTGAACAATTACGTCTTCTACAATCCCACGAGGCACTTTGACTGTCCTATCCGCTAACTGTAGAGTGATTCGGGTAGGTTTTAAATCACCTAAATCAAGCTTCTTATAGATGGAGTATGGGAGGATGTTTACACTCGCACCTAAATTAAGCAACGCTCTTTCCACTCTCATTTCTCCAATGATACATGAAATGGTAGGTGAACCTGGATCTTTGAATTTTGGTGGAAGATCATTGAGAAGAACTGAGCTCACATTTTGTGCCAAGAAAACATTTTTCTTCACCTTAAGACGTCTCTTGACAGTCAAAAGATCTTTAATAACCTTCGCATATGCTGGAATTTGTTGAATAGCATCAAGGAATGGCAAGTTCAATTTTACTTGCTTCAACACATCCATCACCTCGATACACGAAGCACCTTTCTGGGGTGACTCTAAGCGTTGAGGAAATGGAGCAGCAGTAGGCAATTTGACTTCAATATCAGGCTCAACTTCCGCATCTTTCAATTCCTTTTCTAAGGAAGGTTCTTCAGACTCGGAAATTTCAGATTCCTTCACAATCTCGGGTTCGACTCCATCATCATTCACCTTTGGCAATTTAGGTGCTAGATCAATTTCTCGGCCACTACGAAGAGTAGTAACAGCTTGACATTGTTCTTGCAGATCTGATGATGTGGAGCAAACCGTGGTTTGACCTTGAATAGGTGGTCTTTGGCCTTGGGCTGGAAGTTTGCCCTTTTCTTGAGTATTTACCGCAGACTGCAACCTAGAGATGTTAGTATGCATTTCAGCGAACATTCGCTCAAATTTGGCATCTCTTTCTTTTTGGGCTTGGATGAATTGATTGAAATTATCATCAAGAATTCTCCTAGGTGGTGGTACATAAGGCCCGGGAGATGGTACTTGCATAGGATTGGCCACTTGCTGAAATTGAGGGGGTTGTTGTAGAGTCATCTGTGGGTTAGGAACCATCCCACCTTGGGGTTGTCCATAATTGTACCCGGGATTCCTCCACGATTGATTATATGCATTCCCTTGCTGAGCATTATAATTCCCTCGATAACCTCCTATTGCATCAACCTGTTCAGTGTACATGGCCTTGTATGCAGGTATGGTAGGACATCCTTCGGTAGAATGGCCTGCATTACAAATGGCACATACCTTCTCCATCCCGGTTTTTACGGGTCCAGACACATCTCTCAATCGCATATCTAGCATTTCTCTATAGTTCTTTTCCATTTGATCAAGTTTTAGATCCAACAAAGTGTCCTTGTCCACGTGATAAATACCGGACGCAGCAGGCAAGTTGGACACTTGTCGATTTCTATTTTGACTATTTGGATCAGAAGTATCCCATGCTTGGGTAGTTTCCGCCACATATTTTAAATGAGCCTCAGCATCGCTCGTACTTAACTCCCAAAAAGGTCTCTCACACATGGTTTGAACAAGTTGTTTAGACGCTACAGTAAGGCCTTGATGGAAAAATGAAATCAGATGATGAGGTTCAAAACCATGATGGGAGCACGCATTAACTAACTCCTGATATCTCTCCCAACACTTATCAAAAGCCTCATTCTCATTTTGACAAAAAGCTTGAATTTGGGCTTTAACAGAATTGGTTTTGTGTTGTGGAAAATTTTTTGAGATAAACTTGTTTTGCATATCTCTCCATGATAAAACAGAATTTGGGGGAAGGGTCCATAACCAAGTTTTCGCTTTATCCTTTAAGGAAAAAGGAAAGAGCTTTAACCGGATTACTTCTTGTGGACAAGTTTGGTCTCCAAATGTTTCACACGTATCTTCAAACTCTCTAATATGGAGATATGGTTTTTCCGAATCCATCCCATGAAATGTAGGAAGAATTTGGATCATTCCATTCCGAAAGTGGAACTGACCGGCATTATACGGGAATAAAATGCAACCAGGGTTAGCAGTTCTCTCCGGAAACAAAAGATCTTTCATGGGTTGATATGGTACATCATCCTCTCCAGCACCAACACCGACACTACCATGATCCGACATATTGCTACCAAAAGGTTCAGAATTCTCACTTAAGGTTTGACTCAACGAACGACTTGTGATGGAATTATTAGGGGAAGGAGGTGGAACCCAAAAAGGCAAAGACTCAGAATTTTCAGATCCGGCTTCGGCAATAGGATTTTCGTGAATTTGGGTGGGAGATGAATTCTGCATATAACACACAAGAGAAAGGATGAATTTTTTTTTTTTTTTTTATGAAATCACTTGTAGATAACAATAACTTTCTTGAAAATTTAACAATTTTAGATCCCCGGCAACGGCGCCAAAAACTTGACGCGACTTAATATTTGTCTCAAAAGTGCGTATTTATCTAGGCTCAAGTGCAAGCCTTGTCGCTCAAGTAATAACCCAGTAAGTAGGGATCGTCTCCACAGGGATCAAAATTGCCAAACAATAACAAGAAAAATTACCAAACCTTGAAATGATTTCTTGAAAGAAATAAAAAGATGATTGATTTTTTTGGGAAAATTTCTAAAAATTTACTTATGAAAAACAATTGGAAATTAACAGCAAAATTTGGGTTTAACAATTTAGAGAAAATTAGGGTAGGGTACAATCCCTCAATCCTTAACAAATTATTCTTTAGAATATTAAAATTATAAATCAAAATTCTTGATTAAATCCAGTCCTTATCATCACTAAGCATTACATATATGAGGTTCAAGACCGCATCATATGAAATCAAAGATCAATATAAGGCGGTGAACGACAAATTATACATACAAAGCATTCTTAAACATCCCAAGTACCTAGGGCAAGAGAGATTAAAAGATATGACAATGCATATATGATTTTCATTCACGATTCAACCAACATTTTCATTTATTTTCTAATTTTCCATACAAATAATTTGTATTAGGATTGAGTTCATGTACCCCAACCCTTGAGAAATTAGCTACTCATGATTTGGTTGAAAAATAAATTCACATATGAAACTATGAAATTGCAGAACATTGTAAGAAATTTGCAGAAATTAAACAAAAGAGAATAGAATGATATTACTTGAATTCAGCACAAAAACGGAATTGAGATTCAGAATACAACTAGGGTTCATACAAATCTTGAAGGAAATGGAAATTTGATCTAAAAATATGATCTAAAAACTCTCTCTAAAATTTCTAACCCTAGCCTCTCTCTAGCCTCCTCTACTCTGGCTTCTCTCCTTTTGGAATGACATAGGGATTGGTCTTTTATAGATCTCAAAAAGGACTTTTCCCATGCCTCTCCACGTTTTGACCTTTTAATATACCTAAATGAGACTCTTCCCATGCCTCTCCACGTTTTACAACTAATAAAAACAAATTAAACAAGATATTTCAAGAGTTGTCTCTTCAGTTCTGAAAATGACTCTTCATTATCTCGCAACTTCAAAACCTCGTAACTTCTTCACTGTAGCTCGGATTGAGGTACCGTTTTTTCCAGTGTTCTTGTAATTTAGAGCTCTTCAACTTTCTAGTTGGCCCCACCTCCGGACTAAGGCTGAAAATTACGAAAATGCCCTTCAACTCTCCATTTCTTGGTTTCTTTCACTGTTTTGAGTTCTCCTTTGCACTAACTTGCGTGAAATACCTGTAAAACACATGAGAAATACACAAAACAAGAAATACTTGCCAAAAGGGGTTAGTAGCATAAATAAGAGACAAATCCAATCTATATACACTGCACGGGATCATAAAAATACCGAAATTAAGGGGATAAATGTGAAGAACATATGCCTAAACATGCCTCGTCTCACAACGATGCTAGAACTTCACGGACTTCTTCTGATGTTGAAGTTGTGGGTTCGAGTGTGGCTATGCCCCCACCCATTTATGCTATTCCTCTTTTGGCCGCCGCAGGGGCCCAGTTTGCTCAGAGATTTCCTGAGAGTGTTCCTACGTCTGCCCAGGTCGACATTGCCAGGGATGAGGATGATGGTCATGAGAATGACATTGACACCTCGGAGGCAGTCGAGATAGACTGTTAGACTTTAGGCACCTTTATTCCATAGGCCCCTCTATCAAGCTTAGGAGACCTTTGAGGGATGACATGGCCTTTGGTGGCCGAGATGGGGAGATCTGTGTGTATGAGAAGATGTTTAAGTTAGGATTCCATCTCCCCATCCATCCAACTATTAGAGCCATATTGTCCCATATTAACATGGTCCCCTCCCAATTATCCCCCAATGCTTGGAGGGTGATGATTGGAGCTATCGTCCTTTGGAGGTCAGTCCATCACTCAAACCTTCCTGTCAGGGTCTTCACAGGGTGCTACGTGCCATCTTTTGGCAAAAACCACCCGAGCTACTGCGACTTCCTAGATAGGAAGTCTGATAAGAAGATGTTGCTGGTCACTCAGACCTCAAATCATAACTGGAAATCATGGTACTTTTTCGTCTTAGGGGCATAGGAATTTGGTACTTGTGCTCCCTTTTCATCACTAGAGCTGAGGACCCCTCTTAGGTGGGGAATATTGTCATTATCTGCCAAAGCCGGCCCTTGGTTAAGCCAGGATAACCTACAAAAGGTCAAAGATCTTCAAGATCAAGGGGGATCTTGGTTGGCTAGTCAAGTACGAGCATCTTATGACCCCTTACTACCTCTATGTGACTGGCCTGGGGGGAAGTCCTTTAGTCGAGCTTCGTAAGTGCTTATTTTGCAAAGTTGTACCTCTGATTTTTAATGTCTCTGATATACAGACTCAGATATATTTTTTGGCAGAACGCCCAGAAGGTATCTTAGAATACCTGTGGGAGATGTATGCACCAAGCCTTATCAAGTTGGTGAAAACAGATGGGTTCAATGCACCTCCTCCTCCACCTAAGCAGAATGTCGGCACCTCTAAGGCCGACGCTAAAAAAAGAAGGAAATCCACCACTGCTGCCTTAGAGGATCAGAGACATAGCAAAGCCCACAAGGGTGATCGTTCCATCCCTATCTCGTCTGATAATGCACTGGCTGCTCGTCTGTAGCAGTTGAAGATCAGTGACAGCCTGATAGGTCATGGTCTGAAGGCGATGGATGTTATTGTCTCTGTAATGACCAATGCTGATAAGCCCTTCTTACGCTCTACAGAGCCCCTCTACTGGTCAAGTTTTGCCTTCACAGGTACATTCAGGTAAAGATTTTAGCTTTTTTGGATCCAAGTGTAACCTCGTCCTAGATATGGGTTGTCTTGATCTCATACATCTGACTTTGTATTGCAGGGAATCCTGTTCATGCACCAGTTCATTGACTGGACTCTGAGGAAGCTGCCCCTTATTGAAAAGGGAAAAGAGGCCCAGAAGGTGGAGGCCTCTCTAAATGCTGAGGTTGAACGTCTGAAGACCGCCTTGGAGGGGTCTGAGAATAAGGTGAAGCCGAGGGACATGGACATGTTTAAGCTCCAGAAGGACCACACCTCTGCCCTGAAGGCTAAGGACGATATTCTTCAACAAAAGGTTGATGTTGTTGTGAAAGATGCTCTTGAGGATGCCTGTGAGAAGATTCTAGCTGACTACAAGGTCTCTGACCAATTTATAAGTTTCAACTTTGAATACCTTGAAATATGTGTTAAAGCTATTGGTAAATAGGTGGGCATAATGGAAAAAGAATCAGGGAGCTTGACAGCCTCAGACTTTATTGGTCTCGGCTTTGGTAACCCTCAGTTTGCTCAGGCCTTACAAGAGGTTGAGGAGGAAGGAGAAGGTGTTGCACCTATAGAGACTGCACAATCAGAACCTACCGAGACTGAGGATGTCAACCCTCAAGATGATGGGCCTGAGGTTACCAATGTCGGCCAAGAGGATACCCTTGTTGCTGCAGACCCTTGGACTTTAACTTGTGAAGCTTTACACTTGTAATTTTTTTCTTCTCGTCTGTAATTTTGTAAACTCTGATATTTGTAACTCTGACTACTTCATATTATATCATCCTTTTCAAAGGATTTTACTTCTTTTAATGAATGCTCCTTTGAATAGTCTTATATTATTTCTACTAAGGTATGAAGTCTTAACATAATGATGTCTACCTTAATTTCACCAAACTGTTTAAGGTCTGAGGTCATCAAACTAAGATGTTACCCTCATAAATTTTACCAAATTAATGATGTTTAAGGTCTGAGGTCATCCAATTATGATGTTTCACCTCAGACCTTGTCACCAAATTATGATGTTTAAGGTCTGAGGTCATCAAACTAAGATGTTACCCTCATAAATTTCATCAAATTAATGATGTTTATGGTTTGAGGTCATCCAATTATGATGTTCACCTTATACCTTGTCACCAAATTATGATGTTTAAGGTCTGAGGTCATCAAACTAAGATGTTACCCTCATAAATTTCACCAAATTAATGATGTTTAAGGTCTGAGGTCATCCACTTATGATGTTTCACCTCAGACCTTGTCACCAAATTATGATGTTTAAGGTTTGAGGTCATCAAACTAAGATGTTACACCTCATAAACTTCATCAATTTATGATGTTTAAGGTTTGAGGTCATCATATTAAGATGTTACCCTCATAAATTTCACCAAATTATGATGTTTAAAGTTTGAGGTCATCATATCAAGATGTTACCCTCATAAATTTCACCAAATTAATGATGTTTAAGGTCTGAGGTCATCCAATTATGATGTTTCACCTCAGATCTTGTCATCAAATTATGATGTTTAAGGTCCGAGGTCATCAAACTAAGATGTTACCCTCATAAATTTCACCAAATTAATGATGTTTAAGGTATGAGGTCATCCAATTATGATGTTTCACCTCAGACCTTGTCAAAAATTATGATGTTTAAGGTCTGAGGTCACCAAACTATGATGTTTCACCTCATACTTCACAAAATTAATGATGTTTTAAGGTCTGAGGTCACCATATAATGATGTTTCACCTCATAATTTTACTACTAAAGCATGATGAAATAAAGTATTGACACGAGAACTGCTCTTCTTATTAATATTCTCTTCATAAAATGATACATATACATAGAAACAATTGCAAAATCACATGTAATACTTCTTCAGGTGATCAGCGTTCCATGGATTGGAGAAAGGTTCTCCCTCAAGATTTTTTAGTCGGTAGGCACCGGGTATAACCTTATCAACTACTTTGTAAGTACCATGCCAGTTAGGGTGAATCTTTTTAATATTCTTCAACGTCTTTTTCAGCACTAGGTCTCCTACAACTATAGGTCTTAATTTCTCCCTTTGATTGTAGAACTTTGTTGTTCTATGCTAGTAGGCTTCCTGTCTGATCTCAGTGTCTTGCCTTCTTTCCACGATCAAATCTAGATCAAGTCTTCTCTCTTCCCCATTCTTCTCAGGGTCATAGGTCTAAACTTTGTGAGTCGGGAGTCCTACTTCTGTAGGTATGACGTCTTTTGAGCCATGTGCTAACATAAATGGGGTATCCCCCGTTAGTGTCCTTGTCGTTGTTCTGTAGTCCCATAACACTGCATAAACCTCTTTCGTCCATCTCCCCTTGGTTTCTTCCAACCTCTTCTTAATCCCATCGAGGATCATTCGGTTCGTGACCTCAGTCTTCCCATTTGCCCGGGGTCGTCCAGGAGAGGAGAAGAACTGATTTATCCCCACTTTTTCATAATATTTTTCTGAGGAAGAATTCTTGAACTGGGTTCCGTTATTTGAGATGATGGTGTTTGGAAGACCATGTCTGTATATGATTCTCTTCCAGATGAACTGAAAGGTTTTCTGCTCTGTAATGGTGATCATCGGCTCAGCTTTTACCCACTTGGAGAATTAATCAATTTCTACTATCAGAAAATGATAATTCACTACACCAAAAACAGCATTTTGGCACACCCTGATATTAAAAATCTGGCACGGTTTAAAACTGTGCCAGATTTTGGCACGGTTTAATAGAAATTTGGCACACTTTAAAACAGTGCCAAAATTTGGCACTGTTTTAAAGTGTGCCAAAATTGAGTACACTTTACTAGGATATAAAATACCTCAAAATTTTGGGACCTTTTAATTTCCCTCTTCTCTCTCCTTCTTCGTCTTCTCCCCCGCTCTCCCCTCTCCCTCCACCAAAAACCCAAGCCCTCCCATCCGCTCTCCCCCGCTCTCCCCCTCTCTCCCCTGCTGCGTCGCCTCCCCCTCTCTCCCCTGCTGCGTCGCCTCCCTCTCTCCCCTGCTACGTCGCCTCCCTCCTCTCTCCCCTGCTGCGTCGCATCCCTCTCTCCCCTGCTGCGTCGCCTCCCCCCTTGGGTTTATCCCTGCCGTCGCCCCTATTTTCCGGGTTTATCCTCCTCGGGTCACCTCCCCCGCTCCCCTGGTTCCGGGTTTTTTATATTCCGATGTCGTGGTGTCCCTTCCGGCGACCTCGTGTTTTCTCGGTTTGAGGTATTTTATCTGGTGTCCTAATTTCTTTCCTTTATAAGTATTATATATATATATATATATATATATATATATATATACTGATTTATATTATATATATACTGATTTATATACTGGTTTATATCATATATACTGATATATAAATATAAAATCATATATACTGATTTTTATATATATATATATATATATTCGATTAAACTCTAGAATTAGATTTAATCTAGAATTATTTAGAATTAAATCTAATATATAGTGATTTAATAAAATAGATTTAATTCTAGATAATTCTAGATTAAATCTAATTCTAGAGTTTAATCTAATATATATATATATATACTGAGGTGGAATTAAATCTAATATATACTGATTTTTGGAATGTGGAGATAACTTTTCAATAGTCCAGTTTAGGAAAGAGAAAGCCATGTGCAGCTAACATTTTCAGTCTTGAGGTGGGTGATATAGGAGGTGATTGTGTTTTCTTGGCAAGATCTGATGGGGGTGATAAGATTTCCAAGCACTTGAGGTGATTGTGTTCTCAAAGGCCCAGTCAGGGCACACTCCCTCCAAGGCTGTTGTCGCCCCTCTAAGGTATTTCTCATATTAATTTTTTGAATGGGTTTTTTGTTTTGCAACAAAATGCATTTTTTTTGGCACAAAAATGGTTCAATGTGCACAAAATGCATTTTAGGGCATAATAATCTCATATTAATATTTAAGTGTTTAAATGCTAATTGTGCCCGTTCATGTTTGTGACAATGTTAATGTGCACATAGAGGGGTAAAGCTTGGATAGTCCAATTGTTAGCTGTGGCCTGTTTCTCGCTAGCAACAAAAATGGAGGAGATTGAAGTACCTCCCATTGTTGATTTACAGGTGAGAGAAAAATTAATGTGAATATTTATTTATTTCATTATATATTGATCCATTTTCCTTTCTGATATGTTCTTATATGTAATGGACATATGGATTTTTGTGAGTAGGTAGGAGATCCCAAATTTTTATTTGAAGGCAAAACCATACAAAGAATGGCGCTTCTTGTTTTGAGAACCTTGAATGGAGATCCCAAGTTCTTTCATAGACTACTTTCTTAAAAAGATTAACCATGATCATCTTCCATCACAATCTTTGATCTCTAGATCAATTCAATACATCTTAAGCACAATCAAAGGTAGATTATTCACTATATATATAATAAAGCACAATATAACGCGTGTCCTAATGGCACATAATGATACCTAATTATACTCATAAAAGGGACATGTTATCAATTTCACACACGTGTGTGTATAATCATATATGGGTACTGTAATATTAAAGAGTTTGATCCAGTGCTCGGTGGGAATTGAATGCAGGTATTGGGGAGGTTTGGAGATCAAAAGGCCAGCATAGGCTGCCAGTGATTTGTTTGGTTTTGTTTTACAAATGTTCAACTCAGGCCAGTTCCATCCAATCTTAATCAAGTTACTACAGGTAACTATTATTTAGTACCCATTCATTAACCTTTTAAAATGCAATAAATTATTTCTACTCAATATTTATAGTTTATCTTTTTCATTCTATATCTGATCATTCCTTTTAAAGTTTGAAAATCACTTCATGGCTTACTTTATGAGCTTATTTAGTTAAATTGGTGGAAGGGACTTGCTGGTGGTTTGGTTTTGGAATTTGCTGTTGCTGTTGAGTTTATATTAAATGTTAAAACATGTTGGATTTAACGAATAAACAAATGAAACTATGCCAAAATTTTCTAAAATCCATAAACGTTCAAAATTGATTAAAAACATACCGTTAGAGAATATGACGATATAGGAGGCACGAACACCTCGCACGGGACCAATGTAACTTGTAGGAACTGACCGCGTAGCCCCGGGTCTCCCGGTTTGAGAGTATGACGATAATCTGGAAAAATCACACTTAGAGTTAAAAACATGCCATTAAAGGGTGAAAACCCAAACCAACCCCCAAACAATCCCGTAGGAGGCACAAACACCTCGTACGGGACCAATGTAACCTGTAGGAACTGATCGCATAGTCCCGGGTCTCCCGGTTTGAGAGTATGACGATGATTTGCAAAAATCACACTTAAGACTTAAAAGCAAGCTGTTAAAGGGTGAAAACCCAAACCAGCCCCCCAAACAACCCCGTAGGAGACACGAACACCTCGCACGGGACCAATGCAACTTGTAGGAACTGACCGTGTAGTCCCAGGTCGCTCGGTTTGAGAGTATGATGATAATCTGCAAAAATCACACTTGAGTTAAAAACATGCCGTTAAAGGGTGGAAACCCAAACCAGCCCCCCAGCGACCCCGTAGGAAGCACGAACACGTTGCATGGGACCAATGCAACTTGTAGGAACTGACCGCGTAGCCCCGGGTCTCCCGGTTTGAGAGTATGACGATAATCTGGAAAAATCACACTTAGAGTTAAAAACATGCCATTAAAGGGTGAAAACCCAAATCAGCCCCGAAACGACCCCGTAGGAGGCACGAACACCTCGCACGGGACCAATGTAACTTGTAGGAACTGACCGCGTAATCTCGGGTATCCCGGTTTGAGAGTATGACGATAATTTGCAAAAATCACACTTAGACTTAAAAACATGCTGTTAAAGAGTGACAACCCTAACCAGCCCCCAAACGACCCCGTAGGAGGCACGAACACCTCGCATGGGACCAATGTAACTTGTAGGAACTGACCGCGTAGTCCCCGGTCGCTCGGTTTGAGAGTATGACGATAATTTGCAAAAATCACACTTAGACTTAAAAACAAGCCGTTAAAGTGTGAAATACCAAACCAGCCCCCCATCGACCCCGTAGGAGGTACGAACACCTCGCACGGGACCAATGTAACTTGTAGGAACTGACCGCGTAGTCCCGGGTCTCTCGGTTTGAGAGGATGACGATAATTTGCAAAAATCACACTTAGAGTTAAAAACATGCCGTTAAAGGGTGAAAACCCAAACCAGCCCCCCAACGACCTCGTAGGAGGCACGAACACCTCGCACGGGACCGATGTAACTTGTAGGAACTGACCGCGTAGTCCCGGGTCTCACGGTTTGAGAGTATGACGATAATTTGCAAAAATCACACTAAGACTTAAAAACAAGCCGTTAAAGGGTGAAAACCCAAACCAACCCCCAAACGACCCCGTAGGAGGCACGAACACCTCGCACGAGACCAATGTAACTTGTAGGAACTGACCGCGTAGTCCCGGGTCTCACGGTTTGAGAGTATGACGATAATTTGCAAAAATCACACTTAGACTTAAAAACAAGCCATTAAAGGGTGAAAACCCAAACCAGTCCCCAAACGACCCCGTAGGAGGCACGAACACCTCGTACGGGACCAATATAACTTGTAGGAACTGACCGCGTAATTCCGGGTATCTCGGTTTGAGAGTATGACGATAATTTGCAAAAATCACACTTAGACTTAAAAACATGCCGTTAAAGAGTGAAAACACTAACCGGCCCCCAAACGACCCCGTAGGAGGCGCGACCACCTCGCACGGGACCAATGTAACTTGTAGGAACTGATCGCGTAGTCCCGGGTCGCTCGGTTTGAGAGTATGACGATAATCTGCAAAAATCACACTTAGAGTTAAAAACATGCCGTTAAAGGTTGAAAACCCAAACTAGCCCCCCAACGACCCCGTAGGAGGCACGAACACCTCGTACGGGACCAATGCAACTTGTAGCAACTGACCGCGTAGTCCCGGGTCTCCTGGTTTGATAGTATGACGATAATTTGCAAAAATTACACTTAGACTTAAAAACAAGCCGTTAAAGGGTGAAAACCAAACCAACCCCCGATCGACCCTGTAGGAGGCACAAATATACCTCGCACGGGACCAATGTAACTTGTAGGAACTGACCGCGTAGTCCCGGGTCTCACGGTTTGTGAGTATGACGATAATTTGCAAAAATCACACTTAGACTTAAAAACAAGCCGTTAAATGGTGAAAACCCAAACCAACCCCCAAACGACCCCGTATGAGGCACGAACACCTCGCACGGGACCAATGTAACTTGTAGGAACTGACCGCGTAGTCCCGGGTCTCACGGTTTGAGAGTATGACGATAATTTGCAAAAATCACACTTAGACTTAAAAACAAGCCGTTAAAGGGTGAAAACCCAAACCAGTCCCCAAACGACCCCGTAGGAGGCACGAACACCTCGCACGGGACCAATGTAACTTGTAGGAACTGACCGCGTAATCTCGGGTATCCCGGTTTGAGAGTATGACGATAATTTGCAAAAATCACACTTAGACTTAAAAACATGCTGTTAAAGAGTGAAAACCCTAACCAGCCCCCAAACGACCCCGTAGGAGACACGAACACCTCGCACGGGACCAATGTAACTTGTAGGAACTGACCGCGTAGTCCCGGGTCGCTCGGTTTGAGAGTATGACGATAATCTGCAAAAATCACACTTAGAGTTAAAAACATGCCGTTAAAGGGTGAAAACCCAAACCAACCCCCAAACGACCCCGTAGGAGGCACGAACACCTTGCACGGGACCAATGTAACTTGTAGGAACTGACCGCGTAGTCCCGGGTCGCTCGGTTTGAGAGTATGACGATAATCTGCAAAAATCACACTTAGAGTTAAAAACATGCCGTTAAAGGGTGAAAACCCAAACTAGCCCCCCAACGACCCCGTAGGAGGCACGAACACCTCGTACGGGACCAATGCAACTTGTAGGAACTGACCGCGTAGTCCCGGGTCTCCTGGTTTGATAGTATGACGATAATTTGCAAAAATCACACTTAGACTTAAAAACAAGCCGTTAAAGGGTGAAAACCCAAACCAACCCCCCATCGATCCCGTAGGAGGCACGAACACCTCGCACGGGACCAATGTAACTTGTAGAAACTGGGCGCGTAGTCCCGGGTCTCTCGGTTTAAGAGAATGATGATAATTTGCAAAAATCACACTTAGACTTAAAAACAAGCCGTTAAAGTGTGAAAACCCAAACCAGCCCCCCATCGACCCCGTAGGAGGCACAAACACCTCGCACGGGACCAATGTAACTTGTAGGAACTGACCGCGTAGTCCCGGGTCTCCCGGTTTGAGAGGATGACAATAATTTGTAAAAATCACACTTAGAGTTAAAAACATGCCGTTAAAGGGTGAAAACCCAAACCAGCCCCCCAACGACCTCGTAGGAGGCATGAACACCTCGCACGGGACCGATGTAACTTGTAGGAACTGACCCCGTAGTCTCGGGTCTCCCGGTTTGAGAGTATGATGATAATTTCCACTCATATATGTAATTTTATAGTTTAAGTAAAAAAAAATTTTTGCAAATTATTGGGTTACTAATATCGTATCTTTTTTGTATCCTATTTTTTTTGCAGGATAACAGTTTATCGTTGGCATTTATTCACGTGGAACACACAGAGAACTCAATGGTTTACAACAAGGGATTTATTCATGATTCCATTTTTTGTGTCATGGCCGTGCGGTCTTTTGTTGTTTTATTGTTGAGTTTTATGCCGTGCAGGCTTTTGTAAGTTAATTGTTATATTTTGTGGCCGTGCGGGCTTTATATTAGGCAGGTTTTGTATTAACAGGTTTTGGAATGTCCAAAAAATAGAGGAAACTCTGCCCAATTTTTTTTGGGCATGTGAACTATAAAGACTTGTAATATTTTGAAGTTTGTATGTACATTTATTTATTAACAACGTGCAATATTATTAATTTGTGAATTTTGTGCTTTCAAATAATATTTTTTTTTTATAAAAAATTTGGCACAGTTCAAAACCGTGTCAAAAGTGTATCATATTTTGGCACGATTTTGAACTGTGCCAAAAAATTTTAAACTGTTCTGAATCTGGCACAGTTAAAAACTGTGCCAAAAGTGTGCCAGAAATATCAAATTCAGGCACGGTTTAAAAGTGTGCCAGAAGTGTTCTTATTTGCCCAAATCTGGCACAGTTAAAAACTGTGCCAAAAGTGTGCCAGAAATATCAAATTCTGGCACGGTTTAAAAGTGTGCCAGAAGTGTTCCTGTTTGACCAAATCTGGCACACTTTTGAGCCGTGCCAGAAAAAAATTGCCATTTTGGAACACCTGATTCTGGCACAGTTCAAAACCGTGCCAGATTTGATCTGGCACAGTTTTAAACCGTGCCAGATTCCTGTTTTTGGTGTAGTGATTGTTTACAGCTCTTGGCAATGGTCCCACCAAGTCAATCCCTCATACTACGAAAGGCCAAGGATAACTTATTGGCATCATAGGTTGATGAGTTTGATGGGGTATAACGAATAATCTCTGGCATATATCACACCTCTTCACATTGGCGGTAGCATCTTTGGCCAAGGTCAGCCACCAGTATCCCTGCATAATTATTCTCTTGGCCAAAGGTCTTCCTCCTATGTGACTGGAGCAAGAACTCTCGCGTACGTCCTGCAGGACATGGGGGACTTCTGTGGGATGGACACATCTGAGGAGAGGTAGTAGAAATCCTTTTTATAGAGGACATCTCCTATTATTGAGAACTTAGCAACTCTGTACCTAAATTTCCTCCTTTCTAGCTTCGATTCTAGCAACTCTCCCTCTCTGATATATCTGATAAGGTGGTCCATCCATAAGTCTCCTAGGTTCAAGTTGAGGCAAGTGGTGACAACCTTTTCTTCCTCAATGGTTGTTTTGAGTAGGATCTTGACTGGTACTATCCTTCTGATGCCTATGCTTATTGTTGAAGCAAACCTTTCTAGTGCATTTGCACGACTGTTATTTTATCGAGGTACCCTCTTTATCTTTACCTCTTCGAAGTCTTCTAGCATAATTCTTACCCTCTCCAGGTATTTGGCCATCCTTTCATCCTTGGCCTCATATACTCCAAGTACTTGGTTGACAACCAACCTCGAGTCACTGTAAAGTAGGAGTCGTCCAATTCTAAGGGCTTTTGCCAAGGAGAGGCCTGTTATCAAGGCCTCATATTATGACTCGTTATTCAATGCTTTGAAGTTGAACCTTAGCGCATATTCAAGGTCGGTACCATCCAAAGCTGACAGAATCAGCCCTGTATCGCTTCCACTTTTGCAGGAATACCTATCAATGAAAAGGTTCCAAACATCCTCATTTGAAGAGAAGTTCCCCTCCGATAGGGTTCCTTACTTGAAAAGGTAATTGCCTTACTTATTCTCAGCTACCCCTTTTCTGGCTCTACTGGATACAACCTCTTTCAGGTCTGAGAGGACGTTACTGTTTGATCGCTCGGTAATTTTTGGGCTATTCACAATCTCAGCCTCTTCACATGTGAACTCAGCAATAAAGTCTATGAGTGTCTACCCTTTAATGGCCACCCTGGGTTGATAAACAAGTTCAAACTCTCCCAACTCGATGGCCCAAGTCATCAATTTGCCTGACTTCTCGGGCTTGTGGAGGACTTGCCTTAGTGGAGAGTCAGTGAGGATGACCATAGAGTGGGCCTGGAAATAGAGTTCCATCTTCCTGGAAGCGTGTATCAAAGCGTAGGCCAACTTATCCATCCGAGGATAGTTATGTTCAGACCCTTACTATTGAAGTATATAGGCCTTTGCACTCCAACGTCTTCCCTTACTATGGCTGCACTTTTAGCTGACTCTGAGACTGCTAGATAAACATACAACTTGTCCCCCAAAATGGGTCGAGATAAGAGTATAGGGGATTCTAGGTAGAACTTGAGCTGTTTAAAAGCCTTGTCATACTCTTCATCCCATTCGAAAGCCTTTCTAAGCACCTTAAAAATTGGAAGACACTTGTCTGTAGCTCTGGAAATAAATTTATTGAGTGTAGCGACTCTTCGAGTGAGCCTCTAAACATATTTTATACTTCTTTGTGTTTTCATATCAAGCAAGGCTTTGATTTTCTCAGGGTTGGCCTCTATTCCCCTATAATTGACTATAAATCCAAGAAACTTTCCTGCTCCTACTCCGAGGACACACTTGGCAGGGTTGAGCTTCATCCTGTATAATTCCATGGTGTCAAAAGTTCTCTCCAGGTCGGCCACATGAGTGCAGGCCTTTAAGCTCTTCGTCAACATATCATCTACATATACCTTAATGGTCTTGCCAATTTGGTCTTCAAGCATCTTATTTACAAGACGTTAATATGTGGCCCCTGCATTTTTCAAGCCGAAAGGCATGACCTTATAGCAATAGGTCCCCTTATCTGTGATGAATGTTATCTTCTCTGAGTCTTCAGCATCCATGAAAATCTGATTATAACCTGAATACGCATCCATGAAGCTCGTAAGCTCACACCCTGTCGTGGCATCTACCATCTGATCAATTCGAGGTAAGGGATAGCTTATTTTTGGGCAAAACTTGTTCAGGTTAGTGAAGTCTACACACATCCTCCACTTTCCATTAGCTTTGGGCACAATGACGGCATTAGATAACAACTCTGGGTATATGACCTCCCTGATGAATTCTGCCTCTTCTAACTTTCTGACATCTTCCCTGATGACATCATATTTTTCCCTGGAGTAAACTATTCATCTTTGTTTGATTGGTTTAGCATCCTTTGCCACATTGAGTTTGTGGCACATAACCTCCGGGTCGATGCCAGGCATATCTGCGTAGCTCCAAGCGAAGACACTTTGCCTCTTCCTCAAAAATCTTATCAGCTCTTCCTTGATCTCAGGTTTTAAGGCCTTACCGATTTGGACGGTTTTTTCCAGTTCCTCCTCATTGAGGACGGTGGATTCTACCTCTTTCGCGGCCTCTCCTTTCTTTAATTTTGCTTTATCCCTAGGATCAAGTGTGTCAATGTTATATGTGGTAGTTACCCTCTTATGGGCCTCTCTTTCTTTTTCGCTAAGTTGAAGTAGCATTTTTATGGATAGGTCTGATCACCCTGCATTTCCCCTACCCCATAGGGGGTCAAGAATTTAAGCATTTGGTGGGCCGTCGACGGTACAGCCTCAAATTCCTTAAGGGATACTCATCCTATGATGAGGTTAAATGCCGAGAAGACGTTTTCATCCACAATGAAAAAATTGATCTTCTGGGTCAACCTCTTAGGCCACTCGTCTCCCATTCGTACATCCATCTAATACATTCCCAACGGATGGACCTTTTCATCGCTGAAGCCCATCAACGGATGATGATAAGGTATCAACCTTGCTCTGCTGAGGCCGCCCGGGCTCTTAAAATAGGGCTAAAATATCACATATGCCGAACTTCCTCCATCTACAAGGATTCTCTGTACCTCACATCCATGCACTCTTGTTGTAATTACAAAAGGGTCATCATGCGGAGATAAGATACCTTTGAAGTCTAGGCAGGAGAATCCAACTATAAGGCTATCCATATCAACCTTCTTTCTCTTCTGCTTAGCCTCTAAAGATGCCAGATTCATAACCTCTACTTTGGTCACTGACTTAGCCTCTACCACATGAGCTTTACGGTCGGCTACTTCAGAGCCACCCCCTGCCAGTCCTCCATATATGGTGTTAACACCGAAGGAGATCATACCAACCCTCTTCACAGGGGCATTGTCGTCTTTTGATGGGAGGTGTGGATCGTCATCATCATCACCATCGAAGTCAACGTCTCTTCTCACTGGGGTATCATCTCGATATATGTTATTTATCTTCTTTTTAGGGTCATCTCTTCCCCTCTCAGGAGCCTTTCCATCGACATACTTCCTCAGCTTTCTGGACTTCAACATCTTCTCGATTTTATCCTTCAAAGCGAAGCACTTGTCTGTCATATGCCCGTGGTCTCGATGGAACTCACACCATAGATTCTCATTACTTTTATGCGGTGAAGCCTTCATCTTCTCTGACCATCTCAGGGACCGATCATTCTTTATCTCATTGAGGATGTGTTCGCAGCTCACAGTTAGAGTAGTATAGTGTGCGAACTTCTCATCGACAGACATCTTTGTTCCGTCTTTCTTTCTTTAGAACTTCCCGATGCCACTTCCGTTCTCATCCTCATACTTTACGGCCATAGCCTCTTCAGTGTTCATGACCTTCCCTATAGTTGACAATAGCTCTGCCATGGACTTTGGAGGGTCTTCTATAAGCTTCCATAACAACTTCCCTTTTTGGAGTCCTCCGATGAGGGCAGTCATAACTATATTCTCTTCATAATCTTCAACCTCTAACTTTTCTTTGTTGAATCTAGAAATTTAGTCTCTTAGGCTCTCGTTCTTGCCTTACTTGACGTACAACATATGAGTGGTCTTATTTTGAGGTCTTACCCCAAAAATAGAAATTGGGAATGAATCTTTCAGCCAAGCCCTTAAAGTTCTTGATAGAGTTCTTCAGAAGAGAGGTGAACTAGATGTGTGCAGCTCCCGTCAGAGTCCTAGAGAAGGAACGACACTTCATCTCATCCGAGATTGAGTAAATATCCGCTACAGACTGGTACATCTCAATATAATGCACAGGGTTGGTACTACCGTCATCCTTGGAAGACACCGTAGGCGGTTTGAACTTGGCAGGGGTTGGAAAGCTCACTATCCTTGCCATGAATGGAGAACCTTATGAGAAACCTCTTTGTAGTGGGTCTCAAATTTTGATGAGGTCTCCTATCTTTTCTTTAAGACGTTGAATGGAATCATTTCATGGTCTTGTAATGTCGGCTTGGATGAGGTAGTCCCCAGCCATCTCCAAGGGGTGAACTGAGGGTTCCCCAGCCGCTGCACAACGTCGGTTGTTGAACTCTTGACCACAGTATCGACCTGGATGAGGTCGGCCCTGATGAGGCCGATGTTCCCCATCTTCCCTTTGAGAGCAAGCGGCACTTCGTGGCCTGGATAACCTCTGTCTTAGGTCATTAACTGGGGCAAGCCTTTGAAAGGCTGACCCTCTGCTCAAGCGATCAAAAGTTGATCCTCTTTGTTGGACACCCACATATTTTGTTCCCCAATAACCTCGACTTTGTTGGATATGATGTACAGTGTTGTTCGAAACCTCATACGACTCCCAGCAGCCCTCTGGATCATCTTCTGCCTCCATACCATCATACCTATCCTCAGGGCAAGGGTGTCTTTGCCTCCCCAGGCGTAAACACCTAGGGTCAGCAACATCCCTCCTCCGTTGAGTAGTAGGTTGGTCTTTTTACAATGCTTGGGGTGGTCCCCTGGCTTCAGGATGGGGTTGAACAACTATCGGAATAATCATCTTAGGTGAGACCCTAGGTGGCCTCATCATATTTTGACTGAGTTGTGCAAATTACTCCTTTATCACTTTCTGCGTTGCAGCTAAGGACTTTAAGGCCGCCGCCACCTCAATAATTTCAGACTGGGGTGGTGCCTGGTTGGAACTAGGTCCTCCAACACCAGATGGTGTAGGAGGTGGTGGTAACTCTGGTGCCATATGTTAAAATGAAAGAGCTTGTGAAGAAATGAGCCTAATACCTTAAAGGACCTCTTTCAATGGTGAAACATCTCCACGCAAGGGGTGAGGCCTGGTTCACCACCAGAATTTTTGGTGAGGTTAAGGAGAAAAAGAGGAAGAGACAGCTTCTCCTTCCCACAGACGGCTCCAAAATGATGATGCTGGAACTAGCACCACCAATCAAGGTGTTTGTAATCTCAAACGAGTGATAACAATGGCACCACAAGAGTATACTAAATATAAGATATTGAGATGAGGATAAGAGGATGAACACCAATATATAATTGGTTCAACCAATTAGGCATACGTCCACTGTGCAAGTGAGTGAGTAAGGTCACTGAAATAAGGCACTAACGGCCATGGATACAATCTCTCAAGCTTTCTCTTTCTACTGTGTAAATTAATAGAGTTTCAGCTAGGGTTGTAATTATCGATCATTTACAATCTTGAGGAAGACCTCAATATATAGTGCCTGCGGGGTGTAGTGTACCCCCCAAGCATGCCATGTGCATGTGCATGGTGATCTAGCCAGTGTAAGGATGACACCTGTCTGATGTCAACTAAGTAATGATGACCTCAATATTCCCCCACGTGGGTGTTCCTAGAAGCTATAGCGAAAAAGTCCCAACGATGGGCACCCAATACAGAATCTAGGATCACAATGTCCAAAGTTCGCTCGCCGAGTCTAACAAAGTTATTATTTAAATGCCAAAGTGGCCACATTAGCCCTGCGTTTAGAGATGAGCAAAGAGGGAAATTTAACTGCACCTGCAATCGTACAACATTTACATTCCCCTTTGAGTATACTTTGCGACACATTTGATCACTTAGTCGAGAATTTTCCCATCCTTCTGACCCATAAGGCACTTAACGAGGAAGTCAATGCTCTCTAACAAAATAGGACAAACTATGACCCATATTCCAATCCGTACAATGCGGGGTGGAGAGACCATCATAATTTTACATGGTCAAGGCTCAATACCAAGAAAGTGGTGGTCAATCTTTTGGTAACTCAGCTCCAGGTTTCCAAAAGAACGCCGCAGAACCAACACATCTTTCATCCAAAAACATCTAAGCTTTAGAGGATACGGTGAATTTTCTTACTCAAAGTACCCTCCAATTCCAATAGTAAACTCAAACTGTCCATCAATCCATCCAATAGGTCCTGCATGCAAACATTCAATCCATAGCCAAACTCGAGGTTCAAGTAAGCAAACTAGCGAACGCATTGAGTGAGAGAAATAAAGAAACATTACCGAGTTAACTCAAGCCCATTCCTAAAGTGAACATGCCTAAAGGTCAATATTTTATTCAAGATAATGTCAGTTCATCACAATCTTAAGAGGATGTCAAAGCCATCATCACGCTTAGGTTGAGTAAGAAAGTAGAGAAAAATATTTCACCACCCACCGAAAGTGAATTCGAGAAATGTAAGGAGAAGGAAGATCCACCCATGGATCCAAATTTCTCCCCACCCTCATCTTTCGAACCTCTATAGAGACCTATGTTTTGAAAGCTTCATTTCTCCAACATTTGGTGCCCTAAAAGAAAAATGCGCAAGTTGATAAAATTTTGGAAGTATTCAAGCAAGTACAAATCAATATCCCAATGTTTGACGCTATACAACAAGTCCCATCCTATGCCAAATTTTTAAAGGACCTTTATACGTTCAAGAGAGATACCAACGTGCCCAAGAAAGCTTCTCTGGTCCAAAAATCTAGCTCGATCATCTTCTATATAACTCCCGTCAAGTACAAGGATCTCAGGATGCCAAAGATCTCTATCAAGATAGGGGAGCATCACTTCGAGAAAGCTCTCTTAGACATAGGATCAAGCGTGAACCTTCTGTCGTACACTGCGTATGAGAAACTAGGTTTGGGGGAGTTAAGGCCCACTAAGATGATCTTATTTTTAACAGGCATATCCATTAAAGCTCCTAGAGGTGTTATAGAGGATGTATTGATTAAAGTAGAAGAGTTTGTCTTTTGATAGACTTTGTAGTCTTAGACACGCAACACGTACAAAACTCATCCATACAAATTCCGATCATCCTCGGTCGACCCTTTTTAACCAATTCTGACATTGTCATTCGATGTTGGAGTGGGAAAGTGAACATGTCGTTTAGGAACATGACCATGGGTTTGAATATGTTTAATTTAAAGAGGTTATCATTTGATGAGGGAGATAATAAAATCAAGTACATTAAAGAAAAGAATGATGTCACTACCCCACGGGATAGTGACACAGTCGATCTACGTTCTTGGCCACCTGATTTGTATCTAGATATGAGTCTAAAAAATTTTAAGAAAGAATTCAACTCGATCTAATCTCACTGTTGAAGTCGAATCGTTATTGGACTCATTTTGTTACTTAGAGAGAAGAGTCTGGGATGATAGGATATATCAATTCCTTCTCTAAAAACTCAAATCTGATCCTTTCGAGAATATACTGACACATAAGGTTTTATCTATCAGTGACGATATTAAGAAAATCATTCGAGCGTTTCCACTTGGTGACTCATGCTTTGTCATTCTGCATTTTCATTTTCCATAGAATCTACTCATGTCATTTGAGTATCTGGATGAGATCAAGGAAATGACTAGAATATCGTCCAATTTGGAACTCGATTTATTCATTCTTGAGTTTGACGAAAACCTAGACTTAGTGTGTTGTTTGGAATTTTATTACGATAATCTTTTCGAGTATGCCCATCTATGTTATAATGTGACTATGCATCTAGAAAAATTTCGTTCACCACATTCATTATGTGCCTCCATGTGTATACTCTTTCTATTGATTTAATGACTCCCAATTGTTAAAACTATTAGTTTATGATGCAATGCATGTGAGATCGAGGGAAATTGGTAACACAAGTGGACATTTACAAGTAATCTCATCCTTAACTTTTGTACCTTTTTTGCTTTGTCCATAATTATTTTGGGCATATATTGAGGACAATGTCAAATTCAGGTTTGGGGGTAAGGATAGTATAAAAAAATTCAGAAATTTTCAAAAATCCAAAAATATTTTCAATATAATTGAGTTTTGAAACGATTTCTTAATATATATAATTAATTTATGGATCTAGCCACCGAAAGAGTATAGATCCAGTGTTCACCCTCAACGACGGTGAAATCCTTAAGAAACTAGGAACATTCAATTATTACCCAAGAAGGAATCAAATATATCCTCCTAAATTCCCCTACGGTCTTCTTATTTACAGAGTACACCATTTTTGTAAGACCAAAGATAGGGAGATGGGACACTCAGCATAATTAGAAATGCTCAGCGAAAGGAAGGAATAACGAAGTTCAGATTGATTGCGACGAAAAACAAGATCCAAAGATGGAGAAAACTTACAGGCAGAGTATGAAAAATAGTAGCTTCAAGCGTTTCCTTTTAAATAAAGAGAAGTGTCCAAATGACGGGGCATAATTTTGATTAAACACAGAGAGAAATCCCCAATGTCTAGTCATATGATAACGGAACCCAAGATTCATAAATTCAATTAAATTCATTTTCAAAAAATAACCAACGTATCCTTATTGTGACGAAATAAGTATGAAGCATGCCCCTGCTAAACTTAAAGCTAATCATGTGGGTCGACCAACTCATTGGGCCAGTTAATTTTTCAAAACTCTCCGGCCCATTCATGCCAAAGAGCTTTGGGAGCAATTATGGAGTGAAAACCGAACGACCCATATATAGCGGCCCAAGTGGGTCTGAATCCGAAAAGGAAGTCAACTTAGAAGTAAATAATAATAATCACAAAATATAATTATGAATAGGTCAATCCGACTGCCAAAAATCTCAGAGGGGATTAGCGCAAATCAAGAGGTGATTCAACCAACACCTGTGGGAATCCCAATACGATTCGACCTCCTCCATCTCTATAAATGTAACCCTTACATCAAGAAAAATGGGCATGTAATTTCTTGCTATATAATTTTAAAGAAGTAATAAAAAGAGAGAAACACCCTGTGGATGTAGGAAATTATCGAGCGATGTCAAACCTTCCATTGCGAGGTTGTTTTATTCCTTGTTTGGCTTCAGTTTCTTAGATTCATTCATAGTGCTTATTTGCAATCACAGACACAATATGTATGTGGTTTGAAAGGTCATCCACCCTATGTCCATGGGTAAGGGAGGGGGTTGTTTATTTCTTGGAAGAACAAATGACGATTGGAGTGCTAGGGTTTCTAACTAAGAATCCAAGTCATCGTGAGAAAGACACAAATCAATCGGCTTAAATTGGACGAGGTCTCCCCTATTTATAACTATAAGGTTCCTATGAATCTAGTTCTCTCTGCTTTAAAATTATCCTTAGATGGTAGAGTTTCATTACAATTAACTCACCCGTGACGTGTTGTGGTCTTCCTAGATTCTAAGTTAACTCTTTCACGATACTTGATCGACTACACCCTTTGACATTTAATAACCATGCGTTGGCTCACGTGGCGTAATTAGCCTTATTTTCCTTCAATTTCCCAAAGGTTGGGGTGATCGTCCTAGTTGGTCAGGTCACGTCGATCTTATTTGTAATTTCAACACGTGTTGGTGTAGGATTCCTCAACCGTTACCACTGACCCCACACATGCCCACTCAAGTGAGAGGGTTATAATCATTAAACTCTAACGTGCCATATAGTTAGGATTAGTTGCACCATTATTTACATGCCCTAGATAATGATTGCGTCAGTGCATGTATGATGCAACCATTAGGGCAGGATCCTAGCTGAATGACCATACGTCAGCTAATTCGATTTTGGCAATAGAAGGTATAAGCTCTTCAAGACCTTAAACCTTTGTGATTTTATAACATTCTAAGGTACATTTCATTTCTTTCTCTCTCTCTCTCTCTCTCTCTCTCTCTCGCTCGCTCGCTCGCTCGCTCGCTCTTCTCTCACCCTCTATCTCTCTCTCTCTCTCTAGACTTTATGCAAATCAAGTAGCTTCATCTTATCCATTTTCTTTTTTCTTCCACACACTCTCTCCATGTCTAAGCATATGAGGAAGTATAAAATTTCAACAACAAATGACTTTGCAGAATGGAGAAGATCGACTGTCGAAAGACCTAGACATCTTACCCACCTACTACCGATTTCACCCAGTAAGGTGTAGATAATAACCTTTACTTCTCGCACTACCCAACTGTTAAAATCATTAAAATTGAAAACCCCTCAAGGACAACCAAAACTGAAAATATACCAAGACAATTATTTTACTCCCTTACCAAAAATTATTCTAATGCCTGACTTAATTTTTCACCTAACTACAATGTGTTACCTGAGGTTATTCCCATTCATACTCATCTCATCACAAAAACAAGACAATATATATATATATATATGTCCAACTAAGAGGCATCTTATTTTTGTTTCATTTTGTAATTCTAATAAAGAAAACTATCCCCATGAACAACTAATCAAATCAAAAAAATTAAGAAAAATATAAGAGAGCTACTGCCAAATTCCATCTCTCGTCAAAATGTGTTGATGTTCACATGAGTGGCAATGAAAATTGAAAAAGGGTAACTGACGAGGTGAATGTTGAAAATTTTAAACACAGAAAGCATAATTTTTTTTAAAAATCCACTACACCAAAATTGACAACTTATCAGGACTAAAAATATTGACAAGGCAAACTTGTCACGCTAAAAAATTGTAACAAGTTTGGGGTGACAACTTTTTTGTCACGAACTTGTCACGGTCAAAGTCCGTCACAAGAATTGTACTCGTCATAGATTTTGACCATGATAAAGAAAAAATTATCACAGACTTTGACCGTGACAAGTCAGTGATAAAGGAAAACTTGTCATGGACTTGTCACGATCAAAGTCCTTGATAATTTTTCCTTTGTCACGGACTTGTCACAATTAAAGTTCGTGACAATGCTGGACACATTTAAAAAAAAATCTATTGGGTAATATAGCCACTGCCATTGCTCAGCAGTATGTTTTAACTTGTTATAACATATTTTAATTTGTTAAAGCAACATTCATCAATTCATGAAAACTAGTCATGCACATTAATCCAATCATATTATCGAACAATAATACAAAAAATAATATCCAACTTTCAATATTCATAACCACCCAATAAATACAAATGAAATTATTACAAATAATCGTCACCGAGTTGAGTTTTCAACAAGTCTAAGGTGGAATGTAGACTACACCACATGCCAATTGATAAAACCCAATTTTCCAAATGTCGCATTCTTCATCCAGCCATAAGGGTTCATTCTCTTTTTCGAGCATAATATGCGTGACGTGAACCCTTGCCTTAATTGATTGCATCACACGTCTATGCACCAAACTACCCGTGTGTGAGTTCAGGTCCCTCAACCCCCTAACTATGGGCTTGCCACCCCATGTGTCTATTATGTACACATTTGGCTAACCAATTATTGACAAAGGCCGCTCAACGGGGGTAAAGGTAGCGAATGAATCATATGAAGGTGAGGAGTAGGTGGGGATCTATGAGAGGGTGTCTATCGACGGTGAGGGTGGGAGAGATAGAGCAGTTACGTCATCTATCACTTTCCCCTTTCCCTTACTTGAGCTGGATCCCAATTGACGCTTCATGTAGTCGAACATATTTTGGATCATCTACTTCAACCTTTCTAATTTATTTTCATAGGCGTCCACCATTCGAGACAATCCGGTGTTGCTCATCTCAATCTCAGTGACCCTAGACTTCCCTAACCAAGAGCTCACCCCTTGTTCGCCCCTTGTGATCCACCCCGAGCACTTGGCTTAGTGAGTCTGTAGCAAAAGATGCCTTGTCGACATCAGACTGGAAGTTATGCACCTCCTTAAGCTTTTCCTGAAAGGAAAAAAAAGTACAAGATTAGATAAGTTAATAAATAAATTATAACGTAATTAAAAAAGTAAACAATTGTAAGATATTTTTATAACTTATAATTGTGATTGCCATGCTCGGGAACACCTCCTTATCCTTGACCTTCTTCTTCTGAATTGCCACATAAGCATGGGGCCTATGTGGTCTACCCCCAAGGCCACTCCATGTCTTATGAAATAAAATAATGCAAAATTATTAAGTAATGCAAAGTAATGCTAAATTAGAATAACATAAAACTTAAATGAAAGAAAAATAAAAACTTACCATCTTGTGCTTCACCTAGTGTAAGATGTACGCCCGGAGAAGTGCATGTCGACTTTTTTGGCCCGATTTGCCCTCTACGATTGACAAGAGGAGAACTGTCAATCCGAGATCTCATTGTCAGCAAATTGCTTCCAACTTGCCAATGAGAATGGCTCCTTCAATGGTACCGTGTCACAGACCCTCAATATGGACTCCCGATCCTGGCCAAAGTATAGTGCCCGCATGTTTTTCTTCCATATTTTGTATCTCTCAATTGTTCGAACATGGTGTCGCGGACATGTGGGGGCACACTGAATTGTTCCCGTAAAAAAACACAAACCAAAAATAAAGTAAGTTTTAGTTGTATTTAAATTATATAATATAATAAAATATAAATATAATTATAAATACAAAATAAAAATATAACTACTTGTAGTGCCCCCCAAATGGCCATAGTGAGCTCAACGGACACCTTTCTCCAATTCGTGTACCCCGGCCCGACGATCGTCTTTGACAACTACAGGGACCTAGCCTGTAAGGTCGTCTTGTTCTCGATGAGGGACCCCAATTTTCCCCATTTGGGGGGCCTAGTGGCAGATGAGCCCTCCTCACCTCAACCACCCTGTCGCCCCGATGAAGACATTTCCTACAAAAATTATTGTTGTTAGTCCAACCATTTATATGAGAAAATGATCAAGACCGAATGGATAAAAATATTAAACTGCCATACGATAATAACAGATCATTAGAAGAATACGAGTGAACAATATTATAAATCTAAATATTATTTCAAATTCGGATCATGTCACGGATTTTGAATTAATGCTTAAATTGATAAAAATCTAAATTAATATATTCACTAACGAAAAAATCAATATTGATTCAAATTCACAGAAACCGATCAACTCCAAATGAATTAAAAGAATTAAACTATCGTCCAATAATAATAAAGCACTATAAGAATACACGTTACTGGTTATTATAAATAATTAGAATAGTTATTACAAATCTAAAAATTATTTCAAATTCGGGTTATCATCTTAAATTGATTGATATTCGGTAGGAGCAGCCAAGTCATCCACACTACTAGTTAAGCTCTTTAGTGCATGTAGGAAGATTGACCATGGCTCGTTATTGATATACTCCGAGTAAAACACATGCGCAACCTTTTAAAAAGCACAAACAAATGTCTTATCATTCACATGCTTATTGCTCTTCAACTTGGACAAGTCAACCATTATCAAATTGGTATCAGGATCAACTTTACAGGCATTTTCATCCTCAACTCTTACTCAATCATAGTAAAGCACAACCTTTCTGAAGCTTATATAGTCCAATTCAATTATATTCCAAATGACACCATAGTAAGTCATTTCAGCTTTAACAAGGTTTTTATCTTCCGCGCTCGCTCAAAAATAAGTAAGAGCCTTGTATGAAATACCTGAGTTCAGTACATATATATTTTCCTCGTACACCCTTACACCGAATATGTAACCGTCCAATCGATACTTTTTGTACTCGTGTGCCATGAATAAGGGTCCAGTGGCTAGACGAGCAAGCCTTGATGTCGCATCACCCATATTTAAGAGATGAGATTATAAATAAATTAATTAGGTTAGTTTTAAGGTTTTCTTGTAATGTGACATTTAAGAAAAGACATTCGATTTGTATTTACCTCGCGTGACAACCAAAACCTAAATTCGTTATCTGATTGTGCCATCGTTCTTCATCTTTTATTGTTCCCACAAGCATCATATTTTATACATTGATCGTGACTATCGTATTTTGATATTGATCATGTATAAAAATTAAAATAATGTAAAAGTTAAAATAATATAAACTTACTTTTTCCATTCTTCGACGTCTTCATGTGTGTCAAATTGATAATGATCTACTTGTTCATATTGTAAACTCATTAATTTCACTCGCTTTCCCATCACCTGACCACTCTTATCGACAAACTCAGCACCATTATCTGGGTTGCTTGGGTCAGACATATATTCCCGAGTGTAGATTGATGACTCCAAGGTAATGTATTCCTCTGTAATTGATCCTTCAATGTATTGTGTGTTCTTGACATAGTCTTTGAAAACTTTCATAAATCTTTCAAACGGATACATCCACCGATATCTAACTGGGTCGTAAAGAAGTAGGTGTACCAACAAGTGAACACTTATGTAAAAAATAATGGGAGAAAATATTTCTCCACACAAAAATCGCTTCGGTTACTGTTACTTTTGAGGCCACTATGTGCTCTCTATTGACTACCTTCTAACATAAAAGTGTGAAGTAGATGCTAATTTTCATAATGGCCCTCCGCAAATCCTTGTGCTTAGAGAAACAGTGCCTAAAAAATAGAGGAACTAATTGTATGATCACATGCCAATCGTGGGACTTACACTTATGTAAATTATGGGTAGCATAATTCATAATCCTTTTCTAGTTGGATGAAAAATTAGATGAAACCTTCAAATTATACATTGTGTCTCAAAGAACCTTTATTTCCTCACTCGTCAAAGTAAACACACCAGGGGGAATTATTATCCTTCCCTTACTATCTTCTTTCAACCATAGTTGTGGCTTAAGTTTCAACGATTTAAGGTCTTTTCGTGCATTTTATCCATCATTCAAATGACTCCCCCCAAGGCATGTGCCAACATTATGTTCAGTGATGTTCTTATCTACATGCATCACAACCAATACATGGCGAACAGGGTTAGTCTTTTAATAAGGCAAGTCAAATAAAATTGACCTCCTAGACCATGCCTTTCTTGTCTCAGTTTCATCCTAGTTGGAGTCTTTTTATGCTTGACATTCTTTAATTTAGGATTCTTACCTAGAATATCAGGGCCATAATTAGAAGACTTAATTTCAATTTTTGAACTTGAAAGTTTTTTGAGGTAGCCTATGTTTAATCCCACCCGGTAAAAAAATTGGAACCTTTCTCAAATCTAAAACTTTAAGTGTGTGGTAAAAACCTCCTATAGTAATGGTGTCTTTTTTTTAGGCTAGTGGTGAGACTCGGAGATTCAGTCTCCTCTCCACAAATAAGTCACCCCAAATAACCATGTACTACAAAATTGAATAATGTTCCATGATGCAACTTAAAAAGTGTGGTTCTAATGCGTGTGTTTACGACTCAAGTGCAAGCCGATCGCTCAAGTAATAATCTGATAAACTGGGTGTCGAACTCAGGGAATATGATGCAGAACGTAACGACGAATAGGAAGAACGAATAACCCTATGATTGACTCAGAGAAAGAAGGAAAATATGGTGATTTGTGACTTTTCAATTAACTAAAGCAAAATAATTAAACTATTGAATTACTACTCATGAAAAAATAATTAAATGCTTTTTAAATCAAAAGTGAGAAGATGGAGTTAGGATATACTCCCCCGACCGTCGATAATTACTTAAAACCCAAAAACTTCAAAAACATAATTCTCAATTCAAAGAGATATCAAATATATTCTACGCATTTAACATATGCGGATTTTAATCCTCACAATATTAAATCAAAAATTATATTTGACGAGAATGAAAAATTACCAAAACGTAAATTGCACCCTTAAACATTCCAGTTACCCAGGGTAAACGGAATTAAAATACCTTCAACCTTTACTTTGATAAAGTTCAAATATTTTAATTGTTAATTACATTTTATTCACTTTTAGGCCTATTTGTAACACCTAGGTTGGGTTCATGTACCCCAACCCTTAAACAACTTAGTTGGACATAAGTTTGTGAGAAATAACGAAAATCCTAACGTTGCATGTGTTGGAAATCATGATGAAACTATAACCAAACATGCATGGGGGCTTTAGAATCCTAAAAAAATAAAGAAAATATGCAAGGATGGAAATTATATAAGAATAAGGAAGAGAAGACAAACTTGATATTAAAAACCTTGAGAAATTAATTAACAATGGTGTAATCTTAGTACATGAATTGAAACTAGTATTTTTGCCTCTTCTCGTCTCTAATTTTATGTTAAAAGCTAATTAACACTATGTCTAATGCCAAACTATAATAATACAAGATCGTTTTGCTAGAGTCCTACCTTTAATACAACTCTTAAAATAAAACAGCAAATAAGTGAAATTTCGCGTGCTGGGTACCCAGAACCAGTTCGGTTGTACATGCAAACCGGTTCGAGTTCAACTTGATTTTTCCTACTGCACTGGTTGCTTCTTCTCTTTTTGGTTTTGGATTTCTTTCTCTATCTTCAAACTTGCATAATTCCTTTACCGACGCTCGAACTAAGGTGTCATTTTCAAGCTCTTCAACTTCCCAGTTAACTCCACCTCCGAGTCATGGCTAAAGATTATGAAAAGGCCCTTCAACTCTCCGTTTTTTTGATTTTTTTCTCTATTTTGAGTTCTCTTTTTCTCTAACTTACAAGAAATTCCTAAAAAACACATAAGAGTTAGACAAAACTACGAAATACTCGCCAAGGAGAGTGAGTAGAATAAATATGAGATAATTCCAAGTTAACTACACTGCACATGATCATAAAAAGACTGAAATTAAGGGGATAAATATGAAATATTTACACCTTATCAAATACCATTAACTTAGAACGTTGAGCGTCCCGAGCAATGTAAAAGAATGAGAGTATGAGTTAAAGACTTTTCAAAAAAATTATTGGGATGGAATACCTTTTTCGCAGACAAACGATTGCATTTAGCTTATGCAACAAGTCATTAAATCCCTAGGTTAACCCAGTAGGACGAGTGGTGGCTCATGAGGGTTTGCAGTGAATATACCTACAAAATTCGTTTTTCGACTAAAAAAAATATCAAAATACTTAGAAAGTGTACAATTTAAATTTTTCAAAAATAGTCACCATAAATTCATATTCAAGAGTCTCAATTCTTAATGTGTGTGAGCGAAGGCAAAAATTCAACCGCTAACTTCCACCGATTGATCATTACATTACTTTTCGAAAACTCATTTTGATTCAATTTCTCACGGATGTACTCACAAACGAATCTCTTAGAATGTGGATGTTTCTCTCGGTGCGAATGCTATAAAGAGTAAATGTAATGGAACACGAGTTCACACACACAATTCGAAAGATGAAATCATTTTAGGTGAAAAGATCTCTTCAACAAAATACGTTCATTGGGGAATGGGAAACATCGCCTCTTATTCACAGCAATTATTCTCTCTTTTTATCTTTTCGTATTTTAGCTCTCCATGCGGTAATTAATTTCGTTTGTCAGACTCGGTTAAAATATTTTCGAGTTATAAGGTGCATTGGGTATAACGATAATGGCTGAAAATTTTAGAATTGGAAAATTTTGCTTACTATGTCCTTTGGCGCTTTTCTCGGCATTTGCTCATTTTTTCTTCTTTTTCTATTTTTTTTTATAAAAAAATTCTATTTTTCTCTTCTTTTTTGTTCAATTTTTTTCTTTCTATTTTTGTTGAGCATTTTTCTTATACTTTTTCTTTCCCCTTTTTATCGCACCATTTAAACTTAATCGATGAATTTTTTAATTTTTACAACTCTAGGCTTCATGGGTTTTTCGGGTTAATCAAACGAATGAGAATTTTATTCGGCTCAATTGGGTTTGAAAAAGGAAAAAAAATTCACGACTTTTTTATAGCTAAAACTTTTGGGTAACAAACGATAGCCTAACTTCATTTATCCGAATTACTACTTATTTTACCATATGCGTCTTGAGATTAATTTAATTTAGAGATATTTTAATACGTGTTTCGGGACAACATCTCACACGTTTTGCTAACCAATCAAAACAAAGGAATAGAGAACTTCGACGATTTTTTAAAACGTTGAAATGAACTTTGAGTTAACCATTAGCTCACATTGATTTAAATACTAGGCTTGAAATCTCACCGGGTTTATTAATTTCCACACTTATTTATAAAGTTATCAATTTTCGCTATATTTCCATCTTTGGTCAATTTTCGCTTAGTGTATTTGATTGTTACAATTTGAGACTTTAAACAAAATTCTAGTCATATTTTTTGAAAAATTTAAATTCTAATTTTTATTTATTTTGAAGGAAAATATTTTTTTTATTTTTAATTTTTTTCAATTTATTTTTTGGAAATTTGTGAAATATTCTATTTTTTATCATTTTAAAATTTTGCGAAGTTTTTTCAAAAAGACGTACTTGTCCCCCCCCCCCCCCCCCCCCCCACTTAGACTTTTGCATTGGCCTCAATTGAAAGGACTAAAATCGAAATAAGAAAGAAGTAATAAGTGCGATAAGGAAAATAAACAAATATATAAAATGCAGATCCAACAATTATATACAAGATAAGAAAGGGAAAAGCAACTACAAATTTTGTTCAAATAAAAATCAGCAAAACAAAGCGTAAAAGAACAATATAAATTGGACTCCTTGAACACATCAACCACGGGGCTTGCTACTCGAGCGGTGGGTGAGAAGTGTCGGGGGCGCTCGGGTCATAGGGGTCATATAAATATATCAGAAGAGACACGTCGGGCCCCACTTGCGTGCGATACATTTTGACTTGGATCCGAATCGTCATATTAGTATCTCGCTCATAGTTGCTCTTGAAAGTGGTGAAACTAGCATCCAAGTCATCGATGTGACGATGTAGCTCCGCCGATTTAGGCACATAATCGGGGTCCGCCAAATCATTCGAGTCCTCCTCCTCGTAATCACTACCTACCTTGGGCATGGGAGCATCATGCTCCATCGGTTCGTCCTCATTAATAAGAGGACGCTCGGGGTGGACCACTCGCATTTGGTGGGTGCTTCTAGTGGTGGAAGAATCCCCAATAGGAGTAGGAAGTTTTACGCGCGAGTCAGGGATCCTCACCCCGACATCAAATATGATTTCGATGGTGAGGCGGGCATAGGGAAGAGTCGTTTTATCACAATCGTCGTAAGTGGCGTGAATGATGTCCTCGTAAAATAGGTGGGCCAGGTTTATATTGTTGTTTGGATCAAGAAAGTGAAAGAGGAAGTTCCCATGGCATTGACGGACCACTGAATCATTGGTGGTTTGGTGAATTGTGCTGCAAGTGATAAGGTGCGAGTAGCGCACATGTTTGATAACTTGCCCACCAAAAAATTATCTTGGAGTCATTATTTCCCTCGCGCCATTCGCTAAACGCATTCATCTTTGGTGCGTGGGGTACCATTGGTGGGGTAAGCGAAAGGTACAGGGAGAATTACCCCTTTGGCATGCATCTTGCATTTGACGAGGGAAGCGGAAAATGGGATGCGAATGTTATCAACAAAGGCCTCGTGTAGAGTGTGCATTTTTTGGACAAGGGTGGCATAGAAGTAGTGGATATCTTCGTAAAAAACGTGGTCTTGCATTGAGGCAAGGAAAGAGCACCACCCTGGGCTTTGGAAAAGGGCGATGACGTTGTGGGGAAGCTCCTCCCAAAGGACTTTACACTCAATCTGGATTGTTCGTTGGGGCATGAAATATTCTTGAAACCAATTGCGCTCTTGAACCAATCGAAATTCATGTTCTACCCCCTCGTGGAGGGAGGTCATGGATTCATACTTGTGGGGTCGAAGGTGGAATTGGCAATGACGGGGAGCCATGGTGGAAGAGTTGAAAAGTTGAGAATATGAGAGTTTAGAGGAGAATTGAAGAGTTGAAGGTGTGAAGGAAAGGGGGGGCTTCAATTTATAGGTTTGGATTTTGGTGGGAAATGGAAAGGTTAGTGGAGGGAAGGATATAAGTTGGAAAATGAATGAGGGGAAAAGGGGAGGGGGAGGGGGGAGAATTTGGTATGCGAGGGAAGAGATGAAAAATGGAAAAGTGGAATGAATTTGTAAAAATGGGGTCAAATGTGATCAGGTACCCCGAACCAGTTTGGGGGTGCATCCCCGAACCGGTTTGGCATGCGGTTCGATTTTTCGTACTGCATAAAACACTCCAAATGGCTTGTATCTCTAATTCTAAGTGTTCAAAGCCTCAATCTCACCTCTATAAAGTACCTCAAGCCATCCTAAACACTTGGATTAAGGTTTCGTTTCTTCCAGTATTCTTGTAACTTCAAGCTCTTCAACTTTCCAGTTGGCCCCACCTCTGGGTCACGGCTATAAAATTACAAAAATGCCTTCAACTCTTCGTTTGTTGGATTTCTTTCTCCGTTTCGAGTTCTCTTTCGCACTAACTTGCATGAAATACCTGTAAAACACATGAGAGATACACAAAACATGAAATACTATCCAAAGAGAGTGAGTAGTATAAATATGAGATAAATACAAGTTAATTACAATGCATGGTATTATAAAAAGACTGAAATTAAGGGGATAAATGTGAAATGTTTACGCCTTATGATCCCATAAGCTGAAAAATCATGAATTTCCCATATCAACATAGCGTTTAACATAAACTCTTCTTTTTTAAAAGAGTCAAATGCTTGTACAACCTCTTTCCATAACTTATTTAATTCTTTTACTCAAGGAGCCAAGTAGACATCGATGTCCTCACTTGGTGACTTTGTCCCAAGAATCAACAAAGAAAATATCGAACATTCAGGTATCATACACTGTGAAGGAGGAAGGTTAAGTGGTGCTAGGATCACTAACACTCTGATTGTTTATTAGATTTCCAAATGGATTGAAACGATCTGTTGATATTGCCAAACGAGTGTTATGTTGTTCTCGAGCAAAATCGGGATACTCATAACTCATCGTCTTCCAAGCTGTAGAATCAATAGGAAGACGCATGAGATTATCCCCTACTTTCAACCTATCATGCCGAGTCATTGACTTTATTACCTATGGTAATGTGAAAAAATGATTCAATCTAAGACCAATAGGAAAATATTGCAACACTTTTTAGGCACTTTTAAGCTTGTACCTTCCTTGCCAGTAGATTGCACATATCTAGGTTCATCGCATACCGGACACTGATTGAGATTTTCACACTTCTTTCGGTATAATATGCAATCATACACACAAGCATGAATTGATTTATACTTCATTACCAACCCTTTCAAATTGTTCTTTATAGTATGATAGCTATGTGGAAGCATATTCTGCTTGGGTAGCAAGCCCTTGACCCAATTCAAAATTCTTGTCATATTATAGCCAGACAAACCATATTGGGTCTTCAAACTATGCAAACCAACCATGACATATAAAGTTATTTGATCTTAGTCACAACCAGAATACAATGATTGGGTTGTCTTAAATTTTAAACTTTGGTAGTCATCATCAAGGTTTATCTCGATATCTTCATGAGCACCTGAACCTTGTACATCATTAGTGACCTCATTTTCTTCCACTTCATGAACTCCATACGCATCATCAACTAAATCATCTAGCATACTATGATATATATTGTCTTCATTTCCTTGTATATCTATCCTACTAGTTAAAGATTGTTCGGGGACAAAAGGAACATTCAATTTCGTGTGAAAAATCCAAAATTGATAACTATCTTGCATACCCCATCTTAACAAATGTAGTTCAACTGTTTTTCACTCAAACACCTTACCATTCCTACACTTAGCACATGGACATTAAACTCTTTATCATTACGACATCTCTTTGCGTATTTCACAAATTCATTAGCACCTATGCGAAACACATTCCCTAATATATTTGTCTCACCCATCCACTATTTGTATAGAGAATATCCCGTCACAACTACTACAAATAATCACCTATTATGGGTGAGAAGTGTATATTCATGGATTAGTATAAACAAAAGTGTGAAAATTTAGTTCATAATAAATGATATACTATAAGATTGACATTTCATCTTTCAGTGTTATATTATAAAAATAATATGAATCATATTTTCTCCATCTCCTTTAAAGGGTGAGTGGTCCTATCCCAATCAAGATTACATATTTTTGTAATATACTTAGCAGTTCATCCATATTGTTCTAAGTTAAGGAAATTTCGGCAGCATATGCCCATAGTTTTTCAAGTACATGACATAGATTCGCAATTGTCAGTGTTATTTCAATTTATCAATTGAAATAACACTTAACACCGCATCATCTAGTATGTAACCAGAGAACATTAAGAAACGACATCAGGATTTATCCTAAAAGTAACATGTTTAAGCCACTAAGAACATTATTATATAGAAATTATGCCATCCCAAACTTTCAAAATGGGACAATTTGAGAGATCTCATTACAGGGGTAATGGCTCTTGAACGGGTCTAAGGTCTGTTGAATACGTACGCATAAGAATTAGAAGGCTAGTATCTATGCTCACTATATATAATTTAAAGTAGTTATAAATTACTATGGTAAGTTGTGACACCCCGACTAATTTAATACCGGGTAGCTAATCCTTTATTAAATTAATTCAAAATGTCAAGTTAGTTCAGTTAATAGCATCACTGTCGAAAACATTTAATGATTACTAACCACCTGTTATTTAAAAAGTAAGTTGTCAAATTTTAAATCAAATCTGATTAACATGCAATAAAAGAATTATGGAAGGATAACATAACCATTCACCATAAAGAAGCAATAGAATAACCAACAAATAATAATAAGTCTGGAGGAAATACTCCTCACAACAATCCCACAACTGAAATAATAAAACAAGTCTGAATTCTGAATTAATTACAAACCAAAGTCTGAATAACTGAAATATAAAAAGTCTCTAATAGAAATGGGCGACATGCCCTACAAATGATGAAACTGAATATGGAGTCAAGACTAGAAAATGAGGCGTCTAATATCAAGGCCCTGTAACTTCCACAACAGCTACAGCTCGTCACCTGAATAAAATTCCTATGCATGGTGTCCTTGTGGCTGGGCACCTAAAAAGGTTTTTACAAAAAGTAGATTGGAAAGCAAACGGGTCAGAGCCCGAAAGTGGAAAGTATTTTAAAAACAGCAAGTGCTTTAATAACATTAAAACTCTAAATGCAAAATACATGTTAGGACGTGATCTCACATGAAATACTCACCTCTCGACTAATTGTGCACTCCTAACGTACCGTACCCATTCAAGTGATTCTCATATCTAACTAAACGGACATAAGTTCTAACCTTCCTACTCAATTCACACTATGAATTCCCAATTTTATCACTTAAATAGATAGCTTTACTTAAACTCGGATTCTCAATTATTAGCATTACCAGTTACTGGGGGTTATCCCCTTATTATCTTTATCAAGACGTTATTACGATCATACTCGCAATTAAATATAACAATTCCTTTTCATTTAACCGTATATTATTCACATCATAAATATACAATATAAGCACCCCGAGGCTAAGTTGCGGTGCACACATACTCTGCTATCCATCCCGATACATCATGTACATGAGGATTAAAATTTCCGAATCTCTCAGGATTCGCTAGAATAAGCACAACACACGAAAATGGAGGCGAACATAATTCAACATATCCATGGGTCACGTACATACCTACGCTCCATAGTCAGCTGACTTATTAACTCACAAATAAGTCATTCTAGCATTATGTTCTTAAGGTACCAATCTAAATCCGGGCACACAAAGATTAGATGGCCCTAAGCGTACGTAAACCTCCCGTGATAGCAAGTATGGTAGGTATGTCATACACATAAAATCATATACATATACTAAGCATGCACACATCTTAGTAATTACCATAATTTATTAGTAGTATACTTCTCATTCTTATACCAATACACGTGTCCCCGGTTTATATATACACATCATCCATTATCCTCACGTCGTAATTAGTTATTCGCGTCCTAACCCACAATTACCATTTGGTTCAAATCATTCTTCTATATTTTACTCCCCAATATATCCCGAATATCCCAACTATCTCAATTAGTCATCAAGGTAATGTTATCTCTGCAATTAAACAAGGTTGCGGGCCACTACAAATCAAACCAGGCCAAAAAGGCCAATCTGTCAACTCGTTAGAAGTCTCGTTCGAACGAGGTCGTTCGAACGAGAGTTCGTTTGAATGAGAGTTCGTTCGAACGAAATGGTCATCTAACGAGATCTCGTTCGAACGAAAGGCATCGAATGAACATCCCACTCGTTAGAAGTCAAACCTTCAACTCGTTAGAAGCTCGTTCGAACGAGCTCGTTCGAACGACCTGGGCAGGCCTTCTAACGAGGTGACAGTTTCGAGCCCAGAAATTTTCTATTACGTTTTTCCCAATTTTCTTCACCTCTAATCTCATCTAAACGTCATTCCAACAGTAGTTTAAGGTTTCTAATCATTCTTAAACATACTTAGGTCGTATATTAACATATATATGGGATCAAATCATCCTAAACCACATCTAATCATCAAATCTCCTCAATTTTTCCCAAACCTTATGAACATGAACCCTAGAAATTTAAAGTCATCAATTTCCATAAATAAATCCGTTTTTGTAACATAAAAAGTAGTAATTCTTTTAGTTCAATCACTCTATAACAATTCTACATGTAAACCTATATCCAAATCTGAATTTATAACTCCAAATTACATGGGTTTTTACAAGTCTCCCAATACAATGCAATTATATCAATTTCTAAGCATGGAAGAAGCATTCGCTTGAAATTAACGTAATTTAAACCACTTGCCTTAGATACTTCTCTGAATTCGGTGTTGGTTAATAGGTTGATTCTCCCCTTTCTCTATGGATTTCCTCCCAAGGTTGAAGATGATGGTTTTCTCTTTGGGAACCTCTTCTAACTTCTCTCCCACTTCTTCCTATAACTCCCGTAGCCCTTTTTGTTGGTTAAGTGCTGGTAATGGTTTAGTGGGTTACAAAATAACCTAATATTAAGTCCCAAAATTCGTTGGTTATTATTCCCAAAATTTCAAAATTACCAAAATACCCTTTTAAGTTGCCGGTATGGCCCAAAAATGCCCCGGGACCCAAACTAAACCCCCGGCTAGTGTTTTCTGACTATTTCGACCCTTCCGGACACGTTGGCGCACTCAAAATAACCATACGGTTGATAAAACTAAAATTCACTTTTTAATTAACATAATTACTTTCCCGACCTGACTGTCACGCGTGTCCCAACAAAATTTCCCAAATTGCCGTATTTCTATCTCACGACAAATTCAATATTTTCAATATTCATATATTGCCATATATACACATTATAATCAAATACCAACTCACATCTCGTTAGTATTTATCCGGATTAATTCTCAATTAATTCACATTTAATTTAATTAATCCCATAAATAAATATCGATAAAAATGCAGGGTATTACATACTTCCCCCCTAATAACAGAATTTCGTCCCAAAATTCGGAACTAAAAAGTACCTGGTAAAAATAACTCTAGATAACGTTCGCGCATCTCATCCTCGCGCTCCCATGTGGACTCCTCGACATTATGATGTCTCCACTGAACACGCACTAACGAAACTATCTTTGACCGCAGTTTCCGCTCACTTCGGTCCAAAATAGCAATCGGCCCCTCCTCGTAAGAGCTATCGGGCTGGAGATCGATGTCCTCCAAAGCAATGTGATAATGAGCCAAATAATCTCAAAGATATTTCCTTAGCGAGGAAATCTGAAACACATTATGAATCCTGTGCAAATGCTCCGGTAACCCAAGTCTATACACAACAGACCCAATCCACTCGATGATAGGAAATGGTCCCACATATCTCGGTGCCAAATTCCCCTTCTTCCCAAATCGCATAATCCCCTTCATAGGAGATACTCTGAGTAAAACCTGGTCCCCAACTTGGAACTCCCTGAAGAACCTCTTCACATCAGCATAGCTCTTCTGCCGATCTTGAGCTACCCGAATGCGACTCCGTATCAATTCTATCCTCGCCGAAGTATCCTGAATTACTTCCGGCCGAAGTAGTTTGTTGTCCCCCACTTCCAACCAACATGCTGGGGAACGACAAGGTCTACCGTACAACGCCTCAAATGGAGCCATGCCAATAGTGAACTGGTAGGAGTTGTTGTAAGTAAACTCCACCAGTGGAAGATACTGCTCCCATCCACCACCGAAATCAATGATGCACATACGCAACATGTCCTCCAACATCTGATTTGTACGCTCGGTTTACCCATCGATCTGCGGATGATAAGCCGTACTCAATCACAATTCCGTGCCCATGGCCTCCTGAAAACTCTCCCAAAATCGTGAAACAAATATCTTGTCTCTGTTAGACACGATATTTAGGGGCACACCGTGAAGTCTCACTATTTCTGCAATAAAGAGCTGGGAATACTGTCCCGTAGTGAAGTCGGTCCTTACGGGTAGAAAATGAGCGACTTTGGTCAACCTGTCCACAATTACCCAAATGGAGTCGTGACCTCTCTGTGACGTAAGCAGCCCCATGATAAAGTCCATGGAGATGCTCTCCCACATCCACATCGGGACCTCTAATGGCTGTAGAAGTCCTACCAGTCTTTGATGGTCCACTTTTACCAGCTGACAAGTGGCGCATTTAGAAACAAACACGGCAATATCTCTCTTCATCCCGCTCCACCAATACTGACGTCTCATGTCTTGGTACATTTTGTCCCCACCGGGATGTACCGCGAACCGTTAGCCGTGCGACTCTGCCATCACCTCGTGTCGTAATTCCTCCCCTTCCGGAACTATCAGTCTCCCATTGAAGCGTAATCCCTCGTCTGAACTAACGGTATAGGACTCGGCTCCCTATGTTAATAATCGAACTATCTGCTCCTGACAGAACGAGTCATTTGCCTGTGCCTTTACCACCTTCATGACAATCTGCGGTGTAACAGTCATCACATACATGAACGATCGGGCCACTGCATCCTGGTGTCCCAACTCCTTCCACTTTGCCTTCCACACCCCTGCCACCTCATCCACTGGCCTACGGCTCAACGCGTCTGCTACCACGTTAGCCTTCCCCGAGTGATATTGGATATCGAACTGATAATCCTTCATAAACTCAAGCCACCTTCGCTGCCGCATATTCAATTCCTTCTGCGTGAATAGGTACTGTAGGGACTTGTGGTCTGTGAACAATCGAAACATCTCCCCCAAAAGGTAATGTCTCCAAATACGTAGGGCAAATACAACTACAGCTAACTCCAAATCATGAGTGGGGTAATTCTTCTCGTGAGGCTTAAGCTTACGGGAAGCATAAGCTATGGCCTGACTCTCCTGCTGCAATACACCTCCAAGTCCTTGTAAGGACGCATCGGTGTAAACTAGATACTTAACTCTCGGTCTCGGTAATGCTAACACAGGTGCTGAGGTCAATTTGTCCTTCAACTCATCGAATGCCAACTGACAGGCATCACTCCAAATGAACGGCACACCTTTATGAGTCATATGTGTCAAAGGACCTGCTATCTTTGAGAAACCCCGAATGAACCTCCTGTAGTATCCTGCTAAGCCCAAGAAACTACGAATCTCAGTCTGTTTCGTGGGCTGTCCCCACTCCTTCACCGCGGATACCTTCCCCGAATCAACAGATATTCCCCGGTCGGAAATAATATGCCCCAAAAACTGAACCTCCTTCAGCCAAAACCCGCACTTCTTATACTTTGCATACATCTCGTTCTGACGTAGCGTCTGCAAAACCTGCCTCAAATGCTCGGCGTGATCCTCCTCTGTCTGGGACTAAACCAGAATGTCATCAATGAAGACAATAACGAACTTATCTAGGAACTCTTCGAACACCCTATTCATCAAGTCCATAAACACGGCTGGAGCATTGGTCAAACCAAAAGCCATAACCCGAAACTCGTAGGAACCATATCTCGTTAAGAAAGCAGTCTTCGAAACGCCCTCTTCCCTGATACGCAACTGATGGTATCCTGATTGCAAATCAATCTTTGAGAAGAAAGAAGCTCCTCTCAGTTGGTCGAATAAGTCACCGATTCGGGGAAACGGATACTTATTTCCTATCGTGACCTTATTCAACTCCTGATAATCCACACATAACCTCAACGATCCATCCCTCTTCTTAACGAACAACACAGGGGCACCCCACGGTGAAGTACTCCTCCGAATAAACCCCTGACCCAACAACTGCTCAATCTGATTCTGTAATTCTGTCATCTCAGCTGGAGCCATACGGTAAGGTGCGCGGGCAATAGGCCGAGTGCCCGGTGTCAAATCAATCACAAAATCTATCTCCCTACTCGGAGGTAGTCCAAGTATATCCTGAAATACATCAGCAAACTCTCGAATAATCGGAATCGAATCAAGTGGTATCACCACTTCCTTAGAGGTCTCCTCCTCTATATAGTACAAATGAGTGGACGATCCTCCCTCAGGGGGAGGCATCGCCACTAAAAACATCTCCTGCCCGGGAATGGCAAAGATAATACTCCTACTAAAATAGTCAATCATGGCTCGGTATGCAACTAGCCAATCCATACCAATAATGGCATCATACTCGGTCATATCTACAACTAACATATCAGCGGGTAAAGTAAACCTCCCGATCTCTATACCCACACCTCTACACATAAGCGAAATTATGGAACCCCTACTCAACGGTGAGTCTACACAAGTAGCGGTGCTCTCTGCGATGTCTAATAACCCAATGGTGCGTGCAAATCTCATAGCAATAAAATAGTGTGTAGCCCCCGTGTCAAATAAAATGCGCCCCATAGTCCCCTGAATAGAGAACATACCCTCAATGGCCGGTGGATTCTGTGGGGCTGCGACCTGCTGGAGCTGATACACTCTCCCATACTGAAGTTGTCCCTGCTGAAATGGGACTGCTGGAATGGGTGGTAATGCTGCCATCTGTGGTGCTGGTAGGGCAGCGGGAAACATAGGCCTCTGTGGCTCGTGTCGAGCACCCTGCTGCTGCTACTGTGGGGCCTTGCCCTTATCAAGACACTCCCGACGTTTGTGTCCAATCTTACCACAAATGAAACACTTCCCCTGGAACTTTCCCCCTCGCTGTCCCTGCTGACCACGGCCCTGGTGACCGTTACCATTTCTGCCCTGGCTTTGCTGGCCCTGGTGAAACTGCTGTTGTTGACCATTTTGACCCTGCTGGCCCTGATGGCCGTTCGAACCCTGTTGGCCCTGCCTAAAACCTCCCTGTCCGTGCCTGAAACCCCCTGATCGGAATCTCTTAGAATCCCCGTTCTGGGAACCCTGATCACCCTGCCTATACTGACCCTGAGCTGATTGTGCCCCGCTGGCACCATTTCCCCCTGTCCTGCCCTGATGGCTGGACTCTCCTGATCGCTTCCCCTCTGTCAAGTGAAAGCGGTGGTCCTGGCAATGGAGCAGTGCAGCGTTAACCACGTCAGAATAAGTGGCCAATGAGAGGTTCCCAAATAAATGCTGACGGATCCTCCAAGTCAATCCATCTGTAGACTTCTTAATCTTCTTCTCTTCTGTCGATATCTCATCCGGGACAATATTCAGAAAATTTGTGAATTCGGCCTCATACTCGACCACAGTCCTTCCCTCCTGTCTAAGGTTCATCAACTTCCTCCTCATTTCCGTGTGAACAGCTGACGGAAAATATTTGCGGTTAAACCGCACCCAGAACTCCTATATCGTGAGAGTATCCCTCTCCTCTGCGGTGGTAATAGACTCCCACCACTGCAATGTCGATCCCACTAGCTTGAAAGTAGCTAGTATCTGCCTCTGAACATCGGTGCACTCATACATCCTCAAGTGCCTCTGAATATCTTTCCTCCACTGACTAAATACCACAACATCGGAGCTACCTGCGAACTCCGGAGGGTGTGCTTTTTGAAAAGCATCTCGAACACGTTCCCAAGCAGACGGGAATGCATGTGCCTGAACTGGCGCGGCTACCGGCGCCAGGGGTGGTGCCTGCTGTACAACGGCTAGGGCGGCATTTACCGCTTGGGCTACAATAGCTGCAACCTCGGCGGCATTTATGGTGCCCTATACTGGTGCTGGCTGTGGCTCTGGCTGTGCATCCCTAGGAACTCGCTGCGCACGTCGTGGAGGCATCTGAAACAAGAGTAAGGTCTATAAGTTCGCAGTTATAAACCCAAAATAGCTTAAGAGCAAAGCATACAAAAAGAATACAACAGTATTAAAATATAGGGCTCTACATCAAAGAAAGCTCAGCGAAAACATAACAAGCCGTACAGATCCTAAAGGACACTAGAACCTGGATCTGATACCACCTGTGACACCCCGACTAATTAAATACCGGGTAGCTACTCCATTATTAAATTAATTCAAAATGTCAATTTAGTTAAGTTAATAGCATCACTGTCGAAAACATTTAATGATTACTAACCACCTAATATTTAAAAATGTAAGTTGTCAAATTTTAAATTAAATCTGATTAACATGTAATAAAAGAATTATGGAAGGATAACATAACCATTCACCATAAAGAAGCATTAGAATAACCAATAAATAATAATAAGTCTGGAGGAAATACTCCTCACAACAATCCCACAATTGAAATAATAAAACAAATCTGAATTCTGAATTAATTACAAACCAAAGTCTGAATAACTGAAATATAAAAAGTCTCTAATAGAAATGGGCGACATGCCCTACAAATGATGAAACTGAATATGGAGTCAAGACTAGAAAATGAGGCGTCTAATATCAAGGCCCTGTAACTTCCACAACAGCTACAGCTCGTCACCTGAATAAAATTCCTACGCATGGTGTCCTTGTGGCTGGGCACCGAAAAAGGTTTTTACAAAAAGTAGATTGGAAAGCAAAAGGGTCAGAGCCCGAAAGTGGAGAGTATTTTAAAAATAGCAAGTGCTTTAATAACATTAAAACAATGAATGCAAAATACATGTTAGGACGTGCTCTCACATGAAATACTCACCTCTCGACTAATTGTGCATTCCTAACGTACCGTACCCATTCAAGTGATTCTCATATCTAACTAAACCGACATAAGTTCTAACCTTCCTACTCAATTCACACTATGAATTCCCAATTTTATCACTTAAATAGATAGCTTTACTTAAACTCGGATTCTCAATTATTAGCATTACCATTTACTGGAGGTTATCCCCTTATTATCTTTATCAAGACGTTATTACGATCATACTCGCAATTAAATATAACAATTCCTTTTCATTTAATTGTATATTATTCACATCATAAATATACAATATAAGCACCCCGAGGCTAAGCTGCGGTGCACACATACTCTGCTATCCATCCCGGTACATCACGTACATGAGGATTACAAATTCCGAAACTCTCAGGAATTGTTAGAATAAGCACAACACACGAAAATGGAGGCGAACATAATTCAACATATCCATGGGTCACGTACATACCTACGCTCCATAGTGAGCTGACTTATTAACTCACAAATAAGTCATTCTAGCATTATGTTCTTAAGGTACCAATCTAAATCCGAGCACACAAAGATTAGATGGCCCTAAGCGTACGTAAACCTCCTGTGATAGCAAGTATGGTAGGTATGTCATACACATAAAATCATATACATATACTAAGCATGCACACATCTTAGTAATTAACATAATTTATTAGTGGTATACTTCTCATTCTTATACCAATACACATGTCCCCGGTTTATATATACACATCATCCATTATCCTCACGTCGTAATTAGTTATTCGCGTCCTAACCCACAATTACCATTTGGTTCAAATCATTCTTCTATATTTTACTCCCCAATATATCCCGAATATCCCAACTATCTCAATTAGTCATCAAGGTAATGTTATCTCTGCAATTAAACAAGGTTGCGGGACACTAGAAATCAAACCAGGCCAAAAAGGCCAATCTGTCAACTCGTTAGAAGTCTCGTTCGAACGAGGTCGTTCGAACGAGAGTTCATTCGAACGAAATGGGCATCTAACGAGATCTCGTTCGAACGAAAGGCATCGAACAAACATCCCACTCATTAGAAGTCAAAATGTCAACTCGATAGAAGCTCGTTCGAAAGAGCTCGTTCGAACGACCTGGGCAGGCCTTCTAACGAGGTGACAGTTTCGAGCCCATAAATTTTCTATTACGTTTTTCCCAATTTTATTCACCTCTAATCTCATCTAAACGTCATTCCAACGGTAGTTTAAGGTTTCTAATCATTCTTAAACATACTTAGGTCGTATATTAACATATATATGGGATCAAATCATCCTAAACCACATCTAATCATCAAATCTCCTCAATTTTTCCCAAACCTTATTAACATGAACCCTAGAAATTTAAAGTCTTCAATTTCCATAAATAAATCCGTTTTTGTAACATAAAAAGTAGTAATTCTTTTAGTTCAATCACTCAATAACAATTCTACATGTAAACCTATATCCAAATCTGAATTTATAACTCCAAATTACATGGGTTTTTACAAGTCTCCCAATACAATGCAATTATATCAATTTCTAAGCATGGAAGAAGCATTCGCTTGAAATTCTCTATGGATTTCCTCCCAAGGTTGAAGATGGTGGTTTTCTCTTTGGGAACCTCTTCTAACTTCTCTCCCACTTCTTCCTATAACTCTCGTAGCCCTTTTTATTGGTTAAGTGCTGGTAATGGTTTAGTGGGTTACAAAATAACCTAATATTAAGTCCCAAAATTCGTTGGTTATTATTCCCAAAATTTCAAAATTACCAAAATACCCTTTTAAGTTGCCGGTATGGCCCAAAAATGCCCCGGGACCCAAACTAAAATCCCGGCTAGTGTTTTCTGACTATTTCGACCCTTCCGGACACGTTGGCGCACTCAAAATAACCATACAGTTGATAAAACTAAAATTCACTTTTTAATTAACATAATTACTTTTCCGACGCGACTGTCACGCGTGTCCCAACAAAATTTCCCAAATTGCCGTATTTCTATCTCACGACAAATTCAATATTTTCAATATTCATATATTGCCATATATACACATTATAATCAAATACCAACTCACATCTCGTTAGTATTTATCCGGATTAATTCTCAATTAATTCACATTTAATTTAATTAATCCCATAAATAAATATAGATAAAAATGCGGGGTATTACATAAGTTTGTTTCATTTATTCGGTAGTAATGTTTATAGTGACGATTTATATATAGTTATATTTTATTTTTGCATTATTAATTGTTTAACATCAAACTTTTAAAATTTATAGTGTGTTTTATTTCTGTCTTATTTATATTCGGTAAAATAACAACCCTAAGTCAAAAATTGTAAGGACATTTTTGTTCATTATCAATTTGTATGTCGTACGCCGTTACACCATTGAAGAAACTCAAGATCGCATCTACATCGACGGATCCGAATATCAAAGCGTCTTCAACATCATAGCCTCTGCGAGAATGAACTTGGTAAAATTTTGTTTTTATGTTCCTTAAAGTTCATATTTAGTATTGGGAAATTTTTATAAAATGTTTTTTATAAAAATAAGAAGTAAGTTTTTTCAAGCAAAATTAGGCTTTTATTTTTCTGGGAAAACCGGTCCGCCTCCCTTCCGGACCGATCTGCCATCGGACCGATCCGCCCTCTACCCGGATCGATCTGCTTTGCTCAAGGTCCAGTAGACCCCGGATCGAATGCAAACCGATGGAGCCATATTTTAAAAGAACCGATTCGGTCAATCGGATCGATCCGCCTCCTAGCCGGACCGGTCCGCCTGGGATAAACTCGAGCAGTTCCGTAATTATTTTTACTACCATCTTATATTTCCTATATATATAACTATTCCGATAGTGTATTTCTTTAAGTCTTTGAGAAAACGTTTTTAAGAGTACAAACACAACAAAACTTTAATTTTTTATGTGCCAAACATCTTTTTGATTCACACACAAAAATCCCAATTACTTTTGTGAATCTTTTGGAACCCTAGAACACAAACTTTGTTATTGTTCATCTTTGTGGAGAGATCTTTGCAATTGAGGGCTGCGTGTCATTGTTGAGGGAGTCTCTACAAAGTTTATGGTTGCGTGTCATTGAGGAGAGCTGCGGTTCTACCTTTGTTGTTTGGGCTGCGAGTCCTTGGAGGGTGCTGCGTGTATTCTCTTGCTGAGTTGAAGACTGCGTGTCTTTGTGGGTTGGCTGCGCGTTGATCCATTGCAGATTTCTCTATGTAATTGTAAGTTGCGGCTTGTATATTCATAGTGAAATAAAGGTTTTACCCGAAAGGGGTTTTTTCCTGAATTCTGTGTCTCAGCATATTTTTTGTGTCACATGCTTTATTTATTTATCGGTTGACACACGCACCTTAGATGAATGATTAGGGGCTGAAATTAAATAAGTGTGCTATATTAGAAAGTTGCGAAGTTAATCAATTATCACATAGTCTTGTCTTTTCAAATTGGTATCAGAGCGGGTTACGCTAATTTATCGTGTGATCCTATTTTCCGCAAAATCGTGTGATATTGATTTATTTTTTAAAAAAAAAAAATCAGTTTTGTGAAAATTCGCATTTTTTTTCTTTGGAGCACTTATATAATCAGATGCCTATTTTTGACAGGTCTAATTATGCCTACTGGAAAGATCGTATGAGATCGATTTTAAAATCTATTGACGAGCGTGTTTGGTTGCTTTGCGAAAATGGTTGGACTCCTCCCACGGTCACTGTTAATAACATCACCACTTTAAAACCCGTGTCAGCCTGGACTGAAGATGATTATAAAGTGTCCAATTTTAATTCCCGTGGTCTGAGTGCTATTTCTAGAGCTGTCTCTTCTGATGAGTTTCGCCGAATTATGACGTGCACCACGTCTAAAGAGGCTTGGGATGTTTTGAAATTGACACATGAGGGTACGAACGCGGTTAAAGAGTCAAAATTACAAAATTTGGCCACCCAATTTGAAACTATCACCATGTCTGAGTCTGAATGCTTTGATGATTTTTATGCTCGTTTGTCAGACATTGTTAACACATGTTTTAATTTGGGTGAGGTGATTGATAACACGCGTGTCGTTAAAAAGATTTTGAGATCTCTCTCAAAACACTTTATTCCTAAAGTCACTGTTTTGAACTCTTTGGGAAATTTGAAATCACTTAAGTTGGAAGAACTTGTAGGAGATCTTCAAACCTATGAGATTGACATGTTTCCCAAAACCATTAAGGCTAAGGATAATGGCATTGCTTTAAAGACTCATTTTAAGAAAAAGAAAGAAAAAGTTTGTGAGTCCGATTCTGAGGAAGATTTTGATTTTAATGATATGGCCTTGTTTGCGAAAAATTTTAAAAAATTTCTCAACATGAACAAAAATAATTCTTCCAATAAGAAGAACTTTTTTGAGAAAAATAAAAAGAAAGGAAAGGCCAAAGAAAGTGGAGAGAGAGAAAAAGATAATAAATCCGATGAGGAGTGTGAGGAAGATTTTGAGAACATCACTTGTTTTGAATGTGGGGGTAAGGGACATAAGTCGTTTGAGTGTCCTACGTGGCTTAGAAAGAAAGTAGTTATGCCCGCCACACTTAGTGATAGTAGTGAAGGTGAGGGTGATGAGACTAGTGGTGAGAAGTTTGTAGCTTTTTCTAGTCGTGTGAGCACACCCACCTTGTCCCACAATAGTGCACACGAATGTGATAGTGATGGTTTGAGCGCTTCAAGTGAGGGAGAAAGTGAGAGTGAAAGTGGAGATGAAAGTGAGCTCCAAAAAGCTTTTAGAGAGTTGTACACCGAGACCTTGAAAACAAAAAGGTATAATAGGTATTTAGGTCGTCGGGTTTTAGATTTGGAGAAAGAGAAGGAGGTTTTGAGAAAGGAGAAGTGTGATTTGGCCGACACGTTGTCTAGTCTGACGACACGTGTATCCCAACTAGAGAGTGATCTCGAACGTGCCAGGGTGGTAAAAGTCAAGTTTGAGAATGCACCTAAGAAGGTTGAAAAGGTGGTTCTTAAGGGTAAAGGTGAGAAGTTAGGAATAAGTCATGATGGTGCTTCTTCTTCCCAATTAGCACCCGAGGCGGTTCCCACTTTAGTGACAGTTTCACATGTGTCTCACCCTAATCCACCTAGGCGTCCCATTCCTTTTAGGAAAGTGCGTCCTAGAGTTTTTGAGAGAGGTGTTCCTAGGCCTATTTATGTTTTCTCACATTGCAAAAGGAGAGGAAACCTTAGGGAATTTTGCTTTAAGTTGGGGTATGTGTCACGTTTAGCTTCTACACGTGTTTCTGGCACACATGCACCCACACATGATACTTTACATGCTCCCGGAGACTACATGAGAGAGTTTGCACATTTAGGAGAGCAAGTTAAGTTTTTAGTCAAAACTTCACAAGAACTGATGGAGGTTTTTCATAAGTTGTCACCACCTTTGGAAAACCCCTCTGCACCTAATGATTGAGGTTTGACTTGTTTACTAGCATAGGGTGTTTTTCATGATGACATTGTTTGCCTATTGCTAGTATGTATCATTTTGTATATATTTTTGTTTTGAAAAAGTTTGAAAAATACAAAAAGATTTTATTTTGACAAAAAATTTTGAAAAATCAAAAAAGTTTTTTGTATTTTGTTTGCACCGTTTATGGATGAACACTTAGGATGACCGAGTCACAACATCATTCCATTATTTATCATGTGACTATTTGATAGTGTTTTGAGATAATAAGTCAATTCATCCATGTGCTTTATAATGTTTGGAGTCATTAAGATGTAATTAAGTGTTACTTCCTACATGTTTGACTCATGTTTCCTTTATTGCACACATGCACAGATTTGTTTGATTATTGTGCTTGTCTTATCACATGTTAGTTGGGTGTTTTCACTTCAATCCTGTCCTTAAAACGAACCAAGCGCGATAAATTTTTATAAGGAAATTGTGCATATAAAAACCGTTTTGTGAGTTTGTGTGCTTCGTTTGAAAAACGGGGAAGGGCTGCGAAAGGTTCTTTAGCCTTTGCGAATACTAAGCCACCGTTAAATTGGACCTAAAAAATGGAGGAATTTTATTATCCGAGGTCCAAAGAGGTTTAAAGAGCCCAAAAAATTGAAAGGCAATAAAAATAAATTCATGCCAAATTATGGGCCATTTAGGTTTTTGCACCAATTCTCCAAAGTTTGAGAATTTAGTTTAACACCTCTAAAAGAAAATATATATGAGGGAGTTTTGTTGGAGAATTTAAAACGGGTTTGCACGTCCTTGAAATTCTTGAAAATGCGCTATATAGTTTTTGACGTTATTGGTGTGGAAATCATTTGACTTTGATTTGTTGATTTGCATAAGACGATGCCATCTAAATTCAACAAACTTTTACACCTAAGGATACCCTTGATGTTCATTCGTTAGGAGTACACATATGCATCGTGCACATATGATTGATTGAGTTGATTTACCTATCGAATGTCTTCACACCCATTCATTCCATTTCCATGACTTAGTTGTTTGAGTATAAATCCATGGTGTTATTTTTGTATCATATTTGTTCAAATTGGTATCTTTTCTTTGTATGAAAATTTTGAAAAATCAAAAATAGTTTGTGTTTTTTTTGTATACTGTGACACCCCGATTTTGCTTATTTGATTCATTCTTCTCATTTGTCTATTTGGGGACATCATAAAAAGGGGGAGAAAGAATTATCATATTATGGGGGAGTTTGTATTTTGGGGGAGTTTTTGAGATGTATCTTATGTTTTTATCATATATTGGTATCCATGTTTATCTCATTTCAAACTCGATATGTCACGTGGTATTTTCTTTGTCTCATGTGTGTAGGTATAAATATTGAAGATCAATATGTTGCACACCCTGATGAGAAAAGCTTTGAGATTTGATGATTGTTGAAGATTGAAGAACAAACGATGAAGATTTAAACATTTGTATCTTTCCATCTTTAGGGTTCATGGGAGGGTAGATTTGTATAGGTCATTAGTTGATAATTCGGATATTTTTTATGTATGTACCGGCATAGACATAGGGGGAGATTTGTAAGGACATTTTTGTCCATTATCAATTTGTATGTCGTACGCCGTTACACCGTTGAAGAAACTCAAGATTGCATCTACATCGACGGATCCGAATATCAAAGTGTCTTCAACATCATAGCCTCTGCGAGAATGAACTTGGTAAAATTTTGTTTTTATGTTCCTTAAAGTTCATATTTAGTATTGGGAAATTTTTATAAAATGTTTTTTATAAAAATAAGAAGTAAGTTTTTTCAAGCAAAATTAGTCTTTTATTTTCTGGGAACACCGTACCGGTCCGCCTCCCTTCCGGACCGATCTGCCATCGGACCGATCCGCCCTCTACCCTGACCGATCCGCCTTGCTCGAGGTCCAGTAGACCCCGGATCGAATGCAAACCGATGGAGCCATATTTTAAAAGAACCGATCCGGTCAATCGGACCGATCCGCCTCCTAGCCGGACCGATCCGCCTGGGATAAACTCGAGCAGTTCCGTAATTGTTTTTACTACCATCTTATATTTCCTATATATATAACTATTCCGATGGTGTATTTCTTTAAGTCTTTGAGAAAACGTTTTTAAGAGTACAAACACAACAAGACTTTAATTTTTTATGTGCCAAACATCTTTTTGATTCACACACAAAAATCCCAATTACTTTTGTGAATCTTTTGGAACCCTAGAACACAAACTTTGTTATTGTTCATCTTTGTGGAGAGATCTTTGCAATTGAGGGCTGCGTGTCATTGCTGAGGGAGTCTCTACAAAGTTTATGGCTGCGTGTCATTGAGGAGAGTTGCGGTTCTACCTTTGTTGTTTAGGCTGCGAGTCCTTGGAGGGTGTTGCGTGTATTCTCTTGCTGAGTTGAAGACTGCGTGTCTTTGTGGGTTGGCTGCGCGTTGATCCATTGCAGATTTCTCTATGTAATTGTAAGTTGCGGCTTGTATATTCATAGTGAAATAAAGGTTTTACCCGAAAGGGTTTTTTTCCTGAATTCTGTGTCTCAGCATATTTTTTGTGTCACATGCTTTATTTATTTATCGATTGACACACGCACCTTAGATGAATGATTAGGGGCTGAAATTAAATAAATGTGCTACATTAGAAAGTTGCGAAGTTAATCAATTATCACATAGTCTTGTCTTTTCAAAAATGCGTATGACCAACCAACTCAATGGTCGTCTAAGTGTTCAAATCCACCAATTAACAATAATTTAAGAATCCCATATAACAATTTAAATAATAATGCAAAATATTGGATATGCCTAGGGCCAACCAGCTCAGTGGCCATCTAAATGTTCAAATCCACCATTCAACAACAATTTAAGAATCCCAATAATGCGAAATATTCAACAAATGAGAAACATCATAGCGCAATAAGGTGACATCATTTTTGAATTAGCACAATAAATTACAAAAATTAAATAAGTCCATGTGTATGAAATAATTTTTAAGGCTTCAAATTAATTTCATTTGAGTTTTTTTAAGGATTTTTATTTTAGGGTTTTCATTTGAAATCATTTTAGGGTTTTTTTAGGGGTTTTCATTTTAGGATTTCATTATAGGTTTCAACTTGAATAGGTGCATGTATATGTGTGGTGTGTGTGTGTGGTGTGTATGGTGTGTTGTGTGTTTTTATGTGTGGTGTGTTTGTGTATGATGTGTTTCTGTGGGGTGTGTGTGTATGTGTGTGGGTGTGGGTGTGGTATGAGGGGGAGAGAGAGAGAGAGATGAGGGACTCACTACACCAAAACAGGAATATGGCACGGTTTAAAATCGTGCCAGAATCAGGGGTGCCAGATTACCCAATCTGGCATGCTTTTGACCCGCTTTTAAACTGTGCCAGATATTGAATCTGACACATTTTTGTCACACTTTAAAATCGTGCTAAATTTCCATTTTCTTTTCAATTAATAAAAAAAATTATTTGAAAACAAATCTGGAAAATCAGCATATTCCAAATTTGGTAGAATTTTTTTTTATTATTTGCAAAAAAAGTAAGAAAATTCACAAATTGCAAATCTGGCATGTTGTTGATAAACTAATGTACATACGAACTTCAAAATATTACAACTCTTAATAATTGATAGACCAACCAAAAATTGGGCAGCGTTAGTTACCCTTATTTTCTGGACATTCGAAAACCTGCTAATATAAAACTTGCGTAATGTAAAGCTCCCATGGCCATAAAATATAATAATACAATTACAAAAGCCAGAACGATGATAAAAGTTAGCAATAAAACTATAAAAGTCTGCACACCCATAACACATAAAAATTAGAATCTTGAATATTAACGACGTTAAATAAATAATCCCCTTATTGTAAACCATTGACTTCTTCATGTGTTCTACGTAGATAAAAGCTAACGATAAAATGTTATCGTGCAAAAAAATAGGATACAAAAAAGAGATGATATTAGTAACCAAGTATTTTTATCAAAATCTTATTCAAGCTGAAAAATTACATATACAAGTTATAATTATTACTATATTCTCAAATCGAAAGTCTAGTGACTACGTGGTTAGTTCTTACGAGTTACATTAGTCCCATGCGAGGTGTTAGCTAGTGCCTCGTACGAGACCGTTTGGGGGCTGATTTGAGTTTTCACCCTCAAATGGTAAGTTTTTAAGCAAAATCTAGGTATTTTTAAATTTTTATCATATTCTTAAACTGGGAGACCCGTGACTCCGAGATCAGTTCCTACAAGTTACATTAGTCAAGTGCAAGGTGTTCATACCTCTTATGGAGTCGTTTAGGTTTTCACCCTTTAACGGCTTGTTTTTAAGCCTAATCTATATATTTTCAAATTATCGTCATATTCTCAAACTGGAAGACCCGTGACTACATGGTCAATTACTACGAGTTACATTGATCCCGTGCGAGGTGTTAGTGCCTTTTACGGGATCATTTAAAGGCTAATTTAGATTTTCACCCTCTAACGACATGTTTTTAAGCCTAATCTAGATTTATTCAAATTATCATTATATTCTCAAATCGAAAGTCTCGTGACTATATTGTCAGTTCCTACTAGTTACATTAGTCCTTTGCGAGGTGTTAGTGCATCTTACGGGGCCATTTGAGGACTGGTTTGAGTTTTCACCCTTAAACAACATGTTTTTAAGCATAATCTAGATATCTTCAAATTATTGCCATATTCTCAAATCGAGAGATTTATGACTAAGTGGTGAGTTAATATGAGTTACATTGGTCTCGTGCGAGGTGTTAGTGCCTCTTACGTGACCGTTTGGGGACTGGTTTGGATTTTCAGTCTTTAATGGCTTATTTTTAAGCCTAATCTACTAGCGATGTTAAAAGCAAGAAAAATTTAGCAATAGGGAACTAAAATGTATTTTAAGCATCAAATAAAGAGGAAACTAAAATAAATATTAAGCATAAGAGAGAGTGAAAACTAAAATAAATATTACCTTTAATATAAAGATCAGTTTGTCCTTATCATTCATTGGTGTCATCAATGGGAGGAAGAAAGTTATCGTACCAATACAAAAATCCATTATTACCCACATCTCCCAACGTCTCACAAGATCCTTGTTTTCTACCCCAAACTGGATACTTAGGCACTTTTATGAGGTCAAGTACAATCTTCACTTCTCTCTTTCCTAATTCATGAAAGTGAACTGAAGATATATCTCCTGGAAGTAATTTCCTACCATAACTGACAACTTGACTTACGTGAGATAGTATTTTCATTCCACCATCGAGAAAGTATTTCTATAATATATGAAAGAAACAAAATTTATCATTATGTAATTAAATTCAGTAACTATTACGATTGTAGCCAAAGAGAAAAAATAGAATACCTTGGCATTGTCCAAATTTGATTCTTATATCGCGCGTCTACATGTCTCCATGTCATAAAAGAAATAATTACATACGTCCTTACGAGTTATCCCTATCTAGTAGAGGTGTAGATGAATCATCCCCCACCAGAAGGCGATGCTCGTTAAATCTTAATCTCTTCGTAGAAGTTGCATCACCTATTATCGAAGAATAACGAGAGTTTGATCCTAGTACTGCATCACTTGGTGACGGATTTGAAGTATTACCCAAATGAGACATTATTTATCTGACAAAAGAGAATGTTTGGCACAAAAATATTATATCACAAAAATAACTATGTAATAAACCCTATTTTTATGGCTTTTAAATTTAGGGATTTATTAAATTTAATTGAGATAGATTAATTTAATATTAATCCGAAAATTTGTTTTAAATATTTACTAGCGTGACGAGAGTAAGTAATTATTGGAAAATTATTTATTTGTTAAATATTACTTATTGAGTAGAGTAATATGTAGAATTGAATTTATTAAAATTGTCACGAGGGAATAATATGACAATTATGGAAATTAAGTTAGGACACGCCTGTGTCGTGTCGGGATTAAATTATTATTATTAAAAGTGAATAAATTATAAGTCACCCGTATGGTCTTTTCGAGTGTGCCAATGTTTTCGGAAGGGACGAGATAGTTAAAATAATGTACCCGGGGGTTTAGTTCGGGTCTCAGAGCGTTTTAAGCCTAATTGGCATCCCGGGAGGGTATTATAGACATTTTACATTTTTGGGCAATTAAACCCACGAATTTCCTAAGGATATATCAGCCTTTAGGAGTTGTCTTCTAGGGTTAACAAACACAAAACCCAAGAACGTCCATTAAAGAAGGAGTTGGAGAGCTTTCCAAGTAACTCAAGGCCAAAGACTCACTCGTTTGCACCGCCACCACCACTAAAGCGTAGATCGCGCGATGAGGAACGCAACCATACCTCTTTCATCCACAAATCAGAAACTCAAATTCCAGGCAAGTATCTATCTTGCTTTGTTTTTAGTTAATGTCTCACCCATGTTAGTTTAGGATTATCAAGAACATGTTATGAAAGAAATTGATGATTTAGAGACTTCAAATCGCATGTTTAGAGAAATTTAATATATTCTAGACAGATCCATCACATGTAGAGGATTACCCACGAATTAGTATGAATTTAGAAACAAGAAATATGGGAAATAATTAGAAGAATGTATGTTTCCTCCAAAATTAGGGTTCTTGAGGATTATGTCAATTTTACCCCATTAATTCGATATTGTTGATGAATTTGAACGTGTTTCACATAGGAAATCATGTAGTTAGGTATATAGTACCAGTAGTAATGTTGTTTGGGAGTTTGGGAGAAATTGATAGAGGTTTTGAGGACTTTTGGTGATAAAACCCGTAGGATAGTATATATAGAATCTAGGAAATATCTGGGCGATCATTCGATCGACTGGATCGATCGATCGACCCCCTACCTTCAATCGATCGACCTCTTCTGAATTTTGAAGCTTGTTCTTTATTCTTAATGATTAACCATGTGCCACTTTGTGGGAACCCTTAACCATATTTTATTTACCATAATGGGACTTGGGAAAGACCACTAGGGTTGTAGGCAAGGTTCGGGTGATACGATTCATATGTGATTTAACCATAGGGTTTCAAAAATATAAATTTAGTGGGAAATCGTGCGTACGTTATAGTATATCTTGTAAGAATTAAGGAAGGCTTAGACCAGTAGAGTAGTAAGGGTACCTACTGATTTTATATTATTTTGAGAGGATAGACTTCGAGAGTCGATAAGTACTTAAGGATTTGTTATACTTAATAGAATAAAAAGAGTGATTTACTTATACGTAGAACTCGAGCGTTATATATTACGCATGGCTAGAATAATATTATGGGTCGTGGGTGCACCTAATTTAGAAAAGTGAATATTTATATATATATATATATATATATATATATATATATATATATATGACTGTGTGATTGTGCATATTATATATCTGTATAAAAATCATACCCGAGCTACTTGCTATCACAGGGGTTTTCGTACCGGGACAGTCTTATCTCGATTGGGCCTTTATGGGGGATAACGATTTGTACCCTGGAAGATAGTATCCTTGATACAGGTTATTTGAGTGATAGTCATATGGTCCTAAGAGACGTGAGGGTATGTGCTGACCTCTTAGTGACTTGGAACTATACTTCGCCTTCATTTTTTTGTGTATTGTGTTAATACAGTTCGAAAGTGATTTCGAACTAGTATTTCCCTTAGTTTGAGTGATATGGGGACTTGATAGTAGAGTATGCCAGCACTATAGATTTTAGGTGGGGTGCCATTAGTATATATATTATATGTGTGACTAATATATATATATATATATATGTATATCTATATCGAAACTTTCTACTGTTCGTATATGTAGATAAGTAATGAATAAATGCTTCAACTTTATTATAAGTGTTCGGGAACTTTATAACGGTAATGAGTTGTTCTAAATAATGTAAGAAATCTTGAAGATAATGATTTCCTAAAGTAAATATCATAACCTTGATTTTTACCTGATAAAACCTTAGGCATAATAAGTTAGAGAAACTTAGGAGATTTATTAGTGCGGTAGGCGTGCACACTATATGGGAGGTGAGAATTCTCAAGAGAGTGTCGCATACTAACATGGTTGTTGCATTAGCCAGTAAGAATTTTAAATACTTGCTAAACTATTTTTAAAATTGTTTTACACTCAGGCTCTGACCCGTTTCTTGTCTTTTTCTCTCTTATATATATATATATATATATATATATATATATATGTATTACAGGTGCCCAGTCACAGGGGCGTCATGCTTATATTCCTGAGAATGGACGCATTGTAGCTTATGTGGGAGTTGCAGGCCATTGCTCAGAAGACCTCGTTATTGACTCTACTCTTATTTTAGTTATGATTAGTTGGGCGTGTGTCGCTCGTTTCCATATTCAGTTGGATTTGTCAGATATTTATGTTCATTTATTTTCAGTATTTGGTACTCTTTGGGATGTAATTCGTGTCAGGATGATTTCATTTGTAGTTTTTAAACTTGGTATTGGTTTATCTGAATGGTTAAATTCTTGTGTGTTAATTTCCATCTTTTACATTTATACGATTCTTAAACTGTTAATTATTGAAAAGGTTTTCATAATGGAATTAAATAAAATAGAAATAAGGTTTAAATTATTTTGACACTTATCTTAATTATTTAGGGTGTTTAAACTGGAAATTTATTTTGCGATAGTGATGCTAAGAATGAACCAACCGTTCACCTTGATTTTTAATTTAATAAAGGACTGATCACTCCATATTTAATTAGGCGGGGTGTCACAGGTTGTATCAGAGCATCAGGTTCTAGTTTCCTTTAGGATCTGTGCAGCTTATTATGCTTCCAACATTGCTTTGTTTGATATAGATCCCTAAGTTTAGGATTGTTGATTTCTATGGTGAGATTTCGTTCCCCTGCTATAACGTATGTATATTACTGAATTCTATTTACGTTCAGATGTGTGCGTGTGCCGAGCGATGAAGGATGTCAGACGAGGGCCGTTAGTCGGACATCAGGAGGCAAGGCTTAATTGAGGTTGTAAAGTATATTGGAGGAGGATGACTGTAGTTAAGGTCACCCCTATTATGGCATGAGAAGCCAGGACTGTAAAGACGGCTAGGGCACAGCGTAAGATTTCCCAATGCTACTATAGTCGAAAGAGGTGCAAGATTAGACTCACCCAACGTAGAATTCTTGGGAGAGGGTCAAATGGCAAATTGAGGAGGGTCATCAGTGGGAATTATAGAAATGCGAGAATTGTGTGTGTCACCCAACGAAGGTAATACATTAAAAGACTTGGGCATATGGCGGAGTGTGGTTAATTAGAAGTGAAAATTTGGGGTAAAGTTTTTCTTGACTCATCGGAGCAAAGTTATAATGGTGCAAGTCAACCACCACATTTAATAGTGAAATATTATGTCAATAGAAGGACCTTAGGTACAGTTTAACCGCATGTTCCTTCATCAGGTATTCAGAATAAGATGTGCACATTGTTCTGAACTCATCACAGGAGGACCTGACAGAGGTCCATTTGTGAATATGAATCTAAACCGTTAGCGAATCTTGTATTGGAGGATGTAGATACAAATAGAGGAGAGTAATCCAAGTGGGATATGGACTCATAAATATAGTTAATACCACTTAAAAGGGAATTCTACTGGACGGTCGATTCAAAGATTGACAACGTCGTGCTTTGTCAATGAAGATGATAATGCTTCTTTGTGTGGGAAGCTAAAAGAATCGAAGAATTTAGTCAAGAATAAGAGTGGATGCAACGGTGTTAGTGTAGCACCACAAGGGGGTGTGGATACACATCAGGGGACCCATTTAGATAAATCGGATAGCTGAATTCTTACCGAGCGATGGTGAATTCAGTAAGGACTACTGTAGCCAATAGCATGGTCTTTAGGGCCAACAAGGCTAAGGGAACAACGGGGGTAACCATCAGAAATCGAGCCTACCAAAGTCTGAGAGAAGGAAAGTCCTAATATGGTTAGTATGACAGGTGATAAGTGGATTATGTGTTGAGGTATTTTGTGGAGAGTGAAGTCACATGCGTTAATGTTTTCCCGAAATGAGTAAAGGGACAAGAGTAGGATGCCTAGTAAAGGACAGTGATTACAGTAGTTTATGTTTGGTTTGGACAGACGTGTTACGTCTGGGGACCATTTGTACAGTCAAGACGATTGACAAGGTAGAAGTATGAGTTTTATCCTCAGAGGATGAGGTGTGTTTTATGTGACACGAGTGAGTCACTATATTTTGTTCACTACTAGATTAGCATGTGAGATGAGTTTAATGTGTATAACTATGAACTTTATTATTGTGTGAATATTTCCCCTAGTGTAGCGGGATTATCCTTAGTGCTATTCGCGGAGGTGAATGAGTGTATTAATAGTGTTATATACTTTATTGAGATTACTCATTTTAGTGATGTGATATACGAGTATGATATTGTCTTGGTTGAAACTTTATAGTAATGGTTAGTACAATAATAGGCAGTTATTGCAAGACTATCGAAATGGTTGCATTAGTACAGCATGTTTTGTTCTGGCGAGGCCTTACCTGCGATAGGGTCGGAATCTCACTTATATTATCTATTCTAGAGACTTCGGAAGGGATAGTGGGCTCGAGATATTCGATCCCGGTGTGTGTAGGGACTTTGTTGTTATGATTCAGTATGTATTGGGTTTACTGTTGAGCGAAAATATTTAACTCGTTATTATGTTTAGAGCTCAGGACTTGGTGATAGAAAGAGCGCATTGATATATCTATCCTTTAGAGATGTGAGAGTTAAGATTTATACCCATATGTTTGGGGACATGATTTCGATAACCCCGATTGTATGTATTCGAGGTTTATGGAATGAGATTACCACCAATACTGAACGATTGTATAATTGGTGAAATGTTCTTTATTCAGTGTAATTACGGGAGGAGATGTAACTTTTCTGTTAAGAGACGAAATAAAGGGGTACATGCTATGGACGGAGGACCTAACGGATTTCGATAACCGACAATGCTAGGTAGTAGTGTATCGGGGGGTTCCTTGTTTGGATTTAGCTTTGCGAGACATCCCATGCATGAAACTTAGCATAAGGTTGGAAGTAGGAAGATGTTTGGTCATTATTCTATGAGTTTGGTACCTCGGTCGTAGTAGGACCAGGTAATTATATCTATAAATTGGAAGTTGAATTATGAATTAAGACCAGTGGAGACAGTTATGTGGAAAGAAAGCATTGGAAGTTTTGTCTTATCACCACTAATTAAGGGGTGGAACAATGATAAGGAGGATTTAAACTTTCAATTTCTAGGGTAATTGAGAGTACCCAAGTGTTGTAATCACGTTGTGAGAACAAGGAAAAGAAAGAATTGGGTGTTATGTGTGAAGTGTATGTGATGCTTACGCTAGTATGCATGGTTTATAGGGTGTGTGGGCATCCTGGTTAGCTGATGTTAGAATCGTTCGAGTTGTAGGGATGTGGGAATAGACGTGTGGAATATATGTTTGTAAGACTAACATAACGAGGTGAAAGTAGCAGAGTGGATTGAGCACCGTGTGAAAGACGATAAATCCATATATAAGTGTACGATCAGAGTAGCACACCGAATCTGATTGGAAGGCTGTGGAAAGCCATTTAAAAATGGGTATTCCTTGAGAAGGGTAGAATTTAACTATATGGAGAACACTCGGAGTGGAGTTGTAATTTGTCAAATGTGAGAGCGACTTGTGCGTACAAAGAGTGATGATGTTAGTATGGTATAAAAGGTTCGGAAGTGCACATCGTGGAGAAAGGTGCATGGGTCGAAACTTTCAGTATACGCAAAGGAAATAAGGAGAGTATTAAGTGTCACTTAATGTGAGACATTACAAGTGGAAGTCGATGACGAGCGGAACATAGTGAGTAGTCTTTGCGGGCACTATTCATAAATAGAAATCGGTTGGAACAAGAGGAGCAACCAGAGAATTTTATGGCTATCGACAATTCCTATGATGGAAGAGGCCGACAAAGTCAATAAAGTTTCTTGGATGAGTTCACAACCTCAAGGTAACATCAAGAGTTCGTCCGAACGTGTGGAACAAGATGCCCAAGAAGGAAGTGATTGACATTCCTTTGGGGTGATTTACAATATTAGCTAGTGTGCCCCAGTCTTCCTTTGAAAGGAAGGATCGCGCCGGTACGTGGTCCTACACGGTATTTTTCAGAAATCGATTGAGACTTTTTGAAACCCCCCTTCAATATGGGATTTCAGGAAGTAGCGGGGATAACTTTTTATTTTGAGCAGGTTGTATCACCCATAATCCGGGGAGTAGGCGAGCAGTGATTAACCGTTAGTGGAGCAGTGTGAAAGTAATTTTGGATTCATTGTGATCGTTTCATTTCCACAACGGTTATAGCTAGCAAGTGGAGTATAGTACGATAATTGGGGGAGGATATTACCTAATGGTAGGGTTCCGTGAGAGTACTCGTACCTGTTTATTGTGAATAAGACGCTTATTGAGGTTTTGGTGTGGAAAAAACCTTAACTTTCCTCACTCTGAATGTTAAGAGATGGGCGGATAATCAAAATTTTGGATTAGTCAAGTTAGATTCTGATGACTATGGTGGAATTACCACGACTGTTTTAGGCGAACAAGAGTGGTCAGATGTTCGTATGGTTTCTCTCGGAATGGGAGTTTTATGTTGAGATAAATTCGAATAGTTGTCATGTAGTGAGGTGCGGCCTACCAATGATATTGAAATAATGGGAATTAATAATGTATAGGCGTGTCTTACGAGAATTTTTTCGGATAGGAGTACAATGTTAAGTGTCTTTAATGAAAGTGTTGAACAAGCTTGCAGTGAAGCGGGGGCTATAGTGATTGAGCGCCTTACTATGTAGATAGTTTGCGTACTGATAAGGTATCCAGAATTGTTTTACCAGATATTAGGGGGGAAGTATGTAATACCCCGTATTTTTATAGCTGTTAAATTTAGAGATGTATTAAATTTAATTGAGATAGATTAATTTAATATTAATTTGGAAATTTATTTTAAATATTTACTAGCATGACGAGAGTTAGTAATTATTGGAAAATTATTGATTTTTTAAATATTACTTATTGAGTAGTAATATGTAGAATTGAATTTATTAAAATTGTCACGAGGGAATAATATGACAATTATGGAAATTAAGTCAGGACGCGCCTGTGTCGTGTCGGAATTACATTATTATTATAAAAAGTGAATAAATCATAAGTCACCCGTATGGTCTTTTCAAGTACGCCAATGTGTTCTGAAGGATCGAGATAGTCAAAATAATGTACCCGGGGGTTTAGTTCGGATCTCGGGGCGTTTTTAAGCCTAATTGGCATCCCGAGAGGATATTATAGGCATTTTACATTTTTGGAAAATTAAACCCACGAATTTCCTAAGGATATATCAGCCTTTAGGAGTTGTCTTCTAGGGTTAACAAACACAAAATCCAAGAACGACCATTAGAGAAGGAGTTGCAGAGCTTTCTAAGCAACTCAAGGCCAAAGACTCACCCGTTTGCACCGCCACCACCACCAAAGCGTAGATCGCGTGATGAGGAATGCAACCATACCTCTTTCGTCCACAAATCAGAAACTCAAATTCCAGGCAAGTATCTATCTTGTTTTGTTTTTAGTTAATGTCTCACCCATGTTAGTTTAGGATTATCAAGAACATGTTTTATGAAAGAAATTGATAATTTAGAGACTTTAAATCGCATGTTTAGAGAAATTAAATATTTTTGGACATACCCATCACATGTAGAGGATTACCCACGAATTAGTATGAATTTAGAAACAAGAAATCTGGGAAATAATTAGAAGAATGTATGTTTCCTCCAAAATTAGGGTTCTTGAGGATTATGTCAATTTTACCCCATTAATTCGATATCGTTGATGTATTCGAACATGTTTCACGTAGAAAATCATGTAGTAATACCAGTAGTAATGTTATTTGGGAGTTTGGGCGAAATTGATAGAGGTTTTGAGGACTTTTGATGATGAAATCCGTAGGATAGTATATGCAGAATCTGGGCGATCGATCGATCGACCTTGAATGCCGATCGATCAAACCCCTACCTTCGATCGATCGACCTCTTTTGAATTTTGAAGCTTGTTCTTTATTCTTAATGATTAACCCTGTGCCACTTTGTGGGAACCCTTAAACATATTTTATTTACCATAATGGGACTTGGGAAAGACTAGTAGGGTTGTAGGCAAGGATCGGGTGATACGATTCATACGTGATTTAACCGCGGGGTTTCGGGAATATAAATATAGTGGGAAATCGTGCGTACGTTATAGTATATCTTGTAATAATTAAGGAAGATTTAGACCAGTACAGTAGTGCGGGTACACCTACTGATTTTATATTATTTTGAGAGGATACACTTTGAGAGTTGAGAAGTACTTAAGGATTTGTTATACTTAATAGAATAAAAAGAGTGATTTACTTATACGTATATTTCGAGCGTTATATGTTACGCATGGCTAGAATAATATTATGGGTCATAGGCGCACCTAATTTAGAAATGTGAATATTTATATATATATGACTGTGTGATTGTGCATATTATATATCTGTGTAAAAATCATACCCGAGCTACTTGCTATCACGGGAGTTTTCGCGTCGGGACAGTCTTATCTCGATTGGGCCTTTATGGGGGATAACGACTTGTACCCTAGAAGATAGTATCCTTGATACAGGCTATTTGAGTGATAGTCAGATGGTCCTAAGAGACGCGAGGGTATGTGCTGACCTCTTAGTGACTTGGAACAATACTTCACCTCCATTTGTTTGTGTATTGTGTTAATACAGTTCGAGAGTGATTTCGAACTAGTATTTCCCTTAGTTTGAGTGATACGGGGACTTGATAGCAGAGTATACCAGCACCATAAATGTTATGTGGGGTGCCGTTAGTATATATATTATATGTGTGACTAATATATATACGTATATCTATATGGAAACTTTCTACTGTGCGTATAAGTACATAAGTAATGAATAAATGCTTCAACTTTATTATAAGTGTTCGGAAACTTTATAACGGTAATGAGTTTTTCTAAATAACGTAAGAAATCTTGAAGAGAATGACTTCCTAAAGTAAATATCATAACCTTGCTTTTTCCGTGATAAAACCTTATAGAGAATAAGTTAGAGAAACTTAGGAGATTTATTGTTACGGTAGGCGTGGACACTAAATGAGAGGTGAGAATTCTCAAGAGAGTGTCACATACTAACATGATTGTTGCATTAGCCGGTAAGCATTTTAAATACTTGCTAAACTATTTTTAAAACTGTTTTACACTCGGGCTCTGACTCGTTTCCTGTCTTTTTCTCTCTCTCTTGTGTGTGTGTGTGTGTATATATATATATATATATAAAGGTGCCCAGCCACTGGGGCGTCATGCTTAGATTCTCCGGAACGGACGCGCTGTAGCTTATATGGGAGTTGCAGGCCATTACTTAGACGACCTCATTATTGACTCTACTCTTATTTTAGTTTTGATTAGTTAGGGCATGTGTCGCCCGTTTCCCTATTCAGTTGAATTTCAGAGATTTATGTTCATTTATTTTCTGTATTTGGTACTCTTTGGGATGTAATTCGTGTCAGGATGATTTCATTTATGTTCATTTTAAACTTGGTATTGGTTTATCTGAATGGTTAAATTCTTGTGTGTTAATTGCGATCTTTAACATTTATACGATTCTTAAATTGTTAATTATTGAAAAGGTTTTCATAATGGAATTAAATAAAATAGAAATAAGGTTTAAATTGTTTTGACACTTAGCTTAATTATTTAGGGTGTTTAAATTGGAAATTTATTTTGCGACAGTGATGCTAAGAATGAACCAACCGTTCACCTTGATTTTTAATTTAATAAAGGACTGATCACCTGGTATTTAATTAGGCGGGGTGTCACAAACTATCGCCAAAACAACAATAAATATAAAACTACTGTTGAACGATAATATATTGTTCTTTTTCATCCATTTATCAAAAGAGGGGGGTCAAACGAAGAAAGAAATTAAAAACTTAGGAGCAAAATGCATTTTAGTCGTAGCATATAGCAATCGAAACATGTGCTTGAAATGTGCAAAAGAATACACTGTCCTTATTTTAAAGCAAACCTATATCAATTATCAGTCTTATATGAAATGATTTTTTTAGTTGTAGTATATAATAGTAATGAAGTTACTCTATACAACAATATTAAAGTTACGCTAAAACATAAAAGTAATGAAGCTGCGCACACCTATTTGATTAAGGTACTGTACGAGAAGAGGTTAACAACAGGTGTGACCGCATACAAAAAGATAGCCGCGATAAGCGCTGCAGCTGCCATGACAGTCGCGACAAGTGCAGCAACAGCTGCTTGCAATCTGGTTTTATTATAAACCTGATGGCAATCTGATTTTATTTATTTATTTAGGATATGTTTAATTCAGGCTTAATTCATCTTCGCTAAAAATCCTAAAGATTATCATACCTATGATCCTTTCCCAACTCTTCTATGGCCTCAAGGCCCTCAATCATATTCATTCGATTTAACCAATAATTTGTGTTATTATTATACCACTATGCAATTCAACTAATACACTGGTTTTGGAATCAAACTGAACTTAGGAAGCATACCACTGTAAGAAATTCAACATAGAAAAAGCAATAAAAAATGTCTAATCCCCACTAAATTCATATTATACAATCTGAATTGCAATCTGCTTGAGAAGCATGTCTCTGAAAATACATGCATACAAAATTGGTTAATGATTGCAATTCTACAAATCTAGCTGCATCATTACATAATAAGAGCAACCATATGTTAATACATGCATAAAATGTTTTATGATGCATACTGCCTTATATGCATACACTGATCTGAGAATAAGGTATGAGAAACATATGCATACACTGATGATCATTACATATGCATACACTGATCATTACATATGCATACACTGATTTGAGAAGCATATGCATACTCTGATGTTTAATGAAGTATCGAAAAAATAGTTGAAAAGAAGATGAGTAGTTCTAGTCCTATTCTTTGGGGGTTGGTAAGAACTGTTTCCAGTCGTATCACATGAAATATTTTAGACTATTGTCCCAGTTGAATCTATTTGCATTCAAGCACTACAAAAGTAAAAATCAACACACCCTATGTTTATTTATGTATGCATTATTACAAGTGTATATAACTTACCAACACGATACGAGAATTGTCCAAGAGCCTCAATAAATGGCATTGACTCAATGTCTCCTGCATCAAGAAAAATTCAATTTTAACCCCAACTAAAGCATGAAATCCCTCATTGTTCCATGTATTGCATATGGTTATTAATTTACCTATGGTACCATCCAATTCTATGACACACACATCAGGTGGAACTTCTTCCCCATCCACAGGCATGGTTGCTACACGTTCAATCCAATCTTGAATGGTAACTGTGATATGAGGGACACCTTGGCCAAAGGAAGTCAAATGTGAGGACATGAATATAAGTGATTGTACAATATGATAGATACATTTCAGGAATAGTGAAAGAACCTGAACAGTTTTTTCTAGATAATCACAATAGATCATTAATTCATAAGACAGGTTTCACCCTTACACACAGTTGTCAAAGAACCTACAGGACCACAAAGTATTGAATAAAAACATGGATAAGAGCAATATTTAAAAAGTTATCAATGTGTGATTGATACATGAAGAAGAATGAGTTTTAAACACCAAATCGGTACCACAAGGCTTCCCTTTACCATCTGAACAATCAAACTCTCCATAGAACATAGTCCATAAGTTCTCCATTTCTTTTACCCTATAAATATAAAATGCATGCATCAATATCATACAGTGATAGTAAAATGTGTGATTGTAGTTCTTGAGGAAAAATAAAATTAAAAGATGGGAACAAATGCTGAACAATAAGGCAATCAAAGGAGAAAATGAATAATGATGTACCAAAATCAGATAATGAGAAACAAGATTTAATAATGTTTAACTGGTCAGTACATATGGGAAAGCATTGAACTGAGTATAACAATAAAGGTTGATAAAGTATCAATCTATAGCAGCTTATAAAAGTAATTTGGAAAAATTATGATAGTAGGAACATTAAACTATTGCCAAAGAAGTTTTCAACCTTTTGAGAGTAGATATTTAATAAAACAATAAATGCACACCATGTGACAATGACATTGTTATGTATCTTAAATACATTGTTATTTCATGGAGTTATTACAACTCAACTAACAGTGCATAATAGTACCAAAAATTAATGGACAATGCAGACTTTGGTTAATTTTTTCCTACTACTTTTAAGTAACCATTACTTTTTCCTTGGACTAATAAATTTAATCAGAGAGTAATTCTATGCATTTTGTGACACTGTTGATTAAGACTATTATGTATCTGAATCTTATGTGTAAACAAACATCACTTAAAAATAAACCAAAATTGTACCAAAGTAAATATCCTAACTCCACAAGTCCTAACTCACTACTACCAACTAATGATAAATAGCCAAATTAGCCATTAATTATCATACAAATCGTAGATCTACTAAGGCATTCGAAGTTGAAAAGTCTTAATATCCAAAAATAATGAAAAATCATCACAGACATAAGCCTCATAAGTGTTATTCCCCCAAGAAGCAAATGAGGCGTAGAATAGTTGCACCCAATCCTCATTAGACTCATTTTTCTTCGCTAAATGGGCCTCCCTAAGATGCCGGTGGAGGATAGTGCGAATCTGTTTCTCTCTCGACTCCTAAAACCCTCAAATCACCCACAATAATTATCGAATTTTACTTTTTGGGTGCCATTTGAGTCTACACAACAAGGATAAATGCAGATACGTTAGTGTTTAGCAAGAACTAATTGAAGTTTAGGTGTAACGTGAACAAAATGGGTTAAAAATTTCATTCAGGCATTTTGTCGAACAGTTAGAGCACTTAGTTTGAAAATGTATATGGTGACGATGTTTGTATGATGTTATTGCCAAAGCTTTTAACAAACAACATACATTGAAGAACAATGTGTGTGTATACAAGAGTAAGAATGTAAATAATTTCAATATTTAGCAAAAAACATCAAAGAACAACCAAAACTACCATAAACACTAGAAACCTAGCTTTTGAGTAACACCTAAATCAAACCCAAATTGAATGTAACAGTTGGAAGTTCATATCTCATTTCAAAGTGAAACCGCTTAATTTAAACAACTAACAATCAAACAAAAAATAAAATCTCATATTATAAACACCTAATAATCCAACAAAAACTAAAATCGCATATTCTAAAAATGAGTTAATCTTCTTGAGGAAGAAGAAACAGAGGTTTGCCTAAGGAAAAAGGTGACCAGAGTTGTCTGAGGAAGAAGATGACCAGGGTTGGGGTAGGTTCGGGTTGGGAAGAAGATCTCGGGTAGGATCAGGGTGGATTATTTGGTTGCGACTGAGTTAGAGAGATAATCCTCTTTTTTTAGTTAAAATTAATAAGCTAAGTTTTTTTTTATTTAGGGTCTTGTTGTATTAACAAATTGTGCTGAAATCTGGCACGGTTTTAGACCGTGACAGATTCTAGCACTGTTTTAAATCGTGCCAGATTGAGAATAAACTGTGTCAGAATCTGGCACGATTCTGAAGTGTGCCAGATTCTCTTTGTCCAAGCGTGCCAGATTATCATTTTTGGTGTAGTGGATTACTGTTGTTGTAAAGAGAGAGAGAGAGAGAGAGAGAGAGAGAGAGAGAGAGAGAGAGAGAGAGAGTTATGTTAGGGTAAAATCGAAATGAGGGTTGTCATCGTGTTGTAATTAAAAAATTTGTTACTGTCCTATCACAGACATTGATCGTGACAGAATCGTGACAATTTTGTTATCACGGTTAGGCCTGTCAATTGAGCCGAGCAGGCCCGAAGCCCGCTTGCTCGGCCCGCTAAATTTGGGCTGAGCCTTTATTGATTTTGAGCCGAGCCGAGTTTGAGCCGAGATATTAAGCTCGAATTCAATTTGAGCCGAGCGCGAGGGAAGCACTTTCAAGCCCGAACTAGGCTCGGCCCGAAATAATATATATAAATATATATATTTATATATTTACAAAATTATTTATTTTTCATGATATGTAAAAACAAAATAATTTTTTTTAGTAAATTATTGAACTTAATATTAGAGAAATAAAAATAAGGTGGTTTAGAGACTTAAAGTTATAACTTATAACTTAATCTTATAAGCGTGTGGCACATAAGTAGGAGAGCAGGCCTGGCCAACCCATTTCATTAAGAAGATTTCATTTCCCTCTTTCTCTCTTCACTCTAATCTAGGGCAAAAATCACCCGCTGTTCGGCGCCGCATGATCAGGTATACAGTTCATTTGCGCCCTTTCTCTTCATATGTTTGTTTCCCTTTAATTTTCCCTTTCTCTTCATCACGCTTTTCGGCCGCTGTTCTCTTCATCACCCTTTTCGAGACTGAAAACTTCATTTGTTATTTCTTTATTTGTTGATCAGGTATAGGCAAAAACAGAAGTGAACTGTATACTTTAGTTATTGCTTTTCGGCCGCTGTTCTCTTCATCACCCTTTTCGGAACTGTATATCTAAGGCGAGTAATGAAGAACCCAAAATCTATGGGTTTGATTTGTTTATATTTATGGGTTTGATTTATATACAAAATCAACAGTAGGAAGAACCCAAAAATCAAACCAGTACTGGATATTTGATTTTGTGTTCTTCATAGTATTGATTTTGTTAATATAAATATGTAAAGAAGATTTTGTAAAGAATTCAAATAACCAGTACTGGTGAATTGTAAATATCCAGTAATGTTGAATTGCTAATTATTGTAAAGAAGATCTGAATGCTCGGTTTGGTTTTGCTTAGTTGAGAGAAACTTGGAGCAACTTGAGATTTGAATTGCTGAGTTGAGAGAAACTTGGAGTAATTTTAGTTTCTCATTTAATTTCAGTGCAAAAGTTAATTTCAGTGTAAATAATGAAGTTTTCAGTTTGTTTTTTTTTTAGTGTGGGAAGCTTTCAGTTCATGTTGTTCTGCTTTTTTTATTATGTTCAGTTCACGATGTCAATGTTATGTTTTTATTATGTTTTTTTATTATGTTCAGTTCATGAAGTTTTTAGTGCAGAAGTTAATCTCATGTTATGTTTTTATTATGTTCAGTTCATGATGTCAATGTCAGATGCAAATAATGAAGGTGTTGGGAATACTACTACCACGCAGTCTACCATTCCAAGTGTCCCTACCGAATCGGTTGAGAAGCAAAAAAGAGAAGTGAAAACGAGCTCTCTAGTGTGGATTCACTTCACAAAGGTTGAAATAAGCACTGGACTACAAAAATGTAAGTGTAATTATTGTAAGAAATTATTTTCTTGTCCGAGTAAGGGTGGAACAACCCATTTGCTTCGTCGCATAACAAATAGGTTGTGTCCGGTTTATAATAAAGAGAATCCTATTGGGGGGGGGGGGGGTGTGGATCACAAACATTTCTTAATTTAGAAAATGGGAAATCGGAGGAGGGTAGCAATCTTGTTCCATGGAAATTTTATCAAGAGCGCTCTAGGAGTGACTTCAACGAGCTTGTTATTTGTGCAGAATTATCTTTCAACTTCACAGGACATCCTGCTTTTCGAAAATATATTCGGGGTATATACCCGAAGTATAAGTTTCAATCAAGGAACAAGGTAAAGAGTGATTGTGTGAAACGTTACATCAATGAAAAAACAATTTTAAAGGAAATGTTGCAATCAAGTGCTTGCTCGCGAGTTTGTCTAACAACCGACACTTGGACATCTCGGCAAGACTTGCCATTTATGGCACTCACGGCTCATTTCATTGATAAAGGGTGGAGGTTACACAAGAGGATTATCAACTTTGTGATAGTTCCTATGCAAGCTACCGGAGAAAATCTTGCGGACATCATCATAAGTTGCTTACTCGATTGGAATGTCAATAAGATATGCACCATTACGATGGATAATCATACCGCCAATGATGTTATTGCTAAAAATCTAGAAGATCATTATTCATCTCGAGGTTTGTTGTTGCTTGGTGGAGCGCACATCCAAGTCCATTGTTGGGCACACGTGTTAAATTTATGTGTTCAAGATGGACAAGACGAGATTAAGGATTCCATTCGCAGGGTACGCAATGCAGTGAAATATGTTAAAGGGTCTGGTAGAAGGAAACTTGAACTAAGTAAATACGCTGATCAAGAACGTATTCCCCGAGGTAAGATATTAGTTTTAGATGTGTCCACTCGATGGAATTCAACATACTTAATGCTCGGATCTGCATTGCATTACAAGAAAGCGTATGATCATTTAAAAACACGTGACCTAAATTTTAAGAATCCACCAACTTCTGAAGATTGGGAGAAAGCTGAAATTGTTCACCAATTTTTAGACGTTTTTTTTATCGTGACAAATGTATTCTCTTCACGTAATAAGTGTACTTCTAATGTCTTCTTTCGTGAGGTTTATCGAATTCTTATGTTGTTGCGAGAGACTTCGTTGGATTTAAATTCATTGCTTGGACGTATGGCATTAAACATGCTTGTGAAATTTGAAAAATATTGGTCGGAAAAAGAACCAAACATATTACTTTCTGTCGCTCTTATCCTTGACCCGAGGTTTAATGACAAGTATTTGAAATTTTTCTACCAGAGGATATACGGTCCTTCCACCGTTGATAGTTTGATGAGCCGCATGCATAGTGTGATTCATGATTTGTTTGATGAGTACATGTCTTTATATGAAAATTCTTGTCATTTGGAAGAGATCAGTGAGAGTGAAAAAAGAAAGAATGTTATGTCCTCTAGCACATCTTCATTTTCCAAAAGGATGGATTTTATGGAAGATTTTTCTAAATTCAATGAAGAAGAATGCACATCTCGTAATAAAACAGAATTAGATGTGTACTTAGAGGAAAAGCTCCATCCAAGAAAAAATACCAATGATGATGATTTCGATATTTTACAATGGTGGAAGCACAACTCTTCCAAGTTTCCGGTCTTATCGATGATGGCGCGTGACATTCTTGCTATTCCTGTGTCATCTGTTGCTTCGGAGAGTGCATTTAGCACCGGGGGGCGTGTCCTTAGCCCATTTCGTAGTTCATTTCTTCTTTCTACTGTTGAATTATTGATTTGTGCCCAAGACTAGATTCAAAGTGCACCCGTAAAAACTGAATTTGAAGATGAAATTGACACTATATTTGCTGGTAATTTTTCATATGCTACCTATTGCAATTTTTATCTTATTTATCTTATGTAATTGGATTGTCTTTAGCTAATGTAATTATTTCTTACAATTTTCAGACTTGAACATATGTACGGCGACCGACTAGCTGTCAGATTTCAGACTTGAAAAGTGTTGCAAATGGTCGTCGAAACAGCTTTATATATCAATATCAGTGCAGAATTTTGGGTGTTGAATGCAGAATTTTGGTTGTTTAATGCTTTCAAAACAGCTTTATATATCAATATCAGTGCAGAATTTTGGGTGTTTAATGCTGTCAAAACAGCTTTATATATCAATATCAGTGCAAAATTTTGTTTTTTTAGTTTCGAAATCTATTTTTTAGTGCTGAAATGTGTTTGTAAATTGCTGAAAAGTGTGTTTAAAGTGCTGAAATTTGTTATTTAAGTGATGAAATTTGGTTTTGTAATTCTGAAATGTCAAATATTAGTGCTGATAGCTGCTCTTTTAGTGCTGTAATGTGGGTTTTTAATGCTGAAAATGTCAATAATATTGCTGAAATGTGTTTTTAAAGTGCTGAAAACTGTGTTTAAAGTGTTGGAATTTGTTATTTAAGTGCTGAATTTTGATTTTGTAATGCTGAAATGTCAAATATTGGTGTTGATATTTGTTATTTCAGTGCTAAAACGTGGGTTTGTAATGCTGAAAATGTCAATAATATTGCTGAAATGTGTTTTTAAAGTGCTGAAAAGTGTTTTTAAAATGTTGAAATTTGTTATTTAAGTGTTGAAATATGGTTTTGTAATATTGAAATGTCAAATATTAGTACTGTTATCTGTTATTTTAGTTCTGAAATGTGTTTTTTTATTGTTGAAATATAAAATTTAATTTGCTGAAATAAATAAATATGTATTTGAATATTCAATATCGGGCCGGCTCAAATTGGGCCGAAGCCCGATTTGCTTTGTGAGTCGAGCTTGAGCCAAGCACTCTTAAGCTCATTCAGGCCGAGCTTGAGCTTTAGCCAAATTAGTAAAAATAGGGCCGAGCCTGAACAACCATAAGCTCGGCTCATAGAGCCCGATTGACAGGCCTAATCACGGTCATTGGTCGTGACATGATCGTGATAATAACTTGTCACGGTCAATGATCGTGAGAATAAGCGCATATTTTATTGTCATAATTTTTTATCATGACAATGCTGGTTGGTATTAGAGTGAAAAAAAATTTAATATTGTAGTGGTCTAATTTGAATGGTGGAATGACGATGATCGAGGACTGGTCCCGCCGAGCTCAATAAATGCCGTAAGCTGGAATTGCCTTGGGTTGAGGAACCTTGCGATGATTCGATCTCTGTGCGAATTAGTTCCTATAGAAAACCCCTATGATTTATTCTTACGTGAAACCAAATTGAGCGCTAAGGAAATGGAGTTTGTGCGTATTAGACTGAAATGTCTCACTGTTTAAGTGTGGACAGTGTTTGTAAAGCTTGCGGCCTAGCTTTACTCTGGTGTGATGGCTTGTCAATCAGTTTTCAAAGTTACTCTCTAAATCATATGGATACTGTGGTAAAAAAATCAAGTGGCACGGGGTATTGTTGCTTAATAACATTTTATGGGTTCTCGAAAGTTAGTAAAAGAAGATTGTATGGAAATTTCTCAAAACGTTAGGATCGATGAACAACCTTCCATGTATTTGTATGGGTGATTTCAATGAATTATTAGGGGTTAGGGACAAAAGGGGAGGTGAAGCCCATCCTAATTGACAAATAAGCAATTTTAGAGAGGCAATGGATTCCTGCAGGTTCGGGGACTTAGGTTTTACTGGCACGAATTTACATGGAATAACGGGAAGATTGATTAAGGCTTGGATAAATTTTTGTTCAAATTTTGAGTGAGAGGTCCTTATTTAGAGTTCTCGTGTTACCTATGTGGAGCAACATGGATCCGACAATTTTTCGATCAGCATTAACATTTGGGGTCCCTGTAACGGAAACACTAAGACTCAAGAAAATTCAGAGTTATCGCTTCAGAGTATGGTGGGCCAAAGAAGATGAGTATAGTGAAGTTATTCAGATTGCATGGGAATAAAATGAGATAAGAGGTGTACAAGGGAAGTTGAAAGTTTATGAGGCTCATCTGGTGAAATGGGCTCAAAAGAAGTATGGAAGGCTAAGCAAAATTTAAAAAGAAAAAAAGAACAACCATTTCATGGTGGTGGAACCATTATAGCTCACATGAGAGTATCGTCGATTAAAAATCTGGAGAATGACATAGAGGCAGAAGATATTTATTGGAAACAACAAGAAAAGGTTGAGTGGTTGAAAGAAGGTGATAAAAATACTAAAATTTTCAATGTCAACGCAACTCAACGAAGAAAGTCCAACAAATTTATATAAGAGTCCAATTTGATTGTTTCCTTCAACAAATTTGTACTCAATAAAATAATGATTAACGAGTCCAGCTAGACAATGATTAACCCTATCTCAACATCCGCTCAGTAACGCACCATTTACTTTGTTCTACTAAAGTACCGACCACGTGATCTTGTAAAGTTTGAACTCTAGAAAAATAAAGAAATAGTTTCTACAATTTAGTCCCTAACGACACTAAGCCATGCTTAAATAACTTTTAAACATTTAAGAACACACACAAATACATTTATCTCTATTAATCTTTACAAAACCTTTCCCCTCCCCCCCCCCCCCCCCACCCCATTACTGAAGCTTCGACGAGGTAGGTGGGTGCTGCTAGCACAATTCTTTAGAAAAAAAAAATATTAAGTAAATAAGTGTTTGAAAAAATTTAATATTTTAAAATAACAATAACAATAACAATAAAGAATTTGGCATTGATGTGTACACATTAAAGATATCCACCGCCACCACCTAACCACAACTTAGTCGCTCACTTTCTTCCAAAAACATTGAGGTCAATTTGGTAACACTACCCAAACAACACCTAACTATTTAAACTCCCACCACACCACACAAATTTCCTCTCACATATACACAGGAAAAAAATGGGTTCCTCTGAGTTAATTTTCAGAGGCCACGAGACCCAACACGCCTCCGACCCATATTCCCCCAAACCACCCAAACCATGGCTCAACATGACCCGACCCATCCACTACATCCTTCACGAACAACGCCTCCTCTTCACCCTCCTAGGCATTGCTATTGCCACCCTTTGTTTCACCCTTTCCCCACCACCCCAAAATCTCATACCCCCAGATTTTCATCCGGGTCATATATCCCATATCCCCCAACGACCCGTTTACCAAAACCGGGTCGTGTCCGGGTCGGGTGGGAAAATACCATTGGGGCTGAAAAGAAAGGGGCTCCGGATAGTGGTAACGGGTGGGGCTGGGTTTGTGGGTAGTCATCTTGTGGATAGGTTGATACAAAGAGGTGACAGTGTTATTGTGGTGGATAATTTTTTTACCGGGAGGAAAGAAAATTTAATGCATCATTTTGGGAACCCAAGGTTTGAGCTTATAAGACATGATGTGGTTGAGCCCCTGCTTTTAGAGGTGGATCAGATCTACCATCTTGCTTGTCCAGCTTCTCCCGTTCATTACAAGTTTAACCCAGTCAAAACTATCATATCCTTCTTTAACATCTCTCTTTACTTTTTATGCTTTACTCTTTTTATTTTTATTTTGAGTCCTTCTAGACCGATACAATTTTGCGACACATTTAATGCGATAGAGTGACTTGCACCGGTATTGATTAATATCGCTAGTACAGACCCACATTCATAAAACAATAGCCAATGCCAGTTTAACATGTTACTGTATCACACCGTTATGTGTCGTCCTACCATTTTTGTATTATTTGTGCCTCCACATTTTCGTGAGAATGGTAATTCAAGGCGTTTCGTGCGGGTTGTCTGCAACAACACGTGATTTTTTTATGGTAGCTTATGCGTGTGTTGTCCGGTACAGTTTTATGCACACATCGATTAATTTTCCTCCTCGTCAATCATTATTTTTATAGTGTCGAAAGTCGAACTAAAAAGCAAATCGAGTCGATTCTAATTCTATCTTCGAGAGAGTCTGATAACAACGGGTCAAGAGACTTGATTAACAACACATGATTTTAGAACTTTGCAAAGTAGAACAAAAAAGAAATGTTTTTTTAGTTATTAAGTTATTATAGTTCGAGAATATATGCTTTGAACTTTTGTGAGGTTTAAAAACTCTTTTTACTTTATGGGTTTGATTTGTTATGTATGAACAAGAATTTGTTTTCCTTAATTTTGTGATTTGGGTTGTCTCACAAGACAAATGTGGTGGGTACACTGAACATGCTAGGGCTGGCAAAGAGGGTTGGTGCAAGGTTTTTGCTAACGAGCACCAGTGAGGTATATGGTGATCCTCTACAACACCCACAAGTTGAGACTTACTGGGGCAACGTCAATCCTATCGGTAATTCATTTTATTTTAATTTCCTTTTTGTTGGTTGAAATTTTCTTCCTAATAAAAGATTTTATTTAGCCCATTAATTATATTTTAATTTTTGGTATGAGTTAGGAGTTAGTATTAAAACTTAAGTGGTTTTTGTGATACCTTTGCATCCTTCATTGTCATTTTAGGGTCAAAAATCAAGAAATGAAAATATTGACAACCAAATTAATATGAAATAAACTAGGGTTAATTGTTTTTAATACGATAATCTGTTTATATTAATAACTCAATTTAATTTGAAAATGACAGGATGATACAATTAGCTCTTTTAAATTTAAAAGTACTCAAAACTTATTTAAATACAATTCGAAAGTGAGACGACTAATCCAAATTATTGCGAAATGAACTAAAAAAATTACAGTCAACAACTTTAAATTTTGACGAATAATTTTTTAAATTTATATTGACCAAAAAATATTTAGAATACAAATTTTAAAAAATAAATAATGGGTTTACCGGTAACTGGCAAATTTCGTACCAGCCGACCCTGGGTTGGTTCACGTTAGTATGAGGTAGGAGTTTAAGATAAGATGCGCTGTACATGATTCTATTTCTATAGGCACAGAAACGGGTCGTACTTTTTTGGTAGGCTTTTTTAGAGTAGGAGCCAGGTGTCGTGTTTAGAGGTGGTGGTCCTAGTGACTTCGTGACCTAGATCTGGTCGGCCAGTTTGTGGTCAACGTTTGGTCCGTGATTTGCGGGCCCAATAATCTGATGGTCCTTTCAATCGCATTTGGTAGATTTAGATTCAGAATCAACAATAAATTACTAAACTTGGACCACCAAAAGAGAAATAAAAGTAAAAGTGTGAATATTACTTGTAAAGTGAGTTTTTATGCCGAAAGTATATAGAATTGTAGTTTTTGGTCTAATGAAACGATGTAAGATTATGTGTAAATATTTGATATATAAATATTTATACAAATGGTGGGCAACTACGTAAAAGAAAATAAAGAACGTGGTTTTCTATTTCATTTTTATCACAGAGGAGTTTAGTTTGGATAATAAAGAGAAAATTATGTAAAAATATGAATCAAATATAGACTTTGTCTTTAAAAGTTATGAATAAAATATATATTTTTTTTACTTGAATATACAATAATACTTACAAGGATAACAAAAATAGGTTAATCCAGCCTAAATTTGATGCAATCCATTTTTGATGCGTTCATAATTTTCTCAACCCATAGTTTTTCTATTACTAATTGATATATTATTTTATTTAGTGAGGATTTTTTATTTTAGACCTTGGTCAATATTTTTTTTTATTGTTGCTCACATAATTTTTGTTTAGCAAGTCCTTATACGTTAGGGGTACCGTATACACAAATTAACACAAAAATATTAGAAAAATTCGTATATACATTATAAAACTCCATATACAAATTATCATTTCTCTACGTTAGGGTACCCAAAAATTTGTGTTTGACGAGATCCGCACCACATAACAATAGATGACAGGATGATAGAAGAATGATGTGACGTTCACGTAAGATTTGAAAGAGTTAATTGAAACTAAGAGTCCTTTTCCATGTTTGTTGGCTTTAAAATCTTTGTTCAGTACTAACGTCCCTTTGCCTTAAATGCATGCTCGATTTTGAATGATGTATACAATACATTACTGAAAATTATAGTCAAAGGAGTTAAAGCGTATTAATGATATATCAACAAGGAAACTCATGTGTTATTACTAAAGTGTATTAATGATGATATATCCACATTTACTAAATCGTTGTGCCCTTTTTTACAATTTTTAAATAATACTTGGTACCTTAAAAATATTTATATTTAATGTTTAATTCATAATAATTTATAATTAACTTAAATCTAAGCAATGGTAATAGAATAATTTTACATCTACTCATAATTACGATTCATTATTTTCGACACATTATTTATCGCATCGTATTTAGAAGAGATCCAACAGATGAGACACCGCATATTAGTGGGTACCTAAAAAGTGGTCCAATTGAGGGGGATATTAGTAGTTACAGAAGCTGAGATTTTGGACAGAGGGTTTGTGGTTACTGACACACAACATGGGGTTGTTGGGAACAGGTGTTCGAAGTTGCTACGACGAGGGAAAACGTACGGCCGAAACGTTGACAATGGATTATCACAGAGGTGCTGAAGTTGAGGTTTGTTAAATATTATCATAACATCAATTATTTGTTGAGTCACAATATAGTTTTCATTTGTTTATTATGGTTTTGTTTGTATATGGTGCAGGTGAGAATTGCTAGGATATTTAACACTTATGGTCCTAGGATGTGCATTGATGATGGCCGTGTCGTTAGTAATTTTGTTGCCCAGGTACCAATTCTATTTTTTTGAGATTTTTAATACATAAATTATTTAAATTATTTAGGGTTTGGTCCCTTCAACTCTTTGATATAGGCTTTATTAAAATGATTTTTAGCGATATAAAAAATGTCACAATTTTAACGTTGTCATTTTGAGCGTCAAAATACAACCAATGAAAATTATGGAGATTAAACTTATTTATAAAGAATAAAAGGTTTTTTGGGGTTAGCCCTATTTATTTATCGTAATTGAGTTTAGCCTTCGTAATTTTTATTTTTTAGGGTTTGGCCGCTGAAATAACTTTTAGCAAAGTCAAAATTGCTGATAGCAAAGTAACTGGGATATATATAATATTACTATGATGCAGGCTTTAAGGAAGGAGCCATTGACTGTTTATGGCGATGGAAAGCAAACAAGGAGTTTTCAATATGTTTCAGATTTGGTAAGTAAAATATTTAATTTATATTGACAAAGTCTGATTTCATTTTCATATTTGTCTGTTTGTTAATTTTTTATTTGATTCCTTGACTTTTGCAATTAAATAAAGCGAAGTGGGTAAGTTGATATATTTGTATTTATGTCGTTTGGACTTGTTCAACTGTTTTGCAAAATGTATGTGCCTTATAGGTGTTTATCTGTTAGGATCATGCTAGCACATTCCATTTCAAGGGCATTTGGAATAATCGAACAAGGTGTCCTTTGATATCTAGTTTAGTTCATATCTTGGAGGCTTTATTTTGATTTTTGTTGATAAATAATTAATATAATCATTAAAACTGTCATGACTGCTACCAATGTAAACAAAATCCGTATATATATACGCCCAAATTTTAGATTCGAACTCACCATTAAGGTCTGTTATTATTTTTTTTAATAATTTTTAGTTCAATATAATTTTAAGAATATTTATAAATAGATAAATTGATTGAACACTTGTGGCACTTAACATATTCTGACCGCCTTATCGGAGAAGTCACGGTAAAATACTATCGTGGTAGGGTCACGCCACCTCGGCTGTCTTAGTGGCTCATTTAATGTCAAATTGACTTTTTGTTCAATCTGAAAAAGGTGTTATATTCTTTGTTAATTATAAATATAATTAATAATACTAGGGAGGTTCAATTTTTGGACCATTTTTCTGGACTCAGTGATGTGTCGGTCACACATTAAGTGTTGTTTGTTATGAACCCCATGTGAATTACAAAATCACTCAATTTGTGCTTGACATATCACCGGATTTGAAAAAAAAAAAAAAAAAATGGGTCTCTCTAGCATTACTCAAATGTAATATGTCATAGTTTGTGGTAGGGTTTATATTGTGTGGACCTTTTTTCGCTCTTTGCATAATTGAACTAACCTTTTACATTTAAGTATGGCTAAAGACACTCTAAATGAAAGCTCTAGCACTCCAAAATGATATATACAGATACTTTTTAATGTTCTTTCACGACACTTTTAAATTCTTGAAAATAATGTTTGAAGTGCCTTAGTACCTAGGTGAAGTGAATTTATTCATGCTCTTTACATTATTGATTGAAATGTATTTAGGTGATAATTGAAAATTTACACTAAATTACAAATGGTGATGTGATATGATTTGCACTTGATTTGAAAGGTGGAGGGTCTAATGCGGTTGATGGAAGGAGAACATGTGGGGCCCTTCAATCTTGGAAATCCCGGTGAATTTACCATGCTTGAACTTGCTAAGGTATGTTATCTTCACTCGTGTAGCTAAAATGAAGAATTATTTTTCAATTTTTTTTCTTGATTGTTTTAATTTCAACCCCTCGAATTCATATCATCAAGTTTCTTAGTGAATATTTTTGGAAAGATTTCTCACCATTCTTTATCAAACATAACCTTGTGTGGAACAAAAATTGATTAGAGATAATAGATTTTAGTTCTACACTGACATAAAAACATGACACGATTAAGGGACACTATTATATGTATTGGGGAACGTGTAGTGTTTACGTAGAGTCTATAAAAAAAATCATAAATTCATCACTAAATTGGGGACACATATTTGTATCCTGAAATTATGTCTTGTTTTTGTCACTTTAGAATTCTTTTAAATTCCATATTATTTTGAGTTGTAATATTTCTTTGATATCTGGCCCACATTTGGGGTGCAGGTTGTGCAAGAAACGATAGATTCAAATGCAAAGATTGAGTTCAAGCCCAACACAGAGGATGATCCGCACAAGAGGAAGCCCGATATCACAAAAGCTAAAGATTTGTTGGGATGGGAGCCCAAGGTGCCCCTTCGCAAGGGTCTCCCTCTAATGGTCTCGGACTTTAGGCAACGCATTTTCGGTGACCACAAGGAAGGTGGTGCCACCTCGTTAGCTTAGCTTTGAAAAATGTTGAGTAATGATATCATGAGTATGCTAACGATGTTTTCATGGTGTTGTACTATATAGTGTGGGTCCCACCATGGAAGCTTTGTTGGTGAATGTGTTAATGCGTACAGTTTTATCCAATTATTATTGAGTAAAACATTAGCGGCACTAGAAAATGAGAGAGGCCCGCTCGAGATAGTTTTGAGCTCTCTTTCACCATTAATTTTCTTTATTTCTATTTTCATCCCTCTACTTTCATGATTTTCGTAAATAGTAGAAAATTTGCATATACGAACTTCTTTACATATATTTTTTCTTTTTTATTGTATGCAATTAGCTTTTGGAGACATCAAGCACTAAATTTCCATTTTCCATTACTTTGAGTCGTGCTTAGTCTCTCTTCGTTTGTTTTTATTCGATCTAGTTTTGAGATATTCTTTTTGGACCCAGCTAGCATCATTGGTTTTTTATAAAGTCGAAGCGAAGCAATCTAAAATGATTATATTCATCCTTAGTCGGCTTGATTTGATTTGTCAATTGTCTTACATTAATCCAGACTCGTTTAAAATATATCTTATTTATGATATGGGAATGGTATGTACATTTTTAACGATAAAATTTTATTAAGAATTGTAATTGATTCAACACTCTACACATTCCCATATTATTTTTTGAGGTGTAAATGCCTTGTAAAAGGATAGAGTGATCCGGTTATATGAAGAGATCGTAAATTATGTCCACACGTTAAAGTCAAATTCTATTTAGTCAAAATTTAGGTGAATCTAAACATGCAAGATATTAAAACCTAATCAAAACAAACAATTCGCAAGCTACAAATCAGATGGCAGGATATGAGAAAAAATTCCTTGCCCATAAAATCTATATTTTAGTACTATTATAACTAGGTATAATAAAAATGACACAGACAAATTTATAAAACTTTTATGACACTAAGTGATGCAGTTGTGTCTTCAATCCTTATTGTGAACACACAGTGACGCAAATCCAAGAATGCTCCATACTAAAATCACCGATCAACATCAAGAAGTAATATTCCTATCTTCAGTAGCAACGAATCAACTCCACAAGGTTATGGACGCTAGATTTTTTCTTCCAGCGTTGATAAAATGCTCAGCAAATCATCTAAGGGGTTTGGATTTGTAAAAACAAAGTGTTTAAACAAACTAGGGTTTGGAGATCTTTTGGATATGTATGAAAAATAATTTTTGCCAAAATGTTTAAGAAAAAAATGATCCCAAGACCCCTTTATAATGAAAACACGATTTTCGAAATGACACAAATTTTGAGGAAACTCGTTCGAACGAAAATATGGCTTCGTTCGAACAAAAATGCTAATTCGTTTGAACCAAAATAAAACTCGTTCGAATGAACAACCAATCTCGTTCGAACCAACTTTGAACGAGGTTCAAACGATAACAGAAGAATGTTGTTTGATGTTCGTTTCAACGAACTATCGATTTTGTTCGAAAGAAGATTTAAAGTCATTTGAATGACTTAAATAATAAAAATATTTTTCTTTGAAAATTATTTGAAAATGACTCCTCAAACATTTTATAAAAACAACCCTTGAATAAAATATTTACACATAATCAAAACCATATACATTTTCTGATGATTGAAGTGACGATCTCAACTCTCCTCACTTAAAGCTCTTGAGAATGTATATGCTGATGAAGGTGTAACGAAATTTCCAAACTTAAAAAACGTGACGAACAATTATAAATATTTGCTCTTACAAATCTCCCTATTTTTTTATTCTGGTACAAAACACAAAAAAAAAAAACCCCCTAAGACAAGTTCAACTAATCTCCCTCCCAAATCCGAAAAAAGACACTTGTGACATTGTCTTCAACGAAAAGAAGTTCATCGTGTAGTCCATAAAATCGTTAAGATGGAAAAGACCTACACACATGTAGCAAAAGAAATACCGTGATGCATAGAGTTTAAAGAAAATGGAAAAACTCCCCCTCAATATGTTCTCCCCCTTTGTCCGTAATAGGCAAAGGATTAGAAGCTAATCTTGAAAGTTATCATCACAAGAATCCAAATATAAAATACCATCATAAAGAATAAACAATGAAGTATATGTGATGAAATTTCAACAAACCAACCAACCATTTATATATATATATATACAAATACAAATAATCATACCATAAAGTAGCATGAAAATATTTGAATCATGGAAATGGAATGAAATTATGTGAACTTAAAGCATGGAAAATTCATAATAGACATACGTACAGAAGGTTCATGAAGTTAAAGAGACACTCCTAAAGAAAAAACTCAAATCAACCTTACATGAAAAATGAAGAACTAGTGAAATTGACTCAACTCATACAAAAAGTACTGAATTTCAATGCTTCTCAAATCAATAACATCAAACTATTTAATATTTTTAAAAGAATTTTATTGTGTAACCCATTGATTTTTAACTTACAACACCCTCGAAATCTCACATTTAAAGCATAAACTCTTAATTTTTTAAAGAATCATATTGCTATTGTGAATGAAGAATTAATGAGACAAAAAAATAGCCTTGGCACTTTCGTTTGTTTGTGCCAAAATAATCTTTTAGGCTCTTGCTAATAGTGGAGTTTAATGTAAAGAAGACTGCTTCTTTTGTAGCCCCTTTCCATTACATAAACATAAATAAATTTTGTAGAAAAAATTCAGGCAATGGTTTTTACATACACAATTAGTTCCTACTACACTTGGTTCATTATTAAGCATGATTGGGATGAGCACATCTTATTCTACATATAACAAACAATCACAATATTCAAAAATTCGTGCAGGTATGCAATAAAGGCGAGATAATGAGTCTAGCATCAAGAAAGTAATCAATAATGAACAATGCAATACTAAACATGCATAATTAAGCACACAAACAAAATGAAAGCAAGTTTCAAAACATCATGAGTAAGTTACATGAATGGATGGAATACAATTATGATTCGAACATCTTAAATACACATCTATATATAGTGTAAAACAAAATGTACCAAATATTTTTGAAAATTTGAAACTGTTTTATCAAAAATAAAATCTTTTTGAGTTTTTTTAAAAACTTTTTTCTAAAAAATATAAAAATCTTTTTTTAATTTAAAAAAATATACACATAAGAATACAATCTTATAATAGGAAAAATAATAGAAATAATAAAATCACCCTTGACTAAAAAAATACACAAACTCAATCAATGGTGAAAAAATACCCAAAGACATACTAAGATCCTCAAATTTAAGTTTATCTAAAGGTTTAGTGAAAATATCAGCCAATTAGTGTTTGATACTCATGAAGCTCAAGGAAATGATCATCTCCTCAACAAGGTCACGAATAAAGAGAAAAATACAAAAAAACCTTCATAATTATGCCAAGAAGTATTAGAAGCTTAAATGAAGTGGAGGAATGCTCGGAGCAGGTGTCCATGGAATCCTTTAAGATTGGTCTGTCGACCACATCATTACTGCACCAGTCCCTGACTAAGAAAGAAGCCAACACCATTGACGACCTTATGTATCGTATTGAGAAATATGCAATAGTTGAAGACGTGGTTCACTCTAATGAACGGGACAACGGTCGAGCAAAGAAAACTAAAGGAGGAGATAAGAGTGAAACTCCAAAGAAAGGGAACAAGAACGAGGGTAAGAATGGCTCTAAGAATGGGAATAAGGAGGATCCTTTAAAGGTATTTCAGTCTGTTAACACAGTCATCAAACAAGCTATATACAAGATCTTGAGCAAGATCAAATACCAACCGTTCATCAAGTGGCCTAAGAAGATGGGTGGTGACCCAACGAAAAGGAATAACGCACTGAGATGCACATTCTATAAGGAGGGCGACCACATGACCGATAATTGTAAGGCTCTGAAGTCATACTTAGAGGAGTTGGCCCAAGCTGGGCATCATAATACATACATAGAAAAGAATGTAGACAAGGTCACAGATAATGTCGACCAAAACTCGGACAACGTCCTTGATGACGATATGGGATAGGAGTTCGCAGTGATCGATGGGACATCAGTTTTAAATCGGATACAAGGGAATGTTATTCAGATGGAGATGAAAAAGGTTACTGTTATTATGGAGGCATTTCAGATTGACCCTGTTAAGAGCTAAGTTGGCAAGCGCCGTCGACTAGAGGACGTCAAATTCATTAAACACATTATCTTCACTTAAGAAGATTTGGTCGAAGTGAGGATCCCACATCACGACGCACTGGTAATAACCCTCAGAATTACAAATTAGGATATGGATAAACTGCTCGTGGCTCAGGGAAGTTCGTCAGAAGTGATGTACCTACAGCTGTTCCACAAGCTGAAGCTTAACCTAGCCGACCTCAATAAGGCCATAATTATATTATTCGGCTTCGCAGGGAGAATACCAATGCCATTGGGAAAGATAGAATGGCTAGTCAGAGTAAGAACCATCTCAAAGTTGATTGAGTTCTTAGTGGTGGACATAGAGTCCCCATATCATGTCATTATAGGCAGAGGCTGGCTGCATGCCATGAGGGTGATACCATCTACCTACCACCCAAAGTTGAAGTGTTTCATTACGACCATATACCCTAGGAAGGATAAGAAAAAGGAACTAAAGCATGCTTAGGAGGAAGTTCAGGAGGGGGCTACACCATCTAAATAATAATTACGGTACGGCAGACTAGGGGTGGAGGAGACCAGGGTACACCCCGCTAACATGGTCATTAAAAACACGGAGGAAGTTGAAGCTGATGACAACTTGTCAGAGAGATTTTTTTATCAGAATCACGCTCGCCGATCACAAAAAGAAATAATAGATTACCTTCTTGAGAAACAATATAGATGTTTTTTTCTTGGGAACCATATGATCTACCCAAGATTGATCCTAAGGTATCCTGCCATCATCTGCATATTGACTCGACCTTCAAGCTGATCACTTAAAAAGCTCACTGAATAGACCCCGAGAAGGCTAGACGGCGGAGAACAAAGTGGGGAAGTTTATGAATGCAAGATCCATTAGGGAAGTTCTGTCCCCCAAGTGGTTATCCAACCTAGTAGTGGTACGAAAGAGCAGTGGAAGTTGGAGGGTCTATATTAACTTCACAGATCTCAACAGAGAATATCCCAAAGATAGCTTCCCATTGCTTAAAATCGATCAGTTAGTTGACTCTACGGCAACACATGAAAGGATGAGTTTTCTGGACGCCTATTCGAGGTACCGTAAAATTCCATTGTTCATCCCCGACCAGGACAAATTGTCTTTTATAACCCCTATTAGCTTTATACTATTACAAGGTTATGCCGTTTGACCTAAAGAACGGAGGTGCGACTTATCAGAGGTTAGTCACGAAGATGTTAAAAAAATAGATGGAAAACACAATGGGGGTCTACATCGATGACATGTTAGTCAAAAGAAAGAATAAAGGAGACCACCTCACGAACTTAGACACAACCTTTCAGATCCTCAGGATATACCGAATGAAACTTAATGCAAGTAAATGTTCATTCTATGTCCAATCAGGAAAGTTTCTAGGCTAGTTGGTCAGTAAAAGAGGAATTGAGGCAAATATAGATCAGATCGATGCAATAACCAAGGTACAACCTCCACAAATATTATGAGATATTCAAAAGCATACAAGTTTTCTCGCGATGCTCAATCATTTCATCTCCAAGTCTTCAGAACGCTGTCCCCCATTCTTCCATCTCCTGAAAAAGGGCAAATGCCTCATATGGAATTATTATTGTTCAAAAGCTTTGGAGGATATCAAATCCTACCTTAACAAACTGCCTCTACTGGTGATTCTAGAAGATTCAGATGTAATACCCCGTACTTTTGGCTATATTTATTTTTGGGATTAATTAATTAAATGCGTATTAATTGGAAATTAATCCGGGTAAAATACTAGCGAGATGTGAGTTGGTATTTAACTATATTGTGCATATATGATGTTATATGAATATTGAATTATGCAAAATTTGTCGTGAGATTTATATACGGCAAATTGGGAATTTTGTTGAGACGCGTGTGACCGCCGCGTCATGGTGTATTATTTTTAATTATAAAAGTGATTTTTATTTCTATTATCCGTATGGTCGTTTTGAGTGCGCCAACGCGTCCGGAAGGATCGAGATAGTCAGAAAACACTAGCCGGGGGTGTAGGTTGGGTCCCGGGGTATTTTTAGGCCATACCGACAACTTAAAGGGTATTTTGGTAATTTTGTATTTTGAGGAATTAAAAGTGACGAAAATTAGGAGTCTTAATCTGATGTGGATTTAACCCACTAAACCCACTAACCAACCCATATTAACCCATTAAGCTACGGAGGTTATCATTTAGGTTTCTAACTTTCCCAAAGAAAACCCTAGCCACCATAGCCACCTTTGGAGAAGGAAGCTTAGAGAGGGAAAGAAAGAGAAGGAATTCTGCAGAAACCTTTACAGAAATCAACACCAAATTCAGAGACAATCAAGGCAAGTATTTTAATTATATTTAAATTCGTAGAATGTTCCTTCCATGTTAGAAAATTGAAGAATATCTATTGTTCTTGAAAGATAATGAAAACCCATGTATTTTGAAACTTAGAACTTGAAATATTGAGGAGAATTTGCATGTAGAATGATAGGTAGTTGTTCATACTGATGATATTTATGATTGGATGAAATTTAAAACGGATTTAAATTGGGTAAATTCATGATTTCAAATTTTAGGGTTTGTGTTCTTGAAATATTGGGGGAAAGTGATGAGATTTGATGGTTTAATGATGATTGGGAAGAATTAACTCCGTAAATTACATTAGTTTATAACCTTGATATGTTTAGGATTGATTAGAGACCTTAAAGTATTGTTGGGACTTAGTTTAGAAGAGATTTGAGGAGTATAAATGGTGAAAAACGAAATTTAGAGAAATCTGGGACGAAACTGGCAGGTCGTTAGAAGCCCCTGCCCAGGTCGTTCGAACGAACTCGTTCGAATGAGCTTCTAACGAATTGACCAGTCGCTTCTAACGAAAGGGAACTTCGTTCGATAATCTCGTTCGAACGAGATATCGTTAGAAGGTACAGTTCGTTCGAACGAACTGGAATCTCGTTCGAACAGTCTCGTTCGAACGAGACTTCTAACGAGTTGACAGAGGAATCTCGTTCGAACAGTCTCGTTCGAACGAGACTTCTAACGAGTTGACAGTCTGGACCTTTTTAGACTGTTTTGATTTTTGGAGTCCCGTAAACTTGTTCGAGGATATAGATAACCTTCCAATGATGATGTAATGATAGAATTGGGACTTTTGGGTATTTATGAGAAGGAAATTATATACGAGAGTTATATTAAATGGACGGTTTGGGTTGAGACGTGAGTGTCTACTACGACGTGAGAATAAATTATGGCGCGTATGATTATAAACCGGAATAGTATAAATTACGATAATTATAAGTTAGTACGAGAATGCGATATGTACTACGATTAAACTACGGGATTACTAAGATGTGTGTTTACTTAGTATTGGTATATGAATTGTGTGTATGACACACCTACCATACTTGCTATCACGGGAGGTTGCGTTCGCTTAGGGCCCTCTAATCCTTGTGTTGCCCGGATTTAGACTGGTTACCTTGATGAACATAGGTCATAGAAAGACTTATTGGGATATTAATAAGTCCGCTGATCGTGGGAGCGTAGGTATGTGCGTGACCCATGTGATGTGACTGTGTTCGCCTCCATTATTTATGATGTTGTTATCTTTGAACTATTCCTGAGAGATTCGGAATATGTGATCCTTATGTACGTGATGTACCGGGATGGATAGCAGAGTATGTGTGCACCACAGCTTAGTTCTCGGGGTGCTTGTATTGTATATTTATGATGTGAATAATATACACTTAATTAATGGGAACCTTCATGTTAATGTTGTGAATATAAGTACGGTATTGTTTTGAGAAATATAACGAGTTAACTGATAGTGATATATATTGCATATTGAGCATCTGAGTTTACGTTAAACCCCTACTTAATTACGAGCGTTATAATGTTAATAGAACCGAGTAATAAGGGTAGGACCTATGACAGTCTAGCTAGATATGATGTCACTTAGCTAGTGGTTTGTGTCGTTGTAGATGGGTACTTACGTTAGGAGTGCACAGTTAGACGAGAGGTGAGAATATCATGTGAGTGCACGTCCTAACATGTACTTTGCATTTAATGTTTTAAATGTTTTTAAAGCACTTGCAGGTTTTTAAAATATAACTTCACATTCGGGCTCTGACCCGTTTGCTTTTCAAATCTATTTTTCTTTGTAAAACCATTTTAGGTGCCCAGCCACAAGGACACCATGCATAGGATACTCATTCAGGTGACGAGCTGTAGCTGTTTGTGGAAGCTACAGGGATTTGCTTGTAGACGCTTCTATCACTTGGATTCCAGATTCATTATCTATCAGTTGTAGGGCATGTTGCCCATTTCTATTAGAGTTACATTTCCATTACAGTTTTCAGACTTTGGCATGTATTGATTTAGTATTCAGTTTACTTATCAGTTGTGGGATTTGTAGTGAGGAGTTTTTCCTCCAGACTTTATTTACTTTATGTGATGGTTATTCTATTTACTTCTTTATGGTGAATGGTGTTATTATTCTTTATTACACTTGTTGCATGTTAATCAGACTTTAATTAAAATTTGGCACTTACTTTTTAAATACTAGGTGGTTAGTAATCGTTAAAATGATTTCGACAGTGATGCTATTAACTGGACCAACTTGGCATTTTGAATTAATTTAATAAAGGAGTAGCTACCCGGTATTTAATTAGTCGGGGTGTCACATCAGACCCATTGTATCTCTACCTCGTAGTATTAGACCATGCTGTACCAAAAATGTATTTTATAATTGCAGCATAATTATTAATTCTAAACAAATGTACTTTATAATTGACCAAAAGCAATCGGCAGTACCAAAAATAATATAAAAATATGCATCAGGTACTGAAACTGTAGAAACCAAAATCTTAAAAGGTCGCTCGAATGAGAAAGCCTTGTCATTCAAACGACATAGGCTTGTTGCTTGGAGTGCTTCACGCAACATCAATATGTCGCTCGAACGAGAGACACTAAAACTCACAGCCAGTGCTGAAATAAGGTTTCGCCCAGTGAAAGAATTTCCTGAAAAAGTTAATTGGAAGGATCTGAAAATAGCAAAATAATAGCAAAACAAATAAAATAATGTGAATTACATGCTAATATAATACCAATGTGATCAAACATGAACATGGAATGTATGGGTGTGAACTACAACCAATGAATCACAATTCCAACACATCAAAATGATCAAAAAGCTCTAATTGATAGTAATAAATCTTCAAACTTCATTTTAGCCATATGTCACATTAAAGTGTGATCTTAATGAACTTAACAAATATCATGCACACAAATTCAGAATTTTGACGGTTCTACAAACAATAGCGCCATGCCATAATTTTTTAACGTTAGGATCCGTGGTGCATACCCATTTAAATTTTCTCCAACCAAACTTCCTCATATATATTTATTTTTTCAAGTTCTTTTGAGTTTTCTATCATTCTCAACTTAGATAAAATCCCATTGGCCCTATTTTTGGCATTTGTTTCTTTTTATTACCTTGATTTTCTTTTGGGCTGTTTTAAACGGTGGCTTTCACGACGAGTCAATTTTGCACTCTCGCAGCCCTTTCACTCATCATTTTGACAATTTCAATCCTCATGGTAAATGGTTCTTACGTGCACACCTCCTCCTTAAGTTTACTTATGCATAGATGAAAAAATTGAGATAAGAAGTTAAACATTCATATAAACTCGTGCACGTGTGCAAAGATGGCATATAAACAAAGTGAACTCATAATGCATATCAATTTCGAAACTACCCCATAATACAATAGTTAAGAACATTCTAATCATCAATAGCGTATGACAAATAGGGCAACACAATCATCCGTTAAATCTAGCATGGGAAGAATCAAGTGCAACCAAATGAGAACCATGAAGTTTTAGTCCTAAAGCCTCTACATATGATTTCCTAACCCAAGTAAATATACCATGACATATGGGGGTTTTCGAAACCGACACGACTTTATTCCTAAATTTCCTAGGAGCACTCTTAAGGTCATATTAAAAATGCCTACAGTGACCTTTCCTATCGCAAGGTGTGTAAGTGTAAAGACGGCAAAAATGGTTACCAAAATATCGACCTCTCCTCACATTCTTAGTGGGATCTCTCACACGATTATTGGATTTTGGAATGGGAACAAGGTGATCATCATGGCCTATACCAAACCTATCTCTCTTGACTTGGACGGTGCTTAACATCATATCTAATTTCTTCGACCTAGATTACAAGTCAACTTTTCCTCTAACTCATAAATCCTAAACTCAAGAATATGCTTAGAATCCTTAAACTCTAGCACCTCCTTTTTTAACGCCTCCATCAAACCACAAAGGCTATCTCTCTCTTTCTCAATGTACTCTAGCTTATCCCTAAGCTTCTTCTCCCGTGCCCTAATATCCTCATTCAATGCATCATTATTCTCTATGGCACGCTCATTCAACCTAGCTTGTAATTTTGAGTTTTGCCTTTTTAACCTTTACCGTTTCTTTGTACAATTACCTAAAGGTAACTTGTAACTCTCCTACATCGATCTCCTCCTAACTCTCTTCATCCTCAGTCACTTGGGATCTACACTCATCCGCCTTGGAAGTGTCATGCACATGAGAATCTTCATGGGAATATTTATCGTCATCGCTCACATGACATGCCATGAATGCAACAAAGTTTCTCTCAATAGGAGAACTTTCTCTCTCTTTCGGTTCACTATCACTTAAGGTGGCATTATATGCTATCAGCTTCTTGCCCTCCTTCTTAAGTCTAGTGGTACACTCAAAAACCTTGTGACCATACCCCTCACACCTAAAACACCTATCCGACTCATCCCTCTTAACTTTCTCACTCTTATCCTTAGGGGCGGAATCTACCTTGTTGTTCTTGAATTTCTCAAATCTTTTGGTATCTTTCAATTTCTTTTGTAATTTAAGAATTTTTTGAACTTATTTGCAACAAGGTGACATCCTCAAAATTGGAATCGAAATCATCATCCAAAACTTTAGTATCCTCCTTTCAGGCTTTCAAAGCAATGCCCTTTTCTTTCTTTGGCTCTTGCTTGGAGGTAAACATATCGAGTTCATAGGTTTGTAGGTCACCTACAATCTCTTTAAGTATCATAGCTCAAGCATACCTAGGGAGTTCAAAATGGGCACTTTAGCATAAAATCTTTTAGGCAACGACCTTAAGATTTTTTTTATGACACGGTTTTTGGGTATTTTCTCTCCTAAGTTAAACGACGAGTTGACAATGTTGCACAGTCTAGTGTAAAAATCATCAAATGTGTCACTCTCTAACATCTTAATTGTCTCAAATTGTGTGGTGAATTTTTTTAACTTGAACGCCCTAACCATTCTCGTGCCATCATGAGTGAGTGGAAGTATATCCCAAGCCTTTTTTGATGTTTCACAAGTCATGATTCTATTATAATTTCCAGGTGTGACATGTGAGGAAATAACGTGCATACCCTTAGAGTTATAAAGTACAAGTCTATGTTCAGCCTCGATCCATGACTCAACGAGTTTCAAACTAGTGGCCTCACCCTTTCTTGTAATTGGTGGTGTCCAACCCTTTTCAACCGCTAACCACGCATGCTCATCAATGGATTTCAAATAACTTCTCATTAGCATTTTTCAATAAGCATGGTTAGTGGTATAAAACAATAGGAGTACGAAAATTGACATAATTTCCAAAATTCATCCTTAAAAGAAAAAAGGGATCACTACAAAAAAATATGTTTCTAGCTCTGATACCAATTTGTAGGCCCCTTTATTTTTCAAATCAACTTTTCTTTAAGGATAATGAAACAACTTTCTCTTTTGGAAAACCTTTTCCAAACTTTTATATGCAACAAATTATGAACCAATTTTAACTCAAACCAAATTATATCTCGATTAATCCTAAACATTCATCTAATGATTAAAGCAAGTAAAGTAAGAAAAATAATGCTCAAAACGCCGGATGTAAGAGGAAACCACAAAGGGAAAAAATATTGGACGTTCCAAGCCAGACAATCACTATGAATGTGGAATTATAAGGAACATGCACAAGTCTTACTTAATGACTCGATCCCCACGAGACTTTACGTTTTTCTGATCTTCAACCACTCCTCCACAGTGCCCACGTGAATCCTTCCACAATACCTATCTACTGCAGTCGCCTCCACGAATGCCTCAGTGTCCACCGATGCACCTTGGAAAGTCTACGAAACCGAAACACGAACTCCTTCGCTTCTTCTTCATAAAACCCAACGATGTTTTTCAAAGTGTAGAATAGACTTCAACAGGTGAAAAAAAGATCACTATTGCAAATGATAATTAAATCTCGGATCTTTGAAACTCTAAGGATATTTTTAGACTTAAAAAAACCTTAGAAAACATGTACAGAATACGTATTGGTCGTATACTATTTTTCCAGATTGCACACTTACTAAATTCTGAGGAAAACATGCCTTAAATAATTTTCTTCAGGTGGCGCATCGTTCGAATGACTTAGAGTGTCGCTTGAACGAGATATCCATGTCGTTTAAATGACAATGGAATATCGTTTGAATGACAATTAATGTCATTTGAACCAGAAACAATAGAGTTTGCATTTTATACAACTCTAATCCATCCTTATCTCAGAATAAAACGAACTGTAAACATTTTCAAACACTTTAAAAACATTTTAAAAATGTTTCTTTAAAAAAATAAAACTCTCCAACATTTTGAAATAAATTCCGAGTCCCATTAATACCTGAGTGATCTTGGAATGCAATTTGATTGAAGACGAATGCACCATAAATCGGCATGATAAATCTTTGAAGCTTTGTCGCAATGTCTTCAATAAACTTTAATACGTCATAGTCTGTGTGGGATCGTGACAATTAAAATCTACCTATGACACACGTGTTTTGTTCCAAGAATAAGTCAAAAACATATAAGGGATTCCATTGGAAATTTTGTCCATAAAAGACTATCCACGACGCGGAACCTCCCGTGATAGCAAGTAGCCTAGGTATGCTTACACATGAATATTCACACAATAGGTATTCACGTAACCTATATACATATAATTTCAGTATAGGCATACACATACCCAATAATACATCCATACGTAGTCTTCATAACCCCCAAATATTCTTCGTATCATTACTTTACCATTATACTTCTCATCGTATAATCCCGAGCGTTTTCCAATACTCGAAAGGTCACCAATTGTCCCTTTATTAAAAACCATGTGCGATACTAATTCGAATAGATTCGCAAATTCCAATCACAAACTTATTTAATTAGAGTCAATTTATGAATCAAATTAATTCAGCCCTCAAAATTAACTTGCTACATGCGTGCATGTGTCAAACTAACAAAAATAAAATATGAGACACAAAGTTCAAGAAAAATCCCCTCAGGGGAAAACCTTTTTATTTCACTATAATTATAAATCGCAACTTACACGGTTATAATTAAATACAGTTTGACACACGAATACCCGCTGGCATCGGTCGACATCGTCAATAATGAATTACGCGCAGCAATCCATAAGAACCGCAATCTTATCATAAACAAAGATCCACACGCAGCGAACCTCAATGACACGCAACCATATGATGCATAAATCTTCTCCCAAAAGTTTGAACACCAGAAAAGTGTGTTCTCAAACTCCAAAACAATTCACATGAACAATTGAGACTTTTGTAAATTGAAAATAAAAGAGATTAAACTCTAAAAGAAGAGGCCAAAAGTTTTTGGTGATTTCACACTGTTTGCAGAATGTAAAAATGTACAGACTTCTTAAGAAAAATGAAGTTGAAGATACGATGTCATTCGAACGAGATGATTAAAATAATATTTTTTTTCATTTATCCTTTCACTAAATGCTTCGCCTCAAACACTCCGAAAAATATAAATTTTGACGATAAACATTTAAAGCTCCGCTCCAACACTTCGAAAATATTTTATGAACATTATCCTAATATCCTAAATGAATTATTAAGAAATTAAAAACACAACTTTACCAAATTCATTTCGCGGAGGTTTGATTGTTGATGAAGCTTGACATTCGGACCTTCTTGTTGCGTATTTGATCTTGAACATCTTTGACGGTTGTAGCAGTATACGACATATTTAATTGTGAAGGGTTATGCCCTTACAAATATTCCCCTACGTCTATGCCGGTACAAAATAAAAAATATCCGAATTATCAATCTAAAAATATGACCTATATAAATCTACCCTCCAATAAACTCAAAAATGAAAAGATAAACTGTCTTCAATAATCAAATCTTCAAAACTTAAAGCTTTTCTCATCAGGATGTGTAATATAATGATCTTCAATTGTATCTACACACATGAGACAAAGCAAATACCTCATGACGTATCAAGTTTGAACTGATATAAGCGTAAACAAGAAATCATAATCAATTCTCCCCCATACTTAAACTCCCCCTTAAGTCATAATTCGTTCTCCCCCTTTTGATTTGTCCGAAATAGACAAGAAAAAGAATAAATCTAATAAATCAAATTGGGGTGTCACGATAAACAAGGCAGATAAACTATTTTTGATTTTTCAGATCGATTTTTCATACAAAAGTGCAAAAAAATGATGTTACAAAAATCACACACCATAAATTTACACTAAGACAACCAAATCATGGAAATGAAATGAATGGGTGTGAACAAATTCGATAGGAAAATCGACTCAATCATGTCATGTGTGCACGATTCATAAGTGTACTCCTAATGAATGAACATCAAAATAGTCCTTAAGTGTAAAAGTGTTGAATTTAGGTGACATCTTCTTAATCATATCAACAAATCAAAGTATAAATAATTCCACACCAATAACGTCCAAAACTTATATAATGCTTTTTCATGACTTTCAATGACGTGCAAATCGTTTTAAATTCCATCCAAACTCCCTCATTAAAAGATAATGCTTTTTATTTTTCTTATGAGGTGATGAAACTAAAATCTATTGGCCCTCTTTGGCATATTTTTCTTTTTATTGCCCTTCAATTTCTTCGGGCTCTTTTAAACCTCATTAGACCCCGAATAATTTTAAATTCCTCATTGTTTTAAGTCCATTTAAATGGTGGCTTTTTCGCAAAGAAAAAAAGGAAATACATTTCGCAGTCCTTTTCCGTTTTCAAAATAAATCACACAAACTCACAAACGGTATACAGCATGCACTACGTTTTGTTTTCAAGTTTTATCTCATTTGGTTCGTTGTATAGACATAATTGATATGGAAACACCCAACCAACATGTGATAGACAAGGACAAAAGTCAAACAAATTCGTGCATGTGTGTAATAAAGGAGAAATGAGTCAAACATGTAGGTAACAACACTATACATCATCTCAAAGACTCCCAACTTTGTAAAGCACATGAATGACACAACATATTGTCTTAAAACACTATCAAATAGTCACATGGATATGGAATTAAATTATGACTCGGCCATCCTAAGTGATCATTCATATACGGTGTAAATAAAAAGCAAAATTCTTTTTGAATTTTTGAATTTTTTTTATCAAAACAAATGTAAATATTTTTGTATTTTTCAAAAACTATTGAGAATCAATGCAGTAGTACAAAATAATATAACAATATGAACTAGAGGACTGTAAATAGAAGAGATAAAATCTCCAGGGTTCGCTCGACCGAAGCGCCATGTCGCTCGAACGATAAGGGCTTCTCGCGAGAAGTAGCTTCGCGCGACGTCAGAAGTCGCTCGAACGAAAACTCATCCCGCTCGAACGAAAACAAATAAATTTTGATAGATTACCCAAAATGTGATGCACTTATGACTAGTGGAAAATTTTCGTGAAAATAGTTCTAGGAAAGGGCAAACAGATCCAAAACAATGCTAAAACAGTAGCAAAATTAAGATAAATATATTAAAATGGAAAATATAAATACAAAACGATACATACTAGCAATAGGCAAAAATGACATCATGTAAAACATCCTATGCTAGGAAATTAGTCTAGACCTCATCCAGTTGGTGCGGTGGAGTTTTCCAAAGATGGTGACATCTTTTGAAATAACTCCATCAGATCCTGTGAAGTCTTGACTAAAATTTTTACTTTCCCCCGAATATGTACAAACTCTCTATAATTATGTGCAAGCAAAGTATCATGAGTGGGTGCATGTGTGCGAATATGTTAGAAGTAAGGCGTGACATATAACCCAATTTAAAGCAAAACTCCCTATGATGTCCTCTCTTTTTGCAATGGGAGAAAACTTACATTGGCCTAGGTACACCTCTCTCAAAACGTCTCTTACACCCTCTCCTAGAAGGTACGGGACTCCTAGTTGGGGCGGGTCGAGAGCCTTGTGAATCTATCACTAAAGTAGGAACTGACTCGATTGCAATAAAAGAAGTGGATGCACCGTCATGACTTATTCCTATACTGTCACCACTACCCAAAATGGGATTAAAAACCATCTTTTCAACCTTCTTAGCATTCTCTAAAGGGAATTTCGCGTCCAGGGCGTGCTTAAGATCTTTCTCTAATTGTGACACGCGAGCTGAAAGCTCAGTCTTTTCCCTATTCACGACGATCAACTGCTCACTCAAACTAATCTTCATCTTCTCAAGTTGACTCGTCGTAGCATCAAAACCTCTCAAACTCTCTCTCTCTCCAAATATCTCACCTTAAGACCTAACTCCTTATTCAATTTCTTAGTCCTTAGCTAACTTAAGAACAATGTTGCTTAGATCACTGAAGTTGATTCTTCTGAGGCGCCTTGGAAGATGAGCTCATGCTCTCCTTATAAAGGGAATGGGCATTTTCGATCGACATTATCCTTGTCCTACCTATCGATAGGTATCCCTAGACACACTGTCAATAGGAAGGTCTAAAGGCCTGCCAATTGGCAGTCTTGTGCAGATTTTCCAGAAATGGTCGTAAAATGCAATCCGTAAGTCCAAATCGTGCATGGGACACGTTGTTAGAAAGGTAATTAACAGACCTTTAAAAATCCTTGGGCCTCTCCTGGGTTCAGGAGATGACTTTGGGTCAAACATTGCTCAAAACTGCCCATCGGTCCTTTGGACAAAAGATCGTCGAACGATGATGGATCGTTCGTCCAAATCATAAGTTTGAATCGCACACGGGGTAGACCATTGGAAAGGTTGTGCAAGATACTTCGATGTTTAAAAGATATTCTCTTGGTTTGAAGAGTTGAATTTGGTCAAATAAGGCTCAAAAGCGCCCGATGACTTTTTAACGTAAAATGGATCGCCCGTCTGTACCGTGAGGCTAATTTGTGCATGGGACATACCGTTGGAAATTATATTTGGTGCCCTTCAAAGATTCATTCAGTATCATTCGAGATGAGGAGTTGAATTTGGCTAAATGGAGCTCGGGAACGTACGTTGGCATTCGAATGAATTTTTGGGAGAAAATGGATCATACATTTGAACGGTTATGTCATTTTTCACACAGAGTGGAACTTTGGTAGGGGGACCGATGGCCTCTAGATTAATTTTTTATAGTAAAATGGTATGTTCGTCTGAACTGTTATGTCGATTCATGCATGGGGTATAACATTAGAAAGGGGATTCAGATCCCTTCAAATATTCATTAAGCTTTGGTTTTGATGATAGAGTTGACCAGAGTCAAATGGGGATCGGGAGCCCCCGATGGACTGTAAATCAGTACTCAGAGTACGACCTAGGGTTTGTAGTGTACTGGGGAGGTGCTAGGGACCTAATGAAGGACTTAGGGGGTACTAGAATGTGGTGTCTAAGTATAGTAAGTGGGTTAGTCCAATCCAAGTCGTTCCTCAAAAGTTGTGAATGACCGTGGTTGAGAATGCTAAGGGAGAACTTATTCTAAAATATACCACCACTGGGTGGCCCGTTTGCATTAATTACTGGAAACTCAATGCCCCTACTAAGAAAAATCACTTCCCTTTTATCGTTCATGGATCAAATGCCCAAGAGAGTGTTGGGACACCCATTTTATAATTTTTAAATCGTTATTCCAAGTATAACCAAATATAGGTGAACGTGCTTGATCAAGAAAAGACTACCTTCACATGCCATTTGGGCACTTTTACCTACGAAAGGATGTTATTTGGGCTATGTAATGTTCCCAGAACCTTTCAAAGGTGCATGTTGAGTCCTTTGAGTGACATGGTTGAGAGAGGCCTTGAGGTGTTTATGGATGACTTTAGCGTTTTCATCCACTCTTTTGACTAATGCCTTGCTAATCTTTAAAAAGTACTTACTCGATGTGTGGAAAATAACCTGGTGATAAAATTAACCAAAGGAGTGGTTCTAGGACACATAGTTTCATCCAAGGGAATAGAATCTGATAGGGTGAAAACTAGGCATCATTCTGACCCCCCCTAACTCACACAAAGACTAGCACTCAATTTTGGACACACAGAATTCTGTCGTATGTTTATTGAGGAGTATGGCTCCATAGCTAATCCCTTAAGTAACTTACTTGTTAAGGATTCCCCATTCGAGTGGAGCAAAGCGTGCCTAAAGTCATTTGAGAAATTGAAGAGTATGATAGTCTCCACCCCAAAGAAGCAAGATCCGGATTGGAGCCTTCCATTCGAGCTAATGTGTGATGCGAGTGACTTTGCAGTAGGGGATGTTTTAGGGAAACATAGAGATAAAAAGGACCATGTCATTTACTACGCAGGCCAGAATTTAACCGAACAACAATTAAATACTCCACCATGGAGAAAGAGTTGCTAGTGATAGTATTCGCTCTTTATAACTTTCATTTATATCTTATCGGGTCGCCCATCATATGCTTTACCGATTATGTGGCACTAAAATACCTCCTTTCCAAGAAGGATGCTAATCCACACCTCATTCAATGGATATTTCTACTGTAAGAATTTTAGCTTTTTATCAAAGATAAGAATGGAGTAGAAAACATCATAGTCGACCACTTGTCTAAGTTTTCATCCGACGTGCTTTAAGATCCCGTACTCATAGATGCATATTTTTTGAATGAGTAATTTTTTGTCACTTCCTCTCTAGCTTGGTTTGTGGACATTGGGAACTATCTAGTGATAAGGACTCCGCAAGAGAAGAGTGAGTTTTTCAATTGGTCGTGCATGTTGTTTTATGACGATTCCTATTTATTTAATTATTGCATGGACCAAGTAATCCAAAAGTGTGTAGCAAATGATTATATCCAAAGGGACATCCATATTTGTCACTTGGGAGCATGTGTAGGCCACTTTTCCATAAATAATATAGCTATAAAGATTCTTCAATGCGGTCTCTATTGGCCCACTATTTTTTGGGTGAGAAAATATTTTTTCGATCATACGAGAAATGTTAAAAGATGGGCCGTATTACTTGACATGACATGATTTACTACTGGGACATCAACTTCATGGTACCCTTTCCTCCCTCTTTTGGTTTTTTCTACATCCTTGTTGCGGTAGACTATGTGTGTTAAAAGGTAAAGGCAATAGCTACATGTGCAAATGACAATAAAGTGGTGGTAAAGTTCATTCATGAACACATACTTTCTCAATTTGGTGCTCCTAAACCCATCATTAGCGACAATGACTCCCACTTTTGCAATCAATCATTCAAGAAAATGAGAAAGTACAAAAGTTGACCACAAGGTTGGGACATCTTACCACCCAAAAACCAACAAACAAGCCAATCTAGATAATCGAGAGATTATAAATATACAAAAAAAGATCGTTGATCCCAATCGTCGAGATTAGTGTATCCGATTACTCAATGCACCATGGGCTTACCAAATCGCTTACAAGAACCCACTCAGGATGTCCCCATTCCTACTTGTTTATGGAAATCCATGCCACCTCCCCCCATCCAGTTGGAACAAAAGGCGTTTTGGGAAATCAAGAGGTTGACCTTAAATTTTGATAAAGACAGTGAAAAATGGAAGCTTCAATTAAATGAGTTGGAAGAGAGACGCAATGATACGTATGAGTGTACCCAAATCATAAAAGGACGGATTAAACTCGCACATGATTAGAACACTAATTGCCAAGAGTTTCATTCGAGATAAAAGGTGCTACTCTACAACTTATGTTTATATTTTTTCCCCAAATGTTACGGTCAAGATGGTCCAAACCATTTTTTATGAAGGAAGTGTTCCTACATGGTGCGATAGAGGTGGAAGACCCGAATGATAGGCTCACGTTCAAGGTAAATGGACAATGCCTAAAGACATATTTAGAGGCGTGCATCAGGAAAGTGGAGAAAATTTTATTGTCGGACCCCATGTATGGGAGTGGTTAGGTTTTAAAGAGAGGTTGTCACAAGACTCCACAGTTTTTTATGAGATAACAAATGCATCATATGACTTGTAAGGACAAGATTGTATAAATGTTCGAGTTAGAATCTAGGAATTTTTTGTTTGTCCTAGATCACAGTTAGTATGTTTGATACCGCTACATTCGGCACTTCAATACGATCATCCTTGACGGCCTTGATCCTCGCATCCATCATCTTCATATGTGCATTATGCAACATGAAACGTGCTCTTCAACTATTCCCACTACTCCACTCACGATTATGGTAAAATAATTTATTTGGAGTGTTTATTATTTACATAAATATTTGGGAAATGTTTAAAAATATTTTTTAAGGGTCTGGAACATTTTTACATAGGAATAAGAAATTTTTCTGAGTGTAGAGGCGAAGGGAAAAATCTCACTGACATCGTTCGAGCGAGATTGGATTCTCGTTCGAGAAACATAGCCATCTCGAGCGAAGTCATTTGAGCAACGTGGTTGTTCGTTTGAGCGACATCTGTATTTCGTTCGAGCGATGCACCGCCTCGATTTATGTATTTAAAGAAGTTCCCATTCTACACGGATTTCAAGTCTTTGACACTCATGTTTCTGTAGAACTGCTGTATATTTTCAGACTTCGTTTTTCATGGTTTTTTAACCTTTTCGATTCACGAATCGTTCGCAAACATATATGTGAGTCTTATAAACCATAGATATAATTGTTCTACTCATCTGGAGTAATCTTGTGCAGAAAAAGGCTATTCTCCATTGCTGAATTGGAGCGCTTGCGAGATCTCTTACTGACAACACCGACGACAACAAATTGGCACCTACGGGTATTCATGTGTCATTGTATTTCTCTATAATTATAATTTGTTACGAATTATAATGAAATAAAAATAATTTTTTCTCCTTTGGGGGATTTTTCCTCATATTGTGATTGACTTCGCATGCTTGGTTTGATTTAATTAGTTAGTCACAATTTATTTGCAAGAGTTAGGATTTTGGGGATTATAAATTGGGATTTAATTAAACAAGTTAATCATTGATTGCTGGCGCACTCTCAAATTGGTATCAGAGCCATTTAACACAATTATATCTGTAAGGACACAAATTTCCAATTGAGTCCTTTGTAGTTTTGGCTCAATTCCGGACAAAAACGTTTGAGTCATAGGATAGTGTTATTGACCATCCTTCAAGCCTATGACATGTTAAAGTTGAAGACGTAGCGGCCAAGTTTAAAGCTTCATCAAAATGTCGAGTTTAAGTGCTATGTTTCTACGTCATTAACATCATATTCCTTAATCTCCAAAGGTATAAATGCATTTCTATATAAATATAGGGAGACTTGGAATATTTTTATATTGGGTGTACTTTTGTTTTTAAAACTATTGTTTACTTTTAGAAAGATTTTATTAAAACTTTAAAATAAAGTATATAAATTTTCTAGGCTAAAACTAAAATTTTCAACTTTTTGGAAGTTCATTCGAATTATCGTTCGAACGAGTTTGTCGTTTGAACAATAATGTCGTTTGAACGAGTTTTCTATATATACAACTTGCATGGAGAGTTTGTTTTGGCACCAGGTTTTCTCTACCGCATTGAAGAGAAGTTTGGGTTTACTTCTAAATCCCACAAAGAAGAAGATTATTTGCGTTGACTTACCCACTTGGAGAAAGGCTCCTAGTTTGGGTGACGGTGACCGTCCAATCGGTGGATTCCAAAACCGCGGTGGAGCTCCGTGGTTATTCTCTAGGCGGAGGTATATTCAAGAAGAAGCGTCGGGGCTTGAGAGGGATCGAGTCGAGTGTTATAAGTCTTACTGTCTTGTATTTGTAAAACCATACTTAGTGGATTTGAGGCTAGGGCCGTCCGAGGTTTTTTTTCGGTTGTGGGTTTTTCCTCGTACATCGCGGCGTAGTGATTCATTGTTTATTTTATCTTTTGCAATACTCACCTAGAATGCATGCTTAGGTAAAAAGATAAAATTTGGTTTAATCACTACATGTTTAATTTGGTGCTAAATAAATATTGGGTAATGTGTTAATTTAATTCAAGTCATTTAATTTAATTTGAAAATTTTGGTTTGGCCTAATTTGGAAATATTGAAAATATGACTTAGGCAAATTTCTAGGACTTGGGTTAAATTAATTGGTTTAAGTGAAATTTATATTTGTTTGGATTTAATCTTATTTCACTTTGTTTAATTTTAATTTGAAAGGAAATTAAAATTTGTTGTTTAATTTGAACCATCTTACGCTTCCACATCTATAAAAGGAAATTATTACTTTTTGAAGTACAAAGAATTTTAAAATTGGAGGCCCTCCACTTTTCAAATTGGTATCAGAGCATTGAATTAGAAAAGCTACCGTTTTCAACTTGGTATCAGAGCCGGAGCGCTAATTTATCGCGTCAAAGATCCGTTTTTTGTCTTTTATAATTTTGTGCTCCTTGTATTTTTAAGTGGTTCAATTTTGGACTCACTCTCATTTTTGTTTTGTATCTCTCGATGGGATGCCTTAATGATAATTTGTCCATTTCAAATGATAATGGAGTTTTTGCTATTCGAGAGGAATTTAATGAGCTTAATAAGTGTAATGAAAAATTAAGAGAATTAAATTTGAGATTTGCAAAAAGAATTAAATTTCTTGAAAAAGAAAATTCTTGTTTTAAAACTAAAGTTGAGTTTTTGCAAATCTCCCTACAAAAAGATATTTTTCGTGAAAAGCTCATGGACATAAATCATAATTTTAATATTTTAGAAATGTCCAAGAAATAGAGTGATAGTCAAGCAAAGACTCTAAGGGACAAGTTTGATCACATTGAGGGGGAGCGTAATAACCTTCTAGGTGTAATTGAAAATTTAAAGAAAGAGTCCCATAAAATTGAGGAGTCTAATTTATTACTTGAGTCCAAAATTTTAAATATGAAAAATGATTTACAAGACTCGAGTAGTTGTGATAATGGTTCTAGCACATCTTGTTCAAATGTTTTCGTTGCTAAAGCTAAAACCATTTTTTGTTTTAGAGGGTCAACTTTATCCAAGGACTTTCGAAAAGGTCACACCGTAGGTATCATTCCTTATGTTTTCACATACTTGCATTATGGTAGGAAAGTTCACCTTAGGTCATTTTGTTTTGATCTTAAAAGAAGTCCTAGGGAGTCTATGTCTGACATTTCATTAGTTTCCAAATCCCATCATTTTAAATATACATCGATATGGGTTAGGAAATCATTTTTAGACGCGTTAGATATTAGATTCGTTGATTCTCATTTGCTTTAACATGAAACCCCCCTTGAAAATCTAAAGGTTGAATGTGTTAGTTTTTTTTGCATACACTAGCTTTTTGTGCTTCATATTATATATCATTGCTAGGTGTATGCATGTTTTAGTCATTTTCTAGTCATTGCTTTATTTCATATCTCATGCTAGAAATCATGACTTGTTTATCTTTTGTATTCTATTTCTTTCATTTTAGTTTGCATTAAATGAAAAATACAAAAAGATTTTTGTTTATCATTTGGGTTTTTATCTCTTGGTAATTTAAGCTTAATGAAAAATTCAAATGATTTTTGTGTGTATTTTGAGTATATATTTTATTTTTGTTAAAAAATTTCAAAAACTCAAAAAGATTTTATTTTGTGTGTATTTTGGTTTGACAAACTTTATGTGGGATATACTTGTGTTTGAATCCCATCTTTTATGATCCCATGTGGCTAGAACTTTTGGTTTAGATTGTCAATCCTTATTATGTTCTTTACCATGCTTACATGGAGTAGTTTGATTTTGTGTTGATTAAATGGATTATATTTTTATATGACTCTATTCACACATGCACGAGCTCTTTTGAAATTTAATCGTCACATGTTATATTTGAGCTTTGTGAGGTGTTCTCATACCAATCTTATCATCTACATATTTGTGACCTAGGAGGACTAGTGCATGTTAAAATCCGTTGCACGTGATATTTGTGTGAGAAATGAAAAATGGTAAATATAAATGTGTACGGGGAAAGGCTCGAAAAGGATTTATTATCCTTTGCGAATAGTAAGCCACCGTTTGTTTGGACCTAAAAGAAATACGTGTTCCAAAGGCCTAAAAATAGAATTATGGCATTAACAAAAAAATAATTGCCATGGCCTATTTTTGTTTGATATATTAATTCAAATAATATATGCTTATTGAGGGATATTGGATGGTATATCAACGGTTTGCACAATGTCCGTTTATCCTAGTTGTACTTTCAATGTCATGACTCTATTGGTTTGTAAAATCATCAACATGCTAGGCTTGTATTCATTGTGTATGTTTGTTCATTGAGTTCAATCTATATTGTCGCATGAGGTTATATTCCAATGTGATGAAGTTTGCAATCAATTGAGAACTCCGTGAACATGTTTTAAGTGATTGGGTCTAAATTTAATTGTTACTAGTTCACACCCCAACACTTCCGTTTCCATATGACACATTTTTGCCATACGAGTGTGAAAAGCTTATCTTATTTTGTGTCATTTGTGTGTTTATATCTGTATGTGTGTACTTATGCTTAGCTTGTATCTATTATGTATACATATATATGATATTTTGTTTAAGTATTTGCCATGTTTATCTTGTCTATTTATGCTTCAATTCATAATTGGTACCTTGTTTGTTGCGTAGTTTGTTTGATATCACATGCTTAGAATCTTATTTGTCAATTTGGTATCATTTGTTTTCGCATCATTGTTGGTATTCATTTGTATGGATTAGTTATGATTTTGTTGCATATTTGCTTTAATGTTCTCATCACTTTATGCACTAATGTATGTTTAGCTTGTTATCCCATTCTATTTCTCCCTTGTTTAGTTTAAAGGGTAATATTCTTTATTTAGGGGAGATAAGTTAATGTTTAATTCTTTAGCCTTTGTCTATTCCTGAACAAAAAGGGGGATAATGATAGGGGGAGAAATGGTATGTATTCCTATTATAATCGTATCTTAGTTTGGGGGAGATTTGTCTTAGGGGGAGACATCTTTCTAAGTAAGTCATTTGTTTGATAAAGGGGAGAATTAATTTAGGGGGAGTACTTATTTGAATTGCATTTAATATTTTGATATTCCCTAGACGTTTGATAGTTTGCTTACGTGTGTAGGAATTCTTCTTAAAGGCAACGTTCATCATCGGGAAAAGATATTGATCCTTGGGTTGTTTGAGTCAAGCATTATATTTTTATTTTGGGTGGGACATTTTTGTCAGTCTAGTAGAGCTTGACGACCCTTTAGGATTTTTGTTGGTTTTTGTCCCGGAATAGCCAAAGGGGGAGATTTTTAAGGATACAAATTTTCAATTAAGTCCTTTGTAGTTTTGGCTCAATTCCGGACAAAAACGTTTGAGTCATAGGATAGTGTTATTGACTATCCTTCAAGCCTATGACTTTCTAAAGTTGAAGACGTAGCGGCCAAGTTTAAAGCTTCATCAAAATGCCGAGTTTAAGTGCTATGTTTCTACGTCATCAACATTATATTCCTTAGTCTCCAAAGGTATGAATGCATTTCTATATAAATATAGGGAGACTAGGAATATTTTTATATTGGGTGTACTTTTATTTTAAACTAAGGTTTGTTTTCAGAAAGGTACTTTAAAAACTTTAAAATAAGTTTCTGGGCTAAAAATGGAATTTTAAGCTTTCTATCTCTTCGTTCGAAATTGTCGTTCGAACGAGTTTTTCGTTCGAACGAGGTTTGCCAACGACTTGCCTCTAGAAACTCATTAGATAGTTCGTTCTAACAAAATATCGTTCGAACGAAAATGTCGTTCGAACGAGATTTCGGCGGGAACAGTTATTGGAAATTTTTTTGGCATTTTCCCATTACTTTGTCCCATTATTATTTCACAGAATTTAACGACTTCGGGGACAGAATTTTTCAAAGAGCTTTTTCCAACTTCTAGAGAGTGTTTGAGAGCCTAATTCTTCTATAAAAAGTTCCCTTGGTGTTTGTTATTCAAATTGTTTGATTCAAAGAATAAAACCAAGTTCATACCCAATAAACATTGTTTAATCCAAGTTTGTATCTATATATATATACAACTTGCTTGGAGAGTTTGTTTTGGCACCGAGTTTTCTCTATCGCATTGAAGAGAAGTTTGGGTTTGCTTCTAAATCCCACAAAGAAGAAGATTGTTTGCGTTGACTTACCCACTTGGAGAAAGGCTCCTAGTTTGGGTGACGGTGACCATATAAAGTCCGATCTGTGGATTCCGAGACCGCGGTGGAGCTCCGTGGTTATTCGCTAAGCGGAGGTATATACAAGAAGAAGCGTCGGGACTTGAGAGGGATTTATTCGAGTGTTGTAAGTCTTACTGTCTTGTATTTGTAAAACCATACTTAGTGGATTGGAGGCTAGGGACGTCCGAGGTTTTTTTCCTGTTGTGGGTTTTTCCTCGTACATCGCGGCGTAGTGATTCATCGTTTATTTTATCTTTTGCAATACTCACCTAGAACGCACGCTTAGGTAAAAAGATAAAATTTGGTTTAATCACTACATGTTTAATTTGGTGCTAAATTAATATTGGGTAATGTGTTAATTTAATTCAAGTCATTTAATTTAATTTGATAAAATTTGGTTTGGCCTAATTTGAAAATATTGAAAATATGACTTAGGCAAATTTCTAGGACTTGGGTTAAATTAATTGGTTTAAGTGAAATTTAAATTTGTTTGGATTTAATCTTATTTCACTTTGTTTAATTTTAATTTGAATGGAAATTAAAATTTGTTGTTTAATTTGAACCATCTTACGCTTCTGCATTTATAAAATGAAATTATTACTTTTTGAAGTACAAAGAATTTTAAAATTGGAGGCCCTTGACTTTTCAAATTGGTATCAGAGCATTGAATTAGAAAAGCTACCATTTTCAATATCGTGTAACGTTTTTTTAGAAAAAAATATCTGGATATCAATTTAGATCTATATATTGATTTTTGAAAAAGTGCAATTTCAATGGAAAACTTGTATAATCGAGTGCCAATTTTTGACGGGTCAAATTATGCATATTGGAAAGCCCGTATGAAATATCACTTAAAGGCCATTGATGAACGTGTTTGGGTTGTGTGTGAAAGAGGGTGGACGCCTGCCACTGTCACTATAGACAACGTAACTACTTTAAAATCTCTGACTACATGGACTTAGGATCAATTTAAGTAGAGCACATATAACTCACGTGGGCCTAGTGCAATTTCCAAAAACGTCAGCCCGACGAGTTCCGACGCATCATGACGTGTTCCACATCTAAAGAAGCATGTGATGTTCTCCAACTTACCCATGAAGGCATTAATGCAGTTAAGGAATCAAAATTGCAAAGTATTACTACACAATTTGAGATAGTCACCATGCTTGAATCTGAGTGTCTTGTTGAATTCTATGCACGCTTATCTGATATTGTTAACACTAGTTTAAATTTAGGTGAACACATTCCTGATGCTAGAGTAGTTAAAAAGATTTTGAGATCTTTGCCTATGCATTTTATCCCTAAAGTCCATGTGCTAAATTTTTTAGGAAATTTGGGTACTCTGAAGTTAGAAGAATTGGTAGGAGGCCTCCAGACTTATGAAATTGGCATGTTTCCTAACACGATAAAATCAAAAGATAAAGGGGTAGCAGTTAAAGCCCAGGCTAGGAAGAGTGAGGGGTCAGCAAGAAAGAGAGGTGAGTCATCTAGGAAAAGAGAGGAAGAGTTGTTTGATTCTGATTCTGAGTTTGATTTTGACTTAGACAATTTAGCCTTATTTGCAAAAAAAAAAAAATCAAGAAGTTTCTCAAATAAAAGAAAAATGGCAATTTCAAAGATAAAAAGAATTTTGAGAAAAATAAGTTTGAAAAGAAAAATGAAAAGGATAAAAATGAAACTCCTAAGAAAGATGGGGAAAGATGTTATGAGTGTGACGGTAGAGGTCATAAGGCCTTTGACTGTCCTACTAGGTTGTGACGCCAAGGCAAAGGCAAAGCTGCTCTTAATGCCTCCCTTAGGGACAACAGTGAGGCCGAGTCGGTGGATTTTGGGACGAGTTACCGCATGAATGCAACTTCACCGCATTCATGGCTAGTCATGTGAGTACTAATAGTGCGCCACATGATGATGAGGATGCTACTTCACAGGGACACCTCAACAGTGGAAACGATGTGAGTGAGGGGGAGGATGTTTCATGTGAGGACGAGAGTGATTTATGACGCGCGTACGTTGATTTATATGCTGGTTCTTTTAAAATTAAAAAGCGGAACAAAGGGTTAACACTTACCATAGTTGCCTTAGAGAAAAATTTAGGAGAGACGAGAGAGAGAGAGTCCTCCATTAGCCCTGCCTTGAGAGAGAGCGATATTGTTTATGTTGAGAGAGAGACAATTTATGTAGAGAGAGAAAGAGAGAGAGTCAGTTTGGTGAGAGAGAAAGAGAGATGTTTAGAGAAAGAGAAAGGGGACTTGACCAAGCAAGTGGCTAATCTTACGAGTGAGATCCAGACCTTCATGGACACTCGAAAGAAACTTAAAGACCTTGTAGCCAAGCTGAATCATGACCTTTAGATAGGCAGAGAGGTTAAGGTAAAGATAGAGGATAGATCTGGAAAGATGCTCCTCGCCCCTCCTTCAGGTTTTGGTGAAAGGCAAGGAATTGGTTTTGATGGTGCCTCCACGTCCCATGTGACACCGTAACCAGTTCCTAAGTTTACTACGAATCCATATGGCCATCACCAAAAACCCCGAAGAAGTGTTCGGCCAAGAAAAGTAAACCAAGGTCGGCAAAAGACTATGTACTTATGTACCTACTGTAAAAGAAAGGGCCACCCTAGGGAGTTTTTCTATAGTTTGGGTCAAACAGGACATACATTTTCTACACCATGTGCCACTAGAAATTTTTTGAGTCTTAGAGAGAAGGTTGAGTTTCTAGTCGCCACTTGAGTCTAATGGAAGTGTTCCAACAGATTTCTATGCCTCAATGAACACTTCTAATATCCCTACAAGAGCTAATAATGACAAGGCCAAATAGAAGGTTACCTTGTCTTGGGTGCCTAAACTCTACACAAAAGACCTTGTTGTTCATGTTTCTCTTAAAGCACATAACATTTCTCGGTGGTATTTCGATAGTGGGTGCTCCAGGCACATGACAGGTGATGTCTCATTTTTTACCAACCTAGAGGATTTCAAGGAAGGTAATGTCACCTTTGGAGATGAGAGAAAATATAGAATAGTAGGACGAGGTACAGTAGAGATACCAGGATTTCCTAAGCTAGAGGATGTTTTGTACGTCAAAGGTTTGAAAGCAAACCTTCTCAGCATTAGCCAGTTGTGCGACGCTGACTTGGTAGTAAAGTTTAACTAGAACGAATGCAATGTTTATGATCAAGCTGATAAGCTTCTATTGCAAGGGGTGAGGACTGAAGATAATTGCTATGGGATTGTGCCCAAGTCCTCATTTGTTTGCAACATCACCATGATCACTCCTAAGGATCTTTGTCATCAACGTCTAACTCATGTGAATTTTAGAGATTTGGAGAAATTAGCTAAGCAGGGCCTAGTACGTGGCTTTCCATCACTTGGAAATTCGGCTTCTGCGATTTACGGACCTTGTCAGTTGGGAATGCAAGTTCGTAGCCCCCACAGGAAGTTGAATTCCATTAGCACTTCACGAATGCTTGAGTTGATACACCTAGATCTTAGGGGTCCTACTCGTACTAAAAGTTTGGGTGGTAAGAGGTATATCCTCATGATGGTAGATGATTTCTCTCGTTACTCGATTGTAGATTTTCTGAGAGAGAAATCCAATGCTATGGAATTTCTCACAACCAAGTGCCACGTTTTGCAAAATCATCATGGAGTCACTATCAATAGGATATGTAGTGATAATGACACTGCGTTTAAGGAAGCTAGAGTAGATCTTTACTGTGATAGCCTCGGGATCAAACATGAATTTTTTACTGTGAAAACTCCCCAACAAAATGGGGTTGTTGAGAGAAAGAATCGGACGATTCAGGAGATGGCTATATCTATGCTTCTAGGTTGTAGAGTTTCTAGGAGATTTTGGGCAGAGGTGGTGTCTACTACATGGCACACAGTGAATAGGGTTTACGTTCATCCACACACTTAAGACGCCCCACGAATTGTGGACTGGAAAGAAGCCCAACCTTTTATATTTTCATGTCTTTGGGAGTAAATGCTACATCCTACGGGATAGAGAGAAATTAGAAAAGTTCGATTCCTAGAATAACGAGGGAATATTGTTAGGATATTCATCGACTACTAGAGAATATCGAGTTTTTAACCTGAGTAGCTCTAAGGTTATGGAGTCAATAAACATCACCGTACAAGATGATGAACCGTCGGTGTTTGTTGATTCTAACCTTTTGTGTGAGGATGACACACTTTCTACTGATGATACCATTGTGCCTTCCACACCCAGAGTGGATCCTATTACTGATTTAGAGGACACTCATTCTTGGGTTCATACGAGTCATGATCCTACTACTATTTTAGGAGATCCCACCCTCGGGGTCAAGACTCATGCTCAGTTAGAGAACGTTGTTAGACTTGTTTGCCACACGTCCAAAGTGGAGCCCAAGAATTCAAAGGAAGCACTCAAAGATGAACACTGGATATGCTCTATGCAGGATGGGTTATTTCAGTTTGGAAAGAATGATATCTGGGAGCTGGTCCCCCAATCTAGTGAGACAAATGTGATAGATACCAAGTGGATCTTCAAGAATAAGATGGATGAGTCTGGTACTATTATCCTTAATAAGGCTGAGTTGGTCGCTTAAGGCTACATACATCTTGAGGGTGTAGACTTTGACGAGACATTTTCTCCTATTGCGAGGCTTGAGTACATCTGCTTACTACTCACCATCGCATGTCATCTGCGTTGCAAGTTATATCAGATGGATGTCAAGAGTGCCTTTCTGAATGGCATTCTATAGGAGGAGGTTTACGTGGAATAACCAAAAGGGTTTGAAGACCCTAAGAACCCTGATTACGTCTACTATCTGAGGAAAGCCTTAGATGGTTTGAAGAAAGCACCCCGTGCTTAGTACGAGAGGCTTACTTCCTATGTCTTAGCTCATGGCTTTAAGAGAGGGCGTTAATACGATGTTGTTCATCAGGAGCGATGAAGGTGCTATTTTAGTTACCTAGGTCTATGTGAGTGAGTTTAAGATTAGCATAGTAGGTGAGCTTACTTTCTTTCTTAGTCTCCATGTTCGTCAGCTAGAGAATGGGATGTTCATCTCCCAATCCAGGTATGTTAGAGACCTTGTAAAGAAATTTGGTTTAGACTCCGCTAGGCATGCACATACCTCGATGAGTACCTCAATAAAGCTTAGCAAGGACACTTAAGGAAAGGAAGTAGAGAAAACCTTGTATCGGAGTATGATAGGTGGTCTTCTCTACTTGACTGCTAGTCGTCTCAACATCAAATTTAGTGTTGACCATTTCGTGTTTTACGAGTGTGGTATCAGCTCTTTAGCTTAGCTAACTTAATCTGATATGTTCCAGCTCGGAGGTGGGGGGACCCTCCCCTCTTTCGGCCATTTCCACCCGGAGAAACCAATGGTCATTCTTCCCACCAAGGGAAAGAGGAGGCCGATGGAGTCTGTGCACGGTACCAGGCGTCCTCAAAAGAGTCACACTTACTTGCTCTTAAACCTATTATCAAACATGTGAGTGGGACTCTCTCACTTGGCATTTGTTATTCCTTTGATACCAATGACCGTTTGTCTCCCTATTCGAATGTCAATTGGGTTGGGGATGAATATGGATATAGGGGCACTTATGGTGGGTGTTTCTTCTTTGGTTCTGCTCTTGTCTCTTGGTTGAGCAAGAAGCAAAACTCCATCTCTTTGTCCACTACGGAGGCTGAGTACATAGCCATCGGGAGTTGTTGCACGCAACTTCTATAGATGAAGCAGATGTTGGAGGATTATGGGATATCACAAGACAACATGGTTATTTCTTGTGATAACACAAGCGCGATACACATATCTTGTAATCTAGTCCAGCATTTGTGCACAAAGCACATTAGAATACGCGAGCACTTTAACCGTTAGCTTGTAGAAGAAAAGGTCGTATCTTTAAGTTTTGTGTCTACCAACCTCCAGTTAGCCGATATTTTCACGAAGCCTTTAAATTTCCTTAGATTCGAGAGCCTTAGGAAGTCGTTAGGAATTTGCAGAGTTGACTGAGGGGTGGTCACCATGTCTAGTGTAAGATGCATTCCTCATGCTCTTATCATATGATTCCTATCTTTACATTGTATCATTTTTTTTTTAATTTTTTTTTTCTGAAAATTTTGAAAAATCCAAAAAAGATTTTATTTTTGATTTTTTTTTAGAAAAAGTCAAAAAGATTTTATTTTTATAAAAAAAATTGAAAAACACAAAAAGATTTTTGTGCTTTTTTTACACCATTTATGGATGGACATTTAAGATAACCATAGTCATAACTTCATTCTATGTTCCACGTGACTGCTTGATAGTGATTTGAGATGCTACATCATTTCATCCATGTGTTTTACATTGTTTGGAGTCTTTGAGATGTTATTCGTGATATCTTTTACATGTTTGGATCCTTATCTCCTTTATTGCACATATGCATAGTATTATTTGAGTATTGTACTTGTCTATCACATATTGACTTGAGTGTTTCCATCTCAATTATGTCTATACAACGACCAAAATGCGATAAAACTTGACAAGATAGTAGTGCATGTAAAAACCATTTATCTTGAGAATTTAATTGCGACAAAATATGATGAGTGACTCATGGGAAAGGCATGCGAGAGTACAAATTAACTCTTCATGAAAGCCACCACTTAAAAGAGTTCGAAAAAATGAAAGGCAATAAAAATATAAATATGCTAAATAGGGGCCACCTCAAAAGAAAAACATAATGCATAATTATTTGTGAGGGAGTTTGGATGGAAAGAAATGAAAAACGGATTTGCACATCCTTGAAAGTCATAAAAAAGTATTACATCGTTTTGGACGTTATTGGTGTGGAAATCACTTTGAGCATTGATTTGTTGATTTTTTGAGTCAATTTCTTATATTTACACCTAAGGAAGATGTTAAGTTCATTCATTATAAATATCCGATATTCATTGTGTACATATGTTATGGTTCTATGTATTGATTTTCTTATCGAATTTGTTCACATCCATGCATTTACGCTATCACCGACTTGATTATTTTTGTGTTTTTTCATGGTGTGATTCTTTGTTGTATATTTTGTGAGTAAAATTTTGAAAGATGCAAAAAGAGAAAGTTTGAGTACCTTGTGACATTTCCCATTTGCATTTTATTTATGTTCTTCATATTCGTCTATTTGGGGGCATCATAAAAAGGGGGAGAAGGAATTATGGGGCAGCATTAATTGATACTTACTTTTGCTTATCATTATAGTTCAAACTGTTGTGCGTCACGGGTATTGTTTCTTGTCTCATGTGTGTAGGTACATAATTGAGGATTATTTTTTCACACCCTGATGATGACAAAGAAAAATTTAAGAGTTGGATATTTGAAGATGTTGAAGTGTGTTTGAAGTCATGTGATTTAAAATTTCCATCTTTTGGGTTTAATGGGGACATTAAATTGTATGTCATTTGGTTTTTATTTGGGTAGCTTAATTTGGATTTTTTATATATGTTCGACATAGACATAGGGGGAGATTTGTAAGGACTTGATTCCATAAATGTTCGAATTAGAATCTCAAAATTTTCTATTTTTCCTAGATCACAGTTAGTATGTATGAAACCGCTTCATTTGGCACGTAAACACGATTATCCATGACGCCTTTGATTCGAATCCTCGCATTCATCATCTTCATACGTGCATCATGAAACATGCAACGTGCTCTTCAACCGTTCCCACTACTCCACTCACGATTATGGTAAAATAATTTGTTTGTAGTGTTTATTATTTACATAAATATTTGGAAAATGTTTTAAAATATTTTTTTAGGGTTTGGAACATTTTTACTTCGGAAAAAAAAATTCTAAGTGTAGAGGCGAAGGGAAAAATCTCACTGACGTTGTTCGAGCGACATAGACATCTTGATCGAAGTCGTTTGAGCGACATATGCATTTCATTTAAACGAAGTGCCGCCTCGATTTGTGTATTTAAAGAAGTGCCCATTCTACACGATTTTCAAGTCTTTGGCCTCACATTTCTGCAGAACTGCTGGATATTTCTAGACTTTGTTTTTCATGGTTTTTCAACCTTTATCATTCCCAAACATACGTGTGTGGTGATTGACTTTGTATTCTCGATTTGATTTAATTTAATTAGCCTGTCACAATTTGTTAGCAAGAGTTAGGATTTTTGGGATTAAAAATTGGAATTTAATTAAACAAGTTAATCATTGATTGCTGGCGCACTCTCAAATTGGTATCAGAGCCATGTACACAAGTATACCGTGTAACTTTTTTCCGCAAAATTTTTCTGGATGTCAATTTTGGTCTAAAAAATGATTTTTGAAAAAGTGCAATTTCAATGGAAAACTTGTATAATCGAGTGCCAATTTTTGACGGGTCAAATTACGCATATTGAAAATCCCGTATGAAATTTCACTTAAAGGCCATTGATGAATGTGTTTTGGTTGTGTGTGAAAGGGGCTGTACGCCTCCCACTATCACTGTAGATAATTTAACTACTTTGAAATCTGTGACTATATGGACTGAGGATGAATTTAAGTGGAGCACATATAACTCACGTCGGCATATTGAAATTTCTGAAAACGTCACCCCCGATGAGTTTCGACACATCATGACGTGTACCACGTCTAAAGAAGCATGGGATGTTCTCCAACTTACCCATGAAGGCACTAATGCAGTTAAAGAATCAAAATTTAAAAATATTACTACACAATTTGATACAAACACCATGCTTGAATCTGAGTGTCGTGATGAATTCTATGCACGCTTATCTGATATTGTTAACACTAGTTTAAATTTAGGCGAACACATTCCTGATGCTAGAGTAGTTAAAAAGATTTTGATATCTCCGCCTAAGTGTTTTATCCCTAAAGTCACTGTGCTAAATTCTTTAGAAAATTTGAGTAGTCTGAAATTAGACGAATTGGTAGGAGGCCTCCAGACTTATGATATTGACATGTTTCCTAAAATGATAAAATCAAAAGATAAAGGGGTAGCGCTTAAAGCCCAGGCTAGGAAGAGTGAGGGGTCAACAAGAAAGAGAGGTGGGTCGTCTAGGAAAAGAGAGGAAGAGTTGTCTGATTCTGAGTTTGATTTTGACTTAAGCAATATAGCCTTGTTTGCAAAAAAAGAATCAAGAAATTTCTTAAATAAAAGAAAATGACAATTTCAAAGATAAAAAGAATTTTGAGAAAAATAAGTTTGAAAAGAAAAATGAAAATGATGAAAAGGAAACTCCTAAGAAAGACGAGGAAAGATGTTATGAGTGTGACGGTAGAGGTCATAAGGCCTTTGAGTGTCTTACTAGGTTGTGATGCGAAGGCAAAGCTGCTCTTAATGCCTCCTTAAGGGAAACAGTGAGGTCGAGTTGGTGGATTCTGGAGATGAGTCACCACAAGAATGTAACTTCACCGCATTCTTGGATAGTTATGTGAGTACTAATAATGCGCCTCATGGAGATACAGGGACACCTCAACAGTGGAAGCAATGTGAGTGAGGGGGAGGATGTTGCAAGTGAGAGGGAGTGATTTACGACGCGCGTACGCTGATTTATATGCTGATTCTTTTAAAACTAAAAAGCGAAACGAAGGGTTAGAACTTAACATAGTTGCCTTAGAGAAAAATATAGGAGATACGAGAGAGAGAGAGTCCTCCATTAGCCCATCCGAGAGAGAGAGAGAGAGACTATTTGTGTTGATAGAGAGAGTTTGTGTAGAGAGAGAGAGAGTCAGTTTGGTGAGAGAGAGAGGTGTTTAGATAAAGAGAGAGCGTTTGTGGAAAGATGATCCTCACCCCTGCTTTAGGTTTTGGTGAAAGGCAAGGAATTGATTTTGATGGTTCCTCCACGTACTATGTGACACCATAACCAGTTCCCGAGTTTACTACGAATCTATATGGTCATCACCAAGAGTTCGGCCAAGAAAAGCAAACCAAGGTCGGTCAAAGACTGTGTACTTCTCTGTAATTGCAAGTTGTTATGAATTATAATGAAATAAAAATAGTTTTGCTCCTTTGGGGGGTTTTTCCTCATATTGTGATTGACTTTTCATGCTTGGTCTGATTTAATTAGTCTGTCACAATTTTTTTTTTGCAAGATTTAGGACTTTGGGGATTAAAAATTGGAATTTAATTAAACGAGTAAATCATTGATTGCTGGCGCACTCTCATGACTCCACGAGTACGACTTCCTTGCCTTATGGTCGTTTCATCACCTCTATATATTTAGAGCCAAGATTCATACCGGGGGTGGCAAGGCTAGGGGCCAAACCCATCGACAAAACCAAGGTGGATAGGAGCATGCGATAGGTCCGTAATCAATACCCTCCCCTCGCACTAATTTTTGAGGGCCTTGAAATGGAGGAGGGCGAGGAAGAAGGAGAGGAGACCAAAAAAGAAGAAAATGTTGACGGGGGTGTCGGCCCAAGTGAATAATAAGACGAAGATTCGGCAGATTCGAATTTTAGTAGTGACTTTAGTAGCCGTATGGACCACTTTGAGTCTCAGATTGACAATTTCGTTACAGAATACAACCAAGATCCGGATGATTTTTAGGCTGACTACCTCCGAGACACTTCTATGATGATGCAACTTCCAGACAATTTATATAGGCTTAACTTGGTCCCGAGAGCCAATTTGCCTTCTTATTTTATGGACCCATATGCTTGAGATCCAAATGCTTCCGGCCTGATATGCCCAATACTATACCATGGCTGCAACAGGCTTACAATGACCCCATTGTCTGGGGCTCAGACTAGCCGCTGCAATCTTCGACAACAGCACGTATTCATGCTGCGACTATGTCCTTAGCAGGCTATTGCCGTATGCCTCACCAATGTTTCATACACTGCCTCAGACTTAGCCAAATCTTCCTAGTGTCCTACTTCTAGGAGGATTCCCTATTTACACCACTTATACCCATGTCACATGCCCCTAGAATGTGATATCACCTTTTGACTTCTATAAATATAAGTGCTCACCTATGTATTGGGAGGACAATTTTGGCAGCGAAGCCTTACTCAAATCTCTGCACGCACACTCTCTCTCCAGAATCTCCCAGACCACATGGGCCTCTACCGTCCACAACCCTCTATAGACTTGCTCTATAGCCTACATCCCGCCAGGCTCAGAACCACATTTCTCACGTATTCAACTCTCTCCACCTCTTATACGGCTCTAATAGCAAAACAATTTTGTATGAATGATTGTACAAAATAAGAGCAACGCACAAATGTGGACATAGGCTCATTTTATAGCCTAACCACTCTATATCTTATGTTATTTCCCTCTATTTAATTGCTTTGTTCTTTTTATACTTGATATGATGGTTGATAATGTTCTAAGAAAGATTTCTAGCATAATCATTTGGGCTTCGTTTATGGGAAATAAGGTATTGTACCAGGTTTCCTCCCAAACCGCGTTTGTAGTACCTAACTTCATCCATGGGGACCCTCTAGTCTTTATCCCATGGGTTAAATCTTGGTTAGTAAACCCGTATTTTACGTATAAACTCCCTAAGGGGATTTCTTATTAGATTTGCTGTATAGGCCTTTTTTATGGCCTTTGATTGATTTCCCTCAACCTAACGACATTACACTACCTAGTTTGTGTTGAAAAACTCAATAAGCCATGGCCTCATTTATGTGGGTAACTTGGGATGCACCCTTCTTTATCTATCCTTATTATATCTACATTGCACCTTTATCGATACAGCTTGGCAGGTTAACTGATCATAGGTCGCATCCCCTATACGGCAGCCTTACCATTTGTTTGTAATTATTGTCTTTAGTTATTACAAATGGAGTATTTGGGACCGAAGATGCCATAAAATGCTTAAAAAAACTCCCACAATGAGACTAGCGGCTTATAAGTCGATTCATATCTACAAAAGGCTAGGTCGAGTTGTTGAGAAAACTGATGATTCAACAGACTAAGTACAACTATGCAATTTTCCTAAGGACGGAGAAATTTTCCAAGCTACGTTATGATACCCTGTTTCACTAAATTTTCACTTACTTTACCACCCGGAGTAAATAGTTCAACAAGAGATCGTTCGATGAAATGCATGTATGCTTGAATTAAGATTGGGTGTATGACTTCTTGTGGATGCCGCGACTGTAGCCTCATGTTCTTTACAGGCTGTGAATGCATCCCTTTCAGCCTTCAAATGCCATAACTGCCTATTTTTATTCTGAAGGGGTGCGACTGATTTTTAAGAGGAAATATGCCTATATTTAAACTTTGATTTTCTATAAATACCTTAGTTTCTCACCGTGGTTTAGTTTATCTCAGAGTATATTGTATAGACTAACACAACAGAAGTTATGGAAGGGATCTCCGGATCTGGTCCCTAGTATAATGAAGATGTGGCCCACTTGATGAGCTGCATCAACTACTTATATGACTCACAATCCTTACTCTACGGACAGATTAACCTCCTAGGGCAGAGAGTTATGATGCTAGAGTCGCAACCTCAGCCCCAAAGATGAAGAGAAAGCAGGAGAAACTGGAGGCAGAAACCCGTTACGAGCGCTACACACCATGTGATTCTAGTTTGGAAGACATACTTAAGTGTATCAAGGAGAAGAAATTTCTCAAGTGGCTAGAAAATCTCAAGAGCCTACCTCATAAGAGGGATAAGAGTAGATGGTTCATGTTCCATTAAGATCATGGCCACCACAAGAATGGCTTTTTTTTTTAAAGAATGAGATTGAAAGGCTCATCCAACAAGGGATACCCTAGCAGTTTCTAGGGGATGTAGCTCCTAATTGAGATAACTGCCTACCTATCCCTGATTTAGAATATTTCTATTTTGTCCTCAAATATTTTCAAATAAATTTTGGTTATATGAGATTTAACTTTATTTATCTTATATATTTTGAACAGTCATTTACATCATACATATAAATGACTTTTACATCTTTGATTATTGCTCTATCATTCTAAAATCTTTTGAAAGGTTCTTATCTTAACAGGTTTTCATAAAACCTAACATCCAATTATCCTAAAGATTATAGCATATGAGAAAAGGAATTTATATAATAGGGCGTGATGGACTTAAATGGCATTTAACACCCCTCGCATCATGAAGTTTTTTAGAGGCTCAAATGCTTCTATTAGCCTTGGGGACTCATAATAATCATCATCATCTTTCGAAGATTCGGGATGCTTCTATTAGCCTCGAGGGATCATCATACTAGTCATCAACTTTTGAAGATTTGGGATGCTTCTATTAGCGGGGGTTGGATCGATAATACCCTTATTTAGCCATAAGGGCTCATAATACCCAGTTAGGGATGGCTTGATAATACTCATCTATAGATTTGGGTGGCTTGATATTGAAAACCAAGCTAGGTTGGCTTGAAAATGCCCCAAAGGAAGAAAAGAGATGAAATCAAACAAGGAAGGTGGGCCATAGACATTAGTGTGCCCGACAAGGGAAAAAATTACCAATAGTCCACGACAATACAAGTTGAAGGTACAAAAAAATTCCAAGTGCCTAAAGGAGTCACTAATGCATATGGTCGCGAACAAAAGGCCACAACCAATTTGTTATTTCTGAAGGCAACTATAACCTAAGGGTACCGTAGCCTCTAAGTTATAAAGATTGCTTTCTTACTGGTCGCGGAGGGGTTCTTTAAGCACATCACAACTAATTGCCTAAAGCAAAAGTGTCAAACGTATAAGACATTTAAAGTTAAAGTCTACAGAAGCTAAAGTAGTGAAAAAATTAAATTCTTTATTCAAGTTCGATACATAAGTAGAAAAAATAGTTGTTCCAAAATTAACAAGCATGGAGGGACAATATACACGTTATAACTGAGAAAAAGAAAAAGTACAAGTGCATGATAAAAAAGTATAGATCAAGATATAACTTGTCCTTCGTTATCTTCAACTTCTCCTTCTATAGCAGTCTCAGTTTTCTCTGCCTCAGATGCTGCAGCCTCCTAACGCTGCTGCATGGTCAGATCCTCGACAACCTTTAGCTCTTTAATGTAGTATATATGCTTAGGATCATTGAACCTCTGGGAGCAGATGTTATCTTTTTCCTCTGGATAGTTATTAGCAACCCTATTTCTCATCTCATTGCAGTAGTGGATATATGCTTTGTTGATGAGGAAGAATCCCTCGAAAGTCTTGAAACGGACTACCGAATCCTCAGCTTCCTTCTTCAAGGCAGTGATATGGGCCTCGTCCTTTTGCTTGAGCGATACGGCATGGTTTTCATTAATCTTTTGGAAGTCCATGACTTGACTCTGAACCAATTCTTTATTTTTCTTCTGGACTTGGTTGAACTTCTCCTCAAAGTTTATGGCCTGCCTAACAGCCTCTACAGCCTTGGCTTTAGAAATCTTCAAGGCTTCCATAGCCTATTCGAAGTTGTTGGTACGCGCCAACCTTACTATCTACTTTGAGTTTGTATGCCAGGAGCGCAACCTCAGATGATTTTTTACTGGCCTAAAAGGAGGAATACCTAACACCCTCCAGCTGAGATTTCTGCCTACCCACCACGGCCTGGTAAGTCTTGTACAACATTATATACTTGGAGCTTTGGGCCATGGCAATTTTTGCATCTTAGAACAAAGTGCGTATAAAAATAAGCACAAGTATATGAAAACTGCTACAAAAAATAAAACATATAAGTATGACTTACCCTCAGCAAACTATGCAGAGCATATTCCACCAGGTCCTCCGCGTCCTCATCCACCAGAAGATGGAGGTTTGCAATGTATGCGGCCTTCCTCATCTTGGATACTGCGGTGGTAGTCGTATCCCGAGATATTTGGGTCAAGATTCCTTAATCAAGGTCACGGACAACCTTCAACATCTCTTTCTGCCCTACTTTGTGGGGTAAGAAGGTTGGCATTAACTGCCATGACAGTTTGGGAAGGGGACCTGGTGTTAGAAGCATGAATAGGTATGGAAGGATAGTTATCAAATCACCCAGAGGACATAAGGCTTATTGCAACAAGCGGTGACCCAATGTTATCATTGAAGCGTAATGGAAAAATAGTAACACCCACATTCTCTAGATCTATCGTCGTGAAAGTTTCATCGAATGAGAATTCTTTTTGAACTGTAGACACCCCTCGTGCTCAGCCTTAGGGACAATCTCCTTGGCTACCCCTTCCTCTTTTTAGTTCGCTTTCATGGATCCTAATTCATACCTTGTACGGTATCATCCAACTCATCCAGTTGCAAAAGCAGCAAAGTGTTATCAATTTCTTCTACGGCACCTCCTTAAAAAGGAAGATAAGTTAGCATGCGAAGTTAAATTTATATCGCAAAAACAAAAAGAGAAATAAGATTACGGAAACAAAGGGATACAATACCTTATACAACAGCCATTAGTACTGGGTGTGAAGAGTAATATCTGCACTTAAATAGTGATCGCAGAGTCAATGTGTTTGCAAAGGTCTTTTCCTTGTCTTCAATCAAGATCGTAGCCTCAATTATTTTCTTTTACCTTTTTGAAGGAGTTAGACCTGCAAGAACCGTGGATAAGGGGTTAGCAAAGGATGCATATATTGTTAAGCTATAAATACCATACCAGGATAGCTGAATATATAAACTAGTGGAAGAATGGTCGCAGTTATTATATACCTTCTTTATGAGGGAGGCCCCAACTCTGCGACAGTTTGACTTCTCTCTCGCTCTCATTTTCCTCTGGGTGCATCTCCCAGCTATCCCCAGAGATAAAGAAGAATTTGTCTTTCTAGTTTTTAACACTGGAGGGTGTACCTTTCATCATCAAATAGATATCTCCCTTTTACAATCCCATATAGTTAAACTATAGAAGTTAAAGAACTCTGCGGGGGTAATGTCTATTTTGAAGGCTCTCTTCCAAACAATAAGCGCAAAAAATATGGCCCTCTAGCCATTGGTATTAACTTGGGTTGGGGATAAGTTCAAGGCATTTAAAATTTATCTTATATAAATTGGAACAGGTAGCTACAGCCCTAGAAGAAAGGCATGGAGGGGAAAACAAAGCCCATTATCTGGGACCGTAGAGCATGACCACTACTCTGTGGAAGGTAGTGTACAAATTGTTCCCTCTGGTAACTCGCAGGTCTCAACCAAGGTGACCGACCAATCCTCATACATAGTGCATGGATAATGAAGGGATATGGGCTCCCATTAAGAATTTTAGTCGCGTCTAAATGTCTTAGTAGCATTGTTTCTAACCTCCACTAATTCTTTCGAAGTATGAATAGTTGTTATAAAATTACCTTCAGTTGGGATATGGGTATTGGAGAAGGTATCCTCTTCCATCCTTTTTGCAGACTCCTTTGGATCCCTATAGTTGGAAGAATCCATGGAGTCAGAGTCTATTCTAACACCATTCGGGCAGTCCGTATGTCTACAGGGCCCACTAGTCTTCAAAGGTTTTATATGAAGTACTTCCAGAGGAGGAACACCAAAGAATCTCATTTAAAAATCCACCATATACTCCCAAGTATTCCAATACATAAGGTCGCGACAAGAAACTTGAAAAAGTAGAAGGTCTCCACAGTTAGGCGCCAGAGCTATTATGATCAGAATAATGGTCTTTATGAAGGTCGTGAAAAATATGAAAAATTGATTAAAAAAAATACAACCACGACCTACGCAAAGTATTCTATTAAGCCGCAACGGGCTAGTTCAATTGCACTAACAAGATGCAACCAGGGGGAATTAAAATCAAGGTATGCTTAAGACAGAAGACATAGAAAGTTCAACCCAAAGTTTTCCATCAGGACGACGCCATAACTAAAAGGATTCTAACACAGCTGTTCAAGTCATAGGCCACAGTCCTCCAGTTAAACACATTTACAGGCTGCGGCCAGGGGGATAAACATGTAAACAATTTGATTTAAAGATTTCAAAGATCAAAAGAATTAACCTTAGGGTTTTGGCCAAGAACAACATATGGGTGTTCTTGGCCGAAAATTAAATCCAAAATGAGTGCTAAGAAGGAAATCTACCCAGAAAAAATCCTTAAGAGAAAAATATTAATTCAAATGGCCTAGAATTGTGTTCCAAATACTTACAATTAGTTTTCTATGTTTATAAATAATTGGAATTAAATTTGATTCAATTGTTTATAAATGTAAAAAACTGTATAATAATCCAAACACACCCATAGTAGCCAAATTCATGCATTATCTAGTTTAAACCAAAGTTCCCAATACGCAATAGTCATAATTAACTATGAAATTGTTTTGGTTTATCCAATACTACTCAACTATGAAATAGCAGACATGGGTTCACGAAAACTAAAGGGGGGGGGGGGGGAGGAAGTAGTCGTAATAGCAGAACGTGGATTTACAAGAGTTGGGAGAGAGAAAAACATTTAGAAAAGAAAAGGAAAACATTGATTGGATTTTGAAAGGCAGAAATTGATGTGACCAACTTGAGAAATGATGAGAACGATCGAAGAAAATGGAAGAATCACCTAGAAACCACTATGAACCGCTGAAAAATCCTCCACAGAAAGCTGTGAATTATCGTTGAAAATTTCAAGGAAGAAAAGCTCTCGAGGATATGTGAAAGGTAATAAGGCCACGGCGAGTTACCATTTATATAAGAGGGCACTGGAAATTGAAATGTTATATCTTGTAGGTCGTGGCCTCCCTCCGCCTCCCTAATAAAAATAATAATGACCATCTATAATAACTCCGTGACACTGGTCATAGGAGATAACCACAACACCAACTCGTCAACTCTTAGCACTAGTCTTAGGGGCTTACTAGTTTGCCCAATAATTGACCACGGCTGCGGCAGGCTTAAATGAAGTCGCTGCTTGGGACTCAAATAGGTCACGCAACCTTTAACTATAGCATGTATTTAGGCCGTGACTGCATCCTAGCAGCCTGCGACCACATGCCTCACCATTGCTTCATACCCTGTCGCAGACTTAGCCAAATCTGCCAGTTATCCTATTTCTAGAAGGGTTCCCTATTTACACCACTTATACCCATGTCACGTGCCCCGAGAATGTGACATAACCTTTTGACTTCTATAAATAGAAGTGCTCACCTCATTATTTGGGGGGACGACTTTGGCAGCGAAGCCCTGCTCAAATCTCTACACACACTCTCTCTTTCTAGAATCTCCCAAATCTCCTGGTCCTCTACAGTCCACAGCCATTTACAGACTTTCTCTACAGGCTGCATCCCACCGTCCACAGAACTACATTTCTCATGTATTCAACTCTCTCCACCTATTGTACGCCTCTAATAGTGAACCCTTCTTGTATTAATAATTATATAAAATGAGACTAATGCACCAAAGTAGACGTAGGCTCGTTTTATATCCGAACCACTCTATATCTTGTGTTATTTCCCTCTATTTACTTGATTTATGCTTCTTATACTTGATATGATGGTTGAGAATGATCTAATCATGACTTCTAGTATCATCACGGCCCATCTCATTGAATATCTTTTGGGTGTGTACCATTTATGTAGTTTCTTTGTTTTATTTGTTCTATTTTTATGAAACTATGTACTCTTTATTCTTACTTAAATATTGTTACTTTTACATTCCGCACCTACTTCTTTTCTTATTTGGATTTTAATCCTTCACATTAAGGACAATGCAAAGTCTAAGTTGGTGGGGGGGGGGGGGGGGGGTATAAATGCATCTTTTAAAAACATCACAACTTTAAAATACCCAAAAAAATTGAAAATTTTCAAAAACAAAAAAAATGGAAAATTTTCAAAAAGTCAAAAGTATTATTTTCAAAATAAGTAAAAATTAGAATTTAAAATCCTTAAATATATCACAAAATTTATGTTTCAAATCTCAATTTGTAAAAATTCTATGAACTAAGCCGAAATTGATCTAAAAACGGCAATTGAACGAAAAATTGACAACTTATGCAAATAAATGTGGATATTTTAACCCGTGAGATTTTTATGCCACTCCTCATTTTCGAAGAAAATTTAAATCAATCAGAGTTAAAAATAATTCAAACTTTCTTTTAGTCGTAAAATCATCATAGATATCTAATTCACTGCTTTGATCGGTTATGAAAAATGAGGGAAAATTTTGTTTTGAAAACGTGCTTAAAAATTCTCGAAAATAAAACAAAATATCTCGAGACACGTATGTAATTAGATTAGTAATTCAGACATATGAAGTCAGACCATAGTTTGTCAACCAAAAATATTTTCCTTAAAAATTCGATAAATTATTCAACTTTTGAAAGACAAATTAAGCCAGAAATTTATACCCCTTTGTTTGTTAACCCAGAAAATCCAAATTGGCCTAAAGTTATGAAAATCGAAAAATTCAAATTTTAACTCCATAAGATACAGAAAATTGGCAGAAAAATAGAAAAATGCTCAAATAAAAAAAAATGAGAAAAAAATAGAAAGAAAATGAAATGAAAAAAAAAATGAGCAAAAGTCCGAAAAAAGTACCAATGGACATTCAAAAGAAAAAATTTCAACTCCAAAAATTCCAAAAATTTTCATTAGTCCCAAGAATACCCTTAACCCAAAAAAAGTCCTTATCGAGTTCAAATAACTAAATCAATCACCGCGTGGAGAGTTAAAAAAACACAAAAATATAATAATGAGACAAATTTGTGCGAATAAAGAACGATATTGTATCGTTTTTCCACGACCGTAATCCGTTCATGATATCTTTTCACCATAAAAAATTTCAACTTTCAATTTGTGTGTGTGAACTCGTGTTCATTATATTTACTCTTATATTCCCGCACACCGAGAGAAAAATCCACTATCTGAGTGATTCGTTTGTGAGTATATCCCATGAAAAATTGAAATCAAAACAAATTTTTGGAAAGTAATGAGATGATCAATCGGTTGAAGTTAATTTTCGGCTTCACATACACGCACTATGAATTGAGATTTATCAAATAAAAATCTTTTGATTATTTTTATGTAATTTAAATTGAATAATTTATATTTATTTTGATTTTCCTTTGAGTCGTATCATGTGCTATAAAGTGAATTTTATGGATGAATTAATTGCAAACCCTCACAAGAAACCACTCATCCTACTAGGGTAACCTAGCGTTTAACATCTTGTTGCATATGCTAAATGCAATAGCGTGCCTGTGAAACATGTATTATATCCTTTAATAAATAAATGTTAATTATAGACCCTATTTTTGATTCTTTTACATTGCTTGGGGACTAGCAACGTTATAAGTTTGGGGGGTTTTATTCAGCATGAATATTCCATATTAGTTCCTCTAATTTTTATGTTCTTACGGTCTCGAACTTAGCTCATATTTATTGAAAATAACCTTTTTTACAAGTGTTTCGTGTTTTGTATTTTTCTCGTGTGTTTTATAGGTAACTCATGAAGTGGACGGAAGAGAATAATGCAAAATGGTGAAAACAATGCGAAAAATGATAATCGAGGGAAAAATGTTAATTTTCTAGAAAAAATTGGAGAAGGACCCAACATTAAAATTGAAGATCTCGAGTTCACAAGAATACAAGAAGAAATGGCACCTTATTCCGAGTTACGGTTAAGAAGCTACAACAATTTGAAGTTGAAAAAAAGTTCAAGGGTAGAAACTACAAATAGTGAAAATACATCACAATTACTTGTGCAAAAACCAATGCTAAAAACCAAACTGGTTTGGTTATGGATCGGATAGGTTCGCTTTCCAAATAGGTTCTGTCCAAATCGATCTGGTTTGGCTCATGGGTTCGGTTTTTTACAGGATTTTTTTATCTGTTCTTATATTTTAGATACAGTTATTAGGGTTGATAGTTAGAACTTTGGCCATTTATTGGTCTTTATATAGTTCATTAGGATTCTAAATAAATGTACTTTACACATTATTGAGGGAAATTTTATTGGTAATCCTTAGAGATACACTTACTTAAAGATTTCATCATTTGCAATTTTCATATTTCTTACTTGGTGTGAAGATTCTTATTTTCTGTAATTTAATCCCCATAACTTTGGTATTTGATTTCTACTGTTCTCTTCTTTATATTTCAACATGAAAGTCTGCATGCTTAGTATAATTTGTGTATAAATAATTTTCTTGTCTATCTAAATTAATCGTAGGCTGGGGAACATGAACCCGACCTAGGGTTTTCTATTTTAAATGTAAAACTCGCCATAATTAAATAATAAATTTCTCGAGTATGATGTATTGATCGGGACTAATATTGTAGGCCTTTTAACTCAGTTTTTAAAAGCAACCCGAGTGTTTGATGATGCATTATATGTGTCAGTGAATATATTAATTGTGCATATTAAATTGTTGTCAATTATCACGCGGGTTAGCGCCTAAACATATTTGGTGCTTCGAATTAATTTGACGTTTTTCTTTTACTTAATTAATTCCTAGACTTTTATATTTATCATAGAAACTGTGCAGTTTGGGGGATTGGATCCCAACCTCATATTTCAATATTGTTTCAAAACCAAAATTTAGTCTTGCTTTAAGTAGTAAAATTTGCAATTTCAAAGCTTAATTTGCCTAGGTAATTAGGAATCATTTCACGTAAGAATCATCACCTTTTCTTTTCTTTTACGAGTCGGAGCCTAAATTTATGATACCAACCCTAGCACAATATTCTCTGAGGATTCGACCCCGTCTTACTAGGTTTATTACATGAGTCATAGGTACATACGTAGCACACACTTTTTGGTGCTCGCTATAGGGGCCTTTCCTCATTACCACTGCCGCTATAAATTTTTCCTTTTTATTTTATTTAAACCCTAATTCGTTTTATCTTTCTTTTTTAATTATCTTAACCCTAAGATTTTCTCCTAAGAACCTTCTAAATTAAATTTTAGCCTTGGCTTTATTTCACACTTTCTTTTGTGTTGAACCCTCCATTTAATTCTTTTGAATACGATTTAAACCTCCATTTTAAACTATTTACAATTAGGCGCAAATGCTTTATTAGTGCACTAAATAAACTCTATAATTACTCAAATAAAATTCTACAATTACAAAAAATTTCATGAATTTAATTTAATTACATTTCATTCTCCACTATTTGTTTAAAAATTATTCACATTACTCAAAAATATACAAAATTATATTTCCACATTAATAATCAAATAAAATTTTCTCGAAATTAAGTATTTAACTATTTATTAAATTAGGCCAAAATTATGGGGTATTACAATCTTCACCTCTAACAAAAACAATTTCGTCCACATAATTCACAAACAAAAATATATACTTGGCTCAAAATAGATGTGGGTATTATCATCGCATCCAATCCTTGTGCACCCAAGTGGAATCTTATTCATTATAGCGGTTCCACTATACATGTAGTAATGGTATCTCCTTCGAACAAAATTTCTGAATCGGCCTACCAAAAATACCCACCAGATGCTCACCATACGAAGTATCCGTGTCTAGCTCGATCTCACCCAAATCGATATGCTGACAAGCATTCCTAGGATGTAGAAATCAACAAAGTAAGTGAGAAGGCCCGACGACTTAGGTAGGGGAATGGTTTGAACAACAAAACGTCTATTTTTAAAATTTTCAAATATAATGAATAAAAACTTTAAACTTATTAAACCCAACAAAAACCTTTGCACTAATTTTAAACATTTGTTCTGAAAAGTCGATTTAACCAATATTATCTTTTTAACCTAAAGCATGCATCTAGGTGACAAGAAGATAAAATAAGTAAAACAATTGCGCAATGCATCGATGTACGAGGAAAACCCACAACGGGAAAAACCTACAACAGTCGAGCCAAACACATCCCTAGGATAAGATTTTACAAAAGACGGACAATAGAATTACTCAACGACTCTTCTCCCTCGAAAGTCATAACGCTCTTCTATTTTTAAAATCTTCTTCACAGTGTAACATAGGAGTTCACCCGCGTAAGCTGCCACAACATGTGAATCCACGCGTGCCTTGGTATCCATTGATGAGGCTCGGTAACCATCTACAAAATCGAAATATACAATCATCTCTTCTTCACCTCAACACAACAAACCAAGTACGGAGTCCATCGTACGAAACCTTTCCTCTATTAAGATGATGAGAAACAAACTCGGTGCCCACAAATGAAAGATATCAAAGCATAAGAATATGAAAACTTGAATCTTTAAACTCTTTGGGTGAAACTACGATGTTGACACTTTGGCAAACTAATAAGAAAATGTTTTTCGCAAAAAGTTCTTGAAAAATCTGAGTTCTGCACACCTACAAATAGTAAAACACTGATTTTAAGGCGGAGGGTTCGTTCGAACAAAATGCTTGTTTTGTTCAAATAAAGACCAATCTTGTTCGAATGAATAAGCATTATCGTTCAAATGAGATTCCCACGAGCTTCTGATAGGTGGCCTTCTGTTTTACAAGGAGTGTCCATTTGAAGTACTATAGTTGTTCGTTTTAATGAGGTCAAAAGTTCATTCTAATGACCTAAACCTCATTCAAACGAAACTCGAATTTCATTCTAATGAAGTCAGACATTCGTTCAAATGAACTAGACCCAAAAAAATTCTCTAAAAAAATATTTTAAATTTTTTTTTTTTAAAAAATTCACCCAAAATAAATTTACATGCAACATAATCAAATGTATCCATACTTGTGAGATCCTTAAAAACACGAAAGCAAACTTGGCACAAAACACGACACGGAGTGTAACAATATTTGCAGCTTTGCCTCTACGTCTTCATCAAAACGTCATAGGCTTACGAGTTCAAGAATACAAAGTTTAACCTATGAATTAAAGGTTTTGTTTCGAATTAAGCCAATTACAAACAAATTGACTCGATTGAAAATTTATCCTTATAGTAAAAATATATGAAACATGTTATGCCCCTGATTAAGATGATTTGGAAGTCTAAAATATTACTCAACTTTCCCGACCTTCTTCGTAGTCATAAGTTGTCGTATGTATTATGGAGTTAACTTTCCTTTCTTCCCAAATCTTATCACTCCGTTCATATGGGAAACCTAAAGTAGTACATATTCTCTTACCTCACACTGCATAGGCTTCCTACTTTTACCTGCATAACTCGTTCGTATGTCATGTGAGACTTTAATCTTCTCTCTGATCAACTTGATCGACTCTTAGATGAATTTCGGCCCCAAAAGTCTACCCTCACTTGGGTCCAACCAACATACAGGTGATCGACACGATTTCCTATAAAGTGACTCATATGGTGCCAAGGAGACGCACTTTTGATAACTGTTATTATACCCAAACTCCACCAATGATAAATGTGTCTCTAAACTTCCCTTAAAGTCCATTATACGTGCACGTAGCATATCTTACAATGCCTGATTCACCCTCTCCGTATGTCCATCCGTATGTGGAAAGTATGCCATAATAAGGTGCAACTGAGTCCCCGTAGTCTACTAAAAATTCTCCTCAAAGTGTGTCTTAAATATAGGGCCCCGATACGAAACGATCGATAATGGAACCCTATGAAATTTAACAATCCTAAAAACATAAAAACGTTCAAGTTTCTCAATCGAATAGTTGGTACGTACAGATAAAAAGTGTGCCACCTTCATAAGGCGGTCAACTATCACCCAAATGGAATCATATCGGTGAGGAATCATAGGTATCCCCGTGATAAATTCCATCGAGATGTTATCCCACTTCCACTTGGGAATGGGTAGAGGCTGAATCACACCCAACGGCTTCTGGTGGTCCGCCTTCACCATCTAACAAGTAGTGCATATAGATATAAAATTGAATACATATTTCTTTATACTAATACAGTTGCTGCACTACACCAAAATGACAAAATTGTCACCTTTCAGCCGGCCACCCTTGTCAAGGTCATTGACCGTGACAAAAAATACGCGTTTTGTGTCACGGTCATTGACCTTGACACGACCATGATAAAGAATTGTCACGGTCATTGACTGTGACACGGCCATGACAAATTTACTTGTCATGGACTTGTCACGGTCATTGACCGTGACAATTCTTTAAATAATTGTCACGGTCAATGACCTTGACACGACCGTGACAACTTTTCCAGCAAAAACCCTTTCCCCCTTCTTTTTTCCCTCCCACCGTTCCCTCCCTCTCTCTCTCTCTACGCTGTTGCTCTCTCTCTCTCTCTACTTTCAGGTTTAATTCTCTCTCTCTCTCTCTCTCTCTCTCTCTCTCTCTCTCTCTCTCTCTCTCTCTCTCTCTTCCATTTATATATATGTTTGTGTGTATATATATGTGTGTGTGTGTGTGTATGTATATATGTGCGTGTGTGTGCGTGTGTGGGGGGTGGGGCAGGGTGGGGTAGGGGGTGGGGCTATTGTGTGTGTGTGTATATGTGTGGTGGGTGGGGGGTGTGGAGGGAGGTGGGGAAGGACATCAAGAAATAAGCAAGTAAAACTAATTATCAAAGTAAGAAAACTAAATACCAAGGCTTGAAAATAATAAATACAACTAATATTAATAAGAAGGGTGATGAATAGTGCACTTACAAATCCAAAGGTATCAAACCCTAGGATAGAAAATCTCCCACTCAAAATATCCCATCTAACTAAAACCTAATGAAAAACTAGATAAACACTAACTAATGAACTAAAAACCATATATATATATATATATATAGTAAAAGTATTAAATAAAGGAAAAGAAAGAAATATCACGAAGATATCTGATAGCTAGTATGACCAATTGGTAAATCGATGATTCTTATAATTGCCCATTGATCTCCATCCTCACAAAGACCTGAGTGATCGATCAATTGATGAATCCTAAAATAGCCCACTATCCTCGATTCGAGGCAAACTTTGCTTCTGTAATACCCCGTATTTTTATAATACATTAATTTTGGTAGAATTTAATTAAACAAATTCGTGAATAAATTGCTTGGTTCTAATTGCATGTTTATATGATTCATTTATGCATAATGTATTAACTCATGGAAAATAAATTATATGTTAAATTAAATTATTATTATGTGGTAATTAAACATATTAAAAGTGTGTGTGTATAAAAGAGTGTACACACACTAATTTATTCATTAATAGTGGGTTCCTCAAGTTAAACTAAATTATAGCGATTTAGCATTTTAAGTGAAACTTAACTTATTCACTTCATTTTAAGAAGTTAGTTGCGAGAGCATTAAAATGGATAAAATATGTAATTTTACAGAAATAAATAGATATACAGTTAATGAGACAAATAGCTCACTACATTAGTGCTATAAGTTGACAACACGTATATTAATAATATTTTATAAATGTGGACATTCTTTCATAATAACTTTGAATATTTATATATGACTTTATTGGGTAATATGTTGTGTAATTTAGATGGACATGTTATCTAGGATAACCTTTCACCACCTAATTGCATAATTCCTTAATAATTATTCCAGTTACCAAATATACTCTGCACTGGGTATGTATGTGTATATGTGTGTGTATGTATGTGTGTGGTGGGGGAGGGGGTGGTGGAGGGGGGCAGGGGGTGGGGTGGGGTGTGTGTGCAGATGTGTGCATATGTGTGTGGCTGGGGGAGGGGGTTAGGGGGTTGGGGGATGTGGTGTGTGTGTGGTGGGGCAATCTTAACAATTGTATAGCTTTAATTGTAATTTTAATTGTATTGTGCGCAGTTCATATGAAAGTAGGATTGCCCCTCATTGTAAATTAGTAAATTAATAATTGTATACTTTAGTAATTGCCCATTTCATATGAGTAGATGAATTAGAAGGAGTACGGGATAAACATTTGTTATTGACATTGCTGTTGAATTATTTTGTTTAGTAAATGTTGGGTTGGTTCTTTTTAAAAGTGGCATGACCACAGGATTATTGTCCATATGGGGGTGGGATTTTTCAACTTTTTTTGAAAATTACTTTGTATATCGAACAATATATATATATAGTATGATAATTAAATGAAACATACATGAAATTCACAATATATATATATACACATGCATGTTGTTAGAAAGTCTTAAATGTAATTCTCATTTGTAGTTGTCACGGTCGTGGTGGGGGGAGGGGGGGAAGGGGGGGGGGTGTGGTGATAATATTATATCTGTACTAATAACATTTTTTTTACAGCAAATGTCTCCTTCAGATATTAAGGCGAAGATGATGATGCTGTTTATGATGATGTCGTCTGGGCTCGGTGGTAATGGAGGCGACGAGGGCTCTTCCGCCCCTAGGCTCCCCAAATATGGGAAATTTGGGATTACCGTCGAGAACAAATCGGAGATATTAGCGAGATCCCTTGTTCTGCTAAAGACGGTCATCGGTCCGGGGTTTACGAGTTGGAAGGAGGTGCCATATGAGCTCAAGTTAGCTGTTTGGGCGGCACTACAGGTAATATATTTATATTTATATTTATATGAATATTTCAATTTCAATTTCAATTTCAATTTCAATTTCAATTTCAATTTCAATTTCAATTTCAATTTCAATTTCGATTTCATTTTATATTTATATTTATATTTATATTTATATTTATTCGCAACTAATATTGTATTTGTTGGACATGAACAATTCAACTTGGATCCAAAGCTACGCGATCCCGTCTTGGAGCAGATTAGGGGGCAACTCAAGTCGTGGAAGAAAAATATGCGGGCACGGTACTTTGGGAAAACACGAGAGTCCATTATCCAATGGCGTGAATCCGTCCGCCCCAAGGAGCCGATCTCATTGGCACAATGGCAAAAGTTCATTGACAATGAGATCGAGGATCGACAATTGGCATCTCGCCAATCGAGGAGGAAAAATCGGGCAAAAAAGACGGACGTGCACTACTCCGACCGGACCTCTTACGCCGAGGTGGAGCATAGGATGCAGGTAAGATTTAATTTTTCTATAACTACAGAAATATATTATTCTTCATTATTTTACTTTGCGGGGCCGATACTAATTTTACTTTACTTTATTTTATTTCAGGGGGTAGCGAGTGGGCCAGGGGGTAATCCACATAGGCTCGATACTTATGTGGCTCTTCGGACGAAGAAAGGGAAGGACAAGGAGGTGTCCCCGAGCGTCGCGGCCACGATAGTAAGTAATCCAACAGTTTAATTTTTGTTCATTAAGTTATAATTTTTTAGTTTACTTATTTTACTAATCATGTGCTTTTTATCGTTTCAGGCAAAGCTTAAGGAAGTGCATGAGTCGCAGTCTGATGCCGACAAGGCATCTTTGTCCACAGACGCACTTAGCCAAGTTCTTGGCTCTGATTGCAAGGGGAGGAAAAGGGGGGTGAGCTCGCGGGTGGCCAAATCTAGGATCATCGAATTGGAGACGAGCGACACCGGGTTGGCTCGAACGGTGGATTCACACGACGCGAAGCTGTCCCATTTGGAGGCGACGTTCCAAGATATGTACGCATTCATGAAGCGTACGTTGGGCGGAGACCGTAAAGGGAAAGGGAAAGGGAAGGAGAAGGCGGTGGAGGAGGAGGTGCGGGAGGACGAGGATGTGGACCTCGCTGCTTCATCACCGACACGTTCGTACTTCGATGATCCACTTCCCTATTTGGCACCCTTCAACAGACCAATGTCGACACTTGGTTGGCCGAGCGTGTTCATATTAGACGTATTTGATGGCCAGTGGATAGGGCGGGGGTTGAGGGACCCGAATATCGTCCAGGGTGGAATAATTCATGGACGTGAGCTTCAAGAGATGGGGTCCAGGGTGCTCGTCACACATGTCATACCCGGGAAGGAGAATTCCCTATTGTGGTTGCGCGAACAATGCGGCACGACGTATATTAGTGGGTGCGTCAATTCGTATATCGTGTGACCTACTCACCTCCTCAGTTTTAACAATACACCAGACATGTAGTGACATTGTTTTAAGTTTGAATTGAATTGTTTTAAGTTGTTACATTTGAATTATATCGTGATGCATATTGTCTCTATTTGAATGTATATTTGCATTATCTCTATTTTATTTGAATATATGATGTTTGAACAGGTACAACGTTGCTATAACAGGTACAAATATACTGCTGGGCAGTGGCAGTGGCCATACTGCCCTGCAGTTTTTTTTTCAATTCTGCCCAGAATTGTCATGGTCAATGACCGTGACAAGCCCGTGACAACTTTTTATCACGGACGTGTCACGGTTAATGACCGTGATTTTTTTTTTAAAAAGGGTCACGGCTTTGTCACGGTTATAAACCGTGACAAAACTTGTCACGGTCATGGACCGCGACACGACCGTGACACAAAACGCGAGTTTTGTGTCACGGTCATTGACCTTGACAAGTTTGATTTGTCAAGGTCAATGACCTTGACAATTCGGCATATTTGGTGTAGTGTTGGTACATTTTATCTCCACCTGGATGTAACACAAAAGCGAACCATGTGTCGCCTCCATAACTTCCCATCTCAAGTACTCATCCGAGGGTACCACTAATCTACCCTTATAATGCAATTTGAGATCGGATCACACAAAAAAGAAAGGTACAGCGGTAGGAAAAGCTAAACTTCTCACCCCAAAGATACGCTGATGTCTAGTATTCTGAGATTGGATCTACCCTTATAATGCAATTTGAGATCGAATCTACCTTATAATGCAATCTGATGTCTAGTATTCGATTATTTATTTGTAAACATATGATGTAGACTCTTGTCATCACTCAAGAGACTAAACTTCTCACCCCAAAGATAGTTCCTCCACGCATGCAAAACAAATACGATGATCATAAACTCTAAGTCGTGAGTCAGATAGTGAACTTCGTATGGATTTCGCCTCCCAAAGGCATACGAAATTGGCTTCTCCTCCCATACCAATACCCCACCTAATCCCTGTAGAGAAGCATCAGTGTAAACCAAGAACTCCACTCAACTCTTAGGTAAGGAAAAATTGGATCAGAAGTCAGTTCCATCTTAAGAATGTGCACACTTACAGACACATCTCAATCTAACATAATGGTGAACCTTTCTTCTTCAACTCCGTCATCGAACCATCTTTCTTTAAGAAACCACAGATGAATCTCCTGTAATAATCAGACAACCTAAAAATTTTAGGACCTTGGTAGGTATCGCGGGTTATCCCTAATCCAACACAGCTGACACCTTATTAGGATCCACGAATAGTCCATTATCTAACATCACATGCCCTAAAGACATCACCTTCCTCTGCTAAAACTTGGATTTAAAGACAATCACGTGAATCTTATTCTCTCTCAATGTCAATAACACAATCCTCAAATATTGGTCATGCTCCTCCTCTGTGCGTGAGTAGATCAAAATATCATCAATGAAAACTATAATGAGTTGGTCCAAATACGGGCGGAACACCCAATTCATTAAGTCCATGAATACCACTAGGGCATTCTTCAACCCAAACAACATGACTTAAAAATCATAAGACCCATAACGAATTAAGAAAGCTGTCTTGGGAGCATCCTCCTCCTACACCCTCGTCTGATGATAACTAGATCTTAAATTAATCTTTAAAAGGAATGAAGTTCCCTCCAACTGATCGATAAGATCATCAATCCTCATGATGGGTACTTGTTCTTCAGCGTCACTTTATTCAACTTACGGCCATCGATACATAAGCTCAAAGACCAATCCTTCTTCTTTACAAATACCACTGGTGTACACCAAGGTAAAGTGCTCCGACGAATGGAAACCCTTTTCTAATAGCTGCTTAATATGATATCTAAGCTCCTTCATCTCCGTAAGGGTCATATAATACGGTGATCTAGATATTAACAGTGCCCAATGCCAAATCATTCACAAAGTCAATCTCTGTGCTAAGTGGTAAACCCGAAATCTCATGAAAGACATCAGTAAAATCTTAAACTACTAGAATCATATTATATGACATCGTGGTATCCTCGTGGGTATCCTAATTAATAAAATACAGGCGGGTAGTTGCCCCACCCTCACACCTATGCATAGCCGCTAAATACATCTCCTGACCATAATAGCTTTACCTACACAGTCAATCTGATCCCGATAGGTACACAATTAATTTATCCCCCAAATCACATCGTATGTGTGGGTATCTAAAACCAATAAATTGGCTACAAAATTCAACCTACCAATATCAAAGCCTAACCCATCATAAGTCTTGATAATATTAGTGGATACTCCTAAAGGGTAGCTATATATAATAACCTAGCATAAGGAGTCAGAATCATCCCCGATATACCCATGTAGTCTCAAGCAATAAATGAGTGTGTGAACCCTGTATCAAACAAAACTCTAGCTACAGAGCTATGAATAGGGATGGCAATGGGTCGGGTATGGGGGCAGGTTTGCCAAAACCCAAACCCAAACCCGCCCCGCAAAAAAAAGGTTAACCTGCCCCGCCCCACGACGGGTTAAGATTTTAAGCGCCAAACCCGTTTAAGTATAGCCGCCTTAAACCCATCCCCGCCCCGTCCCGTTTGAAATATACAGGTCAAAATCCGCCCCGCCTCGCGGGTTAGAGCCTGAAGTTTTTAATTAATTTTTTTAAAAAACTGATTTTGTCATATAATAAATAAAATAGTTACTTTGTAAGCAAATAAAATGTATAAGTGAATACCAATACCCCTACATCAATTTCTAAGTCTAAAACTTCAACATCAACTTAATAATCTAAAAATAATTATAATGTCTTAAATAACACAATTTAAAATGCCAAACTACTACAATTATAATGTCTCAAATAACACAATTAAAATGTCTCAACTATTACAAAATAAGTCCCAAACTATAGAAACTATTAAACAGTAAGTATTAAATATAGCAACTATTACATAAGTCTCAAATAGCTCGACTATCATCATTTTGCAATCTCCTCATCATCATCAACTCAAACCTGAAAAAATAGTAACAAATTTTATCAGTCCACTTAATTAATGTGACCATAAGAAATTTTATCAAAAACATAGGTGAATATAATAAAGCTAAATTTATCATAAAGCAGATTTTAGCACAAATTCAGTACACGTGAAATTAGAACAAATTCTATAGATATTTTAGCAAAAAGCCAGTAGAGATTCTAGTAAAAAATAGTACAAATTTCATCAAAATTTATCAACAAATTTTATCATATACAAATTTTATCAGATTCTATCATATACAAATTTTCTAAAAATTAGTACAGATTTTATCAAAAGTCATCAACAAATTTTAGAAAAAAAATCATGGATCTAAACCTCAGTACCAACAACAGCAAAAAAATAGTGTAGATTAGAACATCAATACAGATAATGAGGTGCCAACATGAAACATCAGTACAAACAAATTTTAGAAAAAAAATCACGGATCTAAAACTTAATACGGATCTAAAACTTAGTACAAATAATGAGGTGCCAACTTGAAACATCAGTGCCAATTCTCAGTACAAATTAGAACAAATTTTAGAAAAAAAACACGGTTATAAAACAACAGTACAAACATCTGCGTTAGTTTGGTCAACCGTTTAAAAATTATTAGAACATCGGTACAAACAAACAACATAGAAACATCAGTACCAACAACAGCACCAAACAAACAACGTTAGAAAAAATTTCACGGATCTAAAGCCTCGGATCTAAATCAGTACAAATAATGATATCTAAAATATTCGAAGATTAGAAAAAAAAGGATTAGAATAACACTAGGGTTTAGAAAAATTAGTATCAATAACGATTAGAAATGTAGATCTAAACCCCGGCGCTGCCGTTGCTGTCCTCCGGCGCCGGTGGCTTTCGTGGTGTGTAGTTTAGGAGAGGAGAGGCACAAGAGGAGTGTTAGTTCTAAGATTTAGAGAGGGGGGGTTGGAGAGTTTGTGTAGGATAAATGAAATTAGGTTTTCATAACTTTATATATATATAATAGAGAGAGAGAGAGAGAGAGAGAGAGAGAGCCAGGCTATAGTACATCATGCGTTATACATCACACCTAATTCTAGGCCCTAAAAAACTTTTTTTTTCAAATTTTATATTTTTTCCTTGAAATTCCATATGCAAAAATTTAGGTTAAAATATATTTTGTAGCTATTTTTAAAATATCCATAAAAACTGCTAAAAATACCTTATTTATAAGGGTCTGCGCCAGCAGTTTTTTTGTGAATTTTTTAAAAATAGCTACAAAATGTATTTTGACATAATTTTTTGAATATGGGTTGATTGGAAGGTTAATTTCAAGGGAAAATTATAAAATTTGAAAAAAAAAGTTTTCTAGGACCTAGAATTAAGTGTGATGTATGGTGTGATGTATAGTGCATGATGTAGGTGAGTCTCTCTCTCTCTCTCTCTCTCTATATATATATATATATATATATATATATATATATATATATATATATGTGTGTGTGTGTGTGTGGTGGAAGTTTTAATAAGTTAATATATAAAGGGTATATAAGTAACTTTAAGTATTATACGGGGCGGGTCGAGGGTATTTTTATAAAACCCAAACCCGTCCCGTTTAATAAACATTTTTTTTAAACCCAAACTCTCCCCTGTTATTTTAATCGAGTTTTTAACCCGTCCCATTAGGGTCGGATCGGGTTAAATTTCCATTCCTAACTATGAACATAAAATGTACCATCCACTGCCTAAATAGGCAATGGGTTATTCCTGCACACCTGATAGACCCAATCATACTATAACTAAATCTAAAGTGCTACGGTGGGTGATGGTAGTGGAAGTGATACCTATTGCCTCAAGGCTAGAAGAACAATGATATATTATTGCCTCTATTGTGACTGATAGTTGGTGCTAAAGCCCTGCTTCCTAGGGCCCTAATAGCCCTGCCTATACTGCCCCTAGCCCCACTGGCCCTACCTGTAATATCCTCATTGGCCCTGACCGAACTAGCCATGCTGGCCTTGTTTATGGTCATGCTAGCCCTGGATTTATTGAACTATCTTATCACTACGACATACCATTTACTTATATCTTATACCTCCATATCTATAGAAAATTCCAAAGTAAAAATTTGAAGCAGTCCTTGTCTATTGCAACTGCTACTGCCCCCAACTGTTTGACGGGTCCCTGCAGTTACTTGGGTCTATTTTAATTGGGATAGAATATATTCCATGACCCTTGACTTGACTGACCCTGTGCTCTATTCTTATCCTCAATTGATCCTCTATGTGACTTAGGTCTATAGTTTTGGCCCATTTTATCGCACTTCTTCTTGTGATCGGTGTAGTCTTCGAAAAGGGTAGTGGTTATATCCACCATCTATATATGGGTAACATATGTCGGGTTTGCCATTAGAATATAAAAATAAGGAATAAATGACCCTTACCAAAGTATGCAATCCTCTTGTTTTTAGTATTTAAATCCTCGGTATAAAAAAGCGACAGATTTGTGAAATCTTTGTCAAACTCAGTGAATGTACGTGTCCCTGCTAGAGTAGAAGGAACTTTATCTTCTTCTAAGTCCGAATAGACTCGAGGAAGTACTTACCATTGAACTTTATGATAAAGTCCTCATATATCAACTGGTCTCTCTTCTCGATTGTGGTCACACTATCCTAACACTAAAGAACGTTTTCGATCATACGGAGCATAGCAAGGGCATATTTTTGAACATTTGTACAAGATAAGATCCTCAAGTGATGCTTGATGTATCTACGTCTCTGTAGTGCTACTAGAGGGCTAGCAGAACCAAAAAATGTTGATGGGATATTTTTCATGAATGCCCCCTAATTTTCTCCCATTCGATTGTGGGAGCCCGAGCCACTGTCTGTAAGACCTCTAATGGCCTCTCCTTTCTTATCACCACTAGACATTCCTGTACATCCTACGTGATCAAATTTGAGAGTTACTAAAGCCTAAAGTGGTATTGCCTCTATGCATCATGAGTTGGGATAATTAGTATAGGCCGAACTTGTACCACGGAGGATGCGGGCAGCACGGGAGCTGCGGGATCAGGTTGTGTAACTTCTGCCAAGGAATATGTCTTCCTTTTTGGTTCCATATTAAACATGACATAAAATTCTTATCAGTATTATGAATCTTAAGATAAGAATACAAAGAGAACAATGTATAAAATAATACTACGCGAACAACTAGAATGGATGTTGATATACCAAGATACACCCTCGGCCTGGCTGAGGGTAGCCCCGTCCTAGACGAGGGCTCAACTCTACCACCCCCGAGGGGTCATACTTAAGATGGAGGGTCGGACAAGCATATCCCATCATCGCTGATACAATTTGGATGAAAGTACGACCGGACGACCTTATGGAGGCCGACCCCATTATTTACCTTGATGACTTAGAGCCCATGCTCGTGGGGATAGAAGCCTCGTCTTTGGGAATGACCAAGCGAGTAGCCAAACCTATGAGGAGTCGACAGTAAGAAGTCTACATCCAACAGTCAGGACCCAATATGCCAGCATCAACCTCAGCCTCAGCCTGTCATCATAAACCGAGGGTGACATCATAAGGGTGCGTGATTTAGGAGACGCGTGGATAGTGCACGTGGGACTCATGTAGCACGTGGACTAGACCGTTATAACAATATCATCCCCTCACGTGAGGGAGTATTTTTTCATCATTAACCACAGGTGACCCATCCAGGTGTCAATTGAGGGTTGGCTAGATCACCATTCACATGCTCAATGCATGCTTGGGGGGTACACTACACCCCCAAGCCCTATATATACTTGTAATCTCCAACCTTGTAAAGGGATCGATAATTAAAAATCCTATCAAGAACTCTGCTTATACATACAGTAGAGAGAGATAACCCATGAGTATTGTATCCAATGCCATTAGTGCCCATATTTAGTGGATCACACATTTACAGTGGATGTAGGCCTTATTGGCTGAACCACTATACATGATTGTCTTCATTCCTCTTTTACTCATCCCCTTCTATATGAGTTTTAAAAAGTACTTACATAATATATACACTTGAATAGAGGGAAACATGGTGAACATAAGGCCCACAACAAAGTTCTAGTAAGTTGCTCCCATGTGCTATACCTACCATATCACATAAAAACAACTGAGATAAAAAAAAGGAAATAAAAAAATCTCTAAAAATAATAAATGATTAGAAACCAAATAAAGGTATATGAATGTAGAAAAGTTTTAAATTGATTGGAGGCAATATAGTACGTAGGTACTTGTTTAGGAGATTCAATAATAACAGGATCAAGAATTTGAATAAGAAATAAATCCCAATCATCTACTCAACCAATATATGGATAAAGCGTCTAGTTGATTCTCAAGATTAAGTGATTAATCATTCATGCTGAAAAGGTTGTTAGTAAATTTTAGGACAATGGTCAGACAATTGAAATCCACCATAACATCACAAACACACACACACACACACACACACCAGAGGAAAAAAGGATATCACATATGTTCGAACTTCTAGCACAATATATCTATTCTGTCTAATGCAGCCAAGAGGGCAGCTACAGAAGATTAGGCATAACTGTTTCCTTTAAGAGCACAACAATGTATGTTAGAAAATGCCATAAGGGGGCGCAACTAATAACCCAGTATTTATAATAGTCGCCTATCTATAGATGCCTATATCATCCTAAATTTCCAAAAGGGAACCTGAATAGGACTCTTTTGTGACAAAATATATTGCATTAAGTCCCTATTTAGTTCAATGTGAAATATTTCACCTAGTTCAATAAAATCATGTGTAATTTAAGTGCACAGCATATAATTGTGTGATTTTAAATAAATAGTGATAAAAATTAATTGATTGGAGGCAATATAGTACGTAGGTAGTTGTTTAGGAGTTTCAATAATAACAAGATCAAGAATTTGAATAAGAAATAAATTCCAGTTTCAATTTGAATAAGGTTAATCACTTAATATTGAGAATCGCTTAATCTTGAGAATAAACTAACATGGTCTCACATAATGGCCTCTCCCTGTCCTCCTAGACAAAAGTCTAATAGCCACAATGTTTAAAAATGAAAACATTTTCAATATTTTAAGGGCAAAAAGCCAAATATCCCGTTAAGTAAATACTAAATGAAGTCGTGATGATGTAGTGTTATTCAAATTTTTTTAGGGAGATGAAATTCACTGGGTTGACTCAAAACACGTAATGAACAATCTTCCTCTTCTCATTTCCCCTATACAGTTACGTTTCATTAGAGGTCGAGCCATCTCTGAAAATGTCCTACTTGCCATTGAATGTATGTCCAGAATAAACTCTAAGAATGTGGGAGGAAACATTATCATAAAGTTGGATATGGCAAAGGCTTATGATATGGTCTCTTGGTGGTTTTTGATTAAATGTATGGGGAAAATGGGATTTTGTGAACAATAGTTGGATTTGGTATGGAGAATTATTTCTGATAATTGGATTACTCTTTTGGTGAATGGTGAAAGTGTGGGATTCTTTCCTACTACTAGAGGCTTAAGGCAAGGGACCCCCTATCCCCAAGCCTCTTTATTATCTTGGTTTATGTCCTTTATAGAAACCTACACAGCATAGTGATGCAAACTAACTTTGTGAGGGTTCAAAATGCCCATTGGAAGCACTAAATTCAATCATTTTGCCTTTGCAGATGACCTTATAATTTTTTGTTCTGGTATGAAGAAATAAGTAAAGAAGACTATGGATATTTTATGGTCCTATGAGAGGGTATCAGGGAAATTGATCAGTACATCTAAAAGCTTCTTAGTTACCTGTAATAAAATCAAGCCAAACTCCCTATCTTTTTTGAGTTAGTATACTGGAATGAAAATAAAAAAAGTTCCTATAACCTATCTAGGTTATCCATTGTACTGTGGGGGAAAGAGAATTATATACTTTCAAGGACTATCTAAATGGAAAGAAAAATGCCCCTCTACAGGGGGAAACTTGTTTTCATAAAGTTTATCTTAGTTTCTATGCAGATGTATATGCTATCAATGATTTATCCTCCAAAATGTGTAGTGAATAGATTGCATAGTCTCATAGCTAAGTTCTTTTGGAGTTCCAATTATGGTGATCATAGGCATCAATGGTGTAACTCGGAGACTATAACAAGGACTACTTTGGAAGGTGGATTGGGGATCAGGAACCTATATGACATTGGAGACTCTTTAAGCATGAAGTTGTGGTGGTCATTCAGGGGGAAAAAATCTCTATGCGCCCAATACATAAAGACAACATACTGTACAAATCAACATCTAATGACAACTCCAAGAAGAGTAGGGGCCTACACTTGGAATGGAATGTGTTCTTGAGAAAAATCACTGAAGGGAACATGATATGACAGGTTGGGCAAGGGGATATTAGTATATTCAAGGACTCCTGGGGAGTAGTTGAAACCAAAAATGCAGTCATAGAGGTAGATAGACCTATTAATTGGTTCTGGGATTCAAATAAGATATGGGACAGAGGCAAAGTGGAGAGTTGGTTTCCAATAGAGACCTCTTCAAAGATCTTGAGGTTTGAGGAGATATATGAGGATCATCCTAACAAACCAATTTGGCAGCCTAATGGTAATGGTTCCTTTTCTGTTTCCTCAGCTTGGGAGATCTATAGAACCAAACATTCTTCTCAAATAAGCTCTAAATTTATCTAGGATAGTAACACTCCAACCAAGATATCCATATTTATGTGGAAGCTGCTCAATAACTTCCTTGCTACAGATGATAAAATTTGATCTATTGGTATCAGAGGTCCATCTAAATGGCAGTGATGTGCTAAGTCAGTAGAGGAATCAATTGACCATATATTTGCCGAAGGAGATATAACTTCTAAAGTATGGGATACAGTTTCTAAACAACATGGTATTAGAAGATTTACAGGTGGAATTAGAAGTCAGCTATTTCAGTGGTGGATTCATGGTCATAAAGTAGACCATGCCGTAAATAGAATAATTCCAGCTATAGTATGTTGGAGCTTGTGGATCCATCGAAATAAATGTAAATATGACGCATTTACTCCTAACCAGATCGTTATTTTGTCTCAGGCACATCAATTTAAGAATACCCTCATTAAAAGGTTGTCCTATAAGAATCCAAGTCAAATAATGAAGATCAAATGGATGTGCCCTCCATTAGGAATATTAAAACTAAACGTTGATAGCAGTGCTATGGAGAGCAAAAAGAAAGGAGGAGGTGGAGGCATTCTCATAAATGAATCAGGGAATATGTTATTGGCTTTTAGTTCATCTTAAGGAAATTTATCTAACATGGAGGCAGAGGTTAAAGCGCTTCAAATTGGACCAGCTTTCTATATGGACCTTAAAGATTATGAGATTATCATTGAAAGTGACTCAAAAATTGTCATTGATATTCTGCGAGGTAAGGCCACAATTCCTTGGAAAGTAATGTGGTATATTATTCAAATTCAGTGAATGTTAAAGCATATAAAGCATTCTCTAATCCGTACATATAGAGAAGGCAATAAAGTAGCTGATTTTTTAGCCAGAAGAGGTAGAATTCAAGGGCAAAACATATTCTCTCTCAACATTGAGGACTTTCCAAAGCAAGTTAAAGGTTTAATCAATACGGATAGATGGGGGCTGCCAAGTTTCAAATATGACTAGCTCATGGATATTATGTCTTTCTAAAAGTGGTTTTAAGTTTTCTTTAATTTGTTCTTTTGTCTTTCAAATGTATGTAACGGAGCTAAAGTATAAAGCTCCTCATTTAAATTTTCAATCCGATACTCTTTTTATTTCTAATAGGGATATAAAGCTTCTAGAAGAGGAAATCTCTTCTTAGATTTGCTATGAATAAAATCCATGTTCTGGAAAAAAAAATGTATTATATTTGTCTGGGAGATACACAATGTTAGAGGATAGGATTGTGGATAAATTACCCCTGTTACAAGAGACCTAACTGTCCCAATTTTAACCCTTCCAATGGTAAAACACTCAACTTCCCACTCTTGGACTGTTTGTAGTCAACAATCCCAAAATTTACAACCTTCTCATAGTAAAACACCACTATCTCACGGTTGGGCGCTATACACTCAACCGACTCAAACGGTAAAAAATGACCCTTAAATACATACTCTCTCCATCACAAATTAATGGTCCCTATCAAAGTTGATGGTTTTTAGGGATAATCACAATTAATGACCAAGATCAAGGCTTGTGCACTATTATACCATTTGGTTTGGTTAGTTGATTATGTCCATAATGGAAAGTAAACTCTTAATTTGGGACATCCCAAAAAGAAAATATTGACTATTTATATGTAATCATCTCATGAATAGGACAATTTACATTTACCCATCCAAAATAATATGATGGTTTATGAGCTTTCGTCACTGATTTTGTGCAGCACTTATTGATGGATTTTCTACCCATATATTTGCATAATTTTAAGACCACAATTCAAGGTGTTCTCCAATCTGTAATAATGTGGAAATTGGTAAGAAAATTTTGAAACAAAAGACTAGCAGAAATCACTTTATTAATAGTATACTTATTGAAAACCAACAAAAATATCACATATGAAGTAAAACAGAGGAATAATATAAAATAAAGACAATAAAACGGTCCATGGGGTTTATGCTTTGCCTTTTTTTCTCTTGATCTACATTCAAATTTTTTTACTGGCCAAAGCTAATTCGACCTTATTTTGCAAAATATCGGCTTTATAAATGATAGTAAAAGAATATACAACCTCTTAGGATCATGCTCACCTATCAAAATCAACCTTACAATAAAAATTTTACCACCAAGATCATGATTGGGAAGGATTTAGTAGTTAGAAATAAGCAACATATTTACAAGGTTTGTTAATACAATTACAACCTAGAATTAGTTAAGTAATGATGACTAATTGATCGTTATGTGTTGGCTGCATCTTCGGTGCAGAGTGTGTTTAGGTTGGCATCTTGGGTGTAGAGTGATTTTAGGATGCATCTTGGGTGCAAAGTGAGTTTAATACTTTGCCATTAGCTTTTCTTCTCATTTTACAAAACTCCTACATTCAAATATAATTTGAGTATTGTGCTTCTGAATTATTTTTGGATTCCGAGTTTAGATAGCTTTCCTACATTTTATATACATGTAATTAATTTTATTCTATATATAAATTTATTTACATGTAATTGTATCTGCACTTAACTCTTGGTTGTTTTAAATTAACGTGTTGTCAGAGATTGTTGTAGCTTCTCTTGAAATAGCATGATTTTATTGCGGATCATGAGAATTTGTTGGCAAACTATGCTTAAAAATAGTGATGGAACCATGGAGGGTATTTGATGGGAAAAAAAGTGTTAGATGTGAGTTTACTTCAAAGCCAATTACGCACATTTTAAGGAAATGTCATTTAAAACCAAGAAAACAATATATCTAATCATAACATTATTATTTATTACAACTGTAAATAATTACTATATTTTTAGCATAAGAATTCTCAATGAGAATGACATATATATCCTTCTAAATATTTATCTCTAATTTATTTTAAAAACTATAAAGAGTAAGATTTGGAAAAATTATAGGTCATGAGAACCCAGTACTAAAATTAGTACCACAAAACTTACCAATAAGTGGTTGAATGCCATTTGCAGACAGTACCATCCTCGGAACCTGTAATTGCAATGGAAAGTTCAGTATGAAAGCATACAGAAAAGACATTGTGTGTGGTCGGCTGGAGTTTGGACGCAACTTTTGATTGGATAATCCCAAACCTATTTTGTAGGATATGACCACAAGTTTCCACATTATACATATTTACAAACTTAAGATGGAAAAAAGGGTATGCCGAAACTCCTAATTCCCACAATTCCTTCAACTCGTCAACTAATGCCTGAAGAAAAACGTCAATATCTTGACCCGGTGCCTTCGGACCAGGTATTAACAAAGACAACATCTGAAACTCTCTCTTTATGCACAATGAAGCTGAAAGATTATCCGGTGCCGTGATAACATGCTAACAACTGTAACTGGCAGACTGAATGCCACGAGGATTAAACCCATCGGTTGCTATTGAGAGCCAAGCATTACGTCATTCTTTACCAAATTCAGACAATATTGATTTGAAACTCCTCCATTGGGAAAAATCACATGGATGTTGTTGGTAATACCGTGAAGTGGTTGCCCTATGGTGCCATGTCATTTCTTATGCTATTCATGGAATAGTGTAAAATCTCATTAACCATGGAATTAGAGGGAAATGTCTCAACACCTTTTTAGGTTCTTTGGAAATTCTTCTCCCTTTCCTCATAGTAATTGTATACCTTGACTCTCCCAATATAAGACACGATTATTGATGCATCTATGAATGCAGTTGACCTTCATACCCAAGTATTTCATCATGTTATTCATCTTTGGATATTTTTTCTGGTAGTGTATTACGTCTTGGGAGACACCTTTTTAAGATAGACGAGAGCATTGTGACACTATTTCCTGACCAACCAAATTTCTTCTTTAGTTGTGAAGTTCTACGATTGAAGAAAGACTTGGTTTAGGACACCCTCTCATGAAGGATATAATTTCTCAACTGATACTCTCTTATATTCATTGTACTTATCATTTTCGACATGATCTTCTTTGGAAACTCCCGGTTGACAGCATTCAATATCTACATGAGGTTCTTCATGCACTCCGTAACAAACATCAACAAGATTTTCAACCCCACAATACCTTGTTCCTCAATGTTTCCTTTTACTATGTTTCCTCAACTTCTTCTACCTGTGGGGGATCGAGAGTATTCACATATGAATTTTCACCGTGAAAATCCATACAGTATACAACTGATGCATACCGTTCCTTCACAGATGTCTTTCTACGTCTTTTGATTTCAGACACAACTTATTGCGACATCTTGACGTGGACAAGGTATCGTTGTCAACCCTAACCATTATTTTCTTTCGCAAATTTAATAAACCCTTCAAATACAACAAGATGCCTTTGTTCTCTCCGACAATCTAGTCATTGCTAATCAGTCATGACATTTTATTATACAAGATTAATAAAAAGATAAAAAAGCATATTAACAACAAGTTGCATCTATAATCTTCGGTATTAGTTGGTGTTTATATATGGCAACTAATTATACCACAACTTATGCTAAATTCAAGATTTCCAAATTCTAAACACACTTTTGAGGAATAAAAAGAAAATTTCAGCATATCCATCATATCAAGTAACTAAAACACATAATTCATCATATTTTCTATTTGAAACTAATTTGATCATTCATGGTGTTCCTTTTAATTTACCATAAAACTTAAGGTGTGTATCACAATAAGTGCATTGGGAAAAACTAAATATTAATTAACAACTTAAGATACAGAGATAAGAAAATGACCTTCCTCATTATGTCTCAACCTAAAATAGATACTTATCCTAAAGCCCATATTTTTAGAACAAAACATTTATCAACAACTTTGGTTAATAAATACATACATAGTATAACTATTCGCAACCTTAAATTTCTACTTTGTCACAAACATTAGCTACCATACATTACCATATAATTCCTAAGGAGCAAATTTTAGACTACGTATAACACGTAACTATTAGAGAGACTTTTTGGAGAAAATATCATGCATCAAATTAATCAATAGTATCGGTGGTCATAACATGAAATTGGCAGAGTAAATAATGGTTATCTGATTTCGAATTAAAAAGTAAAACTCATGATCGAGAAACAAAGTTTAATTAAATCAACCAAACATATTTATATAGATATATAGACATATATAGACGTTAACATACATGACTATGGTAATGGAGAAATAAACATGGAATGAAAGATCAAGAAATAAAAAGACTTAATTTAGCGTCTACCAGACTCACCAAAACGAACGAACAAAACATAAATTCATGTTATTAAACAATTGAACCCCACCAAAAATTAAAATTTCCATCAGATTCAATCTCCAAACCCATTTATGCATCTCTTCCCTTTATTTTCAATCTCATAAATTTCCATCAGATTCAATCTCTAAACCCATTTATGAAAATTTCTGCATATTCATCATATCAATTTCCAACCGTTTATGAGATATCATGTAAGAATCAAGGAATAGTAAAAAAAATGTTCACCTGATCTTGAACGATGTGCGAGGTTATCGGGGGAGACTTAGATAGGCCACCGGTAGAGAAGGATACAGAGCGTGCCAGCGTGGGAGGTAGTGGGTTAGGTTGTGAGGGAATTAGGTCTGGTTTTAAGGAAGGGTGGGGGGGGGGGGGGGGGGGGGGAATACTCCCGCCCGATCTTGCCTTATCTTTTTTTTCTTTTTTTTCTTTCTTTAATGACTTTTGCAAATGTACTAATATATTGCAATGGTTTTTTTCTATTTGTAATGGAATTTGGTCGTTACAAATTTTGTAATTGACTAAATACATTACAAAGAGGGAAAATATCCGTTACAATTTTCATGTTTTGGTGTAGTGAATCCTAAGAAGATAAAGGATCTATTAGAAATGAAGACCCCCAATACCATTAAAGACTTTCAGAGGCTCACATGATGAGTGGCTGCTTTGAATCGGTTCATATCCAGAGCCACAGACAAGTGTCTACCATTTTTTAAAGTTCTGAGAAAGTCTTTTGAATGGAACGAAGAGTGTGACAAGGATTTCCAAGAGCTAAAGTCCTACCTAGGGTCCCCTTTAATCTTATCATGTCAAGTGCAAGGCGAAAGATTGTACGTGTACTTAGCCTTCTCGGAGTCAGCCGTCATTGCTGCTATTGTGAGAGAAGAAGGCGGAGTGCTGAAGCCAGTGTATTTCAATAGTAAGGCTCTCCAAGGGGCAGAGCAAAGGTACCCTAGGATGGAGAAGTTAGCCTATTCTCTGATTCATGCCTCAAGGAAGATGAATCCGTACTTCCAGTCCCATACAATGGTCGTCATCACCGACTCCCCTCTTTGGTCGGTCATATACAAACCAAAAAAATCAGGGAGGCTAATGTCCTGGGAAATAGAGCTAGGAGAGTTTGATATTATGTATCAACCTAAGTTGGCGGGCAAGCATTGACAGATTTTGTGGCTGAATTTACTTGAGAAGAGGATGAGGCTAAAAATGAGGACCTTGAGAAGTCAGATATCCAGCATGACAGAGTTGTTGAACCGCCCATGGATAGGGCTGAGACAAGTACCGCTAGAGAAAAAGTCATCAAAAATGAAGAGGGAAGATACCTCTTCAGACAGGGATCCGTCACTAAAGGAAATTTCTCAGAGGGACAGTCTGTGTGGAACCTCTTTATTGATGGGTCCTCCTGCGAGAGCGGAAGTGGAGTTGGGTTAATAGTGTCAGCACCTGACGGCACGAACATTGAGTATGCCCTGAGGTTTAACTTTAAAGCCTCCAACAACGAGTCTGAATATGTGGCCCTGATAGCAGGCCTCTCCCTGGCCATGTCTCTTAGTGTTGGCCAAGTCTTAGTGAACAGTGATTCGAGGTTGGTTGTAATAAAATACTAGGAGCATATGATGCTAAAGATGAAAAGATGGACAAATATCTCGAGAGAGTAAAGTCACTGTTGAAGAGCTTTAAGCAAGTAAAGTTGAAGAGGATACCTCGGTTGGATAATGGTTGAGCTGATGCACTTGTTAGGCTAGCCTCAACAACCAGGACAGATATCAGGAGCAGTCCTAGTGGAAATTTTGCTTCAGCCAACAATTGAAGGTGCAGATGGATCACTTGGATCTTGCTTGAATATAAGCAGGGAAGCTTTATGGATGGACCCTCTAGTCAGATACATTAAAGAGGCACTACACCAAAATGACAAAATTGTCACCTTTTAGCCGGCCACCCTTGTCAAGGTCATTGACCGTGACAAAAAACACGTGTTTTGTATCACGGTCATTGGCCTTGACACGACCGTGACAAAGAATTGTCACGGTCATTGACCGTGATAAGTCCATGACAAATTTACTTATCACGGTCAATGACCTTGACACGACCGTGATAATGTTTCCAGCAAAAACCCTTTTCCCCTTCTTTTTTTCCTCCCGTCGTTCCCTCCCTCTCTCTCTCTCTCTCTCTCTCTTCCATTTATATATATGTTTGTGTGTATATATATGTGTGTATGTGTGTATATATGTGCGTGTGTGTGTGCGTGTGTGGGGGGTGGGGCAGGGTGGGGGTAGGGGTGGGGTAGGGTGGGGGTAGGGTGGGGGGTAGGGTGTGGGGCAGGGTGGGGGTAGGGTGGGGGCAGGGTGGGGGTAGGGTGGGGGGTAGGGGTGGGGCAGGGTGGGGGTAGGGGGTTAAAAATGTAATATTATTTTGATACAACATTAATTTGTGTATGAGTTTCATAATTATAAATAATATCCAAAAATATTGGATAACAATTTATTTTCATTCAAAATAAATAAGTTTCATAAAAAAATGAAGGCCGGCTTAATATGTGATTTAAGTGTGAAATAATCGCTATATACTTATATTAATGGAGAAAAAAACCATATATGGCATTTTTTGTTTTTATTAGATGCAAAATAACACATATAGGTATCACATGACTACACCAAATCTGCCGAATTGTCAAGGTCATTGACCTTGACAAATCCAACTTGTCAAGGTCAATGACCGTGACATTTCGAGGCGAGACAACTTTTTTTGTCACGATCGTGTCGCGGTCCATGACCGTGACACGTTTAGTCCGGTTTCCAACCGTGACAATGTAGTGGCTCTGTTCAAAATAGTTTGTCACGGTCATTGACCGTGACACAACATTGTCACGGACTTGTCACGGTCAATGACCGTGACAATTCTGGGCAGAATTGAAAAAAAAACTGCAGGCCAGTATGGCCACTGCCACTGCCCAATAGTATATTTGTACCTGTTATAGCAACGTTGTACCTGTTCAAACATCATATATTCAAATAAAATAGAGATAATGCAAATATACATTCAAATAGAGACAATATGCATCACAATATAATTCAAATGTAACAACTTAAAACAATTCAATTCAAACTTAAAACAATGTCACTACATGTCTGGTGTATTGTTAATACTGAGGAGGTGAGTAGGCCACACGATATACGAATTGACGCACCCACTAATATACGTCGTGCCGCATTGTTCGCGCAACCACAATAGGGAGTTCTCCTTCCCGGGTATGACATGCGTGACGAGCACCCTGGAATCCATCTCTTGAAGCTCACGTCCATGAACTACTCTACCCTGGACGATATTCTGGTCCCTCAACCCCCGCCCTATCTTCTTGCCATCAAATACGTCCAATATGAGCACGCTCGGCCAACCAAGTGTCAACATCGGTTTGGGGAAGGGAGCCAAATAGGGAAGTGGATCATCGAAGTACGCACGTGCCACTGATGAAGAAGCGAGGTCCACATCCTCGTCATCCTGCGCCTCATCCTCCCGCACCTCGTCCTCCACTTCCTTCTCCTTCCCTTTCCCTTTACGGTCTCTGCCCAACGTACGCTTCATGAATGAGAACATATCTTGGACCGTCTCCTCCAAACGGGACAACTTCGCATCATGTGAATCCACCGTTCGAGCCAGCCCGGTGTCGCTCGTCTCCAATTCGATGATCCTAGATTTGGCCACCCGCGAGCTCACCCCCTTGTCCTCCCCTTGCGATCAGAGCCAAGCACTTGGCTGAGTGAGTCTGTGGACAAAGATGCCTTGGCGGCATCAGACTGCGACTCATGCACTTCCTTAAGCTTTGCCTGAAACGACAAAAAGCACATGATTAGTAAAATAAGTAAACTAAAAAATTATAACGTAATTAACAAAAATTAAACTGTCGGATTACTTACAATCGTGGACGCGACACTCGGGGACACCTCCTTGTCCTTCCCCTTCTTCGTCCGAAGAGCCACATAAGTATCGAGCCTATGTGGCTTACCCCCTGGCCCACTCGCTACCCCCTGAAATAAAATAAAGTAAAGTAAAATTAGTATCGGCCCCGCAAAGTAAAATAATGAAGAATAATATATTTCTGTAGTTATAGAAAAATTAAATCTTACCTGCGTCCTATGCTCCACCTCGGCGTAAGAGGTCCGGCCGGAGTAGTGCACGTCCGTCTTTTTTGCCCGATTTTCCCTCCCCGATTGGCGAGATGCCAATTGTCGATCCTCGATCTCATTGTCAATGAACTTCTGTCATTGTGCCAATGAGATCGGCTCCTTAGGGGGGACGGATTCACGCCATTGGATAATGGACTATCGTGTTTTTCCAAAGTACCGTGCCCGCATATTTTTCTTCCACGACTTGAGTTGCTCCCTAATCTGCTCCAAGACGGGATCGCGTAGCTTTGGATCCAAGTTGAATTGTTCCTGTCCAACAAATACAATGTTAGTTGCGAATAAATATAAATATAAAATGAAATCGAAATCGAAATCGAAATTGAAATTGAAATTGAAATTGAAATTGAAATTGAAATTGAAATTGAAATTGAAATTGAAATTGAAATTGAAATTGAAATATTCATATAAATATAAATATATATATATTACCTGTAGTGCCTCCCAAACAGCTAACTTGAGCTCATATGGCACCTCCTTCTAACTCATAAACCCCGGGCCGATGACCGTCTTTAGCAGAACGAGGGATCTCGCTAATATCTCCGATTTGTTCTCGACGGTAATCCCAAATTTCCCATATTTGGGGAGCCTTGGGGAGGAAGAGCCCTCGTCGCCTCCACTACCACCGAGCCTAGACGACATCATCATAAACAGCATCATCATCTTCGTCTTAATATCTGAAGGAGACATTTGCTGTAAAAAAATGTTATTAGTACAGATATAATATTATCACCACACCCCACCCCCACTACCCTACCCCCCCACCCACCCCTTCCCCCCCACCCCCCACCACGACCGTGACAACTACAAAAGTCTCTTATCCTCATTATATTTTATCACAATATGCATATCTTATAAGAGAGTCGGGTTTGGCATGAATAAAGTGAGAATTACATTTAAGACTTTCTAACAACATGCATGTGTATATATATATTGTGAATTTCATCTATGTTTCATTTAATTATCATACTATATATATATATTGTTCGATATACAAAGTAATTTTCAAAAAAAGTTGAAAAATCCCACCCCCCCATATGGACAATAATCCAGTGGTCATGCCACTTTTAAAACGAACCAACCCAACATTTACTAAACAAAATAATTCAACAGCAATGTCAACAAGAAATGTTTATCCCGTACTCCTTCTAATTCATCTACTCATATGAAATGGGCAATTACTAAAGTATACAATTATTAATTTACTAATTTACAATGAGGGGCAATCCTACTTTCATATGAACTGGGCACAATACAATTAAAATTACAATTAAAGCTATACAATTGTTAAGATTGCCCCACCACACACACACCACACCCCCCCACCCCCTGCCCCCCGCCACACACACACGCACACACCTGCACGCACACACACACCCCACCCCACCCCCACCCCACCCCACACACACACGCAGACACCTGCACACACACCCCCACCCCACCCCACCCCACCCCACCCCCCGCCCCCTCCCCCACCCCCTCCCCCACCACACATATATAAACACAAATACACACACATATAAACATACATACCTAGTGCACAAGGCTCCCGCTTCACTGCAGAGTATATTTGGTTTATTTCGTCAAGCAAAATAATTTTTCGAAGAAAATTGATTTTGAGTAACTGGAATAATTATTAAGGAATTATGCAATTAGGTGGTGAAAGGTTATCCTAGATAACATGTCCATCTAAATTACACAACATATTACCCAATAAAGTCATATATAAATATTCAAAGTTATTATGAAAGAATGTCCACATTTATAAAATATTATTAATATACGTGTTGTCAACTTATAGCACTAATGTAGTGAGCTATTTGTCTCATTAACTGTATATCTATTTATTTCTGTAAAATTACATATTTTATCCATTTTAATGCTCTCGCAACTAACTTATTAAAATTAAGTGAATAAGTTAAGTTTCACTTAAAATGCTAAATCGCTATAATTTAGTTTAACTTGAGGAACCCACTATTAATGAATAAATTAGTGTGTGACACTCTTTTAACAATTTGAAGAATTCTTAAACGGATTAAGCATAAAGTTTATGCAAATACCATAATGTTAAAGATTAAAATATGAGTACCATTATGCAACATACATATTTTAAGCTATATCGTGTGAATTATAATGTATCGTTCGATGTGAATGAAATACTTTGTTTTATTTTTCAAAACTAGAGTGCTAGGAAAAATAGTTCTAAAATAAAATGAGGATGCTCACAAGACAAACCAGAAATTATTGAATTCCTTTTATTATGTGATTTTGGAATCATTTCAAAAACCCTTCGATGACCTTTATTTTTTTATTTGGTAGTGAGGGATTTATATTGAGTATACCCCACACACCCCCACCCCACCCCACCCCCACTCCCACCCCATGTCCCCTCCCCCCGCCACACACATACGCACACACCTGCACACACACCCCTCCCCACCCCCTGCCCCCCTCCACCCCCCCCACCACACACCACCACACACATATACACACATATACACATACATACACATACATATACACACATATATATACACACATACACACACATATAGAAATGAAAGAGAAAGAGAGAAAAAAATATACCTTAGAGAGAGAGACAGAGAGCAGAAATCGCTTAGAGAGAGAGAGAGAGAGAGAGAGAGAGAGAGAGAGGGGGAAATCCAAAAAACGGTGGGAAAAAAGAAGCCCAGGGCTTTGTTTGCTGCAAACATTATCACGGTCGTGTCATGATCAAGGACCTTGACAATTATTTTAAACATTGTCACGGCCATTGACCGTGACAAGTCCATGACAAATGTGTTTGTCACGGACTTGTCACGATCATGGACCGTGACATGAGTAGCCGGTTGAAAGGTGACATTTTGCCCATTTTGGTGTAGTGCCTTCCAGTTCATCTAGAAGAACATCATATGCAGGTATGGTCTCCCCAACACCCTCATCTCAGATAACAAGAATCAGTTCAAGAATGTATCCCTGGAGAAATACTGCGAAAGAGTGGGGGTCAAACAATTCTTCTCTAACCCAGGCCGAACTCAGGTTGATAGGCAAACTGAGGTTACATACCGAAAATCCTAGACGTGATTAAGAAAAAAATCGAGGAGGCAAAAGGAAGATGGGTTAAGGAGGTATACGCTGTGCTATGGGCCTACAGGACAATGGCAAAAACTCCTACTGGGGAAACCCCTTTTATGTTGGAATATGGCTCAGAAGCTATCATCCCCACCGAAATTGGGTTTCCTACTCACAGAGTACAAATGTATGATCCTCAAAGAAATATGGAACAAAGGAGACCCGATCTAGACTTGATTGAGGAAAGAAGATAAGACGCTGAGATAAAACAAGCAGCCTACCAACAGAGGACTGCTAAGTTTTATAATCAGAGGGTAAAGCAAAGGTCTGTCATTGTGGGAGACCTAGTTCTCAAAAAGACATGGCATAAACCTAACAAGATCCACCCAAATTGGGGGATAAACACCCACAGCTAGGATGAGGGTGAATGGTAGGGACAACCCTCCATTCACTCTCAAGAAAGACGATGGAGGAATTAATGTTTTAAAACACCATTAATTTAGTGGATAACCACCCTCGGCTAGGATGAGAGTGAATAGTAGGGACGAACCTCCATTCACTCTCAAGAAAGATGAGGGATCAATGTTTTAAAACACCATTACATTGGTGGATAACCACCCTCAGCTAGGATGAGGGTGAATGGTAGGGACGAACCTCCATTCACTCTCAAGAAAGACGAGGGAGGACTAAATGTTTTAAAACACCATCAATTTGGTGGACAACCACCCTCGACTAGGATGAGGGTGAATGTTAGGGATGACCCTGCATTCACTCTCAAGAAAGACGAGGAAGGACTTAATGTCTTAAAACACCATTAATTTGGTGGATAACAACCCTCGGCTAGGATGAGGGTGAATGGTAGGGACGACCCTCCATTCTCTCTCAAGAAAGACAAGGGAGGACTTAATGTTTTAAAACACCATTAATTTGCTGGACAACCACCCTCGGCTAGGATGGGGGTGAATGGTAGGGACGACCCTCTATTCACTCTCAAGAAAGACAAGGGAGGCTTGGAGGCACATTAGCACAAATCATAAAAGTGGCAAAATGGAAGACAATGAAAAAGAGGGCATTTTCATTTCAAATATGGAGTCACAGTACATGTTCAAAGAAAGTAAAAGATAAAATCTTTACAAGCAGAGGGTATAGGCCATAGGCGGCCATCCTAACGAGCAACATCAGAAGGTAGAGGCATAGCATCGTCAGGTCTAGCCCCTTTGACAACCACAACAAAAGGTCGATCCTCGGATGTACCGGTGCCTTCAATATTTACCTGAGACTCCATATGGGCTAGAGCCTCAGATATTAGGGGGTCGTCTAGCACAATTTCCTCTAAAGAAGGACGAATAGATGGCACTGCATCGATAAATTTCAAGATAACCCATCGACAGGCCGTCTTGATTTCCCTCTCTAAGTATTCAAGACCAAAGCCTTAGAATTTGTCGGAGAGTTTTTAAGCCTCCACAGCATCGGCCTCAGCCCTTTGGACAGCTACAGTAAGATCGTTCTAGAACCGGGTGCCCTGACTGGTCAAAGCCTTATCCTTGGCTGTAATGAAGTTGTCCTTAAGCTTTAGTTGAGCAGCATGCTCCTTAGTAAGCTCATCCAGAACCCTCTTATGCTCGACCATCACATTCTCCAGCTCAGTCTTCAGGTTTTCCAATTCGGTCTTTAAGTCGACCTTATTTTTAATAGCTCTCTCGACCTCGTGAAACTTCTGTTGGTTCTTAGCCATCCACTTGGTGGAAGAGGTGAAGACACAAAAAGACTATAAAAGACGAGAGAAAGGTTATATTGAGGGGATGATGGCACAGTTATTGGGGAATCAAAATTAAAGGGATAAAAGAAATACATGAGCCAGAGTGTGAAGCCCAAAATCATAAACTTTGGCCTGGGGAATCTTGGCCAAAAAGTCATAATCTGAAGTCGATGGTGCTGAAAACGTGAAAGCCTTGGCTGCTTTGAGGTTGGCAATTAAAGAGGAAGGGTCGACTTTTAGGAAGGTCAGATTAGACGACCAGTAGGATCCTATGCACGAGGAAGAACAAGTTCCCTCGGTATTTATCTGTGGGACCTCCACCCTTGCCCTTGCATGAGAATCAGGCCGACTGCCAAAAGGGGCTTCTAGCTCCTTCCACTTGCGGGTCTATATGGTCGGCTCCACGGGGGTCGTCCCCACTGCCTTTGTCTTCTTATGGGTCATCTGAGGCTCCTTACCCTTCTTTTTTCCCAGGCCAGACATCAAGCTAGGGGCAATCATTTCCCAAAGTTGATTAGACAGGTTTGAAGGTCGACCTGAAAAAATAAGATGACACATCTGAAATAATCAACAATAATGAGGAAACACTTGGAAAGAATTAAAACAAAGAGCAACTCACATAATTCTGTCAATGGGACAACCCTCAGACCTGCTTCTTTGAGGAAACAAATGGTCATTAAATCTTCAAACTTGGGCATCTCACCCACCTTCCCTTGGTCCCTCAGATAGTTGGCTATAGCCCTTTCATCCAAGACAAGTCTAAGGTTTGACCTTGCTTTCATGGAGGTGTTAGGCCATTCCCTTGGGACCCTAGGGCTATCTTCAAGGGGCTCAACCCCGACGGGGAATTCCCAATCCTCAAAAATAAAGAAGAACCTCTTCTTCCAATCATAGTTGGAAGTTTGTTCTACATGAAGAAGTTTTTTGTCTGACTCCTAGCCCCTAGATGGAAATATCCAGGTTACTTGGATGAGGAGGTTATGTTATAGCAGTCCAGGAATAAATTTATCGAGGGCTCGTCAGTAAACGTGTTCTTCCAGAGTGAGATGTAGCCGAGGATAATCCTCTAGGAGTTAGGAGGAAGTTGGGTAAGAGTAACCCTGAGGGAAGAAAGTATGTCAACTATCGCAGGATGAAGAGGGAACCTAACACCGACCCTAAACATCTGGTCATAAACAACAACTTATCCTTTTCCCCCTTGGAAGACCTTCTCATCTTTATCCGAGATCCTCATATTTACGTTGGGCTATATACTAAAGAAGTGCCTCCATAGTAAGAGGTAACGATACCTAACAGACGAGACGAAAGTCGAGGCTCCTGAGGTATCAACCTGATCAATATTGGAATCCTCACTATCATCCTCAACCCCATTTCCCTCGTCCTTTTGTCTCTCATCCCCAGACCTCTCGACCTCATTGTTTATTGGAGGGCCATCTGGAAAAGTGGCTTAGAAAGCAAGGGGACATGGCTATCACAGGGACAATTTTAAGATGAACTGTTCCCATGACCTATCGGTTTGGGCTAAGGGTTGGTGAGTCTTTTCTCCTAGAAGTCCTAGAACCCATAGAGGATGATGCTTTGGCATCCATTCCTCTCTCTTGCCTCTGACACTCGACTGGATGATAGGAAGGCCCAAAGGGATTAGAGGGTAAAAATGTGGCTAATGGAATTGGGAAAATAGGTCATACCCAAACAGGGTTGGCCCTGCGTCTACACTCGTTCTCTTCCTCTATTCTCTTGATCTCTGAAAAGCACCCCTCTCTCAAAGTTGAAAACTCCTCAGCTAAATCATAAAGCTTTTGGAGCATTAAGATGAAGACCCTACACTCAAGGAATTTTTGCAAATAAACTACAAACAAGTTAAATAGTTGACTAAGTTGACTTTTGGATTGAACCTAGAGAAATCAAAGGTTTTTATGGATGAACGCCCAAGAACATGAAGAACAAGATTCACTGAAGAAGAAGATCGTAAGTTCACTGGAGAACCTCAAAATGCTAAAACTCAAGGTAGAACTACCGTTAGACGGTGGAAGAGGAACTGAGGAAAGTTTCTTGCCCAATATCTAGCCTTATAACCACTAGAGGAAGGCGGGTTCACACGCCGAAAAAATGTAAAATAACCAAAGAAAATGTAGGATAAAAGGGAAATTAGGGCATAGAAGTTACCTGGGGGTGAAGATTGAAGCAGAACAAGGCTTGGAACGCTGGAGAAAAGGAAGAAATTGCAGAGATGGCGTTCGAGCTGCTCAAACTAGAGAGATAACGTGCGCGTGAAGAAGAATAAGAAAGAGAGAAGTGTTTGAAAAAGGGTTAAATAATTTTTCATTAGTGGGCCCATAAACCAAAGCAGTGCACGGCCCACGAGGAGAATCATCATTAGGGCACAAAGTCCCAAGTGTGGTGTGCAGCCAGTATTTCTGTGGAACTCAAATGATGATTGACACCTAATAAGATGTCAATCAACTTATCAAATGTCACTCATCAACCGTACCACTCATTTGACATCCAAAGACAACATTACCCCACTGCAATCTCAACAACATCGATGACTAAGGGCTAGGGGGTGATTGATATACCAAGACACACCCTCGACCTGGCCGAGGGTATCCCCGTCCTGGACGAGGGCTCAACTCTACTACCCCCGAGGGGTCATACTTAAGATAGAGGGTCGGACAAGCTTATCCTATCATCGATGATACAATTTGGACAATAGAATGATGGAACGACCTTACGGAGGCCAACCCCATTATTTACCTTGATGACCTAGAGCCCAAGCTCATGGAGATAGACGCATCATCTTTGGGAATGACCAAGAGACTAGCCAAACCTATGAGGGGCCGAGAGTACTAATTCTACATCCAACAGTCGAGAACCAATATGCCAGCATCAACCTCAACCTATCATCATAAACCGAGGGTGACATCATCAGGGCGCGTGATTTGGGAGACGCGTGGACAGTGCGCGTGGGACTCATGTAGCACGTGGACTAGACCATTATAATAATATCATCCCCTCACGTGAGGGAATATTTTGTCATCATTAACCACAGGTGGCCCATCCAGGTGTCAATTGGGGGTTGGCTAGATCACCATTCACATGCTCAATGCATGCTTGGGGGGTACACTACACCCCCAAGCCTTATATATACTTGTCATCTCCAACCTTGTAAAGGGATCGATAATTAAAAATCCTATCAAGAACTCTACTTATACTTACAGTATAGAGAGAGAACTCATGAGTATTGTATCCAAGGCCATTAGTGTCCATATTTAGTGAATCACACACTCACAGTGGATATAGGCCTGATTGGCTAAACCACTATACATCATTGTCTTCATTCCTCTTCTACTCATCCCCTTCTATATACTTACATACATACATGCACTACTGTTGCCATTGTTGTTAATTGTTTGAGCTCAACACCTCGTATATGGTGGTTCTGATTTTTAGCATCATCAAATATATGCAACCTACATTGCCTAAGACCATTCTCTGCTACTAACCCTCACACCACATATTTTTTAATAATTACGTTTATCAAGTCTATTTATTAAATATTAAATTATGTCAATTCAATTTAAATATCATCCTAATTATGAGAGAAAACAAACGGTAAAGATAATGCAACTGGAGTACGACAAGAAAATCCCCCCCCCCCCCCCCCCCAAAAAAAAAGATTATAGGAATAATATCACCGCCAACTAGAATATGAAATAAATCATAATCCATTTCTACAAAGAGATCCCAAAACTGAAATATTAAGATGAATCTTCATAAGCCAATCAAGTAAATTCCAACCTACTAACTAAAAAGATCATGTGATAAAACTATACTTACAATCCTCGCATCTCTCAAAAGTAAATGACTGAAATAAATAAAACTGAAACCTACATCCTCTAAATGGTGATGAGACTGGAACATAACTTGGTACAACATGAGATATGAATGCTAAACCGGATAGTCATGAGCACCTGAAAGAGGGTTAAACAACAATGGTCAGGACACCGCAAACTACATAACTATGCCACCTATTGATAGTTGTGCAAGTAAAAAATAAATCCACAGTTTATAAATTTTATAGCTCACATAGTATAATGTGGTTTACAATTCACCGATAAAATTTCATCTTTAAATAAACATTATTAAAGATTGTGAACGTACCTAGCGCCCCACATCCCATGTAGGTAAGTAGTGTCTCCTCACGTATAAGCAATAAATAAAGGACAATAAAATAAATTCCCATTATGACAGAGTCCAACCTCCTCCATATACACCCCAAAACATCATCATATGAAAGCCCACCTCCTCCGTATACACCCTAAAACATCTCCATAAATCATCGTAATCGTGTCTACCCCCGTCTCCTCTGGGTTCACTAAGCTCCACTATATGGAATCCAACCTCCTCTACATACACCCCAAACATGTCCATCATAAACATAATAAAAACCATGCCCCCGTGTAGGATCATGCACAGTAAAATAATATCTTCCATATCATCTCATCATAAATATTTATCTTCTAGTGTTGTTAATTAATTTATCATCTTTTATCTTTATTCTTATCTTTCAATATTTTATTCCTTTTGATTTATTCACAATAGTTTTATTCTTTCAATGGTATGGGGTGAGGCATCAATCATCCAAATCTACAAACATCAAGATGAATTGGAGTTTCACACACTCTTTCTAATATTTTACTTTATTATTTCTCTATAAAAGGTATGATGTGGGAAGATCATTTTTAGAACTTTGTTGTACCGTGAATACGGTGTGACCCAAGAACCAATCAGAAGGTGACACCTGGAAATATTTATTCCTTAAAAGAGGTCGTCTCAGTTACCCATCTGGTTGGCCAGTGCAATTTCAGTCATTCCCAATGTCACGGGCAGTCAACTTAACTCAGCTAGCTCATAGCAGTTAACACTGTTATGTAACACTGTCATAAAAAGCATTCACCATTTGATAGAATGACGTCAATAGTAGTAACATCACATGCACATGTGGGAGATATGCAAATATTACTCCTCCATGTGTTCATAACAAACTCATGATTATCTTCCCTTTTTGCATGTAAAAGGTGTGACTGCCTATCCTATAAAGGCACGGCACCTATCCCTCTACACTCTCTCTCCTCTAATATCCTATAAATAGCACACAATCCCTCATTGTAAAGGTATTGAGATATATTTTTCCTACTATTATACTGTCTGTTTCAGAGTAAGCATGAGATCTTGTAACTTTCACTCATCCATGGCTTTTTCCCATTAGAATTGAACGTAGGCACCATTTCAGGCTGAACCACATAAATCTAATTTCCATATCTTTCTCTCATGTCTCTCTATTTCTTGATCTAGATTAGTGTAACTATAATTTATATATATTTATTCATTATAGTTTATGACTAGTGTATTCTTGTTAAGGCCCTAATCCATATACAAGTTTTAGATGATAACAAATGGGCACCATCTGTGGGAATTCCACAAGCCATATGTTGTTTTCCACCATTTTTATTCCTGTAACTCGAGGATACCAAGTTATGAGAAAACAGTGAATCATGATCTGATTCATGTGTCTTTTGTTAGGTTAGAGTCTATTAATCCACAATTTCCTTTCAGTTCTCTTTAAATTCCTTGAATCCTCACATATATCTACTTTTTTATGCTATTGATTCATTTTTCTATAAATTATGTCATCATTTTGGTGTACTCTCTTTTAGTATTTACGATACTCTGATTTCCGTGTATTTTATAATACATGGTTGACAACCTTGAAAGTAGCAACACTGAAAAAGGAATTCCTCCCTCGATGTTTATTAAAAAGAGAGACCTCCAGGGATCATAATAAGCCTAGTTAGAGGTGAGGAGGTGATGCAAGAAAGCATGAAACAATTGAAAAAAATGTTATTGGCCAAATAGAATAGGCCCGAAACATAACCAGTTACCTTGGAAGGGGTGTAAACCCTTACAGGAGGCATGATTTGACCCATCTTTCCCCGTACAAGTATAAGATACATGCTCACTATTACAGGGCATTAGAGAATCCCAAGATACCGAACTTAGGATCCTGAGATGAAAAAAGCATGTCCAAATATTTTGAGTCATGCGATGACAAGTTCTATCGTCCAAAGGCAACGTACACCATCATGACGACATGTTATAATGATAAATAAAGTTATTTTGCAAAAGCTCAAGTGTTCTGGAAAGGCTTAACAGGGGATCTGTCTTTGACCGTTTGGGCCCAAAGGTAGTAAGGGCATAAAAGCGCATGGAGCCAAGAAAGCCAATAAAGCACATGGAAAATACAAAGAGATCTAAGATGAGGAAAACATAATTTTTAGTCAAATCCAATACAAGCATGCGGGAGTCAGCCTAAGCTGAGCAGACATCTTAGAAAGAAAGCTCAGCTGAAAACTGAGACTAAGTAGGGTAGTTAGTCACAATGAAAGTCGAATAGTAAGAATAACCCTGGAAGGGATCTATTCAGTAATTAAAATATTGCCTATATGACATTATAAAGACTAAGAACTTGTTACCCTTCACTTCATCGATCGTAGGTTACCTAACACCCACTAAATTAAAACCACAGATCTTCACTCCAAAGAACGATGGAAAATATGAACCCATGATGCATGTGGAGTAGTACCAAGGTGATGATGGAATATATTCCATTCTCGATGACATGTGTTATAGATCACTTTCTAGTACGATCACTGGGTCAACACAAATCTAGTAAAATAGACTGCCAAAAGGGCATATCTCTATCATTCAGCAGTCGGCTTATCTCTTCAACAGTAACTTTTACTTTAGAACAAACAAGGGTGAAATGTGGATTACCTATTAAGCATCCATCAGAGGAAAAATGAAATGATCAAAGAGCTCAACACCCATTTTTACATCAAAAAGCTTGAAGTAATTAATTACGACGAGAAGGTCACAGTCACAACACCCATGAGTAATTTTTTTATGAAAAGTGTATTAGGAATTGTCTAAGGAGCCATCGTGAACAATGTTTGAGTTGTTGGCTAAGGCTGGCAAGACTATGAACACTGAAGAAGCTATAGTTGTGAAGGATCTGAGATATTATAAATCCAAAACTAGCAGGATCTCAGAGAAGATGAAAGAACATGTAAGTACAAAAATTCCAATTGAATCCATTGTATAGTTCTAACTTATTCCAGGAACAAAACACATTTGAATCATAGGTCGTGTTTTTATTGTCACGATCCCACACAAACTAAGACGTGTAGAAGTTTAATTGAAGACGTTGCGGCAAAGCTTTAAGAAATTAATTATGCCCAATGTTTAATTGGTGTAAGTTTATTCATCTTCAAGTTCAATTGCATTTCGACATCACTCAGGTATGAATGTGTAATTTTAATGGGACTCAAAATTTATTTTTATAAGGATAAGGATGCTGTTTTATTTAATAAATTTTGTAAAAATGTTTTATAAGTGTTTCAAATGTTTTACACTTCATTTAAATATGATAAGGACGAATTAGTGAAGGGTTTTATTGGGACTCTAATTCGCGCGTCACTCAAACGACTTCAAGCGACATTCATTATCGTTCAAGCGAGATTCCACTGTTGTTCAAACGATAGGGTCATCTCGTTTGAGAGATAACTTTTGTCGTTCGAGAGAGCCACCACCTTAGGAAAAATTATATAGGCATGTTTCCTTCAGATTTTGTAAATGTGCGTTCTGAAAAAACTATTTATGAACAAGTACCCTTCTGCACATAAATTTTCTAAGGTTTTCCAAAGTAAATGTACACTTAGAGTTTCAAGGATCCAAGTTATCATTAATATATGAAATAGTGATCTTTGTGGCACCAAGAAGAGTGTTCTACACTTGAACATTGTTGGTTTTGCAGTGAAGATTCGGTGGAGTCCGGTTTTAACATCGTAGACGTTAGAAGCCATATCGGTGGACACCAAGACATAGGTGGACAAGTGTGTGGTGGACAGGTATCATGGAAGAATGAATTTCTGTGTGGGCACTGTGAGAGGAGTGGTTGAAGATCAGAAGAGCGTCAAGTCTAGTGGGTATGGAGTCATTGAGTAAGAGTGGTGTTTCTTCGTTATAATTCCACATTCATAGTGATTGTCAGGCTTAAGTCGTCCTAGGTTTTTCCCGTTATGGTTTTCCTCGTACTTCCAGCATTGTGAGTATTCTTTACTCTATTTCAGTTGTTTTAATCACTAGATGGATGTTTAAGATTAATCAAGATAAAATTTGGTTAAGTTATAATTGTTCACAACTTGGTGCGAATTAAAAATTGGAAAAAGGGTTTTCATAAAAAGAGAAATTGTTTTTATCATCCTTAAAACACTTTCCACTTTAGAAATAAAAAGGGACCATCAAATTGGTACCAGAGCTAAAAACATATTTTAATTGTGTTAGATCTCTTGTGTTTTTCGAGATGAATTTTGGAGATTTTGAAAGTTTTCGTGCTCCTATTTTTTATAATACGAACTATGCTTATTGGAAAATGCAAATGAAAAGTGATTTAAAATCTATTGATGAGCGTGTTTGGTTATCATTTGAAAAGAGTTGGACACCACCGATCACACGAGAGGGTGAGGTCACTAGTTTGAAATCCGTTGAGTCATGGACTAATGCTGAACATAGGCTTGCACTTTACAACTCTAAAGGTTTGCACATAATTTCTTCACATGTCACGCCTAAAGAGTATAATAGAATCATGATTTGTGAAACTTCAAAAGAGGCTTGGGATACACTTGAACTTACTTATGAGGGCACTAGCACGGTTAGGGCGTCTAAGTTACAAAACCTCGCTACACAGTTTGAGACGATTAAAATGTTAGATAGTGAGTCGTTTGATGAGTTTTACGCCAGGTTGTCTAATATTTTCAATTCGTCGTTTAACATAGTGAAAGGATTCCTGACAACCGTGTCATAAACAAAAATTATGAGATCTTTGTCGAGTAGGTTTGATGCAAAAGTGACTGTCTTAAACTCCTTACGAATGCTTGATTCGAAGAAACTTGAAGAGATTTAGGTGACTTACAAACCTATGAACTCGATATGTTTACCTCTAAGCAAATGCCAAACAAAGAAAAAGGCATTGCTTTGAAATCCCGAAAAAAGGAAACTAAAGTTTTGGATGACAATTCCGATTCCAATTTTGAGGATGTCGCCTTGTTGGCTAAAACGTTCAAAAAATTTCTTAAGTTTCAAAAGCATTAGAAAGATGCCAAAGAGTTTGAGAAATTCAAGAACATCAAGGTAGATTCCACCCCTAAATATAAGAGTGAGAAATTTAATAGGGTTGAGTAAGATAGGTGTTTTGGGTGTGAGGTGTATGGTCACAAAGTAGTTAAGTGTCCCACTAGACTTAAGAAAGAGGGCAAGAAATCGATAGCTTTTTGTGTTTCCTTATGTGATAGTGAACCGTAAGAGGGAGAGAGTTCCGCTAATAAGAGTAAGTTTGTTGATTTCTTAGCATGTCATGTGAGCGATTATGATAAATATTCCCCCGAAGATTCTCATGTGCATGACACTTTTGAGGCCGTTAAATCCAAAGTGAGTGGGGGAAAAGTTAGTGAGGATGAGGAGGTTTATGTGAAAGAGTTGCAAGATGCATTTAATGAGTTATATGCCGACACGGTGAAAGTGAAAAAGGCAAACTCTAAATTACAAGCTAGGTTGAATGAGCGTTCCATAGAAAATATTGATGCTTTGATTGAGAGTCTTAAGGCACAGGAGAAAAAGCTTTGGGAGAAGCTAGAATATGTGGAGAAAGAGAGAGATTATCTTCCTGGTTTGAAGGAGACTTTTAAAAAGGAGTTACTAGAGTTTGAGGAGTCTAGGCGTGTGCTTAAGTATTAGATTTATGAGTTGGAGGAGAAGTTGAAGGACTCAAGTAAGGTTAAGTTTGACTTGGAATCTTAGTCAAAAAAGTTGGATAGGATGTTAGGCACCGTTCAAGTCAAAAGTGATAGGCGTGGTATAGGATACAATGATAGAGTTGTCCCCATTCGTAAAGCCAATACCAACCGTGTGAGAGAGCCCACTAGAAATGTGAGGAGAGGTCGATATGTTTCTTATCATTCCCGCCATCTTTACACTTGCACACATTCCAGTAGGAAAGGTAATTTTAGACGTTTTTACTATGACCTTAGGAATGCTCCTAGGAAGTTTAGAAATAAAGCCGTTTCGGTTCCCAAAACCCCTACCTGACATATTATACCTACTTGGGTTAGGAAATCATATTTAGTGTCTTTAGGACTAAAAATTCATGGTTCTGATATGGTAGCACTTGATTCTTCCCATGATAGATCTAAAGGGTGATTTTGTTACCATGTTTGTCATACGCTAGTCTTTGCATCATGTTTTATATCTTGCTAGTGTTATGACATTTGTATCATTTTGTATTTTTTTTCTTCTATTGAGTCTTATTTGAAAAAATATAAAAAGATTTTTGGTTTATTATATTATTGGCAAAATACAAAAAGATTTTGCATTTATTTGAGTCAAAATATGTTGAAAAACCAAAATGATTTTTTAATCAAACCGAAAATGGTGTGTGTTTGTTTTTGTTTTTGAGTTTACATGTTTAATGTGGCATATTGGTGTGCTTCGACCCCCTTCATTTCATTATCCATGTGTCTAGGACATTTGGTCATAATTATTGATGCTTAGAATGATCTTAACTATTGTATTATGGGGTTGTTTCGAAGTTGATATGCGTTTTGATTCGACTTTGTATATATGCCATATGTACACACATGCATGAGTTTGTATGAATGATTGACATCTCTTGCATATTTGAGTTTGGTGAAATGTTATTATCTCAATTTTGTCATCTATACATAAGTCGACATAAGGAGGAGGTGTTTATGTAAGAATCGTTTACCGTGAGAATTGTACTTGAAAAAATGATAAGTATTCACGGGAAAGGGCTGCAAGAGTGTAAAATTGACTCGTCATGAAAGCTGCCGTTTAAAAGAGCCCGAAAAATATTGAAGGCAATAATAAGAATCATATACCAAAATATGGGCCACTTAGTTTATGTTCTTTCAAAAGAAAAATATGATATATATTTGAGGGAGTTTTGATGGATAATTTAAACTGGTTTGCAACACGAATCCTAACGTTGAAAAATCGTGTCATGACGCTATTGTTTGTAGAATCGTAAAAATTCCAAATTTGTGTGCATGTTTGATTGTTTAGTTCATTTAGCTCACACCTTAACTGTCACATGTGGCTAAAATAAAGTTTGATGATTTATAGCTATCAATTAGAGCTTCATGATCGTTTTGATGTGTTTGATTTGTGATTCATTTGTTATAGTTCACGCCCATGCATTCCACATTCATGTTTGAGCACATCGATACTACGTTAGCATGTAACTCACATTTGGTTGTTTTGTGTTTTCTTAGTTTAGCTACTTCTTTGGTTATGTTTTGCAGTTTTGAGCCCCTTCCAGCTAGATTTTTTATGAAATTTTTTCACTGGAAAACACTGTTTAACCTTCTGCACTAGAACTGGGATTTTTGTTGGCTCGTTCGAGTGATATCTATATGTCGCGCAAAGTTATTGTTCGAGCGACGTCTTATTTTTGCAATTCATTATGTTTCAGTACCCTGTTGCATCCGTGCCACATTTTTTTGTACTAATGAGTTTCTTCTGGACAGGTTTATTATATGCAGATTCATATTGATCACATTATTTACTGCTTTAAGTTCGTTTAGTCATACATGCATAGATTAATTAGTTAATTTGTTTGATTAGTGTTTGCTAGGTACATATTTAATTTGATTGATCATTATTAGTTGGTTGTTTCATTGCTATATAGATATATTTCATTAATTTATTTGATTCTAGTTATGTTTATCTTTTCACCGGGTTGTCTATTCGAGAAAAAAAGGGAGAGAGATGTATGTGATGTAGGGGGAGATTTTTGTTGAGCACTGTGTTTATTTGTTGCACACATTTATATCTACATTGGTATCTTGTTTATGTGCATATTTGATATTCGGATTTAAAAGTTGTTTTGTTTCAAATTGGTATCAAAATATTTTCCTCACATATTTCATTATGATTTATATCATTTGTTCCACCATACTTCACTGGGTATTTGTCTATTTCATGTGTGTAGGTATGCTTTAAGAGATTCGAGATTTCAAGTCTACATCACATTCAGACATTTAGAGACAGTTCATGCTTACCGGATCATTGTTTACTAGTTTTGTCCTGTAATTTTTATGTTTTGAGTTTATGGGATGGGATTTAGGCGTCATACGGCTTGACAGCTCGGCTTAGGTATTTCACTGTTGGTTTTGTCCAGGACTAGTCAAAGGGGGAGATTTGTAAAGATAAAATTTCCAAATGAGTCCATTGTATAGTTTTGACTTATTCCCGGAACAAAACACGTTTGAGTCATAGGTCGTGTTTTTATTGTCACGATCCCACACAGACTATGATGTGTCGAAGTTTAATTGAAGACGTTGCGGCAAAGCTTCAAGAAATTAATTATGTTGAATGTGTAATTGTTGTAAGTATATTCATCTTCAAGTTCAATTGCATTCTGAGATCACTCAGGTATAAATGTGTAATTTTAATGGAACTCGAAATTTATTTTTATAAGGATAAGGATGCTATTTTATTTAATAAATTTTTTTAAAATCTTTTACAATTGTTTGAAATGTTTTACACTTCGTTTAAATCTGATAAGGATGAATTAGAGGAGAGATTTATTTGGACTCTAATTCGCACGTCGCTCAAACGACTTCAAGCGACATTCACTGTCGTTCAAGTGAGATGCCACTATCGTTCGAACAAAATGGTCATCTTGTTCGAGCGAAAGCTTCTGTCATTCGAGCGAGCCACCGCCGTAGGAAAAATATTTATAGGCATGTTTCCTTCAGATTTCATAAGTGTGCATTCTGGAAAAACTGTTTACGAACCAGTACGTATCTGCACATAAGTTTTCTAAGGTTTTCCAAAGTAAATGTATACATAGAGTTTCAAAGATCCGAGTTATCATTAATATATGCTATATTGATATTTGTGGCACCAAGAAAAGATTTATATGATTTAACAGTGTTGGTTTTGCGGTGAAGATTCGGTGGAGTCCGATTTTAACATCGTAGACATTACAAGCCATATCGGTGGACACCGAGACATACGTAGACGCATGTGTTGTGGAAAGGTATCATGGAATAAGGACTTTATGCGTGGGCACTATGAGAGGAGTGGTTGAAGATCATAAGAGCGTCAAGTCTTGTGGAGATCGAGTCGTTGATTAAGATTAATGTCTATTCGTTGTAATTCCACATTCATAGTGATTGTCTAACTTGGGCCATCTGAGGTTTTTCCTACTGTGGTTTTCCTCGCACATCCGGCGTTGTGAGTATTCTTTATTTTATTTTACTTGCTTTAATCACTAGATGGATGTTTAGGATTAATCAAGATAAAATTTGGTTAAGTTAAAACTGTTCACAACTTGGTGATTAAAAAAGGGACCATCGGAACCCAAGGATGATAAGAAGCTGGTAGGAGAAAGAGGTTTAATGTATACCCGGATAATTGTGGGAGTCCACCAATTCCTCAATGAGATTCGAGGGATTAATGAACTGAAATGGCCAAGAAGTTAAAAGGCTCTACCTAATAGGAGGGATAAAAGAAATGAGTTCCATAAGGACCACGGCCACAACACTGACAACCGTCTCTCTTTGAAGAATGAGATTGAAGACCTCATTAGACATGGCAAACTAATAAAGTACATTGATAAAAAAAATGGTTGGTCAGATAAAAGGGATAAGAAGAAACCATTGCAATGATCAGAGTCCCCTTGTAAGAAGTCAAACTAGAAGAAAAGGTATAGGGCTGATGATTCAGAGGGTGATCCAGAGATGGCAAAGAAGCCTAAGGAACCTATACATGAAATCAAGATCATCTATATTGGGTGTAACTTCATAACAGGAGGTGATGATGGTGGTAGAGATGAACTAGTAGAAAGAAAAGCCTACCTCAACGAGATTTAGTCAATGATAAAACAAGAATGACCATATGATATCATTGAATAAACAGACAAGAAACACATGCTAGCATCCAAGCATATGTATCATCAATTCTAAGGAGTTTATCATGGAAAAACATCCACAAATGAAAAACATCCCATAAAAGAGACATATACTCCCCCGAAAACAAATATCTCTACTGTAATGAAAATATCACTCCACCAAAGGTCATGAAAAAGAAAAAAATATAAAGCATGTGAAACATGATGGGAGTATGAGCATCATGAACAGATGTATTAAAGATACATGAGCATGGACGTGGAACATATGAAGAAATATGAGAATCTATGACAAGAACCACATATGTACAAAAAAAACATGGCAAGAATCATTTAATATAAGTGAAGATCAAACAACCCAACACAAATGAGACTAGATACCCAAGAAACATGGTATAACACATGTACAAAAAGAAACAGAAGGTATCAAGTAGAAAATTTTCAAAACATATAAGCTCACAAAATATTGTTAGTAAAATAAAGCACCTATCTTTGGGAGGTGAGGGTTTGGGGTTTAGGTGAGGTGCTTATTGCATGTGAGAGTTGACAAGTAGCATGTATTGTAAATCGATCGCATGATTATTTACTCTTGTTATTGAAGTTATTTCTTTCACCTGTAGGGCTCCGAATCAAATTATATAAAGTCCCCCCCCCCCCCAAGTAATTATTAGGTTTAGCAGGGTTGGGCGGTTAGACTTGTCGTCGTAAAGATCCAATTATCATTCTTAAAGCTGAAGTATTATTTCATTCCAGTTGTAATAGTATTCTGGACTACAACGCAAAGATAGTTTCGAATGTATTTATTTTACTTTATTTGGAGTAGTTATAATAAGAGATTTCATATAGTGAAATAATTTTTTGGAATTTTAGTTATTTAAGTCCAGTTATTCATTTTGTCATCCTTGTTTGAGTTTTATTTAGGATGGTTTTTATTTACTATATTTTTGTTCATCGTTGATGTTGAAAATGATATAAATTGTTTTAGTGCTCCCTATATTCATGTCCAGCTTGATGAAGTGGGCATGAAAAATCGGGGTGCTATAGTTAGTATTAAAGCATCCAGTTTCTAGTGTCCCTAAGATCCGTGTTGCATCCATTTCATTTTTCATTGAGCATTTTATGATGTATTAGAGCTTGCGTATCATAGATTTTGTACTCTGGTGTAGCGATAATTTGTGTGTCGACCTCATTCCTTGTCGTTTTGAGCATTATAAAGACTTGAGGAGTATTAGAGCTGAGAGAAGTAAGGTAATAAAGACTATAACGAGTTATTGGTCAAGTATTGAACACGTGGTTGGACAATGGAATTCACCACCATTGTGAGGATGATTATTAGAATTTATAATGTTTGAGGTTAAAGTCTGCAACTTAGAGAATTTTTCCGGCACAATTTAGTGAACGTGTTTCACGTTGAGTCCATTTTTAGAGACATTAAATAATTTGAGTTGTAAGGATCCTAGTTGAGATTTGGATTCTACCTTTAATAATATGGGTTATGATGACACGAGATTTATGTGCACCTACAATAAGGGGAAATGGATTTTATGCGGTTTAGAAAAATATAAAGATTTTGATGATGAATTTATATGTGGTTAATTCCCATTGGAGAGTAGAATTTTTGTTTCACTCAAAGTTGAGCAGGGGTAATTTATCTTGTTAAACCTATTTATGATTAGGGTGATGATAAACTGAGAATGTTTGACCTAGGATTAGGGTCACCTCATGGTTACGAAATATGGGATAGAGTTAGCTAGGTATGATATGTTAGTACCCCTAAGTTGGTGGAAACTAAGGAGGAATAGATTGATGTTTTGTTATTTGAGTAAAGAAGAATCAATTATAGATTTTTATGAGATTGTTTTTTGCCTACGTATTATAAGCATCTATAGTGTGGATGAATTAATGATGTAAAAGTTAAGGAACGAGTAAGTTCAAAAAGTCTCAAACAAAGAGCATGTTTCGATTATGGATTGTAATTGCGAATGAAAGACCACGAGTACCCTATTAGAGGCAGTTAGGGAAAAATGGAAGAGAGATTATTTAATAATGAGTTGATCCGGGAAAGAGAGTTCCGAAGATTAACGGTGATTCCATTTTTATGGCATATAGTATATGGCCATGTGATTGGTAGGTTCCCAAATGTGGATTCTGCATATGGTAGTGTAGAGACAAGGATGGTTCGCGGTAGATTTATAGATTTTTTGTAGTGGTGTTACTATTGGCACGGGGATTATAGTCGTGGGTTTCGTATGATTTAGGAAGTAGCATATTTTCGATGGTAGATGAAACGATGTGGGGATTTTAGACTGGCTATCAACGTAGTTCTTTGGTTAAGGATATAATGAAGTGCAATATTCATAATATATATATATATATATATATATATATATATATATATATATATATATATAGTTATGTACCTTGTTGGGCATAGTGGTTTTTCTGAGAGCTATCTCTTTTTATGTGGATTGACTGTTGATGCAATCATGTAAATTATGGTGTTCATTAAGATATGGTTTTAGCGGTGTGAGAAGCCATTCCATATTGAAGTGACTATATGATTGATTGTGTATGAGTAGTTTATGTATATTTTTTTTCCATAGAATTTGGGATAATGATGGGCATGTGATCATACCCTATATTACCATTACTTATTTGTGAGTTATGGGAGGGCATGGATGGTTGATGGATTTGTAAATGCCTTGTGCATTATAGTAAGTTATTCTTGGGCAGTGGCAATGCCCTACCATGGATCTTCATAGTGATTGTGCTAATGATAATGATTTTAACTTACGGCATGGATATGACTATTGGATGTGATCACCGAGTTCGGAGTGCTTGTTTGGGCTATATGCTAGTGGGGGCATATTTTATTGGGTGGATCCATGGGATGGTCTGCGATGATGGATTTATCTTATTATGTAAGGATGATGAGAAGAATTTGTATTGTAAACGGTTGGGTTATTTTGAGAACCTTGTGGCTAGAAATGGTTTATGTTTCATGAAGTTGTGTAAGTTCACATATGATGTCGGCATAGTGACATTGTTAGGGCAACTGGTGAGAGTAGACCCTTATAAAAATGTTTAAATGTTCAGAGGTTTACGAGTTATTAAATAATATATTGGCTTTAAAGGTGGGCAAAGTGTGCCTTATAGGATGTTTGAGGAAACAGAGATAAATTATTGGATCGATTAAGGGATTTAGTAGAAGTCTTGAAAGGGGTGAACCTTTTGTTGGAGTATACATAGTTAGAATTTACTTCCTGGAGAATATTAATATGAGTGGATAGTGCGATGTTTGAAAATTGGTATTGGTCGAATGAATTTCGATAACTGACTGAGCTAGGTTGTAGTGTATAAGGAGGGTTCTTGTTTGGATTTCATTTGCGACTTATCTCATGCACAAAACTTAATAAAGGTCAGGAATTGAAAGACGTCTAGGCTTGAGGATATTTGGGTTGAATACATGGTATGTAAATTTTATTAATAGACCACTCATCGAGCGATGATAAATCTAAAGGTTTAGGAAAAATAAATGCAATGTCGAGAGCATTGAGGGACGTTCGTGCCAACAGTAGAATAAGTGGGGCAATCTTAGAAAGATTTAGGTCATGGTTAGTCAGATATTAGAGTATAACTTTATAATTATGCCTTATATATGCATTTGAGCTCTGCATGTATATATGTGTGATATACGTATATGATGTTCAGGCGTGTGTGTATGTGGTAAGGGTGTATGGGAATCCCAGTTGTGGCATACTATAGTAGGCCTATGTGACCCTTCTTGTTTTATCTCGTGGGATGCGAGTACGGGCTAGTTGTGTATAAGCCTATGATATTTGTGCAAATTATGTTTTGACATTATGCTTTAGTGAATTCTAAGGACAAAATTCCTATATTATTAGGGAAGAATGTATTACCCCGTATTTTTGGTGTATCATTTATTAATTGAGAAATAAATAATAAATAGGATAAATTATTAGTTGTGTGGTTCAGTAATATTAAATTTTCATAATATGGATAGCAATTAAATTTTTCATGCGATGCGAATTTCACTAACGTGAGTTTGGAATAATTAATTGGTGATTTTAATTATATAATATTGGATTATGTGTACGCGTGTAATAAAACAGTGTGTATTTTTATTACACCGTGAGGTATTACCGTGTGTTATGGGTAGTATCATTTCGATTGATCTTTGGAGTACCATGGAGGCCCAGTTACATGTTTTTATTGTCTTTAGTTACGCCCGGGGGTAGGTATACCCTTAGGGTAAGTTTTGGACTATTCTGATGTGTATTTTGAGCTCATTTGGGGGCTCGAAAACAGGCTCCAAGAGGAGGTGCATAAATTAGAGATATAATTTGGGATTAGGACTCTTTAATGAGACATTTATCATTTGAAACAAAAAATGAGTCGTCATTATACTTTGGGAGAATTAGAGAAAGCTTAGAGACACTGGATTCAAGTGAGAGTTCATCACTCTTCAACCTAAGGTATTAAATCTCTTGCAATATCACTAAATAATATCTAATTAATTTAGAATTCATGTTTTCCTATTATTGGTGTTAGAACTCATGTTTTCCTATTATTGGTGTTAGAACTCATGTTTAGGACTCAAATCGTTCATTTTAATCATGATATTATGCTGGGCTAAAATAACTAATTAGCCTTATGTATAAAGTTGAAATTTTGATGCACAAATCTTAAATTGATGACAATTAATGATTGAAAACCATGTTAAAACTCATGCTTTAGGATTCGATAATGTTTTTAAGAGAAATACGTATATTAATTTATAGGTTGAATCCAGAATTGAAAGAGAAATTAGATTCGTTCATTTTCTTGGCAAAATTATTATTCTAATGTTAAACATTTGAATAGAAGAATTGATTTTATTATTATGATTAGGAATCATAAAAAACATGTTCCTACAATTAGATTTAAATTGGGTAATGTTTGGGTACTGAATTGGAGCTTCAATAATCATTGATGGGGGTTTTTAGAAGTTGGATCCTGAATTTTGAAAAGAAAAGGGGGTTTGCGAAACTTTCATTTGAAGTAGGCTTTGAATCTAGATCGAATGAGATTTTAAAGGTCAATCGAAACAGGTCATTTCTCATTTGAACGAGTTGCTTAAATAACTAAGGAAACGGTTGAGTGGTGAAGAATCGAATTATGAACGCTTGGTCACTAGATTTTTATTTTTATTTTTTATTTTGGATTTGTTATGATTTTTCTACTAACAGTGCGCGGGGCTGAAATTTTGGATTGGTGATTTTGGGTAGGGCTTCCTTTTATGCTTGTTACACCTAGTTGATTACTAGATTATACTTGATTAATATTAAGGATAATTATGTAGGTTAAAAGACAAAATCTTTAAATTATTTTATTTCCATCTGATGTCAGAATTAGGTTGAATTGGATAGACGAGCGAGTGAGTGAAATTCTACGATTGTATGTATATATGTTAAGCATGGAGAAAAACGAGCTCATGTTATTGGAGGTTAATTTAGGTCTTGAGAGATTCTAATTTGTGAAATTAGCTTAGTACCTAAATTATATGGAGTATACGTATGTACAAGAGATAATATATGTGTATATAAACAAGTACTCATAGTTTAGAGATGTAATAAACTAAGAGTTGGATTGATAAGGTTGAGAGTTGATAAACCTAAGAATATAAAAAATGACCCGATGTTTAGCGATTAAGATAATTTTGGGTTCGCTTGAGTGTGAGCAGTATCCTACTTAGTTGCATGTGTTTGATATGGTTTTGAGGGATAGTAAACCTAAAGTAGATAACAATCCAACATTTTGAGATTTTGATATTTTGGCTACGCTTGAGAGTATTCATTATCCTATATTTATATATTTTCTCTTCGCGTGTGTGTGTGTGTGTGTGTGTGTGTGTGTGAGTGTGTGTATAATTATGTTGATTATGTGAACATAATTTTACTTGTGGTGAATCTACCGTTGGGGGTTTTCTTTCGAGATCGGGACCATGTACCATGTGTCTAGCTGAGATGAGCCAAACGTAGTGGAGGTCATTATGTTAGATCATACGATTAGGTGAGTCTATACTTCATGATGAGAGAAGGTAGTAGGACTTAATCCATTGACTGGGTTTGGTTATGGCCCATTGATGGTGTACCTAATAGTGATCACCCCACTGTTTATTTGTGTATTTTTTTCAAACCTATTAGCTTACGAATTCTTACGGACTTACTGATAAAGGCCTGAGATGGACAACAAATGCAGTGGCTTTCGTGTGGTGTAATAAATAATGAGAAGGATTCAATATAGTCTATTATAGATGGTTTATAATGAACCATGTGTCATGCTAAATACATTATGTGATTTACTTGTATTTCCTTGTGGGTGACATTGCAAGGGTTAGTACATGGGTTGTATTCTTAAATGCATAGTTAGTTACATCCTTATTGCACGATGCATAGTTATAGCTTATCCTTTATAATAGTTCAGAGAAGAACTTTCATAATTTAAAGAAGTTAAAACATGGAAAGTATTACTTTATGAGATTGTGGGTATCTTAATAAAAATATATGTGTGGGCCTTGGGGTGTAATCCAAGTTAAAAAGTTAGTTGCATTACATGGTAGTGGTTATGTGATAGTATAGAGATAAAGAATTTTAATATAGTTGTACCTTAGATTATGACATGTTCATAGTAATTCACTTAGATGAGAGGTGAGTAACTTATTGCATGTGAGAGATGATAGGTGGCATATATTGCAAATCAATCGCATGATTATTTACTGTTGATATTGGATTTATTTCTTGTAACTTTAGGACTTTGACCCAAATTATAAAATGCTTTCACCTACAGTTATTATGATTATTATAAACAGGTTTAGCAAGGCTGAGCGATCAGAGTTGTAGTTATAGAGATAGAGTTATCTTTCTTAGAGTTAGAGTATTTTTTTCATTCAAATTGTCATTGTCTTCAAGAGTATGATGCACAGATAGTTTGGGTTGTATTTCTTTTACTTCATTTGGGAGAGTTATAATAAGAGATTTTGTATAATGAAATAATTTATCGGAATTTCATTTGTTTCAGTTCAGTTGTTTATTCTATCATCCTTATTTGAGTTTTATTTGGGGTGGTTTTTATTTACTGTAGTTTTTGCTCATCATTGATGATGAGAATGATATGAATTATTTTATCACAATCGGGAGTATTACATGAACTTATAAATAATGTTGACCCAATAAGTTGAATCTCAATCATACGAAATCAAAGAAATAGTCATGTGAAGATGTTAATCCTCATAATGCTCGGAATTTTTATGAACCTTTTACAAACTTGTGAGATCGTGAAAGTCTAATCTACTAATTACCTAAACTTTAATCTCAACATTGGAACTCTTCAGTACATTCTTGATGTACACATATAATTCTCTTTGAACTATCGAACAAGTTTCTAAACAGTCAGACATGTTTCCGTAGTCAAGATAAACTACTTAGATGTAGACGCAACTTTAGCAATATAATGTAAACATCCTATATAAGTCGTGAATTAGTCAATTGTAGTAGAATCGAGATTTTGATTTGTTATCAGGGCGAACCCAACTAACCAGAATTCCTACTAAGTATAATTGACCGACATATATTCAAAACATATACAAAAAAAAACTAAACATGATTCATATTTCAAAATGATCTAAGACAATCATTTATTAATAAATAATAAATAACATTAAATGTGGTTTTAATAATAAATCCCTAAAAATATAAACAATGATTCCAAAAATATTATTTAAATCCATGATATAATGCATAAATCTTAATTAAATTTACCCAAATTTCATAACTTAAATATGAGCCCTAGCTTTAACAATTAAACATAATTATAACCCAAGTTTTCTCTTTAATTATGTAGACAATTGCATGAATTCTAATATATAATATTCTAGTTAAAGAGGATATGTAGAAGAATTCTAGCCTTGATTAATTAGAGATGAAAAATGAAGGTGTTATTCTATTGTTATGGATTCATCTATTGTTAACTTAATCTCCCAAGTTTTTTCAAGTTCCATCCTAAGCATAACTCTCTTTCTATATTTCCAAAATAAGTTTAGTGTTTATCTTTAAAATATGTTAAGAGTTTTATGTTAGGTTAACCTTATGTTTAAAACTTTCTAATCAAGTCACTCCCTTTAAACCCTATTTTAACTAAACCTAGTAGGCCCTAAAACTATACCCAAATAATTACAAACTTGTCCCAATGGATTACCTCACACATAGCCCCAATCCCCCATCCTTTTTACTTCATTTAGGCTTCTAAATGACCCCATAAGTCACACCCATAACATAACATAACATAACTTATCCCCATAAATAAAATCTCATAACTTAACACAAAAATAATCCACTTAATTTATTATGTAAATTATCCAATTCAATGCCAAAATTATTCAATTTATTCTTTAGAAAATTCAATTTATTTTAATATAAAAAAGTGTTCAATTTAAATCAATTAAGATGATGATTTAAATTCAATTAAATTAATTAAAATAGAACCTGGGATATTATAATAACATAGAAATCTAAAACAAAGGGACATAAACATTGGGATTTCTGAGTTATTCCTCCATATTTAAAAATAGTATAATTTTTATTCAATAATTTCATTTTATATAAAAATAATCTTTTTAAAATGGTCTATATATATATTATCAAACATCATCCATATTTAAAGAGGTTCACATTTTAATTGTACAAATTATGATTGTTTGTAAATCATGTAGTCTAGTATATCCCAATTATGAGAAAATAAGTTGAATTTGAACAAGAAAATAATTTTTAAACCAATATTATATTTTTGCGTATGCGCGCGCACGCGTGTGTGAGAGAGAGAGAGAGAGAACTTCATCCATATAAATAATCAATCTAAATCCTTATATGAATCACCCTACGTAGCTGTTATTTAGGTGTTATTGGAAATTTAAGTCTACTCCCACGTAGATGTTATTTAGGTGTTTTGGACATGTCGAAAAGATTTCAAAATAAGGTTCATCAATATTATAGTGTATTCAATACAATAATTATATGTTAGTGTGTACATGATATTTTCATGAATGTGTACGTGAAATTTCATGATATATACATGAATTTTTCTAATATTTACGTGATTTTTTGTAGTGCATGCCTTAATTTCTATCAGTTAAATGTGTTACATTTTTGTCTACCTTAGTGCCCAAAATATATGTTAGTTGACTATAACCAAAAAAATTATTGGTAAGGGAATAGACTTGAAATATCCCTAATAATTATAATTTTTACAAAGAAGTCCACTAAGATCCATGTTTAAAGGGTGTCACATTTTTTTATTGTACATAAGATTATTTGCAGAGCAACATATTCAGGATCTCCCAATTTTTGTGAATGTTCTTAATTTGAGTAAGAAAATATTTTTCTAACAAATATGATTTTGTATTGTTTTTATATATGTTGTGTGTGTGTGTGTGTGTGTGTGTGTGTGTGAGAGAGAGAGAGAGAGAGAGAGAGAGAGAGAGTTAAACCATATAGATGTTAGTTTTTCCAAATCTACTTGAAGAAACTTGACGAGTTGGAATTTGAATTCTTAATATCTCTCAATCATCAACGTTAGAACTACCCATAGTCAAATAACATATAAATACCAAAAACTCAAAATATTTTTTATTGCTGAGGCAGAATGGACACATGTATTTAATGATGGTAAACAAAATTCATAAATTGCTACACGAGATCCCTAATAATGAGTATGCCTTTAGACTAACCTCATATTAAACATCCTCAATTTATTTTTAAATTGCATAAATTTGTATTAAGTCATGCACTTTTTATTTAAATTCAAAAAAGCTACCGGAATTTCACCATCTACTTATGTCGGTAATTCCGCCCATATCTTTGCATCCTAGCAATTTTTGAAGACATAACTATACCCAAAGTTTGACAATTTAAGAGACAATATTAAATTTATAATTAGATTCATGAACCATTCAATTACATATTATATATATATATATATATATAGAGAGAGAGAGGGATAGGGGCGTAAGATGAAGATAAAGAAGGATGTCAATGGTTAGTCTCCTCCTATGTTACTGTTGTGTTATATTGGGGTCGTGTAAAAAAACTGATCAACCATTCACGTATCAATAAGAGTCGTATATTCTTTGTACTATCATATTGCATTCATCTCTCTCTCTCTCTCTCTCTCTCTCTCTCTCTCTCTCACACACACACACACACACACACACACACACTATATATATATATATATATATATATATATATTGTGTGTGTGTGTGTGTGTATTCGAGTTATTGTCAATCATTCAAGGTTGCCTTAAAAATCAGAAAGTCATTATGACATGGAAAAAAAATCTCAAATGAAATATAATACTTTCATAAAAAAACATCACAATGTTTTTTTGTGAAAATCCCAAATTTGATATGAGCAAAAATCTTGAATGTGAATAAAAATAGGAAAAACACAAATTTTATTTATTACTATGCTAATATATCTGACTCCCTAGTCATAATCCCCAACCCCCCCACCCCCACTCCCACCCCAAAAAAGGAAACATGTCCCCATATACCCTTCATCCCAAAATGCAATACACCCAAGCATACTAAGGAATATAGACTTGAGTCAAACATAAAAGTTCCAACTTATGCACATCAAGTAAATCTAAAAAAAATCATGGATGAGGTGGTCCTAAAGACATGTCGATCAAAATCAAGGGTTCTCGACGGACCCAGTACCTATGATGTTATCCTTAAAATATGGAATCACAATGATAAAATAGGGCCAACCATCGTGAACACAAATCCGAATACAAATCATTTCAATCAGGTAGGACCCATTATAAAACTTAATTTAATATGTGTAAGGCATTAAACACGAATAATCCATGAATGCTAGAATCTTGAACTTCATGATTTTTCACATATAATCATTATGCGGAACATAAAAAGATAATCTAATCACACACCTCAATCCATAGCTATGAATTTAGAATTCGTTCTTATACCTTCATCATGTCATAGCTGGAAAGATTAGTGGTGTAGTTGACATTAACGATGCTCGATCTGGTTGATTTTCATCTTGTGGCTTCATCTTATTTTCAGTAAAAACATGTTCCTATTTTAGCGCATTCTAATGATTGGTTCTTCCTCTAAGGTCAAAACTCTATTTCGAAAATTATCCCTCATTGAGAATTCCAATTTCTCTCTCTTTCCTTTGGAATTTATGTTGTCTTAGAAGTAGTGAATGATGGACTTCACTGCTTTATTTATAGGCACAGAGAGGACCCAAATCTCTAGTTACTTAATCTCAACCATCAATCACATTAGATACCAAGAGTATTTAGTCCTCAATTAATCAAAGATGTCCTTTGATTAACCAACTTAATAACATTGACTCTTGGTATTTAGAGTACCATTTTATTAACCAGAGTGACTCTTACGATCATTTAATTATGGAATACTTTATAGAAGAATTATTATTTAAAATAATTCTAGCAGTCTCCCAGTTGGGCCATAATTATTATAAGGCACGCAATAATATTTAAGTCATCCTTAAATGGTTTTTCATAAACACCTTAATCAAATAAACTATTAATGCGATTCATAGCACTCACATGCAAATTCAATATCATGATCACTTCCATATACGACAACATTAACAACTCCTCCAACAAGGTCTATAAATTGGGTTATTCAATAATGGTATAATAACATCTCATAAAAAAGAATATTTGTGTCACATTCATTACTTACATTCATGTTTATACTAGTCAAGATAGAAAATATCATAAACACGTATGTTTAGCCCAGAATGTCAAATACATAATCAATAATCATTGGCTAATTCAAAAACTTATTAAAAATGCCTTTGTGACTTCATTGCAGATCCATAAAGAACTAAAACGATTAGAGACATTCATTATTTTTTAGATTCTTCCTTAGCAACAAAGACAATATCTTATTATTTTTCTTTATATAAGAAAATTATTGGAGCATTATTTTCAGCAACTTATAGTATTTTCGAGTCTTGAAAATTTTTATAACTATAAACACTAGCCTTAAAGTTGACTATAATACTTATTTTATATGTGAATAATAATGGATTATATCACACTCTTTCATAATATTATCCCATTTATTTATAATCACAACTCATTTTGAAATTTCTGTGAAGAAAATGAAGATAACAATAGTGGGAAATTTTTTAGCTTCTATGACCTGTTTATTTTAACTCTCCCTCTCTCCCTATCCCAAACCTACCATGGCCGCCACCCTCAACATAACCCTACCAAACCCTAAGCCGCCAGACCCTCCTAACCCTTGGCACAAATCCCTTGCATAAGTATTGAAAGGATAAAAAACTACCCATGCAATCGATATTCAACCCTTTCAAAAGTAAAAAGGTGAACCAATAAATAGTATTCTCCTAAGACTAATTGAATATACTAGCTTATCCATTTAAACATGCAATCGTTGGAAAGTTCTCACATGGCAAGCCCTCAATGGAGTTCATTCATAAAAACTTTGAATCATTTGGTTTGAAATCAGCTTTTGATATTAGACTGCTGGATCATAAACATATCGTCATCAAAGTCACTTGTGAAGAAGATTTCATTAGGTTATTGTAAGGATAAATTTCCAATCGAGTCAATTTTTATGTAATTTGAATTATTACGGACAAAACATTTGAGCCGTAGTATAGACTTTAAGTCGTTGATCCCATGAGCCTATCACATTGTTTGATGAAGACGTAGAGGTCGAGCTTCAAATTGGATATGATGTGTTGTGTTTACCGTATCACGTTTGTCTTTATATATACTGAGGATCTCACAAGTATGAATGCTTATAATTTATAAATCCTTAGAACATTTCATTAAGGGTGTTATGTTTTAATTGAGTTTATCTGAGGACAAGTTTTTATTTAAATTTTTTTTAAGTTTTCGCTAACTTCGTTCAAATGAGACCACATTCTCGTTCAAACGAATAGTCCATATCGTTCGAAAGCTAGTTAGAAGTTTACATCAAATGAAGGCATACTATTTTTCTTCATTTGATACTCATTCGATACTTGTTCAAACGAGATTGGGATCTTATTATAAAAAAATGATTTTCATTCAAACGAGATGACATTCTCGTTCGAACGAGTTTCATTCGAACGAGTTTCATTCGAACGAGTCACGGACTCAAACTGTTTATTTTTATAAAAGGCATTTTAGACTCAAATTTTGATAGAACTTTTGACAAAAACAAAAGGCAGACCTGTTTACTAAAGTTCCAACTCCCAAACTTTCACCCTTTGTTTATCAAGATCCAAGATTCATAAATCATATACTTTGAGATCTTGTTTGGGCACATTATTTATTTATTTCATCTTAGGAGAATTTATTTTCGTGCCGTGGACTCTGCACATGCTGAATACAGATGAAGAAGCGGCGGATTTCGTGTTATGAATTATAGATGGTTACTAAGCTACATCAATGAATATAGAGATGCATGAGGACTCGTGTTCTGTGGACACTTACATGGGTGAATCCTATGGAGAAGCAATCGAGGAGGAGAAGAGGCAATAAGGCTTGTGGGGATCGAGTCGTTGCATAAGACTATACCTCTCTTTTTTAATTTTTGTATCACAGTTATTGTCTGACTGGACCGTCCGAGGATTTTTCCCTTAGTGGTTTCATCGTACATCGACGTCTTGTGGTTTGATTTATTTTATTTTATTGGCTATCACCTAGATGCATGTTTAGGATAAAAATATAAATTTTGGTAAATCAATTTTCACAAGAACTGTTTAATTGGTACTAAGTTTAATTAGGAGAACTTTGTTTAAAGGTTCAATCTTTAAAATTAAAAAAGTTAAAATATATTGGACTTGTGTTTATTCGAACCAACATTGCCTAAGCACACAGTGTAGGGGCATTCTCAGTTATGGATGAAGAACTTATGGTTTGTAGGAAAGATCCACGTGCGTACGTTTGAATGGACTCCATGATTTAGGGATGATTAGGAAAGCCTTATTGTGCCTTCATGGATTAGCTTCCCAAGACTCTCGGTGCACCTATTTGTAAAAGAAGAACTTTTTTCAATTGCCCAAGTTGTAGGTACACCTCTTAAACTCGATAATCCAACTTTGAAATGTTTCAGACCAAGTGTTGCTTGTCTATGTGTGGATATGGATCTCTTAGAACTCATAGGATTTAGATCAGATATGGAGAATATGGGTTATGAAAACCCATTGAATGTGATCCAACTCCTTATTTCTACTCTAGATGTCTAAAGCTAGGACACAATATTTGAATATTGGATCAATTTCTAAAAAAGTGGATTTAGCTTTTCCATTAAAGAAAGTAACTACCCAAAGCCAACATATCTTATTAAAATAGGGAACAAGAATAGTAAAGTTGTTTACAAGGTAAAGGAGAAAAATGTTGAAGACCTGCAGATGGAAGTGACGAAAGAAAAAGAGATAATTAATGGACTATTTGAGATAGATAAGGGTGAAATCCCAGAACAAAAAATATGAATCATTTTATAATTTCAAGCAGAGATGACCCATCCTTTTTCAAGAACAAATATTTGGAGAAACAAATAGAGGAGGTGACAATCTCATTGAAGATGCATGTAGATTTGAAATGGAGATAACAGAAGATGAAAATTCTAGCTCCTAAGTAAATATAAGGACAAAGCTAATAGAGGAGATTGATATCAATAACACGCCAGTGATGTTAAAGAAGGCTCAATCTAGAAGGAATAGTGTGGATAGAAAGGAAATCTCTAATTTAGAAGAAGTAATAAGTCTTTTTGTGCCTCTCATTGAATATTTAAAACTTTTTTATTCATTGGTGGAAAATAAAATCAAAGTCCACAAGAAGAGAAAAGAGGTCCTTCTCAGTATACAAAAATTATAAGATTGCAGTCCTAGGTCAGGAGTTGTTCTATCTAAAAAGATGGTCAACAATCAAGGTACCACTTCTTTATCCACTAGAAGACCTAAAAAACTTACCTCAATTGTTATTACCGCTAACAATCAATGATTAGTCTCTTAATTTAGAATATTAGAGGAGTTGGTAATAAACCTTCAAGAACAAAACTGAAAAAGTTATGTAAAAATCATAAGATTTATTTTTTGGTAATTTTTGAACCTATAATAGATGTTGAAAGAATTGAATACATGAGGAACCTTCTAAATTTTGAGGACTGAAAAGCTAGTAATATAACAAAATTTATTTCTTTTGGAGACATGGAATCAATTGTAATCAGTTACTGATGGAGGTCAGTCTTTATTTCTATCTTTGGATCATCCATTAATTCTAGTTAAGGTAGGTATTGGATTTGTGTATGACAAGTGTAATAGAGTGAAAAGAAGTCTATTATGGGAGTTATAAAACAAATTTCTCTTGATCATACCAATATTCCAATTTTGTTTGGTGGAGATTTCAATATAATTTTCTTAGCAGAAGAAAGAGTTGGGGAAATAAGATTGATGTAGGAGATGCTAGTAATTTTGTGGATTGCATTCAAAATAGATCCCTCCAAGATATGGGGTATATTGGAACAAAATTTAAATGGGCAAAATCTCACAATGATTCCATGTTATTTGAAAGGATAGACATGGGTCTTTTAAATTAGCAATGGATTGATTCTTTTCCTCGGTCCAAGCTTCAACACTTGAATAGGAATTGCTCTGACCATGTCCCCTTTTGTTTTCCATTACTAGCCCCTCGAATTCTATAAAAAAATCCTTTCAAGTTCCTCAATTTTTGGACTTCTAATGAATCATTTTTTAAGACTGTGGAGTCTTCTTGGTTTCAACCTGCTACTGGAAGACCTATGAAAAAGTTTTCCTATAAACTCAAAACATTAAGAAGTGTGCTGAGCAAGTGGAGCAAATCAGGGTTTAACGAACTTTTCCAACATATTCAATATCTAGAAGATAATTTGCTTCTTACTGAAAGGAGATTTAAAGATATGATAAGTCCTTTCAATAGGTGTTAGTTGTACAAAATTCAAGCAAACCTCAACTTAGACCTAGTTAATGAGGAGATATTTTGATTTCAAAAGGTAAAATGTCAGTGGATTTCAGAGGGTGATAGAAACACCTAGTTTTATTCTTTCTCTAGTTAATAATCAAAGGAGAAGATAATGAATCCATTATGTTAAGCTAGAGGATGGAAGAGTTTTATACTCTCAGGATGAGATTACTAACAATTTTATTTCTTATTATGAAATTTGTTTTACTACAGGTCCATGTTGAATAAAAAATTTGACTCAATCCATACCTAATTATGTCAAGTCAGATATAAATAATCGATTCTCCAACATTCCTGAAGAAGAAGAGATATGTATTGTTATTAAAGACCTAAATGCTAACAGTTCTATTGGCATAGATGGATTTAATGGCCATTTCTTTATTTCATGTTAGGGAATCATCAAGTCTGATCTCATCCAAACCATTTAGTCATTCTTTATTGGAGGAGAAATTCCGAAATCTTGAAACATCACCTTGATCTTCCTTATTCCAAAATCAATCCACCCTCAAAGTTGCAAAGACTATAAGCCTATAAACTTATGCAATTTTTCTTATAAAGTCATTTCCAAGATTCTAAACTCTAGACTAGAAAACATCCTTCCTCTTTTAATATCTCCTTGCCAAACTAGTTTTCTGAAAGGCAGGGGTATCTTACATAATATTTTACTTGGCCAGGAGATGATGCAATTTTTAGATAGAAACATTGATGAGGGAAATGTAATTTTAAAGCTAGATATGAACAAAACTTATGATAGAGTCTCTTAGATATTTTTAACCCAAACTCTTGGAGCTATTGGTTTTAATAAGGTGTTTATAGACAGGGTTTGGACATGAATCTCCTCCACCTAGTTCTCTGTGATTGTGAATGGTAACTCTTATGGTCGTTCTCATCCTTCAAGAGGATTAAGATAAGGAGAGCCTTTGTCTCCTAGTCTATTTATCTTGGTTACTGAAACTCTCAGCAAAGGTCTACATAGTCTAACCTCTCAAGGTGTTATCAAGCCTTTCTCCTATCCTAGAGGTTGTGATATAATAAGTCACCTAAGTTTCGTAGATAACCTTATTATTTTCACAAATGGATCTAAAAGATTCCTTAATAATTTAAAGAACTTTCTTTCTTCCTATGAAGCCCAATTTGATCAGCTTATTAGTGTGGAAAAAACCACTTTTACACCAGCTCCAAATGCAACCGAAGACTAAATGATTCAGCAACAACAATTATAAAATTTAGACATGGTTCTGCCCATATCAAGTACTTGGGTGTTCCCTTATTTAAAGGAAGATTTAAAGCTTCAATGTTTGATCCTCTTGTTCAAGGTATTACTTCTAAAATTTTAAGTTGGAAAAGAAACTTCTTGTCTCTTGGAGGCATAATTACTTTATTTTAGTCAGTTTTAAGATCCATGTCTATCTAAATTCTATTTGCAATCTCTCCTCCTAAAAAGACTCTAAGGTTGATAGACAAGCTATTCTGTTCTTTTTTATGGGGTTTCAACAAAGAAAATGGCAAAAAACACCAATGGGTTAGATGGTAGGACTTATGCTTTTTGAAATCAGAAGGAGGTCTAGGAATAAGATCTCTTGATTCTATTGTTTTGGCTAGCAAATTAAAATTTTCTTGGGAATATAGAGAAGTACTTCAATCTGGTATGTGTTCATGAGACAAAAATACCCCTCCATGCCTGTGGTGTCAAAAATCCACTGGAGCGGGGGGGGGGGGGGGGTAAACCATCACAATGCGAGTATAAAAATAAATCAAAGATAGACAAAGATTTATGTGGTTTGACCATTTATGGCCTATGTCCATAGGGCTTCAATTGTGTTTCATGTAAACTTGGTAGAATTTACATGAGAGTGTTTTTTAGCCTTTGAGCCCCCTCATAATGGGGGGTGTCCCTTTATATAGAGTTAGGGGTTACAATGGATAAGACCTATCCTTGTAGAGTTTGATTTACAATAAAATAGTGCTTCTTAGTATTCCACTTTATCAAGGACTCTGATCGCCCTTATTTTTCTAGAATGCATGCATGTCACCATATTTACCAGTCCACTAACCACACATCATGCTATTATTGGAGGTGTATTTTTTCCCCCACGATGCCTATTTCCCAAGGGTCGATGGCTACTAGAAGGATTAGTAAAGTTTAGGACATTTTGGAAGCTATTTCTATAAAAATCAGAGAATAGTGGTACTAGAATCTAGGTGAGGGTAGTTTAATTATTCTACGGCAGTGGAGATTGTGAGAAAATGTAATTTGAGATCAGTAACTCATAACTTCGTTTTGCATTTTAAAACCCCCCCAAACCTCTTAGAATTTTATTAGAAATTGTTACATAATGCAGTTCCTTTGGATCAAATTATTAAATCAGTGGGAATTTATATTGCGTCAAAGTATCATTGTTCTTCTAAATCAGTGGAATTCTGATCTCATTCCTATGCAGGCCCCATTGCCCTTTAAGTCTGGTCTTTCTTTGAATTTAAATCGGGGATCTATCTAATAGGTCCCATAAACTCAATAAATAATTACATAGTGGTTGTTCTCAATCTCTGATCCAGTTCTCAAATGCTTATGCTCAAAGTAGTTTTCAGTAGCGTTTTATGGGAAATTTGGTTAAGCAGGATTACAGAAAGATTTCATAATATCAAGGTGAATTATATTTTCATTATTCGAAGAATCCTTAAGAGAATTAAAGTGATAGCTTCTAAATGTTGTCTAAAACCTCATCCTCCAAAAGATTTCTTCAGGCTCACGTTAGCCTTAACATTTCCTGCCCCAATCTGAAGTATCCCACCTATATTTTCATTACCTAGTCAAGGTAGGCTCATCCTCATTTAAAGTTAAATAGAGATGGTGCTTCTGATTCCCAAGGCAGAATGGGCATGGGGGATATTTTAAGAGATTCAAAAGGAGATTTCATTTAGGCTACATATCAGTATAGAGAAAATGGTTCTAATAACTTGGTAGAGGCTTTGGCTATTAAATAAGTGTATCTTATTATGTTCTTTAACGATGGACTAATTTAGTAGTTCAGTCTCACTCAATTCTTTTAGTGAGTTGCATTAATGATAAGTTCAAAATTCCTTGGAGAATTAATGAAATAGCTCTCCAAATTAAAGATTAATCATGGGCCTTAACATTAAAGTGATTCACTTCTTCAGAGACCCAAATTACACTGCTGATCTCCTATCCAAGCATTGTCTAGCATCTCAAGTCTCTTCTTCCTTCTTTTCTATTCAAGATCTGCTTAAGAAGATTAAAAGGGCCTTTATCGAGATAGAATTAGTTATCCTTATTTTAAGCATGTCCATAAAGTTGTATAGTTTTCTTTTGTTTATTCCTCCTTACTTGAAATTCTATGGGAGAAACTTTTTCTCTCAAAATCAATAAAATCCTAATTTTATTTTATTTTAAAAAATGGTGAATTTCATGTTATTTGGTTGCAAGATGAACTTTATTCTTTACAACTAATCATGTTTAAATGATCAGTCCCTCTTAATATGAGCATATAATCTATTGTTTAGATTAATTATCTCAAACAAACATTTTTACATTAAACTCTCATCATACATAAGAAAATAATTTTTTAAATATATAAATTTACTCCCACTGATCTTAAGGAATATGCAATAATTGTGATATTTGCTCAAGTCAAAAGACATAATAGTATCATTAAACTTAAGATACCATTGGTGGAAAACTTTCTCGAGATTATTTTTGTATATAACTGGATCATTAACATCCCATAAGTTAAACTTAGATTATGGTAATTACTCCACATAATCACTCGAAATAGCCGACCTTATAATCCCTTATGATCCTCTTAATGTTTCTTCTTATGGTGAACCTATAATGGGTTTATTAATGATAGTCTCATTATGGGGGTCATTATGTGAATCATTATAGGATCATTATATTAATTATTTATTTCTTATTGGGTGTTATTAATTGCTATGCTATAATATCATAATCAACAAGAATTTCATTATGAACTACGGGTAAGGAAAATTATATCCAAATTTCTTGAATAATCACATCCTTAGTTTTTCCATACATACTAATTTCACCATTCTTAATAAATATAATATTACCGGTTACAACAATTCTTATAATATGGTTAGAGTAGTAAAACCTATATCCCTTAATATTTTTAGGCACCCAATAATAAATCATTAATTGTTATGTGGTTCAGTTTCCATTTTCATGGATTATGAATTCTCGCCACCGCTAAGAAACCCTAAACGTGCAGGTATCATAAACTAGGTTTCCATTCTCTTCCTCGTTCAAAAGGAATGTTTGAAACTACTTTACTGAGAATCCCCAAATGTGCAAATATCTAAACTAAGGTTCATTAATAAACAATCACGCATCAAATTAAGAACATGCTTTGTAACACTTCAGTTTGATTTGAAACATACAAAAGTCAATGACTTACCACTTATTTTTAAATCACACATTATATTTCACACATTTTATCTTAAAACGTCCAAGTTTATCACATCATATGTATCATTTGCATAATGCTCGAAACATATAAGATTATCAGTCTGAGGGAGCTTATTTTATGTGTAACCGTAATGTTTAATATGTCCAATCACTCCCGGACATTATGGAGAATGTTAATGGACAACTCAATTAGTGGTGTCAAACAAATCTATCAAACCTAAGTTAGTCCTAATAATTATTATAACGGATCAAACAGCTGATTTGAGAGAAATATGAAGAGATACGATTATTGAACCAATAAATTAATAGTTCACTTCTTTAAAGCTTTGAGTTGACAACACTTCCATAATACCTAAAAATACAAATACAACGTATAACTATGATGGACCATTGGGCAGCAGTAGTAGTGGCAAATGGGTGGTTATGGACGAGTCAAAAATGAATATGGATAAATTTGGGCGGGTAAAAATCGGGTCGGACGGAATAATTTGAACGGTTTGGGTGGGTCAAACCCGGATCGAGTAGGGTTGACCCGCTTTTTTTTTCGGAAAAAAAATTATTATACCATATACGGATAAATATGGTATAATAGTTTTGAAAAAAAATATACAAGCAAGTACTTAAATAAAAAAAATATTTAAACTCTTTAGTAATTTGAGTTTTATTTTTGAGAGGTTCCAAAACCATTTTGACCCGCTAATGACCCGCTAACAAACCGTCTTATTGGATCGCTCAAATCATCTTGACCCACAAACACAATTAATATGGCCCAAACACATTATTTTGGATGGGTTATGGACGATTTCATCCTCAAGAGCCCATATTATCGGGTCTAGGAAGAAACCATATATACGAATTTGTCTTTATCTTTAAATTTAAATTACTCACATGACCTCCTTATATTCATGAATATTATTACAATAAGAAACATCGATATCTATGAATTATTGTCATTATCTTTACTTTCAAATTTAATATTCATAGTTGTTGTAATTGGGTCACTTTGGTGTCTACCGAATTACTACTCATAATATGAATATTAATTTGAGTAAGTTTTACAAATAATGTATGAAAATTTCCTCTTTCATACTCATGAATCAAGATAAATATTTAAATGTACCTTTGGGTAACCATAAGATATTAAATGATTAACAAACTTTATGGTGATATACCTTTGGGAAACCATCAACCTCCCATGATATTTAAGTGAGTCTATTATAATTCGATATTCACGAAAGCATTCCCGTTGGGTAACTTTGGTGACTACCGATCGTACATAATATGAAAATCAGTGATTGGGTGATGCCATAATTAATCACTAAAACATCACTTTAGCCAACACTTATTCATGGAATGTTGTTAATTTATTAAAAACAGTGATTGGGTGATATATTAATTAATTTCAGAAAATAAGGACCTTTGGACAAACACTATTTCCTTTAACCAAATAATATAGTATCCCATTATGTTACTTAACCAGTTATACCTGATTAAAGTTGTTAAATTAACTATGTGACATGATTAAAATATCAACATTTCAGTGTCCTTCCTATATGATCTAAGACTCATTTAAGAGTAGGGACTCGTATAAATCATTAGGTTAATTTAGTATCTATTACATCATTCTAGTTGGTAATTACTAAACTGCACGTAATATGGATATCAAAATTTTGTAGGGATTCACTATATCATTCGGTCAAAATAATATCAATTATTAAGACAAGATGAACTACATAAGGTTATTAAATAATTTTAACCTATAAATCATACAGTTATTGTGAAACAATAAATTTTTTACACAAACAGTCATGTTAATGATAATAAATCATTGGGATATAATATATATATATATATATATATTAAGTGAAATCAACGCATGTTATTAAAGTTCCGAGAAAACCTCAAAAGTAACTAAAACATGCAACCACCATTTACAACCAAAACCCTAAAACCAAATTAACTAGTTTCTTCCCACATAATCCGTGGTGAGAATTGCTAACATCTCCTTGTATTTCTTGATTTTCCTTTCAAAGGCCTCTATATGTTTCATGTCAAGCTTGATATTTGCTTTTCTCTCTTCAATTCTCTTTTGGTACTTTTCAATCATCTTTTCCATGCGCTCAATGCTTGATTCAGAATTCTTCCCATGTTTCCCAGAATGATCGGGGTATAATATAATCATAAGAAAATAGGTCATAAGTGAAATCGCAAAATAATAATCGATATGATAAATGCATTAAAGGAAATCAATTATTGCATCAATAGATGCGGGTAACGAGTATCATGATATATCAAGTAACATGGATCTTCAGTGTGGGGCCAATAGGTAATTTAGAAAGAAATATAAAACCCATCATTATTATTTTATAAATAATGAACTATACAAAAGATATAACACTCATAACCATTGTAGGACTCGGGAGCTAGCATCAATTCACAAAAGAAGCCCAAAGGAAGTACGGTAGGCATTAAATTTATGATGCACAAACCATAAGATAGATGTATCAATATATAATATGATGGCTACCTAAATACAATAACAGGAACAAATGCATTCCAAGAACCGGTCTTATTTTTGGCATGATATCGAAAGGAGAGGTTGAAAATATAATAATCATAAAAGGCCAAATCAGTATTCATCCACCATTAACTCATAAATTGAGAAAATCATGAGCTTTAAACCATGGCTCTCATACCACATGTGAAACTTAATTTAATTTGTTTAATGAATTAAACACAAATAATATCTAAGCCCTAGAATATTGAACTTCACGATGTTTCACATTAAATCATTTTGCGTTACATAGAATAATAATATATTCACATACCTCAATCCATAGGTATGAATTTAGAATTTGTTCTTATACCTCCATTATGTCATAGCTGGAAAGATTAGTGGAGCAGTCGACCTTAACAATATCCAATTGGGCTAATTTTTGGAATGTCGCTTCATCTTTTATTCAAACAAAACATGTTCTAGTTTCAGCGCATTCCAACAGTCGGATATTCCTCTATGGTCAAAACACTATTATGAAAATTAACCCTCATTGAGAATTCGAATTTTTAATCTTTCCTATAGAACTAGTGTTGTCTTAGAAGTTGTGAATGATGGACTGTGACACCACGCCAAATTAAATACTGAGTGATCAGTTCTTTATTTAATTAAATCAAAGTGTCCGGTTGGTTCATTCTTAGCATCACTGTCAAGAAAGAATTTTCATTATTAATCACCCAATAAATATTTAAGCTAAGTGTCAAAACATTTTCCCATTTAATTATAACCAATTAATCCATTAATAAGTTCCATACTTTAAGATATAAGTTATTCACATTCTACCAGAATAAATACTAAACATAAATCAAATACTGAAATAAATGAGACTAGATAAAACATTCTAGTTCAAAGTCTGAAACCAATGTATCATAATACTCAATCCAACAGTAAGGAAATGCTAATAAGAAAAATATAAAGTCTCTGAAATAGTTAATCTGGAAACGGGCTACACATGCCCTAAATGGAATTTCTCAACTAGGAATGGAATGAATAGATAGTGGCATCTAATATCAATAACCTACAGCTTCCACGATACCTGCATCTCGTTGAATGATCCACGAGTCTAAGTCTGCTAGTGACCCTGTGGCTGGACACCTGGTATTTTATATATATATATATATATATATATATATATATATATATATATATATATATATATATATATATATATATATATATATAGCAAAAGAGAAGAGAAATAACAAGAAACGAGTCACAGCCCGATTTGTAAAAATATTTATTTTAGCAAGTATTTAAAACTGCATTAATGCAATTATTATGTGCATATTAGTTCCGAGCTCTCGCATAAGATCCTCACCCCTCCACTAATGTGCACACCTAACATGCGTCTACCCTAACCTAGTTATCTATATTATTCTCAACTAGGTCATGGACATATACTACTAATTATAGCTCATAAGAGAATCCTGTATCGCCCATACAATACGATATTTAATACCTCACTCCCATTATCTGCATTTGATATTCACTGTTCTAGTAGTAAATACTTTATCCCCTTAAGTTACTTTGTTTGCCAACATTTACATATTTTCTAATTTCACATATTAGGATTATTCACAAATATAACTATATATATATATATAGTCAAATCATCCCTATACATGTGAGTATATATATATATATATATATATATATATATACAAATCCTGCTCCCCTTGGTTAGGACCACTTGGCGCAATGCATACTTTGCTATTGTGTCCCAGCGCATCACTCGTTGAAAAGGACAACTGGTTAGGCGTCTCTCATGAACCATAAATCTCATAACACAAATATTGGAGGAGAGCATACTTACCAGCTAAATGGGTCACGCACATACCTACTGTGACAACCCGAATATAATTATGATAAATTATATTGATATCATGATTATCTAATGTGATATGAATAATGTGTTATTAGTATATTTAATGTTAAGTGATTATGTTTAGTCTAATCCTACTTTCATAAATCGTGAAATGTCGAGTTATGTACGAACACAAAATTTTGTTATTTTCGATAGAAATGTTCCTGTTTAAGACTAGTTTTGGCCCTTATAACATCACAAATGACTTGAGGTGAAAACTAGATAGTTTTATACATGTGAGTTAGGGTGGTAACATAACAAATGTTGCATCAAACGGATGTCCGAGTAAGAAGTTAAGCCGAACTTACGAACAAGGGGCAAATCTGTCCATTTCCTTTAAGTGGTAAATTGTCTTTTAGTAAACCAAATGTTTTAATTTGATTGGTTGGCATTGGAGGAAGCCTTGTCCTACTTAAACCTCTCCCTTTAACTTATTTCTTCAGCAAATATAACCCTAGGTTCAGTTTTGGAGAGCTTTAAGCTTAAGGAAAGAGAAAGTAGAAGTTTAAGGAAGAAAGATTACAAGAAAAGCTAGGAAAATTCCAAGAAAATCCTTAAATTGTTTCCAAGGTATAATTTTGTGATTAATATTGTTTTAATCTAGTATTATACTTATTTTAAAGTATATAAATCATGAATTAGGGATTAATATTCCATCACCCTTTGTGATAATATGTATTGATTCATATGTGAGGTAAGTGGTGTTTATAGGACATATTGGTTTGTATTGAAACCCCTTGAATTCAAACTAGCATATAATTTTGTGTGCTTACTGGAATTCAGAAATTCCAATTGAATATGAAATTAGACTCATATATTAATATCATATCCTAAAATTATAATTTAGCTCATTATGGTTAGGCATTAGTGATGGTTTCAAGTTGGTATATAGTTACGGTTTGTATATTTCATTTCGGTATACCCTGAGTTTGGTCAATCTTTTGACATATCAAATGAAGTCAAAAAATTATGAAACTTTAATTCTGTACTATTCAGTATGTGTACTAAAAATGGGTTGAAAATAATGGAAAATTATTTTGGAGAAAAATTATGAAAATTCTTGGAATTTGAAGGAACAATAGAGGAGTTTGTAGGGAAGATTTCTTGTGTTATAAAGAAATGGTCATAACTTGCTCTAGGAAGCTTGGAAAATTACACTGTCACTTGTAACGGAAAGTACATTCAGATATGTTTTCATATTGATAAGCTTGGACACCTGTATGTGAACTATTTATGAATATGTGATGGTTAAGTATAGAGGACAATAATTTGAGGCCATACTGGATACCACATGAAAGAATGTTTTATCTTCTGTTTCCCAAGGGTATTTTGAGTACATATTTCATGTGTATATACATTGAGAAGTATACTTTTATGTTTACTTAATTTTAGTTATAAAGTCCTTAAAAGGTATTTTCTATGGTTGAATGTTCATAACCCTATCAGCATATATACCATTGTTTCGTCGTTACACATGTTTCATGGAATGTTATTTGAGTAGAATTATATTGTAGTTGTATAGTCATTGAAAGTTACATAGATATATTAAGATAATATTTATGATTGAGATTAAGTATTAATTTAGTTGGATTAATAGGTGTAAGGTCAAATCAACCCAGTTCAGCTCCACCAGAAGGAAACGGGAATACATAGTTAACAACCCAATGTGAGTGTACTTACTGAGTTGATTATAGATATGATGTGTATGTATTATATATTGAGATGATATGGCTTATTAAAATTCATGAGATGTGGAGATGTTATGGCTTATTAAAAGTCAAGAGATGTTGAGATGTTATGGCTTTATAAAAGTTAATATATGTTGAGTTGCTATGCAATTCAGGAGATGTTAGGTTATTAAAACCTATGGATATGATTATTGCCTACATGCAGGAGATGTGGGGTTTATTAACTATGGATATGTATATGGCCTAAATTGGCACAGAGATGGATATATATTGAGATGTTAAAATAGTACTTTTACTATATAGCGATGTAGTACATTCACTGAGTTTTTAAACTCATGGTTTTATATGTTTACATTTTCAGGTCCCGAAGCTATCACTGCCAGGCCTAGGAGGTTGAGTAAATAGTAGTAGGGTCTTGTTAGTTTTGTTTTATACATTGTACTAGTTTTAATTGAGTTAAATGGTGTGTGAGTTCTGTTTAAATTATGTCTCCTTAAAATGATTGAATTTTTAGTATTCCGCATGTTAACCTTGAAGTTGTTTTAATGTGTATAACAAAATGAATAAATAAATAATAAGTCCGATTTGTGAACTATTTAGTTAATTATATCCTAATGGGGTCAGGTGGTGACAACTTGGTATCAGAGCTTTAGGTTTTTATATTCTTGGGTTAGAGAGTCTAAATGTGGCAGTGGAAGAAATAGTGTGGTGTGGGTCATTTATATTAACTAGTGAGAAATACTAACCATTATGTTAGATATAAATGTTGTACTCTTGTTTTTGGAATTGTGGTTTATGACATATAGTAAGATATGAAAGGAGAAAATGTTCATGAGAGGGTGGATGAGGAGTCTTCAAATACAGTAAATCAACAAAATCCAAATAATGTAGAGGGGGCACCTGAACAACTTACAGATATGCAGAGAATGGCTTGTGCCATGACTTTAATGGCTAAACAACAAAACATTTTTATGACGCAAATAGCAGAACAACAAGCCAAATACTTAGAGGAGCAGACTTCGGCCAGAAGAGAAAGGGAAATAAAATGAGAGGAGAAGAATACTCTGTACGATAAGTTTATCAAATTTCCCCCCAGCATTCTCAGGTTCTGTAGATCCTTTAGAAGTTGAGGCTTGGGTCCGAGACACATAAACTATCTTCGGGGTGATGAATGTACCTGGCACGCATAAGGTAATTTTGGCTACTTTCATGTTAAAGGGCAAAGCTAAATATTGGTGGGAATCTTCCAAAAATTTATTGCTTACTCCAGGGGGAGGTGAGGTAATTACTTGGGATTCTTTTATTAAAGTCTTATATGAAAAGTATTTTCCTCGCATGTATCGGAAGCAAAAAGAGAGAGAATTTTTATCACTGAATCAGGGGAATATGTCGGTCAGGGAGTATGAAACTATATTTATATCTTTGTCTCGATTTTCATTACGTTTCTTACATAATGAGGAGGACAAATGCACCAGATTTCAGGATGGGTTGAATTTGGTTATCAAGTCTAGACTCACTGCACTTGAAATGGTAGATTATACTTCATTAGTTAACAAAGCTATGATGGTTGAAGGAGATGTTAATGATGAAATAAAGAATAGGGAACAAAGGGTAAAGAGGAGTAGATTTGATCCATCTCAGCAAAAGGAAGGCAATATATAATGCTCGAAACAGGGGAGTCAAAGATTTCAACGCGGTAGAGGGTCTGGAAATTTTGTTCAGAATAGGACACCAAGCAGTTTTAGGGGTGCATTATCGATGGGCCAACATAATAGACAACAGGAGAATGACAATGGGAAGTCTAAGCCTATTACATGCTATTTTTGCAAAGCTGAGGGCCATATCAGTCCAGATTGTCCCAAGTTAAAGGGGTAGAGTGTTATCACTATCATCAAATTGGTCATACCAAAAAGAACTATCCTATTCTACTGGGAGGGATTCAATCAGCTACTACTAGTCGAGGTTCATCACCTGGAGGCATAGGGAGAGGTGAGGTAGAGGACGAGCTAGTGGTTCCAGGGCTCCGGGAAGGATATTTGCTATGACTTTACAGTATGCTCAGGCTACTCCAGAGGTGGTGACAGGTACATTTTATGTCATGAACAAACATGCTTACGTGCTTATTGATCCAGGTTCTACTCATTCATTTGTAGCACTGTCATTTACCATACATTTGGGTAGATCATGTTCTTATCTAGATTGTGGTTTATATATTTCTAAACCTATGGGGGATGTGATGTTAGTGGATCTTGTGTATAAAAATTGTGTACTGTATATGGGGATGAGGGAGTTGACCATTAATTTAATTTCACTAGATATTCGAGATTTTGATATTATCTTGGGTATGGACTGGTTATCTTCCTACCATGCATCAATTGACTATTTTCATAAGGAGGTTACATTTAATATGCCGGGGGAGGAAGAATTTAAATTTATTGGGGAAAGAAATGCGGTTCCAAACTATCTTATTTCTGCCCTTCGGGCGAGGAAATTATTAGATAAGGGTTGTCAAGGCTTTTTAGCATATATTATGGATACAAATAGGGAATTGAAAAAATTATAAGATATCCCAGTAGTTAAGGATTTTGCAGATGTGTTCCCAGATGAATTACTAGGATTGCCACCTAGCAGAGAGGTAGAGTTTACTATTGATTTAGTCCCTGGTACAGCTCGAGTTTCTATTTCTCCATATAAAATGGCACCTGTGAGACTAAAGGAGTTAAAGGTTCAACTGCAAAATTTGCTAGACAGAGGTTTTATTCGACCCAGTGTATCACCATGGGGTGCTCCGGTATTATTTGTGAAAAAGAAAAATGGCACCATGCGACTTTGCATTAATTATCGACAGTTGAACAAGGTAACTATTTGAAATAAATATCCATTGCCTCGTATTGATGATTTATTTGATCAACTACAGGGTGCTAACGTGTTTTCAAAAATTGATTTGAGATCGGGTTATCATCAATTAAGGGTGAGATATTGTGACATTTCTAAGACGTCTTTTTGTTCTCGCTATGGTCATTATGAATTTTTGGTAATGCCATTTGGGTTTGCAAATGCTCCTGCAGTGTTTATGGATCTAATGAATCGGGTATTTTATCCTTTCATAGATTCATTTGTGATTGTCTTTATCGATGATATTTTCATATACTCACGTAGCCAAGAGGAACATGAGAAGCATCTAAGAGTTGTATTGCAAGTTTTGCGAGATAGTCAATTATTTGCTAAGTTTAGCAAATGTGAATTTTGGTTGAATCAAGTAGTATTTCTAGGGAATGTTGTTTCGGGAGATGGAATTTATGTTGACCATAAGAAGGTAGAGACAATTGTGCAATGGGAAGGACCAAGAAATGTAACGGAGATAAGGAGTTTCCTAGGATTGGCTGGATATTATAAAAGATTCATAAAGGGGTCTTCATCTATAGCCTTACCATTAACTAAATTAACCTGAAAGGAAGTGAAATTTGTGTGGAGTGATGAATGTCAGCACAGCTTTGAAAAGTTGAAAAATAGGTTAGTATCAGCTCCAGTTCTCACTCTTCCATCCAGTGGAGAAGGTTTTGTGATTTATACTGACGCTTTACATCAGGGACTGGGTTGTGTTTTCATGCAACATGGAAAGGTAAGTTCTTATGCATATAAATAGTTAAAGACGCATGAACATAATTATCCTACACACGATTTAGAACTTGCGGCTATTTTTTTTGCCTTGAAATTATGGAGACATCATTTATATGGAGAGACGTGGGAAATTTTCACTGACCATCAAAGTTTGAAGTATTTATTTACACAGAGAGACCTGATTTTGAGACAAAGACGTTGGATGGAGTTAATTAAAGACTATTATTGTACAATTAACCATCATCCCGGGAGGGCCAATGTTATTGCAGATGCTCTAAGTCGGAAGTCATTGGGGAGGTTATCTTATATTCAATGTGCACGGGTTGGCAATATTATGGAATTAAGACTGATGGGAGTAGAGTTGAACTTAACTGAAATGGGGGCGTTAATTGCACACGTTATAGTGAGACCTTTACAGGAAGAATGCATACGAAATTTGCAAGTCAATGATCCATTCCTTGAGAAGAAAAAATGGGAAATCCTGGATGGTAAAGAGAGTGATTTTGAAATTAAGAATGATGAATTGTTGTGTTATAAAAATAAAATTTGTGTACCGAATGATCCATCCTTAAATAGGGATATATTAGAAGAGTCACATAGTTCTATTTACGCTATGCATCCTGGAGGTACCAAAATGTATAGAGATTTGAAAGAGTATTACTAGTGGAATAATATGAAATGTGAGATTGCAGAGTTTTTAGCTAAATATTTAGTATGCCAGCAAGTGAAGGTGGAGCATCAGAAGCCGGCAGGATTATTGCAGTCATTGCATATTCCGAAATGGAAATGGGAGCATATAACGATGGACTTTGTTACAGGATTACCCCGGTCACCAAAGGGGCATGATTCTATTTGGGTGATTGTAGACCGATTGACAAAGTCAGCTCATTTTCTTCCAGTTAAAACCACCTACACTGTTGATAAGTATGCACGTATGTACGTTAATGAGATTATTTGTTTTCATGGGGCACCCGTGTCAATAGTATCAGATAGAGATCCAACGTTCACTTGTAATTTTTGGCCTCGGTTATAGAATGCCATGGGCACAAGTTTGAAGTTTAGTACCGCATTTCATCCACAAACCGATGGGCAATTAGAAAGAACGATTAAAATATGAGAAGACATATTGCGAGCCTGTGTATTTGACTTCAAAGGTAGTTGGGATGATCATTTTCCATTGATGGAATTCGCGTATAATAATAGTTATCAGTCCACCATTGGCATGGCTCCTTATGAAGCTTTATATGGGAGGAGATGTAGAACTCCATTATGTTGGGATGAAGTAGGTGAAAGGAAAAAACTTGGGTCCTGAATTAATAAATATGACGACTGAAAAGATCAAAATGATTCGGGAACGGATAAAGATAGCTCAAAGCAGGCAGAAATTTTATGCAGATAAAAGGAAGTACCCATTAGAATTTCAAAAGGGAGATTTTGTATTCCTACGTATTTCACCCTGGAAGGGCATCATGAGATTTGGAAAAAAGGGGAAACTAAGTCCAAGATACATTGGACCATATGAGGTGTTGGAAAGAATTGGGAACCTGGCATATAGATTAGTGTTACCTCCAGATTTATCTCATTTCATGATGTATTTCATGTATCGATGCTTCGTAAGTATTTGGCGGATCCATCTCATTAGCTGAAAACCCAACCTATTGAACTGAAAGAAGACTTGTCGTACATTGAGGAACCGGTGGAAATTATTTATCGTAGAAGCAAGTATTAAGGAACAAAGTTATTCCCTTAGTTAAAGTTATGTGGATGAGCCATGGAATTAAATAAGAAACTTGGGAGATGGAGGATAGCATGAAGAAACAGTATCCCCATTTGTTTGGTAAGTGACCTTTATATTAAATTTCGGGAACGAAATTTTTCAGGGAGGGAAGTTGTGACAACCCGAATATAATTATGATAAATTATATTTAAATCATGCTTATCTATTGTGATATAAATAATGTTTTATTAGTATATCTAATGTTAAGTGATTATTTTTAGTTAAATCCTACTTTCATAAATCGTGAAATGTCGAGTTATGTACGAACACAAAATTTTGTTAATTTCGATAGAAATGTTCCTGTTTAAGCCTAGTTTGTACCCTTATAAAATTACAAATGACTTGAGGTGAAAACTAGATAGTTGTATACATGTGAGTTAGGGTGGTAATACAACAAACGGTGCATCAAACGGATGTCCGAGTAAGAAGTTAGGCCGAATTTACGAACAAGGGGTAAATCTATCCATTTCCTTTAAGTGGTAAATTGTCTTTTAGTAAACCAAATGTTTTAATTTGATTGGTTGGCATGGGAGGCAGCCTTGGCTGACTTAAACGTATCCCTTTAACTTATTTCTTCAGCAAATATAACCCTAGGATCAGTTTTGGAGAGCTTTAAGCTTAAGGAAAGAGAAAGTAGAAGTTTAAGGAAGAAAGATTACAAGAAAAGCTAGGAAAATTTTAAGAAAATCCTTAAAATGTTTCCACGGTATAATTTTGTGATTAATATTGTTTTAATCTTGTATTATACTTATTTCAAAGTATATAAATCGTGAATTAGGGATTAAAATTCCATCACCCTTTGTGATAATATGTATTGATTCATACGTGAGGTAAGTGGTGTTTAGAGGTCATATTGGTTTGTATTAAAACCCCTCGTATTCAAACTTGCATATAATTTTGTGTACTTACTGGAATTAAGAAATTCCAATTGGATATGAAAGTAGACTCATATATTACTATCATATCCTAAAATTAGAATTTAACTCATTATGTTTAGGCCTTAGTGATGGTTGCAAGGTGGTATATAGTTGTTGTTTATATATTTCATTTCGGTATACCCTGAGTTTGGTCAATCTTTTGACATAGCAAATGAAGTCAAAAAATTATGAAACTTTAATTATGTACTATTCAGTATGTGTAATGAAAATGGGTTGAAAATCATGGAAATTTATTTTGGAAAAAAAGTATGAAAATTCTTTCAAGTTGAAGGAACAATGGAGGAGTTTGTAGGCCAGATTTCTTGTGTTGTAAAGAAATGGCCATAACTTGCACTAGGAAGCTTGAAAAATTACACTGTCACTTGTAACGGAAAGTAAATTCAGACATGTTTTCATATTTATAAGCTTGGACACCTGTATGTGTACTATTTATTAATATGGGATGGTTTAGTATAGAGGACAATAATTTGAGGCCATACTGGATACCACATGAAAGAATGTTTTTATCATCTCTTTCCCAAGGGTATTTTGAGTACATGTTTCATGTGTATATACATTGAGAAGTATATTTTTATGTTTATTTAATTTTAGTTATAAATTCCTTAAAAGGTATTTCCTATGATTGAATGTTCATAACCTTATTAACATATATACCATTGTTTCGTCGTTACACATGTTTCATGGAATGTGATTTGAGTAGAATTATATTGTTGTTGTATAGTCATTGAAAGTTACATAGATATATTAAGATAATACTTATGATTGAGATTCAGTATTGATTTAGTTGGATTAACAGGTGTAAGGTCAAATCAACCCAGTTCAGCTCCACTAGAAGGAAACGGGAATACATAGTTAACAACCCAATGTTAGGTTATTAAAACCTATGGATATGATTATTGCCTACATGCAGGAGATGTGGGGTTTATTAACTATGGATATGTATATGGACTAAATTGTCACAGAGATGGATATATATTGAGATGTTGAGATGTTAAAATAGTATTTTTACTATATAGATATGTAGTACATTCACTGAGTTTTTAAACTCATGGTTTTATATGTTTACATTTTCAGGTCCTGAAGCTGCCACTGCCAGGTCTAGGAGGTTGAGTAAATAGTAGTAGGGTCTTATTTGTTTTGTTTTATACATTGTACTAGTTGTTATTAAGTTAAATTTTATGTGAGTTTTGTTTAAATTATGTCTCCTTAAAATTATTGGATTTTTAGTATTCCGCATTTTAACCTTGAAATTGTTTTAATGTGTATTACAAAATGAATAAATAAATAATAAGTCCGGTTTGTGAACTATTTAGTTAATTATATCCTAATTGGGTCAGGGGGTGACACCTATGGTCCCATTTAACCATCGAAACTATCCTACGTAACAGATAGCATGTATCCAATTTTATATGCTCTGGGTACAAGTCAAATATCCCCCCATTGGGTTACCTAGGATAGGACTGTCCACTGCGCAATACCTCCTCCCGATAGCAAGTAGCATAGGTATGCTTATACATACAATTAGAATAATCATAGAATAATAGGCAGTCCCTAAGCCTTAAAAAAATTTAGGTATTCATCCAACCCATATTTATATTTCTACGCGCAGTAAACTTCTCTTTACTACTTATGCAATTAACTCGATTATTTACAATTTCAAAATTTCCAAGGTTAATTCACCTATTCCATCCTTAAGTATTATCCTGGAAATTCTTCCCAAATAATTCTGCACTAAGCTAATATCAGTAAATGGCAGTTTTCCTCACTCAACTAACCGTGTAAGATGATTTGGGGAAAAATGGGAATTTCTGAGTTTTTCTCGGACCTGTCGTTCGAACGAGTTAGCAGATCGTTTGAACAACTCTCATTCTCGTTCGAACGATACTCCATCTCATTCGAACGAGATAGGGTTTTTCCCTAGTTTGGCCAGACCTGTTACGTTTTACTGTTCCTACTTCATCTTCCTCAAAATTTCAGTCCCAAAACTTCTAAATTTCTCAACCCCAACACAAAAACAGTAATACTAATTAATGTTCTAACATGTATAAATGATTTTCCTTAACTATGAAACATTAATTCATCATAATTCAGTTATAAAATCCAAAATACCCAATTTAAAAATTTAAAACCCTAGTTCATCAAATTTCCATACAAGAACATCAATCTCAATTTCGTCCATCATCAATAATCATCAATTTGGGATTTCTAAACTATCTACATGAGGGATTCATCTTACTTTAATCTCCAGATTTTAATTAATGCCATTAATCCTCCAATTTCATCAAAACTTATAAATCAAAGAGTGAATATAATACACCTACACTAATATGAACACGCTTGTTGATATAAATTGCAAGAATTAAACACTTGCCTTAATTTTGACAGTCTGATCTGCTGTTGATATGGGTATGGGTGCGTTCCTCGTCTCGCGATCTACACTTTGGTATAATTTTTGGTGTGTGTTCTTGAGTTAGACACCAAGAACACCAATGGCTCCTTCTACCTTTCTCTCTACCTCTCTGTTTTCTCTCTCATAGGTTTAGGGTTGACAGGCCCTTTCTCCCCTACATTTACCTTATTTATTTTCTTTAATTTACGTCCATAATGTTTCCCCGAAAATTCAAAGGGCGAAAATACCCTACGGGGTGTCGGTTAGGCCTAAAAATATTTCGGGCTCAATGGCGCACTCGAAATGACCATACAAGTTACTTAAAAATAAATTATCTTTTTATTCCATTCAATTAGTCCCGACACGACTCACACGCGCGTCCTGACTTAAAATATCAAAACTGTCATATTTCACCCTTTGACAATTTATAAAATTTCATGATTCCATATTATGTATTCACACAGTAATATTCCATAATTCTCAACAATAAGTATTAACCCTTGGCACGCTAGTTAATATTTTTTTAATCCGAATCAATTAATTAACCAATTAATTAATCACCATTTAATTTAATTAGTCCAACGATAATAATTAATCTCACCAACGATAATAATTAATCTCATAACTATTTAATATTATAAAAATACGGGGTATTACATGGACTTCACCACTTTATTTATAGGCAGAGAAAGGACCTAAATCTCCAACAGTCATTTAATCTCAACTGTCCATCATACTAGATTCCCAAGAACCCTTAGTCCTTAATTAATTAAAGATATTCTTTGATTAACTAACTTAATAAAATAGACTCTTGGTATTTGAAATACCCTTTCATTAACCAAAGTAACTCTTACTATTATTTAATTATGGAACACATCATGAAAGAATTATTATTTAAAATAAATATAACACCCATAACACACATTTTATTCATGGACCATTAGCATTATTGTATTCAATTCACTATCATAACAACTACATCGATCCATCCAAGGTTGTAGGATTTGATAGAGGCATTCTTCCTTAGTATTCACCACATCAACAGATATATAGGTAGTTTCAAAGTGTGAAAGAATCACGTGCAATGGGCTGAGAAGATAAAGAGAATTTTTATGTTCTTGCAAGAACAGATAGTTATTTTCTAGTTGAGCAAAGGGAAAAAGTGAAATTTCCATATACAAAAGAACGTTCTATGAGAAAACCAACATATTAGAGGCATTCCATTAAACTAGCAAGGAACAAGGATTGTTAACGAAGATTATGGGGTTTTCACATCATAGTAGGTCCATATGCGTAAGATTAAAGATCTCAATTTTGATTTTGAATTCACCAGGAGGTCTTCCACGGTGCTATAAATGCACCAATATTGCCTCTTAATCAACAAACATCAAACTCTCATCATGTGACATACGAGTTTATGTGAAAGTAAAAAGGCTTATGTATGTTAATGTCCTAGGGGTGAATAGGACAATTTTAACGATATTTTGCAAAATTTGATAACTTTTCAAAAATCTAAAATTTTGATAGTAATATGATCAAAATCAAGTTGAAATTAAAAAACCAACATAATCCAACAAGTTTATAAAGAAAAATATGACTAGTAAATAATAAAGACTCATTTGATTAGTTAAATTTGGGGAAAGTGATTATTTTTTGCATTAGGTCCAATTATGTAAAATTATTACGTAACCAATAAGTTGATTAAAATTATTACATAACCAATAAGTGGATATTAAAAACAAGTCAAAATTAGTGGAATAGTGTATAAGGAACATGTTTTAGAGAAAATTTCATCTATAAGACAATATCTAAAAGGAAAAATCCCACCTAAAGGAAAAAAAAGGATGCATGTTCTTTGTCACTAGAATTAAATAGATTTTAAAAGATGAATTTAGACAATCATGGGATCCTTTGCAAGTAACTATCTCCAACCCCATCACTACCCCTCATCCATTGAGAACCTACCATGAATCTCCATCATGATTAAGAAAAAATCCATCTTCCGAGCATCACATCCATTAATTCTTCACCATCTCGTGTAAAACTAATCTGAAATGATTTGAATCTCAGTTTAAGAACGATATTAGGTTATAAATGATCTGATATAGGTTTATGTTTGTGATCTCTTAATGATACACTCAAAATTCTCATTAAATACTCTCACATAATACTTTAAAATATTAATAACAAATTAGGAAATGTATCAAAGAACACTTTAGAGAGAGAGTAAATCTGAGGAAATCTTAAAAGCACTCTCAAACAAGATGAGATCTAAAAAGGTAAATGAGTTCTCTAATTCAAGACAAAACTTACAAAATGGATGTCCAACACATGTCAAGATCAAGCTGAGAAACCGATAAGATATACACACAATTTGGCTAATGGGGATTATATGAATACTTATGCAACAATTTCCACATGTATTAAGAGTGACTACCTAAGGATTAATATCTTACTTCCAAAGAAGTTTTTTTTTTAAAATTTCCATCCCCACAACCCTTCCCTATTAGACTACGACTTGACGTCTCATAACACTCGCATACTTAGCCAAAATAAAGTTGATTTAACATATTTCCTTGCATATCATCAATCGTGGCCTTCCATCAACAATAATATTATTTTCATTCACCCTAACACATAAATGAAAAATAAGGAATTCCGTACCAATCATAAATTGAGGAAACATCACTACTGTTTACATTAACCTAAGTCTTCAAATTTGACATCAATGGTAGAAACAAACAGGAATCATAACTTTAACTAATAATAAATGATAAACATTAATTATCCAAAGCCTAACTCACAAACTAAGATAAAATTTTAGATAAACTTAAATCGAATGACCTTATTAATTAAACATATAGAACTAGGGTTTTATATGAAAGATAAAGAGTTTGAGGAGGAGAATCCATTACCAAAGGACTTAGTGTGATGCTAAAATCGCCAAGTAAGGTCTATCAAGTGAAAATAGTAGCTTAGGCAACCACCAAAGGCCCAAGGTTCGCTTCTGCTCCTTCCTGACCATGACCTATATATGAAAATAACACCTCCAAGCTCTCAACTCACTATCTTTCTCTCTCTAGAATTTTCTCTAAAGTGAGTTGTTGTAGGTTAAAATTATTTAACCAAGTGGACCAATAACATAGTGACATCTGTCATCACCACCTAGAGACCTGCCACGCTGGATCAGACCTAGTTTGCACAAGTACTACCACCTCCAAGAAGTTGAAACATCAATTAAATGTAAACCCACACGTGTGATAGTCAATAGTCACCATGCACATACACGTGAAAGGATACCCAACTGTCCATTATGTAAATGTCTAAATGCTTGAATCTATAAAGGCATTCCACCTTGTAACACCCCGTATTTTTGAATAATTATGGATTAATTATTTTTAGTATTTTAAATCACTTTTGTGTCGTAATTTAATTAAAATAAGAAATATTATGTATTTAATAAATATTAATTTGTGAGAATAACATTAAAATTTATGTGGTAAATTTACTAGTGTGATTATAGTAAATAAAATTCGATCAATTGTTAGTACGCCGTAGTTAGTAATAATGACAAAAATTTGACAGTTTCTCAACCGGGGCTTGAGAGTAGACTATTTTAAGGTTGAGATAGGAAATTAATGTATAGTGACTCCGATGGATATTTCAAGTCAACGGTTGATCCAGAATAGGCAGAACTAGTCAAAATTAAGTATTTGAGGGTAGTAATTGGGTTAAGGGACTTTTTATACTAGTCCAAACTCACGTGGGAGTATTTGGATCATTTTAAATTAGCATAATAACCTAATTTTGGGATTAGGGATATAAAACAATAGGGATAGTATAGGGAGGTAGCCACTTCATTATTTTAAAACCCTAAGAGAGGCGAAAAAGAGGAAAAAGAAGAGAAATAAAGAGAGAGAGAGAGCCATAGAGGAGGCTCAATTGGGAGGAGATTCAAGGACTCTTAACATTAATCCATCACATACGAGGACAATTCAGACCCTACGAATTATTTAAGACAAGTATTTAACTTACTTAATTATATTTATAGTAGTTTCAATGCATATCATGGTAGGTGCTACGAAAACTAGTTTTATGGTGAGGGTTTGCATGTAAATGAGGTTTGGGGTCAAATAAATTCCATAATAGCGATGTAAATTGATGTATGAGGTTATTGTATGAATTTCATCTAATAAATATAATATCTTGATAGATATTTATTGATTTGATCATAGTTAATTGATTTAAAACTAAGTTAAATTGAGGTTTTCATCATTGAAACTCATAGGCATGGATTTATTTAATGATTGATGATTAGATATTGGAATTTAGATAATTTTTAAACATTAAAATCATTTAAAAGATGTCCCTTTATGTTCTATATTAATTGGATGATGTAGAGAAATGATTTAGAGGGTGATTGGGACTGAAATTGGGGAAGAACATAGGTTGGATTTAGCCAGAATCAAAACTACGTCGTTTTGGGCCTGACTGCCAAACAGAACTGGTTCGCTTCTAGGACGAACCGGTTTGGTTTTCCTGAAAAGCACAGTGAAGGTTATTTTTAAAGGTTTAGTTAAATCGAGAAAATTTGGGTTGGTTTGGATGACCCATAAAATAGCATAGGCCGCTAGAAGTGACCTTAGAAGCGTGTAACTACCTTGGGATAAAAGGGCATATTCGGAATTAAGTTAGTGTGTGTGGGACGAATAATACTTTGAGTATTTTAAATAATGAATTTGGGGTACAAAAATTCAGATGATATTATTTACAGGCCGGTTGGGTAAGTTCGGGTATTTTAGCAAGGTGATGTTATGTTATTAATTTAATTTGGGTGGTTAGGTCAGTCCGAGTATTTTAGCAGGGTGATGATATGTTATTAATTTAATTAGTGAGAACTTAAATTATTTAATAGCTGGGGATAGACTCGGGATAAGTAGGCTAGTTCTTCGAGTGATAGGCACAAGTTAGCCAGATTTTGTGAATATATATATATATATATATATATATATATGTGTGTGTGTGTGTATGTGTATGTGTGTGTGTGTGTGTGTGTGTGTGTGATATTTATGTGAAACATAACCATCCTAGTGAATATGCTATTAGGGAGGTTGCGCGTCGTGGGAGGTCACTCTGGCGAATCTCAACAGAGGTAGTATCGTTTTTCTAGGTCTAGGTGTTGTGCATGCCCATGTGATGTAGGGTTGGAGTCCCGTGAAATAATGTGGTATGGTTATGACCATGGACTTAAGGCCGTGACCGTCGTTTAAGATTTTCATCTTCAGTGGTGAGATTCCAACCGAATTGCCCAAAGTGTGGAGGACATGCTTGGAGCACAATTGCATGCCAGTAAGCTCGTGTTCAGAATGTGGAGGACAGTCATGAATGAAATTACATATATATATATATATATATATATATATATATATATGTGTGTGTGTGTGTGTGTGTGTGTGTGTGTGTGTGTGTGTGTGTGTGTGACATTTCTATTGAACATATATAATAGTGCAGTAAATTGTATAGGGGCATAATACAATAAGTGTGAATGCATATTATATAACTGGAGTAAAGTTATGAGAATAATTAATGAAGAGATGATTAATTAAACGGTTCAACAAATTAATTAAGAAATAAAAGATAGATAATACTCAAGTCAGGGTAGTGTAACAGTTATATTTGCAATAATACTAGTTAGGCGAGGTAGTGTCACTAGGCGGGTTAAAATGAATACGTTAGGTGCACTATAGTTGAGAGGTGTATAGTATTTCATGTGAGTATAAGATCGGCTTAAATATGGAAAGTTGTACCGCATATTTATTAACGTATTTTAATTACTTGCAAATGTTTTTAAATATTTTTGGGCTCTGACCCGTGAAAAATTCTTTTCCAAAAACATTTAGGTGTCCAGCCACAGGAACGCCAAGGATGAATACTCTTTCTAGGGATACGTAGTTGCAGCTAATGTGGAGGCTTGCAGGTTGCTGAGTAGCTGCTTTATTTATTGCATTCTAGACTAGGTTCTCTATTTCAGTTATCAGTTGGGCATGTTTCCCTTTTGTTTTAGACTCAATTACTTTTAGTTTATTAATTTCAGTTCAGATATTTGTATTAGATTTTGCTAACCGATGTTTTATTCGGTACTCAGTTTATTATATTATGCATTTAAACTTCCTAAATTGGTGTGATTGTTAATTTATCTTTATTTACATAGTGGAATATAATTTAATGGTTTTACTTTGGCATGATAATTCAAGATTAAAATTTGGCACTACTTACTAAATTAATAGGTGGTTAGTAATTAATTGAATTTCGACAGTGATGCAATAAATGAGCCAAATGAGACTCTCATTTTATTTTAGTAGAGGGTCGTCCACCTTTTAATAGGTGGGGGGTCGCACACCTCTTATCTTCCTAATTACTATAAATACATCATTTCCCCTATCTAGGGGCATACAAGTATTTACAACTTAACTACACCTTGTAATTATATCGTAGAGATAACAATACAAACCCTAACCAACTTTACCCATTGATGTAGGCTTATTCCCAAAGCTGAACCATGTAAAAATCTTGTGTATCTTTAACCTTTTCTATTCTTTATCTTTACTTATTTATCTATGGTTATAAGTTTGGATAATTAAAGCTAAGATTAATCCCTAAATTCCTTTTCAAAATTTAGACATCAATAAATTGGCGTCATCTATCTGAATGACGGGTCATCATCATTTTCCATTAATTTTTTCAAAAACCTATCATTGAATCATTCTAAAGGATGGCTGAAATTAGAGAAAGCAGTATTGCTAGGGGAAACACCTTTACCCCTTCTGATTCACCCAAAGGCGGGGATTTCCAAGTAATTTTACACAACCTATCCAAAGGGTAAGAGGCGATGCAAGAAACAATGAGGCAACTAACTCAAACACTTCAAGAAAGATTTGTCGCTATTCCATCCTCTCAGGAGGAAATGCCATCTCCTCATCCCTTCATTCCAGCCATTGTGGATATCCCCACACCTTCCAAATTCAAGCCACCGGTAGTTACTCCTAAATATAATCGTAAGACTAACCATGTCCTCTATGTTGAAGAATATCAGGTCGACTTTGATATCTATTCTGTCCCTATTGAGATGTATTATCGAGGATTCTCAAGTACCATTGCTGAATCTACCCAAATTTGGTACAAAAATTTACCCCAGGGATAAATTTCCAATTTTTAGTAACTTACCGAACTATTCATCAATAACTTTCATTTTGAAGATAAGACTAATTAAAGAGTATCTCATTTATTAAACATACACCAACGACCAGGAGAAACTACTCATAAATACATTACCTGCTTCAACAGTGAGAAGTTAGAAGTAATGGACTATGAGGAAAAGACTACCGTCACCACCCTGATGAGTGGACTACTTCTCGAGAAGCTATATTATGCATTGGCAAAGGATACTCCTAAACCATGACAGAGTTAATGCTAAAGTCTAGAAAAATCATAAATGTCAAGGAAGTTATGGCTGCCAAGCAAGTTCCAGGAACCAAGGGTGAAATCAAAAGAGTTCAAAGAAGAAGAAGCAAAAGGACAAGAAAGTTGAAAAGCTTACGAATTATGAGGAATAAACTCCTATTACCATTGGTGTTCATCACATCTTGGAAGAAATCAGGGGGTAGTAGAGACTTGAAATGGTCTAGAAAATTAAAATCACCCCCTAACCGGAGGGATAAGTCTAAGTATTATGAGTTTCATAAAGATCATAGGCATACCTCCGATAATTACATTACCCTAATAATGAAATATAATCTCTTATTATTCGTGGAAAGTTGACCAAGTTTGTGAATCGAACAGAAGATGGGGACTCCAAAAGATTATCGAAATCCCCTTGCAAAGACGGAGATGACAAGAAAAGTGGTAGGGATGACGATTCAGAAGATGATCCAAACTTATCCAAGAAATCTCGAGAATTCATGCTTGATATAAAAATGATATCATTTGATTGTCATTTTATTGCACGAGGAGATGCTGGCAGTGGAAATCAGACAGTTGAGAGAAAAGCCTATTTTAATGAGGCCAATACTTGTTCTTACATTAAGCAATTAACTTATCATATGAGGTATATACACGATCTAAAAAGGTGAACAAATAAAATCTAGTCATTGGCTTCTAACAATGACCTATTAGGAGTACTTTACCCACATGAAGATCCTCTAGTCATCCCCTTTAGGGTACATGAAGCAAGGATTTATAGGATACTGGTAGACAATAGCATCTCAGGTGATGTTATGTTTTATAATAATTTCCATAGTTTGGGATTGAGAGACACCAAGCTGGAACCTTATTATCGATATCTGATAGGTTTCTCAGGGGAAAAGGTCTATCCTTTGGGAACCGTCAAGTTAGAAGTTTTGATCGGCACTGTCCAGCTAGTAAAACTAAGAAGATTCATTTCTTCATCCTTGATAAAAATGTATACTCAGCCTACAACATGATCCCGATAAAGTCGGCCTGAAGAAATTTAAATCATTATCATCCACAGCTCATCAATGCCTAAAATTCCCCACTCACAATGGTGTTGGCATAGTAAAGGGGAGTCAAGTGGAAGCCAGAGAATGCTACTATACATCTTTCGACTAATAGGAGTTAAAAAAAATTACCACCACTTACCAGATTGAGACCATGTATCTCGGGGAGGAAGCTAATTTGGATAAAGGGCAAGCTGTGGAAGTCACTAAGACAGTAACACTAGATGATGAAAGACCCAAGAGGACCACACTAATTGGTTCAACCTTAGAACCACCCCTTAAGCAGGAATTAATAACATTCCTTAAAGAGCAAAAAAGTGTGTTCCCATGAATACATGCCAAGAATTGATCAGGAATTTATATGCCATGAGCTAAACATCATAAAGGATACTAAGCTAATAAAGCAAAAATGACAAGTGTTCAGTCCTGAGAAGAATGTGACCATACAGGAGGAGGTGTACAAGCTGCAAAAGGCAAAATTCATTGAAGACATAAAATATCAAGATTGGTTAGCTAAAGTAGTGATGGTAAAGAAGAAGAAGAACAAGTGGCGTATGTATGTTGACTTTGACAACCTTAATAAAGCATGTCCCAAAGATCACTTTCCTTTACCAAGGATTGATCAATTGGTGGATGAAATAGCAGAGCATGAGTAACTAAGCCTGATGGATGCTTACTGAGGGTACAACCAGATCAAGATGAAGGAAGAAAATATAGAGAGTACATTATTCATCCCTTATTGAGGTACTTACTACTACAACGTTGTAATTTTTAGGATTAAAATCACTAGAGCAACATACAAGAGGCTGGTGAACAAAGTTTGAAAGGAGAAAATAGGGAAGAATATAGAATTTTATGTGAATCACATGCTCACCAAGAGCAAGAAAGTTACCGATCACATTAAAGATCTAAAACAAATATTTGAACAGATTGAGAAACATCAAATGAAAATCAATCTGACTAAATGTGTGTTCGGCATATAGGAGGGAGTGTTCTTGGGTTTAATCGAGAATCAACAGACAAGATCAAATCATTAATTGACATGCAATCTCCCTCATGTAAGAAAGAAGTGCAATAATTGATTAGAAGAGTAGCAACCCTCAATTGATTTGTCTCCCAAGCTACCGATAAGTGTTTTTCGCCCTTCAAAGTACTTTAAAAAAACATTGAGTGGAACGAGTAATGTGAAAAGGCCTTTCAAGACCTAAAATAGTACTTGGGATCTCACCCATTGCTCTCTTGACTACTCATGGGATATATATTATACTTATACCTGGCTATGTCTGAATCAATCATCAGCTCGGCACTAGTTCGACTAGAAATTGGTATACAAAAGATAATTTATTACACGGAAAGGCTTTTTGAGGAACTGAAATTAGGTATCCTCGACTGGAGAAATTATACTTGAGCCTCATTAAAGAATCAAGAAGAATGAAATCCTACTTCCAACCATATACAATAGTGGTTTACACAGATTTTCCTTTACTCCAAGCAATTCGCAAACCAAAAAAACTAAGGAGATTGATGGCCTGGGTGGTGGAGTTAGGAGAATGTGATATACTTTATGAGCCAGAAATGACAGTGAAGGGAAGAGTTGTAGAAGATTTCATCGTTGAGTTCACTTATCAAGATGACAATCCAAATTTGCTCGCCGAGCATACTTCCTTAGAAGATAGCTCAGCCCCAAAGCAAGCCAAGAAAACTCCTCTGAAATAAGGCTCTATAGCCGACAGACCTGAAATATTCGCTGTGTAAGAAATCACCCAGTGGTATAAAGAACAAAGTAATAAGATGTTCATGCAAGGAACCCCAAGTGAAGGAAATTTTGTTGATGACATTCCTATCTAGAAGTTGTATGTAGATGGATCTTCTTGCACTATGGGCAATGGAGCAAGGCTCATTATCAACACCCTTGATGACATAGACGTGAAATACGTACTTCGTTTCCAGTTTCAAGCCTCTAATAATAAAGTAGAATATGAGGCACTTATCACCGGCTTGGAATTAGCCTTATCATTAGGTGTCAAACAAGTCATAGCCCATAGTGACTCCCAATTAAATGTTTATAAAATGCTTCAAGTATATGGGGTTAAGGGAGAGCTCATAGCGAAGTATCTTTCCAAATATTTTGAGGTCATATTCAAACTATTGGCAGTTAAGATGGTTTGAATACCAAGAATTGATAATGCCCGACCAGATGCACTTTCTCGGCTTGCCTCAGGACCAGGGCAAAGCCAAGAAGGACTATTCCAATGGAGATCCTTGCGCACGAAGGCATAGATAAGGAGACTGCCAACTTAATCTCAATGGAATTATGACCCACGTGGATGGTAACTATCAAATACTACATTCACAAGGGTCTATTGCCTGACGACCCTAAAGTGCGAGAAAACTAAGGTACAAAGCATTTAGTTATATGCTGGAAAGGGGAGTCTTATATTAAAGGGGCTACATTATTTATTTGCTTCGATGTGTACATCCCACTGAGGTAAATGATTTAATTAAGGAAGTACATAAGGTCTCATGTGGAGCTCCTTCAGCAAATCGATCACTGGTTAGACGAATATCCATACAAGGGTACTATTGGCCAATTATGAAAGCAAATTGTACTTTATTTGCTAAGAAATGTGTAAAGTTCCAAAATTTTACCACTATACATATAAGACCGAGGGTTAACCTAACTCCAATCACTTTCCCTGGCCTTTTGTCATTTGGGGAATCAATTTGGTCGGCCCACTGTTGAAATCAAAGGAAGATTTAAATAATTGGTGGTTGCAGTGGACTACTCACCAAATGGATGGAGACTGAACCCTACTACAATCACTACTAAAATCAAAGGAAGATGAACCTACTACTAAAATCAAAGTAAGATTCAAATAATTATTAAAAATCAAAGGAAGATTCAAATCATTTACACATTCGGGTCAGAGCCCGAATGTGTAAATGATTTTTAAAATAGCAAGTATTTAACAAGTGCACTTAATATTTTAGAATAGAAAAGAAAAATTTTACCCCAAATTTTCAGTTCCAGATAACCACACTCCACTATATGCCCAATATATTGCCTTCGCTAGATAACACACAAAATTCCCGCATTTCAGGAACTCCTACTGATGACTCTTCTCAATTTTCTTTTCCATAATAGGGGTGACCTCGACTACGGTCATCATACTCGAACATACTTCATAACCTCCTAAGTATGATCTTCGCTATCCGTCCAATGGCCCTCATCTGCCATACTTCTCGTTCAAACCCGTTCGAACGAAATAAGCTTCACTAATATATACGTGATCTTACCAAAGGAATTAACAATCCTAAACATAGGGCTCTACATCAAAGAACGCTAAGCTGAAAACACAATAAGCCGTACAGATCCTAAAGGACACTAGAACCTGATGCTCTGATACCAACAGTAACACCCCACCTAATTAAATACCGGGTGGCCAGCCCCATACCAAATTAAAATAGAATATACAGGTGGGTCATTCTTAGCATCACTGTCGAAAAACACTTAAAACGCCCTATGAATTATGGAATGGAAAGAAGTCCAACCTTGCATATTTTCGTGTTTTTAGGAGTAAATGCTACATCCTACAGGATAAAGAGAAATTATCGAAGTTTGACTCCTGAAGCGATGAGGGAATATTGCTAGGATATTCATCAAATAGTAGAGCATACCGAGTTTTTAACATGAAGAGCTCTAAGGTGATGGAGTCAATAAATGTTACTGTGCAAGAGAAGAACCATCGACGTCTGTTGACTTCACCCATTTGAGTGAGGATAACACACTCCCTTTTGATGATCCCATTGTGTCTCCCATATCTAGGGTGGACCCTACTCCTGTTCTAGGGGACACACCTGCTTGGGTTCATAAGAGTCATGACCCTTCGACCATTGTTGGTGATCCCACTTTAGGGGTTAAGACTCGTGCTCAGCTAGAGAACGCTGTTAGTCACTTTTGCTACATGTCCACAGTCGAGCCCAAGAATCACAAAGAAGCACTCAAGGATGAACACTGGATATCTGCTATGTAGGATGAGTTGCTTCAATTTAAAAAGAACAATGTTTGGGAACTTGTTCCCCGAACTAGTGAGACGAATGTGATAGGTACCAGGTGGATTTTCAAGAATAAAATGGTTGAAAATGGTACCATAATCAGAAATAAGGATAGGTTGGTCGCTCAAGGCTACACACAGATAGAGGATGTAGACTTTGGGGATACATTTTATCATATTGCGAGGCTTGAGTCCATTCATTTACTACTCGCCATCGCATGTCATCTGCGCTTCAAGTTATATCAGATGGATGTCAATAGTGCCTTCCCAAATGGCATTCTACAGGAGGAGGTTTATGTGGAACAACCAAAAGGGTTTGAAGACCCTAAGCACCCAGAGCACGTCTACTATCTGAGGAAATCCTTGTATGGTTTGAATCAAGCACCCCGTGTTTGGTACGAGAGGCTTGCTTCTTATCTCTTAGCCCGTGGCTTTAAGAGAGGAGGATTTGATATGAGGTTAATCATTAGGAGCGATGACGATGCTATTTTAGTTGCTAGGGTCTATGTGGATGACATAGTCTTTGGATACACGTGCTCCCAGCATGCTCACCACTTTGAGGAGGAGATGAAAAGTGAGTTTGAGATGAGCATGGTAGGTGAGCTTACTTTCTTCCTTCGTCTCCAGGTTCATCAGCTAGAGGATGGGATGTTGATCTCCCAATCCAAATATGCTATAGACCTAGTGAAGAACTTTTGTTTAGACTCCGCTAAGCATGCACGTACACCTATGAGTACTTCTACCAAGCTTAGTAAGGACACTTTAGGAAAAGACGTAGAGTAAACCTTGTATCGGAGTATGATAGGTAGTCTTCTCTACTTATTTGCTAGTCGTCTTGACATAGACTTTAGTGTTGGAGTCTGTGCGTGATATAAGGCATCCCCGAAAGAGTCACACTCACTCGCTCTTCAACGTATTATAAAATACGTGAGTGGGACACTCTCCCATGGCATTTGGTATTCCTTTGATACCACTGACCGTTTGTCCACATACTCGGATGCTGACTGGGCTGGGGATGCAAATTAATGTAGAAGCACTTCTGGTGGGTGTTTCTTCTTTGGTTCTGCTCTTGTCTCTTGGTTGAGTAAGAAGCAAAACTCCATATCTTTGTCCACTCTGGAGGCTGAGTACATAGCTGCCGAAAGTTATTGCACACAACTTCTGTGGATAAAGCAGATGGTGGAGGATTATGGGATATCACAGGACACCATGACCATCTCCTGTGATAACACGAGCGCGATACACATATCCGGTAATCCAGTCCAACATTCGCGCAGAAAACACATTAGGATACACAAGCACTTTATCTGTGAGTTAGTTGAGGAGAAGGCCGCATCCCTGAGTTATGTGTCTACCAACCTCCAGTTGGACGATATTCTGACGAAGACTTTAGATGCCCTTAGATACGAGAGTCTTAGGAAGTCTTTAGGTATTTACACAGTTGACTGAGGGGGATGGTCCGTGTCTAGGATAGGATGCATTGTCATGTTCATATCATATGATTCCTATTTACTAGTTTGTATTATTTTTATTATTATTATTATTATTATTATTATTATTATTATTTCTTTTGCTTTTTATATTTTTTTGAAAAATCCAAAAATATTTTCTTTTTATAAAATTTTTAGAAAAGCTCAAAAAGATTTTTGTATTTTGTTTACACCTATTATGGATGAGCATTTAAGATAGTCGAGTCACATCTTCCGTTTCCATTTTTCACGTGACTGTTTGATAGTGATTTGAGACGCTACATCATTTCATCCATGTGCTTTACATTGTTTGGAGTCTTTAAGATGTGATTAGTGATATCTTTCTACATGTTTGGCTCCTTATCTCCTTTATTGCACTCATGTACAACTTTGTTTGATTATTGTTCTTGTCTATCACATATTGGCTTGAGTGTTTCCATCTCAATTCTGTCTATACGACGAACCATATGCAATAAAACTTGGCAAGATTAGGATGCATGTAAAAACCGTTTGGTGAGAATGTGTGGTATTTTAAAACGGTGAAGGGCTGCGAAAGGTTCACACTTGACCTTTGCGAATACTAAGCCACCGTTACATCGGACCTAAAAAATTGACGAATTTTAATTATCCGGGGTCAAAAGAGGTTTAAAAGGGCCTGAAAAAATTTAAAGGCAATAAAAAGCAATACATGCCGAATATGGGACATTAGGTTTCTCTATCAACTCTCCAATGTTTGAGAATTTAGATCACATCTAAAAGAAAATATATATGAGGGAGTTTGGATGGATAATTTAAACGGGTTTGCACTTCCTTGAAAGTCCAGAAAAAGCATTAAATAGTTTTGGACGTTATTGGTGTGGAAATCACTTTGAGATTTGATTTGCTGATTTGATTAAGTCAATTTCTTATAATTCCATCTTTTTACACCTAAGGAATATATTGAGTTCATTTGTTAGGAGTATCTGATATTCATCATGCGCATATGTTATGTTTGTATGCATTGATCTTCCTATCGAATTTGCTCACACCCCTACATTTTCGCTATCATCGACTTGGTTATTTTTGTGTTCTTTCATGGTGTGATTCTTTGTTGTATATTTTGTGCTTCTCATATCTATATATTTGGGAATATCATAAAAAGGGGGAGAATGAATTATGGGGGAGAATCGTTTGGTTGAGTTATCAATGATTTGTGTAAGATTAATTGATCTTTTATTTTTGCATGTCATTATATTTCAAACTGTTGCGTGTCACGGGTATCTGTTTTATCTCATGTGTGTAGGTACAAAATTGATGATTATTGGATTACACACCCTGATGAGATAAGCTTTGATATTTTCTGAAAAGCTAGGGCTTTGAAGAGCTTTGAAGATGTTGAAGTTTTATTGACGGCGTGTCAGTTAGTATTCTCAGTTTGAGGATTTAATGGTGATATCTTATATGTCATTTTCTTTATGGAGATTGCATAATTTGGATTTTTTTATGTATGTACCGACATAGACATAGAGGGAGATTTGTAAGGACATAATTTTATAAATGTTCGGGGTAGAATCTAGGAATTTTTTATTTGTCCTAGATCACAGTATGTAGGTCTAATACCGCTACATTCGACACGTCAACACGATCATCCACGACGGCCTTGATCCGAATCTATGCATCCATCATCTCACACGTGCATCATGATTCATGCGATGTGCTGCTCAACGGTTCCTACTATTCTACTTTGCGTTATCGGTAAAATGATTTATTGGAGTTTTTAATATTTGCATAAATATTTGGGAATTTTTTAGAAAATATTTTTCGAAGTCTGATATGTTTTTAACATAAAAGCAGAAATTTTTCTAAGTGTAGAAGCGGATTTTTCTTGGTCGTCGGGCTCGTTCAAATGACATCGCTTTGCCATTCAAGCAACATGAGCATGTCGCGAGATCTCATTCGAGCGACACATGGTCTCGTTCGAGCGACGCCGCCGCCTCGATTTTCGTATAAATATTTGTGCCCTTTTTGCACGTTTTCCAAGTCTTTTTGGTATACGTTTTTGCGATTTACAACCCAGAAAATAGATTTCAAGTTTATAAGGTTTCATGCCTTTTTGATTCACAAAAACCATTACCATATATGTGTGTGAATCTTTAAACCTTCAAAGGATCATTTTTACTCATCTGGAGTAACTTGTGGAGAAGCCGACTCTTTTACATTACTGCCCATCTGGAGTTTTTGCGGGAAATTCCAGCCGACGACATCGGAACCGACACCTGAGGGTGTTTTGTATGTCACTCTTGTTTTCAGTATAATTCGTGTAAATTGTTCTTTATAAATTATAGTGAAAATAAAAGGTTTCGCCCCTTTGGGGGATTTTTCCTCATTTGTGTGTTTGTTTGTGATTGAATGTTCTTGCATGATTATATTGTCTTCAATCACACCTAGATGCATGTTTTAGGATTTAATTAAAAAACTGATTTTGATTAAATAAATTCTCTATTTGAACAAAAGCGCACTCTCACTCGTTTCTTAGGAATAAAGATTTTATTATAGTAGGCCATGTTCTTCGCCGTACTGTGATTGTTTCTTCTGACTCATCCATGTGTAGCTTTTGTGATATCGTGGCTAGTGCATTTGGATGCCTGTTCATTGTTCTTGCATGTATCTCCACATTACTTCCAAGAACTGTCCCAGCAACCTCTGGATGATGTACCTATAGGGTGCTAAATTAGCATATTTGAGGGAGAACTCCCCATTGACCTATTTTACTACTAGGTTGTAGTCCCCTCGTATGCACAACACCCTGATCCCTCTTTGGAGTGACTCCAACATCCCCAAAATGAGGGCCTCATACTCAGCCTCGTTGTTTGAGCATTTAAAATCCAGCTTGAAAGAGAGAGTGATCTTCTCCTTCCTATTTGACAGTATAATACCATCACCCCTGTTCCTTGGGCACTGGAGCTATCAAACTCCATCGCTCATTTTTTTATTTATTCCACCATGCATGCTTGAAATTTCTCCCTAGGTAGCTCCTCACTAGGTGGCTCAAAATTCCCACCTGGAAAATGGGCAAGCAGATCTGCTATGGCTTAGATTTATTGTCCTTGGGCACTATTTATTTCAAATCATACTCTGATAAGATTAAAAACCACCTTGCTGCTCATCCCACAAGTACTGTCCATGCAAGGAGGTACTTGATGGGATCACACTTAGTGACTATGTGGATTGTGAAAGCTAACAAATAGTGTCTCAACTTCTGGGCAATAAAAACTAAAGCCAAGCAGTGCCTCTCTACGTTAGTGTACCTATATTCTGTACTTGAGATCACCCTTGAGAGGTAGTACACCGGCTTTTCTATTCCTTCCTTTCCTTGGGCCAACAATGCTCCTATGGACCTCTTTGTTGAAGTAAGGCAGAGCACCAGTGGTGCCCCCGCTTCTGGTGGAATCATTGTGGATAAGTAGAATGAAATCTCTTTGATCTTTTCAAAGTCCCTTCTTCTGCTCATCTCCCCAAATATAGTTGGCTTTGTCTTTCAGAAGGGGTGTGAATGAGTGAGTCACTTCTTCTAGTGCGGGTATGAACCTCCTCAGGTAGGATACCTTTCTCAAGAAGCTCTTAAGTTGTCTTTGACTCTTGGGGGTGGAATTATCATTATGTCTTTCATTTTTAGCGCCAACTTTCACCCCTTACCTATTTACAACAAACCGTAGAAACTTTCATGCAATGACCCCAAAGGCTCACTTGGAAGGGTTCATTCGCATCTTATACCTGCGGTACCTCTTGAACACCTTCCTGAGGTCCTGTATATGCTTGCTTTCTTTCTTGGATTTCACCACTAGGTTATCCATATAAAACTCTAATATGTCATGAAATAGGTCATGAAAAATTGCCATCATGGTTTTCTGGTATGTAGCCCTAGCATTCTTCAGTCCAAATGGCATGACCGTATAGTGGAAGTTTCCTAGGGGTGTGCGAAAGGCAGTCTTCTCCGCATCTTCCAGATCCATCTTAATATGGTTGTTGCCAACATACCCATCTATGAAATTATACATCTCATGTCCTGCGGTAGCGTCGACTAAGATATCTATGCTCGGTAGACGAAACTCATCTTTGGGGCATGCCATGTTCAAGTCATAAAAATCTATGCAAATCCTGGTTTGGCTCTTGTATTTTTTTACCACCAGCACTATGCTAGAAAGCCATACGGGATGCTGAATAGGCTTGATGAATCTTATCACCAATAACTTTTCCACCTCATCTTTTATCTTCAAGTCGAGGTCTGCCTTGTAAGTGCGAATGGCTTGTCTCACTAGAAGGTCATTAGGAAACACGCTCAATCTATGGGATCTCACATCTGGGTCTATTCTAGGCATATATGTATACTTCTAGGCAAAGACATCGATGAACTCCTCGAGCAGGCTAATGAGATCTTCTTTTTGCATTGGTCCCAGACTCTTGGAAATCAGGTTGGGTCTACTTTCACCTCCTTCTTTCCATATATTGATCTTATTTAACTCCTGTGGTTGCTCTCTAGGTCCATATTACATGCATTCTGAAGCTTTCTCCGGCACCTCAACGTGCTCAATAATTTGTGACTCATCAACAACCAAAACATTTTAGAGCTGAGTCGGTTCTCTCATCCCAGAACACCGCCCGTGCAGACCGTTATAAGTGGCAGATAACCTTTCCATCGGGGAAAACAACTTTTTTACAAGTTCAAGGTGGTTTAGCTACTTCCCCCACCTTCCTCTTTCCTTTTTTCATGTGGGGGATTACTCTTCCCCCCAAGCGATTATGAATAGATTTATTTGGTTGATCAACCCCCCCTGCCACTTGCTTTCCTTCTAGATTTCTCGAGCATTTTTTCTTTCCTCATCCAATTAAGTATAAAAAGATGCATCTACTAGATTGGCCTCCTCAATGGAAAAAGGCTTCTGAGTCGCTTTGATGACTACCTATGTGACTCTAATGTTAGCCTTTGCACACTGGTGGTAGGTAGAAGGCACTATGCCATGGGTATGCATCCATACCCTCCCGATGATCAGCTAGTATTTGGTAATGGCATTGATAACATAGAATTCTATGTGGGAAGTGAAATTCCCCAACTTAATTCCCACATTCATGTATCCAATGGATTTCATTCTGGCACTATCAAATTCAAAGATCAATAGTGGCAATGGCACTACATTCTTTTGGTCAATTCCTGTCTCATACAATGTATTGATCAGCATAATGTTAATAGATGCTCCTCCATCCATTAATGCCCTGGGAAATGAGATCCCATTGATCACAGCTGTAACATATAATGGGAGGTTATGAAGATAAGGCACGTGCCTATCTGTCTGTGAAAATACTACTTAAGAAATATATCTCTTAATCATCCTTCCAATTGGCCCTTGCCAATTTAGTAAGGGGTCTCCTCACTATTGTACTGCCTCCAAAATTTTTCTTATTATGAGCAATTTATTGAAGAATCACTTGAACTTAGGGCTCCTCACTATGGCTTCACACTCAGAGTCTAGGTCTACTTTATACGTCTGGGCATTACACACATATTCTGCCTCGGATGTCTCTCCCCGTCTAGAGCTAGAATGACATCCACTTGGCGGTTTAGGAGCTCGACCTGCTCGAGTTCCTTGCCTTATTCGTCTTCTTGGTCAGGGGTGAAGAACCATTCCTCACGCTTTCTTTCTAGCTCAATCTGGTGCTTGTTGCTCAAAGTTAGCTTCTCTAACTCTTCTGATATCTCATCACCATTTTCCCACTCCATCGTCTCTTCAAGTACTTCTTCATCATATGCCCCTACCATGTTGGTAGTGCCAAAGTGATCCGCTGTAAGTGGGTTTTCATTAACATCCACTGGGGGTATCTGCAAGGTACCATTGGCCACCTGCTCGCCAATGATCTTTCTCAAGTAATAACAGTCTTAAGTAGAGTGTTTCACCCACTAGTGTAACTCGTAATACTTAGGGTTGGCTTTATCCGTTGCTATTGGAGTTTCTCCATTCAGGTGAGGGGGACCTTCTACCCCCTCCCGTACCAATGTACGATAACAATATATATCTTTTGCCATGGTACAAGGTAACGGTGGTGAAACATCTTCTCTAAACTTTCTCTTGTTGCTGGGGCTGTTGTTCTTGGATCCATAACCTCCTTTCTTGCCTTTGGGATTTCCATCCACGTAGTTAACTGCCTATCTCCTCGATACGTGAAATCTTCCAGAAGTAAGTGGTATATGTGTCCTCTAACCTGAGGTCCTTGGTTTGATTATCATGTCTATATTGCTCGTAGCCTTGGTGAACTCTCGAAAGGTTCCATCTCTAGTCTCATTGCCCATATGAAGTTTGTATTCCTCTAGGGCCCTTCAACACAGATTTGAAGCAGTCTTGACTCTGCTACCTCCTCGTGGACATCAAGTGATCTCTCACGAAAGTGCTTAATATATTGCATCAACTTTTCTCCAGGCTTTTTCACCTCTTGTGCCATGTGTCTCAACACGAACTCATCTTTTGTCATAAAGAACTTTTGTAGGAATTATCTGTGCATCTATTCCCAGGTAGGGATGCTATTGGGTTCCAAATGGGAGTACCGCGTGTAGTTCTTCCCTGTGGGGGTATTGGAGAACTCCCACAACCTTAGGTTTTTGTCATTCACATGCACTCCAAAGTATTAAACAAACCTTTTCACATGATCTCTTGGGTTCTCCCCCTTGCCATTGAACTTGATAAATTTTGGTGGGAAATACCCTTCTGGGTATGGTTTCTCATTCACTTCCTGTGGGTAGGGGTCTTGAAACTCCTTGTACAAGTGAGAATCTTCCTTTTAAAATGAGGAGAGCATCTTCCTCACCTCCTCTATAGTAACAAACTTGGAGGGAGATTCCTCTAGACCCACACCCTTTGTTGCTGGTGAGCTTGACAGTGTCGGGACTTGCTCTAGAACCACTTTTCGAGATGGAGTTCTACTACCCCTCCAGAGAGGGATGATGCCAGTGTTACGCGGCCTTGACCCAAACTTAATAGGTCTATATTATTTTGTTTCAAGAAATAAAAGAACATGCTCATAAGGCTCATAGCTGTCATTGGAGCTGTCGTCGATGAACTGGTCCGCCCTACCTGAGGGGCAGATGCCCTTGCTCCGATCACCGCCACATCTTCATGAGTGGTCTGATCACTCTGAGTCCCATTCCCAGGTGTAATGTCATAAAAAACTAGCTGTTTAGAAATATTGAAACCTTTTTTGTCCATGTAAGCAAGAATACCTCCTTAGCAGAGTCGCCAAATGTAGAAGGGTAGTGAGACTGGGTTCTATGAAGAACTGGAAAGGGTGAGGCATGACCCACTCCAATGGACAATACCTTTAAGGTTCTCAAGCACTTCTAGAGCAACCTCTGATTAAAACTTCCTTATTTGGTAATAATGGAAATCAAACTATAGCCAACTCCCTGCAAGGAGATGACCTTCACCAAAATAGTAATAAATTTTTCGAAGAGAAACTCCTGAGAGTGATGACTGTCAGAGTGGAGTGAAGGAACAAAGCACTTAACACGTAGAGAGAAAGAGAAAGGAAAGAACACTAGTGGTCTGGGGTGATTTTGATAGAGTAACAATATGACTTGAGCTATGATTATGACTTGACCTTGCCCAGGGTCCTATTTATACTTGGGCACTAGGGCTGAGTTTCACTTTTTGGGCGCCAAAATTAAGGGGGTTGGTGAGGGACAAGGCCTGTAATGTACCTTTTATCCCTGCCTATGTGCAGCCGCCTGTCTCCTCTAACAGGTGCCACCTTGTGCAAACCAAAGTCAAAAAGAAAATGTGTCTGTGCTTTAGGACAAAATATCTGATTTGGTGAATATCATTTTAAAATGGTAACTTGTTGTACAGACTTTGTAAACTTGAGGAGGGGCCTCTAGGACCACCTCCTCTATAATCTTTGTAAACTTGAGGAGGGAGGTCTGAAGGACCACCTCCTCTAAAATCTTTGTAAACTTGAGTAGAGGTCACAAGGACCATCTCCTCTAAAATCATTTTTCAAACTGTTCATTTATTGTGAGTAACCCGTTGGCTACTCACTTCAATTGTGATTAAATGTGAGCTATGTGAGGTCTAGGGTATGCTTGCTAATGTTATCTCAATCTTAAAGTGTTAAGTGGTTGTTCTTTCTCAACAAACCTTGTTCCTCAGCCACCAAGTCAAAACTCCTAAAAGATACCATCTTTCCTTGTTGAGCCTTGCCTGCTCAACTAGGCTACATGTACAAGAAAGTAACATGTTAGTACTTTGATATTCATGTAAACAAAAAATCTTGAGGAGGAGGTCACTCTAAGTGAACCTCCACACCCCCTGGTTTTATTATGTAGGGAATTCTCCTTTCTAGGGTCCAGGATCTCCTTATGGTGGGACTCCTCATTCATACTTTATCCTTGTGAATTTTGAACAGTTGGGGGCGAGGGGTTACTTATAGTGGGCTTTTTCATCAAACTTTATTTTTGTGTTTTTTGAGTTACTTGGGATGAGGAACCGTTTCTAATGAGTCTCCTCGCCTAAATTCAAAAATTTGAATTCTAGGAACTTTGGGGCGAGGCACCCTTTCTGGTGGGCTTCCTCGCCCAAGTTTTATCTTGTGAGCTTTCTATAAGTTGGGTCGAGGAGACCTTCTTGGTAACTCTCCTCGCCCCAAATATAATTTTGTGGATTTTGGACAAACTGAGGCCAGGAGCCCTTCCTGGGCCCCTCCTCGTCCATCTTTTAATTCTGTGAGCTTTGGGACATTTGGGACGAGGAGCCCTTCCTGGGGCCCTTCTCACCCACTGTTCATTTCTGTGGATTTTGAGGAAAATGGGGCGAGGAGCCCTTCCTGGGGCCCTCCTCGTCCATTGTTAATTTCTGTGGGCTTTGAGGAACTTAGGGCCATGAGCCCTTACTAGGGCCCTCCTCGCCCAAGATTTTGAGCTATCAATTGTGTACCCCTCTACAGAATCAGTTAGGGAAGATTAACTAGAACAACAACTGAGAAAATAGTTTTTGATAAATTTCATTTCAAACAGTCAAAAACTCAATACCTCAAGGGTGGTAGTTTATAATTGGCGATGGATGAGGATTCGATTCAAGGTTTATATTACCACGTATTGACTTATTTGTGTTATACCTCACCTCCGATTAAATTTAGGAAGTAATTATGTAGTTACCATAACTCCAAGTACCACAAACCGAACATTTATTGAAATTCACACCAAGTATAATTTGAGGAATGAAAAGTGAACCAATATTACCGGAATTATAAAATTAAGTACTGAAATTAGGATAAATTGAAGTAGAACTCCTGATTGCAAATAGGACGCTAGACTAAAATTTTGGTAAATATATCCATAAACTAAGAGGTCGTATCTTGGTGCGATGACAAGTACCCTCGCCCAAACTATGGTTGATCTTTGGTTCAAGATATAGGAGCCTTGTTCATTAGTTACAACCCTTTTCAATATCCATAAACAAAGTTGGCTGGTTGTAATTTAAACCACCGACGAGCGATCCTTCTTTTTGAAAAAAAATATTATTAATACAGTTAATATGATGCAAATGACCAAGATGCCCATTAATCATTTCTCTCAATTATCGACAAATAGATAAAGCACACAGAGACCCTAATGGCGATTCTTTTTATCATTGACGTAACCCCCGTTGCTCTGCTCTCTATTATCAGTTTGCTCTACTCAAGGTTCCGAACTGAGTTTGATTCAATGTTCTTTATTTTTTACAGATCATCACATACTTCTTTGTAAAAACCAAACAAAGATGAGTTAAATTTTTCTATATCGATCTACATACTTGGTTTAGGGTAATGGATATATATCCATTTCCAATACTCTTAAACATGTAATTCTTTCTCTTTTGTTATGACTTGTGAGTTCAATGAATGCTTTTTTTTTATTATAAACAACGAGTTCACTGTGTTATTTGTTTACACTCAATATTGTTTCAAGGATAATATCATTTTATATCTAGGATAAATATTTTGGCATCATGTGATTATAATTATAATTTATGATAAATATACTTTGAAACTTGCCTGTACAGGGCATATCCAATAAAAGAGATTTCAGGCTAAAAATTTGTGAGACTTTTTGTTTCTCCATACGATACATGGCTATGCATTTACTTAAAGGCTTGTTTAAATTCTTGAACAACCTATCTTCTACAAAATTTTCACGTGTCTCGCATCTAACTGAAATCTTTGTTGTCCCCACAAGGTTGTCGATGTAAATGATGAAGTTATCTGAGTCGAAAGAACCATTGTACAACTTTGGACCACATACTCATCTACCCAACTCTTGACTCCCTTCCCATTTATTTCCTAAAAAACATATGTAACACATGTTAACTATTATGAACTACAAAAGGGGGAGATACCCTTCCCTGTCCTCCAATCAATTTTCTCCACGTGTGCACGTGGCAAATATTGATTGGGGGACAGGGAAGGGGACAAGGTAATGGAGCCAACAAATTATCTCCCTACAAAAGGTCCCAAGGTATCATGCCCTAGGGTCCTAAGCTCTAATAAAAGGTGTATTTCAATTCCTTCAATCAATTAGTTTGAAACATTACGAAAAACATTGGAATGACATGGTAAATTCGTAAGACAAGAGAAAAGGTGTGCATGTGTTCGGGAATATTAATATTTTTTTCATAATAAGTAAAAGAAGGTGCAATCCATGTACACGCGGCTTCTAACAAGGGAGGAATTGAACTATTGACAAAAAAAAATACATTTAACAACCCTTTAATACATTTTATTTTGTTTTTGGGGTGTATCTCTTTGCGTTCCCCCGTGACCATTTAAAAGCCAAACATTTTAAGAAAAAAATAGTTTCCAAATTTATCCTCCTGAAAATGATCAATAGCTTTGAATTTTGGATCATCATTCCCTTAAAGATATAGTTGGGGTGGGTGACTTATAAAGCTTTACTAGTTTTATATGCTATTTTGAGCAGCGGGTCTACTAATTTATGACGGAGTAAAAAGGAGAGAAGTACCATTGATTTAATTCGGGACCACGGGAATATACATCTATTCTCGGGTTTTCTTTCAATAAAAATAAGAAAATGAACATGGTACCTAAATGATGAACAAACTAGATAAAATGAAAACCCTTTCTATTAATTGGAAGAAAAGTAACCAGAAAAAGCAACTGACAGGGGACTTGTGTATATGCACTAATGCCACATCTAAGGTAGAATCAGATGGGTACCTACTCTGCCCTGATAAATTTCTCTAGCATAGTCCCTCAACAGGAGCCTAGCGACACCCTTCCATTGATTAAGTTTATTAAATACAAGAACATGATCGAGAGAATTTAGCAAGTCAGTTTAAAGAACCTTCTTGTCTATAGAGTACATGGAAAATAGATAATAATAGATTAGCCTAACCCACACAAAGCAAGACGAAATTATGAGTGAGTGATAGGATGAAATTATATACTTGAGTCTATCTGTGAATTATGAGTGATTTGAAAAGAATCATATGTCATGGGAAAATTTCTTGGTATGAAATTCAATCTTCCATACACAAGTACTGAGACATTGTGAACCCGATACGAACCATTTCTTTTAAAATAGTAAAAAATTATTTTTTTGATTTTTTTGGAGATGATATCCATACTAGGAAATCATCTACAAAAAAATATCAAAAATTTCAATTCAAAAGTGGGCGAGATGATCATCAAGAGTTTTTCAACGACCGAAAAATGCACATATTCATCATTTTTGCCTCTCAAACTCATCTTACCCATTTTTTGATTTTTTTTGTAGATGATCTCCTCACCATTGTGAGATTATCTACAAATATCATCACAAAATTCAATTTTTACCTTTTTAAAAAAAGGAATTCTATTTCAAATTGGTTATGTTTACTAAGTATGAAGTGTTACGTTTTATTCTTTTTGTCTCACGATATCCATAAAAAAACATTTTTGCTCTAATAGGTTCCATTAGAAACAAGGTAGTAAATATTTACTATATGTATGAGTACCATCTATTTATGAAGTTTCTTACATAAATGGGGACTTATCTATCAAGCTCCTTTTTTAAAGAAGGTTTTTTATACTTTTCCCCTCAACATAATGTTGTAATTAGACATAACCCGTTGCTTACCATTAAATTAAACTTAACCTCCCATAAATGCATTATTCCACTCGTACATTAAGCATGCAGAGGGTTGAGTCTAATTTTTTGAAAAGCCTTACGTCTTATTATGACATTAGCACAAGAGCTAAAGTAAAAAAACTTAAAAAAAATGATATATATATATATATATATATATATATGTGTACATGTGAGTTAGGGTTATACATAGTCGATAGGTGCGGCCCAAAAGAACAGGTTTGCTAATGGACCATCACAAAATGATGTAGTTTTGAATGTTTTGAGGTGAAACAGGGAGTTTTTGGTCCATTGATAAATATGTTATTTGGGTTCGCACCTAATCAGACTCTCTCTCTCTCTCTATATATATATATATATATATATATATATATGTACAAGTGATATTGTCTTTGAATTCTCTCTCTCTAAAACGCTGGCATGCTGAAGTGTAATTATGAAAATCGCCCACACCAACTGAGATTATAGAAAATAACAACATGAATAAATCATTAGAATAACATTATGCATCTATGAAGTGAACGATTAGTTTAGTATTAGAGTGAGTAGAGGCAAAGTGATGATAAGTAGAGCGAGTAGTTTAGAGAATAACATATTCATCAAGAATAACACAATGAGACGGGTCCAATTTTCAAGGATTTAGTTTTTTTTTTAATTTTCCAAATAGGTGGCAAGTGTCATTATCTTCGGCAATGAGGAGGGACGCTTAGAGGCGATTATAAGTGGTTTGACGATGGTTTTGGCGGTTATGAGGCTTAAAACAATTTAAAAAATACCTAAATTGGGATCCTAACAAAAATTTGATAATGAGATTAAAACCAATAAAACAATTTAAAAATTAAACTATCCACTATATTAACCGTTTTATCTAAAAAAAATTTGTAAATAAAGGAGATTTGAAGTTGGCAAATTGACTCCTACAACTTAAAATAAGCATTGGTTTAATATTTTTTTTAAATGCATTGTAAACTCTGAAGTCAAGGATTACTTGTAATTTTTATCACAATATTTTAATTTACCATGGTAAAACCTAGGGTTTATTTTTTATTTTTTGTCCAAGGTTTCTTGCGAGACAAGAATAATATGTAACTCAATACAAAAAATGTTTTAATAAGAAATTTCATTACTGAATTAATTCTTAAACAAAATGTCTCAAGTACCCTAAATTAACTTCCCACCAACCCATTTTACTAAATTCAACCAACAAACAAACATCGTTCAAGCACCCTCCACCCACCCACCCCCCAAAAAACAAAAAAAGATAATAATATAAAAGTTATAGACCTTAATCTTGAACATTGAAGTCTGCAAACTTCCAAAATATGCATCATTTAACAATCCTCTTTATCTCTTCCAATACGAAACCAAAAACCTTAATTAACCTACCATTTACTTCAAAAATTTGATAAAATTGCATCAACAGACTGCACAAAGCTCATATTTCACCCTAACTATCGATTATACAAAACCTCTATTTACCATGTTGTAAAGTAAGATTTGGATGAAACAAAGTCTTCACAGATTCCCATATTGTAAGTAAGAGATATTTTTCCAATATCTACTTTATAGAAAAAAATTGAGACCAACGAAGCACATTCACTGAAGCGAATGCTTTGCTTCGTTGAAGCGAATGATCAACGAGGGAAGTCGTGAGGACAAGCCATGACGGGGTCTAAAATCCACGCAAGGGAAGTCATAAGTACTACACTGAAGTGAATAGTCAGTGGAAGTCCCAGACTTGGTAAGGAAAATTAAAAGATATGTAAGTTTGAACCTTAATCAAACAAAAATTTGGTATACACATACAAAGATCATTTAAAGTAGATTTTCTAAATGTAAAGTCTACTTTCCTACATATATTACCAAATACAAATAATCAAATCTACTGATGTACACACAAATCAAATTTCCATTTTACAAAAAAATGAATTTGAATATGGGAAAATGTTTAAGTCTATTTGAAGTACGTTTACCTCAACTAATGTGATAATCTAATTCGGACGAGATTGATGAAGTTTTTTGGGGAATGTGACGCTTTACTGGAATGATCTCAAGGACAAGACTAAAAGTAAATTTTGTAACTGGAATAAGGCAATTCAAGTGATGGGGGGCAACATAATCATACATATACGCTTATGATCTCCCCTTTTATTCATTAAGTGACGAAATATACCGAAAAAAATTATAAACAAAGCAAGAAAAACTATCAACCTATGACATAAGATAAAGTTTGGCCAAAGGCAACGTACCAACCTAGCAACCTAGAATCACAAGAATGAGAACCTAATCAAACCAAAGATGATGACTTGTTTCTGATTCCTTTAAACCTCTCATATATTGACAATTGAGATCACGATACCAATGTATATAAAGATAGTGATATAGGATGCAATAAGATGAACATATAAATCTTTTAATGTGCAAATTATCTAATCACAAAAGTCTATCTAGTGAATACATCCTAGAATATCACAATGAGGCATTGTGCATTACAACTTATGTGTATATACTCCCCCTAACTTATCTACATATAAAGGTAATAATTTTATTATTTAAATTTCCCATAATCTAACATTATTATCCTTCTTAAGGCAAATAACATTTTCTTCCTCTTTGTAGGAAGAAAACACTATCCCCTTATTTTGTCATGGAATTGACAAAGGTAAAGAACGCTAAACCAAGAATTAGGTTTAAACAATGAGAACATTAACTTAGCCATATCTAAACTAGTTAAGCAGTCATATACTACTAATTAATGTAATCCAACTCATCAAATATATAGAAGGATTCGAGACAACATAATAAACAAACTATAGGCAAAAATAATATCAGGCATCAAAGATAACTAAATGAGCACGCTAACTTAATTATATTATTATAATCAACAAAATAATCAACAATTACTATTATATAATTTATCAACCAAGAAAACTAAGGGAGCTAAGGATAATACATAATATATCGCTTGAAAGCACCAAAATATCCCACTCAATCAAAATCCACACATCCAAAAAAGTATCTCAACATAAACAAAAAGAGAACTCAAATAATCCTAAAAACTACTAATTCCAAAATCATCATATCAACACAGTCACTTATTATCATCGTCATCACCATCGGACCTAGACCCGACAACAGGTCGTATCGAGTTGTGTTCATGTCGGATTTTATTGTGTTTGGGTCTTATTGGGTTTGTGTCTAAATGGGTGACTTTTTTATTGTGTGAAAAACCATATCCAAACCCGCCTCATTATCTTAATGTGTCGTGTCATGTTCAACCGTTAATACCCATTAAGATAATGAATTATTTTAAACTGAATACAAGTTGACATATTCGCTCATTTTTAAACACAATTAGACCCATTGATTCACTAACATTACTAACTCTCCCGTTTAGTACAATTTGTTTTAAATAAAGTAACATTAACCTACATAAACCCTTTATAAGTATCAATAATAGATCTTGTTTACTTAAATCAATGGTCTTAACGAGTGTTATTGGGCATTAACGGGTGAAGAACATTGAGACCAGGATATCCGTTTTAGGGTCGTGAAACCCAAACAATGAGGGGAGTTTGGAAAGACGGGTTGAGTGGATAAAGTAACATTAACCTACATAAACCCTTTATACGTATCAATAATAGATCCTATTTACTTAAATCAATAGTCTTAACGAGTGTTATTGGGCATTAATGGGTGAAGGACATCAACCCTAACCCGTCCTATTAAATATCGTATCTTATCGGGTTGGCACATATATGATCCAAAACCCTTAAGGGTCCACTAATTAACTTATAAATTCGTGTCGGTTTATATCGTGTTATCTTGTCGTTCCTCATTTTGCTAGGTCTAATCGGACCTATCATCGTACATCTTACGAAGAATGCGCATTTTGCTGATTAGGTCTACCATTCTCATCCTTAATCTAGAGAACTCATGGTCATTGAAAGAGAAGATAACATCATATATTGTGGTTTGATCTCTGACCTGCTAAATGAGCTCGAGCATCACATTGGTCAATTTAGTAATCTCAGTTGTGAGTAAATTGTGCAAGTGAATTGGATGCTCAGGTAGAACCACGAGATCTTCTCAATGCACGTTGTGTTGAAAACTTAGGTAACTCACTCATATGAGGGGGTATGTATTTTTTTATCACCATCTCTCTCACCACATTCTCCTTCATCATAATCATCTTCATCCGAGTTAGTATATCACCCAGGGTGGCTTAATCCTCCAAGAGTCATATGTTTTAAATGTGAAAGATTTAGTGGTTTCCTTGGACAACTCACTCGTAATCAAGGGTAAATTCCTATTCGACAACAATCTATAAATATATCTCCCCAAAAGAAATGATGGACTAACCTTTCTTTGACTGTCAATAGCTTCTATCATAGTGATATAAATCTCCATGACCAAATGTGTCGATATTCAAGTAATAATTTTATGGAAGGTTCTCGCATAGGGATTAGGTAAGGCAGTATGATGAGAATTTTGAAAAATATTGGTTACCAGAGTCAGGTGGAAATTATTTTATTTGATGAGCTTCCTTTAGTGTTGAGTCCATAATCCGTTCATCACATATTTCCAAACTCCGCTCATTATTTGGGTTTCACGACCCTGAAACACATATACTGGTCTCAATGGGTAAATGATATCATTACCAAATAACCTTGGTATAAATCACAATATTTATCCTATGGAAGGCTTATTTAATAGGTTCATCAAACTCGACATTTTCATAATACTCCCTAACAAGGTTAAGGTATATTCTTTGCTTATTTACACCATGATTGCAAACATCGAACGATTAACGATATGGAAATAAAGTGTGTATTAGTGATTGATTATCACGTATTGTCTCCTAATCCATAGTTCATTTAATGAGGATTATTGGATACCTGAACATTAAATCAAAATGAATTCATTTTTCTCGGCTAGTAAAACGAATCAGACCAATAGGTAAAGCTGGGGTGGATAGGAGGTGGAGTGCCAATAAATTTTCTCTTTGGAACTATCATTTTAACTGAAACCAAAAGAGTCCAACCAAATAAAACACAAGCCTAAACTAGTTATAACAAACCAATAAAGCATAAATGATAAGGATCCTATCCTATAAGTGAAATAGTCTTAGACATCAAAACAAGGGCAATCATTGACTCTATAACATTCACAAAACTAGGATTTTTGACATGTAAAATGGCATAACTATGATGTTTAACCGAAATACATCAAGAATAATCTAATCCAATAATTTGATCTTAAGATATATTAGTCATTTTTATAAGATTAATCCTAATGGCGAAACTCCAATTAAATAGTGAACCCCCCCCCCCCCCCCCCCACAACTGTCAAAACCTAATAAAAAACTTTAGAAAAAGGGTAAAAACAAATTAATCCATAATTCGGGGGCTTGATTGATGAAAAGGCTAGTGGTTTGAAGCTTGTAACGAATCTATAAAGTTAAACAATGGAAATTTGCCTTCTTTCAAAGAGAAAGATAGTCGTTTTTGCTAGAGCGAAATGAAATTGAAAATACCGTTAGAGGGTTTTAAGTGTGGTTCCACTGAGGTTAAGTAAAACATTCACAGGTTGCGAGTACACTCACTGAGGAGACGCAACTCTTTACGTGTCGCGAGCCAGATTGGATTCTAGAATATAATTTGATGATCCAAACACGTGTCCGTGTGTCACTAGTGTATTTTGAGTGTGACATACCAACTCAAGGTGTCCTCACTCAATATTTACCATTATGTCCATTAAGATTAATCTGTATCAAGGTTCATAGATTTTAATTCACCTAAACCAAATCCTTCACTAAGGCGACATAAAATTTTCTCTGGTGTCGATTTAGTTTATTTAGGCAACATACATTTTTGCAGGGTGCACTTATGACATAAATTTTGAATTTTTCAAATCACACAGAAAAATTCCCGAACAGAGTGTAACCATATACATTAAGGTTCATTTTCTCGTACACATTGATTAATGCTCAGAACATCCTCGTTTAAACATCATAATCAAGGTTTAAGGTTATATCGCATATTCCAAATATATATTGAATAAGAATTTAAAGGCTTAAAGTATTTTCACAATCGATTAATATATGTTGCATTGAATATAACTCATGTGAAGAACAAAAGTGAACATGTTTTGGCCTTGAACGATGAAATAAAAACCGAAGTTTAATGAAAAAACACTAATTTGGAACATATATTTTGATGTTTATCATGAAAAGGTCCCGTTTTTCTTGAAAACATATAATTTTTATTTAACACTTTTGTCTTCCTCATTTAACATATTTATAATCAAAATATATTGGTCTCTTATCCTTGGTTAAACCAATATTTTATAGGTATAATTCTTTGATACATCCCTTATCATAAATGTTTCGTATGTAGTGGTTATCGCTCAAGCTCAAAAGTGGGAGAACTATTTTTAATTTTCAAAAGTAGCTCACATAAATCGAAGTAGTAACCCTAATGACATCAATTCTCATGATTTTGAATGATATTGCATTTTTATTTTCAACAACCATGCCAAAAATTCTCACCACAAGGCAAAAAATGACACTTCTTTTTCAAACCACAATCATTTCAAAAACTTTAAATCACAAATTAAATCGCTTCGTCTAATTTTTCAATTGAAAAATGATCAAGAATGTTATGCGGTGTCAAATGCTTCGAGTTTAGAGCATATACTCCATATTGATCAAGCTTAATAATTTTAAGACTTTGAATCTTGAAATTTCAAATTCAAGAGTATATAGGCATAAATGAAACCAGGATACAAACAACATGTGCAGGAGTGTGGTCATTAATTTAGCAATATGAGCCAACTAACCTGAAAGCACATACTCAAGAATTGTATATATAAACAACTAAGCAAGGTCGATAATAAAAAACAACACTAAGAATAGGATGATTTGAGGAACAAGATAGGTGTTCTAAAAATCCTAGGTGCATCGAGAAACTGCTCTACCTAATAGAGGCCCGGGGAATCAATTTAAATCCATTTTGATATTTTCCTTTATCCTTTTCAACCTATCCTTCCTAATCCACACTTGATTCACGCAAGGCAATTTGGGCTTAGGTCGAACATTAGACAAATTTCAAATAACTTTGTTCATTTTTTTTAACATGACAAGCATATGTTACTTGGGTTTCTTCTTGATTATTCCCAACAAAACTCTAAGCTGTATAGAATTATGAGAAACATGGTTGGATTGAGTAAATAATAAAAGTTTATGATGTAAACTATTTTATGACAATGATTGCACTCAATCATTTTACATGTATATTTACAAAAGTGTGCGTATGACATTGCGACTTACCTGTGCGTTTGGCCTTTATTTTTGGGTTTTGAAAATTCTGGTTTAAAAATTAGAGAAATCATTTATCCATTTTAAATATCATCCTTTTTGAGAGAGCTTTCACGAGTTCCTCAGATTTACTTTATCTCTCTAATGTTTACATGATTTAGAACCTATATTTCCTAGTTTGTTGCTCAAAATTTAGAGTATTCTGTGAGAATTTTGAGTGTATCCTTGAGAGATCACAAACACAAACTTATATCAAACCATGTATAACCTAATTTTGTTCTCAGAATGAGATTTAAATCATTTCTACATGAGAAGATGAAGAATTAGTTGGTGCGAAACTTGGAAGATGGATTTTTTCCTCAATTATGATGAAGATTCGTGGTTGATTCTCATTAGACGAGGGGCAGTGTTGGTGTTGAAGATAATAACTTGTCAAGGATCGTATAATTTGGTTAGGTCGAACACAGATGAATTTTAAATAACTTTTTTAAATGTTTATGAACATGAAAAGCATGTTTTCTTTGACCTTCTTCCCTATTTTTCCCATCAAAACTCTTATTCTTCCTAAAATTACTAGAATACAAGGTTGTATTGAGTAAATAGCAAAAGTTTTTTTAATAACCTAGGTTATGATAATTATTGCGCTTAATCATTTTTGGTTTAGAAACCAACGATTGTATAATAGTTACAATCTTCACAAACTTTGGAGGTAATACATTCTTATCCTTCCAATGACTCACACAGTTATATTTCGTTGAGTTTTAAAGACATTTAGAAATAAGTTGAACAAAATGTGATTCATTTAATGATGAAACATTGACATGAAATGCAACTCCATTAGAAATTTTTGATTTTTCTAGAATTTAAGTCTTTAATAATTGTTTCAACCTTTTTCAAAACCTTGACAATGGATGCTTCATAACTTTGTAACTACTTTTTTGAAATGTACAAAGAAATGACCAATTCACCTATTTCCTTCCTCAAGGTGGACACCCATTCATATTTAACTAGAGGTAACTTTTTTTTTTGAACAAGTTTATCAAGAACTCTAAGAAGTCTTAAGTAATAAATCAAGGGCGTTAATTATATGGTAAAGATAATGTTCACGATCTTTTATAAGTTGAAAGAATTCATTTTCTTCTTGTACAAGAATGAGATAATTATTAGAAATGTCGATTTTCTCATTTTCAAGTATTGTGATTTTCTCAAGTAAATAATTCCTTTCAACAGGAAATGCAGAAGAGACATGATCTTCAATAACATTCAAATCTCTTTATTTTTCTAAAATTGTAACTTTCGTAAAAAGTTTCACGTTTAATTTTAGTAAAACATTCTATTTCAAAACAAGCTTATCACAAAAAGTGCATAAACCATCTTCTTCATCATCATTGTCACTAGTAATACATATATTTTAAATGTTAACGAATGATTCAACAAATCAGGCAGGGTTAAAAGTATGGTAAACATATGAGTTTACGTGAACCCATGAAGTCACTAATACAGTCACACATACTAAACTCCATTGAAGGCACAATGATCAACGTCATTATGATAAAACCTATAATGTTAAGGAACCTCTTTGATACCAGTTGAAAGTGTAGTGTGCTCGAAACCTTAACAGAGTGAAGGTACCTAACTGAAAATATCTGCATAATTGAATGATTTTTCCTTTAATATGACACATCGAAAAATCTAATAATAGATTGATCAGGTCTAATATAAAAATCACGGGAATAAAAAACTTTTGATAACATTCTCAGTATAAGAAATAATCAAAACCAAATGAACAATGATAAGATAAAGAAATACTAAATCAATATAATATTAACTCTGATACCAATCCCTACCAATACAACATATACATCTCTGAATATAAAATATGTTCATACTAAGGTTCAATTCTGAATTTAAGTATACAAGTACAAACTGACTGAAAGTGCAATAGTACAATAATAAAATGAGCTACACTCACTTGACTCTTACAATCCTAGGAGTAAGAAACGGTACATCACTAGAGATGCTCCTCCAACGAACCTGCACCTACAAGAATTATCACAACAGGAACCTGTAAAAACAATTTTTAAAAAAATGTTAACAACAAGCCTATGTGGAATAGGATTATAATTGAATCTGGGCCACATAATAACTACACATCTTCCTCTCGTGTTTTACCATTTTTAAGTTATTAGTTACCCAACCAAATAACCTATAAACGTAACCTCACGATGTATTAGAACTATTCAATTCATTTAGTTAATTACTCGATCTTATTATTTAAGCACCACAAAACCGACATGTGTCCCTTCATCTCGGCCATCTAAAAAATTTACGGTACGCCAACTTTAAACAATCACATTAACCTTGGTCGCCCGTTATGCAATGCCAGAATAACACATCACATTAAATCACAAACATCACGTTTCATGCCCCGACACCACCTGGTATTCGCATGGTCGGGGATTCATATATCACAATATAGGGGTATCCCTCCACGGTGCCCACCCATTCATTTCCATTTTATATGTTCATTTAAAATTTTCATTTTGGCACATATTTATTTACTCCGAGCAATCTACTCAAAACCCAATTACCCCACCCTCGGGTCATACCATTTAAAATCATTATTGGTTTTAGTCCATTTTATAAAGGGCTAAGGGATCAATAACATTACATAACCTTCTGTAAAGTAAATCATTTAAGTAAGGTTATATTAGATTGATTAAGGATTTCAGTCATCCCAACTGCCCTCCTCTAAAACTCCATGAGTGGTATGTCTCACCAAACTGAAATCTAAACAAGGAACTCCCTCAATACAATTACATTTAGATAGGATAATTGTTAAGACATATTTAGTTAAGGTTTATTATGAGAGAGTATTGCAAAAGATTGAAGGTCTGTGTGTATTATCAATCCAACAAATCCAATGTCACTATCCAACAACTAACAATTATCCCGTACTCCTTCTATAGTCTACATGATAAAACACATACCAATGATAACACTATCTAAAGTAAGGGCATGTATCTGTTTTTGCATAAAAGAGACGTGTAATTAACTTAAAAGTGTGCTACGTAATAAGGGCTTATTTATGTATCAGGTCTCCCAAGTCAGTAATAAAGCATTCACATTAATTCTTATAGCATGAATGAGGTTCTTATAGTAAATCCCGTTAATTTGGGTCGCGAATATCAAAAGTATTACTATCAAAGCTTAAGGTACAATACGCCACGCGCACTCACATATGGTATGCATTGCACATAAAACACACAATTAATTACAACTCTCACTATCGAGCTAAGGCAAACATACATACCCTCACAAATGGGTTAAGATAAATCTTGTACACGTACTGACCCTACGCTACCGGGTCATACTAGCATCGTTATCATAAAAAGGTATATCACATCCATAACTTTATATTCATACCATAATACATTAATACAAACCTCTGGAGTTCCCAATTCTAGGTGTTATCTTACCCTATTGTACATTAAAACCATACATCAACTATATTCGGACTAGATTAGCCCAAGTCCAATCTCTGAAGGCATCATATCTAGGTATTAACGCACATCAAATTTATATAAAACCATTAAGTATGAAAATTACCTTACTTTAGGATTTTTGGTACAATCCTAATTTCACCTAAGGATATACCCCTATTAGTTTTTAATAATGACACTGATAATCACGACCACAAACTTCAATCCTCTAAGCTTCAAAAATTCCAATTCAATAACCTATCCTACCCTCCGGTTTACAATCAAAGGCCCATACTCAAATTAGCCCTCTTTAAGTCAACAATCCTCCCAAATATCCTAATACACCAATTACCAATCTCCAACAATTAAGTTCATAAGTATCTCTCTTTATTCTACGAGTTAATGAAAACTATAGGCTTCTAGCCCTAATCCCCCAAAACCAAAATTTCCAAAAGAAAGTCTAATCCAAAATCACCCATCCAAAATTTAGGTGTCGCTCACCTTTTAGTAGAAAATTCATAACAAAATCCAAAAATAAGAAAAATATGAAACCAGTGCCCACGCCTTCGTAATTCCATTCTTCACAACCTTATCCAACTTCCAATTTCATCAATCGATCGACACTAGTGAAAAATTACCACTTAAGTTGTTTAATTTAATATTAAACTATCTAAATGGCTCCGAATAGTTTGTTGAAGAAACACTTTAGTCAAAACAATTTTCTTAACACAAGATGTGTTTAAAAAAATATGAATGAGTTATTTAAGGTATAGGTTTACCAGTTTTGAAAACCAAAACTTATAAAGAAATTAAATCAACACAACCTTAAGAAAGGGATGAGAGGAAGATGAAGCATACAAGTACAATTTTTAACGTGGTAAAACCTCACCCAATTGGGAAAACATCCATGGAGGTCTTTACACCTCAAAAGTAAAAATCCACTAAAATAGAGTAAGAGATTACAAACTATTTAACAATAAAGACACACAATCAAGTCTAATCTATGTTCAGAAATTATACCAACTCCTCTGGCATTTTTTCACTTCTCCCAAGGCTCTGATGTTGTTTATGTTCTCTCAACTTTGTAACTCCACTCCTTTTATCTTTGCAACACTCCTTCAAACTTTACGTCGACTTAATATGTTTAGAATCTCTCTACAAACACTTTTTGGTGTTGCAGTGTGAAAGTGTAAGTGGTGATGTGCTCTAAATCACATGCATGCAACCCACACACACTTATTATAGACCAAATGATAATCAAATTACAAACAGATTCTACAATGCAAAGATTTGTAAAATTACTTTGATCGAAAACTCAGACTTTGGACCTTTCAATTTATCCACAAATCCAGAGGGAATCTTGCTATATAAAAGAGCCAAGATCCTAAACACTTTCGTTATTGAAAAATATTTACAAATATTTCACAAAATGTGAAATAATTGAAAGTGTAAATCCCCAATCAAGATCTTAACTAGATCTAAGTCCTAGTACTCTAAAAACTGAAATCAGAAATGAATTTGTTGGTTTAGGGATTGAAAGAAACGTAACAGTTTTAAAACAACCAAAAAAATTGAGATTTCTCGAAAGAAGAAATCAAAACCATTAAGATAAAATGTGAAGTGTATCACAGACTCACAAATCTCAGATTTCTATGAAAGAAAATGAGATTTAGAAAACGTGACTTGGTTGGACAAGAAATTAAGAATAAGAGAGGATGGATCTTCTTAAATCTAGAACTAATTCTAATCTTAGAACTATTTTCGGGTGAGATTTAGCCGAAGTTAGGTTAGGGTTTTTATTCTCTCTCTCTCTCTCTCTCTCTCTCTCTCTCTCTCTCTCTCTCTCTCTTTTATTCTCTAAAACATGAGGTGAACCAAAAGTTAGAAATGAAAGGATGAAGTCTCCTTTAATACAAGGAAGATAAGGATCTGGAACGTCTCAGGTAAATGGACGATCAAGATTTGATTGAAGGAAATCTAATGGCTACTAAGGCACCGCATTTTTAAAAGCCATGATTGTTCAAATGTTAACACATAGATCAAGTTAGACCGCATGCAGGACATAGATTAAAATGATCCAAGGGTTCTCAAACAATCTCGGGTAAGTGAGTGTAAAGAAACACAAATCCAACCATTATAAGTCCAACACGTGTAAGTCTGAGATGAATTAAAAAATGCGTGTTTTTGGTCTTTTAGAAATACAAAATTTACCTACAATATTATCTAGCGCTTTCAGTTTCTACCCAAGCTAAATTTTAACAACTTTTACTAATTACAAAACAACCCACAACATTTGTAAAAGCCAATTTTAAATTTCTAAAAAAATGCTTAAAAAATCGTAGAAATTATTTAAAATATCCCAAAAATTATGGAAAAATTATTTTAATGGGATTTAACTCATACATACCCATATTATGAAGAATGCAACACATGAACGCAATCCTAGGTGAGGCGTTGGTATTCTACCTTTAGGAACAATTTGAGGAATTCAAATGAAGAGTCTAAAAGTTTTTTTGACAAACTAGGATATGACTTAATTTTGTCATAATTTCTAAACTAAATGAGAACCTATATAATAAAGACTCAAGTGAGTAAAAAATATGGGGTGCTTTAATCTCCCCCTTTGGAAATATGAGACAAAATCTCCTTTGAGTCATTGAGGAATCGTAGGGATACAAAAGAAATAAGAAAACCTATTCCTATACAAAAATTTTGTCTACCCAATATCCTAGGAAAGGAAAATTACATACCTCAACTATTTACAGACCAATACCCTGTCGAAATTCTGTTGTAAATGAAGGTACTGATTCCTGAAAATGAGATAACTAAGATCAATCTTTTTAAATTAGAATACAACAAGAATGTCCAAGTAGACTCAAATTTCTCCCCCATTTTGTCTCAAATGGACAGTGGACAAAGGACAAAGAAAAACAAGTATGAAATAATGAATCATTATTCTTCCATAACCATATCAATAGATTTGCGCAAAGATTCAAACCGAAGATAATCCAATGGTTTAGTAAATAAGTCATCTAATTACAATTCAGTAGGTAGATAATTAATTTCTAACTCCTTAGATTCAGAAAACTCGCGTATGAAATGATATCTGATTTTAATATGTTTGGTACGAGAGTGCTGAACTGGATTTTTAGAAATATTGATCGCACTTTGATTGCCACAATAGAGATGTAACTTATCTTCAGTTCTACCGTAATATTTCAGCATTTGTTTTAGCCAAAGTAATTGAGCATAGCAACTTCCTGAGACAATATATTCGGATTTGGAAGTAGACAAGGAAGTGCAATTTTATTTCTTACTACTCCATCCTACCAAATTATTACCAATCCAATAACACTCTCCTGAAGTACTCTTACTATCATCAGGGCACCCATCCCAATCAACATCAGTGTATCCTACTATAGTACTAGAAGTGTTTTTAGTGTACTAAAGTCCTAAGTTTAGAGTATCTTTAATGTATTTGATAATTCTTTTAACGCATAATAGATGACTCTCTTTAGGATTATTTTGATATCGGGCACACACGCAGATAGAGTACATGATATTAGGACGGGACGCTGTAAGGTAAAGTAAGATTCTTATCATACTACGGTATAAGGTAGAGTCGATGGATTTACCATTCACATCTTTAGAAAGTTTAACAGAAGTACTCATAGGAGTTCTAGCTTATTTTTCTATTTCTAGTCCAAACTTCTTTACAATCTCTAAAGCGTATTTGGATTGCGATACAAATAAGCCATCTGAATTTTGTTTAACTTGGAGCCCTAAGAAAAATTGCAACTCCCCCATAAGTGACATATGGAATTTTTGATACATTATGTCAGAAAATGTTTTGACATCGGTAGGGGAGGTAGATCCAAAAATGATATCGTCTACATATACTTGGTCTATGGTAATTTTTCTATCAAAATGTTTGACAAATAAGGTTTGGTCATTCCCTCCTCTCCTAAAACCTCTATCTAAAAGAAAGGTGGATAGACGTTTGTACCAAGCTCTAGGAGCTTGTTTTAATCCATAAATAGCTTTCTTAAGTCGGTAGATATAATTTTGATGATGAGGGTCAATGAACTATTTGGATTGTTCTACGTAGGTCTCCTTAGTCAAGACGCCATTAAGGAAAGAAATTTTAACATCCATTTGATATAGTGTGAAATGCAAATGACAAGCTATTGCAAAAAGTAAGAGAACAGACTCGAGGCGAGTGACAGGTGTAAAAGTTTCCTCGATGTCTATTCCTTTAATCTGAGATTAGCCCTGGGCAACTAATCTATCTTTATTCTGAATAATCATCCCAGATTCATCTTTTTTATTTTTAAAAATCCAACGAGTGCCGATAAACCTTTTATTTTCAGCCCGGGGTACAAGATACCATACATCATGTATGACAAATTGAATAAGTTCCTCCTGCATAACACTTATCCACAATGGGTCATTAACTGATTCATTAGCATTCTTTGGTTATGTAAGAGAAACAAAGCATGCATAATGAGCTAGGGTACGAAATTGGGATCTTTTACGAACTGGATCAGTAGGATTACCAGCTACAATATCTATATGACGACCTTTGGAAACCCAGTTAGGTACTTCAGGGGTCTCAGTTGGTAAGGGTTCAACTATTTTTGAAGAGTCATAATTTAAAATATTTTTGGACTCATCCACTATATCTGGTTCTTTGATATTACTTTCTACATTAGTGTCACTTACAACCATATTAATGGATTCCATCATGGTTTTGGTACAAAGATTATAGACACGGTAGGCTCTACTATTTGGAGAATATTATAAGAAAATAGCTTTATTCCCTCTGGATTCAAATTTAGGTAGATGTTCTTTGTCCTTACAGATATAGCAGGTGCTACCTAAGGTTCTAAAGTATTTTAGGTTAGGTTTCTTCCCATACCACAACTCGTAGGATGTTTGTTTGGTATTTTTCCTTAAGTAAACTCGATTGATTATATGACAGACTGTAGAAATGGATTCTACCCAAAAATATTTAGGTAAGTTCTTCACATGATTCATCACACTGGCCATTTCTTGAAGAGTGCGATTTTTACGCTTAGTAATTCCATTTTTTTAAGGTGTTTTAGGGGCACTAAATTCATGTTTGTAACCATTATAGTCATAGTATTCGATGACACCCGAATCTATGAATTATCCTCCTCTATCACTATGAATTCTATCTACTTGGGAATACTTTTCATTTTTTATACAAACTAAGATTTTCAAAAACTTACGAAAGATTTTTGAACTGTGTGTTAAAATAGCAACCCAGGTAAATCGAGTGAAATCATCAACCATAACTAAGATATAACTATTGCCACAAAGAGTAACAGTACGAGAAAGACCCATTAGGTCCATATGGATGAGTTCTAGAGGTTTACTGGATAAAACTTCTTTAACTTTCTTGTGGGAAGCCTTAACAATTTTTCCGTCTTGACATGGACCACATATGATGTTTGATATTGGTTTGATCTTAGGAAGACCTCTAACGATCTTTTGGAATACAATTTACTAAGACTATCATAATTAATGTGACCTAACCTATTATGCAATATCTCATTGTAATCCATTCTGGCAATGTTACAAACCTCTGTACTTAGATTGACTGTGTAATAGTTATCTGGATTACGGAGTCCTATAATAATGCAATCACCTTTTTTATTTAAAATTTTGTAATTATTCTTTGAAAAGGTGACAGTATGGTTGGAGTCACAAAACTGTGATATACTTAGTAAATTGGCTTAAGACCTTTTACCAAGAGAGAATCCTCAAGAATGGGTAATCCTTCTTAATGGAGTGTTCCTTTACCAATGATCTGGGATGATACACCATGTCCAAACAATACTTTTCCTCTAGAGAAGTTTGTTTTATTTGAAAGTTTGGAATCATTCCCGGTCATGTGTTTGGAACATCTAGAGTCTAAATACCATCCAGATGCCGTGTGTTCAGCTTTAAAAGCACTGATCACAATGTTTCATTTCAACTGGGGTAATAGATCAAATTTTCTGACCGAAATTTCTCTAGTTTTCAATTTGCGCTTATTAGCTCGTATTTGATAAAACTTATGAGCTTTAGCCTTTTCTTTAAAAGATTTTTGTGCAGATTTATGAGTATTATAGACAATTTGAGTAATTGGTTTAGAAAAGAATCTAGGATTCCTTCTTGTTGATGGTCTTTTAGTATTAGCCATTCTCTTTCTATTTAGATAGTTAGAATTCTTGTTTGGTTGTCTAAGAAGGACATAGTTATTTCGTCTTCTCCTAGTATAGTTAAAGTTAAGGTAAACAAGAGAGTTATAGTCTGGATTACATAGACGGTTGGAATAACAACCATCAAGGGAATATCCGTAGACATCCCAATAGGAGCAGTAAAGATGGCACGTAGAACTCATAACCTTAGAAAAATTATTATTCGAAGGCTTATATAGTTTTTGAGCTCTAGTCTTGTTCCTAGGTGGCACGGGATGAAATGTTGAATTAGCCTGTCGAATAGGGGGCAAACGTATTTATCCCTATGTTCAACATTACACTTATAGTTACTTGATCGACTCTCAAATTTCTAACTTCCATTGTTTGATATCAAACTCATTTTTCAAAATTTAAAAATTCGAACAAGTTTCAATAGGTCTTTTGCCACCAGAGACAAACTTGATAGGTTCAAAAGTTTTTATTTGCTTGGAATTATTGTGGCAAAAGCCTATTCCAGTTCTCTCATCAAAATTGGTCTTTCTTTCAGCAACACAGTCTTCAAAACATTTAGAGTTGTTTTCAAATTTAGAAATTTTTTTAAAGGCCGTTTATGTCTTTTCTTTTGTTTGTTCCAATTCTAACAACGTTCCTTTGTATTTCTTTTCCAGAATTTCATTAGTTTCAGTCAAATCTTTCAATATTTGTTCAAAAACCTTGATCTCATTTTTATGAGTTAGACATTGAGTAGTATACTCTTCAGCATTCTATTTGATCAAATGACTTAGGGTTTCTATCTTTTGGGTAAGATCTTTGACAATATTTTCAAGTTTAGTGCTTTTCTTGAGAGTTTTTGTGTACAATGTGTGAATGTCAGGAAGGTCTTCATTGTCGGAGTCACTAAGTGTGAAGTGTGTCGTGTCCCCTAGCGGTTCATTTTTAGGACTCACATACCCATTGACATCAATAATAGAGTGTTCCCTTTGACTCACACACACCGCGTTTGAATCATTATCAACATTCTCAAGCATTAAGGTAGATAAACCAGTAGGCATAACATCATTTAACATAACATGATCAGGTTCTTTATCATCAGTGTAGATTATCTTAGCAAAGAAGGACATACAAGGGTCATAAGTGTTAGATGAGTGAGGTTCATCATTTTTAGATTCACTTGAGTCATCCCAAGTCTTACATAGATGAGCCCTATTATGTTTTTGAATTTTGTCTAAGTTAACCCTACAGTCACTAGCCATGTGTCCTAACTTCCCACATCTATAGAATTCAACATTTTTATGGTCTCTCTCAGGTCTCTTGTCATTATTAGTCTGGTGTTTGTCCTGTCTTCTCTCAGGAGGCCTATTATTAGATTGGTTTGGATAAGTAGGTTTGCCTTGTATTTTTGCTATTTTATTTTGAAAGTTCACAATTTTCTTAAACTGTTTAGACATTAAGGTAGGTTGATTATCCAGACTATCTAAATTATAGACCTCATCAGAGTCTAAGTCAATCTGAGGTATACTAACTTCAGGTGTGGTTAACTTAGTTGAAAAAACAAGATTAAAACTAGCCTGTCTATTTTGGGATTGGGTTAATTGTTTCTTAAATTCTAATTCCATTTCCACAGTTTTTAATTTGATACTGAGGAGTTCAGGTGTGAGATTTTTATCATCCATATCCTTAATTGCACATCTTTTATTATCAAAATTCTGTGGAAGTGATCTTAGTATTTTCGAGACAATTTCCTTTCTATCATATACAATCCCATTAGCATGCAATTTGGATACAATGTCAGTCAACCTAATATAGAAGTCATCAAATGACTCAGTCTCAGTCATGACTAAAGTGTTGTACTGTAGGATTAACATTTGGGTTTTAGCAGTTCTTCATGTGTAGTCACTAGGGTGTCCCATGCTTCCTTAGAGGTAGTACACAATGAGATCCTCTTAAATTCGTGTTCATTGATAGACATGAATATGGTATTTTTACCTTTGTTATTGTTAAGGGAAGTTTGTTTCTCTTCTTTAGTAAATTCACTTCTTAACTTTCTAATCCTCACAGTACTTCCTTCAGCTACTGGTTTAGTAGGAAAATTATAACCATTTTCAATTGCATCCCAGACATCATCTCCGGATGTCCCTTAGATGAAAGCAACCATCCTTACTTTCCAGTAAGGGAAATTGGTTCCATCAAAGAGAGGGGGCCTGGACAGGTTACCTAATCTCTCAAATTTCTCGTCCATAATTTGTTTTGAGAAAACAATTTCAGAAACTTAAGATATAAAGAATTTGAAAAACCAAAGCTTTGATACGAATTGAGAAATTGCCACTTAAGTTGTTTAATTCAATATTAAACTATATAAATGGCTCCGAACAGTTTGTTGAAGAAACTCTTTTGTCAAAACAAATTTCTTAACACAATATGTGTTTAAAACAGTATGAACGAGTTATTTAAGGTTTAGGTTTACCATATTTGAAAACCAAAACTTATAAAGAAATTAAATCAACACAATCTCAAGAAAGGGATGAGAGGAAGAGGAAGCATACAAGTACAATTTTTAACGTGGTAAAACCCCACCCAAATGGGGAAATATCCACGGAGGTCTCTACACCTCAAAAGTAAAAAATCACTAAAATAGAGTAATAAATTACAAACTATTTAACAATAAAGACACGTGATCAAACCTAATCTAAGTTAAGAAATTATACCAACTCCTCTGGCATTTTCTGACTTCTCCCAAGGCTCTGATGTTGTTGATGTTCTCTCAGTTTTGTAACTCCAATCCTTTTAGCTTTGCAACACTCCTTCAAGATTTACGTCAACTCAATATGTTCAGAATCTCTCTACCAACACTTTTTAGTGTTGTAGTGTGAAAGTGTAAGTGGTGATGTGCTCTAATCACATGCAAGCAACCCCCACACACTCATTACAGACCAAATGATTATCAAATTATAAATAGATTCTAAAATGCAAAGAAGATTTCTAAAATTAGTTTGATCGAAATCTTAGACTTTGGACCTTTCAATTTATCTACAAATTAAGAGGGAATCTTGCTATATAAAAGAGCCAAGATCCTAAACACTTTCGTTATTAAAAAATATTTATAAATATTTCACAAAATGTGAAATAATTGAAAGTGTAAATCCCCAATCAAGATCTTAACTAGATCTAAGTCCTAGTACTCTCAAAAATTGAAATCATAAACGATTTTGTTGGTTTAGGGATTGAAAGAAACATAACAGTATTAAAACAACCAACAAAATTGAGATTTCTCGAACGAAGAAATCAAAACCAGTAAGATAAAATGTGAAGTGTATCACAGACTCACAAATATCAGATTTCTATGAAAGAAATGAGATTTGGAAAACGTGACTTGGTTGGACAAGAGATTAAGAACAAGAGAGGATGGATTTTCTCAAATCTAGAACTAACTCAACTTTCAGAACTATTTTCAGGTGAGATTTGGCTGGAGTTAGGTTAGGGTTTTTCTTTTCTCTCTCTATCACTTGTCTCTTTTTTTCTCTAAAAAATGAGGTGAACCAAAAGTTAGAAATAAAAGGACGAAGTGTCCTTTTATACAAGGAAGAGAAGGATCTGGAACGTCTCAGGTAAATGGACGATCAAGATTTGATCGAAGGAAATCTAATGGCTACTAAAGCACCGCATTTATAAAAGCTTTGATTGGTTTAAATGTCAACACATATATCAAGGAAGAATGCTTACATTCGATAGATTAAAATGATCCAAGGGTTCTCAAACAATCTCAGGTAAGTGAGTGTAAAGAAACACAAGTCCAACCGTTATAAGTCCAACACGTGTAAGGCTGAGATGACTCAAAAAATGCGTATTTTTGGTCTTTCAAAAACTACAAATTTTACCCACAATATTATCGTCTAGCTAAGCTAAATTTTAACAAACTTTACTAACTACAAAACAACCCACAACATTTGTAAAAACCAATTTTAAATTTGTAAAAAATTATTTAAAAAATCCTACAAAATATTTAAAATATCCCCAAAATTATGAAAAAATTATTTTAATGCGATTTAACTCATACACACCCATATTATGAAGAATGCAACATATGAATGCAATCCTAGGTGAGGTGTTGGTGTTCTACCTTTAGGAATAATTTGAGGAATTCAAATGAAGAGTCTGAAGGCTTTTTGGGCAAACTAGGATATGACTCAATTTTGTCACTATTTACAAACTAGATGAGCTCCTATATAATATAGAATCAAGTGAGTCAAAGATATTGGGTGCTTAAAATAGTCGATCAAATGATCGACACTTGTTTGAGTCATCTTCTCCAAAAATCATGTTCTCTCAACCCAAACCTCCATTAATGAGCTCCAAGGCTTTATTTAAGCCCCCAAACAACATCTAAACAATAAAATAAAATCATATAACCAAATAGGATCTCTTTTTAACATCAAAACCCTAGTTTTAAATAAAAAATTAAATAAAAACCTAATTATATCCAAGAACCCTAGATTTGTGACTTCCACCAATTAACTAACAATTTCAAGGGATTAACACATATAATCAAAGGGTTTTAACTAATTTATAATAAGAACATATTAAAATAACTTTCTAATAATTTCAAGTCATATACATGAGGAAATAAATCGAAGCTAAAGGGGATTTAACCTAATTGCTAATATGACTAGGTTAATTATGAAATTCATCAATTAAATCTTACTGATCAGATTTAAAATGTGTTTAGGGTGTAGAATCAAATGAAATAGATATAATCTAATACATGTACAATCATAATTATATTTATATAGAACTTGCCTCATGATCTGGGGAGAAAACCCAAGCTAAATCTCTCATTCCTCTTATTCTTTTCTTGTGCCTTATCTCTAGCCTCCCAAAGTTGCTCCCCAATTATGTTTTATGATAAATGAGATTTCTAATGAACCCTTACAACTCTTAATCACGAAATTAGGTCTGGGACCCAAATGGACCCATAACAAAAATATCCAAATTCTCTCTAAATGGTCTATAAATCCACCTAGGTCCTATACTAACCCAATCAGCCTAAATTACACCATTTTAAACTAGAAATGGGTATTCTACGCATCCACTAGCCTCATACAAAAATATAACAAACCAAATAACTAACAACTCAGTTATTTAATTTTTTTTACAAGTCCAAATATTAATCAATTAAATTAATTAATCATTGTGTCATAATTCCAAATTCCAATCCAACTTAAATAGCGCATAACAATATAAATGGTCACATCTCTAGTCACAACAAGCACATATAATTAATTTCCACAATTTAATTAATTAAATAATATGACTAAAAATACGGGTTATTACATTTAATTCCTTTTAAGTACAAATACAACCACCTGGTTTTATGTGATGAAAGTTTCCCAATAAGATTACAATAGATTTTAACTTCAAATTTAGGTAATTTAATCTAAATGCGGAATAAGGTAAACAATCACACAACACTATGTTGTACGCGAAAGAACTCGTAACGGAAAAACATCTCAGGCCAAAGAAAATAATAAATGTACTATGTAGAGATTTACAAATATAAACTAATGATTTAAAATTACACAATGCTCTAACTGACTATCCAATCTTTTTCACTATATAGTCTCGGTAGAACGCTAATAGTTGGAGAACGCTACATAATCGCAATCGGTTTGGTACTCATTCATTGACTTTTGATCCTATGCCATGAAATAAAATATATTCTTAAAGTAGAAGATGAGCTTGTTGATAAGACACCAATGCTTGGATTCCACTTTTACGATGTGATTTTTCCTAAATTTTTAGAAAGGGTTTAAAATACTTTGGCTTTTGCACACCTCCCAATGCATTTTAGAGATATCCACACAAGTCTCTTAAGAACAAGAATACAAGTACACTTATTGAGGAATAAATGTCAAAGTGTTTCAAGATTTAATATGAATTATGATCAAAGTTTAAAATCAAACATCTCAAAAAAATACAAAAGAGAAATTTGAAGGAGAAAAACTATGGTTTAACTCTCTACAGTATTTAAACTATAAAAATAACTCACTTTTAAATATTCCTCTTAATCAAGTGTCTTTTCCGTATAAAAAAAATCTCAAAGCCTTTTTTCCTTAGATTTTGACAAAAGACAGATTTATTATGTTATTCTCTCCATGTATATAGAGCTTTTCCAAGTGTGGAAGTAAAGCACAAGGCAAGTAGGGAGGATGACATCACAAAAAAATAAAAACACTTGAATTTGGGAAAGATCTGACTTTAAAAAGTTTTCACGATTTCCCATGTTGTAAAAGTAAGAGATGTTTTATAAATTTATATATTTATAAACAGAACTCGTGACCAACAAAGGACCTTCGTTGAAGTTTATGGTCAGTGAGGGATGTTGCAAAGGTAAGACATGCCTTGCAATAAAAACTCTGGTTAATCAAACTTCTAAATAGATTAGTCCTTCGCTAATGCGAATAGTCAACGAAAGTCTCAAACTTGGTAATGGAAATTAAAATATATGTTAGAATGAACCTTAGTCAAACCTACATGTGATATACAAATGAAAATAACCTTTGAAGTAGATTTTCTACATGAAGAGTATACTTACATAAATATACCACCAAATACCAAAAACCAAATCTGCAAACGCACTTGTAAATCAAATTTCCATTTTAAGGAAAAAAATAATTTTAATATAACAAAATGTTTAACTCTATCGAAATTCCGTTAAGCTCAACCAGTGTATCATTTCAAGTTAGATGAGATTAATGAAATGTTGGTGTTTATGGTACTTAATGCTTACATCTTGGCCTTACTTCATTTAGATTATCCTTATCCTTTAGAAACAACTAAAAGGCCTTTGGATATAATAGTTTCCTTTATTTATCTCACACATATATGCACTAAAATTAGATTTCTTTTGTGTATTTTTATGACACCTGTAACTAGGGATGATAAATGGGCAGTGTGGACAGATTTGGTCGGGTCATTAACGAGTTAGGGTCAGATATGGGTGAGTGAGTAGTGGACTGGTGGTTGTTGTGGGTTGGGATTAATCGCCTACCCATTTTCATTCTATTTTTTTTTTATTACAGATACCTAGTTTATATAAGTAAGAAGGGAAGTGGGTCATTTCTCAACTGGCTTAACCCGTAAATAACCGATGAGTTTTTAGTAACCCATATGCTATCTGCCTAAAATAAATATGATGGTTCCCATTCTTAACCGTTGGGGTAAAAATGGGTGGACGATACTCTTTGGGTCCATATTGCCAACCTTACCGGTAACCTATTCCCAATTAATAAAACCTCATGGGATTTCCTTAAGTTGTGGAAAGGAAACCATATATAGGGGGAACACCAAGGAGGTTGAGACCATGTCGGAGAACTTGATAGAGGTTTTTTGTTTATTAGGACAATGGTTAGGGAACACTATTAAATATGAGGAATTTTTATACAAAGAAATAAGCCACAAGGATTGATGACAGAGACTCATCATTTAATACTTTGGGGATTAAGGATTAGGCCTTATAGAGTGTTTAGGTTGAAGACAATTTTAGAGAATTGCAACTATTTTTAGATACCCCAAATTTTAACCCCTTCCTATAAATTACAACCTCTCATACAACTTCAAAGATTAATACCCATGTTGATATCTAAATTTGGAGAAGGTAGTTAGGGATCGATTTTAGTTTTAATTATCCAAACTTATAATCACAAGTAAATAAGTAAAGATAAAGAATACAAAAGGTGCAAGCGACACAAGAGTTTTATGTGGTTCAACTTTGGGAATAAGCCTACATCTACGGGTAAAGATGGTTAGGGCTTGTATTGCTATCTCTCGAATACAATTACAAGGTGAAATTTTGTTGTAAAAACTTGAACATCCCATAGCTAGGGGAAATGGTGTATTTGTAGTAAGTAGGAAGTCAAGAGGTGAAATGACTTTATAGATTCAAGAATTTACATATTTACATAATAATAGACAATTGGGTGTCCTTTCAGGTGCATGTGCGTGGTAACTGTTGAATATTCCAAGTGTGCCTTTCCATTTAATTGATGATTCAACTTCTTGGAGGTGGTTGGCTAGGAAGATGACCAACAAGTACTTGTGCGAACCAGGTCTGATCTAGCGTTGCAGGTCTTAGTGTAGAGTTGATAAGTGTTACCGTGTTATTGGTCTATATAGTTGAATAATTTTAACCTACAACAAAAGCCCCCAATGCTCCGTACTTTAGAATTTATCAAAATAATAGAGTATTTACTTCAAGAAGTTTCTCATTAATAAAAAAGGTTGAAGGTCGGTAGACGATCTACTAGAATTGTAAATCTTTTACTATTGTACTAGAGCGATGGTACTTTCATAAATAACTTGAAAAATGTACGCTAGTTTTTTTCTTCCTTGGGATTTGAAAAGACGTCGAAAGTTCAATAGTTTGGTTTAATTAATCATTTCAAATCTAAAAAATCGAGGGTTATTTCTGTATCTATAAAAGATAGATTTTCCCTTTATTTTCTTTACCTCAGCATTCTCGAACTCTTTCTTTTATACTGTAGTGCTTTCTCCTTGCTACTTAAGAGATTTTCGTCCTAATAGTTGCAACTGTAAGACTTTTCTCTTTTCACCTTTTTCTTTCTGAATATGGTTTACATGGTTGATGAAGGGGTTTTGGAGGTGTCTAGGGAGATATGAAAGATTCCTGATTGGTTAACATTAGAAATAGTATCCGAGCCAGTGGACGAGTGTGCCTTAGATGTGGGTCATTGGTTGCCCATAATTTTTATAGCTGAGTATGGAATCACATTTTGTCCCATCAACTTATTTTTGGAATTATTTTTAATATTTTAATGTGCTATTTGCTAAGTTAGCCGTCAGTAGTTAGAGGGTAGTAAATGGGGTCAACCGTCATAATGAATTCTACGGTACCCATATAGGAATAAAGGAATTAATTCATTGCTATAAGTGGGGAGCCACTGGAGACAGTACTTATTACTTGGAGACTCATCAGGCCAATAGGGCCTTAGTAGTTAATTTGGCCTGATTCTAATAAGGATTAATGGGATTATGTGGTAAAGAACTAGCAACATTCCCCCCTTCCAGAAGGGGTAAGGTATAATGGTCCCAGATGCCCCCAAGAAGGGAGTGATATAGGTCAGCGCCTCAAATTACTTAAGTTTCCTTTATACATATATGTTGTTTGTTGATATGCTAACCAATATAGTGAATTTGTTTACAGAGAAAAGGAAGAAATATTGTTCCCCTAATTCAGAGGTGAACTTTGAAGAGCTAAAGTTTATTTAGTCCATCTAGCAAAGAATTAGAGAGGGTAGGTCGACCTCTATTTTGTTGCAATTCAAGAGCTCCATCACTTCCTTTATAGTTCAGCCTATGGAGGAAATTCCCTTAGCCCTTATAGATTTAGAAGACTCTGCTTCATCCATTGCTATATCCGATTCTCCTTTTAAAGTAGGAGATATTATTCTGGGAAGAACTTCTTCCTCTTTTGAATACTTTGACTTAGATCCAATATTCGACCATCTCTTCATCCGCATCAAAATGGTGAAGAGAAAAATCCCCAATTTGATGCCTGGATCCATGTCTACCCCACCTGTTGAGAAGAAGACGACTACTGGTGATGGCTCTAAGAGGCTAATGGTTTTACCACTAAGGAGATTAGGAGCACTGAATTTAAATTTTAGGGATTAAAGAGAGGTCATACTGCCCAACAAGAATTAGTACAGAATACCTACGCCAACCAGGCCTTAGTTGCTTCTGCTTCTGTGGCGATGAACCCTGGTTTGGCCAGGGGTTCGATCCATTTTGGAGTGTTTCCCGCAGATAGCTTGGCAGCTACTCCCATGTCTAGTGCCAAACTACAGGAGAGGGTTAACCAAAATTTAGTTTTGGTAATTATGTACACAAACCTGACTTATTTAATATTTTCTCTCCTTAATGATTTCTGATGACTGCCTTATGCTAATTTTTTTGTAGTTTTGGCCAACTACTACCAGTTGTTGATAAGAGATAATTTGTTGATGGAATCATCCATGGATGTTAAAGTGGCCTTCAAAAGATTAAAGGGTTATTTGGATGCCACTAAGGAGTCCCATAAAAATGACCAGGAAAAATGACAGGGTCGCTTGAATAATGTTGATAAATAAAAGAAGGACGACTAGAAGGCTGCTGCTGATTTTGCCTTGGAGATTGCTAAAGAAAAGGGAAAGTTACAGGAACTAAAAGCCATGGTGAAGAAGGGAAAATAAGATTCCTTCACTGGATGTTTGGACATAGCTTTTTCCACTGCCCTCCAGATTGAAGACATAAATAAGGTTTCCTTTAAGAAGGGTTGGACATTGGCTTTAAACAAGGTTGGCACAGTTTTCGACTCTAAACTCTTCTAATAGTAAAATCCTGGCATTCCTCCAAACATTGATAAATAAATGGAGGATAAATAAGGTAGTGGAGAATCTTCAATGGTGTAAGAAGATCAAATAGTGGCAGTATCTTTAGCAGAGAAGGAGTCTCAAGATAAGAAGAAGGTGTAACTTCTTTGTCGGCTTGTAGTTTTTTCTTTACTTTTATAATGCTTGATTATTTTTTGTTATTCGAAACAATATCCTTTTATAATGTAACTATTTTTTAGTAATACTAAAACCTTTTTTGGACTTTCATATTGTTGCTTCAGAACTTGTTGGATTAACTGTTGTGCTCATAATCCTATTTTCAAATTTAAATCCAAGAGTGATGCTATAGTAGCCGCTGATAGTGATTTGTGTACGAGAAGTGTTCGGCTATTTGGCATTGGTTATGTGGATTTGGATGAAGTTGATCTAGAAGATTTGCTCGACATAGATGCCTCAAACCAAGTGAAAGAAAAGTATCTTCATATTTACAGACTCTTTGACCAGGAAGTGACAAATAATGTTGCTTATTCTGAAATGATTGAGTAAATGCAGGAGGATCATAAGGTTTCTCTCGCCAGCCTTCACGCTGAATATTAAGCTAATTATAACTTGTTAGGCATTGGGTGTGGTTTTAATAAAAAGCTTCAATATATTTCTTCAGCCTACTAGAAGAAAGAATTCCTATTGAATTATGAACTGAACAGTGCTTGAGAGGTGGTTAGCTTATTATAAAAGAAGAAGAATGCCCTTAGAAATGAACTAGAGAGTGTGAGAAAGTCTTCGAGGGTTATGAAAGATGAAGGTGCCTCATTTTTGGAACAAGCTAATGCCAGGTTGATGGAAGAACTAAAAATTTTGAAGAAAATCAAGTCTGTCCAGTCATCTAAACAAATGGTGGTTGCTTGGCCAACTATTAAGGAGGAAAGGACCAAGAAGATCTTTGCTAATCAAATAAACTTAATTAGGAGTAAAGATGTAGCCATTAAGAAATTCATTGATAAGGTTGATTGACTAACTTTCCATATCCACAAGCAACCCAGTGCAGTTTGGATGGATGGTTACGATGAAGCTTTGACTCACTTGGAGGATGAAGTAGAGCAATCCCACCAAGAAGGGTATAAATGGAGCTGGCTAAATGTGTTATCAGTTTTGAAGGTTCTTAAAAAAGATCAATTATGGTATTATCATAATGCATATTTATTGGATTACCGTAATCATCCCTTCAAAATTGATGTTGATTGAATCCCCACTGATGCCATTCATTAGAGCTTGGTTAGAAAATATTTGGGTGATTTTAGACTATATGATGAAGACACTTATGTTCATCCCCAATATCTGGTGAACAAGACGAGATCAAGTGGTCATAGTAGGCTAAGAGACTTGAGTTCAACCATTCTTCCTTCTGCTCTTGACATTCCTCCTATTGGGATGGATAAAGCTCAAGAAAATGTCTTGTCGAATGATGATTATTTTTCTCTTGCTCTTATCTTAGTGTTATACTATTTGACATCGATTTGTAATGAACCATTGGAACCCATTGAATGAAAGATCTTTGTTTTCAAACGCATGTTAATTATGTATTTGGAATTTATTTAACAACAGAGCATTCTGATTAGTTAGTCAGCTATTCCAGCCGACTAATCTGCCTAACTTGGTTTATGTTTTGGGACGAACCCGAGTTTTCCATCCTTAAGTTATACTAATGCACTTAAACTTGTCAAAATGGATCTTTATAATTTTTAACCTAATTATTTGTATTAGTTACTGTGGCCATCCCTGATCCTCGCGGCGGGAGAGAGACGAAGAAGAGGGGGTCTTCTTGTTGAGAGGATCTTGGTCCCACACATCCCTCTCGGGAGCGCTTCGACCGGTGTCAGTGATGAGGTGAAAAATGTAGAGAGATGGAGTCGCCAGTCTATTTTACTCAAAACAGACAAAAGGAAAGGAAGCCATCCCGAAGAACAGAATCCAAAGACATACAAAACCAAAATGATTCGAAAAGGGTTCGGAGGCTAAGTTACGATATGGGAAGGTGTTAGGCACCCATTCTGCCCTTGCGATCTCTCATGAGTTGTTGCTATTTTCCTTTATTTCCCCGTGATATGTATGCATGTGTATACGTAGTGGAGATAGGAATCATCGACTTGTATCATGGAAGAAATAAAGCGAGTCAAACATAGGAATATCCCTAAAAGTAATATTTAAAAATAGGATTTATGCGATTATCCTTGCGTTGATCATTATAATGGAATGAGAACGTATATAGAATAATACTCTACTAAGAACACATATATGTATATGTAAATATATAGAATTTAATAGAATTATTTTTAAAGAATATAGAAAAGTAAAAAATGGGAGAAAAGTAGTAATAGGACTCGAGTCTCGGGTTTTACCTCGAGACGCCTACGTAGCCTATAGAGGCATCAAAGTCCACATAGTTCGTATGCAAAACGAAGGGTAGGATTTATCCCATAAATCCAACCGAGGACTTCTCTTATTTATGAGTGTGTGTAAAAAGGTGTTTTAGTTGTGAGAAACATGTGAGAAAGGTGTGAGAATTCCCATTTGGAATCTATGAGCAAATCCTCTTTTTCTTATTTTTTTGGGTTTTATTTATATGAAAATAAGATATGTACAATAATACTAAATAGAAAGTATATTAGGATATGTGAGATGAGAGAATAAAAGTTCTAAGTAATAAAATAAGCTAATGCACATTTAGGAGAATTTAAAGAGAGAGTTGAAAGAGATGGACCTTCTTGGAGATCTTGAGTTTGATCTCGGATCTTGAAGAGTGGTCCTTGCAGTTGGATGATGATGAAGGGTAGTTAGTTCACCAAGTTTCATGAAAAATATGATGAAAAATGAGGGTTGGAAAGGGATTTGGATGTGGAAATCACACTGACTTCGAGAGAGGTTTTCTGAATTCGTTGAGAGTGATGGATTTCAGATCTTAGGTCCTTTTAAAATGAGGTCAGGCCCTCATTTTATAGGACCAGGGCATTTCCAATCAGCATAACCCTAGTCCTGCCAATCGGTAGGTGGGTTTGGGCACACTGCCGATAGGCATGGTTTGGAACTTGCCATTTCGCAGTCTCTTTCAGGTTCCTCCAAAAAATTGGTCGTGGAACGCAAACCATTGATCTGAATTGTGTATGGGGCAAACCGTTAGAAAGGTATTTCATTGACCTTCAAAAGTCCTTTGTACTTCTTCTGGGTTCGGGAGTTGACTTTGGGTCAAATGTGGCTCGAAAGCGCTCGTCAGTCCTTTGGACTGGGAATCGTCGGACGTAAACAGATCGTTTGTCGGCATGGTAAGTCAGAATCGCGCACGGGACAGACCGTTGGAAATGTTAGGAGATGTAATTAGACATTCAAAAGAGTTTGACTTAGTTTGGGGAGTTGATTTTGGTCAACCGGGGCCTGGAAGCATTCGGTGACCTTTCGGAGTAAAACGAATTGTTCGTCCGTACCATATGTCAGAATCGCATACGGTGCAGACCGTTGGAAAGGGTTTTAAGTGCCCTTCGAAGATTCATTCAGTCTCGATCGAGCTGAAGAGTTGACTTTGGTCAAATGGAGCATGGGAGCGTCCGATGACCTCCTAATCAAGTTTTGAGGGAAAATGGATCATTCGTTCGCACCGTAAGTCAGAATCGTGCACGGGGTGGACCAGTGGAAAGGGGTTTTAGTGACCTTTGAAGATTAATTTAGTATCAATCAAGCTGAAGAGTTTGACTTTTGGTCAAATGGAGCCCGGGAGTTCCCGATGGCCTCTAGCTCAGTACCTAGGGTATGACTTAGGTTTGTAGTGATGAAGGGAGGTTCTAGGGACCTAAGAAGAGGTTAGGTGGTGCTAGAATGGGGTGTTTACAAAACCCCTTAATGGGTGAGTTTGGAAAAACTGATAGCCATCAAATAAACACCGTATGTTGCCTTTTGAAAGAGTATGACCAATTCAGAGGGTCGAGGCTGATTCTAAGGACCTAAGGATGAGGATGATCGGTTCCATAGGTAGAAGCCAATTATAAGGGCTTGAAGATGAGAGTGACCGATTCTATCGGTCGAAGCCAATTATGAGGGCTTAAGTTGAGATGACCAATTTTGTGGGTCGAAGTGAATTCTGAGGGCTTTAATTGAGATGACCAATTCTGTGGGTCGAAGCCAATTCTGAGGGCTTAGGTTGAGATGACCAATTTTGCGGGTCGAAGTCAATTCTGAGGGTCGAAGACAATTATGAGGGCTTAGGTTGAGATGACCAATTATGCGAGTCAAAGCCGATTCTGAGGGTTTAAGTTGAGATGACCAATTTTGTGGGTCGAAGCCAATTCTGAGGGCTTAAGTTGAGATGGCCAATTTTGTGGGTCGAAGCAAATTCTGAGGGCTTAGGTTGAAAGGACCAATTCTGCGGGTCGAAGCCAATTCTGAGGGCTTAAATTGAGATGACCAATTATGCGGGTCGAAGATAATTTTGAGGGCTTAAGTTGAGATGGCCAATTCTGAAGGTCGAAGCCAATTATGAGGGCTTAGGTTGAGATGACCAATTCTACCGGTCGAAGCCAATTCTGAGGGCTTAAATTGAAATGACCAATTCTGCGAGTCGAAGCCAATTCTGAGGGCTTAGGTTGAGATGACCAATTCTGCAGGTCAAAGCCAATTCTGAGGGCTTAAATTGTGATGACCAATTCTGCGGATCGAAGCCAATTCTGATGGCTTAGGTTGAGATGACCAATTCTACAGGTCGAAGACAATTCTGAGGGCTTAAGTTGAGATGACCAATTCTGTAGGTCGAAAGCCAATTCTGAGGGATTAAATTGATTGTTCTCGGGGAACTCTATCGGGGAAATTACCTTGTGATTTTAATTTGAGCTGGGGAGTTTATTGTTGGGGAAAATTTTGTATCGTTTGGAGATTTTACAGGGTAATAGCCAATTTGATGCTGTAAATTCCACTGGGGACGTGATTAGGTGGTCCAGGGTTTGGACGTATTGCTCAGGGAAATTTGAGACCTTTGAGGAATAGGAGATGATCCTGAAGTTTGGGATGCTTTAGGGGGTCCTCCGGGGACGTTCCAGGAGGAGATTCACTTGGCTTTTGAGAGTTTCGCTGGGGAAATAGGGGTTCCACTTAAGGGAGTGTGAAATTTTCTTGGTAAAAATGTTCTAAACCCTCCCAGGGATTTTCAAGAATTTTTTGAGAATTTTTTAGGCTCTTCTGGTATTTTCTGGGAGTTTTTGTGCGAAAATTAAGGGGGGTGCCGATCGGCATGGTGTGGAGGGTGCCATTCGGCAGTGGCACAGACTTTTGGACTGCCTCGAGAAGGTAAAGGGGTAGTGTCGATCGGTAGGTTTGGGGTCAGTGCCGATCGACATGACCCTTTGCTTCCTATAAAATGGGGGCAGGTTCCCCTCATTTTTCACAACTTCTTGCCTTCTCTCTCTCTGCAATTTTCTTCTGAGAAACGTTCTAGCAATCCTTAATCTAAAAAATGGCCACTTTTGTGATCACTTCAGTACATCGGGAGTGATTGGCTGTTGACGACTGGGCGAATGCGGAATGGAGGGTCGAGACGCCTCTTGCTTTGGGGAGTGAGAACTCTTTTGATGAATTTGAGCCAGTTACGGATGAACGAACCTTGCTGCGGGAGACGTCATGTCATCTCTTTGAGGGTGGTGAACCCTGGCGGTTATGTAAGTAAAATGACTTTTGGCATTCTTTTTTGATGATTTCCTTTTTTCTTGTATTTTGATGAGGTTTTTCTTTAACAGTTTAATGTTTATTTGTCGACCATGCGTGCACGCGGGACAATGGGGCTTAAGGATGCATGGGAGCACCTTCCACCTGTGGTGCATTGGGTGGTATCATCAGCAGGCTTTAGGAAGTTGGCGTCTGTGCTGGATGATACTCCTCATTCGAAGGCGGTTTTGTGTTCTCTGGGGGAGAGCTGGTGGTACACTACCCATACCTTCCATTTTGGCTTTAGGGAGATAACTGTGACTCCCATTGACGTGCAGCAGCTGCTGGGGCTGGATTGTGATGGAGAGCAGATTGAGGTGGATCGCTCTTTGTGGGTGAGGCCTGAGGCGGTGTGGGCAGCGCTTGGCGATAAAGGGAGGATAGTATCTGGGGACTCCATCCAACTGTCCCTGCTGAGGGATGTTTTTCTGGGTAGGGTAATTGATGTGGAGGACGGGCTGCAGGTGAGGCAGATGACCTTTTATTTATTTTGCTATAGCTGGGGGGATTTTTGGTGGCTTCAAGCGGCGACGTCGTCCACTTATGGTTTTTACCATACTTGAGGATGTTTTCGAACATCCCTCTCTATGATTGGGGGAGCCTGACTTTGGCGACCCTTTACTTTTCTCTGGATGCATTCAGCTGGTGCTGTCGGCAGACTTTTGCTGGAACCCCGTATCTTCTTGAGGTATTATTTAATTTGCGCATTTTCCTTTCATGCTTTCGCATTTTACTTGTGCGTCCTTTTTTTTTATTATGGATTCTTATCTTTGGCAGACGTGGTTCTATGAGGTGATTGGGTGTAATACCCAGCTGATTTCTTTGAAGGACGAGACTGTTGGGGACTTTTTACCGATTGCATCGGTGGCGAAAGGTCAATCGACAGTCGAGGAAGTCTCTTTCTCTGCAGGCGGTGCGTCAGGTCTTGAATGGCCTGACCAGTGATAGGGTAAGAATTTTTTTCTTCTGTCCAAATCTTTGTATGCTCTGATTCTGTATTGACTTGTATTTGCTGGGGATTTTTTAGGTGACCTTTTACCCTTAGGGGACGGATGTTCAGGACACGGGGTTGACTGGGATGAATGCACAGATGAGGCATTTGTTGGCGCATGAGTTTGTCCACTCTTGGTATCTCGGGGAGAGGGTGGTTCGACAGATTGCTGAGGAGGAGGTGGTGGTGCCACCTGTGAGGCCTCCTATGTCTATAAGGTAGGAGCGGCTAATGCCGGAGGATACGATGATCGCGACGATGATTGGCGAGCCCTATCTGCTGTACACCGATACGGCTGTGCTGTATGATTATACGGACTTTGTGATGAGCTGGCTGATGGCGCCCAACATATATGATGCACTTCCTTTCCCTCCTATGGGTTCGAGTCGTCTAGTGGGGTCTTCCCACAGCGGTGGTGGTCCATCGACGTCTGCGGCGGTGGAGACTTCGGAGGTCCCCTTTATGAGATTACATTCCCCTTCGTACAACATCCGACGGGTTGATGGAGGGATGGTGCCTATGTTGCATCGTTCTCATATGATGGATCCGGAGGAGTTGGGCTTGACAGAGGAGGTTCTTTGTGAAGCACCTTATACCTTTGACTTGCTTAAGTCTATATTGTATAAGTGCTCAACTAATTTGGAAATAGTGACAAAATTGGTTGTCTAACCTAGAATCCAAAGAGCCTCAGAATTTATCTCTCTAATCCTCTTCAATAATCCAAGAAGGTATAAATTGAATCACACTACACACAATTATAAGTGCATACATGTGTATATATTGCTTAAAATTGATTGTGTGTTAAATTCCCCTTAAAATGTTATTTTAATAATTTTTGGGAATTTTTAAACATTTTTAAATTAATGTTTTCTTTAATAAAAGTGTGATTATAAAATTTGTGGGGTTAATTTGCTATTTTGAAAAATTTATTTTTCATTAGAATGTTTGATTGGGTAGAATGTAAATGCGCTAGAGACTTCAGGGTGTTGCCTGTAATTATTTTGACGTGCGTTTGTAAGCCAATCACATTGCAACACTTGTCACTTGCCTGATGCTTCAATTTGTGTTTGTTATGTGAGAGTGTTGCCTGGTGGTTTGCTGATCGTTGGATCAATCCTTATCGATGGCCTGCATGTGTTTTAAACCTATCCTTGTGCTATCCTGTGAACCAACCACATTCGACTTAACCACCGCCTTCTTATAACCCTTGGATCAAGTCAATTTTAGGAAGACTTGATCTCAGCCCTTGATTTCCTTCGAATATCCAGAACCTTCCTTCCCTCCTATAAAAGCCCTCTATTTCTCAACATTTCAAGACTTTTGGCAGTCGTCATTTCTGAGAGAAAAAAATAGAGAGAAGAGAGAAGTGAGAGAGAAGAGAGAAAAGAAAAGAGAGAAGAGAGAGAAAGGGAAAACTGTTAGCCAAACCCTAACGCTAAACACTTCATTTCTGATTCAAACCTTCGTATACTCATAACCCCAAACACAAACTTGAGTGTTTGATAGAGAGTGGTGTTACTTGGTTGTTCATATTGAAGCTGTAACCTCTTAGTCTATGATCTTATTACCAACTTAAACATTCGTGTGAAGATCTGTATTTCTTATTCATAAAAATTGTAGATCTACACTCTGCATGTTATATTTCACTAGATCTGCATGTTTCTTTCTCGATTTAAGAAAATCCTTACTGATTTAGTTTTGAAAATGTTTTATGGTTTCTATTCTTATGAAACTTAACCTTGACCTAGTTGGATTCACACTTGGAGATTTTCAATCTCAAAAATATTTTTAAAACAGAGATTGATTAAGATCTTGACCGATTTTGAAGCAAGATATCCGTGAAATCTGGGTTATATTGAAAGGTCAAAAAGGTTACAAGTTCTGTAAGAAAGAAAGAAAAGAAAATCACAGCATATAGTCTTTATATGTAATTTTCTAGGACTGTCTGTAAAACTAAGTGTGTGAGTTCATGCATGTTGATAGGAATCACATCACAAACACTTAACACACTACAGCACTGGAAGTGTTGTGAATAAGATCAAAGATTATTGAGTCGACATAAGGAAGCTAAAGCAAAGGAAGTTATCAAACTGGAAGAACATCATCAACAATCAGATCTATGAGAAGTTAGAAGGACACCAAGTGGGGTATATTCCTAAATCTAAAATAGGTTGATTTGTGTGCATGTATGTTGTATTGTTTGTAACTGCTATTTGTTGTTAGTGGATTTTTTTACTTTTGTGACTTAGAAGTCACCGTGGATGTTTCCTCTATTGGGAGAGGTTTTACCACGTTAAAAACTGTGTGTTCAGATTATCTTCATCTCCTCATCTCATTCTATAGTGTGCTGAACTTTTAAAACTGTCTTAGTTTTAAAAACTGATTACAAAGTCTTGATTACTCTCGTACATAAGTTTTTGTAAACACATCTTGTTGTTTATCATTTTTATTTTCAAAAGAAAAGGGTTTCTTCAACAAACATCTCGGAGTTGCTTATACAGTTTAATCTTGTATTAAACGGCATTAGCAACGTTTTTCAATTGGTATCAGAGCCCTATAAACTTTTATTTCAAAAAGATCTTGTGTTTCTGAAATCGTTTTCTGAAAAAACTAACTATGGACGAGAAGAATGAAAGGTTTGGTAATCTGTCCAGACCTCCACTCTTTGATGGAAACAACTTTGCTTACTGGAAAGTAAGAATGGTTGCCTTCATCCAAGGGACTTTAGGAGATGATGTCTGGGACATTATTGAAAATGGATACACTTATCCTACTAAACCAGCCACTGAAGGAAGTGATGAGAGGATAAAGAAAATCTTAAGTGAGTTTACCCAAGAAGAGAAAACTATTTCTCGAAATAACAATAAAGGCAAGAATGCCATTTTTATGTCTATTAATGAGTATGAGTTCAAGGGAATCTCATCTTGTGCCACTTCTAAGGAAGCTTGGGACACATTAATCACTGCCCATGAAGGAGACTCAAGAGTTAAAGCTGCTAAAACTCAAATGCTTACCCAGCAGTACAACTCTTTGATTATGTCTGACTCTGAGTCTTTTGATGACTTTTACATGAACTTAACTGATATAGTTACTAAGTTGCATGCTAATGGTATAACTTATGATAGGAATGAAATTGTCTCTAAAATTCTAAGATCATTACCACAAAAGTTTGACAGCAAGAGGTATGCTATTGAGGAAATGAGTGATCAAAACCTTACCCCTGAGTTACTCAGTAGCAAACTTAGGACTGTGGAAATGGAATTAGACTTTAAGAAACAATTAAATCATTCACAAAGAAAACAGCCCAACTCTAACTTGAGTTTTGCCTCTAAGATATCTAAACTTGAGACTAATTTGATCAACTCTGACTCTGATGAGGAGTGTGATATAGACAAACTAGATAATCAGATTGCCTTAATGTTTAAACAATTTAAGAAAATTGTTAAATTTAGAAATAAACGGGCGACTAAACAAGGCAAGCCTAATTATCCTACTCTGTCTAATCCCAAACCTCACGAGAGAGGTCTTGACAAACATCCTAAGGACAACAACTCCAGACCCAGCAGAGACATTAAAAAGATTGAATGTTTTAGATGTGGGAAACTAGGTCACATTGCTCACGATTGCAGAGTTAATATTAATAAAGCCAACACACACAATAGAGCCAATGTCTGTAAAACTTGGAATGATACAAGTGACTCTGATGAAGAGGAACTTGAGTCATCAAATGTACTTGACCCTTGCATGTCCTTTTATGCTAAGATCATTTACAATGATGATATGCCCGTGTGTGATGATGATGCTCCTACTCCTGCTTGTGTGAATACTGCTTTGACTGGCCTAGATGCTTTATTATCTGAAAATGTTGCTAGTTCTAGTTCCGTGTGTGTGAGTCAAAGTGATCTCGATAACGACGATGTAAATGGGTGCGTGAGTACTAAAACTGAATCGTTAGGGGTCACTACACACACTTCACTTAGCGACTCAGACACAGATGACCTCCCAGATATTCATACTTTGTATGCTAAAACCCTCAAAAAAGGCACTAGGCTGGAGAAGACTGTTAGAGACCTGACTAAGAAATTAGATGATCTAAGTCTTATTGTGAAGTTGAATGCTGAAGAATACACTAACCAGTGTCTGTCTCATCAATCCGAAATTGAAACTTTTGATCAAAAATTAAAAGAGTTGACTAAAACTAATGAAACCCTGGAAATGAAATACAAGGGAACATTATTAGAACTGGAGGAAGCAAAAACAAAGACAACAATTGTTTTCAAAAAAAATTCTAAGTTTGAAAATAATTCAAATTGTTTTACTGACTTTGTTGTTGACTCCAAGACCAATTCTGATGATAGAACCGGTATTGGATTTTGCCCTAAGAACAAACAAAAAACTACAAATCTTGAACCTATTAAGTTTGTTTCTGGGGGCAAAAGACCAATTGAAACATGTCCGGATTTTCATTTTATTAAAAAGGAATCTGATCAAAAGCAACAACAGAAAGACATTGGAGAGTCTAGTAATTCTAAGGCTGACACTACACTTGAGACTAAATACATCTGTCCTTTGATCAGAAAGGCTGAATCTACCTTTAAAACCATCCCTCCTAGGAATAGGACTTCTGAACAGAATGCTGTTAAACCCATCTTTAGAAGTTTTCCTAAGGAAATTCATCCCTCAAGCAATCAATATTGCTCGTACTGTGACATTTATGGTCATTCCTTTGAAGGTTGTTATGCTAGGCGTCTAAACACCCTTGTGTACAACACTTATGTCTACAAGAACTTTAACTATTTTAGGCAAAATCGTAACCATTATGTCCTTCCAAGACAACCTGACAAGAACTCTAACTACAGGAATAGAAAGACCAAAACTAAGAGTTCATTTAAGAGAAAGGCTCCCAGAAACTATCCTAAACCAAAAGCTCAAATTTTCCACAATAATCAGTTTGTTGCTCCAAATGTTTTTCAAAAATCTACTTCTCAAAAATTTTATCAAATGAGGGCAAACTTGCGCAAAATTAAAACTAGAGCTATTTGGGTTAGAAAAGATGATCTTTTACCCCAAATGAAGTGTAACATTGTTATCACTGCCTTAAAAGCTGAACACACTTCATCTGGTTGGTATTTAGATTCAGGATGCTCCAAACATATGACAGGAGATGAAACCAAACTCTTAAACAAAACCAGATTTGCTGGAGGCAAAGTTGTCTTTGGTGACGGAGTTTCATCCCAGATCATAGGTAAAGGAACCTTAAAAGAAGAGGGAATGCCTACTCTCGAAAATGTACTTTTAGTTAAAGGCCTTAAAGCCAACCTCCTAAGTATATCACAATTTTGTGACTCTGACCATACAGTTACCTTTTCAAAGAACAATTGTAAAATTCTAAATAATAAAGGTAAATGCATTATTACCGGATTTAGAACACCTGACAATTGTTATACTGTCAAGACTGGTTCTGAAACCTGTAACATTGTCAGAATGGATGACAATGAAATCTGGCATAATCGTATGGGTCACCTAAGTTATGATATCCTTGGTAGATTGTCTAGTCAAGAGATTGTTAGAGGAATTCCTAAAATTAAACCTATTTCCAGTGTTGTCTGTGGTCATTGCCAGGAAGGAAAAATAGTTAAGACTTCGCATAAAAAAGTTAAAGACATTCTCACCTCTGGACCTTTAGATCTCATCTATATGGACCTTATTGGTCCCTCTAGAACTGTTAGTCTTTGTGGACACAGTTATATCCTTGTCATGGTTGATGATTTCACACGATTCACTTGGGTTGCCTTCTTGAAACAAAAATCTGACACGTTTCAGAATTTTTTGAAAATTTTACTAAGAATTGAAAATGAGAAGGACACACAAGTCAATCGTATTCGTAGTGATAGAGGGGGAGAGTTCATAGACACATGAATAGTTGAATATTGTGACTACAACGGTTACAAACATGAATTCAGTGCCCCTAAGACTCCTCAGCAGAATGGTATTACTGAAAGGAAAAACCGAACTCTTCAACAGATGGCACGTGTCATGTTGCATGCCAAATCTCTACCTAAATACTTCTGGGTAGAATCCATTAGAACTGCGTGTCATATCATTAATAGGGTTTAACTTAGGAAAAACACTAAACAAACCCCTTATGAGTTGTGGTACGGTAAGAAGCCGAATCTAAAATATCTAAGGACTTTCGGTTGCCAGTGTTATGTCTGTAAAGACAGAGAACATTTGTCTAAATTCGAGACGCGTGGTGATAAAGCCATTTTCTTAGGATACTCCCCAAACAGTCGTGCTTATCGTATATACAATCTGCGTACTAAGGCCCTTATGGAATCGATAAATGTAATTGTAAGCGACACTATTGTCAAAAATAAGATATCTGAATCACCTATTATGGTTGAATCTGAAAATGATTTCAAAACTGATTCACCAGAAATAGATGACTCATTACCTATTGAGAGTCCAGAAGTACCTGGCTGGGTCTCTAAAGATCATCCCATTGACAACGTGGTCGGTAATCCTAATGAGCCAGTTCGTACTAGATCCCAGTTAAGGAATTATGCTAATTATGCATGTTTCGTCTCCCTTGTGGAACCGAAAAATGTTAATGAAGCATTGAATGACACACACTGGATTTCTGCTATGCAGGAAGAACTTTTACAATTTTTCATTCACGATGTCTGGTATCTTGTACCGCGGCCTCAAAACAAAAATGTTATTGGCACACGTTGGATCTTTAAGAACAAATCTGATGAAAATGGGGTAATCCTTAGAAAAAAAGCTAGACTAGTTGCTCAAGATTACTCACAAATAGAAGGAATAGATTTTAGCGAGATATTTGCCCCTGTCACTCGTCTTGAATCTGTTCGAATTCTTTTCTCCATAGCGTGTCACTTAAAATTTACACTTTATCAAATGGATGTTAAGTCTGCCTTCCTCAATGGAATTCTGTCCGAAGAAACGTATGTAGAACAACCCAAAGGGTTCATTGACCCTAAATACCCTAACCATGTCTTTCGTCTAAAAAAGGCTTTGTATGGCTTAAAACAAGCTCCTCGAGCTTGGTATGAACACCTTTCCAACTTCTTGTTGGATAAGGGTTTTAAGAGAGGAGGAAATGACCAAACCCTCTTTGTCAAACATTTTGACAAAAACATTATTATAGCCCAAGTCTATGTAGACGACATCATTTTTTGGTCCACTTCAACATCTGAAGTTAAATCTTTTTCTGCTATTATGCATAAGGAGTTTCACATGTCCCTTATGGGGGAGCTACAACTTTTCTTAGGATTTCAAGTGAAACAGAATTCTGATGGACTATTTGTCTCTCAAACTAAGTATGCCTTAGATCTTGTTAAGAAATTTGGTTTAGATAATGCTAAAGTTACCAAAACGCCTATGAGTACTACAGTTAAATTATGTAAAGATGAAAATGGAAAGTCAGTTGATTCCACACTTTATCGTAGTATGATTGGTAGCCTACTCTATCTAACTGCCTCACGACCAGATATAATGTATCCTGTATGTCTGTGTGCTCGTTACCAGAATAACCCTAAAGAGAGCCATTTATCGTGTGTAAAACGTATAATCAAGTACATAAAGGGCACTCTTAATCTTGGACTTAGGTACACTAATGATACCTGCAGCACCATCATAGGGTATACTGATGCTGATTGGGCCGGATGTACTGATGACAGTAAAAGTACATCAGGTGCCTGTTATTATGTCGGCAATAATTTAGTTGGTTGGAGTAGCAAAAAACAGAATTGCACATCTTTATCTACGGCTGAGTCCGAATATATAGCAGCAGGAAGTTGCTGTGCTCAATTGCTATGGATAAAACAAATATTAAGCGACTATGGGATTAAAGAAGATCAGTTACAATTGTATTGTGACAATCAAAGCGCTATCAACATATCTAAAAACCCGGTTCAACACTCGCGAACTAAGCATATTAAAATAAGACATCATTTTATACGCGAACTTGTTGAAACTAAGGAGTTAGAAATCCATTACCTACCTACTGATCTGCAACTTGCAGACATGTTCACTAAACCTTTAGACTTTAACAAATTTCTGTATTTGCGTAATTTTATAGGTATGGTATGTGCTGATTAAACTCTGAAGACCTTAATTTTTACCCTTTGTCCATTTGAGACAAAATGGGGGAGAAATTTGAGTCTTAAGGGTTCAATGTTTTGTTCACATTTCATCTAAACTGCTTGATCTTAGTGTGCATATTTGCAGGAATCTCTTCTACTGATTGTCTACCTTTTCTAGTGTACAAATTTTGTAAATAGTTGAGTTATGTAATTTTTGACTTTCTAGGAAATGGGTAGATAGTATCTTTTGTATAGGACTAGGTTTTATTTTTTTTGGTTCCCTAAGAGTTTAAGCTAACTTAAAGGAGATTTTGTCTCATATTTCCAAAGGGGGAGATTGAAGCACCTTATACCTTTGACTTGCTTAAGTCTATATTGTATAAGTGCTCAACTAATTTGGAAATAGTGAAAAAATTGGTTGCCTAACCTAGAATCCAAAGAGCCTCAGAATTTATCTCTCTAATCCTCTTCAATAATCCAAGAAGGTATAAATTGAATCACACTACACACAATTATAAGTGCAAACATGTGTATATATTGCTTAAAATTGATTGTGTGTTAAATTCCCCTTAAAATGTTGTTTTAATAATTTTTGGGAATTTTTAAACATTTTTAAATTAATGTTTTCTTTAATAAAAGTGTGATTATAAAATTTGTGGGGTTAATTTGCTATTTTGAAAAATTTATTTTTCATTAGAATGTTTGATTGGGTAGAATGTAAATGCGCTAGAGACTTCAGGGTGCTGCCTGTAATTATTTTGACGCGCGTTTGTAAGCCAATCACATTGCAACACTTGTCACTTGCCTGATGCTTCAATTTGTGTTTGTTATGTGAGAGCGTTGCCTGGTGGTTTGCTGATCGTTGGATCAATCCTTATCGATGGCCTGCATGTGTTTTAAACCTATCATTGTGCTATCCTGTGAACCAATCACATTCGACTTAACAACCGCCTTCTTATAACCCTTGGATCAAGTCAATTTTAGGAAGACTTGATCTCAGCCCTTGATTTCCTTCGAATATCCAGAACCTTCCTTCCCTCCTATAAAAGCCCTCTATTTCTCAACATTTCAAGACTTTTGGCAGTCGTCATTTCTGAGAGAGAAAAATAGAGAGAAGAGAGAAGTGAGAGAGAAGAGAGAAAAGAAAAGAGAGAAGAGAGAGAAAGGGAAAACTGTTAGCCAAACCCTAACCCTAACCCTAAACACTTCATTTCTGATTCAAACCTTCGTATACTCATAACCCCAAACACAAACTTGAGTGTTTGAGAGAGAGTGGTGTTACTTGGTTGTTCATATTGAAGCTGTAACCTCTTAGTCTATGATCTTATTACCAACTTAAACATTCGTGTGAAGATCTGTAATTCTTATTCATAGAAATTGTAGATCTACACTCTGCATGTTATATTTCACTAGATCTGTATGTTTCTTTCTCGATTTAAGAAAATCCTTACTGATTTAGTTTTGAAAATGTTTTATGGTTTCTATTCTTATGAAACTTAACCTTGACCTAGTTGGATTCACACTTGGAGATTTTCAATCTCAAAAATATTTTAAAACAGAGATTGATTAAGATCTTGACCGATTTTGAAGCAAGATATCCGTGGAATCTGGGTTATATTGAAAGGTCAAAAAGGTTACAAGTTCTGTAAGAAAGAAAGAAAAGAAAATCACAGCATATAGTCTTTATATGTAATTTTCTAGGACTGTCTGTAAAACTAAGTGTAAGAGTTCATGCATGTTGATAGGAATCACATCACAAACACTTAACACACTACATCACTGGAAGTGTTGTGAATAAGATCAAAGATTATTGAGTCGACATAAGGAAGCTAAAGCAAAGGAAGTTATCAAACTGGAAGAACATCATCAACAATCAGATCTATGAAAAGTTAGAAGGACACCAAGTGGGGTATATTCCTAAACTTAGAATAGGTTGATTTGTGTGCATGTATGTTGTATTGTTTGTAACTGCTATTTGTTGTTAGTGGATTTTTTTACTTTTGTGACTTAGAAGTCACCGTGGATGTTTCCTCTATTGGGAGAGGTTTTACCACGTTAAAAACTGTGTGTTCAAATTATCTTCATCTCCTCATCTCATCCTATAGTGTGCTGAATTTTTAAAACTGTCTTAGTTTTAAAAACTGATTACAAAGTCTTGATTGCTCTCGTACATAAGTTTTTGTAAACACATCTTGTTGTTTATCATTTTTATTTTCAAAAGAAAAGGGTTTCTTCAACAAACATCTCGGAGTTGCTTATACAGTTTAATCTTGTATTAAACGGCATTAGCAACGTTTTTCACTTTGTCCTGAGGTATATCTTTTCTGTTCTTTTCCTTTGGTTTATTTTGATCCTCTCTGCTTGATACCGATTGTTCCTTTTTTTGCAGTAAGTTCGGGTGTCCACCATTTGGCTGAGGGATATTAGGGACTGGATATCTTCGGTGACTGCCCATATTCGGGACGCGATTCCTGTTCCTTCTTGGTTAGTGTCGTCTGCCTCATTCAGGGAGGAGTCTAGTTCAGGTAGCGGTGGTACGTCATCTCGCCGTAGGGGAAAGGTAGTGCGTCGCAGGGGTGTAAACTCTTAGGAGAGAGATGGGGAAGGGTAAGTGTGAGAGAGAGAGAATATGGGTTCGGGCTGAGTCCCGTTGTTTTTCTGCTTTTATTTTCCAACAAAATGATGTAACATATAAACATATCTATTCAATGCAATGGAGTTTTTTTATTTATCTTCTATTAGTAATGAATGAATGGATGCATGCACATGCGCTTTTTCTTTGCTCCTGAGACCATAAAATATTTTATGGAAGTTTAAAAGAAAGTTTTATTCATAATGAGAAATTATATAAAGATGGAAAGGGAAATTTAAATTCTATTGAGAATAACAATTTATTTTTATTGAGTTTTTTTTTTATTTTGACAAAAGAGGAAAAAAGGGAAGTTTCCAAAAATAGGGAGTTACCGATCGGCAAGACCCTTGTCCTTCCTATCCACAGGTCATTTCAGTCTAATCAATCAAGCCTTTGATTGGTACTCTCTTCAGCCTTGGTACCTTGTGGGGCAGGATTTCCTTCAATTTTTGCAGGGCTTATGTCTTTTGTGAGGGCTTTCAATTATAAAAAGGGGTAAGGATGGAGTGTTTTCATCACACCTTCACATTCTTACTTTCTCATTCTATGATATGTCTCTCCCTAGTAGTGTTGAGTTCGCCAACTACCTCCAGACTTTGGAGGCGATGTGTTCCTATAATGTCGACTACGATGCTTTCAACATGAGTCGAGTCTCTTTATAGCGTAATCGGCCCACAGAGTGGAACATGCTGATGGTGGTGGTACAATTTTGGTACCCCGAAGACAATGTGTTTCGCTTTGGCTTGGAAGAAGTCTGTCCGACTTATGAGGAATTTTCTGCCATGCTGGGGGTAAACCCTAATGTGGTGGCTGCTATGCCTGAGTTTTCTCAGTCTCTCCGGGAGTTATTGGTTGGACTTTTCCGTGTCTCGCCCTAGGTGGGTAGATTCTTGGTTACTAGAGGAATGATTTCTCTTCCGACGGTGCTGCAGTCTGTGCATTTACTGGAGGTTGGTGATGCTAGTTTTTTCGAGGCTGGTTCGAGGTTATCGGTCCATGGAGCGTCTATAGCACTCTATTCAGGCAGCAGAAGCTTGGGGACCCCAGGATGTAGATGGTGATGATGGAGCGGTTTCCTCCGGTAGATGTGGGTAGGGCTCTTGGAGAGAGTTTATTTTGTAATAGGGAATAAGTTTGGGAATTTATTTGGCTTTTTAGGAAGGTAGGGAAAGGGATTAATCCGTTCATTTTCTTATGTAATTGTACCGTAATTTCTTATTAATGAAATAAACAAGTTTTTGATCATCTAGCTGGGCCTTTTGATGATTTTTGTATTTTTGAATTATCTATACCGATCGCTAAGGAATGCATAATCCTTTTGTTAAAGTATATGTTAGAATGAACTGTCGTTCTCGGATATAAGAAAAGAATAGTTTTTTGTGAAAAAGAAAGGGCCGTGCTCATGTAAGATGTATGAGCTGCCTGCGTACCTCTGGGGTTTTTGAAAAATTTTAATTTTTTTAAAATGGTTTTTGCTGAGGATTAGGCCCACGTAGTTCTGGGTAGAGGGAAATGAAGGATTTTTTTAGAATAGAAGGGAGATGAGAAGAGTCGTAGCGCGCTGAGATTTCAGACTAGGGGTAAAATTTCTTAAGATGGTCCAGGTTGACTGGACGAGCCATCTCTTCTCCATTAAGGTCGGTGAGCATGGCGACACCTCCTGACAAGATCTTCTTCACGATGTATGGGTCGTTTCATTTGGGCGTGAATTTCCCCCTAGGGGCCCAGATGGGATCTACTATTTCTTTGAGTACTAAATCCCCCTCTCGGACACCACGGTCCTTGACTCTCTTATTGAATGATCGTGCTATACGGTGATGGTACCCTTGTATGTGGTATAGAGCTTTTAATCTCCTTTCATCTTGGAGGGTCAGCTCGTCAAGACGGATTTGGTGCCAGTCTTCTTCGCTGACCTTGCTTTCAAGCATGATGCACAACGAAGGTATTTCCAGCTCCACGGGTAGGACTGCTTCCATGCCGTAGACTAGAGAGTAAGGGGTAATCCCAGTAGAGGTTCAGATTGAGGTTCTGGTGCAAGGGAAATCCGATTTGATGGCGAGGGGAGTGTGGGAGTCATATGGGGTGATCAGAAGTATCCTAATGCCATATCCCTTTTTGTTGGCGGCGCCATCAAAGAACATTTTCCATCGAAGGTCGTTTTAAGAAGCATAGAGGATGTTTTTTGGGAATTTGGATACCCAGACAACAGCTTCTTCCATGGGGTAGTCGGCGAGGTAGTTAGAGATGGCTCTTCCTTTCATAGCTTTTTGCGTGATGTACACGATATCATACTCGGCTAGTAGCATCAACCATCGAGCCATTTAGCTTGATAAGGAGGGTTTCTCAAGAATTTACTTGATGGGATCCATTCGGGATACAAGTTTGATGGGGAAGGCCAACATATAGTGTCGAAATTTTTAGGTGACCCCGACAAGCGCGACACGTGCCTTTTCCAAAGCAGTGTAGTTGACTTCGTACCCAACCAATTTGCGACTGGAGTAGTAGATGGCTCTTTCTTTGTGGGGATTTTCAAGGTATTGGGCTAGCAAATCCCCAGCTACATTGTCGGTTATGGTTATGTATAGGAGCAAGGGGAGACCAGGCTGTGGTGGCATGAGCACCGGAGGTTGGGTCAGATATTATTTGATTCTGTCAAAATCTTCTTAGCAGGCCTCGTTCCAAACCTTGGTTGAATCCTCTCAGAGGAGTTTGAAAATAGGTTCGCAGATGGAGGTTAGTTGGCTGATGAACCGATTGATGTACTGCAATTTCCTAAGGAATCCACGGACTTCTTTCTCCATTTGGGGAGGTGGTATCTCAAGTATAGCTTTTAGCTTGGCAGGATCTGCTTCTATCCCCTTCTTACTAACCATGAATCCCAATAGTTTTCCCTTTGTAATGCCAAAGACACATTTCTATGGATTGAGTCTCATCTGATATCGTTGCAATCGTTCGAAGAACTTTCAGAGGGCAAGAACATGACCTTCTATATTTTTGGATTTGATAATCATATCATCCACGTAGACCTCGACTTCCTTATAAATTAGATTATGCAGGATGGTTATGGCAGCCCTCTGGTAGGTAGCACCGACATTCTTGAGACCAAATGGCATAACAGTGTAGCAAAAGGTTCCCCACGGGGTGATGAATGCGGTCTTTTCTTGATAATCTGGGTGATTTTGATTTGGTTATAATAGGCAAACCCATCGACGAATAATTTGAGAGCATGATTGGTTGTGTTATCCACAATCATGTCGATATTGGGTAACGAGTAATCATCCTTTGGAGAGGCTTTGTTCAAGTCCCGGTAGTCTACACACATCCTAACCTTCCCTCCCGATTTTGGCACAGGTATATGTTGCCATATGGGATATTCGATCACACGAATGAAACCCACATTAAGCTGTTTGACCACTTCTTCTTTGACCTTGAGCGACCATTCGGTGCGAAGCTTTCTCAACTTCTGTTTAACTGGCTTGTAATCTGGGAGAGTTGGTATCTCATGTTGAGAGTTTTTGGGATCAATGACGGGCATATCGTCATAGGACCATGCGAAGATATCCACGAATTCTTTCAGTAATTCTTCGAGTTGTGCACGCTTATGCTCGTCGAGGGTAGCCCCTATCTTAATCTCGCGCAACTGGCTACTAGAACTGAAGTTAAGAACAACAGTTTCTTCTTCATTAACTTGAATGAGGTTATGTTGTTTGTTATTAACCCTATTTAGATCAGTTAAGAATTGTTCATTTGCAAAATCATCATCATCAAAAGTTTGATTATAGTCTAAACAATTAATGTAAGGCACAAGAAGATACTCAAAATCTTTGTTTATTTCATTGAGAGGAAAAACAGCATTGAGAACCTCATCAAAAGAGGTCTCGATTACATTTGAGCAAGGATGGACAACAGTAGAAGAAACAGGGTAAACATTGGGGTTAGGGGAGATTTCAAGAGGTAGAACTGGCGCAACATGCCAGTTGAGGAGAGGTGTATTAGCAGTTTTAATCATGTGGGATAGATCCAGTGATGTAGCGCCTGAATGAACCTTGTAGAGTGTCAGCCCCAGTGTCTATAAGTTAAAAGAATCCTCGGAGTCACTTTCCTTAATCTCTTTAGTAACCTTGACGAGTGGTTGCACATGGTTTTGGTAACTTTCAGCCCATGGGTAGCTATCTTGGAAAACGATCTCCATTCCAGGCTTCATCTTCTTGTCTGTATGGCCATACCATGGTTTCGGAAAGTCGTAAAAGGGGAAGTCCTCACCCTCTTTAATGAATCGTCCATTCAAGGAGTCATCTGGGATAATCTGGATGCAGTCTAATCTTCTCTTTGGTCGAGACTGGCAGATCATTCTGAGCTCTTGTTTCGATGGTTGATACCCCAAACCACAAGGAGAGAAAGCCTTCTTCAGTATAATGGGCTCAAGTATCCCTTGTTGTCTTTGTCCTAGACCCAGACCCGGCATGAAGTGCATGTTTTTGAACATCTGAATCATATTAACATTTCCACGAGGGTCGTATTCTGGACAAACCCTTTCTTTGAAATCGTCCCCCGTCGGGAGTAGAAGTGGCTCAACTCCGAATCCTGATAGGAGCATATCATTTGACTCGTGTTGTATCTCAAGGACTGGATTACTGGTGCTTGCACCCTCGGCATTATTGCCATCGTCTAAAATAGTGATGACTCGTCCGTTGGAAAAGAACTTTAATTTTTGATGGAGTGAGTAAGACACACGCTTGATACTGTGGAGCCAAGGTCATCCGAGTAGCAGGTTGAAGCAAGTTGGGATGTCAATAACTTGGAATTCAGTGACAGGGTTTATAGGGCCAACCCCTGTTACAAGTTTTATGGTTCCCATCACCTCCCGATGGGTATTATCGTAGGCACGTATAGCAATGGAGGTTGGAGCGAGGTCACTTTCTTTCAGTCCTAAGCATTTTAAGGCTCTTAATGGGTAAACATTCAAGGCGAATCCATTATCGACAAGAGAGAGTGGTACGACCTTCCCATAACTTCGACTAAGATGTTGGGTGCATGATTGTGGTTTAGGCACAATTTTGAGGGATTTCTTCTTCCGAAAAGGATAGCATTCGGGTAGAGGTCAGGGACCCGACTAGATTTACCACTTCTTCTGGTGTGGTAGAAGGAGGAACTGTGGGTCCAGTGAGCAACTTGATCAAAGAATTTATGTGTAGCTGGGAAGACATGAAAATCGCCCATAGAGTGATGTTATCTTGAGTTTTCTTCAGTTGATCGAGGATCTTGCTCTCCTCTAGGGTCATCTCTGGTATAGGAAGGTTTTTAACGCCCTTCCCCTTATTATTTGTTGGTAGCGATATTAGGATCTGGTAATGCTTTCCTGATCTGGTCATGTGATTTACTGAAGAAGGTAAGAAAATGAACCCCGTTTCATTATCAATCTCGAGTTGTTCTTCCACCTTGTTTATTTCTCCGAGGAGTTATTAAAATGATATCATTCCACATATGTCGGCTACCAGGCCAGTTTTATTAGAAGCTTGCTCTTCATTTGAATCTTCAAATTCTCCCCCCATCCAGTGGCAACAATTCTATCTTTCCATTCAAAGTCAATGCATTCTACAACTTCAATGGCTTCTTCGTACACGTCTTCCCATTCCGTGGGGATAAGTAAGGGTGAATGGACGAGGCGTCCTTGTAGCTTCAGAGTATCAAGTAACTCGGTCATACTGCAAATATTATTGGTTTTCCTGAATAATTCTACCATGATCTGGACAACATCATCTAGGCTGACTTCATCGATCGGTACTACCCAACTGTCTGACTCTCGCGACCATTTTTGTGCTTCCAAGAATAGCATACTGAACCTCTTGGAGTTGGTTTAACACTTTTGATAATTCCATACTTTCATTTTTAGAATGGGTATGGACAACGATGCATGCTCTGGTAAGGAGTGATAGTGCCTGATCAACGAGGCTAACAGGGTGTAGGAGGAAATATGGGCAAGTTTGGAGAGGTTTGGGAGAGTGTATAGGTGTGATTTGAGTTGAGGGATCAAATTTTAGGTCCATTTCTAGGAAGATAGCATTGGTATGATTTGGGAGTGGGTGGTGAGTAATGTTTGGCTTAGGATTGGCTGGTGGGGCAATGGTACCCCGGTCAATTAGACCTTGGATTATGTTTCAAAGGTGAAAGAATTGGTCGGTGGTATGGCCAACACTTTGGTGAAAGGCGCAATGGGCATCTGCCTTGAAGTTTCTTGGAAGTGGGTTTGGCAATGGATGGGGGTCCACAGGTTTGATAAGGTTTTGGATTAACGGGGCTTGATAAACATTGGAGAGGGGAGCATGGATCTCGGTGTATTCCTTTTAGACTAGGACATGGCAACTTTCTGGTGCCCACGAGGTGGTTGGTTGAGAGATATTGTTGATGGTTGAGATTGCAACACTGACAGGCTTATCATATTTTCTGGGGGTGAACTGTCCGGACATTTTCTTTGGTTCAACTTCTGTTTTAGTAAGACCCTCTTCGATTTCTACTCCCGCATCTCTGAGAGCTCGAAATTGGGGATAGTATTGTCCTCCCATGGTTGCTCGGACATAGAGTAAGCGATTCTTCTTCACTATGTTGACTTGTTCTTCCTCGGATGGCCGATTGGTCATAGTGGCTGCTTTTTCCCTCCATCGAGTTATGAAATTAATGAATGATTCCCCAGAGTTCTATTTGATCAGCTCTAAATCACGGCGGGTGACCTCAAGCTCTTCGTTGCATCTGTACTGAGACATGAATTCTCGAGCTACATCCTCCCAGCTATGGATTCTAGACTCCTCGAGAGACAAAAACCATCGGAGCGCACTATCTTTCAAAGTTTGCTGAAATAATTGGGCCATCACTTCTTCAGAAGCCCCTAGGAGAGTCATAACATGGTGATAACTGTGAAAATGAACGATAGGGGGTCCACTTCCTCCGAATTTCTCAATATTTGGCATCTTGAACTTCTCGGGTAACCTCGCTTTAGGATAAGGAGACATATGGGTATAGTCCATGTAATTCCTAGAGATTCTGACTTGGTAGAACTTCTTAGTTAGCATCTTGAGATCTTCTTTGACCTTATTCAATTCTTCCTCTTTCGAATCCCTAATCATTAGAAAGTTAGCCCCAGGCCGGGCAAGGTTTTCCATAGGGAGTTGGGCAGGCGACGGTCCATTAACAGGAGGGTCACGTGGAGCGTGCTGATACTCTTAGGGAACCCAGATAGGCTCGGGTGGACCCATAACACAAGGGAATAGGGCCTAGGGCTCTTGAGGAACAGGAACCTGGTTTCGTTACATCTCTCGGACCTCAGTATGGAGGTTGTCAATCTTGGACACGAGCTGAGCTAAAACTACCGCCAGATCTGGCTGCACAACTGGTGCTTGATCTATGTTTTCCATGGAAAGTGGATGGATTCTGGACTCGAAAGATGAAGCAGGGAAACAGACGAAACTATGGGGTGATTTGACTGAAGACCGAAGCCAATAAGGACCTGAGAATGTGTAGAATGGGATTTATTTTAGAAAAAGAATGAAAATATTTTTGATATATTTTTTTTTGAGATTGAAAGATAAAATATTTTTGGATTTTTGATAAAGAAAGGAATTTTTTTTTTTATTTTTGACGAAGGAAGGAGAAATATTTTTGGATTTTTGATAAAGAAAGAAAAAATGTTTTTGGATTATTGACAAAGGAAGGAGAAATGTTTTTGGGAGATGGGTCTCAGCATGATTATTATAATTATTATGTTCTCACCTGTATTAAATTCTCCTAAATGCAAAAATAAAATGTCGGACGGGACCCGTGCCTGGCAAAGTTGGGTTTGTAACATATGCAAAGCTATGGTTAGATTTGTAACCAGGCTCACGGGAAGAGTCCCGTTTTAAAAATGCACAAAAATTTGGGCTGCAGGCCGACCTGAAATTTTGGCAGAGTTTTGGGTCGAAATCGGCAATCGAACATGTGTGTCCTAGGCTTGACACCTATATGCGAGTATGAAGTTTGTTGGGTGAATTGGAAAGGGTTCCCCCTTTGGCGTGACTTCCACGATATACATCTTACTTTTGAGGCCAATTAGTACGTGTGGACATGCCATTTGATATACCTGAGTGAACGTGAATTGCCTCACTATATACCTCATGGGGACGGTACGTGTGAGAGCGAATTCGATATACTCGATGTACGTGAATGAGTTCCCTGCGATATGCCTCCCCTCATGACTTCAGTCAAGCTGTAAGATGTAGGGGAACCGTTCGATATACGTCGAAGGTACTTGGCCAATGGAAGGTGAGAGTCATATCGCTTAGGCTAACTGCGCCCTACCGGACCAACGCCCATCACGAAGTGACCCTCCAGTTACTGGACAAAATTTGGTCAAGAACAATTCTCTTTGGTGATGTCGTGTGAATTATGCATGATTCTCTTATTAGTATCTTATGAGGAGAGTGTCTTTCTTGATCATGCCAAACAGGAAGAAAAGTATAAGTACCAATGGTATACCAAGTATGGACGGGTGATGCGTTCAACATGCGGATATATGTGATCCGTGGGGTACGTGGTGCAAAGTGTACATGGAGAATCTTCTACAAGTGTGTGAATAGAAGCATAAGCATGAGGTACATATGAATAGTAAAGGGGGCATGGAAATAGGGGAAAATATGAGCAAATATAACGCCCATGTAAATAGAGTCTAGCCCTCAAAATGAAAAGTCCCCAGCGGAGTCGCCACTGTGGCCGTCCTCGATCCTCGCGGTGGGAGAGAGACAAAAAAGATGGGGGTCTTCTTGTCGAGAGGATCTTGGTCCTACGCATCCCTCTCGGGAGCGCTTCGGCCGGCGTCAGTGATGAGGTGAAAAATATAGAGAGATGGAGTCGCCAGTCTATTTTACTCAAAATAGACAAAAGGAAAAGGAGCCATCCCGAAGGACAACATCCAAAGATGTAATGATAGATACGAAACCAAAATGATTCAAAAAGAATCCAGAGGCTAAGTTACGAAATGGGAAGGTGATAGGCATCCATTCCGCCCTTGCGGTCTCTCATGGGTTATTGTTATTTTGTTTTATTTCCCCGTGATATGTGTGCATGTGTATATGTAGTGGAGATAGGAATCATTGACTTGTATCATGGAAGAAATAAAGCGAGTCATCCATAGGAATATCCCTAAAATTAATATTTGAAAATAGGATTTACGGGATTATCCTTGCGTTGATCATTATAATGGAATGAGAACGTATATAGAATAATACTCTATTAAGAACAAATATATGTATATGTAAATATATAGAATTTAAGAGAAATATTTTTAAAGAATATAGAAAAGTAAAAAATGGGAGAAAAGTAGTAATAGGACTCGAGTCTCGGGTTTTACCCCGAGATGCCTACGTAGCCTATAGAGGCATCAAAGTCCACGTAGTTCGTATGCAAAACAAAGGGTGGGATTTATCCCATAAATCCAAGCAGGGACTTCTCTTATTTATGTGTGTGTAAAAAGGTATTTTAGTTGTGAGAAAAATGTGAGAAAAGTGTGAGAATTCTCGTTTGGAATTTATGAGCAAACCCTCTTTTTCTTATTTTTTTGGGTTTTATTTATATGAAAATAAGAGATGTGCAATAATACTAAATAAAAATTATATTAGGATATGTGAGATGAGAGAATAAAAGACTGAGTTAAAAGAAATGGACCTTCTTGGAGATCTTGAGTTTGATCTCGGATGTTGGAGAGAGGCCCTTGCACGTGGATGATGATGAAGGGTAGTTAATTTACCAAGTTTGATGAAAAATATGATGAAAAGTGAGGGTTGGAAAGGGATTTCGATGTGGAAATCACGCTGACTTCAAGAGAGGTTTTCTGAATTCGTTAAGAGTGATGGATTTCAGATCTTGGGTCCTTTTGCAATGAGGTCAGGCCCTCCTTTTTATTGGCCCAGGGAATTTCCGATCGACATAGCCCTGGTCCTACCAATCGGCAGGTGTGTTTGGGCACACTGCTGATAGGCAGGGTTTGGAACCTGCCGTTTGGCAGTCTCTTTCAGGTTCCTTCGGAAAATTGGTCGTAGAACGCAAATCGTTGATCCAAATCGCACACAGGGTGAATCATTGGAAAGGTATTTGTGATACCTTCAAAAGTCATTTGGACTGCTCCCGAGTCTGAGAGTTGACTTTGGGTCAAATGTGGCACAGAAGCCCTCGTCAGTCCTTTGGACAGGGAATCGTCGAACGCAAACAGATTGTTCGTCCGAAAGGTAAGTCAGAATCACGCATGGGGTGGACCGTTGGAAAGTTTAGGAGATGTATTTTGTCATTCCAAAGAGTTTGACTCAGTTCAAGGAGTTGAATTCGGTCAACCGGGGCCTGGAAGTGTTCGGTGACCTTTCGGAGTAAAACAGATCGTTCGTCCATACCATAAGTCAGAATCGTGCATGGGGTGGATCATTGGAAAGGGGTTTCAATGACCTTTGAAGATTCATTCCGTCTCGATCGGGATAAAGAGTTAACTTTGGTCAAACGGAGTCTGGGAGCATCCGGTGACCTCTTGATCAAGTTTTAGGGGAAAGTAGATCGTTCATCCGCACCGTAAGTCAGAATCGTGCACGGGGCAGACCGTTGGAAAGGGCTGTAGTGCCCTTTGAAGATTCATCCAGTCTCAGTCAAGCTAAAGAGTTTGAATTTTGGTCAAATGGAGCCCGGGAGTTCCCGATGGCCTCTAGGTCAGTACCTGGGGTATGACTTAGGTTTGTAGTGATGAAGGGAGGTTCTAGGGACCTAAGGAGAGGTTGGGGGTGCTAGAATGGGGTGTCTACAGTTACCATTGGCGAACAAATATTTTATGATCTTTCCTTAATTTAATTCGGTCGGGTAAAACTCCTTGTTCTTGACTTTAGGTCATACATGAAGTTTTATGAACTTCTTGTTCGTGACTTGTCAAAGGCGAAGCCATACATGAAGTTTTTGCTTTTTTTGCTTTGTGCTCATACTTTTTTGTTTTTTTGAGATGATTGTCATCTCCTATCCCCGAAAAAAACATGAAAAAGGAAGTTTAAATGATAGCAAATCACACATAATTTTATTGAAGTGAGCTTAAGTGTTACATAAAATTTCTCCCCATAACTATTGGTAATATTTTTTAAGATGCTCAACATTTCAAGAGTTCTTAAATTCTCTTTCTTCAAGTGTTTCCAAATGGTAACTTCCTAGTCGGACAACCATCGAGATACGGTAAGGGCCATTCCAACGGCCTCCAATTTATTGCCCTTTGGACTACTTTCTTGAGAACATAATCTCCCTTTTTAGGTTGCTCGGCTGGACTCTTATGTTATAAAATCGAGCAATGCATTATTGATAGGTATCTATTCAAAGCGCAACATCCTCTCTTACTTCTTAAACTAAGTCCAAGTCTGACCTCCTTATGAGATCACTATTTGGTGATTCAAAGTTGAGCACTCAATGGTTGGGCATACCTAGATCTGTTGGAACCATTGCTTCTGTCCCAAAGGCTAGCATGTAGGGAGTTTCTCCAGTAGCTATTCTCTGAGTGGTTTTTTAGGTCCAGAGGACACCTATGTAGCTCATTAATTCAATTTCCCTTTGCATCGTCCAGTCTTTTTTTAAGTCCATCGAGTAATGTTTTGTTATTTACTTCTATTTGACCATATCATTGAGGATGTTGAAAACGATAGTAGCCCACAATTTTAACTTTTCTTTTAAAATTAAATATTAATTTCCTTCAAGTGAGGAATAGGATAGTTCAACATAAAAGCTTAAAACATAAACAACCTTTAAATTTTATTTTCTTCAAAATCAAAATTAAACTCAACTTAAAGTGAATTAAAATTACACATACAATAATTTTCACTAAAAATAATTAACTCAATTTAAGTCCTAAAATTTTCCTACACAAATTAATTCATTTTTACAAATTATGCCAAACCAAATTTTACCAAATTAAATTATCTTGACTTGAATTAAATTAATCTAAAATTTCACCCAAACTAATTTTAGCACCAAGTTAAACTTGAGTGTGATAAAGCCCAATATTATCTTTAATTACGTAATCATTCATTCTAAGGTGATTTTGCAAGATAAAGAGAAATAAATCACATTACGCCACGATGTACGAGGAAAACCCAAAACGGGAAAAACCTCGGACGACCCTTAGCCTTAAGTCCACTAAGTACGGAATTTTACAAATACAAGATAGATGACTTACACAATTCAATTCAACTCGACTCGACTCGACTCCTTCAAGATCCTGATGCATTTTCTTATATCAACCTCTGCTTAGTCGACGATCCCGGACTCCACCGGAACCTTGGAATCTACCAATGAGGCTTTTTGGTCTCCGTCAACCCACACTCAAAGATTTTATCCTGGTGGTGACACCGCAATAAAAAACTTGTCTTCTTCTTTGTGGGATGTAGAAGAAAACCCAAACAACTCTTTGATAGGTAGAGTAGAACTTGGTGCCAAATAACTCCAAGCAATATATATATATATATATATATATATATATATATGAAGAACTTGGAATCTTAAACTAAAACAAATGGGTGTATACTTTTGTGTTTTGGAAGAATTTAGGCCATCTAAATTAAACACACAAAAGGGACTTTTCAAAACATTAATTTTCTCTCTCAAAAGCTCTCAAAATTAGGTGAAAAGTCTTAGAAAAAATGTTGACACGAAGTATTTAAATCCTATAAAAAAGTAGTGGAAAAATGGGAATAACTGCCAAAAACTGTTCCCGCTTGAAATCTCGTTCGAACGACTTTTTCGTTCGAACGACCAAGTCAGTGAGAAAATGAAAATCTCATTAGAAATTCTCGTTCGAATGAGATCCTATATTCGTTTTAACTACTTTACAGAAAATATAAAACTTCATTTTAAGCCCCAAACTTTTTATGTAAAGTTCTAAAATAATATTTTCTGAGTAAAATAAAGTCGTTAAAACTATTAAGAAAAATACACCCAATTAAAATATTCCAAGTCTCTAGAAATATATAGCGTTCATACCTTATTGGAGATTTGAAATATGTGATGTTAATGACGGGTAAACGAGGCACAAAAAACCGACAATTGATGTCCACTTGAAATGATGGCCGCTACGTCTTCAACTTTAAGTGTCATAGGCTTGAGGGATACACATGAGCACTATCCTATGACTCAAATGTTTTTGTCCAAAATTGAGCAAAAATTACAAAGGACTCAATTGGAAATCCGGGTCCTTACAAATCTCACCCTTTGGCTATTCTGGGACAAAAACCAAACAAAAATTCTTAAGGGCTGTCAAGCTCAACCAGACTCAAAATCAACCCACCCCAAATAAAAAATACAATACTTGAATCAAAACCCAAGGATAAATAACTTTGCTGATATAAAGTTGCCGCTAGAAAAATTCCTGCACTCTTAAGCAAAGCATTAAATGCATAGGGAATATCAAGATATTAAATGCAAAGAAAATAAATACTCCCCCTAAATTAGTTATCCCATTTGAATCTAACAACGAACTACTTAGAAAGACATCTCCCCCTAAGTTAAATCTCCTAAACTAAAGGTTTTGATACCACTTATCCCCCTTTTTGTTCAGGAATAAACAAATGTGATAGAATTAATTAAATACTCATGTCTCCCCTAATTTAACTAAGTACCATTTCTCCCCCTAAAAACTACAGAAGGGATACAAATATGGGAAAGCAAGTAAACATGATGGTACATAAGGTGATAAGAACATTAAAGCATATGGGCAACGATAAAATATAACTAATCCAAAATAAGGGTAATTAGATACCAACTAAAATGTATTTAACATAAGCATGGGATATCAACCAAAATTCGCAGCAAGGTAGATACCAATTATGAATCACAAGCATAAATGGATTATCTAACATGGCAAAGACCCAAAACAAACAACATATCAGATATACGAATACACAATAGATACAATATAAGCATAAGTACACATATATAGATATAAACACACAAATGATACAAAATAAAATAAATTGAGTTTTCCACACTCTTATAGCATAAATGTGTCATATGAAAATGTAAGTGAAGGGGTGTGAACAAGATACCAATGAGTTAAAACCCAATCACTTAAATATGTTCATGGAGTTCTTATTTGATTGCAAAACTTTATCAACTAGGATTTAGCCTTATGTCAGAAGATAAAGTGAACTATATGAACAAACATACACAATGCATACAAGACTAGCATATTGATGATTCTACAAACCAATAGAGTCATGACAATGAAAGCGCAACTAGGATAAAAGGACATTGTGAAAAAACCGTTGATATACCATCAAAACTCCCTCAAAATATGCAGATAATTCTTTTGAATGAATATATCAAACTATACAAAATAGGCCTTGGCAAATATTTTTCTTTTAATGCCATATTTTTTCTTTTAGGCCTTTGGACCACGTATTTCTTTTAGGCCCATTCCAAATGGTGGCTTACTCGCAAAGGATAATTTTTCCTTTCGGAGCCCTTCCCCGTGCACATTCATATATCATTTTTTTTATCACACCAATCTCACGTGCAACAGAATTAACATGCATAAATTCTCCTAGGTCACAAGATATGTAGATGACTATATTGGTAGGAGAACACCTCACAAAGCTCAAATATACATGCGAAGTTAAAATTTCAAAAGAGCTCGTGCATGCGTGTGAAAAGGCATTAAAAGCGAAACCATTAAGCAAGTCAAACTTAAGCTACTCCATGTAACCATGACAAAGAACATTTTAAGGATTGAAAATTTTAACCAAAAGTTCTAGCCACATGGAAGCGAAAAGAGGGATTCAACGCGTGCAAAACTAAAATACACACAAAAAAAAATCTTTTTTAGTTTTTGAAAGTTTTTAACCAAACATATAAAAATATGTACTCAAAAGACAAACAAAAATCATTTGTATTTTTCATTAAGCTCATATAACTCATAAAAGTAAAATACCAATGATAAACAAAATCTTTTTATATTTTTCATTTAATGCAAACTAAAATGAACATAATATAATACAAAAGATAAACGAGTCATAAATCTAGCAACTCATGTATAATGAGACATAGGCTAGAAAATGACAAACAAGCATACAACTAGTAAGACCATATAGCATGAAGAACATAAGCTAGAGTATTCAAACATGCAAGCAATCACCCATAAGATATAACATGTGAATGGTCATGTGCAAGCATGAGAGAATCAACAAGTCTAACGTCTGGCGCCTCTAAAAGATATTTCCTAATCCAAATAGATTTATATCTGAAATGATGGGATTTGGAAACCAATGAAAAACTAGACATAGATTTCCTAAGACCTCTTCTAAGATCAAAACAAAATGACCTAAGGTGACCTTTCCTACCACAATGTGAGCATGTGTAAACATGAGGAATGTAACCTAAGGTGTGACCTTTTCTAATGTCCTTGGATTAATTTGACCCTCTAAAACAAAATATGGTCTTGGCTTTAGAAACGAAAACATTAGAACAGGACGAGCTATAACCACTACAACAACTACTCGAGTCTTGTAAATCATTTTTCAATTTTAAAATTTTGGACTCAAGTAATAAATTAGACTCTTCAATTTTTCGGGACCCCTTCTTTAAATTTTCTATTTCCCTTAGAAGATTATTTCGCTCCCTCTCAATGTGAGTAAAATTGTCCCTAAGAGTCCTTTTTCATGCCGCAAAATCATTTATCAAAATATTTTCTTCATCGGTACAAACTTTAAAAATTTTAAGGTCCTCTAAATCTTTTTCTAAAATGAGGACTCGAGTGTCACTCTTTTTCTTGAACATTTCTAAAATATTAAAATTGCAATTCAAGTCCACGAGCTTTTCACAGAAGATATCTCTTTGAGTTTGAGAAATTTGCAACAATTCAATTTTAGATTTAAAACACAAATTTTCATTTTCAAGAAATTTAATTGGTTTTGCAAATCTCAAATTTAATTCCGTTTATTTCTCATTTCGACTCAAAAGCTCATTAAATTTCTCTCGAATATCAAAATCTTCGTTATCACTAAAAACAAACACTTTATCACAATTACATCCCACCGAGAGATACAAACTCAATTGAAAGAGAGATATATGAACCACCTTTAAAACAGGGCACATAAAATTTTAAAAGCCGAAAAAGGATCTTTAACGCGATAATTTAGCGCTCCGGCTCTGATACCATTTTGAAAATGATAGTAGCCCACAATTTTAAATTTGCTTTTAAAATTAAATATTAATTTCCTTTAAGTACGGAATAGGATGGTTCAACATAAAAGCTTAAAACATAAACAAGATCAAATTTTAATTTCTTAAAAATCAAAATTAAACTCAACTTAAAGTGAAATGAAATTACACACACAATAATTTTCACTAAAAATAATTAACTCAATTCAAGAACTAAAATTTGCCTACACAAATTAATTCATACACAAATTAATTCATTTTTGCAAATTAGGCCAAACCAAATTTAACCAAATTATATTATCTTCACTTGAATTAAATTAATAAAAAATTTCACCCAAACTAATTTTAGCACCAAATTAAACTTTAGTTTTATAAAACCCAACATTATCTTAAATTACCTAATCATTCATTCTAAGGTGATTTTTCAAGATAAAGAGAAATAAATCACACTACGCCGCGATGTACGAGGAAAACCCAAAATGGGAAAAATCTCGGACGACCCCTAGCCTTAAGTCCACTAAGTACGAAATTTTACAAATAAAAGACAGATGACTTACACAGCTCGACTAGACTTTTTCAAGCCCGTGACGCATCTTCTTGTATCAAATTCTTCTTAGTCGATAATTTCGAACTCCACTGGAACCTTGGAATCCACCAATGAAGATTTTTGGTCTCCGTCAACCCGCACTCAAAGCTTTTCTCGAAGTGGGAACGCCGCAGCGACAAACTCACCTTCTTCTTTGTGGGATGTAGAAGCAAACCCAAATAACTCTTTGATAGGTAGAGTAGAACCTGGTGCCAAACAACTCAAAGAAATAAATATATATAGATGAAAATCTTGTAAAAAGGTAGTGGGGACAAAGTAGTGGAAAATGGGAAAAACTGCCAAAAATTATTCCTGCCGGAAATCTCGTTCGAACGACTTTTTTGTTTGAACGACATTTTGTTTGAACGACCCTTCTAACGATGAGTTAGTAAGAAAATTAAAATCTCGTTAGAAGTTCTCGTTCAAACGAACTAGGAATCTCGTTTGAACGAGATCCAATATTCGTTCGAATGACTTTACGAAAAATATAAAACTTCATTTTAAGCCCCTAAACTTTTATGTAAATTTCTAAAATAATATTTTCTGAGTTAACTAAAGTTGTTAAAACTATTAAGAAAAATACACCCAATTAAAGTATTCCAAGTCTCTACAAATATATATAGCATTCATACCTGATTGGAGACTTGAAATATGTGATGTTGATGACGCGTAAATGAGGCACAAGAAATCGACAATTGATGTCCACTTGAAATGATGGCCGCTATGTCATCAACTTTACGTGTCATGTGCTTGAGGGATACACATGAACACTATCCTATGACTCAAATGTTTTTGTTCAGAATTGAGCCAAAATTACAAAGGACTCAATTGAAAATTTGTGTCCTTACAGATGTCCTGGGGTAGAATGAAGTTTCTGAATTTTTGCTTGAACACAATAATAATCAAAGTCCTGATTATCAAATTGAATACCATAGTTAGTAATAAAGGAATATGGGATCCCATATTGGCATATGATGTGCTTCCATATAAGTTGGAAGACTATTATATAGGGCATTTCCACCAAAGGGTTCAGTCTCCATCTATTTGGTGAGTAGTCCACTGCGACCACCAATTATTTGAATCTTCCTTTGATTTTCAATAGTGGGCCGACCAAATTGATTCCCCAAATGATAAAATGTAATACCCCGTAATTTTAAATGACTTTTAAAATGGTTATATTTTAAATTAATGGATTAATTGGATTTTATTATTAATTAATTCATTTGGGCTTTATCCGGATTGTGGATATTAAAATGTATGATTCTGAATATTACTTAAAGATATTTAGGTAATATATGAATGTGATGTCATTGTTATGACGGTGTGATATAATTTCGGTAATTTGGATTTTTAATCAGACGCGGTATGGGACGTGTCGGGACTAATTTATTAAATTAAAAAGGAAATTTATTTTCTATCGACCTTATATTCATTTCGACTGCGTCGTTGCGTCCGGAAGGTTCGAAATAGTCAGAAAATTCTATTTGGATGTTAATTTTGAGTCTCGGGTCATTTGAAAATGAATAGACAACCCAAAAGGGCATTTTGGTCATTTTTCCAGGGGGATGAATACTGATTTCGGATTTTGTCCTATTATAAGTATTGGTAGATTAAGTGAACATGGGTTATACATATCCTCTTCACAAATTAGAGAAGTCATCTTCCTAGAGAGAGTGAAAGGGTGCTTGGGAAGAGAGGAGTTCACTTGGGAAGGAGAAGAACTAAGAACTAAGTGTCACCACCACCAACCACCAACCACCACCGGAGGATCACCGGAAAAGGAAGAACCATCTGAGATATACTACACCAAAGGATCAGACCTTCTGTAAAGGCAAGTGTTTGATATTTGCAACTTAAGTTCGTATATTGTTCATGTTAGAATAATTATGAAAAAAGATGATTTTTCTTGTTTGGAAGACATAATGGAGTTGTTATATGGATTTCTAGAAACTGAAATAATATAAGAAGTAAACTCATATTGTAGGATGATAATAATCCACGAAATCATCATGAATATATTGAAGAAAAATCTGAAAAACCATTGAAGTGTTCTTGAAGTTAATATGATGATGATTTTTTGGAAATAAGGAGAGAAACATGCTTTTAATCCAATCTCTTGATGATTCTAGGATGTTTAAAGTATTATAAATCATACATATATGTTGGTATATCATGTAGTAATAATTATATGTCATTTGGGATGTTAATATGAAGGTTTGAATGAGTAAAAATGGTGAAACCCGTAGTTGCAGAAAATGCAGAAAATTAGGCTTGGACCTGAGGGATCGATCGATCGACCCCTGCCTTCGATCGATCGACCTCCCCAGAATATGTGAAGTTGTTTCTTTTTTTAAATGTTGGTTCTTATCCCAAATCTTTGGTAGATCTTTGGTGATTATTATTTGGATATTATGGGACTTAGAAAATATCAGTAAACCCTTGATAAGATTTGAATTAATTTGATTTGGATTCAAGTGATTAAAATGATGAAAATTATGTTGAATGGAATTTTGATTGCTAGATTCATTTGTTAAAGTCCAAATGGGGATGTATGAGGATTAAAGATAGGATCAGTAGGGGTGATTTAATATAATACCTGGGTAACCTTAAGTTTATAAGAGGGTTTAATCCTAAGTAAAAGAAGATGTGTTTATAAGAGATTTGAACCTATCGATTTTAACCTTAATTAAAAGGAGAGCTATATGAGAAGTGATGTTATGGACCAGTAGGATATTAGTGACTTCTTACTGAATATATGTTGAGGAAAAACCTATTTGAATATTATGTATTGAGTGAGGGTAGCCTGAGTTTAAGCTCATTATTGATTTCGCAAGGACGGAGTGTAATACAAGAGCGTAGTGGTATGGCTCCTGAATAGAGATGGGAGTTTAGAACACATTTGGTTGAAAGAGGGTATGAGGTTATCCCGATCGCGTATTTGAAGTTGACTTACATCCTCGATCGACAAAGTTAAGTAGTAGTGTATTGGAGGGGTTCCTTGTTTGGATTTCGCTTTGCGAGACGCTCCGCACATGAACCTTAACGACGTCGGGAGTGGAGATATGTTATAGGATGCGAGGATAATTAAATTATGAAGTAAAGATATGACATTTTAATACGTGGGATTTAAAGAGCTACAATGCTACGTATAATCTAAGGTTAATGTGAGTACCTTGTTGTTAGTATATTTTAGATATGATAATGCCTATTTGATTGATTTATGATTATGTGTATGACATACCTAGCTTACTTGCTATCGGTGGGAGGTTTGCGCATGAGGGCAGTCATATCCTGATGAATCTATGGGATCTTTGATTTGTCGCTCGAGAACATAGGTCTATGAAAGACTTATCAGGGAGTTGATAAGTCCGCTGACTATGGGTACGTAGGTATGTGCGTGACCCATGGGTATGAGAATTATGTTCGCCTCCATTGATTGTGTTGTTGTTTATGGTTCGAGGTATCCTTACCGAACCTTTAGTCCTCTATTCGGCGACCAGCGATGATGTGACATGATAGCAGAGTAATGCATTGCACCGCAGCTGTGACTCGGGGTGTTGTATTATATATGAATATATATATAATGAATTGAATGAATGAATGGATGTTTATTATAGTTAAATCTATCTACGATGATAATTGTAGATAACTGTAAATTGAGAAATAATGAAATTAAGATAATGAATGTTTATTCTTATGGAATTGAAAAGCTGAATTCATGTTAATGAGAAACGATTCATATAAATGAGAAATGTAAATGAATAATAATGTGACGTATGGTATGGGACATACGGGGATTAGGATATGGGAATGTGATTATAGGGAGACTAGAAAAGAGGAACCATTAACTAGGAGGTTAATAGGAAACATTAAGTGTGCACTCTAGTTGAGAGGTGAGAATAGCAAGTGAGAGTGGGATCTAACATGTACATAATAAATGCTTTATTGCACTTGTTAAATACTTGTTGTTTTAAAAATAATTTACACATTCGGGCTCTGACCCGTTTCCTTGCATATTTTCTTTTCTATTCTATCTTCTATATCAGGTGTCCAGTAGCAGGGACGCCAACCTTAGTGAATTATGACGAGCTATGGAGCTATGGATTATTGCTTAGACGCCTATCTTCATTTGATTCACAGTATTCTCTTAGTTGGGGCATGTCGCCCAAAGGATTCAGCTATCTCTTTTCTATCGAGGTCAAATACTCTTGTAGTTGTGTTATTTCAATACACTTAATATTGTTTGGATTACGGTAATGGATTAATATTATTTGGGAATGTTTATTCCAGTTGCATTTAAATTCTTTTATTTTATCTATTTGGTTATTAGTGTTGTAGAATAAAATGTGTTGTGTTATTCTTAAACTGAAAATGGATTTTGTGGAATTAAAATTTGGAAAGTTTTTAACACCATCTTAATTGAGTATTGGGTGAGTTGTAAATGTGTGTGGACGAAGGTAAACCCTATTTACCGTATGGCATGCAGTAGACACTGCCTCTACCCAAAATCTCCTAGTAACTTTACGAGCTAGAAGCATAGGTCTAGCCATTTCCTAAATCATCATGTTCTTTCTCTTAACAATTCCATTTTGCTGATGAGTCTTCACAGCAGAAAACTCATGTTTAATTTCTAGGCTATCACAGTAAAGATCTACTTTTTGCTTCGTAAATTCAGTGTCGTCACTACATGTCCTGTTAATAGTGATTCCGTGTTGGTTTTGAAGGACACGACACTTGGTCATTGAAAACTCTACAGCATAGGATTTCTCTCTCAGAAAACCTACAATCGAATATCTGGATAAATCATCCACCATCATGAGGATATACCTCTTTCAACCCATACTCTCAGTAGGAGTAGGACCCACAAGATCCATGTGAATCAACTCAAGTACACGGGAGGTAAGAATGGAATGCAATTTCTTATGGGGACTACGAATTTGCTTTCCCAACTGACAGGGTCCACAAACCATGGAAGTTGGCTTTCCAAGTGTTAGCAAGCCACGTACTAGGTCCTTTTTAGCTAATCGTGTCAAATCTCTAAAGTTCACATAACCTAGACGTTGGTGCCACAGATCCATAGGAGTGATCGTGGCACTATTGCAGACAAGTAAGGAATTGGGCACAGTCCATAGCAATTATCCTCTGTCCTCATCCCTTGCACTAAAAGTTTATCGGCTTGATTATAGACATTACACACATCTTGGTCAAACTTTACGTCAAAGTCAGCGTCGCACAGTTGCCTAATGCTAAGAAGGTTTGCTTTCAAACCTTTGACGTACAAACATTCTCTAGCTTAGGAAATCCTAGTAAATCTATTGTACCTCGTCCTATAATGCTAGACTTTCTCTCGTATCCAAAGGTGACTCTACCTTCCATATGATCCCCTAGGTAGGTAAATTGGGAGGGAAATTGGGAGGGAAACTTTAAATGCATGAAATTGGGAGGGAAACTTTAAATGCCACAGTGCACTCATAAAATTACCAGGAGACTATACCTCTATGTCATCATAACCTGTATTTTGAGACTCGAGCTCTGAGAGAGGCACAGAGGAATCCTCGTCGGAGCCAATATCACCAGTCTTCGTGAAACTCTGGTCGGCCTCACCAGTGGCCTCAGCAGGCTCGTCGACTGGATCCTGCAGAATGAAAAGTAAAAAGGGATAAGTTATAAAGAAGAAAAATAGTCAGAGGAGCTTATTAACATTCTAATTGAAACAAAGATCATTCAAAGCTTACCCCAAAGTTTAGTGGAGTCAATATGTTGCCACCAAAGCTGGGGGCACCACATGGCCTGGAGCACCAACCTAACAAAGAATAGGCAAATGTTAGCATCTTCTTTTTCTAGAAATAGAAGAATAGATATTTGCTTATTTAAACAGACAGAAAGAACTCAAGTATGACAGTTTAATACTTAGGGAGTGTGCAGTATAGCACTCACAGCAGGTCCCGTAAAACTAGGGACGATCGCCTTGCTAACATGAAAATAAGGAAACAGGAATGTGAAGGTAAGCCTAATTACGTAGTAAAATTAAGAGAAAAAGGGGGAACAAATATGGAATAGGGTATGCCAGTATAATACCTAACTCATAGTAGTTCCCCTTGGTCGTTTCGCAGCCAAAGGGACAATCGTTGGGCTAACCTGAAAACAGGGATACAAGTAAAGGCTAGCAAGTATTTACATGGAAAATATAAGCTCAAAGGATCAACTGGATTAAGTATTTACCTGCGAGCGACCCACTAGGACACATGCCAGAGACTCCTCAATAGCCGAAGCAAGAGTGGAACCAGTCGGAGGGGTGACAAAAGTCTCCTCAAGCATGGAAGCTGGTAGACTACTCACCTGAGAGTTTAAATATAGGTCCTGCGAGTAAAGGGACCACATTTATAGATATGTTAACAAAATATATCATACACAGATATGTAATTAAGATAGCAAGTAGAGTTTGTAAAGATTGAGCATACCGTTGAACTTATCCCATGGAGCTAGGGACAAGCCCCTCTGACAAGGGGACTTCGGCGCGACTGGTTGAAGTAGCTGCTACCTCTGGAGCTTCCTCTGAGACCTTAAGTACTGGCATTGCAGGAGCTTCCTCGATGGTAGCAGGGACTACTAAAGGGGGAACCAAAGATGCAGATGGAGAAGCGTTAGTACCAACCAGCTGGTATAAAAAAATAGAAATAGAGTATGAAAATGGAATCCCAATGCAGGCGTACCTGAAGCCCCATTAAAGAAGAAGGAGGAAAGGTGATCGTAAGGATAGTAGTAGCGGATACAAAGACCTAGTCATGACAACATGGTTAGAAAACCAAGCACAAATAAATGAAGCCTAACGAGAATAAGCGATACCTGAGGGGTAGAGCTAACCTGTATGGAATGTTCGCTAGACGCAATAGTGAAAATGGTCCCAGAAGGAATAGGCAGGATGTGAAGCCTACTGTCCGTGGGCACAAAACTCGGGAGATAGGAATCCTCCTCGAAGGCAATATATCGGGAGAAGTGCCTCTTGAGGATGGTGTTGCTCCCTCAGTAGAAGAAGGTCCGCTGGAAGAAGGTCCTTACGCAAAAAAATAGATATAATATAGTCATGGATATAGAGAATATGACATAACAGAAAAAGGCAATAAGGAAAACAATTTAAAAGTACCTCGGGCAGCCTGATAGGGGAACCTCTCACCACAGAGGAAAGGGGAGGTGAGGGAAGGCGACTAAGAGAAACAGTCACATGTATGCACAAGAACAGAAGACTTAAAAAATATATACTTCCAAAATGCGACAAGTAAAAGATAAAAGACTCAGGGGAGCCAATGCTTACCTGGACTGAAGAATAAGGCATAGAAGAAGTCCTCGTTGACGTTGGAAACATAGTAGACAGCTGCTAGAGTTAAAAAGAGCAGAGAAAATATTAGTAAAAAATGTGAATAAAGTAAAGGTAGTAATGAATAAGTAGAGAGAAGTGATAAACCTCCTTTGATAGGCCCAAATATGATACCAACATGGAACTCCTGGCCTTAACTAAAGGCCCCTGGGCAGGAGGTGAAGGCACCGGACCACTCGCTGTGACAGAGAAACCCTACAAATGTCGTAAAGATGTAGACAAGTCATATCTGAATTATGTATATGATAATAGATAGTAAAACAGTAATAGAGAAGTTAAGAAAAAAAGACTTACAGGGGTAGTGGGGGAGGCTTGTCCATACGGAAGATGTCCAATAGTAGGACTGGAGGCAAAAGGGGATCCTATCAAGGCACCCTCACCAGAAAACTCCTCTGAAACTAGTAACAAAGAAGAACTATTAAAGTGTTGATTATCATAAGGGTCAGTGACTCTCATCTCATTCGAAGAAGAACCGTCATCATCATAGGAGGGAGTGCTTCTATAATCGACTAATTCATCTTTAAATGATAGAGAAGGAGAACCAGCAAGTGAAACCTCTCAAAAGATAAGTTTGTAAAGTAAAAGGGAATGAGTTATAGTACCTTCACATACGAGAATAGAAGTAACAACAGCTCCCTCAGTAGACAACCCAAGGGCCTCAAAGCCCTGCTCTAGCACTGTCATGTACGCCTCCTCTACCCCAAGGTCATTAGTGTCAGATCCCTGGTCCGGTGAATAAAAAGGGGCAGAGGTCCAGGCACTCGTCTTTTTTTTCTTGCTCGCCCTAGTCCTTACTAGAGAGGGGGAAATAGGGGGCCATAGTGGTCGTAGTGGAAGTAGAAATGGTAGCTGGTATGAATATGAAAACATCCATATCGGGATGCTTCCTCTTTAAGGAAGCAGGAGCTCTTGACTTAACTTTCGCTTTGGGTTTAGCAGGTTGGGGCTCAGTTTGTTTGGAATAGATAAACTCATCGAGCAGAGGTTTCACCAGGATTGGAGTCAGTTGCCCAAGAGGAGCTTTAGGGACAGTGATCCGATGCCATACCGACCTTTGGGACCTTTTACCCAAGTACTTGTCGTTATAGGGAATCTTTGTGTAAATAGTTTCATGGGGAACCTCATTTATGTAATTTTGAATCAGGAGGACCTGTCTCTACCAAGAGGTAAACTAGGAACGTGAAAAGAAGTTAGATAATCGCGACAAGTCATAAACAAGTTACCTAAATGACATACTCTGCTAACTACCCCCTCAAAAGTAGAATTGGCAAAAGCCTCAAGATATAACTGGGAAGGGGAGGTGCTCGAAGGATCGGTGGGAGTATGAACCCTCTGGTCATAGCCAAATTGTCTCCTCACTCTCTCAGAGTGGTAGAACTCCATACCCTGACCTCAATCCGTTAGTGAGGGCAAAGTGCAAGGAAGAAGCATAATGACAGTAAAAATATGGGGGCAGGTAGGAACAGACTCTGCATCAGCAGGGCAGTAGAAAGTGCCCCCAGTAGCAGAAAAAGAATGCCAAGAAAAATACCTCCGACAGTCTTGCAGTAAGGCCTGAAGGCAAACTCACTAATGTTGTATATCAAAGGCCCTAAGGGAGTCTTAGGAGTCTTATTATGCCACCTTGCAGCACGAGCAACTCTGTTGTGGAAGGACCTAGCCTCCGGGGTAAAGTTGGGAAATCTCTCAAACAATAATGACATGATGATAAAAATATAGGCAAAATTAATAGCATCATAATGACCACAAGAGTGTTTAACGTCCATATGATCCTTATCCATCGAAGTATATGATCACAAAATCAAAGTTGCGAGGGGGACTGCCTTCCCTCAAGCAAGCCTCACAGAAAGTTTCAATAAAATTTCACGAGGAGAGTCATTTGGTCTCCTAAGGAGAAGAAATCTACACAAAAAAGTGACAGAAAATGCTGCCAAATGTGAGGGGGAGTTAATTTTTGGGCCCTCCTGACTCTTCAAGACCCTGCTCGAGTTCTCCCCCTTGGGCAGCTGCTCAAAATCCTTGAACCAATACCGCTGTCATTTAGTGAAAGAGTGCTTGGTAGTCTCAATCAAATTGATAGCTATGTGCTTCAAACACGCACCAAAAGCTAAGTGGAGCTCGCCCACCATCTGCTCCTCAACCTCACCCTCAAATCCATCAGTAAGGATGTGACTACCTAAGTAAGGAAGATCAAGTAACTCACAAATATCTTCTAAAGTGATAGTAAACTCACCCCAACCAGTAACAAAGGTGTGAGAGTCCCTGCTCCAACGAGAAGCCAACACAGTAAAAGCTTGCTCTTGTTTGGCAACTGAGAAAGCTTTCAGACTTTTTAATAGTGGTAAGAAGACCATGGCCCTCAATAATGGATCTATATGAGGGAGTGGATAAGACATGATCCACCCAGAGACCCCATTCTTCTATGGCGCCCCCACATGCTTTGACCTCAATATTAGAATGGGGAAAATCACCCCTATCTACTCGTACTCTAAGAATTGAATCAGGTAAAATAATTGGAAGGTCAGAAGACTCACCTAAACCTACTTTGGGTTGCGTTGATCTTAGCCACAATCTCCTGTTCAAAATTTGCTAGAGAAGTCATAAAGGTGTCCTCCTCGCCAAAATAGGGCATCAGATGATAAAGCCCAAAATCTCTCTATTGACGAGAAGCAAGATATTCCCTTTGAGACTTGGAATAAATAACAGGCGAGGAGGATGAAGTAGTCCCTGTGGTGAGAAGTCCCATGGATGAGGAGGCCCTAGTGGTAGCAAAAACTCCAACAGGCGAGGAGGATCCGGTGACGAGGGTTCCCTTAGACAATGAGGCCCCTTTGACTCTGAGTCTGGGGGAAGACGAGGAACCCTTCCTCGCAGAAACCCCAATGGACGAGGAGGTCCCTGTCATAGACATACCAGTAGGCAAGGAGACCCCTAAAGTGGGCGCCTCAATAGACAAAGCTAGAAAAGTCATAGACACAGAACACAAAACCTCAGACATCACGACGGTGGCTCCGGTGGCCAAAATGGTTGAAATGGTGACAGAAATGGGCGTTGCACCCACCAATACCTCACCGGTGGTAGTGGCGATGGTGGAGGTGGGATTTTGAGAATATGAAGAAGCCGTTTGAGTGAGTAAAAGAAGGAGAAAAACAAAAATTCCTATAGAGGATTTTAATCTCTTTTTTCTCTCTCTATAAAGAACTTGAGTTTGAAAACAAATGACAAGGTAAAAACAGAAGGAGAGTTAAAAAAGGCCTTTTTATACCCATATTGACACGTGCAAATTGCCAATCAAAAAGGGGACTGAATATTTTCCAATGATGAGATGCGTGTTCCCCAAGTGACACGTGCAACCTCGAGACCCTAAAAGTAGGCTGAAGTGACATGCCTAATTAATGCAGTAGTGATGTTTCGTATTCCAAGACACAAATGAATCATTGCGTATAAAAACCTTTGGTATGCCCAACATGTAAATTTTTGTACGAGGGGACTAATAGAGAGGGGTACACACTTGATAGCTCAAAAGATTGGGCGGGCAGGCCTAATTAGCGATGAGGGACTCACTACGAGCATCACCAATAATTAGAGCTTCAGCGAGGAGGGCCCAAGGAAAGACTCCACGCCCCAAGTTCCTCAAAGCCCATAGAAATGAACAATGGGTGAGGACGGCCCTCGAAAGGGATCCTCGCCCCAAGTTCCTCAAAACCCAGAGAAATGAACAGTGGGCGAGGAGGGCCCCAGAAATTCTCCTCGTCTCACCTTGTCCAAAATCCACAAATATAGATTTTGGGTGAGGAGGGATACCAAGAAGGGATCCTAGCCCCAACTTATACAAAGCTCACAAGTTAAAACTTGGGCGAGGAAGCCCACCAAAAACAGCTCCTCGCCCCAAAGTTCCCAGAATTCACAATTTTGAATTTGGGCGAGGAGGCTCATTAGAAAGGGTTCCTCATCCCAAGTAACTCAGAAAACACAAAAATAAAGTTGATGAAGAAGCCCACTATAAGCAGCCCTTCGCCCCCAAATGTTCAAAAGTCACAAGAATAAAGTATAAATGAGGAGTCCCACCATGAGTAGCTCCTCGGTCCCAGAAAGTAAAATTCCTTATAGAATAAAACTAGCGGGTGAGGCGGTTCACTTAGAGTAACCTCTTACCTAAGATTTGTAGCTCACGTGAATATCAAAGTACTAACATGTTACTTTCTTGTATAGGTAGCCTAGTTAAGCAGGCAGGGCTCAACTCGCCAAGATGGGATCACTTAGTAGTTTTGACTTGATGGCTGAGGAATAAGGTTTGTTGAGCAAGCTCAACCACTTTGCACTTTAAGATTGAGAGAACACTAATAAACTGACCCTAAAAGTCACCCAGTCCTCACACAGCTCACTCTTAATCACAATTGAAGTGAGTAGCCAAGGGGTTGCTCACAAGAAATGAACAGTTTGAAAAATTACTTTAGAGGGGATGGTCCTTGAGACCTCTACTAAAGTTTATAAAGATCTTAGAGGAGGTGTGATGATGTTGAAATCTAGCACCACCAGGTAAGTGATGATGAGCTCAAACAATAGTAACCATGGCATCCATAGAGATGTAAGTGTATAAGTATAGAGAAGGAGATGAGTATAAGAGGAGTAAGACAATGATGTATAGTGCTTCAGCCAATTAGGCCTACATCCACTGTGAGTGTGTGATCCACTAAGTATGGGCACTAATGGCCTTGGATACAATGCACATAAGCTCACTTTCTCTCTCTACTGTGTGTACAAGCAGAGTTTTTACTAGGGTTACAATTAGCCATCCGTCGATCCTCCTGTAGGGTTGTAGGTGACAAGTATATATAGGTCTTGGGGGGTGTAGTGTACCCCCCAAGTATGCATGGTGCATGTGAATGATGATCTAGCCAATCTCCTGTTGACACCTGTAGATGCCAAATGATGACATAATATTCCCTCACGTGAGGGTGTGATTTGGTTATAACGGTCTGCCACATGCCATATGAGCCTCACGCGCACTGTTCCACGCGTCTCCCAAACCACGCGATGTGATGATGTCACCCTCGGCCTATGATATGAGGCCGAGGGCAAAGTTCCTTCTGGTAGTTAGTCTGGCCCAATTTTAGCCTCGTACTGTCGTACCCTCGGAGGGTCGTCTGAAGCCTGATGAAGGGTCGGCCCCCCGAGGGGTCGTCCGAAACCTGATGAAGGGTCGGCCCTCTGAGGGGTCGTCTGGAGCCTGATGAAGGGTCGGCCCCCTGAGGGGCCGTCCAGAGCCTGGTTAAGGGTCGGCCTCCCTGAGGGGTCATCCGGAGCCTGATGAAGGGTCGGCCCCCTGAGGGGTCGTCCGGAGCCTGATGAAGGGTCGACCCCCCGAGGGGTCGTCCGGAACCTGGTGAAGGGTCGGCCTCCCTGAGGGGTTGTCCGGATCCTGATGAAGGGTCGACCCCCTGAGGGGTCATCCGGAGCCTGATGAAGGGTCGGCCCTGAGGGGTCATCTGGTTGTAGGGAGCCCTCGGCCAGGCCGAGGATATACACGGGTATATCAATCACCCCCCAACTCTTAGCCATAGATGTTGTTGAGATGGCTGAGGGATAGTATTGTAATTGAGATGGGTGTATGATCAGTTAGGTGAGTGACACTTGTCAAGCTGATATGACACCTAGACGGGTACTCATTGCCATTTCAGTTTCCAGGGCATAGTGGCTGCACACTTTGCCTGGGGCTTTGTGCCCTAATGATGCCCTCCTCGTGGGTTGTGCCCTGCCTTGGTTAATGGGCCCACTCATTACTAAGGTATTTAAGCAATTTTTGAAACCTTTCACTCTCTTCTTCTTCTTCGCACCCAAGTTTTCTCTCTCTCTAGTCTCCAGCCTTCTTGCCATTTCTGCAGCTTTCGAACCTTCAACCTAACAGCTTCTCCCTTTCTCTTCAGGTAATCTTTCACCACCAACGCCCTCTTTACTTTCATTTCTCTTTTTTGCTTTTCTGTTTTAGGCTTGTAGGGCTTGATTTGGGTCATTTTACAACATTTCTGGCGGCTGTCTTTTGAGTGTTCTTGAGTTTATTGGGTGTTCTTGAGTGTTCTTGAGTGAAAACCATCGATTCCCTTTGTTTTAATCCAAAAGTCCAATATGTTCAACTGCAAACTTGTTTGTAGTTAAGTTCCCCAAATTCCTCCAAGTGTAGGGTCTCCCCCTTAATGCTTAGGAGGCTTTATAGCTTAGCTGAGGAGTTCCCTTCCCTGAGAGAGAAATTATTTGTTGAGATCAGACAAATAGAGGAAGAGGAGGAGAGGAGATGAAGGGCCGACCCTAATTGGGTACGACCCATCTTTCCAATCCCTCTCGCCGTAAAAAGACCCTTTGAGACCTCTGAGTTTTGTGGGTCGTCTGATCATCCAGCCGAGAGTTACTCAAGTGAGATGGATGAGAGAACGTCGTCGCCAACTGGCGCTGGACCTTCTGGTAGAATGGAGACGTTTGACATAAGTCCGGGCCGACAGGCCGAGGGTATGGTCCCTTCCAAGGTTGTCCCTGTGGCAACCCTATCTCCACATGCCTTCCAGATGGCCTTTCCACGGGGACCTCTGGCAGATGACGAGGCCGAGGAAGAGGGGACTGAGGACGAGGGCGATGATTCAGATGACCAGGTTGATACCTCCCGTGCCTCGTCCTATATCTCCTCCATTAGGGATCGTGACATCTTAATGTGGAGACATGCCTATGGAGTGCCCCCCGGTATAACCATGAGGGTTCCCTCTGAGTCTGAGAGGGTTTTTGAGGGTGAAGAGGGTGAGGTTGCAGTGTATGAACAAATGTTAAAGTTTGGCGTCAGGTTCCCTCTGCATCCTGCTATCGTAGATATCCTATCAGCCCTCCGTATTGCCCCCTCTCAGCTTCCTCCCAACTCCTGGAGGACGATACTAGGTTACATCTCCCTGTGGAAGAATGCTTTCACTGATGAGCCCTCTGCTGACATATTCTTGGCCTGCTACAATATCACCTCCTCGTCCAAACAGCCTGGGTACTATCATCTAAGGGCGAGGAGGTCTGAGAAAAAACTTCTCCACGTGGCACAAACCTCCAACCACGATTGGAAGAAGAGATTCTTCTTTGTCTTTGGGGAGTGGGAGTTCTCCGCCGAGGCATCCCCTGTAGCCGATGGCCCGAGGGTCCCCAGAAGATGGTTTAACCCGTCAATGAAGGCCAGGTCAGACCCAGGATTTAGCCTGAAAGAGAAAGATATTGTTGAATATCTGAGAGGACGAGGGAGGGGGGGTGAACTTCTAAAGTTTGAAGATCTGATGACCCCTCGGTTCCTCAAGGAAGCTGGTCTAAAGTTCGGCCCCCTTACAGAACTATGTGAGTTTTACTTTTCTTTACTTTTTTTCAAGTGTTTCCTTTTTATCTTTGCATCTTTCTCACGTGTCGTACCCTTTTCAGGTCGTCCTACTGGTGTATCAGACTATCTCTGGGAAATGACTGCTCCCAATTTACTATCAGGCTTGGCCAAGAAGAAGGGTAAGGAGCCTCAGCAGGCTCCGAGGAAGACGAAGGCCGCGGGGCCGACGGTTGTTGAGCCGATAGATGATAGCTACAAAATAAAAGAACCTGAAATTCCTATTGACCCTCGGCCGGACTCTCGGACGAGGGCCAGGGTCGAAGCATCTGAAGGGACTGCTTCTTCATCCAGCATGGGGGCCTTCTGGTCCCAGAACTTGGCACATCTGAGGGCCGAGCCATCTTCTCTTATCACAAACTTGAGGGCAGCCAAGGCATCCATGTTTTCTGCGCCCTCGGCTGCTAACTATGAATTTCTATCGAAGATGCCTCCAGCGAAAGTGTATGACTATGGTCTGCACACCCTTGCCCAGGTATTGGTCTTGACTCATTCCTTTAATTTCATTCTTTCACTAACTGTTTCCTCGGCCTCTTGACCTCTGTTTATTATTTCTGTGCAGTCTGTATGCGCCTTTACCTCGGCCACCAAGTGGATGGTTGAGAACCAAGCGAAGTTCCATGAAGCCGAGAGGGCTATCCAACATGAGGCCGATCTGCAAGCTGACTTAGAGACTGCAAAGGCTGAGCTAGAGAGTGCTAGAACTGAGCATGCACGAATTCTGGACGAGCTGATGAGGCAGCATGATGAGGACCTTAAGGCCAAAGACTTACTTATCAAGGAAAGGGACGAGGCTTTGACCAACATGGGGGCCCAGCACAAGACCGATCTTGAGGCAGCTGTCATGAAAGCCGAGGCCGGTGCTGTGGAGGCCTATAAAATCTCGAACGAGTTTCAAGGCTTCGGCCTTGAATACTTAGAGAGAGGAATCAGGATGGCCTTTCGGTGGGTCATCCTCAAATTTGGTGATGTCGTCTCTTCAATCAGCCTGTCAATTGAAGCAGTCCAACTGGACGACCCTCTGATCGCCGAGGCTCTAACCCAGATGGAATCTCGGCATGCAGAAGGCACAGGCACGTCTGATGCTCAACCTGTCATAGTCGCAGAGAGAGACTCTCTTATTGATGTTGAGGCCCTGCCCTCTGATGTTTCTCCATAGGGTGGCTGTCTGTAGCCCATACCCTCTTGATGTAATCTAAATTTTTTGTTGTACTCTACTTGCAGAACACTTTGTAATATTTTATTTATACTATCATCTCTCTTGTTGTCTTCCATATTTGCCTTATGTATGATATGTTCCACCAATCTTTGTTAATGTCACTAAACCCTTCCCTCGTCTTTCTTGGGGACCATGGTGGGGTCGTCCCCTCCATTGACCCTCATTATAGCTAAGGGTTCAACTCACCAAAATAATGGTTTTTTAATCAAGTTTTCCCTCGTCTTTCTTGGGGACAATGGTGGGGTCGTCCCTTCCATTGACTCTCATTATAGCCGAGGGTTCAACTTACCAAATTAATGGTTTTTAATAAAGCTTTCCCTCGTCTTTCTTGGGGACAATGGTGGGGTCGTCCCCTCCATTGACCCTCATTATAGCCGAGGGTTCAACTTACCAAATTAATGGTTTTTAATAAAGTTTTCCCTCGTCTTTCTTGGGGACCATGGTGGGGTCGTCCCCTCCATTGACCCTCATTATAGCCGAGGTTTTAACTCACCAAATTAATGGTTTTTTAATAAAGTTTTCCCTCGTCTTTCTTGGGGACAATGGTGGGGTCGTCCCCTCCATTGACCCTCATTATAGTTGAGGGTTCAACTTACCAAATTAAAGGTTTTTAATAAAGTTTTCCCTCGTCTTTCTTGGGGACAATGGTGGGGTCGTCCCCTCCATTGACCCTCATTATAGCCGAGGGTTCAACTCACCAAATTAATGGTTTTTTAATAAAGTTTTCCCTCGTCTTTCTTGGGGACAATGGTGGGGTCGTCCCCTCCATTGACCCTCATTATAGCTGAGGGTTCAACTTACCAAATTAAAGGTTTTTAATAAAGTTTTCCCTCGTCTTTCTTGGGGACAATGGTGGGGTCGTCCCCTCCATTGACCCTCATTATAGCCGAGGGTTCAACTTACCAAATTAATGATTTTTTAATAAAGTTTTCCCTCGTCTTTCTTGGGGACAATGGTGGGGTCGTCCCCTCCATTGACCCTGATTATAGCCGAGGGTTCAACTCATCAAATTAATGGTTTTTTAACAAAGTTTTCCCTCGTCTTTCTTGGGGACAATGGTGGGGTCGTCCCCTCCATTGACCCTCATTATAGCCGAGGGTTTAACTCACCAAATTAATGGTTTTTAATAAAGCTTTCCCTCATCTTTCTTGGGGACAATGGTGGGGTCGTCCCCTCCATTGATCCTCATTATAGCCGAGGGTTCAACTCACCAAATTAATGGTTTTTTAATAAAGTTTTCCCTCGTCTTTCTTGGGGACAATGGTGGGGTCGTCCCCTCCATTGACCCTCATTATAGCTGAGGGTTCAACTTACCAAATTAAAGGTTTTTAATAAAGTTTTCCCTCGTCTTTCTTGGGGACAATGGTGGGGTCGTCCCCTCCATTGACCCTCATTATAGCCGAGGGTTCAACTTACCAAATTAATGATTTTTTAATAAAGTTTTCCCTCGTCTTTCTTGGGGACAATGGTGGGGTCGTCCCCTCCATTGACCCTGATTATAGCCGAGGGTTCAACTCATCAAATTAATGGTTTTTTAACAAAGTTTTCCCTCGTCTTTCTTGGGGACAATGGTGGGGTCGTCCCCTCCATTGACCCTGATTATAGCCGAGGGTTCAACTCATCAAATTAATGGTTTTTTAACAAAGTTTTCCCTCGTCTTTCTTGAGGACAATGATGGGGTCGTCCCCTCTATTGACCCTCATTATAGCCGAGGGTTCAACTTACCAAATTAATGGTTTTTAATAAAGCTTTCCCTCGTCTTTCTTGGGGACAATGGTGAGGTCGTCCCCTCCATTGACCCTCATTATAGCCGAGGGTTCAACTTACCAAATTAATGGTTTTTTAATAAAGTTTTCCCTCGTCTTTCTTGGGGACAATGGTGGGGTCGTCCCCTCCATTGACCCACATTATAGTCGAGGGTTCAACTTACCAAATTAATGGTTTTTTAATAAAGTTTTCCCTCGTCTTTCTTGAGGACAATGGTGATGTCGTCCCCTCCATTGACCCTCATTATAGCCGAGGATTGTCCTTTGAAGATGTTTTCATGCGCACTAGAACTGGCAAACATAAGATGAGAGGAAACACTGATATTTCTCATTAATTTTCAATGTGTTCTGTCAAAGCAACACCTATTACAATTATAGCCCATCAAGACCTTACAACACTACTGATAGTATTTTTTCAAATGATCTGCATTCCAGGGGTTGGAAAAGGGTTCCCCCTCTAGGTTTTCTAGCCTATAGGTCCCTGGGACGACTTCATCGATGACCCTATATGGGCCGTGCCAATTAGGATGGAGCTTGTTGGGCTTCTGCCAAGTCTTTTTGAGGACCAAGTCCCCTACCGCAATTGGTCTCTGTTTCACCCTCTGATTGTAAAACCTTGCGGTCCTCTGCTGGTAGGCGGCTTGCCTTATCTCGGCATCTTCCCTCCTTTCCTCGATCAGGTCTAAATCGAGTCTCCTCTCTTCTGTATTTCTCTGGGGGTCATACATTTGGACCCTATGAGTAGGAAACCCAATCTCAGTGGGGATGACGACTTCTGAGCCATAAGCTAGCATAAATGGGGTTTCTCCGGTAGAGGTCCTCACTGTCGTCCTGTATGCCCACAGCACGGCATACAATTCCTCGACCCATCTTCCTTTTGCCTCCTCAAGCCTCTTCTTTATTCCATCTAAGATTGTCCTGTTTGTAACTTCTGTTTGCCCATTGGCCTGAGGTCGGCCCGGGGTAGAGAAGAATTGTTTGATACTCACCCTTTCACAATACTTCTGTAGAGAGGTATTTTTGAAGTGAGTCCCGTTATCCTAGAGGAGGGTGTTGGGGAGACCATATCTGCATATAATATTTTTCCAAATGAACTGGAAGGTCTTTTGCTCTATAATCGTGACCATCGGCTCGGCCTCCACCCATTTTGACAAATAATCAATCACTACGATGAGGAACCGATAGTTATTGACTGCTCTTGGTAAGGATCCTACCAGGTTGATCCCCCATACTGCAAATGGCCATGGGGATGTAATGGAGGTAAGAGGCTGATGAGGTTGGTGAGGGATGGTAGCAAATCTTTGGCATTTATCACACTTTTTTACATATGCTGCGGCATCTTTCCCCAAGGTCGGCCACCAGTAGCCTTGGGTGATCACACTCTTCGCTAAGGATCTACCCCCAATGTGGCTCGAGCACGATCCTTCATGTACATCTTGCAAAATGGAAGTGACTTCTGAGGGATGCACACACCTAAGTAAAGGGAGCAAAAACCCCTTTTTGTACAAAGTGTCTCCGATGACAGTGAATTTTGCAGCCCTGTATCTCAGCTTCTTCCTTTCTTGCCTGGCTTCTGGCATCTCTCCCTCTTTAATGTATCTGATCAGAGGGTCCATCCACGAAGCCTCCTCAGAAACATTCAGGCAATTGCTAAGTGTTCCCTCAGCATCTTCAATAGTTGGTCGGAGCAAAATTTCCACTGGGACTGTCCTCCTGATGTCTGTCCTAGTCGCCGAGGCCAACCTAGCAAGGGCGTCAGCTCGACCATTATCGAGCCTAGGTATCCTCTTTAACCTTCCTTCTCTGAAGCTCATTAATAATGACCACACCTTCTCAAGGTACCTGGCCATCCGCTCATCCTTGGCCTCGTAGGCTCCTAGTATCTGATTTACTACTAGCCTTGAATCACTATGGACCAAAATCTGGCCGACACTAAGAAATTTGGCCAAGGAGAGGCCTGCTATCAAGGCCTCATATTCGACCTCATTGTTGGAGGCCTTAAAATTGAACCTCGTGGCGTACTCAATGCCAGTGCCATCGGGTACTGATACTATTAATCCAGTTCCACTCCCGCTTTCGCAAGAGGACCCGTCGACAAAGAGACTCCACACGGTATGCTCTTCTGAGAAACTTCCCTCGGTGAGTGACCCCTGTCTGAAGAGATACCTTCCCTCTTCATTTTCAACCACTTTCCTTTCAGCGGTGCTTGTCTCAGCCTTATCTGCAGAGGGGTCGGTGAGTCTACCTTACTGGGTATCTGTCTTGCTGAGGCCCTCACCCTCAGGTTCGTCACTTTCCCAAGTAAACTCGACCACGAAATCTGCCAATGCTTGCCCCTTAATGGCCGTCCTAGGCTGATACACAATGTCTAACTCCCCCAGCTCTATAGCCCAGGCCATTAGCCTTCCTGATTTTTCAGGCTTGTACAAGACCTGCCTAAGAGGAGAGTCAGTGAGGATGACCATTGTATGGGACTGGAAGTATGGCTTCATCTTTCTCGATGCATGGGTCAAGGCGTAGGCCAACTTCTCCATCCATGGATATTTTTGCTCTGCCCCCTGGAGTGCCTTGCTGTTAAAATACACAGGCTTCTGTACCCCATCTTCGTCTCTTACAATGGCTGCACTGATGGTCGACTCTGAGACGGCGAGGTACACGTAAATTCGTTCACCCTGCACGAGCCGTGACAACAGCAAGGGAGACCCCAGGTATGATTTTAACTCCTTGAAAGACTCATCACACTCTTCACTCCATTCGAAGGCTTTCCTGAGGATCTTGAAGAATGGTAGACACCTGTCTGTGGCCCTAGACACAAATATATTCAAGGAAGCAACTCTCCCCGTGAGTCTCTGAACGTCTTTAATGGACTTGGGGGTCTTCATCTCAACAAGGGCTTTTATCTTTTTGGGATTGGCCTCGATGCCTCTTTGGTTGAAAATGAACCCCAGGAACTTCCCTGCTCCGACCCCGAAGACACACTTGGCCAGGTTGAGCTTCATCTAGTACTTGTCCATCGTGTTAAAGGTCCTCTCCAGGTCTGCCACATGATCCTCTGCCTTCAAACTCTTAGTCAGCATGTCATCTACATAAACTTCCATAGACTTCCCAATTCGGTCTTCAAACATTTTATTTACAAGGCGCTGATATGTTGCCCCCGCATTTTTTATGCCAAAGGGCATGACCCTATAACAGTAAGTCCCCTTGTCCGTAATGAAGGTTGTCTTCTCCGAGTCTTCAGGGTTCATGAAGATCTGGTTGTAACCTGAATAGGTATCCATAAAGATCATGAGCTCATGGCCTACGGTAGCGTCTACCATCTGGTCGATGCGGGGGAGAGGGAAGTTGTCTTTGGGACAGTGCTTGTTGAGGTCGGTGAAGTCCACACACATTCTCCACTTCCCGTTGGCCGTTGGGACAATGACTGCATTGGACTGCCATTCAGGGTAGATGACCTCTCTTATAAATTCAGCGTCTTCTAATTTTTTGACCTCATCCCTTATGACCTCATACTTTTCTCTAGAGTAAATTCTCCTCTTCTGCTTTACCGGCTTTGCTCCCTCTACCACATTGAGCTTGTGACTCATGATTTCAGGGTCGATCCCCGGCATATCTTTGTGGCTCCACGCAAAGATGCTTCGTCTTCTCCTCAACAGTTTAATGAGGTCTTCTTTGATATTGGGCTTCAGAGACTTGCCGACTTGGACGGTTTTTTCCGGGTCATCCTCATCGAGGATGATGGATTCTACCTCTTCCGCGGCCTCTCCTTTATTTAACTTCGTCTCATCCCTGGGGTCTAGGGTATCAATATTGTAAGTGGTTGTAGCCCTTTTGTGTGCCTCCCTTTCTTCAGTGGAGTTGTAGTAACATTCTCGCACTGTCGTCTGGTCTCCCTGAACTTCCCCCACCCCGTAGGGGGTAGGAAATTTAATCATCTCGTGGACCATGGACGGCACAGCTTCAAACCCCTTGAGGGCCACATGCCCCAGTATGATGTTGTAGGCTGAAAACACACGTTCATCCATCACAAAGAAACTGACCTTCTTGGTAAGCCATCTCGGCCACTCGTCCCCCATCCTAACATCGGCCTCATACACTCCAAGGGGATGAACCTTTTCCCCACTGAACCCAATCAATGGATGATGGTACGGGACGAGTCTAGCATGACTGAGACCTAAGGCTTTGAAGCATGGCTAAAACATTACATCTGCAGATGAGCCCCCATCTACCAGGATCATCGGCACCTCGCACCCATGTACCCTGGTAGTGATGACAAGAGGGTCATCATGTGGGGCTAAGAGGCCTTTGAAGTCCATTATTGAGAACCCTACTATCAAAGTGTCCATATCAACCTTCTTCCTCTTTTCTAACTTGACCTCCAGAGAGGTTGAGTGTACTGTCTTCGTCACTGCCCTGGCTTCAGCCACATGGGCCTTCCTATCTGCGACTTCAGACCCTCCTCCTGCCAGACCCCCAGAGATCATTCCCACTCCAAGTGAGATTATATTTAACCTCTTAACTGGGCCTTGGTCATCTCTCGGCGGGAGGTATGGGTCGTCCTCATCATCAGAAGGGTCGTCCCCTCTTATTTGAGGACCTTCTTTACATGCATCAACTCGCTTTTTTCTGGGGTCGTCCCCTCGGCCCCTCTTGAAGGCGCCTTTGTCAATGTACTTTCTGAGCTTCCCTTCTTTCAGCATCCTCTCAATCTCATCTTTAAGAGCAAAGCATTTGTCTGTCATGTGGCCATGGTCTTGGTGAAATTCACACCACAGGTTTTTATTCCTCTTGTTGGGGGCTGCCCTCAACTTCTCAGGCCACTTCAGAGATCGGTCATTCTTTATCTCATTGAGAATATGCTCACAGCTGATCGTTAGAGGGGTGTGATCAGCGAACTTATCGTCCATAGACCTCTTCTTCCCCTCTTTGCTCTTCTTGGGGTATTTACCCCCACTAGCGCCTCCTTTTTCATCTTCGTACTTTGCAGCCATCGCCTCTTCGTTGTTCATCACCTTTCCTGCCGTTGGCAGCAATTCAGCCATCGTCCTCGGAGGGTCTTCATCAAGTTTCCATAACAGCTTCCCTTTTTGGAGTCCCCCAATCAGGGTTGTCATAGCTATGCTCTCCTCATAGTCTTCCACCTCCAGCTTCTCTTTATTGAATCTGTCTATGTAGTCTCTTAGACTCTCATTCTTCCCCTGCTTAACATAGAGCAGGTGGGTGGTCTTCTTCTGTGGCCTCATCCCGAAGCAGAAATTGTGGATGAACCGATATGCCAACTGCTTTAAGTTTTCAATGGAGTTTTTTGGGAGAGACGTGTACCAGACATGTGCAGCCCTAGTCAGGGTACCAGAGAAGGCACGACACCTCATCTCATTCGAGATAGAGTATATGTCTGCTGCTGATTGATACATCTCAACATGGTGGACAGGGTTGGTGCTCTCGTCATATCTTGGGGTGACCACTGGTGGCTTGAACTTTGATGGCGTAGGGAAGTTGACTATCTTTGCCACAAAGGGTGAGCCTATGGTGTATCCCCTCTGTAGGGGGTCATGGCTCTTCAGTATATCGCCAATCTTATCCTCCAATCGCTGGATCGAGTCATTCCAGGGCCTCGTAGGGTCGGCTTGGCCGATGTTATCCCCTGCCGCCTCTTTGAGGTGGACGGAGGGTCCTGCCGCTGCTGGCCTGTGTCGGTTGTTTACTTCCCTCTGGCCGTCGTCTCGTCCCAGGGGTCGGTCATCTACTGCCTCCCTTCTAGACCTCGCGGCGCTCCTTGATCTGGATAATTTTTCTCGCAGGTCATTTACGGGGCCCAGCCTCTCGAAGGCTGACCCCCTGCTCAATCGATCAAAAGCGGAGCCTCTTGGGCGATCGTCAGGATTTGGTCTCTCACACTTCCCTCTACTCTCCTGGAGAGGTCTTACAGTATTATTGGAGACCTCGTATGGTTCTCAGTATTCTATGGGGGCCTCCTCCCCCTCCAGATCATCATACCTGTCTTCAGGGCAAGGGTTTCCTTGCCTCCCTAGGCGTAGACGCCGGGGGTCAGCAACATCTCTACGCCGCTAAGGGGGTGGCAGGTCTTTACGTGGTGCCTGGGGTGGTCCCCTGACCTCATGCTGTCCTGGAGTTGCTGCCGGAGTAATCATCTTAGGTGAGACCCCTGGTGGTCTTAGTATGTTCTGGCTCAGAGCTGTGAACTGCTCCTGCATAATCCGTTGGCTTCCTGCCAGAGACTTCAAGGCTGCCGCCATATCAGCCATCTCGGACTGAGGTGGTGGCTGACTGGAACTGGGTCCTCCCCCATCATCCGGTGGGGGAAGTGGTGGTGGTGGCATCTCTGGTGCCATGTGTTTGAGCTGTAAACAGCTGAACTGGAAAAAAGACTGGTGAGCTTGAGAACCTTAATGGGTCTCTTTCAATGGTGAAACGTCTCCACACAGGGGGAGAGCTCGTTCACCACCAGAGTGCCCAGTGAGGTCAAGCTGTACAAAGGAAGAGATGTCTTCTCGTTCCCACAGACGGCGCCAAACTGATGATGTTGAAATCAAGCACCACCAGGTAAGTGATGATGAGCTCAAACAATAGTAACCATGGCAGCCATAGAGATGTGAGTGTATAAGTATATAGAAGGAGATGAGTATAAGAGGAGTAAGACAATGATGTATAGTGGTTCAGCCAATTAGGCCTACATCCACTATGAGTGTGTGATCCACTAAGTATGGGCACTAATGGCCTTGGATACAATGCACATAAGCTCACTTTCTCTCTCTACTATGTGTACAAGCAGAGTTTTTACTAGGGTTACAATTATCCATTTGTCGATCCTCCTGTAGGGTTGTAGGTGACAAGTATACATAGGTCTTGGGGGGTGTAGTGTACCCCCCAAGTATGCATAGTGCATGTGAATGATGATCTAGCCAATCTCCTGTTGACACCTGTAGATGCCAAATGATGACATAATATTCCCTCACATGAGGGTGTGATTTGATTATAACGGTCTGCCACGTGCCATATGAACCTCATGCGCACTGTTCCACTCGTCTCCTAAACCACGCGCTGTGATGATGTCACCCTCGGCCTATGATATGAGGCCGAGGGCAAAGTTCCTTCTGGTAGTTAGTCTGGCCCAATTTTGGCCTCGTACTGTCGTACCCTCGGAGGGTCGTCTGAAGCCTGATGAAGGGTCGGCCCCCCGAGGGGTCGTCCGGAACCTAATGAAGGGTCGGCCCTCTGAGGGGTCGTCCGGAGCCTGATGAAGGGTCGGCCCCCTGAGGGGTCGTCCAGATCCTGGTGAAGGGTTGGCCTCCCTGAGGGGTCATCTGGAGCCTGATGAAGGGTCGGTCCCCTGAGGGGTCATCCGAAGCCTGATGAAGGGTCGGCCCCCTGAGGGGTCGTCCGGAACCTGGTGAAGGGTCAGCCTCCCTAAGGGGTCGTCCGAAGCCTGATGAAGGGTCGGCCCCCTGAGGGGTCGGTCAGCCTGATGAAGGGTCGGCCCCCTGAGGGGTCGTCCGGAACCTGGTGAAGGGTCGGCCTCCCTAAGGGGTCGTCCGAAGCCTGATGAAGGGTCGTCCCCCTGAGGGGTCGGCCGGAGCCTGATGAAGGGTCGGCCCTGAGGGGTCGTCTGGTTGTAGGGAGCCCTCGGCCAGGCCGAGGATATACACGGGTATATCAAGGTGGTCCTTGAGACCTCCCTCCTCAAGTTTACAAAGATTTTAGAGGAGGTGGTCCTAGAGGCCCCTCCTTAGGCTTAAAAAGTTTGTAAAACAAGTTACCGTTAAAAATGATATTCACTAAATCAGATATTTTGTCCTCAAGCACAAACACATTTGCTTTTTGACTTTGGTTTACACCAGGTGAAAAAGTACCACTTAAGTTGCTTAATACAAGATTAATCTATCTAAATGGCTCCAAACAGTTTGTTGAAGAAACTCTTTTCTTAAAACAAATTACTTAACACAAGATGTGTAAAATAGTATGAACGAGTTATTTAAGGTATAGTTTTACCAGTTTTGAAAAACAAAACTTTTAAAGAAATCAAATAAATACAGCCTCAAGAAAGGGATGAGATAGGAAGTATACAAGTATAATTTTAACATGGTAAAACCCCACCCAATTGGGGAAACATCCACGGAGGTCTCTACACCTCAAAAGAAAAAATCCACTAAAATAGAGTAACAGGTTACAAACTATATAACAATAAGGACACACAATCAAGCCTAAACTAAGTTCAAAAATTATACCAACTCCTCTGGAGTTTTCTGACTTCTCCTAAGGCTTTGATGTTGTTGATGTTCTCTCAACTTAGTAACTCTACTCCTTTTAGCTTTATGTCGACTCAAATATTTAGAATCTTTCTACCAACACTGTTTAGTGTTATAGTGTGAAAGTGTAAGTGGTGATGTGCTCTAAATCACAAGCATGCAACCCACACACACTTATTACAGACCAAATGATTATCAAATTGCAAACAAATTCTATAATCTAATAAAGATTTGTAAAATCAGTTTGATCAAAACTCAAGACTTTGGACCTTTCTAATTATCCACGGATCAAGAGGGAATCTTGCTATACAAAAGAGCCAAGATCCTAAACACTTTCGTTATTCAAAAATAATTACAAATAATTCACAAAATGTGAAATAATTGAAAGTGTAAATCCCCAATCAAGATCTTAACTAGATCTAAGTCTGAATACTCTCAAAAACTGAAATCATAAATGATTTTGTTGGTTTAGGGTTTGAACAAAACATAACAGTTTAAAACAACCAATAAAATGGGATTTCTCAAAAGAAGAAATCAAAACCAGTAATATAAACATGAAGTGTATCACAGACTCACAAGTCTCAGATTTTTATGAAAGAAAATAAGATTTGGAAAACGTGAATGGTTGGACAAGAGATTAAGAACAAGTGAGGATGGATCTTTTCAAATCTAGAACTAACTCAACTCTCAAAATTATTTTCAGGTGAGATTTTATCGGAGTTAGGTTAGGGTTTGTATATTTTCTCTATTTTTCTTTTCTTTCTCTCTCTCTTCTCTCTTCTCTCTTCTCTCTTCTTTTTATCTCAAAAATGAGGAGAGCCAAAAGTTATAATTGAAAGGACGAAGTTTCCTTTTATACAAGGATGAGAAGTCTATGGAAGATCTCAGGAAAATGAATGATTAGGATTTGATCGAAGGAAATCTAATGGCTACCAAAGCACCACAATTATAAAAGCCCTAATTGGTTTAAATGTAAACATAAGTATCGGGTAAGAACGCATGCAGGCCATAGATTAAAGCGATCCAAGTGTTCTCAATCACTCTTAAGAATGTGAGTGTAAAGAAACACAGATCCAACCATTACAAGTGCAACACATGTAAGGTTGTGATGACTTATAAAATGCGTGTTTTTGGTTTTACAGAAATACAAGTTTTACCCACAATATTATCTAGCGCTTTCGGTTTCTACCCAAGCCAAGTTTTAACATCTTATATTAATTAGAAAAACAGCCCACAACATTTGTAAAAGCCAATTTTAAATTTCCAAAATTGTTAGAAAAATCTTAGAAATTATTTACAATCTCCCAAAAATTATGTTAATGGGATTTAACTTGCACACACCCATAATATGAATAAAGAAACCCGTGAATGAAATCCTAGGTGAGGTGTTGGTGTTCTACCTTTAGGACCAATTTGAGGATTTCGAAAATGAAGAGTCTAAAGGTTTTTGGTCAAACTAGGATATGACACAATTTTGTCACTATTTCCAAACTACACGAGCACCTATATAATATAGATTCAAGTAAGTCAAAGATATAGGGTGCTTCAATCTCCCCTTTGGAAATATGAGACAAAATCTCCTTTGAGTCATCGAGGACTCGTAGGGATACAAAAGAAATAAGAAAATCCTATTCTTATACAAAAATTCTATCTACCCATTATCCTAGAAAAAGAAAATTACATAACTCAATTAATTACAGACCAATACCCTATCAAAATTCTGATGTAACTAAAGGTACTAATTCCTAAAAATGAGAGAACTAAGATCAAGCTTTTTAGTTGATAATACAGCAAGAATGTCCAAGTAGACTCAAATTTCTCCCCCATTTTTCCTCAAATGGACAAAGGGCAAGAAAACAAGTATGAAACAACAAATCATGATTTTTCCATAACCATACCGATAGATTTGCGCAAAGATTCAAATCGAAGATAATCCAATGGTTTAGTGAAGATGTCGGCTAATTCCAATTCAGTAGGCAGGTAATTAATTTCTAACTCCTTAGATTCAACTAACTCGCATATGAAATGATATCTTATTTTAATATGTTTGGTACGAGAGTGTTGAACTAGATTTTTAGAAATATTAATCACGCTTCGATTGTCACAATAGAGATGTAACTTATCTTCGGTTATACCATAATCTTTTATTATTTATTTTAACCAAAGTAATTGAGCACAGCAACTTTCTGTATTCGGATTCGGTAGTAGACAAGGAAGTACAGTTTTGTTTCTTACTACTCCATCCTACCAAATTATGACCAATCTAGTAACACGCTCTTGAGGTACTCTTACTATCATCGAAAAAACCGGCACAATCAGCATCGGTATATCCTACTATAGTACTAGAAGTGTCTTTTGTGTACCAAAGTCCTAAGTTTAGAGTGCCTTTAATGTATTTGATCTTTAGGATTGTTTTGATATCGAGCACACATGCAGACAGGGTACATGATATCAAGATGGGAGGCAGTAAGATAAATTAAGCCTCCTATTATACTAAGGTATAAGGTAGAATCAATTGATTTACTATTCTCATCTTTAGAAAGTTAACTTTGATAGAAGTACTCATAGGAGTCCTAGTTTCTTTTGTTGTTTCTAGGCTAGGCCAAACTTCTTGACAATCTCTAAAGAGTATTTGGATTGTGATACAAATAAGGTATCTGAATTTTGTTTAACTTTGATCCCAAAGAAGAATTGTAACTCCCCCATAAGTGACATTTTAAATTCTTTGTTCATAATGTCCGAGAAGGTCTTAACTCCTAAAGGGGATTTGGATCCAAAAATGATATTGTCAACATAAACTTGGGCTATAGTAATATTGTTGTCAAAATGTTTCACAAATAAGGTTTGATCATTCCCTCCTCTCCTAAAATTGTTGTCTAAGAGAAAGGTGGATAGACGTTCATACCAAGCTCTATGAGCTTGTTTTAACCCATATAGAGCTTTTTTAAGACGATAGACATAATTTGGATGATGACGAGTAATGAACCCTTTGGGTTGTTCTACGTAGGTCTCCTTAGTCAAGATGCCATTAAGGAAAGCAGATTTAACATCCATTTGATATAGAGTGAAATGCAAATCGCAAGCTATTGCAAAAAGTAAGCGAACAGACTCGAGGCGAGTAACGGGAGGAAAAGATTCCTTAAAATCTACTCCTTCAATTTGAGAGTAGCCCTGGGCAACTAATCTAGCATTATTCCCAATAATCATCCTAGATTCATCTATGTTATTTTTAAAAATCCAACGTGTGCCGATAACCCTTTTATTTTCAGGCTGAGGTACAAGATACCATGCATCATGAATGACAAATTGAAGAAGTCCCTCATGCATAGCACTTATCCACAAAGTGTCATTCAAGGCTTCATTTACAGTCTTTGGCTCAATAAGAGACACAAAGCATGCAAAATGAGCAAGGTTACGAAGCTGAGATCTTGTATGAACATGCTCAGTAGGATTACCAACTACACTATCTAAAGGATGATTTTTGGAAACCCAGTTAGGTACTTCAGGCGTCTCAGTTGGTAAGGATTCAGCTATTTCTGGAGAATCATAATTTAAAATGTTTTCGAATTCATCCACTATATCTGGTCCTTTGATCTTACTTTCTACATTAGTGTCACTTATAACCACATTAATGGGTTCCAGCATGGTTTTGGTACGAAGATGGTAGACACGGTAGGCTCTACTATTTGGAGAATATCCTAAGAAAATGTCTTTATCACCTCTGGTTTCGAATTTAGACAGATGTCCTCTGTCCTTATAGACATAACAGGTGCTACCAAAGGTTCTAAAGTATTTTAGTTTAGGTTTCTTCCCATACCAAAGCTAATACGATGTTTGTTTAGTATTTTTCCTTAAGTAAACACTATTGATTATATGACAGGCTGTACGAATGGATTATACCCAAAAATATTTAGGCAAGTTCTTCGCATAATTCATCACACGGGCCATTTCTTGAAGGGTGTGATTTTTACGCTCAGTAATTCCATTTTATTGATGTGTCTTAGGGGCACTAAATTCATGTTTGTAACCATTATTGTCACAGTATTCGATGACACCTGAATATATGAATTCTCCTCCTTTATCACTACAAATTCTATCTACTTAGGAATCCTTTTCATTTTCTATACGAACTAAGATTTTCCAAAACTTACGAAAAGTTTATGACTTGTGTTTTAAAAAGGCAACCCGGGTAAATCAAGTGAAATCATCAACCATAACTAAGATATAACTATTGCCACACAAACTAACAGTGCGAGAAGGACCCATTAGGTCTATATGGATGAGTTCTAGAGGTCTAGTGGATAGAACTTCTTTAACTCTCTTGTGGGGAGCCATAACAATTTTTTCCTTCTAACAGGGACCACATGTGATGTTTGAAATTGGTTTAATCTTAGGAAGACCTCTAACTATCTCTTTGGAGCATAATTTGTTGAGACTATCAAAGTTAATGTGACCCAACCTATTATGCCATATCTCATTGCCACCCCTTATTGAAATGTTACAAACCTCTGTACTTGGATTGACTGTGTAACAGTTATCTGGAGTACGTGGCCCTGTAATAATGCAATCACCTTTTTCATTTAAAATTTTGCAATTGTTTTTTGAAAAGGTGACAGTATGGTTGGAGCCACAAAAGTGTGATATACTTAGTAAATTGGCTTTAAGACATTTTACCAAGAGAACATCCTCAATAATGGGTAATCCGTATTCATGGAGTATTCCTTTACCAATGATCCGGGTTGATACACCATCTCCAAACAAGACTTTTCCTCTGAAGAAGAAGTTAGTTTTGTTTGAAAGTTTAAAATCGTCCCGATCATATTTTTGGAACATCCAGAGTCTAAATACCATTCAGATGTTGTGTGTTTAGCTTTAAAAGCACTAGTAACATTATTACATTTCAGTTAGGCTAATAGATCATCTTTTCTGACCAAATTTCTCTCATTTTCAATTTGCGCTTATTAGCTCATATTTGATAAAACTTTCAAGCTTCTGTCTTTTCTTTAAAAGATTTTTGCACATGTTTATAATTATTATAGAAAGTTTGAGCAATTGGTTTAGAAAAGAATCTAGGATTCCTTCTTGTTGATGGTCTTTTAGTATTAGTCCTTCTCTTTCTGTTTCGATGTTAGAATTCTTGTTTGGCTGTCTAGGAAGGACATAGTTGTTTCGTCTTCTCCTAGAATAGTTGAAGTTATAGTAAACAGGGGACTTATAGACTGGATTATATAAACGTTTGGAAAAGAAACCATCAAGGGAATGTTCATAGACATCAAAATACGAGCAGTAAAGATGGCATGTAGAAATCATAACCTTTGGAAAATTATTATTCGAAGGCTTGTCTAGGTTTTGAGCTCTAGTCTTGTTCCTAGTTGGCACAGGTTAAAATGAAGAATCATCTTGTCAAATGGGGGGGAATATGTATTTATCCTTATGTTCAACATTGTGCTTAGAGTTACTTGATTCACCAATGTCTAACTTCAGTTGTTTTATATCAAACTCATTTTTCAAAAATGAAAGTTTGTACAAGTTTTAATAGGTCTTTTGCCACCAGACACAAACTTTATTGTTTCAAAGTTTTTAGTTTGGGTCTTACAGTTGGGACAAAATCCTATTCTAGTTCTATCATCAAAATTTGTTTTTACTTCAGCAACAAAGTCTTCAAAACAGTTAGAATTATTTGCAAATTTTGCAAAAAAATTTTAGACTGTTGATGTCTTTTCTTTTGTTTGTTCCAATTCTAACAACATTTCTTTGTATTTCTTTTCCAGAATTTCATTTGAGTCGGACAATTCTTTCAGTTTTTATTCAAAAATTTTGGTTCATTCTCATGAGTTAAACATTGAATAGTATACTCTTCAGCATTATGTTTGATCATATGACTTAGGGTTTCGATATTTTAGGTAAGATCTTTGACAATCTTTTCAAGTCTAGTGCTTTTTTGAGAGCTTTTGTGTACAGTGTGTGAATGTCAGGAAGGTCATCGTTGTCGGAGTCACTAAGTGTGCAATGTGCAGTGCCACCTAGCGGTTCATTTTTAGGACTCACACACCCATTAACATGAATAATAGAGCGTTCCCTTTGACTCACACACATGGCGTTTGAAGTATTATCATCATTCTCAAGCAATAAGGTAGATAAACCAGTAGGCATAGTATGAGTAAATATAGCATGATCAGATTCCTCATCATCAGTGTAGATTATCTTAGCAAAGAATGACATACAAGGGTCAAAAGTGTTAGATGACTCAGGTTCATCATTTTCATACTCACTTGAGTCATCCCAAGTCTTACATAGAAGATCCCTATTATGTTTGTGAATTTTGTCTAAGTTAACCCTACAGTCACTAGCTGTAACACCCCGCCTAATTAATTATTGGGTGATCAGTCCTTAATTAATTAATTTCAGAATAACAAGTTGGTTCAAATGATGCATCACTGTCGAGAACTCAAATTTTATTTTAATAAAACTAACCACCTAGTATTTAAAAAGGGTTATGTCCAAATTTTATCTTGTCATTAATTACTACTAAAAGAATACCAACAAATACCATGCATCACAGTAAAACAAGTAAAGTCTAACTGAAGTAAAATAAATGGATGCAGTAAACATCTCCAAATACAATCCCATACAATAAATCCGAATAAAGAAATCAAATCTACGAGAGAATTTAAAACGACTAAATCTGTGAAAGTAAACATAAGTAAGGACGACATATCCAACAAATGAATAACTGAAAAGGAAAGAATGAGTTGAGTCGTCTAATAGCAATAATCCTGCCACTTCCACAACACCTATAGCACGGCAACTGAATAGAGTCTCCTAAAGTTGGTGTCCATGTGGCTGGGCACCTAAAATAATGGAACAATAGAAAGATATACAGGAGAACGGGTCAGAGCCCGAATTGAAAACAGTTTAAAAATAGCAAGTGCTTAAATTGATTCAATTAGCATAATTATTCTTCAAGTTAACTTAGCGTACTCACTTGAGGTACTCACCCCTCGATCTAGTGTGCACGTCTAACGAGCCTAACTACCCATACTAGCCATGATGCCCTGACTGACTACTAAGTGTATGATAATATGCTTGAAAGTCACCCTAGATAACTCAAAACCGACGTACTTATGATTTCGATACAGATTTAGTATTGCTTTAGTCTATTGTCGTATCCTTCTAAATGCCCATCTAATAATACCATAAGTGTTCATTTAAAATAGCGTCTTCAACATAAGACACCAAACATGATTCTGGTATACACACATGATTTACTTTAGGTATACATATTAATATATGTAAATAGAGCAATATTGCACCCTTGGTTGAGAAACCCTTAGTGCTACGCATACTCGGCTATCTTGTACCATTCTAACGCTCACACATAGAGGACAACCGGTTCAATCTCTCGAGAACCAATAAAAACATAAACACCTATTGGAGGCGAACATAGTCCCAAGCCAATGGGCTACGCATATACCTACGCACTCATACAATCGCCATCACTATCATTCTCACGGATAGCCCGTACCTAGGTTCCATGATCTAGTGGTATGACTCTAAATCCCCCGAAGGCACTTAAGATCCGGCCGTCCACAACACATTAACCTTCGTTCGATAACCAGTATCTATGTATGTCATACACATAATATTTTAGTCAATAAGTATACACACAATTTATATAAATTCATTAGCTTTTCCACAGTCTAGTACTTGTAGCACGTATATTATATCTCTTATTATAACCCATACTTTATTCGCGTATACTCTACCTTGTATTTTCGCACCTCCTTAATTCTATGGATTTTATACCTTCCGCGGGTCGACATATTCTCCGCTCACTGTTAATTATCAATACAAGTCACTCGATGATCATTCTAGTTTAACACTCATTAAAATAAGCCTACGGGAAGTTCGAAATAAAATCGGACTTAAAAAGACCATTCTGGAATCTTGTTAGAAGGCCTAAAAATATTATTCGAACGAGGTCGTTCGAACGAAGGTACTACGAACGAACCACCTAACTCGTTAGAAGGGATACTGGAATCTCGTTAGAAGTCTCATTCGAACCAGGTCGTTCGAACGACCTGGGCTGGACTTCTAAAGAAATTTCCGAAGTTGCCCAATTCATCTCCAAAGTTCATTTTTCCAGATTTTCTCCACTCAAATTTTAACCTAAATCCATTCCAACCCAAATGCAAGGTTTCTAAACTACACTAAGTCACCCTAGAGCACTTCTTAGCATATTTTTGGGGTCACATCCTTCTAATCATTATGTAATTTCAATAAATTTCCAAATTTTTTACCATAAACCATATTAACATAAACTCAGAATTATTTGTCTATAAAAACTCCATTCTTATTTCGTGATTAACGTCTAATTCATCAAATTTCTCAATCCTATTAAGGGGAAAATCCTCTACATGCAAACCCCCATCAGATTTCTAAAATTCCTACACGATTTCATCCCCCATTTTGGTATTAGTTGTTCTAAAACCTCAACACATGTTAACAAGAGTAATAATTGCTAAGAGAAGAGCAAGATAATCACTTGCCTTAAAATGAACTTTTGATTCGCGTGATGAAAGCGGTATAGGAACGATCCTCCTGCCACGATCTACGCGTCGGTGTACTTTTTGTTGTGAAAGGTTGAGTTCTTAGCTTAGGGCTCTAATGTAGTCTCCTTCTTCTTCCTTGGTTCTCTCTCTCTTTTCCTCTCTTTTCACATAGGTTGAAGCTGACGACTGCTGACCCCAAATTCCTTTTGATTAAACCTAATTTTCGTCCATATAATTACCCAAAAATTCCAAAAGACCAAAATACCCCTCCGGGGTGTCGTTTTGGGCTAAAAAGTCCCGGACTCTAATTTAAATACCCGAGTAGTGTTTTCTGACTATTTCGACCCTTCCGGACACTCTGGCGCACTCAAAATAGTCATCCTAGTTATACAAAAATAGTTTACCTTTTAAACCCCCATATACATATTAGTGGTGCAACTCATACGTGTCCCAAATATTTATGACGTAACTGTCGTGCATCTCATTTCCGACCATACTATTATTTCAATAATTACTAACTCTCATCCCGCTAGTGATTATTATCATAAAATCGAATTAATTACAATTTAAATTTTCTCCCTTTAATTTAATTAATCCCCATTTTCCATAAAAATTATTAAAAATTATCAAGCGTAAAAGTACGGGGTATTACATACTTCCCCCCTAATAACATAATTTCGTCCCGAAATTTGAAAAAGAATATATATATATATATATATATATACCTGGAAAGAATAACTCTAGATATCGTTCACGCATGTCATCCTCGTACTCCCAAGTTGATTCCTCAACATTATGGTGTCGCCACTGAACACGTACTAATGATACTACTTTCGACCTTAACTTCCTCTCGCTACGGTCTAAGATAGCAATCGGCCCCTCCTCGTAGGAGCTATCAGGCTGTAAGTCTATCTCCTCTAACGTAATGTGAGTATGGGCCAAATCATCTCGAAGAAATCTCCTCAGCGAAGAGATCTGAAACACGTCATGGACTCTATGCAAGTGCTCCGGTAACCCAAGTTTATAAGCAACTGGCCCAATCCTCTCGATAATGGGAAATGACCCTACATACCTAGGCACCAACTTTCCCTTCTTCCCAAAATGCATAACTCCCTTTATAGGAGACACCCAAAGTAACACCTGATCCCTAATATTGAATTCTCGAAAGTAACGTTTGGCATTAGCGTAACTCTTCTACCGATCCTGAGCGACTCGAATACGGCTCCGTATCAACTTTATCCCCGCTGAAGTATCTTGAATCACCTCCGGACCCAATAACTTGTTGTCCCCCACCTCTAACCAACATGCTGGGGAACGACAAGATCTACTGTATAGGGCCTCGAATGGAGCCATACCGATAGTAAATTGGTAGGAGTTGTTATAGGCAAACTCCACCAGTGGAAGGTACTACTCCCAACTTCTGCCAAAATCAATGATGCACATCCGTAACATGTCCTCCAACATCTGATTCGTTTGCTCTGTCTGACCATCCATCTGCGGGTGATAGGTTGTGCTCAGTCGCAACTCCGTACCCAATGCTTCCTGGAAACTCTCCCAAAATAGATAAATGAACACCTTATCTCTATCAGACATGATATTGAGAGGCACTCCGTGGAGTCTCACTATCTCTCCTATGAATAACTGGGCGTACTGTCCCGCGGTGTAGTCTGTACTGGCTGGCAGAAAGTGGACTACCTTGGTCAGTCGATCTACTATCACCCATATTGAATCGTGACCCCTCTGCGATGTAGGTAGTCCCGTGATGAAGTCCATGGAAATACTCTCCCATTTCCACATAGGAACCTCTAATAGTTGTAGAAGTCCCGTTGGCCTCTGATGGTCCACTTTTACCAACTGATAAGTGGAACATTTTGAAACGAACTCTGCAATATCCTTCTTCATTCCGCTCCACCAGTACTGTCTACGCATATCCTGGTACATCTTATCCCCTTCGGGATGTACCACAAATCGAGAACCGTGCGACTCTGTCCTCACCTTGTGTTGCAAATCTTCACCCTCAGGAATAACCAATCTCCCATTGAAACATAAATTCCCGTCTGAACCCACGGTGTAAGACTCAAGCCCCTCGGATAGAAGCTTCACTATCTGACTTTGGCAGAACGGATCATCTGCCTGAGCATGTACTACTCCCGTAATAATTTGGGGCATAACCGTCATCGTGGACATAAAAAATTGAGCTACCGCATCCTGGTTCCCTAACTCTTTCCATTTTGCTTTCCACACCTTGGCCACCTCACCGACTGGACTACGGCTTAATGCGTCTGTTACCACGTTAGCCTTCCTCGGTTGGTATTGGATATCAAATTGATAATCCTTCACAAACTCAAGCCACCGACGTTGACGCATATTTAACTCCTTCTGCGTGAAGAGGTACTGTAATGACTTGTGGTTAGTGAATAAATGAAATTTCTCCCCTAGGAGGTAATGTCTCCAAATCCGAAGTGCAAACACCACCGCCGCCAACTCTAAATCGTGGGTGGGGTAGTTCCTCTCGTGAGTCTTAAGCTTACAGGAAGCATAAGCTATAGCCTGATCCTCCTGCTGCAGTACACCTCCAAGTCCTAACAAGGACGTATTAGTGTAGACTAGATACTCCACTCCCGGCTTGGGTAATGCTAACACTGGTGTTGAGGTTAACTTGTCTTTCAACTCATCAAAGGCTAAATGACAGGCATCACTCCAGATAAACGGCACCCTTTGTGAGTCAGGTGTGTCAACGGACTTGCTATCTTTGAAAACCCTCAAATGATCGCCCTGTAGTATTCGGCTAAACCTAAGAAACTACGTATTTCGGTCGGTGTCGTGGGTTGTCCCCACTCCCTCACCGCTGACACCTTCCCCGGATCCATGGATATCCCTCTATCGGAGATGATATGCCCCAAGAACTGTACCTCCTTCAGCCAAGACCCATATTTCTCATATTTTGCATAAAACTCCTACTGGCGCAGTGTTTGCAAAACCTACCTCAAGTGCTCGACATGATCCTCCTCGGTCTGTGAGTAAACCAGAATGCCATCTATGAATACGATGACGAACTGGTCCAAGAATTCTCTAAACACCCTGTTCATCAAGTCCATAAACACGGCTGGGGCATTGGTTAGTCCGAAAGGCATAACCCTGAATTCATAGGAACCATATCTTGTCAAGAAAGAAATCTTCGACACGTCTTGTTCCCTAATACGTAGCTGATGGTACCCCGATATTAAATCAATCTTCGAGAATAAAGTCTCTCCTCTAAACTGGTCGAATAAGTCATCGTTTTGAGGCAACGGATATTTGTTCCGTATCATGACTTTATCATCTTCCCTTATTACACCGATTTATTCTCGATGTAAGAATTTGATATCACTACTTACATCATATCATAGGGTTCTACTGATCGTGCGTAGGAATAAAATTAAATTTAAGGTTACGGTTTCGCTTACGGATGATAAATAGGGTACCAAACTCATGTGCTAAAGACCAACCATCCCCAGCTCCCGACCTTTGCTAGGTTTCATGCGTGGGATGTCTCGCAAAGCGAAATCCAAACAAGGAACCCACCCGATACACTACTAACTAACATTGTCGGTCAACGAGAGTTGTGGTCCTCAGTATTTGTCTCGTACCCCACATCCCTGCTTCCTGCTAACAATAGCGTATCTACACTCATGTTACGAAAAAGATATTCAACACATCACTACTACTAATTTGGCATTAGGCTCTTCACTTTACCACAAAATTATTCCCATGCCCAGAGGTATTTCATTCTTTCTTGATTTACTATAGTAAACCTTTCTACCCACCGGGATTTGGTATAACCCGACGACATACTCCACTAGTCTCTGTAGGACTTAATACCTATGTATACAAGTGACTCTGTTTCCTCTCATATGACACTTAGCACAAATTGTTTCATCTCTAGGACTAATGGACTCCTAATATTATTTTAATGGTCTATCATCACACAAACTTGAATTATTCGGTTTGAAATCGGGATAGCAATGCATTTTACGCTCATGTTTCTCACGTAGTACAAGTAAGCTGCAACGCACATAGGTTATTTGAAATTTTCTTTGTATCTAAAAGGAAACACTATAAATGATAAAGTTTCGTACCTCCAAATGTGGGTGGTAGATGCGGTATCAGTGGCATAACTGCATATCGGGCATTATAGATACGCCCATACTGTACTACCTGCTGCTGTTGTGAAGTCTTTATTACAGGGGTGATTATTCCTGTTTCCCCAATTCGGGTATTCTGTGGTGTCGGGTGAACATCCAATGACTGTTGCAGGATATTGCCCTTGCTAGGGCAATTTCGACGGTAGTGACCCCGTTCGCCACATATGAAATACTTACCCACACAGTTTCTGTTCTGCTGGCCCTGCTGAGCACACTGCTCGCCCTGATGATCTCGCTGACCATGTTGAAATGGCTGAGGCTTTCCTCCAGCTCTTTGTGGGCAAACTTCGCATTTGTGGCCACTTCTTCCACACTTAAAACACCTCTTTTTGAAAGCCTTTTGTCCTTGGCCTTGTTAGCCCTGGCGGATTTGGCTCTTCCCACGGTTCATATAGTCTTTTTGTTCTTGATGTCTCTGAGGAGCTTGTCGCTGTTGCGACTGTATTTTCCCATTGTTATTATTCCTCGAAATGTCATATTGATAAACTTCTCTTGTTCTTTTTCCCCTGTAAGTTGCACACTGCAATTTTTGTACTGAAATATTGCGGTAGTCACTGCTTGTTCCACGATGTTCGCAATCTTAGTGGTTTCCTCTCTTTCCTGGTGTACATGAGGTTTTTATTGGTCTTGTCCCGCATTTACTTATTCAACGGTGTTAGTGTGCCTCTCCCCCATAGGCGACATCTTAAATTTAAATGAATTTTATAAAACTACCGTTCATACATAACATTGTAGAAGAAGTACGTAAAACGTATGCAGAGTACAACAATCCTAAAATATATGGCTCTATATCAAAGGATGTTACGCGAAAACATAATAAGTTGTACAGATCCTAAGGACACTAGAACCTGATGCTCTGATACCACCTGTAACACCCCGCCTAATTAATTACCGGATGATCAGTCCTTAATTAATTAATTTCAGAATATCAAGTTGGTTCAGATGATGCATCACTGTCGAGAACTCAAATTTTATTTTAATAAAACTAAACACCTAGTATTTAAAAAGGGTGATGTCCAAATTTATCTTGTCATTAATTACTACTAAAAGAATATCAACAAATACCATGCATCATAGTAAAATAAGTAAAGTCTGACTGAAGTAAAATAAATGGATGGAGTAAACATCTCCAAATACAATCCCATACAATAAATCCAAATAAAGAAATCAAATCTACGAGAGAATTTAAAACGACTAAATCTTTGAAAGTAAATATAAGTAAGGACGACATGTCCAACAGAATGAATAATTGAAAAGGAAAGAATTAGCTGAGTTGTCTACTAGCAATAATCCTGCAGCTTCCACAGTAGCTACAGCATGGAAACTGAATAGAGTCTCCTAAAGTTGGTGTCCCTGTGGTTGGGCACCTAAAATAATGGAACAATAGAAAGATATACAGGAGAACGGGTCAGAGCCCGAGTTGAAAACAGTTTAAAAATAGCAATTGCTTAAATTGATTCAATTAGCACCATTATTCTTCAAGTTAACTTAGCGTACTCACTTGAGGTACTCACCCCTCGATCTAGTGTGCACGTCTAACAATCCTAACTACCCATACTAGCCATGATGCCCTGGATGACTACTAAGTGTATGATAATATGCTTGTAAGTCTCCCTAGATAACTCAAAACCGACGTACTTATGGTTTCGATATAGATTTAGGATTACTTTAGTCTATTCTCGTATCCTTCTAAATGCCCATATGATAATACCATAAGTGTTCATTTAAAATAGAGTCATCAACATAAGACACCAAACATGATTCTGTTATACACACATCATTCACTTTAGCTATACATATTAGTTTATGTAAATACAGCAATATTGCACCCTTTGTTGAGAAACCCTTAGTGCTAAGCATACTCGGCTATCTTTTCCCATTACAACGCTCATGCATAGAGGACAATTGGTTCAATCTCTCGAGAACTAATAAAAACATAAACACCTATTGGAGGCAAACATAGTCCCAAGCCGATGGGCTACGCACCCATACGACCGTCATCACTATCATTCTCACGGATATCCCGTACCTAGGTTCCATGCTCTAATGGTACGACTATAAATCCCCTGAAGGCACACAAGATCCGGTCTTCCACAACACGTTAACCTCCATTCGAAATCCAGTAGCTAGGTATGTCATACACATAATATTTTAATCAATAAACATACACACAACTTATATAAATTCATTAGCTTTCCCACAATCTAGTATTTGTAGTACGTATATTTTATCTCTTATTATAACCCGTACTTTATTCGCGTATACTCTAACTTGTATTTTAGCACCTCTTTAATTCTATGGATGTTATACCTTCCGCGGGTCGACATGTTCTCCGCTCACTATTAATTATCAATATAAGTCACTCGACGATCTTTCTAGTTTAACACTCATTAAAATAAGCCTACGGGAAGTTCGAAACAAAATTGGACTTAAAAAGACCATTCTGGAATCTCATTAGAAGGCCCAGAAATCTCGTTCAAACGAGGTCGTTCGAACGAAAGTACTTCGAACGAACCACCTAACTCGTTTGAAGGGCTGCTGGAATCTCGTTCGAACGAGGTCGTTCGAACGACCTGGGCTGGACTTCTAATGAAATTTCCAAAGTAGCCCAGTTCATCTCCAAAGTTCATTTTTCCAAATTTTCTCCACTCAAATATCAACCTAAATTATTCCAACCCAAATGAAAGGTTTCTAAACTACTCTAAGTCACCCTAGAACACTTCTTAGCATAGTTTTGGGGTCACATCCTTATAATCATCATGTAATTTTAATAAAGTCCCAAATTTATTACCATAAACCATATTAACATAAACTCTGAATTATTTATCTATAAAAACTCCATTCTCATTTCGTGATTAACGTCTAATTCATCAAATTTGCAATCCTATTAAGGGAAAAATCCTCTACATGCAAACCCCTATCAGATTTCTAAAATTCCTACACGACTTCATCATAGGTAAACCCCATTTTGATATTAGTTGTTCTAAAACCTCAACACATGTTAACAAGAGTAATAATTGCTAAGAGAAGAGCAAGAAAATCACTTGCCTTAAAATGAACTTCTGATTCGCGAGATGAAAGTGGTATAAGAATGATCCTCCTGACACGATCTACGCGTTGGTGTACTTTTTGTTGTGAAAGGTCGAGTTCTTGGCTTAGGGCTCTAATGGAGTCTCCTTCTTCTTCCTTGGTTCTCTCTCTCTCTTTTTCTCTCTTTTCACGTAGGTTGAAACTGACGACTACTAACCCCTAATGCCTTTTAATTAAACGTAATTTTCGTCCATATAATTACCCAAAAATTCCAAAAGACCAAAATACCCCCCCCCCCCCGGGGCGTCATTTTGGGCTAAAAAGTCCCAGACTCTAATTTAAATACCCAATTAATTAGCGAGATAGAAGATTAATATTTATTATTATTATTATTATTATTATTATTATTATTATTATTATTATTATTATTATATTATTATTATTATTATTATTATTTACTTGCGTGTGATAAGTAAATAGATATGTGATTTATTATATATCGCATATGAGTGAAAGAGACGGTTTACTATTATATCTCAATAGAGTGTTATATTGACGGATCGGTATATTTTATGGGCGATGCGTACGGTACACACGTGTCGGGCCCGATTAATGAGATATTAGCATATTTGGAGTTGGGTGACTCGGATAACTTTTTTGAGTGTACCGTTGATCCGGGAAGTGTTAAAATAGTCCAAAATAGGTACTCGGGTGTTACGATTGGGTTCCGGGGGATTTTAAGACATAGTTGGACCCGTATAAGGGTAAAATGGTCTTTTTACACCTAGGTTTTAATAGAAAAATGGGATTAGGGTGAATTAAGGAGGTATTTAAAGATAAAAAATGTGAATGGCAGCCCACCTTTGATATTTTGCACAATTGAGATTGAGAGAGAGTTTATGAGAAGAGAAAAAGAGAAAAATGAAGAGAAACGCTTGGAGAAGATATTAAGGGACTGACAACAAGCAGAAAACCGCGGCACAAGTGTATAAAGATATACGCCGGTCGTTATGCTCGGCTACCACGGCTATGAAAAAATCTAGACTCTTGACGACACTCTTTACGGAAGTGTAGCATCCAGTCCGGGTATCGAAATCCACATAGACTAGTTGTTCGAATTATATTAGTTTAATATTTCTCGAATAAAAGTGTAAGAGATATCGAATAACAAAAAGAAAAGAAAATCCAAGCGGGGAAGTTAAACTAAGATTTACAACGGGAAAAAAACTATAGGTTGCGACTAATATCCCTCACCTCAGTTTAATGTGTATAAATGGTCACATGGAACTACAAATTTGGTAAGATTGAATCTTATTTCAACAATCAATTAAATCTAGAGTTATCACCCCCTAAATTTGCATAAAAGCCTAATCTGATTTTGGCATCAACAAATACCCCGAAAATTACACACGCAAGGTCGTAAATACGGAGCGTACATGATATGCCCCGTTAAATCTCCTATGCATAAAACCCATCACCATAGCAAATCAACCCATTGAAACAAAGGTAAGTTCCATTAATCACAACCTAATTTAAGTTAACTAGTAAGCATCATAAATGACATGTATTAAATGAAAGAAATAAATGGAAGCAATAAATAAAGTAATAAATCTAGGTTACAAAGCTTAAGAACAAGAATGGAACATACACTAATGGAGAAGAAGGAGGAATAGTAACTTACAAACACCCAAAATGGGAAGGAAAAACCTAGGAGAGAGAAGCTCTCAAAACCCTAACCTAAAAACTAAGTAAAATGAATTATATCTCTAAAATAAATAATAGGGTTCCTTATATAGTAAGTTACAAAAGAAATAAAAGAAAAAAGGAAAAAGAAACTAAAAAGAAAAAGGTGTCGGATTACTTCTATGACCGGTCGACCGCGGCCAGGGGGCCGGTAGACCGGGTCCTCAGGTAAAAACACACTACTTCTGCTCAAAGGCAAAATGTGAATCACTGGTCGACCGGTGGGGCAGGGTCGGTCGACCGGTCGCCTGTTCCATGGTTTTCTTTGGTCCAAAATGAGGGGTGCATACGGAATTGGCCATATCTTCTTCGTCCAAACTCCAAATGATGTGTCGTTTGTGATCACACGAAGCTAACTCAATGAACTACTCTTTCGTGGAATCCCACTGGGCCGATGATGAAGTGTGAGATGTCTAAAAAGCCTCTAAAGAAGTGTCCGGTGATGGAACTTCTTCGAAACGCAACGAACCCTCACTTTTAGCATTCCAATACCTACAAAAGCTCAATTAAGCCATGCAAAGCATATGCATATCCAAAACCAAGGTTGTATGGTTAATGAGCATAAATATATGCATAAGGATCGCAAAAAGTGCTAGAATGCATAAAGATAATGGGCGCACATACGCAATATTCGTGACTAATCACACCCACTAACTTAGACATTGCTAATCCCTAGTGATGAAACAAACAAAACCATTCCACAGAAGGCGGTACAAAACATATATATGCATCGAAGCTATAAATGCCACTTTTGTAGGGAACACGATTGCATTTAGCAAATGCAACAAGCCATTAAACCCCTAGGTTACCCTAGTGGATGAGTGTCATCTCGTGAGAGTTTTCAGGGTTAAACTCACAAACATAAAAGTTTCCTCAAAATATGCCCAACCACATGCAACAGCCCCAACAATAACGGAAAAGATTTCAAACACGTTATTAGAAAAGTGAATGAATTCACACAAAAGTTCATATTATTAACATTATAGAATGAACTTTGTAGAATTGAAACCTTAATATGTGGGAGGGGAGAGAGCACATGCAAAGTATGATTTGGCAAAAACTTAAATAAATCGGATAAGCGTTAAAGCGTGCTAAAATGTCAATCCTCACTGGATATTACACTACACAAATTAAATCACTATGAATGGGAGGTAATACATGGGACATGCGGGCATAAATAGTAAATGTAAATGAAAACTAAGTCGCGCACATGTCACTAGAGAAGACCGCTATATATAAAATAAGAACTTTGCAAACTCAATAAAAGGATATCATTATTAAATGAGGTGAAATGCATTTTTACAAATTATAGCAATTATTATGACATTTGAATCACATGTACCCTAGGATCACCTAGGACTTTTATGGGTTATAATGTAGGTTTGGGATTAAGGTCATGAAATGAAGGGAATATGTACGGATACAAAGGTGTTTGGGGATGAAACACTTGGAATAATGGAAAATTGTGGCCGAATACAAAATTGGAATATGATTCCATAACAAGCATTAGATAGGAATTGGAGACTGATATAACTTATTGAACACTATATATATATATCATATACAACTTTCTCTTTCTTTTTCTTTTCTTTTTTTTCTCTACTTTTTCTCTTGTTTTCTTTTGTTTTTTCACTTTTTCATTTCTTTTTCACTACACTTTTTTCTTTACTTTTTCACTTTCAAATGCTTAATTTCAACCACGTAACATGATAACCATTCAATCCCAAGAATCATTCCAAACAAAGGTAGGGAAGGTGATATATATGGATTATAACTCCAATGTGGATTTGGTTATGGGATTTGGGTTATGAAACGAAAGGATATATTAAGGAATAAAGGGGTTGACAAGGGAAAACATTTAAGGTGAGGTAAAGGTCCATATGGGTGATATAATGAAGATGGCCTATGATCATTTCCTAAAGTTTATGCAATTCTCAGTCAAAACAAACTATGAAAATCATGCTCAAGTAACATATTTCATACATGAACTCAATTAATGAACGATCAATGAAGATTACCAATGACTATAACGTTTTCAAATAGGAAAGAGAAGTGTATAACACTCACAGACGAAGAAAATCCCAAAGCTCACAAGGTGTAAGTATATACAATGCAACAAAAGATTAACGAGTTATAAAAATCTTAAACCAAATCAATAAAGCAAGAAAAGTGCATGTGTTCATGGGATTAAAGTTTAATTCATGAAGTTATTAATAATATCAATAATTGATTAATGAAGTCTAATAACTTCTAAAATCGAGAACATGCATCATTGAATTGTCTATTGGATCGGGCAATTTTTAAAATTTATCATCAGAATCAAAGGCAAAATGACCAACAAAGGAGAAAAAAGAAAGAACATATTTTTGCAAATTTTAATTTTATACAAGAAAAGCATTCTTGGAAAGAACATATAATCAAATCAAAGAAACTACCAATGAATGGATAGAATATCCCAAAACCCCCAACTTAAAACCTGACAATGTGATTAAGAACCAAGCTAAAGAGAGGAAAAGAGTGATATTACCCATAATGGAGCGATCTAGTGAAACTACAAGTCCAATGATTCTGCGAAACATGTTAGTACCAAGTATGGAAAAAAAATAACAAAAACTTAACTAACTACACTAAATAATAAGTAAGAATAAAGAATAAAAAGAAAAATAAAACAAAACTAAAACCTACAATTTTAACTTTTAACTAACTATACACTAGAAGTTGAAATTCTTAGGGTCCACCCAAAATACGATTTGACTTTGAATGATCAACGAGGGACCCTCCATTTCATGCATACCTTCCGAAAAATAGGAATTATGTTCAAACAACGGAAGGCCTGTGTAAGGCGGAAGAAATGCACCATCACCAATTAAAAATTTTGGAAGGATGATGGGGGATTATAGAACAGGTGACAAAAACACATGGGATCCAAAAAAATAGAATTTCCTCCCAAATATTTTGCAATTGGATTGGGAAGGAGCGCACATGGAGGCAAAATTGCCTTCATGTAAAGAAACTCGAGTAAGTACTCTCATTAGTGAAAGGGTTAAACATTTTAAAGTTCGTAACCGATTCATTGGATACTTGTATAGGATCGACAATATAAAATAAAGATGGGAACAAAAAAAATTCAAACTCAAAATATAAGTCATCATCGCTCGAAATTGAGTTTCGAAGGAAATAAGATCATTTCATTGCAAATGGATACTACGTCCATTTCTTCCTCATTTTCATTCTCTAATATACCATGGTCCAAGTGAAGAATGGTATTTCCAAAGTAGGAAAAAACTCATCATTTGCTTCAAAACATTCCTCGACTTCAAAATTCTCGAAAGAGAAATCATCATTGAATTCAAATAATGCATATAACTCTTGCTCCCAATAACGAATTTCTTCCCGATAACGGTTTTCAAATTTTTCATTTTTAAGAATGCGCATGCCCTCCCCGAAAGTCATAGGCGGAGGCACGAATTCTTGCAAATGAGAAATCTGAAAAACTATCCTCGGAACTACAATCAAAATCATTATTATATGAATTTTGAAAGCTAATGCATTTAGTTTCACCATTCTTATTATAAGGATTTTGTGGCCCAACATAGGAATGATCATTCCCAAAATTTCTGTAATCCATAACTTGACTTTTGATCATTCCCAAAATTCCTGCAATTCATAACTTGACTTTCGTAATACTCACCCAAAGAAATTTTAGATGCTTCAATTTTTTGGGCTTGTAAGTGTTGACCAAAAGTCATAAGTGTAGGGGGTTTTGAGAATTATCATTACGATTACCAAAAAATTGGAATAAGGCATGCTTACCCCAAAGAAGGCTCGAGATGGAAAATTCCACAAAGTGATGTGTGGTCGAAAAATTCAAGCGTTTTGTGTCTCTCAAATGTATAAGTCCTACAAAAATAGTTAGCAAATAATACAAATAGAAAGAAAAATACTACGAAAGACTAAATCAATCAAATTTCAAAAATGAACAAGTCCCCGACAACGGTGCCATTTTGACAATAGGTGGAAAACCGCTGCGCAAGTGTATAACGATATACGTCGGTCGTTATGTTCGGCTCCCACCACTATGTAAAAACCTAGACTATTGACTACACTCTTTAAGGGAGTGTAGCGGCCAGTCCAGGTATCGAAATCAACAGAGACTAGTTGTTAGAATTATAGTGATTTAATATTTCTCAAATAAAAGTGTAAAAGATATCGAATAACAAAAAGAAAAGATAATCTAGGCGTGGAAGTTAAACTAAGATTTACAACGGAATAAAAACTATAGATTGCGACTAATATCTCTCACCTCACTTTAATGGGTATAAATGGTTACATGGAACTACGAATTTAGTAAGATTGAATCTCATCTCAACAATCAATTACATCTAGAGTTGTCACCCCCTAAATTCACATAAAAGACTAATCCAATTTTGACGTCAACAAATACCCCAAATATTATAAGTGCAAGGTCGTAAATACGGAGCATACATGATATACTCCATTAAATCTCCTAGGCGTAATAACAAGAACAGCCCAATTGAATTTGATACATAAAACTCATCACCAAAGCAAAGCAACCCATTAAAACCAAGGTGAGTTTAATTAATCACAACCTAATTTAAGTTAACTAGAAAGCATCATAAATGACATGTATTAAATGGAAGAAATAAATGGAAGCAATAAATAAAGCAAAAACAAAGCAATATATCTAGGTTACCAAGCTTAAGAACAAGAATGGAACTTACATTAATGGAGAAGAAAGAGGAATAGTAACTTACAAACACCAAAAATGGGAAGGAAAAACCTAGGAGAGAGAAGATCTTAAAACCTAAACTAAAAACTAAGTAAAATGAATTATATCTCTAAATTAAATAAAAGGGTTCCTTAGACAGTAAGTTACAAAAGAAATAAAAGAAAAAAGGACAAAAGGTGTCGGATTACTGCTATAACCGGTCGACCATAGTTGCTTCCATTCGAAGGTAAGATATGAATCACCGGTCAACAAGTGGGGCAGGGCCGGTCACCTGATCCCCTATTCCATGGTCTTCTTTGGTCCAAAATGAGGAAAAATTAGTGCATACGGAATTAGACATATCTTCTTCGTTCAAACTCTAAATGACGTGTCGTTCATGGCCACGTGAAGATAACTCGGCGAACTAAAATTATGTGGAATCCCACTAAGCCAGAGATGAAGTGTGAAATGTCTAAAATTCCTCTGAAGTAGCGTCTGATGATGGAACTTCTCTGAAACGCAACGAAGCCCTAACTTTAAGTGTTCCAATACCTACAAAGGCTTAATTAAGCCGTCAAAGCATATATATATATATATATATCAAAAACCGAGGTTGTCTGGTTAACAAGCATAAATATAGCATAAGGAACACAAAAAGTGCTAGAATGAGTAAAGATAACGGGCGAACATATGCGATATTCATGACTAATCAAGGACTCGTCTCCGGATTCAATAATCATCAACGTAGAGTACTTTGGATCTAAATTCATAGAGGTAAGTAGTTAATTTCATTAAATTGCATTTGTATGCAGTTAATCACTTTCATAGTTAATGGTTCAAATATGGGATTTAAAGAGATAAAGATTAGAACTTTAATTAATTGATTTAGAGATGTAGATGATAATTGATCTCTAATTTGAATTGACTACTAGATGGTATTCATCGTATAGGAAATACAAAATTAAATTTGGCTTATAATGTTAAGCATGTAGAATATTAATAGGAATGTTAAAATCATGAAAATCATATTTGGGTAAAATTCTTAGTTTAATAGAATTGATGTTTGATTTAGAATCCGAGGATTTTGAACCAGGATTCGGGGTTAATAATATGTTAGAATACTTCTGGGATGTTAATATAATGATATAGGAGGTCAATTATATATTTGGGTTGGTTTGGGACCTCCATTTGAGGGTTTGAAGGAGAAAACCCCAAGAAAGCAAATGATAGGCAGCTCAACAAATCGAACTGGTTCCCTAGGGGAGTGAATAGACTCTCCCAATTGAACCGATTCGGTATGGTAGTGAACCGGTTCGGTTCGCTGGCCTGCCCAGTTTTTGTTCATGTGTTATTTTGACCCGTTAGGACTTGAGGAATGATTGTAGGGGCTTCCATGGTAGAGTGGGAATACTGGGGTATATTTACAGGGTTTGGTAAGTGTGTTAGACCAAAGAATAAATGGGTTTAGGTGAGGATAATCGGGAGTTCAAGTGAGTGGAAATTTAGATATTTAATCGGGAAGTTAGTTCAAACTTCGAGATTGGAAGGCTAGTGCGATGTGGGACGTGCGTACGAGCTCGGTACTTTATATAAATAGATATTATAGTGAGTGTGTATATATGTTTATGTGTGAGCTACTTTTTTTTATTAAATATACCTACTCGATAGTTCTGTTGTAGGAGGTTACGCGTAGTGGGTAGTCCATCCTGGCGTTGACAAGTAGGTGTCAGATTAATTCCCCGAGTCATAGGATTGTTGCACGACAACTATCCATGTGAGGATAGGTATTGATTTGGGGACCGATCGGGTGCGATGTGGTATGGTCGTGACCCCCGAACGTATATTTAAGACTTCCTCCATAGTATGTGTTTACATTTTGGGTTCGGTGGTGAGATTTTGACCCGGTGGCTCAGTGTGATGCATGATGCATAAAGCCGAATAGCACACGAGGGGTGTATCCATGAGGTCCATGCTCTAGGGATACGGTTATACATATATATAGAGCAATATATATGTATTTTTATACGATATAGTGTCTATAGCACGAGGACAGCTATGTTACATTTATTGTATGAATAATTATTTATAGCACGTGTGTTGCTATGATATTATTTATGAACGTATACCTAGTGAAGGTAGTTATACTTGAATAATAGAGAGTATTAGCAAGATTGGATTTAATTAGCAGTTATATGTCCTAGTTAAACTGGATTGTTTGATTAGGATAATAAATGAACACATTAGGTGTGCAATGTAGTTGAGAGGTGAGGTTTTATCTCATATGAATGCGACCGGCTAATTATGAAAGTAATATACTACAAGTTTTATCGATTTAAAACAATTGATTACTTGTAAAATATTTCAACTTTTTGGGCTTTGTCCTGTGGGAAAATTGGTTTTCTCATTTTTCTTTTAAAATCCCTGGTGTGCAGCAGCAGCAGCCGAGACTGTGGGTATAGATATGTTCTCATCTTGGCAGTAGCTGTGGATGCTACAAGATTGTCTTAGTCGCCTCAATTTATTCTATCTGGATGGGATCTTTACTATTCCAGTACTTCATTTTGGGCGTGTTGCCCGTAGTTGAGATAGGAGTTTATTTACTGTCAGGGTATCATTTCATTTATCAGTTCATTTCAGGTGGATGTTACTATTTGGTGATCGATAGTTTATTTAGTTAATTTTTATTATTTATTTATGCATAGTGATTTATTAGTTAATTTTTTTATGGTTTTATTCATATCATTTTATATTGTTTATTATTGCAGTGATGCTGAGAATGAAACCATACCGATATTCCTGTTTTATTTTAGTAGAGGATTGGTAACCCGGTATTAGAATAGGCCGGTTATCACAGCTAGTATTAGAGCATCAGGTTCTAGTGTCCTTAGGATCTGTTCGAACTTGCTACATTGTCAGCATTGCATTTTTTTATATAGAGCTCTATATTTAGGATTTTTTTTCATCTTGGGCCTTTACGTTCTTATGCTGTTATTTATGATTGAAGTGAATATTATACAATTTTGATTTAGTTTCAGATGCCAAACTCCAAGAGAGGTAGACTAGCACGTGTTGCTAGGAGTGCCGCAGTAAAGAAGGCTCAGACGGAGCCACAAGCCACTCAAGGGCAGTGACTGCAGTAGAGGTCGCAGCTACTATCGTAGAGGCGGTTAATCCCGCGATGACCACCCTAGCATAGCATTTTTCCCCAACACAACCACAATTGCTAGTGGCAACACCAGTTCAAGCTCACCCAGTGCCGTCAGTTTGGGAGAAAGTTTGAGAGGCCTTTATGAAGGGCCATCCGTCGGAGTTCCAGGGGAGTGTGGATGTGGTTGTTGCTAGTCAATGGAAAAATCAGATACAAGTTATGTTCAAACTAGTCGAGGAAGCTCTTCAGTGGTGGGAGACTGTGACCACGTCAGAAAAGAGTGATGATGACTATCCTGAAGTTCTGGGTGCGATTCGATCGTATATTCTTTCTATCAATAATTCAAATGAAGATGAGGAGTAAATTTATAGATCTATCATGGGATGGTTGGAATGTGGCCGAGTATGAGGAGGAGTTCACCCGCGTGGCCAACTTTAAGCCGAATGAGGTAAGTATTGAGGATCAAGTTTATTGATAGACTTACTTGGATAAATTCTCTAGTACTTAAATGGGAACCCGACGTTGTGGACTTAAACTGAGGTTGTTAATGCCATGTTGCTTCACTGCCAGGACTATCTCTTCCATTTGAGGGGAGAGATGACAGGACAGTCTAGTTAATAGGGCAAGACTGGGAGCAGCGGCTCTAGTGAGGTGTCGTAGCAATAGGAGAGGTATCATGAGTGGGGTTCTCAGTAAGGGGACTCTTCTAAGAGATTCAGGACAGGTAACGATAGTTTTAGACATGTCCATCAGGGACATTAGCACGCTCCTCTGTGCCAGGGTAACCAGACTGGGAGCCATCAGAATCGGGGTTATCAAGGCCAGAGGGAGGCAGATTTTACTAAGAGGTATTTCATATGTAGGGAGTAGGGTTATATGAATCATGCATTCCTAAATAGGGCTAGGGGTTAGGAGCAGGGTGCCCAGTTGAGGCAGTAGTTACAGCAGCTTCTAGACCCACCGATAGTTCCAGCGTTACCACCTCTGCATGGGTAAGGTCAGAGGCAATTTAGGCTTATATATCACGTCCAAGGACCAGTGTTATCGCCACTGCCTCCAGTGATTGAGGGTGTGTTTTCTATCCATGGGCACATGGGGTGGGTTTTGTTCGACACGGGAGTGTCACACTCGTTTATTAGCACTAGATTCTCACGTACGATGGGTTTAGTGGATTTAGCATTAGACATCATTATGATCGTAAGTTCACCGTTGGGTGGCAGGAGTCTCATTCTTTCCATCTGTAGGGGAGCGAGTGTGAATACGGGGAGGTTATGCTTAGTAGCGTATCTTCTTATTTTATATTTGGATGAGTAAAACATTATTCTGGGTATGGACTTGTTAGTGACGTATAGAGCGATGGTGGACTGTTAGAATAGGACTATCATGTTTGTTATTCCAGTACAAGACATGTTTTTTATGGCAATGCCTCATCCGGGAGGAGGGTCGAGCACGCACATATATTATATTGAGGAGGAAACTTCTGATGGCACTCTCTAGCTTTTATCTCTGTTGCTAGGGAGTAGGTCGATGTGTTTCAGGAGATAACGGGGTTACCGCCGAATTGGGAGATTGATTTTGTAATCGACTTAGTGTCGGGGACTAGCTCGATAGAGAGAGCGCCATATCGTATGGCTCCTTTAGAAATGAAGGAGTTGATAATTAGATTCAGCAAGTATTGGGATAGGATTTTATCCACAGGGTTACATCGCCTTGGGATTCCCCAATTCTGTTTGTGAAAAAAAAAGATGGGTCATTTGGACTGTGTATAACCTATCGGGTGTTTAGCAAGGTCATTATTTAGAACAAGTATCCACAATCATTTATCGGTGACTTTTTTTACTAGATGAGAGGAACATCCTAATTCCCTAAGATTTATTTGAGATCAAGGTACCATCTATTGCATATCAGGGAGCAGGATATCCCTAAGACTAAGTTTTTGATGAGATACTCGTCTCATGAGTTCAGGGTTATGTCATTCGGACTAACCAATATGCCAGCAGTTTTCATGGATCTTGATAATAAGGTTTTCAGGGATTTCTTATATCAATTTTCCATTGTGTTCATTTTTGACATCTTTATTTATTCTCGGATAGAGGGAGAGCACACAGAGCACTTGCGTATGGTTCTTCAAACTTTACGGGACCTCAAGTTGTATGCCAAGTTCAATAAGTGTGGATTCCTGTTGTAGAAAGTGTAGTTATTGGGTCACATTGTCTTCGAGAGAGGGATTTTTATAGATTTAAGTAAGATATCAGCGGTGAGGGAGTGGGGTCAGCCCATGACACCGATCAAGGTGCATAGTTTTATGGGGTTAGAAGGGTAATATCACCGGTTCATCAAAGGATTTTCAAATATTACGGGTCCCTTGACGAATTTGACTCATAAGGGAGTGCATTTTATATGGGATGATCACTCTCAGATATATTCGATGAGCTAAAGGACAATTTAACTTCAGCACCAGTGCTCACATTGCCTAGGGGAGGAGTGTAGTACTTTTTTTTACTAATGCGTCCTTACAGGGACTTGGGGGAGTTCTACAGCAGGAGGAGCGGACCATAGCTTATACATATCGTAAGCTTAATCCCAATGAGAATAACTATCCCGCTTATGACTTAGCGGCAATCATTTTTGCCTTAAGGATTTGGAAGCACTATCTATTAGGGGAGAAGTTTCGATTATTCACGGACCACAAGTCACTATAGTATCTTTTCACACAGAAGAATTTGAACATGAAGTGGCATATGTGGCTTAAGTTCATGAAGGATTATCAGTTTTACATCTAGTATCATCAGGAGAAAGCTAACGTAGTGGAAAATTCATTAAGCCCTATGTCTAGAAGGTAGTTGGCAGTAGTATGGAAGGAAAAATGGGATGAAATTTTTTAAGAGGATGAGGTAGTCAGGGCATACATAGAAAAGATGACTGTCACACCTGAGATCATTTTGAGGGTTGTAAAGGCACAAGCTGGGGATCTGTCTTATTAGAAAAGGATTCAACAGTTATTAGTGGGTGGATCAGTGTCTTACTCAGTCAGTTCTGAGGGTGGCTTACGCTTCAATGGAAGGTTGATAGTCCCGGATAATGAGGACCTTCGGTGCGCATTTATGGAGGAGGTGCAAGGGTCCCTATTTTTGGTTCATCTCAGAGGAGATAAGATGTACCAAGTGATGAGAATGTAGTATTGGTGGGCCGTTCTGAACCAGGACATAAAAGAGTTTGTTTCCAAGTGCACCACTTGTCAGATAGTGAAGCTTAATCATCAGAGACCAATTGTGGTTTTACAATCGTTGGAGATTTCGGTATGGAAATGGGAGATCATTTAGATGGACTTCATCACAGTGTTACTGACGTCGCAGAGGGTTTATGATTCCATCTGGGTCATCGTGGATCGATTGACTAAGATAGCTCATTTCTTGTCAATTCAGATGGATTATACGACAGGGCAGTATGCACAACTGTTCATAACAGAGATAGTGAAGTTACACGGGGTTCCACTCAACATTATTTCAGACTGGGATAAGTTCTTTGTGTCCCACTTCTGGCAGAGCTTTTAGGAAGTGATAGGGATAGAGTTGCGTTTGAGCACGGCTTATCCCCCACGGACCGAATGGAGAGGGTAAATTAGATGATCGAGAATATATTAAGGATTTGTATTTTGGACTTTAAGGGTAACTTAGAGCAGTATTTACCATTGGTGGAGTTTGCATATAACAGCTTGTACCAGTTTTCCATTGGCATGGCATCGTTTGAGGCTTTGTACAAGAGGCCTTATCGTTTGCCCTTTTGTTGGTTAGAGGTTGAGGAAAATAAGCTTCTTGGGTCGGATTTGATTCAGGAGACGTCAACAAAGATTGAGTGGATCAGAAGTCACATTCGGGTATCTTAGTACAGATAGAAGAGTTATGTTGATGCGAATCGGAGGTTTTTGGAGTTTAGCATGGGTGATCAGGTGTTGCTATGGGTATCTTCCATGAAAAAAGTGATGCGGTTCGGGAAGAAAAGAAAGTTAGAGCCTAGGCATGTGGGGCCTTTTCCCATCATCTATAGGGTTAGTTCGGTTGCATATAGGCTTGACTTATCGAAGCATTTGCAGAAAATTCACAACGTGTTCCATGTGTAGTCGTTGAGGAGGAGTCTCAGGGATGACATGGCTTATCGGAATATACCGTTGGCGAAGATTAACCTACAATCAGATATTTCTTATGAAGAGAGACATGTTTTCATTTTACGTTGTAGCGAGCAAAAGCTTTGGTCAAAGGTAATACTATTAGTGTGTGTATAGTGGGACCACCACAATATTATAGAGTCGATGTGAGAACCTAAGGATGACATGTGAGAAAAGTATCCAAAGCTCTTCTTGGCAGGTACGTTCGAATTTCAGGGATGAAATTACATTATTAGGGGGAAGAATTTAATACCCCGTACTTTTATGATTATTTAATTTCCATGTGATTGTAATTATTAATTTAATTAAGGGAAACTAAATTGGGTTTCGAAAAATATTAATTAGTGAGATAAAGGATTAATATTTAACATTATTATTAGTTACTTGTGTGTGATAAGTAAATAGATATGTGATTTATTATGTGTCGCGTATGAATGAAAGCGATGGTTTTTTATTATATGTCAATAGAGTGTTACATCGACGGATCAGTATATTTTATAAACGATGCATACTTTAAGCATGTGTTAGATCCGGTTAACGTTATGTTAGCATATTTGGTTTTGGGTGACTCGGATGACCTTTTCGAGTGCTTCGGTGATCTGAAAAGGGTCGAAATAGTCCAGAATAGGCACTCGAATGTTATGATTGGGTTCTGGGGGCTTTTTGGACATAGCAAGACCTCTATAAGGATAGGATAGTCTTTTCACACCAAGGATTTAATTAAAAACGGGATTAGGGTGAATTAAGGAGGTATTTAAAGGTAGGAAATATGTATGACAACCCACCTTTTACATTCTTCACAATTGAGATTTAGAGAAAGTTTAAGAGAAGAGGAAAAGGAAGAGAAAGGTTTGGAGAAGAAAAGTGAGGGACTCATCTCCGGATTCAACCCATCATCAACGTAAAGAATTTCGGATCTAAATCCATATAGGCAAGTAGTTACTTGATTTAAATTACATTTGTATATAGTTAATCACTTTTATTATTAATGATTAAAATCTGGGATTTAAAGAGGTAAAGATTATAACTTTGATTAATTGATTTAGAGATGTAAATGGTAATTGATGTATGATTGGAATTGACTATTTGTTGGTATTCATCAGATATGAAATTCGAAATTAAATCTAGGTTATAATGTTAAGCATGTAGAACATTCATAGAAGGTTGAAATTATGAATATTCAATTTGGGTAAAATTCTGAGTTCAATAGAATTGATGTTTAATTAAGAATCCTCGCATTTTGATACTGGATTCTGGGCTAATTATGTGCTAGAATAATTCTGGGATGTTAGTATAATGATATAGGAGGTCAATTATATGTATGGGGTGGTTTAAGACCTCCATTGGAAAGTTTGGAAGAGAAAAACTTGAGGAAGAATATGACAGGTAGCCCAGCAAATCGAACTGATTAGCTAGGGGAGCGAATCAGTTCGTTCAACCAAATCGATTCGGTCTGCCAACAAATTGGTTCAGTTTGTTAGCCTGCCTAGTTTTTGTTTGTGTATTGGTTTGACTCATTGGGACTTGGGGAATGACCGTAAGAACATCCGGCGTATAGTGGGATTAATGGGGAATATTTAGGGTAAGTGTGTTAGATTAAATAATAAATGGTTTCGGGTGAGGAGAATCGAGAGTGAACATTTAGAAATTCAATCATGAAGTTGGTTCAAACTTTGGGATTGGGAGGCCAGTGCACTATGGGATATGTGTAGGAGATTGGTACTTTATATATATCCATATTAGAGTGAGTGTATATATATGCGTGTGTGTGTGTATGCTAATTATTTACATTAAACATACCTACTCAGTAATGCTATCGTAGGAGGTTGTGCGTAGTGAGAAGTCCACCCTAGCGTTGACCAACATGTGTCAAATTTATTCCCCAGGTCATAGGAATATTGCATGGTCACTATTCATGTGTGAGGATAGGTATTATTTTGGAGACCGGTTCGGTGCGATGTGGTATGGTTGAGAGCCCCAAACATATGTCTATAACCGCCTCCATTGCATGAGTTTATAATTTGGGTTCGGTGATGAGATTCCGACTAGGTGGCTCAGTGTGATGTTGTAAGGACAATTTGTCCATCTTTATGTATTTATGTCTTACGCCGTTACAAGAATGTGAGTTGGAAAGGTCACATCGTCATCAACGAAATCCGAAGATCAAAAGAAGAAGGAATTTGGGAATCAGACCTGGCCGGACCGATCCGGTTCAGGAAAAGAACCGATCCGGCCTACCGGACCAATCCGGCTAAAGGGACCGGACCGATCCGATTGCTGAGCTAAGTCCAGTACACCCGGATCCATAGCGAACCGATGAAGGAAAAAGTCCCGGACCGATCCGATGCCAACCAGACCGATCCGGTTTCAGAAAAAGAATCGATCCGACTCAACCGGACCGATCTGCCTAATCGACCGGACCGATCCGGCGAGGATAATCACTGCCAGATCGTGCAGCAGATTTTTTAGGGTTTTCGATCCCTTATTTAAACCACTATCAGCAGTTGGTTTTATTAAGACTTACACACGATTTTCTGAGTTCCATAACTCTTAAGTCTTCATGGTATTTGAGTCCATTGATTCATACCTTTGATTCACACAAATTCCATACATTTGTGAATCACTTTTGGTAACCCAAGAACACTATTGCTGTTGTTCAACCTTGTGAAGTGGACCGTTTCTTCCTCTTCATTGCTGCCCAACTGGACAGGGATAGTTCCAGCCGCCAGCCCTACTGGAAAGGGTTTCTTCCAGCCGCGACTACAGAATCCGATACCCGAGGGTAATTCTTAGTCAACCTGTATTTCATTGTAATCCGATTGTAAACTGTCTTTTACAAATTATAGTGATATACAAATGGTTTTGCCCCTGTGGGGGATTTTTCTTTAAACTTTGTGTGTTGAATATCTTGTGCATGATTTCATATTGTTTCAATCACACCTAGTTGCATGCTTAGGGTTAATTTGGGTTAAAAATGGTATTTATTATATTATTTCTTAATTGAACGCAAGCGCCAACTCTTTCAGATGTATGATGCCTGGAGCCAGATAGCACACGAGGGATGTATCCGCGAGGTCCATACACTGTTATACATATATAACGAGGGATATATATATATATATATATAGCACGAAGGCATCTATCTTATATCACGTGTGTCGCTATGATATTGTTTATGAACGTATACCTAGTTAAGGTAGTTGTACTTAGCTAATAGAGAGCATTAACGGGACTGTATTTAGATAACGGTTATATGTCCTAGTTAGACTCGGTAGTTTAATTAGGATAATAAATGAACACGTTAGGCGCGCACTGTAGTTGAAAGGTGAGATTTTATCTCATGTGAATGCGATCGGTTAATTATGAAAGTAATACACTACAAGTTTATCGATTTTAAATAATTAATTACTTGTAAAATATTTTTAACTTTTCGGATTTTGACTCGTGGGAAAAAAAATTATTTTTATTCTTTTAAAACCCCAGGTGTGCAGCAGCAGCAGCCGGGACCGTGGGGATAGATTCGTTCTTGTCATTGCAGTAGCTGTGGACGCTGCAAGATTTAACACAGTCGCCTCAGCTTATTTTATCTAGATAGGATCTTTACTATTCTAGTACTTCATTCTGGGTGTGTTACCCGTAGTTTATATAAGATTTTATATATTGTCAGGGTATCATTTCATTTATTAGTTCATTTCAGTTGAATGTTACTATTCAGTAGTTCACTTTTATTATTTATTTATGAATGGTGATTTATTTGTTCATTTCAGTGTATGGTTTTATTTTTATAATTTTATATTTTTTGTTGTGAAAGTAATGTTGAGAATGAAACCATACTAAGATTCCTATTTTATTTTAGTAGAGGATTGGCCACTCGGTATTAGAATAGGTGGGTTATATGAGAGAGAGGGGGGGATAGGGGTTTTTTTTTTGGTGAGGGGGGGGGGGGGGGGGAAGGGGGTAGGGGTAGGGTTAGGTTGAGTGGGTTTTATTAGTGGGTTGAGTGAGTTATTTGGACTTATTTTGATTGCGTCTATTTTGATTTACCCTATAAAATAAACTGGATCATTTAAATTACTCTATTTTAAGTGTAAATTAATTTATTTTAATTTATTTTGGGGCCATTGTTTTGTTATTTGTTATAAGTGGACCAAGTTTTATTTATTTCAATCTTTTTTAAGCGGTAAACTTTATTTATTTTTTAACTAATTTTTTTATACCGATTTTTTTTTTTTGGGGGGGAGGGGGGGGGGGGGCTTAGGTGGCCGCCTAGCTCGCTATAAGCTTAGTCGGCTTGAGTTATAACAAGTTGAGTCAAACTTTATGTTATTAACATGTTGATTATTTATTCTTCTTTTTTTTAGAAAGGGACTTTTTAACAAGCATATTTTTTTTAGAGAGAAAGTGGTTCTCACTATAGATGGAGACTTTTTTTTATGGCAATAGAAAGATACTATTATATTAAGATATTTTTGCTGGAAATTTGGCTTTTGTCCGTGGAGATAATTTTTCATTTGGAGGACATGATAAAAAGATGTAAATAAAGTCCATTAGTATTATAATATATGTGTTATGTTTTGTGTAATACGCTAGCATATAACATATACACCAAAAATAAGGTTCTTTGTGAAAAAATATGTTAGTGGACTAAACTGGTAAAATAAGGGATTCAATTCGGAAGGTCTATACAATTTTAGATTATTTTTTTAAAGATTTGAAGGCTAGTATCTTAGTGAAATTTGGAATAAAAATAAAAGAAAAGGAATGAGATTAGAGTATTAGGAAGTTCGTTAATATGAAAGTATCAGCTCCACCGTACAACCTAAGCAATGACCTAAGGCCCCATGGTTAGAAGGGCCCCCAATTTTCATTCTACCATATCTATATATCTCTATCTCTACTACTTAAAAAGAGACAATTACTCGAGATGGTTCTTATTGACCTCTTTACCCTTGCGTGATTACATAACCTCATTTCTACCAAAATATCATTCATTAGTACTTCATTTTGAAGCGGGCTTCACACGCATCATCTTTTCTCTCCCTCTCTCTCTCTCTTTCTCTCTCAACTAAACAGATTCGTATTATCTCCCAATCACTTCACTATATTCCCAACCACCCCTTATGAAACGATTCCTAAATACCCACTTCCATAATCACACCCACTTCTTTAACTCCACCTTAGATTCTCGAATTTGGTACGATTATTGGGTCTCAAAAAAAGAGGAGTTTATTGTTTGTCTTGTGGCGGAGGAAGATAAATTGGATGATATATTTGTAATACTGATGCGGAGAGCTCAAAAGAGAAAGAAAATTTGATCTCGGTCGTTCGTGCAGCGAAAATCGCACTTTGTGCACACCCAGTCGATCTCCTACTGTTTTTGCAGACCTCCGTGAGTTGTGCCTCTCATTGTGTTTTCTTTAATTGATGGTGTCAACTAATATATCTTTCTTTACCCTTGAATTTTTTTTGCAATAATTTTTCTTTTTAAGTAAATTTGGTATTTGTATTAGCCATAGTGTGTTTGAAATGAATTGGCTCTAAAGAAGAAAGGGAAATGTGAAAGTTATCGGGGGATTGGAGGTATTATTAATGTCATGAAATGGTTTGGGACTATTAAAAAATGATGGTATAAGGTGTTTTTTAAATAACGACAGAATTTACAAAGAGGTTAATGGGTTGACATGATGAGGTGTTAATAATTTTTTATAGGGTGTATATTTTGGGTTTGGGGTTTGAACTTCAAATTTTGTTTTAGTTTTTCCTTTTTTTGTGTTGTGTTTTCAGCTCTACCTTTTTATATACAAGTTTTTTCAAATCACATATGTCTTGGGACAATATCATATTTTTTTTATTTATTACGTAAAGATAATAGTTTCGTAGATTTCGGATATAATTTTAACTAGGATAAGATTTAAGCTGGCCTACAGAATTTTAAGTAGTATTTTTTCATAGGATACAAAATCAACCCATATAAGGTTCTGTGGAGTGCATTTGGTCACCTGATTTTGTTTCATTAGCTCGTGATTAAGCGTGAAAAGTAGCGTCGCGTCAAAATGCTAATCGTTGAATTCGTTTCACCGCGTTAATACAAAAATCTAAATTACGACTGCACTTGCGATACAAGTATAGCTGTAAGTCGAGTATCGAGAATCCACAGAGATGAGTTGTTAGATTTTAATTACTTTAGAACTTCAAAAATAAAAGCGTAAAAGGTGATAGGTTGTTATAGTGACAAAAGAAAAGAATAATTTACGCTACACAAAGGTAAAACGAGGATCAGAATCGCATCGCACCACATGGATCGAAACGACTACTAATCATGATTCCGGATCAAAAGAAATTTAATCGAGCATTTTGATTAAGAATATTCATCACGCATGAAGGGATTTAAACCCAAATATACGTGATAAAACATTTCATCAAAAATGGTCGCATGCGGTTTAAATTCGGATTGTCGCTATAAACACTAAAGTTGCGTGACAAATAAAGTTAAATGCATAACAATCCAACTTTAATACACGCGATTTCAATTAAACGCAAGTTCACACGAAATTTAGTTTTCGGAGCTCGAGGCCCGTTAATGGCGGAACACGACCCCGACCCTATTTATCTAAGGTCTAAGCATGAATTAAACTAAATTAAACTAGATTAAAATAGTAAATAACTAAATTAAATTAATTATCTAGACAAGGAAAAGGAAGAACGTAACTATATTAAAGGAGACGATAATGAAAAATTCAACGTACAACACCCAAAAGGGTCACACCAAATGAGGAAGAAAAATGAGATCTCCAAACCCTAACCCAAAATATCTATTTAAAACTAAGTGTATCTTTTATTACAACAAAAATCCTTTATCTAGTAAGTTGGAAAATAAATAAAGAAGAACGAAATGAAAAGGAAGAAAGTTGTCAAAAATACAGGGGATCGATCGATCGACCCTGACAGTCGATCGATCGATGGTTCAGAAATCAGCCCACTGCTTCCTTCGATTTCCCAAATGCTTAGGGGTCGATCGATCGACCATTTTAGTCGATCCATCGAAGAAGCAGGTCTACATCAAGTTCCCCGGTTTTGGTTGGTTTGAAATCCTCTTTCGCTAAAATTGTCGTAACTTCTTTAAGAATCGGATTCACGTATCATTCGCGGCCACGTGAAACTTGCAAGGAGGGCTACAACTTCTGTGTATATGTTGGGCCAGTTGCCCGGACTATGAAATGATCGAAATGCCCTTGCGCGTGCAAATTTGTACGGAACTTCACCGAAATGCGTCTGAACTTCATACTAAGCATCCAAATACCTATAAAAGCTTAATTAACCCCTGCAAAGCATGTATATATAGAAATCCGAAGTTTTCTGGTTAATGAGCATAAATATAGGGATTAAGATACCCGAGGGAGCTAATAACGGGTAGGCTAATGGGAGAAATACGCAAAATTTGCATATAATCACACTCCTAACCTACACATTGATATTCCCTAGTAATGAAATAGGATACAACAAGAACCAAAAGTATACCAAAAATGGGAGATATGTACAAAAATGGAATTAAAAAATATAAAAGCCACTTTCGCTGGAGATTCGATTGCATTTAGCATAAGTAATAAGCTGTTAAACCCCTAGGTTACCCTAGTGGACGAGTGTCATATCATGAAGGTTTTCAGGGATGACACCCACAACCACAAACATCAAATAGTTTCCTCAAAATATGCCCAATCAACATGCGACAAACTCAACAACAATGAATAAGATTTCAAACATGTTATTAGCCTAATGAAAGAATTCACGCAAAAGTCCGTATTATTAACATTATAGAAAGAACTTCGTTGAATTGAAACCTTAAAATGTGGGAAAGGAGCGAGAACATGCAAAGTGTGATTTGGCAAAAAATTAAAGCAAGCATATATTCAATCCTCACGGGCATTACACTCATCAAGTTAATTCACTCGAAACAGGGAGGTAGCACACGGGACATGCGGGAATAAAGAGTAAATGTAAATGGAAACTAGATCGCGCACATGTCACAAATGAAGAACGCTATTTAGGAAATTAAAATTGTAATCTCAATGAAAGATACCGCTCATTAAAGAGGCGAAATGCATCTTCACATATTATCAAAACTTTTTAAACGTTTAAATTGAATTCACCCTAGGATCACATAGGACTTTATAGGGTTATAATATAGGCTAGGCTAGGGTACGAAATGAAAGGTATATGTACGGATTCAAAGTGTTCGGGATGAAAACTCGAGATAATGGAAAAATGCGGGCTATATCAAAAAATGGAAAAAAAATACACTCCATAAAAGGCATTGAATATGACAATGGGGAGAGTAATCAAAGCTTATTGAACAACTATAAACAACATATAAAACTTTCTCTTTCTTTTCTTTTCTTCTTTTTCTCACTTTTTCTTTTTTTTTCTTTTTCTTTTTGCTTTTTCTTCTTTTTTCACTTCATTTATTACTTTACTTTTCACTCTCACATGCCTAAATATCAACCACAAGACAATAACATCATTGAATCCCAAGTAACATTCCAAACCAAGGGAGGGAAGGTAATTAGTATGGTTTAAGACTCCAATTTGGAGTTGGTTATGGGATCTTGCGTAATGAAATGAAAGGCTACTATTTAGACTCAAATGGGTTGACTAGGAAAACATTAAAGGTGAGGTCAAGGCTAATATGGGTGATAAAAAAAGATTGTTCATGATCATTTCCTAAAGTTTACGCAATTCTCGAGTCAAAACAATATATGAAAATCATGCTCAAGTAACACATTTCAAGATATAAACTCAATTAATGAACGATTAATGAAAGAATAGAGAGGTTATCGACGAATTCAACGTTTTCAAAGACGATAGAATAGTGTATACACTCACAAATGAAGGTAAGTCTCTAATCTCACTCGGTGTAAGTATATACAATGCAACAAAAGATTACCGAGTTATAAAAATATTAAACTAAATCAATATAACAAGAAAAGCGCATGTGCTCAAGGGATAAAGTTTAATTCATGAAGTTATTCACAATATCTATGATTTAAGGACTAAAGTCTACTAACTTCTAAAATCAAGAACATGCATTATTGAATGTCTAATGGATCGGGCAATTATTGAAATTTATCATCGAAAACAGGAAAAAATACCTAACAAGGGAGAAAAAAAATTGAATTTTTTTAATTTTTAACAAAAAAGAATACTTAGTAACTAACTTGTGATAAAATCCATGGACAAAACAAATAAATGGATAAAATATCCTACACCCCCAAACTTAAAACCTGACATTGTCCTCAATGTAAATTAAGAACCAAGTTAAAGAGAGGAAAAGAGCGATACTACCCAAAAATGAGTGATCTCGTGAAAGTACACGTCCAATGATTCCACAAAACATGTTAGTACCAAAGCATAACAAAACGAAAGAACAAATTTTTTAACTAATTACACTAGATTATAAGTAAGAAGAAAAATAAGCTACTATATACAACCTACATTTTTAACTTCTAACTAACTATACACTAGAATTTGATATTTTTGAGGGTCCACCCAAACTACAATTTGACTTTGGAGGATAACCGGTGTACCCTCAATTGAAAGCATGCCTTTTGAAAAATAAGAATTTCGTTTGAACAACGGAAGGAATGTGTAAGGCGAAAGAAATGAACCATCGCCAATTAAAAGTTTATGGAGGACGATGGAGGATTTGGATAACATGGGTGACAAAAACACTAGAGGTCCAAAAAAAACTAAATTTCCTCCCAAGTATTTTGAAATTGGAATGGGAACGCACAAGCAGGCAAATATGCCTTCATGGAAAGAAACTCAAGCAAGTATTCCTCGTCGGTGAAAGGGTTAAACGTTTTAAAGTTCGGCACTGATTCATCGAGTACTTGTGACGGTGTGATAACGGAGAATGAAAAGGGGGAGGAAAGAAAATCAAACTCAATAGATGAGTCATCATCGCTCAAAGTTGGAATTTCAAAGGAGATAGGATCATTTTCAATGAAATTTACTTCTTTGGGATCCAAAGACGAAAACATTTCATTGCAAATGGATACTATATCTATTTCATCCTCACTTTAATTCTCTATTATACTATGGGTCAAGTCAAGAATGGTTTGTTCCAAAGTAGGCATGAAATCCTCATTTGGTTCAAAACATTCCTCGACTTCAAAACTCTCGAAAGAAAATCATCGTCGGATTCAAATAATAAATCCAATTCATGTTCCCACAAATGATTTTCTTCCCGATAACAATTTTCATATTTCTAATTTTCAAGCATGAGCAAACCCTCACCAAAAATCATAGGTCGAGGCATGAATTCTTGCAAATGAGAAGTTTGAAAACTATAATCGGAACTATACTTAAACTCATTATTATAAGAATTTTGAAAACTATTACAATTTGTTTCAAATTTCTTATCATAAGGATCTTGAGGCCCAACATCAGAATAACCATTCTCAAAATTTCCATAACCATAATTTGACTTTCGTAATACTCACCCAAAGTCATTTTAGAATTTGTAATTTTTTGGGCCTCTAAGTATTGACCAAAAGTCATAGGGGTAGGGGGATTTTGAGAATTATCACTATGATTATCGAAAGAATTGGAATAAGACATGCTTACCCAAAAAAAGGCTCGAGATGGCAAATTTCACAAAGATATGTGCGACCGAAAAATTCAAGCGGTTCTTGACGCTCAAATGTAGAAGTACTGCAAAAATTGTTAACAAAAAATACAAATAGAAAAAAATATTATGAAATACTAAATCAAATAAATTCTATAACATCAAGTCCCCGGCAACGGCGCCATTTTGATGACGCGAAAATCGAGTGTTCGTGTAGGGACACTGTTGTTGATTTTGGCGCCCACTCTACATGCAAAAACCTAAGCTACTACTACACTTGCGAGGCAAGCACAGCGGTAAGTTGGGTATCGTAAGAAATCCACAGGGAGTGATTACATTTTAGATTTTAATTGCTTTAGAACTTCAAAAATAAAAGTGTAAAAGGTGATAGGTTGTTATGGTGACAAAAGAAAAGAATAAGTTACGCTACACAAAAGTAAAACGAGGATCGGAATCGCATCGCACCACACGAATCGAAACGACTATTAATCATGATTCCGGATCAAAAGCAATTTAACCGAGCATTTTTATTCACCATAAACATTGCTCATAAAGGGATTTAAACCCAAATATACTTGATAAACATTTCATCAAAAATGGTCACATGCGGATTAAATTCGGATTGTCGCTATAAACACTAAAGTTGCGTGACAAATAAATTTAGCATAACAATCCAACTTTAATACACGCGGTTTCAATTAAACACAATTTTACACGAAATCTATTTTTCGGAGCTCAAGGCCCGTTAATGGCGGAACACGACCCCCACCCTATTTATCTAAGGGATGAGCATGAATTAAACTAAATTAAACTAAATAAATAGATTAAAATAGTAAATAACTAAATTAAATTAATTATCTAGGTAAGGAAAAGGAAGAACATAACTATATTAAAGGAGAGGATAATGAAAAATTCAACTTACAACACCCAAAAGGGTCACACCAAATGAGGAAGAAGAATGAGCTCTCCAAACCCTAACCCAAAATATCTATTTAAAACTAAGTATATATTTTATTACAACAAAAATCCCTTATATAGTAAGTTGGAAAAGAAATAAAGAAGAAAGAAATGAAAAGGAAGAAAGTTGTCAAAAATACAGGGGATCGATCGATCGACCCTGACAGTTGATCGATCGGGCCCACTGCTTCCTTCGATTTCCAAAATTCTTAGGGGTCGATCGATCGACCATTTTAGTCGATCGATCGAACAAGCAGGTCTGCATCAAGTTTTCCCTGTTTTAGTTGGTTTGAAATCCTCTTCCACTAAAATCGTCGTAACTTCTTCGTTAGGAATCGGATTCATGCACCGTTCATGGCCACGCGAAGCTTGCAAGGAGGCATAAAACTTCCGTGTAGATGATGGGCCAGTTGCCCAAATTATGAAATTACTGAAATTCCCTTGCGCATGCGGATGTGTACAGAACTTCACCAGAATGCGTTCGAACTTCATACTAAGCATCCAAATACCTATAAAAGCTCAATCAACCCATGAAAATCATGTATATATAGAAATCCAAAGTTTCTGGTTAACGAGCATAACTATAGGGATTAAGATACTCGAGGGGGCTAATAACGCGTAGGTTAACGGGAGAAATACGTAAAATTTGCGTATAATCAGCTCGAACAAAAGAATTTTATGGGTAATGTTATTTTCTATACTTTTATTCACATTTTTTTTATTTTTTTATTATTCTATTAATTATACTTAAATCAATTATTTTTTGTTTTTTCACTCTTCGATATCAGTACTCTGAGCATTTGAGATAAGGCTTTGGGTTATATATCCCACTTCAATAATCTATTTTTTTAGTTTTAGGATTTAGAATGTGTGTACTTTGGAATAATGGAGTCTTGGAATGGGGAGACGTAAGTATAATGCCACTGATGGAATCATGCATACTGAAAGATAGACATGGTTTCATCTTGTTATCTACCTGAATTCATGTATATCACTATAGGGAATAAATTTAATTGAGTAAAATATGTGGGACTAATCATTAAACCAAATATTTTGGGGGGATTCAACATGAATTAACCTTATTTATAACCATAATTAAAAACCATTTTATGGGATCCCATGATGTTGTGAGTAGAGAACAATAAACTATATATCTTTAATAACACCCTTAACTATAATGAGTAGTTTATTACTATATGGATGAACATTTATTTTTTTACGTTGCAAACTCAAATAGGTAAAGTCTAAATAAATGCAAAACCTTATTTATATAGTTTCTTATATGAGTATTATATTTTAATCTTATAGGCAGATTATTTCAATGACGAGAAAATGTATTTATGCCCGAGCAAGAGGAATTGCCAATAAGAAATGAGTATTGTTGTAATATCACACTCTGATTAAAGACACCAAATAAAAACATTACTTCCAAAAGATATGGAGAAGAAACGAAACCTCAGATCCTACATTTGGTTTACGGTGTGCGTTCTTAATTTTTTAATAATTGTTTAATGTTTACGTTTCGGACTTTTATTATTTTAAAACCTTATTTCCACTCAGTTTGACATTGACTGGTAGTAATTGCAATCTTTTTCCATGTACATAATGAACTTACGATATCTCTTATATTTGATAGATCGGATCTACAAAATAATGGTCAATTTGGACTCGATGAAGTGACGTACCATTGATAGAGCTTCCTTAGGTGGTAATGGATGTAAATATTTGAGCTCCCTTTTTAAATAATTTGTTTGTTTAAATTTACTTCGTGACATTGGTCACACGTGCACGTGGGCACACCTAGTGTATATAAATATGCGTCGGCGCTCCCATGGTTTGTTTATATTTCAATGTGCGTGCGTGCGTGCCTGCGTGCGTTTATGTGCACGTGCACGCGCGAAAGTTGAAAAAGCCATGTAACTTTACTTCTCTTATTTTTGCTCGGCAAAGAATGAAGATAGTGGGTTACATTATTATCTTGAAATTAAAAAAAATCATATTTTAGTTTTTTGAGACAACACGTACCATACGCATCCACTCTCTCTCTCTCTCTCCCTCCCTCTCATTCCTATGTCTCTTTTACTCTTTCCTTCCCATCTCTTGTAAGGTTAATTTTCCCTCCTAAAATTTTATCTCTCTCCACAAACACATGGTTGAAATGTTTTTTTAAGGAGGAGGACTCCATTGTTTTACCAAGCTCTCTCCCAAAATAAAATATTATACATTTGACATTATTCTAAAATTTTATATTTTCTACTAACCTATAAATTTATATCAACATCTCATTAATTTGTATTTTTTTTATGAGGTTCAATCCTTCTTTAATTTATTTTTTAATCTTATTTATTATTCATATTGTAGCTAATATTATTTGGAAAATATTTGATTGTAAAATGGCTACTAGAAAATATGAAAGTGGTGCTGAAGAACTTAATAACAAAATAATGGAAAAAGTTCAATCAATCTCAAAATGGAACTTTAAATAAATGGGTTTTCGGTATAACGAAAAAAAGAACGAGTAATTCAAGTGATAATATGGTAAATGAGCATTTAGAGAGTTTAACTAACGTAATAAATAAACAATAAACATTGAAAAAAAGAAATTGATAATAGCCACATTATTTGCTGACAAAAAAATTAAAAAGCATATAATACAAGAAAACTATTAATGATTTTGCATCTCAAAAAGGACACAAAATTCAATTCAATTAAAACTATTCAAAATTTACATTATAATATAATTTATTAAATATATACCAAAAAGGGCCCCAATTTACATTTTTTGCCTAGGGCCCCATTTGGCCTCGAGTTGGCTCTGCATATGAATTTAGTTGGGTACTATGTAACTCATTAAAATAAAAATCACCCTTTAATAAATTGAGTTTTATTTAGGGCTCGTTTGGGAGTTTTGAAGAGAAAAGAAAGGAAAGGAAAATTTTATTCGGAGAGAAAAGAAAAGAAGGGAAAGCTAACATGAAAGAAAAGAAAGGAAAAGAAGAGAAAGGAGTTTGGGAGAGAAAATAAAATAACTTTCTTTCTTGTGTTTAGGAGTTTGGAAGGAAAATAATTTTTTTAAGGAGAATAATGAACAATTCATTAAAAAACTTTCTTTTCTCTTCATTTCTTTCTGATTTGGAAAGAAAGTTTTGGAAAGAACGGAAGGGAATGTTTTTTAAAAAAAATTCTTTTTTTTCTCTCCTTTTAAACTCCCAAACGAGAGAAAGTCACTTTCTTTCCTACTTAAACTCCCAAACGAAGGAAAAGAAATATACTTTCCCTTCTTTTTCTTTCTTTTCTCTTCAAAATAGAACTCACAAACAAGGCCTTAGTACCCTAATAGGATCCATTTAACAAGTTGGGTTTAATGGACAAGTTAAATGGATTGTATTAGTTTTTCTTACCCCTAGTGATTGCTCTTGGCAGGCGACGCGACCTTCGTCACCAAAGGTTTGATACAGTGAAGTCTCGTTTCACTATAGGAAATATTCTACTAAACAGAGCTTTTTTAAATCTTTCTAAAAGATCGTTGGAGATTGTGCCATAGACCAAATTTCCGGATTCTACAGCCCTAAACTTTGCCTATGACATGCGAATTGCCCCCTACTTTGGGTATATAACTTGTGCCCCAACCACTACTCCAACTGAGAAAGAGAAAATAATTTATGCCTACATTTTGAAATTAGAGTTGCTTTTAGCGCAAAAAAAAAATACTTCTCTTCATTGTATTTTGTAAGCCTTTTTGGTTCCATTATTGAACCTTAGGGTCAATGTACAACACCTCATATGCATAAGGTGTTGGCAAACTTTGTTTACCTATCTGAATGAAAAATATTTGTCAACAAATTTGTTAACTTCTTAAAATCTTTTAATATTTTAAAAAGCAATTTAAAAATTGTTTTAAATAATTAAAAAGCTGTTATGGATATTTAAAAACTGTTTTTAATATTATAAAAAATTGTTAAGAAAATATTTTACAATTTTTCTAAAAAATAAATTATAAAAATATTGTAAAAACTATTTTTAATATTTTTAAAAACTATTTTGAATTTATTATAAAAACATTTTTTAAGTTCTAAAAAATAATTTTAAAAACTATTTTAAATAGTTAAAAAAACTGTTTTGTAATGTTTTAAAAACTGTCTTTAATTTTATAAAAAATTGTTAAGAAAATGTTTTACAAAAGTTGTTTTAAACTGTTTTTAATGTAAAAATTGTTTAAAAAAATTGTAAAACTGTTTTAAACTATTTTTAATGTTAAAAATGTTTTTTCATAACGTAAAAACTATTTTTTCGTAAAAATTTTAAAAACTGATTTTTTTAATAAATAATTTTAAAAATATTTTTAATTAACTGTTTTTTCATAACATTTTTTCGTAACATAAAAACCATTTTTTAGTAACATTTTTAAAATCTGTAAAAATTGTTTTTTCGGAACATTTGTGAACATTTTTAAAAACAGTAAAAATTGTTTTTAATAATAAAAACAGGGAGGAAGAAGAAAAGAAAAAAAAAGTTCTTTAGTTTTTTTAATAAATAATTTTGGGGTAAAAAAAAATTTATATATAGTTTGTTACTTTTTTAATAAATAAAAACAGGAAGCAAAAAGAAAAGAAAAAACTATTTTTTATTAAATATAACTTGGGACGAAATTTAAAAAAAAAAACATATTGTTTATTATTATATATACGATAACATGGACAAAAGTGTTTTGCCTAAAAAAACTTGTTTTACCTCATTTGGTGTTTGATAGCCATGTGAGAAAAAAATATTTGTCTTGGCAAAAATTGTCACTCTTTTGTCCAACGTCAATCAAGCAGACCCTTAAAGAAAACTTGTTTTTTCTTATACATCATGTATTGTGTGATTATTTTATTTTTGAGTTAATAGGTAACAAGTTCCGTTGACTTGGTCAATAATACAAGAGATCTTTTCACTAGGTCAATAGTGTCAAATGTCTTTTGTCAACTCAGGGCATTAAAAATATCTTTGACGGTTAACCATCTCGTTTTCCCAAAAAAAACATCAAATTTTTAGAAATCCATAACTTCAAATCTACAAGTTCAAAATTCACAAAATTTATATATTTAAAATCTACTTGTCAAGACAACACACAAATTGGATATTTTTTGAGAAAGAAAATCAAAACAGATAGATTTACTATTTTTATAAAATCACCATTTTTTCCGGCAAAATCCTCATTTTTCCGGTGAATAACTTTTCTCCAACTCCGATGATAGTTCCATTGGTGCGAACCAAAAAAAAGGAAGAGAGAGACTCAAGCAATCATGTAGGACGAACTTCTTCAACGAACTATTTGGTGGAATGGGAGTGGAGCTGCTAATTTTTAGAGAGATAGTAAGTCGATTTAAAATGTACATGTAGGTAAGACTTTTGTCTAAATATATGTAGTCTGTAATGAAAAAGGACTAGGGTGTACCCGTGCCGATGGCACGATTATAAATTTGTTCTCGTGTTATTTTGTAACCGTGTCGATGGCACGACGATAAATTTGCTCCCATGATAAATGTATACTCGTGCCGACTGCAATGTGAGATAATCTTAAAAATAATTTAACTCTACCCCGCGTCGCTTCATCCAACCCGTGGGTCATTATAAATGTGTCCTTTTACTGCTAAAATGCCTATGTAAATATTGCATACAACTTTCATATTACCCACCGCCACAAAACTTGGATGTAAAAATTTCATACAACATAAACACAACAATAAAATGACAGTTTGAACAAATTTTAAATCCAATATATGTCTTGATCATTAGATTATGAATATCATACAAAATGTGTTAAAATATAGAATAAAAGTCGGTCAGTAGTTAATGAAAATATAGAATAAAAATCATCAAGAATATTAGTGTATTATGAACCCGCCCAATTTGCGATTGTATTACAATATTTATTGTCTTTAATTAATTCACATTAGATTAATATATATATATATATATATAATAAATCAGGAAGAATGTATGTATGATATTCTTGCTCTTTTATGCATGATATTTTTTTCTTCTTATGTATGATATTTCATGTGTTGCATGGGTGCATAGCATACATACACATGCATGCATAGCATACATACACGCATACATACATACATACATACATACATACATACATGCATACATAACAATTGGGCTGGGCTAAAAATTTGGGTTGGGCTTTTATTTGGACTGGGCTAAAAAAATGGGTTGGGCTTTTAATTGGACTGGGCTAAAATTTTGGGCTGGGCTTTTATTTGGACTGGGCTAAAAAAAATGGGCTGGGCTTTTAATTGGACTGGGCTAAAATTTTGGGCTGGGCTTTTAATTGGGCTGGGCTAAAAAATTGGGCTGAGCTTTTATTTGGGATGGGCTAAAAAAATGGACTGGGCTAAAAAAAATGGCCTGGGCTTTTAATTGGGCCGGGCCCAAAATGGTGGGTTGGACTTTTATTTGGGTTGGGCTAAATTGTGCCATAGGCACGGGCATGGGCTAGTATATATATATAAAAGAAAGATCATCAGTTGCAAAGAAAATGCATTAAAACACTATGGACAGATCATTATAGCAACTAAAAGCAAAAGCAACTATTTTTACATAAGAACTGCACATCACCTCTAATGATATGGTACTAAAAGAAAAGTTAACTAAAAGCATCTACAACATAAGCTGTGCACATCACCTCAACTTTTACATAAGCAAAAGTGAACATCACCTCAACTTTTACATGAGAACCATAATCATCATGTCAAAAAAAATCATTCAAAAAAATAAACTTTACCTCTTTTTATGGGTTAAAGAAAAGATAGAGAACGCTTTACCTGGTGTTGCTAGCAAATATGAAAAAAAAAACATTTTTCACCTACAACCTAAACAGCCCTTATAACTTTACAAACCCCATTTTGTTAGAGACCTAACATTACCAGCAAACGGTAAATATATGCAGATATTTATCTCAAATCAAAAATAATTTGAAAATTGATATAAACTAAATTAAAAATGCTTATGAATATTTTGGTTGTATGAAAAAATATTGCTGCTGTTGTTTTAACACTTTAATTTGATTTGATAAAGATTGATCAACAAAAAATGGGATTTTTGTTCTACATTTTCCTTCGAAATTATGCTCTAAAGTCTACTTATTTATTATTTATTTGCAGTATTAAAAAATACATGATTCAAATTTCAATAGCGTGTACTGATTATTTTGAGTATGCAGTAAGTTTACTCGGTTTCTTTCAAAATTTTGTACCTTTAGGTGAGTCGAAAGTAAAATAAGTAAAGAGTTTCATAGAGTCATTGCTGGGCCTAATACTTATCATGCTCGACGTGTGCTTTGCTTGTACCAGTCCTAATCAATAAGTAATGAAAATATATGGCTAGAACAATTTTATAAACCAAATTTCCAAGGATTTGGTTTACATAAACTTCATCTTTGTATGATATATATGTACACGCCAATACATAAAATAAAAAAGAACCTACTGCCCATAAAGTGAATAAAAAAATTATATGATAAATATACACGAACACAAATGTATATATGTACATTAGTGGGAATGAAAATTTTGCTCAATACGTGTTCATGAGTTGCAATGAAAATTTTGCTCAAAATTTCTACATTATTATGCACCATGTATTTATCAAAAGAAATATGATATTAATCATATTCCTTGCAAAATATAACACAGTACAACCACCACTAACTAAAAATGTGAACAATTTGCAACTATTTTGTTGATGTATCCATGACACACAAACACAAACACATTACAAACCCCAAACACAAATTTCAGGCGGGAAAGTAGGGGGCACCCACCCATGCTTCAAGATGTAGGACGGTGTAAAAAAACACAGAATACCTGTGGTGCAAAAATATAAAAAAAAATAAAGTATCAAGGAATACAGAATACAAAAAAATCAAAATAAAATATTGAGGAAAAAAATACATAAGACAAAAATATAGAATACCTGACTGTTTATCTACACCACAACCACGTCCACACTCCCAAATGCTCTAAACTCCCATTAAACCAGCTACCATTTTAGAAGTAACCAACGACAAAATGAAACCAAAAGTTAAGCAGTCAAAATGAAACCATTTCCGATTTGCAGCCGCGTGAATGTATGTGTTTGTGTGTGAGCTCAAAATCCTGTAGAAAAACCAAAAATTATCTCTTTTCTTACATGACCCCCCACTCGTCCGTTTGTTCTCTCTCCCTTACAGTCCCGGATCTGATTTAATCCATCAAGATATCGACTTGTCCCAGCCTCGATTTAATCCATCGTCCTTATTGTGTAGTGATATGTCCCTACTTCCTAATACCTGTTTCACACCCATGTCCAACTACTGCACCAAGACAGGAGTAAACTTACTGCAACTACTGAACCCGAAGGGTCTGAACGGAGTGTTGCCGGAGATGGCATGCCCCATAAAGGGTCTGAACAGAGGGTCTGAGCTAAAGGCACGAACACAGGGTTTACACCCATATATACCTCGAAGAAGATCTACAAATCGTGATTTACAAATCGTGTATAGAGGAAAGCAACCCTAATCTACAAATCTGGTATAGAGGAAAGTAAAATAATGAACAAAAAATAAATACTCACCTGGGTAGAGAGAGACCCATGTTCGAGGAGAGAGAGAGAGAGAGAGAGAGAGGAGTGGTTGTTTGTGGTAGATGAGTAGATAGGTGATGGAGTGTAATGTGGATAGAGAGTCAGAGATGTGAAATAGGCTTTAGGCGGTATACGGAGCATCATCTTTTTTTTTTCTCGAGCCTTGCGCTCAACTTTTGAGGTGTAAGTCAATCTTGAACCCTTAAACGTATAAACTATCCCGTTTAATCTCAGCCGTCAGTTGATAAAGACCAAATTCATGAGATTTGATCTCAACCATTAGTTGGGGAGGACAAAAAAAGCCCTCCTCCTTTATTATATAGATACAATACATTAAAAAAAGGTTAATGAGATTTTATGCTCAAAAAAATATATTATCCAAGCGCATTTCAAGTAATTGTAGTAAAACTCGACATGTTGCCTTAGTTTTTCCAGCGATACGAACGTATTTAAGTAATTGTTGTTCTGTAAGACCATAATGAAAGCGCAAATTTTATTTTTCTTCTAAGCGGATACGTTATTGGGAGTTTTTTTTTTCAAAACGCAATTGATTTCTAAAATCACTTATCTTTAACCGCGACCAACCCATAATAATGCTTTACTTTTTTCACATTTTTAAAATCACTTTTTCTCAACTAAAAAGATAAATTTTGATTAATTTTAAAACGGATAAAACTTGTTACCCACATTTAGGATTTATTTTGTGCCCTTGTTAGAATAAAAAGATATTATCTGTTGAAACTTGGCACTCTCGAATTCAAAACAAAATTGAAGAAAATAGTTGATCCAATGATAAAAACGTGACATTAGGCTGATTATTCCAAGTCCAGGTGTCCAAATAGACCAAAGCAAACCTTACCGATTTAGAATAATGTATATTTCATCCTATTAAATTTATTTAGTCATGTATTCACGGTCTATAACGAAATGTCATGTACATAGCCAGTTCCATGTCACCCATTACAAGCAAGTATTTAAAACATTGGAGAATTAAGGCAAGATAATTTTCCTTTTTACATTTGAATTTTTAGGAGTGATTGTCATGTTTTTAAATTTAATTCTTGTAGTACAATAACATTTATTTATATAATCTCTTTAAAGCTAAGAGTACACAAAACAAGTAATTTCATTTATTTTAGTTTAAGATGTATTTATATTTATACCATTGATCATACTCATTTAAAACTCATTCTAAAATTAAATACAAAACCCCACCTTCACCTCACCCCATCTACCCAACGCCAAAATCATCCCTAGAGACCGCTGAAATACTCATCGAATTGTTTCTCTCCTCGTTTCACTCTCCCTTCATCTATTTCTTTCATTTTTTGGGTCCGTGTCAACTGCACCATTACCATTTTAAATTTTTTTTGTCAAAAAATATCAAATATGAATGTCGTTGGATAGATCTCGACGTTTAAATTTCAAATATATAAATTTTGTGAATTTTATATTTGTAGATTTGAAGTTATAGACGAATAAATTTTTTTTATATGAGTTATCAAATGGCATATTGATCATTTTTTATGATATTTTTAGTACAGAAACTAAATTTATAAAATTATGTTAAGTGTCCTATTTTTATACACTTTGAGGTAGATTGGACGTTTCTCAAAAACCCCATAAAACATTAATCAAAGCATTTACTAAACCAAAATCCGCTAATTCCAAGTCGAATTATCACTAACTAGCAAATCATCTTAAATATTACTAGCTCGGAAAAACTATAGACACAATGGCAATTCAATAACCCATTCTTAGTGGCCATAATTTTAAGTTCGGGAAGTTTTTGTTGGGATTTTGGCATGTTTAAAATGATTACGTGGTCTTGATGAAATACTTCTATATGTCATAAGAACTCGTCCAAGTTAAAATAAAAAGGTTGTATTTGTAACATAAGAACTTGGCCGTGGGGAACCAGGAATTTATGTTGAAACAACTTTCGCCAATACTCGCAAGCAACTAACAAATAGACTTCAACATGGAAGCATATATTGAAACTCAGACCAACTCTTCCTCCAACGGAGTTGCTTCTACATGCCTACAAAATACCTGGGGAGGAAATAAAAAATAAAAAACTTTAGTATGGTTCAAAACTCATGCAAGCAATTAATCTAAAATACTTTAGTCAAATCTTCATAAATTTTAAAGATCTGAAACACAGCATCAGAGCAAAATGAAGAGTAACTGAAAAGGTACTTAACAAGACAATTAATAAAAATCAAAAGAAATGCGTCAATAATTTATTTATTTATTTATTGGGCATTTCTTTTTATCCCAATAGAGGGAGGTGGGTTGCAGAATAAAGGATACATTATTGATAAATTGGTTAATGAGGGTTAATATTCAGATGTACTGGTGAATGCAGGGTTACATTTTTTTAACCTGGTGAAGTGAAACTTGCTGAATCACTGTGCATATTAGCTATGAAGCGTGTATGCTCAATTGAGGGCTCTTTATACACACCTGATACGGATTATGTCTAATACGCTCCGATAAGTATACGATAAGCAATGTTGAGTGTCTTATTCTTTTTAAAGGTAACATTTGATACGTGGAAGGCATAAATTTGAGAATTTTGAAACTTGCATATGGGGGGGGGGGGGGGGGGGTTATAAAATAATTTTGTGAGGAACCAAATAAAGAAAAGTTTGGACTATACAAAACAGAGAGAACGAAAAGGATTAGAGTACTCAAAACTCTCAAAGTTGATTCTCACTCTCTCACTTGCGAGGGCGGGATAGAAAAGGGGGGGACGGGGGAGGAATCACAAGGCATGCATATATGGGAATAAGATTAATGTTTATTGATCAGATAATCCAAGTTATCATTTATACATTTTGGGTCTTCGAACTCAACCTGTTGATTTTAAATCTTTGGAACAAACAAAATAGGTGACCAATGAAATTAGACATGAGAAGGTTGTACAAGTTGTCAGGGACAATGCTTCAAGTTGTCACGAACTATGTTGAAATCAGTGATATCCAATGAATTTATTAATTTGAAGTTGCTTTCGTTGACAAGAACCCATATCGCTTTGATGCTTGTAATGCCAGAGCACTATATGTGTATATTGTCAGAGGACTATACAACTGATGTGAACTAACGGCTTGCCCGAACCCCAAATGGATATTGTGAGCCAACGGCTAATTATACAAGGTAAAGAAATGTCTAAATTCCCAAAGCATCTCTTGGTGGAATCAATGCATTTAAATTCTCAATACGTACGTCGTAAAAAATTGTTCCTTAACAACTTTTGTGGAGAGTAATTTGTTGCAACCTTTTATAAAAGATTTGAAGGCGCGAGCAATGAGTATGGCGTGAACGCTTTGCAGACAGATTCGAACACTACAATGGCGGTTCAAGGTGTTAATGAAGTCATGGCAGTGTCTTCAATTACAATGCCCCGGGATAAAATAAGACCAGATTGAAAGGTTTTGGAAGGGGATGATAATTGCCATAGGATGGCTACTCTTGGACATGCTGAATGGTTTGTTACACAGGTTGATAAAGGTTAACGTAGAATTAGGGTTAGTTTTATGTACTGTGAGGGTAGAGCTGGATGAAAAAAGGGAACAAGATGAGTATTCTGACCCAATTTCTTACTGGTAAATTTAATGCCACCAGATAAATTATAATTTTTTAGGGAATACGTCTAAGGTATCATATTACCAAAGGAAAACTCAAAAATACCCTAAGTAATATAGCGTATAAAAGGAAAAACACATCATCATGAAACTGAAGTGTGTCAATAATCAATGTATCGACAAAATGCATAAATGATCCATACCTCTCACTTAGGGTTTCGAAGGACAATGATCACGGAATCTCCCCGAAGGAACATCTTGCTAATAAACCTGTCTTTGTTAACTGGGAGGGCTTTCTTCTTGCCTTTCCCAGTCTTTGGAACCTGAACAGAAAACAAATTATTCACTAAATCAGAGAAAATTCTGCTTGTAGAAGGACATTACGGAATTAAATTAGAAGTATTAAGATCTTACTAAAATGATACGTTCATCAATTGAAAAAACCAACCTCTGTCCACATCTCTCTAACATTTTCCAAGACCATGTTGCAATGCCGATCGAAAGCTCTCACACGGCCTAAAAGCTTTTTATTGTTCCTGCAGTTGATGAGCACCTGCTTGGGCAACAATTAGAAATTAAGATCTTAACAAGTAGTCAACAACAAAATATAAGTATTCAATATTGAATCCCCTCTCGATATTATTAGAGACATAATAAAGAGAACTGACAACTCTCGAGGCAAAAAGTGGCAAACATAACTAATTCATCATCAAGAATCTAATTACTCGACTATTACTTTCATGACTTCTGCTAACAACTTCATCCACATGATAAAGTAGATACTAATATGAAACTGCAGAAGGAACACTTACCTGTGTGTTATTTTTAACACTCATCATCAAAACAGAGAGTGGTCCTGTGTTGAACTCCTCTTCCTCATTCTTGGTCTGTAAAAAAAAAAAGATTTAGTAAGCAATGTGAACTTTTATCATGAACAGACATAATATCATGAAATTACAAATAGGAAGGATTAGCACACCATCTTTTGGGTGGGTGGGGTGGGGTGGGGGGGGGGGGGGGGAGGACTATGGGGCAGTGAATAATTAGGATACAATTTTGCAAGAACCTTTAATCAAAGCTAATAAATGTAAACAAGAGATTGCAGCAACCAAAATCAGATGCCGAGAATAAGGTGGGAAAATAAAATTACTAAGGGTCCGTTTGATTCGCAAATTTGCCATGGCAAATGTCAAATCAGTGGGCAAATATGGCATTTGCCCACTTTTTGGTATGTTTGATTCACAAATTTTCCTACAACCCATTTGCCTATGTACAACACCTCTAATGCATGAGAAGTGGGCAAATTTTGCTTTGCTATTTGGGAAAGAATTATTTGCCAAACAATTTGCCACTTCTTACAAGTGCTTTTTTTATATTTTTATGCTAAAATATTTTTAAAATTCTTTTACAAACTGTTTTATAAAACTGTTTTAAAAAAAAAATGTTTTATAAAAAATGTTTTTAAATTGTTTTAAAAACTGTTTAAAAAATGTTTTAAAACTGTTAAAAAACTGTTTTAAAAACAATTTAAAAACTGTTTAAAAAAATATTTTTTAAAACTGTTTTATTAAAAATTGTTTTATAAAAACTGTTTTTGAAATGTTAAAAAAAAACTGTTTTAAAAACTGTTTTAGATAAAAAAAAAGTACTGTTTTATAAAAAATGTTTTTAAAATGTTTTAAAACTGTCAAAAAACTGTTTTAAAAATGGTTTTAAAAAAATGTTTTATTAAAAAACTGTTTTAAAAATGGTTTTAAAAAAATGTTTTATTAAAAAATTGTTTTAAAACTATTAAAAACACTATTTTAAAAGGTTTAAAAATTGTTTTGAATAATTTAAAAACTGTTTCGAATATTGTAAAAATTATTTTAAAAAAACTGTTTTATCAAAATTAAAAAAAAAAAACTGTTTTAGAAATGTTTTAAAAATTGTTTAAAAACTTTTTATAAAATATTTAAATAAAGTAATTGGATTGATTTAATTTCGCCTAATTGTTGTTTGATAACTTCGTGTGAAAAAACTAGGTAAAATTTGCCATGACAAATTTTACCCATGGAAAATTTTGCCATCTCCACTTTTTGCCCACTTTTGAATCAAACGGACCCTAAATGTATTCCCAAAAAGAATGCAAAACAACGTATTACCCAAATAATGGAAATAATATTAAGGACGACTATAGTTGTCAGAGGCGCCAGGGTCTCCATGAAGCCTAGGCGCAAGGTGAATCGAAGTGAGGCGCAAATATTTAAAATATTTAAAAAATAGAGATATATTGTTTTTTTATCATCTTACTCTTTAAAAAGTAATAGATAACTATTCTAAGAGCCTAATTGAATAAATATATATATATAGTTATATTACTTAGTAGTAACAAATAACTTATAAGAATTATACACATAACAGAACAATCTTTAACATTCATGAATCAGTTTACTAACAAGAGAATACATACAAAATTCAATTCAATGTTATGTTCTGAACAATTATGTAAGGGAGAAAACAATAGAGAAGAATGAATGCTTATTAGAAGAATGAAAATAGCAAAACCATAGAAAAAACAAACCTCTATATACATTGCAGCAAAAAAGCCCTTAATATGTTTAGCAAAGAAGAAAAAGAACAGAGAAGCAGAACATAGTAGAAGAGAAAAGAACAGAGAAAAAAAAGGCGCAAATGGCGAAAAAAAGGGGCAAAAAGGCTCAATTAAAGGCACCACACCCAGCCCTTCTAAGGCGCCACACCTGCTCCTTGCGCCTAGGCTTGCCTTAATAACACTGAGGATGATTATGGTAAAGGTGGTGCCTCAGCAACTTAAGTTGTGGGAGGAGCTTGATCATGTAGTTCAAAGATGGAAGTTCATTAACCATTTGCTTGGCGAAGTTGGCGCACACCCAGCATGAGGTGTGTGGAACATTACAAATCTCATTAATGACGATTAAATATATATTTCTATGTAAATTGGGCCACACCCAACTAAGAGTTTCAACTTTGTGGAAACCTAAACTTCACCTGGACATTTACAGGAAGAAACGGACGGGTTGAAAATCGAAGACTTGTATTCTAATCAAAAGAAAACCTAACTAGCCACCAAAAACATTATTCTAAATACACAAATAGTTGGTCCAGTCTGACCATTACAACTCAGCTAGTAAATACAGAAAATTAACAAGTATAGATTCACGTGTGGGCTCAATAAGTACTCTAAATTCCCTTGTTAGTAATTATGGCTGTTCTAGAATTAATCACCTAGGCGACGAGAGGCACTAGGCACTATTGTGACCATGGCAAAAACTCTAAGGCTCTAAGGCTCAATTTTCAAATCGGTCGCGGTATCGAGCAATACGCTATCTATAGAACCCAAAAAATTCAAAACAAAAATATAGAAAATTTTGAAACAATAAAAATAATAATGTGGACCAAGTAGATAAGTTCAAAACCAATATATATGTACAAAATTATCTGATTGATTTTATCGGTGTGGGTCAGGCTTGTTAATAAATCATAATGTGAATCAAACAGCGGCTTAATTGTCATATTTTTGTTTGTACTCTGTTTTGTTTGTCTTCAATTTTATTTCCTATTTTAGCTAATAAATAGTGGAGGTAATATTTGTAATATTCTTTGAATGCCCTCTTTAGTCTTTTTACACTTAATTCAAAACCATAATTTAAGGCCTATAGGTATGGCTTTCCTTTATAATCACTTTACATTTGGATATTGACGAGAGTTTGTGCTTAGTTGCTAATCTTTCTTGTTGCCATTGATGTGTGTTACATAAATTAGTATAAGAGGGAGGTTCGCTCATAATTGTGTTAGTGCATAAAACCCTAAAATAGCACACCAACAATAGCTCAAAGAAAGGGATCCGAAACCGCCCGGAGAAACACACCTCCCAATTGGAAGCATCTCTAGATACCCTAATCAGTCAAGTTAGTGCTTAAACACTGCCTTGCTACCACCTAACACTACCAACGTTGACCCTGAAGTGCAGCCTTCAGCCAGACAGAGGCCTTCAGCAGAAAATTCTTTATTTACACAGGTTATTGGCCACCAAATAGCCCGCACTAGTGCATGGGATTGCCTAACAAGCATCACGAACACAAACTAATGCACAAATCCTCAAATCAGACCCGTCATACCTTCAGAAGAGCCACCGCAGCACCAACAGGTCGGGTTTCACATGCCCTAGGCTCTCAACAACAAATCAAGGCCTTTGCCTCTGTTCTAGATGGTTGCAACATGGAAAAAGGAGGGGGTGACAACTATTAAACCACATCCTGCCCATCACAAGGGCCCTCCACCCCAATTCGAATACCCCCTCGTGATTACATACCCCCATCTATGAGCCCCTATTGCTGTTTTAGCGCTTGGTCTGCCACCCATTAAGCTCCCAAGGGTACCCCCATGATTTTGGGTCCGCGGTTTTAGCCCCTGCAGACCACCACCAACACAGTCGTGATGAAGGTCTCCGGATACATAATTGGATTCAGCAACCACCACCATCTATAAAGTCCCCAATCATTTTGTCATTTTGAAGGCACAGAGTACGGTTACGAGCCGCCAGAGGGGCGGGAAATTGAAGGTAAGCCCACATCCAAGCCATACTCTTGTCGGCAATTAATTTCCTAGGGGTGTCCATGGTCCGGTCCGATTTTGAGGATTTTTTTTACCGGACCGACTTCGTAAGTCCTCTAAAAGAACAAACCGAGACCAGACCGAACTTAATTATAAATTTACCGTAACTGGAGTACGTTTAATCCGGTAATCATTAGTTATAAATTAATTCTCTCTCTACATATAAAGTTATAAATTGATGATAAACTTTATGTCGTTTTACAAAAATTTACATAGATACACACGAAGAGAAACCGATTGGCGACACTGAAGCTCGGCTTGCTCGTTTTCATCATGTATAACAAAATGTTAAAAGATAGGAACTTCAGGAAAAAGGCACTTGAGGAAGACGAGAATCCGTTGGTCATTGATATAGTGCCTTATGACGATTATTGGGTTGTCGAGCAAACCAATGAACTCCAAAGCGTTGGATCTAAGGGAGGAGCAAATACACATTTGCGACAAAGGAAACGGAGAAAGGCGAGTACACATGGGCATGGGCAGACGATTCCATGGAGGATCCTTCAAATGATGATGATGGGGATGGGGATGGGGATGGGGATGAAGTATATTATCCATTTTCCCGCCCATTAGATACCGATGATCCACTACTTATTATATTATAAAGTGATGATTTGATGATGCATTGCTAGATACACTATGTTTTGTTATGGTTCAGTGATGGTGTTATTTTGTGTTTGAGGATTACGGTTTTCATAATTGATTTCAGTTGTCTTGATGGTACAATATGTATTATGTTGATGACATGGTGTATGTCTTATTTTGTGACGACAGGATGGTGTTATTATTCATAATGCGTTGTGGAATTAATTTTACACCATTTTTTTCCATGATAGATATTATACATATTTTTTTTATTTAATTGCTATTTTTATATAATTTTTATTGACTTTTTTCAAAAAAAATCAAGGCTTACGCCTCGCCTTACAAAGACAAAGCCTCAACACCACCTCACGCCTTTTAAAACATTGTATACATACATACGTAAAAATATATTATTCTATATAAAGTCCAACAAATTGCACCCGTGACCCTTATACATATCCAATTAATTCGTATGTCCGTATAGAACAATGAACGTGTTTTATTTTTTGCAAAATGGGTCACCTTATAACGGAATTCCCACAACGAGCCCCACCCCGCCCCGGAGCCCTCCCAAAACAGCCTCGGCACATTGCTCATCATCCAAGGCAACCACAACTTCTTGGCCCATTGGCACATTTTCAATGAAAGTGATGATGAGCCCAAGCAGAAGGTGGGCCATCCAAATCACTTCAGTCACATTCTTTGACTATTGGAGAGATTATTACATGGAGATATTCAGGTGGATGTACCCACTTTGACGGCCATCTTGAACCGGATGTATTCGTGGAAAGGTTGGATTCAATTGAAAAAGTTGTGTCGCTTGTGGCCACCAAACTTCAAGGGTTGGTCAAGGTATGATGAAACGATCTCGTCCAATTTCGAGTTACAGGGCTTATGTCCCATTAGAGCTTGGTCTCTCATGCGCAATCGCTTACAGATGACATTCCTCCACGCCACCATTAAGCATGACCTTTTCGCACATGTTCAAGATTAATGATGTCCTCCTCAACAATCCAAGAAAATATGAAGTAACTTCAACTCCTAAACACCCGAGTCGCCCTGCAATAGATAGATAGAGGAACAACGCATTATGCACTACATTCATGGTCTATAACCGTGCATCCGTTATGAGTTGCGTCAACGCGGGATTCCAACAAGAAGGTCATTAAGTACGTTATTTGAGTGGATGATTTACATCAAGAGATTCCATCATCAGACTAATCTTCTCAACATATTGCTTGGCCCATAAGTACTCCACAGACGAACATCACCTTCAAATGCTACGAGTGTTGAGGATTTGGGCATAAAGTCATGGTCAATTACCTGAAGGGAAAGAAGATGGTTATCCCCGTGACCAATGGCATGGAACCCGCTGATGATTTGGAGGTAGCACAATAGAAGGCATTGATTTCGCACGTCATCCCACTTGAGCCCGACACCAAGGGCGTACCCCTCTAAATTCGAGGACAAACTCTTTTCAACAGGGCGAAGTAATGGAATCAAAGAGAGCATGAGCTTAATTATCAAAATTATAAATTTTTGCTAGTATATTATGGAAGTAATATTACTTTGGAAAATTGTTCGAGTGTCATTTTTAGCCTTTTAGCACTTTTAAGGTTATCTTGACTAACAATATAACTCTAGCCCATGGTTCAAAGACATGGCCAAGTCAACTCGGAATCGACCGAGTTGACTCGGACCCGGCTGTGAAGGATACGATATCGGGTTGTGATATGAAAAAAAATCAGATACGACTGATATCGGCTTAACTCACAGATAAATCGGCCGATCCGAGACAAGGGGCCGATATATCGACCGAGATGAAGAAAATGGGGATAATTCTCAATTATTTTTACAGAAAGATCAAGGAATGAACATAAAGTTAAGCAAACAAGAAACTACCAACCTTTAGTTGCTAATTTGAGAGTTGACAAAAAGGGTCACGGGTTACAGTTTTTATTTGATATTCCATCCATAAAACAACCCATTGAGGGTCCAATATCGTGACAAAGGAAGAAAAGAAACCCTTACTCTTCTGACACTTTTTGCCGCTGTCTCGCCGGACAGAAAACCCTAGTTGGTCAGTAGCCTCTCTCTCTCTCTCTCTCTCTCTCTCTCTCTCTCTCTCTCTCTCTCTCGACTGTGCATGGCTTCCTTCTGTTTTAACTTTGGTTGAGAACCTTTTTTTTATGTTAGCGTGGTGTTTTTGTTTTAACTTTTTTTTATGCTTTAGCATGGGTTTGTTTTATGTTTTAATGTTTTAGAGTGAGTTTTTTTTATTTTGTTTTTTTTAAGACAAAAGTTTTTATCATCTAATAGTGTTTTTTTTAATTTCGTTTTTTTATTTTAAAGAAGAATGTGCTATTAACAATTTATCTTGCTAAAAAAAATTGTAGTTGTATATTTTTCGTAAAAAAATATCATTTGCATATTTTCTTTAAAAAAAAGTAACTTTAAATGTTATTTTTTAACAAGAGTTAACGTTTTTAGAAAATTAACTCTACTAAAAAAATAACACTTGCATGAGTTATTTTTCTTTTAAAAAATAACATTTGCATGAGTTATTTTTCTTTTAAATGATGCAAATGTTATTTTTTCAGTAGCGTTAATTTTCTAAAAACGCTCTTGTAGAAAAATAGCATCTACATCATTTTAAAAAAAAACATAATTCTACTAAAATAATAACGTTTGTATCCTTATTGAAAAAAGTTAACTTTGGAAAAAAATAACATTTAAATCCTCTTTATTTTGTAGGATGGCACCTAAGCTAGATATTGGGTGGGAGCATGGAACTGCTGTTGGTGAAAATAAGAAGATTGCATGCAATTATTACAACAAGGTGGTTGGTGGTGGTGTCACCAAACTAAAAGAACACTTGGAGAGAGTGCAAGGCAACGTTGAACCAAGTCGCCATGTTCCTAGAGACATAGCAACTTATATTAAAAAAAATCTTACAGATGGAAGAAGGAACGGGCCCTTGGAAAGAGGAAGAAGGAACGGGCCCTTGAAAAGAGGAAGAAGGAACGACAAGTAGAGAATTTCCACGAGCAAACCCAATACTATGATGAAATTGACAATGATGACAATGGCATTAATGAAAATGATATCACTCGTTTAGAATTAGCACAATTGAAAGTTGCTATGAAAGAAAGTCGAAGAACGGCAGGAGAACAACATAGAAATTCAGTTTTAGGGACAAGGCCATTCACGTCCAGAAGTAAGCGACCGCACATGTCACGATCGTAGTCATTGAAATAGGGGGTTGAATTGCGTGCTAAAGGACTTGACCTTCCAATGTTTAGGATGAAGTCTAGTCAGAAAATAGTGAAATCTATGTTCTCTGCAAACGGAGTTTAAGAAGGTCGGGAAGGCCATTAGCAAGTTCTTTCGTTTTAATGTCATCCCATTTCATGCTGCTAATAGTGGTCCCGCGTATCAACATATGATTGATACAATTGTTGCAGAGGGTCTAGGGATTAAAGGCCCTAGCGGTTATCAGATTGGAGGCGTGTTCTTGAAAGAGGAGGTAAAAGAGGTGGATGCTTACATAGCAACTCTAAAGGAGAAATCGCCCGAGTACGATTGCACAATCATATGTGACGGGTGGAATTCAAGAACGAAGAAGCCTATTATTAACTTCATGGTATATTGTGATCGCAACATGATATTTCATACTTCGGTTGACACGACTAATAAAATCAAGACGACAGATTATATTTTTTCCCTCATGGATACAGTTGTGGAGGAAATTGGCGAGACCAACGTTGTACATATTGTCACTAATAACGAGCCTAATTTCAAGGCGGCTGGCGCGTTATTGATGGCGAATAAGAGACTTGTTTTGGTCACCTTGTGCAGCACATTGTCTTGACTTGATGCTTGAGGAAATTGGGAATATAAAGTCAATCAAGTTTTGAACGATGCCAAATCAATCACCCCGTTCATATACAACAGTCATAAAGCTGTGAATTTAATAAAGGAGTATACCAGAGATAGGGTGGTCATATACAATAGTTAAGAAACGCATTATAGTGGATCTTCAACTGATAGTACTGAATATCGAGGTTTTGGATATTATCATCACGGTGGTCAGCCAGGAGATTGCCAACCACAATTTCCAAATTAGGGATCGTCCAACCAATCATCCCAACCTTCTGAACAGCAATATGATTTATATTTTTCCCCTTACCCTACTGGAGGAAATTACGCTATCTAAATCCGTATGATCGATATCACAACTAAATAGGGGGATGAAATTTACAAAGCATTGTAATCATTTCTATTTATCTTCAATGTAAATTTCTTATCAAGTTCTATGTGTCGTTAAATTGTTTTTCAATATTAATACTGATTTATTATGGAATATTGAATCTGACAAGTCCGCCACGCTTCAGAATAATCAATTCTACAATGCAATGCATATTAAAGGATGGATTGGTCCACATTGTTAATCTTATTTTTTTTTAAATTTCTGTATTTTTTTCGGAATTTTTTGCACTCTCTAAATAGCGTATCTTTGCGTATCGCCCAATACCGCGACCGAGTTAAAAATCGGGTGTCCGATTCCTATACCGAGACTTTGAACCATGCTCGAGCTATATAAATAAAACCCACGAACTCCCTTCATAATCACTTTACATTTGGATTTTATGAGAGTTTGTGCTTAGTTGTTATTCCTTTTTGCCATTGACGCGTGTCACGTCAAAAAACAATTTAATGAAAATACTAAATTTTAATTAACAAGTAATACTAATTTTAGTCAAAAGTAACATTACTTTATATAAATAAATTAAATAAGCTAGTACTAATTTTTACCAATATTTTAGTACAAACTTCTTTCCTATAAGAAACAAAAAAAAATATAACTAAAAAACTAATAATAAGCAATAATATATAAAGATAATGAAAATACAAACTAAACGTTATATTCTATCTTCACCTAAAAATGAGCATAAACATAAACAAGGAAAGTGTCCAAGAAGTTAAAGGAGCATCCATAAAATACTTGATTTGAAACCTATATAATGATGCGAAACCCAAAAGTGAAAAAAAAAGATTTTAATCAATAGACTTGTGCTCTAAAAATGAAACCAACCGACCACGTATGAGAAGTTGAGAAGTTGAAACCAAACATTGTTGCCAATGTTTAAATTTGTGTCTCAGAGGGTATTTCTAAAGCCACGGCCTCAAACTGATATAGCAATAACCTCAAGACGAAGCGCTTTGAGGTCATTCGAGGCGTAAGCCTCAAATAAATGTTGTAGCCTTAATTTTTCAGCATTAAAATAACAAACTTACCTCAGTTTTTAAAGCCCCCTCTCTCCCTCCTCCATGCAAACTTTCTGGAGCTTATTCCCTTCGATATTATTAGACATCACTTCAATTTGTTCACTTGAGCAAGCCTTCTATTTGTCACTTAACAAGCTTTTTGTTTCTTTTAACAAGTCTTCGATTTATTTACACATTATTTTTATTATGATTTGAGATGAAGATAGAACTATTTATATCTTCGTCGACATTGATTGTGTGTGTGTTTTTATAATGGTTGTGCTGTGATGATAGATTGTTTTTATGGTTTTATTAGTATTTTTTTAAATCAATTTTTTTATTTCTCAAAACGAAGCTATAGCCTCGTTCCGCCTCGAGGCTATAGCCTCGTTCCGCCTCGAGGCTATAGCATTGCCTCACATGGGGAAAACGCCTCGAGGCCTCTTTTAGCTTTTTGGAAAATTGATTGCTGCATCCTCTTGCGGTAACCTCTACGACAATTCAAGATTACATTTAAAGGGGATTTAGCAAAGCCCTAAATTGAAATTGCCATCCATGACCTAGCCAAATATTCTTCACTCTGCCATGGCAGAACACTGTAAACGGTAAGATTCCTGCATTACTTCATCTTTATATCAATTCATTTTGACTTCTCAATTATTTCATCTCAGACGAGATTCGACGTAACTCAGAAATATCATCGTTATATCATCAATATATACTGTTTTGTCCGAGATATCGCCACTATTACCCAAATCGAACCAAAATCGTCTAAAACTCATTTTTGACACGGTATCGTATTAGTGACCTACGATACTGAGTTAACTCGGCTGAGATTTTGAATAATGGTTCTGACAGGTATATATATACTTGGATATTATTCTGGTGTATGTACAGTTATTGAATATTGACACATTGATTTGACTATTTAGACTTTGTTTGAATTGGTAACTTCATGATAACAGTAGATTTTTTATAATATTATACCTAAAAATAAATATAAAAAACGCTTAGCCAGCTAGAGCACCATGTGGAGCGCCCCCTGCCTAGTGCCTTTTAGAACATAAAACTATGGTATGGCTTATAGGCTACATGAATACCGGCATATATGCCTCCAACAATATTCCAGATCAAGTCCTAGCCACTGCATTAGCAGTAGAGAAACGGATTTAAAAAGCGCACGATTGCGCCCGACGTAGTGCGCGATTATGCATTTTGGGTAAAAAACGAGACATAGCGACATAAATAGTGTGCGCCATTGATGACATGGCACGCGACACTTCCCAATGAAATGGTTTGGAATTTCCAATAAAATTCTACCAAACAATTTTACAAAAAGATACAAGGCATATAGATACAGGTATTAGCCTATCAAATATATCATAGTGATAAACTTTTAAATATTCAAATCCTAAGAGGTAAAGCTCTCTACATTATTCCATTCTTATTTAAACAAAATCACTGATACAAATGACCCAATAAAACGATGCGTTGAAGAAAATAAGGGAGCGATTGGAACTTTGGAATGAGCAAATAAGAAATTAATAAGTAAAAAATGAACCCACATCAGTCCTTGAATACAAAATTAGTAAGGTTCATAATACAGTAGAATATTGTATCCAACATTGATTTCACCACATCAAAATGCCTACTGCAAAACTATACCGCAATTTAAATTGTGAAAATTGAAATCCAAAGACACTGTGAATGAAAACAAATCATCCAAGTAATATAAAAGAAGATTAATCGAGTAGTAAAATGACTTACAGGGACATCTTCATCCATCAGGAGACTGCAAAAAATAAAAGTAGAATTAATACCGAAGAAGGTGATTTAAAGTAGGATGAGTTGAGGGAACAATGCCTTGTATCTACAATTAAGATATAACCATCTCACCTATGAAGGAGGTGGATTATTTCACATTTCAAGTGAATGAGCTATGGCGAATATAACAGTCCCAAGATGAAGTCCAATTTTAATTGTTATCGTTATTTCATTTTAATGTTTTAAATTAAATGGAACGTTGAATATATTCTAGTTTTTATAAGTAACTCTACCCTAATTAGGACAATTTGGACACCAATCCATGGGCCTTATGTATATCCTTGTATTCTCCAATTTGTAAATTGACTGTGAATACGAATTGAGAGATTGTCAGTGTTGTGCAAACTTTCGCTGTGCTTGTCTTCATCAAATTGGTGGCAAAGTTTTCAATTGGTGCATGTGGTTAAATTTGCAGGTTCTTTTACTCATTGTTCAATTCCAGGAACGATTAAAACAGATAGAGGATGAATGGAAAAGGGTTTAGGAAACACGGCCACTACAACGATTTCCTCAGTCTTCCCCTGCTTGTCCGATATGTCACCGGGCTCAACCCGTCCACCACCTCTTCTAACGCCTTTTGGCAACCTAAATAAATGATGAAAATTCCAAATTGTCACCGATATTCATCAAACGCAGGGGAGTCATTTCAGATGATAACTCCGTATTGCTGCTCCAGATCAGATATGGGTAAAATTTGGAATACTCTTTGTGAATACTCTTTCTCAATTTATACATAATATGTACACATTATAACTTTTATAATTTATATTTCATGAGAGAGGAAATTAAACAGTCAACAGTGTTACAGTGACTCTTTAACACTTCTGTGGATTAAACCCTAGCTACCAAACATAAACCCTAGCTTGAAAAAATTAAATCCTTATGCTTAAAACTCAAACAGTATATTTCATGAGAGAGATAGAGAAACAATTACAGATATATACATGAATAAATCTATATAAGCAGATGCTGGGTTAAGATAAGATAAACATCAGAGTTTGTGATCGAGCGTGAGTTGATGTAACCAACCTTCGAGAGTGAAAATGGGGAGAATGTTAGGGCTTTGAAGAGAGCTCGGAAGAAATTGTTGCAAATTAGGGTTTGTTTACCCTTTTGAGCTGATGACTCGAAGTACTAAAGTCGTCAAAGGTAGGTTTTATAGAGAGTATGGGTCCACTAAGAGCATCCACAACTGTGGAACATGTGGACAAAGAAATAGGTAAAGATGCAAATCGAAAGGGTTGCATTAGTGGATGAAAGCTTGCAAATTTTGTAGAGGAAATGGTAAGGGATTTGCAAAGTTACTGAACGTATACAAATTTAGTAAAAACTTCCTACGAACTTCTGTTGTTCGTAGGAAGTTCCTACGAACTTCAGAGGTTCGTAACAAATATATATACTTTTTTTAATTTTTTATTTGGGTTCTTACGAACAACATTTGTTCGTAACAGTTCCTACGAACAAATGTTGTTCGTAAGAAAAAGCTTTGTAATTCCTACGAACTATACAAGTTCGTAGGAAATTAGAAACTCAATTTTACCTTTTCCTCCATTGTGCACAGCCTCCGTGAAAGAAAGGTAAACCTACTTTCTAATTGGTAAACTTACCTTTCTCATTCATACACCACTACGGATGCTCTAAGAGGGAGCATTAGTTAGAGCATCACAAAGGTGGCGCTAAAAGACACATGAATGGGCAATGTTACAAATCGAAAGGTCTCCCGTGATGCGCTAGAGACAATAAAATTTGCAAGGGAAATGATAGTGGTTATCTAGATCTACGAAACGCTATCGAATTTGCACATGCTTTTTACAAATTTCATTTTTTCATAGAAATAAATGGAATTTGTATCAAATATAAATAATTAAATTTTATTATTTATTTAAATTCTTACGAACTATATTTATTCGTAACAATTCCTACGAATAAATGTTGTTCGTAAAAAACATTATTTTTATTTCCTACGAACAAATCTTCTTCGTTGGAACTATTATTACCAAATCTCATTTATCACCACTGTGAGAGAACTTCCTCACGAGGAAAGGTAAAACACCTTTTTAATTTGTAAACATAGCTTTCGTCCATCTCCATCATTACTGATGCTCTTAGGTATAGGTATAGCCTTCAAATATTAAAATTAGTATACTAACTGGAGCGATGTGCAGGTGGATTATAATTAATTACAAATAGTCACAACACTACATGTAAAAGGAATGGTATATAATATCTATATATAAAAAGAACAGTATATAATATACACATGTGAAAAGAACAATGTATAATAAACATCGCTTATTAAGGATAGTGACAAATTCTTGAAACCCTCATTTCATGCTTTCAAATATTTCATGCTTTCAAATTGAAATATATTTAGTTTTAAATGGTTAAAATTGAAAATAATCAATGAATTAATAGGCCTAATATTGTTTAATAATGGGTTAAATTTTCAATTTATATACGATTCTAAATAATTCATTGTCTTAATGGGTAATAACGGATGAACACAACACGACACGTTAAGATAACAGGTCGAGTTTGAATATTATTTTTTCACACGATAATAAAGTCAATCATTCATACACGAATCCAATAAGACTCAAACATGATAAAAATCGACACGAACACACCTCTACACGACCCATTGATGGGTATACTTATAGCTAAGTGGCAAGATACTAAGACCGTAATTTATTAACATTACATAACCTAAAGCAATTACAAAATAAAAGAAGAAAAATTCACAAAACTTTTGTGCTTATAATTTAAGTCAACCATCTTTTCTCATGAAACAAAAGCCCTACACTATTACCAAAACCAGTCTGGAATAGAGCTTGAATTTAAATATATACAACATACCCATACTCAAAAACCCATCGTGTTTTCCCTCTCTATAATTCTTCAAGAGACCCGTTTGTAAACTACACCCCCACCTACACACACACACACGTATATAGGGAGAGGTTCACAAGTGAACCAAAAAGATGAATATTTTAATGAACTTTAACAAAAAACAGCTAACAACGCATTAATTTTAATTCATATGCAACGAACACGCTTGTGACACGCGTGTTTTTTAGTATACACACACCTTACCCTCCACCCCAACCCATTTCCCATTAGGTGGTCTTTTTTGTGCTGAAGAAGCGGCCAGGCGTTTCAAAGAGACTGAATCTCAATGTTCATGTATCTTTTACTTTTCATTTTCATATATGTTATATATCATTTTGATTTTTGTGAAAAATACAGAAACCCAACTACTTGTTGCCACAAAGAAAATAGAGCTTGAGATGTTTTCTGAGTGTGCTACAGATAGTAAGGCTAAACTCAATTATGAACCCTTCAATACTCTACTTTATTTACATTAATAATAATAATAATAATAATAATAATAATAATAATAATAATAATAATAATAATAATAATAATAATAATAATAATAATATAGGATCTCAACTTGTTTCATGAAAGAAGAGAGAGCTAGAGATGCTCACTGAATCTACTACCAGTAATTTGGCTAAAGTATGGTGTACTCTGTATTTACATTAAGTTTTCATTTTGTAAAAATGGAGCAGTGGGTTGATGGGGGTGAGGGGGTGTAAAAAAAATATTCGATCAACACGCGTGTCCGTTATCGTTGGTGCAGACCAATTACAATATAAGAATTAAAATTAATAGATTGTTAGGTGTTTTTTATTAAGTTTCATTAAAATGTTCATCTTTTAAGTTCACTTTTTAACCTCTCTTTCTATATAGAGAGAGGAACTTAGTACACACACATATATACTAGAGAGAGGCAGGCTCTTATACATACTAAGTTTAAATATTTGTTGGCACAAATCTATTTTAATAAAATATTAAAAAAATTGAGTTGAATTTTTTACGTGATATTTAAATATTTCAAGGGGCCCATATAAAAAATCAACTCAAAATAATTTTTTTTGCTATTTTTAAAAAAACGGTCAAACTTTCACAGCTTTTAAAGTGCTTTAAAAGCTGTGAAAGTTTGACCGACTTTTTAAAAATAGCAAAAAAAAATTATTTCGAACTAATTTTTTTATATATGGATCCATTGAAATGTGTAAATACCACATAACAAATTCAACTCAAAATAATTCTCTTACTATTTTAAAAAATCGGTATATAAACTTGGTATGTGAGTCTCTCTCTCTCTCTCTCTCTTAAGCTTTGCCTGAAAAGATAAAAAGTACACGATTAGTTAATAAAGTAAATAAAAAAATTAAACATTTATAACTTACAATGGTGGATGCGACGCTCAGGGCCACCTCCTTGTCCTTGACCTTTTTCATCTGAATTGCCACATAGGCATCAAGCCTATGTGGCCTACCCCCAAGGGCCACTCCCCGTGTCGTGAAATAAAATAATACAGAATTTGTAAGTAATGCAAAGTAATGCTAAATTAGAATAACTAAAATTAAAGAAAATAAAAACTTACCATCTTGTGCTCCACCTCGGTGTAAGACGTTCGCCCGGAGTAGTGCACATCCAACTTTTTCGACCAGTTGTCCCCCTAGTTGGCGAGATGTCAATTGCTACTCATTGATCTCATTGTCGATAAATTTTTGCCACTGTGCCAATGAGGTCGGCTCCTTGGGGGGGTCGGTGTCACGTAGTCTCAGAATGGACTCATAGGTCTTCCCAAGGTACCATGCCCGCAAATTCTTCTTCCACGTCTTATATTGATCCCCCAATTGCTCCAACGTGGAGTCGCGAAAATATGCGGGCAGGCCGAATTGTTCCTATCAAACAAATACAAACCCAAAAGAAAGTAAGTGTTATAGTTATAAATATAAATATAAATATTAAATACACAACTTGTAGTGCCCCCCAGTTGTTCAACTTGAGGTCAATAGGCAAGACCCTCCAATCAGTGTACCCCGGACCAACAACAACCTTCAACAACTCTAGCGCTCTAGCTCGACGGACCCCAATTTACCCCATTTTGGAGGCCTACTGGCCAAGGAGCCCTCATCGCCTCCGCTACCGCGCCCTGATGAAGTTATTTTCTGCAAAAATTGTTGTTATTAGTACAAACATATATATGAACTTTGAATTAATGCTTAAATTCGATAATAACAATACATACCAATACTAATTTATATCAATACCAATTTCAATTTACACACACGCACACTGCCCCCCTCCCCCCACGCACACACACACCTGGGTCATGAACTTTGAATAAATGCTTAAATTGATTCTGATTATAATTCTAATTGACATGTTCACTTGGTTATTACAAGCATTAAAATGATTAAGTACAAATGAATAAAAAACATTAATTTTCGTCTGATAATAATAAAGGACTAGAATAATATAGCCACTGGTCATTACAAATAATTTGAATACTTATTGCAAATCAAAAAATTATTTCAAATTCGGGTTATCATAAAAAATGGATTGATATTCGGTAGGTGCAACCAAGTCATCCACACTACTGTTTAGACGCTTTGGCTCATGTAGGACGATTGACCACGGCTCGTTGTTGATATACTTTGAGTAAAACACTTGCTTGACCTTTTAAAAAGCACAAAGGCTCATCTCTCACGTGTTCATTTATCTTCAACTTGGATAAGTCAACCATGATCAAATTAGTGCCAGGAACAACTTTACAAGCATTTTTATCCTCAACTCTTACCCAATCATAGTAAAACACAACCTCTTTGATGTTTACATAGCCCGATTCAAATATATTTCGAATTACACCATAATAAGTCATTTAAGCTTCAACGAAGTTATTATCTTTCGCGCTCGCTCGAAAGAAAGTAAGAGCCTTGTATGAAATGCCCGAGTTATGTACATTTATATTTTCCTCGTACACCGTTGCATCGAATACGTAAACGTTCAATCGATTCTTTTTGTATTGTTGTGCCATGAACAAGGGTCCAGTGTCTAGACGAGCAAGCCTTGATGTCGCATCACCCGTCTTTAAGAGCTGAGAATATAGATAAATTAATTAGGTTAGTTATAAAACTTTCTTGTAACTTGACATTTAATAACAACTATTTTCATTATAATTACATCGTGTGACAACGATAACCTAAATTCGTTGTCTGATTGTGCCATTATTTTTCGTCTTTATTGTTCTCACACGCTCCATATTTTCTGCATAGATCGTGACGAATGTATTATAAAATTAATCATGCAAAAATTAAAATAATTTAAACTTACTTTTTCCATTATACGACATCTTCATATGTATCAAATAGATAACGAGCCACATGTTCATGTTGCAAACTCGTTAATTGCAATCGTTTGCCCATTACACGACCACCCTTATCGACGAACTCATCATTGTCATTCACGTTGGTCGAGTCAAGCATATATTCCAGAGTGTAGATTGACGACTCCACGGTGATGTATTCCATTGCAATTGATCCTTCAATGTATCGTGTATTCTTAACGTAATCTTTGAAAACTTTCATTAACCTTTCAAACGAATACATCCACCGATATCTAACTGGGTCGCAAAGAAGTGCCTCATCGCATAAGTGTATCAACAAGTGAACACTTATGTCAAAGAAAGATGGGGGAAAGTACTTATTCAATACACAAATCGCTTCGTTCACCGCCAATTTTGCGGCCACTATGTGATCTCGATTAATTACCTTCTCATATAAAAGTAAGAAGCATATACTAATTTGCATAATAGCCTTCTCAAATCCTTGTGTGCTTGGAGAAATAGTGCTTAAATAATAGAGGAACCAATTGCACGATCACATGTCAATCGTGGGACTTACACTTCGGTAATTAATATAATTCACAATCCTTTGCAAGTTGGACGAAAAGTTAGATGGAACTTTCAAACTATATATTGTGTCTAAAAGCACCTTCCTTTTCTCACTCGTCAAGGTAAACTCACCAGGGGGAATTATTGTCCTTTCCCTACTATCTTCTTTTAACCATAGTTGTGGCTTAAGTTTCAACGATTTAAGGTCTTTCGTGCATTTTCTCCATCCTTTAAATGACTCCCCCCAAGGAATTTGCCCATAATATGTTTAGCGATGTTCTTTTTTGGTGCATCACATCCAATACATGGTGCAACGGGTTATTCTTCCAATAAGGCAAGTCAAATAAAATTGACCTCCTGGACCATGTCTTTTTTTGTCACAGTTTCATTCCTAGTTGGAGTCATCTTATGCTTGACATTCTTAAATTTAGGATTCTTACCTGGCATATTAGGGCCACAATAATAAGATTTATTTTCAATTTCTGAGCCTGAAAGTATTCTCAGTCGTATCTTATGTTCAACTCCGCCCGATAAAAAATTGGAACCTTTCTCAAATCTAAAACTATGAGAGGGGGTAAAAACCTCTTATGGCAATGGTATACATTTTTTTAGCTAGCGGGGAGACGAAGAGATTCACTCTCCTCTCTATAAATAGGACACCCCAAATAACCATGTACTACACAACCGAATAATGTCCCATATGCTGAAAAATCATAACTTACCCACATCAACATAGCTTTCAGTGTAAACTCTTTTTTTTTCTAAAAGAGTCAAATGCTTGCACACCCTCTACCCATAACTTATTTGATTTTTCTATCAAAGGAGCCAGGTAGACATCGATGTCCTCACTTAGTGCCTTTGGCCCAGTGATCAACAAAGACGGCATCAAAAATTCAGGTCTCATACACTGCGAAAAAGGGAGGTTGAGTGGAGCTAGGATCACTGGCCATACACTCTGATTGGCGTTTAGATTTCCAAATGGATTGAAACCATTTGTTGATATTTCCAAACAAATGTTACGCTGTTCTCAAGCAAAATCGGGATACTCAAAATTCATCTTCTTTCAATATGTAGAATCAATAGGATGGTGCATGAAATTTTCCCCTGCTTATGCCCTAGCATGTCAAGTTATTGCCTCCGTTATCCATTATATTGTGAAAAATCGCTTTAATCTAGGCTCAATAGGAAAATATTTCAAAACTTTTTAAGCTTGTAACTTCCTTGCCAGTAGATTGGACATTTTTAGGTTCATCGCATAGCGGACACCGATCGAAATTTTCATACTCCTTTCGGTATAGTATGTAATCATACACACAAGCATGAATTGATTTATACTTATTCCCAAACCTTTCAAACTGTTTTTCATAGTAAGATAGTTGTTTGGAAGCGTATTCTGCTTGGGTCGTAAGCCTTTTACCCAATTTAAAATTCCTAGCACGCTAGTGCCAAACAAACCATATTGAGTCTTCAAACTATGCAAACCAACCATGGCATGTAAAGTTATTCGATCTTTCTCATAGCCAGGATATAACGGTTGGCTCGCCTTAAATTTTAAACTTTAGTAGTCATCGTCAAGGTTTATCCCGATATCTTCATGAGCTCCTGAACCTTGTACATCGTCAGTGATCTCATTCTCTTCCACTTCATAAACTTCATACGCATCATCAACTAAATCCTCTAGGATATTATGATCTACATTGTCATCCGCCCTTTGTACATCTATCATACTTATTGAATGTTATTGTGAAGGTTGCTCGGGGAAAAAGGAACTTTCGGTTAACTTTCGGTTCCCCATGAAAAAACCAACTTCGATAACTATCTTGCATATCCAATCTTAACAAATGTAGTTCAACTGTTTTCCACTCAAATACCTTACCATTCTTACACCTAGCACATAGACACGGAAACTCTTCATCATTATGACATCTCTTTGCGTATTTCACAAATTCATTAGCACCTATGCGAAACACATTCCCTAATCTATTTGTCTCACCCATCCATTCTTTGTATTTAGGATATCCCATCACTGCTACTACAAACAATCATCTATTATGGGTAAGAACCGTATATTCGTGGATTAGTATAATCAAAACTGTGAATATTTAGTTCCCATTAGTATAAACAATCACCTATTGAATGCGTACGCATAAGAATTATAAGGCTAGTTTATATGCGTAAATTTATATGTGCATTCAAATTCAATTTGAAATTGGAATTAAAATTTAATTTATAATATTAATTCCTATTTCCTCCATATCCTCTAAAGGGTGAGTGGTCCTATCCCATTCGAGACCGCATATTTCTGTAATATACTTAACAGCTCATGCACATTGTTCCAATTTGAGAAAAATTCAGCAGCATATCCTCATAGTTCTCCAAGTACACGACATAAATTCGCAAGTATGAGTATTATTTCAATTTATCAATTGAAATAACACTTAACATCGCATCATATAGTATGTGCCCAGAGAACATTAAGATACGACTGGAGAAATTCCTCAAAAAGTAGCAAGTTTAAGCCACTAAGAATATTATTATATAGAAACTATGCAGTCCCAAACTGTCCAAACGGGATAATTCGAGAGATCTCATTACAGGGATAGTGTCTCTCGAATGGTTTTAAGGGCTATTTAATGGATACGCATAATAACTAGAAGGCTAGTATCTATGCACACTATATGTTATTTAAAGTATGTTTCATTTAATTATGTCTTATCACAATTCGAGAGATTTTATTTAATTATGTAATTTAAATTATGTTTCATTTAATTTAAAGTACGCATAAGAACTAAAACTTATACCAATTTATACCACTATCAATACCAATTCAATTTCAATTTATACCAATATCAATATCAATTAGAATTTTATTTCAATTTAGAGAAATGGGTACTATAGAATTACAATGTTTAGAGCATTTTATATGTTTTAGTCCATTTCATAAGGAGCTAAGGGGATGGTAACACTATTTGGGCAAAGTATAAAGTCCACAAACAACATTAACACTATTTTCGGAATCATGCACGCACATGTGACATTCCATATATTGATCCCCAAATTGAAAACAACACACTAAATTCTCTTACACCAAAACCAAACACAAATTGATTCTTTCACCTCCCAAAATTGATCCCCAAACCTCCCCCCATTACTCCCCCCTTCCCCCCACTCACCCCCTGTCCCACCACTGCCACCCCACCACCCCATACACACACACTCCTACCCCCACACCCTGCCCCCCACTCCCCCTCCCCTCCCCTACAGACACGCAGACACACAAACGCATACACACCTGCACACATACCAGCACACACACACACAGGGAGTTCTACACACGCACACACACATATACACATACACAAAGGAGAGAGAGAGAGAGAGAGAGAGAGAGAGAGAAAACTCACCTGAAAACGTAGAGAGAGAGAAAAAAAACAGGGGGAAATGAAAATAGTGGGAAAAAAGAGGGGGTAGGGTTTTTTACTGAGAAAATTGTCACGGACCTGTCAAGGTATTTGACCGAGACAAACAGTTGTCACGGTCATTGACGTGATAAAAAACGCGTGTTTTTGTCACGGTTAATGACCGTGACAAGTCTGGGTTGTTAGTATACATGGATGGACATTTTGGTGAAATTCCAAGGGAGCACGAACCAGATCCCATAAACTACAACGAAACTCTCCAAAAGAATGAATTTGAGCTTTGAATTGAGGCTATGAATATTTATATGGATTCGATGTATTTGAATCAGGTTTGGCAACTTATAGACTTTTCGAATGGGATAAAACTCATCAAAAGTAAGTGGATCTATATGAAGAAAATAGGGGTAGATGGGAAGATGGGCACCTTCAAGGCAAGGCTTGTGGCAAAAGGGTTTGCTCAAAAAGAGGGGAATGATTATGAGGAAATCTTCTTGCCAGTGGCCATGTTAAAGTCTTGTGACACCCCATAAAATTCATAAATATATTAATCATGTTTAATACAAAAATTATGGGAATAAAAAACTTTTGGTGACATTCTTAGCATGACAAAACTAAATAAAAAATGAAATAAATAAATTTATATAAAGACAAGAACTACTAAAACAAATACAACATCTCTGATACCAATCTCTACCATGAGAAATAAAACTAACTCTGGAATATAAAATCTCGACTACAAAATCCAAGCCTGAATATAAGTACCATAAGTACAATCTATAACTCGCTCTAAATTAAAATAAAATATAATTGTCTGCTGAAATATAAATAAATACAAGAAGTATATGAGATATACTACTCTAGGTTTAAATCCTAAGAATGGTGAATAGAACGTCACTAGAGATACTACTCCAAAGCATAACCCATGGCTACGATGACAACAATGGCCTAAGACTTGTGAAAATAAATTCAACAATAGTGTAAAAAATAAGTTTATGAAAGATAAGAATTTAACTAAAATTGGGCCACCGTAATAATATTGGATATTCCTCTTGTAGTAAGTAGCTTTTAAGTTACTCAAGCCAAATAACCTAAAATGAATACGAGGTTAAATTCCCAAACCCTACGAGTCCTACGTGATATATGTATATCTCATACTTAAGTATAAATTCATCTCTTAGTTTAAAAATCATATCCTTTACTCAAATCTCTTACATGACAATTAATCACTTATTAACCGTAGTATTAATAATTGTCTATAGTTATGAATCCATAGAACTGGACTACCTCAGTTATAATATTGTCAAATAATCATAGGCCAGTAATTTAGGACATACGTCTATAGTATATTCATTACATTATTCTCGAGTCGTGAATTATTAGTAATACATATCTAGTATAAATCATAAATCGGTATAACCATCTCAAGTACCTCACAACAAAATCACATAATCTATGTGGGTGTACACAACTCATATCAAATACAATGGGAAAATTATTCTCAAAGTCTACTATCCACATAAGTGCAGTCGTAGCCACATAAAGAACATATGGGATACGCTCGATCCTGTACATAATGAAAGCCTATCTTTATTACCTTCGAGAATCACTCGCGCGTTCCAGGTATGGTTATAGGTTGTTTCATGCCTATAGACTCAAATCATCAATAAGGGATAATCACTACGCCTTCACACCAATCATATGGCCCCATACCACAGGCTATATAAAAGGATCCCCACGTTAACGTCGCAAGATACGAGTACTTTCAGCACATAGTTTCCAGGATAAAATAATCAAGATAAAGCCTGTCTCGTCAATGGGGTACCAGCGCGATCGCCATTGTACACGCCCTATGTGTATATCCCTCTAGTAAATATTCCCATGAGAACTCACGCGTGGTATTTTTGCACACGAGACACACAAATAAGCCTAAACCTAAGTAATTGGGTTTAGATAAATGCATACAACCCACATAAATGCTTTACATATACGGTCTTTGTTATAATTAGTTAATGCACATATTGACAATAATAGATTATATATAACATTATCCCGATCTCCCGAGGTTCTCCACATCTAGGTATCATCGTATACCTAACCATTACAAGGAATATCTTAATATAATCACTACCTTAATCAACGGTTTATACAAACCTTCTACTTAACGGATGACATATATAGATACTAAGCATCCCCGACTTTCCCTAGACTCCATGTATGGGACGTCTCATAAATAATTCCAAACAAGGAACTCCCACGATACACTTCCATATAGGTCAGTCAGTACAATGCATTCAAACATAATGCATGATTTATTCAAACACAACCCATGATTTACACAATCCTTAAGCATCTATCATTCTCATAAAACATATCAATTCTCGATCGTATACTTAGGATTCTCAAGCAACATGAATCCAATCTACTCACAAGTTACTAAAAGTGTCATACATTTTAAATTAATATATTCGATTAATAAGAACTAATCTCCAAATTTACATACATCAATTGAATTAAACTCCACTTATTAGTTCTAAATAGTCCTCTATTATCTCCCATAGGATTCCCCACGATCCTCAACAACCATCACTGATAAAACATCTAAAATTAAATTTTCGACCACAATCGTGTGCACGACCCAAAGCATTACCATGTGCACGACTAAATATCCAAAATCCTATAAACGCACCTTTCTTTAACCCCGAGTCCACTATTATGAGCCCAAACCTCGAAACCGCCATCAATGGCCTGGACTAAATTTCTACTACCTCAAATACACCCAAATATGGCCTAGGAACATTAATAGATAAACTTTTAAGATATCTCTACCAGCCTTAGATGATTTAATCAAAGTTTAAATACTAATTTTATATTCTAATCTTAAGAATCGTAACTTCATAATTCTACCAATTAAATCTCATATTTGTTTCAACATTCAAATTAAATAAGGGTCTTTTACATGATTCATTAACATGATTCGAAATATAATAATTTCAATTAGATTTCATTTTTTAAATCATTGGATTTGACATCAAACTATCATAATGCAATATCTTGATATTAAGGTTTAACTTATCAATTAAATAATTTTTAAATAATGGTTTTTGTAAGATTAATATCAAAATATCAACATATTAGTTCAGAATCAAATGAACTACTACTACTACCATAACACAATCCCAATTGAGTCCTTAAATGATGCAAACTTGCCTTAGGCCAGATATAAGTGTAAGACCAAGATTTTATAATGGCTCATAGTTTAGATATTTTGGTGCATCCCATTACAAACCAAACAAACCATACACATGCTTCCATATTCATTGAAGACAAGTTAGTGACTGAGCAACATTTTAAAGATCGAATGCCTTGGAATCGTCATAACACTATTTGGAGATATATGGTATTTAAGTTTTTGATTTAAACTTATTCAAATTTATTCTAGGATGTATTTTTTGATTCGAGGAATTTTTCATAAAGGAATTTTATATAAGATTCTTGTTTTGTTTTTCAATTCGTTACGAACTTTGTTTATCGTTAGAATGAGTTTTGCCTCATTAGAACAAAGTTCTTTGTTCGTTGGAATGAAATTCTGAAGAGCTTCAAACGGGGTCTCTTTATTTAACAGAGCTACACCCATTGGAAGCTCGTTGGAATGAACCAAGCAGTTCGTTCGAACAAGACTGCAACTCATTAACGAAACTGATGTTTTCATTCGAATAATGTGCCATTCTCGTTCAAACGAGTTTGCCACCTCAAAAATTATGTTTCTCTATGAAAAAGAATCTTGCGGTCTTATTTTTTAAGAACTTTTAGCGAAAACCAATTTCTATACCTGTTCCAAAAGTTTTCCACTTTTTGTTTCATAGAAATAACTTTTATTTTCTAAATCAAACATCCCTAAAATGATTTGTTGAGTTTGTCAAACCTTAGTTCCTATACTACATCAAACCCTTGTAGAGTGTTGCTCTACTACTGACATTTGTGGACATTGGATCTCTACTACTGAAGAAGAAAGGATTCTACATCCTGAGGCTGATCGGTGGATACCGAGGGAATAGCTATTTCCTATGGACGGTGCTGGACTTTGTTATTTCTCTTGAATACTTGAAGACCTATATTGTGTAATACTTCGTGGATCTCTAAGTAGTCTATAAGTTGATTTATTTCTATTAATTCTCAAACATTGGTGATATGAAAAGGTTTTACCCGCAAGGGATTTTTCCTCAAACTTCTTCTGTTTTAGTTTAATATTTGGTTTAACATGTTTAGATTTGGAATTTATCTTGAATTATCACCTAATTTTAATCAAGATAAAACTTAGTTAGAAATTGAATATTTGTATATGTATGACCTAAGATACAAGTGTATCTATATAACCCTCACTTTTAGTAAGAATTCAAGCCTCAAATCCCTAAATCTCGTTCGCCTCGAGTGTCTCCTCTCTCCTTAGCCTACTAGGGTTTCTCCCATGCTCTAAATATGTTTTAGGTTCGACTAATTAACATAAGCAGTAAGTTTTCCACGAAATTAGGCATTGACCCAACCTAAGCCCTAACCTAATGAGCCCAAATAACCTTCTACATGGTTTAAAACTCTTCCTGAGTTATGTACCGAAACAATGGGATTAAGCCCCAATATTTTAAGTCAAAATGGAGTTTCCCAACATCCCAAAGGTTAACACGAATGATACCAAATTTTATTAAATTAATTGTATCATTAACTTAAGTTACAAGCCGATACAAGTTGAATTAAATAAAATCATATATTAATTAATTATGTGCGACTCGGTATTATAAAACACTGGTTCACAATTAGTGGAACCCGATACTGAGGGAATAATTCAAACAATGAAACCATTGGCACCTAGTCCATGACTATTGCATGGTCTTTTATAATACTAGATCACTTTCAATATTTAATTAATGAATCATCGTGTATTATAATGTTAATTCACGAAACATAAATACAATCACATATAAGAATCACTAACTAACATTCAATAAATATAATGGGTGAGTTAACACACGTAACTTGCAAATCTAAGCAATTTAATAATTGATTAATTTTTACGAAAATACGAGGTATTACAAATCAATTTGGATTCTTTTATCCATTATGGCTCATCCTGATTACGAGATTTGGTAAATGGATGTCAAGACTGCGTTATGGAATGATAGCTTTGATGAGTTCATCTATATGATTTAACTAGAGGGTTTAATAGTAATTATCCAGAAAAGAAAGATTTGTAAACTTAATGTAATACCCCGTAATTTTAATGACTTTTAAAAATGGGTTATATTTTAAATTAATGGATTAATTGGATTTTATTATTAATTAATTCATTTGAATTTTATCCAAATTGTGGATATTAAAATATATGATTCTGAATTACTTAAATATATTTAGGTAATATATGAATGTGATGATTATTGATATTGCTGTGAGATATTAATTCAGTAATTTGAATTTTTAGTCGGACACGGTATGGGACGTGTCGGGACTAAATTATGAGATTACATGAGAAACTTATTTTTATATCGACCTTATAATCATTTCGAGTGCGTCGTTGCATCCGGGAGGGTTGAAATAGTCAGAAAAGCCTATTTGGATATTAGATTTGGGTCTCGGGTCATTTGGAAATGAAAAGACAACCCAAAAGGGCATTTCGATTATTTTTATAAGGGTGATGAACAATGATTTCGAATTTTGTCTTATTATAAATATTTGGGCATTAGTTGTACGTGGGTTCATTCATCTCTTCTACATAATATTGAGAAGTCACCTTGGGAGAGAGAGTGAAAGGTTGCTTGGAGGAAGAGAAGTTTGCTTGGAAAGGAGAAGAACCAAAGACCAAAGGTCACCACCACAAACCACCATCGGAGGTTGACCGGAGAAGGGAGAACCACCTATGATACACCACTCCAATGGATCAGATCTTCCTTAGAGGCAAGTGTTTGATAATTGCAATCTAAGTTTGTATATTGTCCATGTTAGAATAGTTATAAAAACTGAGATTTTACATGTTTGGAAGATGAAAAGATAGAGTTGTTAATGGATTTCTAGAAACTAAAAATATATGGGAATCAAACTCATGTTGTAGGTAGATAGTAATCCACGAAATAATCAGTAACTTGTTGAAGAAATTATGAGAATCAATGGTGTGTTCTTGAAGATATCATGTTCATAAATTTCTGGAAAAAGAGGATAAATATAGGCTTTTAATTCAAACTCCTGATGATTCTAGGATGTTTAGAGCAATAGAAAGAAATCATTAACATATGTTGATATATCATGTAGTAAGGTTTATAAGTTATTTGGGTAGTTTTTATGAAGGTTTGAATGATCAAAAGTGATGAAACCCGTAGTAGAAGAAATGCAAAAAAACTGGGCTGGTATCTGGGCGATCGATCGATCGACCTCCCCAGAATCCTTGAAGTTGTTTCTTTTTAATGCTTGTCCTTATCCCAAACCTTTTGTAGATCTTTGGTGATTATTAATTGGATATAAGGGGACTTAGGAAGGTTCAGTAAGCCATAGTTAAGAATCGAATTAATTTGATTGGGATTTAATTGATTAAGAATGATGTTAATTAAATTGAAAGAAATTTCGGTTGCTAGATTCATGTGTTGGATTCCAATTTCTATGCATGAGGATTAAGGATATATCCAGTAGGGGGATTTAATATAACACCTGGGTAGCCTTAGGGTTACAATTTGAACATCAAGGACTGAGTTTATGCTCATTATTGATTGCGCAAGGACTGAGGGTAGTACAAGCGCTTAGTGGTATGGCTCCTGGATAGAGATGGGAGTTCAGACCACATTTGGTTAAAATAACGGACGAGGTTATCCCGGTTGCATATTTAAAGTTGACGGACCTTCACGACCGATAAAGTTAAGTAGTAGCGTCTTGGAGGGGTCCCTTGTTTGCATTTCGCTTTGCGAGACGCTCCGCGCATGAACCTTAACGACGTCGGGAGTGGAGAGATGTTATAGGATGCGAGGATGTTGGTTTTGTTGATAAGTCATATAGTGTGAATTAAGCACTATAGACTATGAGCCATGTGATGATGGTATTCAATCCTAGTTGATAGAATATGTGTTTATAAGAGATTAGAAACAATCGGTTATAACCCAAATTAAGGGAGAGTTTAATTCGTGGTAATTCGGGAGATAAGATGATATAGATCAATAGGATATTAGTGATTTCTTACTGAATAAAATGTTGAGGAAAAACCTATTTGAACCTTGGGTAATGAGTGAGACTTTGGAATAATTAAATGATAGAAGTAAAGTCATAATATTTTAATACGTAGGATTGAAAGAGATATAATGCTACGTATGGGAATTATATTATGGTAGTGTGAGTACCTTGTTGATATTATATTATAGGTATGATAATGCCTATTTGATTGATTATTGATTTATGTGTATGACATACCTAGCTTACTTGCTATCGATGGAGAGGTTTGTGCGTGAGGGCAGTCACATCCTGATGAATCCATGGGATTTTTAATTTGTCGCTCGAGAACATAGGTCTATGAAAGACTTATCGGGGACTTGATAAGTCCGTTGACTATGGGAACGTAGGTATGTGCGTGATCCATGGGTATGAGAACTATGTTCGCCTCCAAATGCTTGTGTTGTTGTTTGTGGTTCGAGGAATCCTTACCGAACCTTTGGTCCCCTATTCGGCGACCAGCGATATTGGGACATGATAGCAGAGTAATGCAATGCACCGCAGCTGTAGCTCGGGGTGCCGTATTATATATGTATATATATAATGAAATGTATGTGTATGTGTATATAGTTCTTAAATGATCTACTGTGTGATAATTGTAGATAACGGGGAATTGAGAAAAAGAATTGAAATAAGTTAATGAATATTTATTGAAGATCTTAATTCATGTTAATGAGAAACGTATACGAATGATTATATGACGTATGGTATGGGATATACGGGGTTATGATATGGGATATAATCATATTATGGGAACTAGTTAGAAGGAACCATTAACTAGGAGGTTATTAGGAAACGTTAAGTGTGCACTCTAGATGAGAGTTGAGAATAGCAAGTGAGAGTCTGGATACTAACGTGTACATAATAAATGCTTTATTGCACTTGTTAAATACTTGCTGTTTTAAAAATCATTTTCACATCGGGCTCTGACCCGTTTCCTTGAATATTTTCTTTTCAATTGTACCTTCTAAATTAGGTGTCCAGCAGCAGGGACGCCAACCTTAGTGGATTATGACGAGCTATGGAGCTATGGAGTATTGCTTAGATGCCTATTGTAAAGACATTTTTCTCATGTCCAACATGTTTCATTTGTGTATGTCGTACGCCGCTACATTTGGCACGTCACCTCAAGATGTCACTCGATGGCCTCAATCCGAATTCTGGGAATCAAGCATTCAACATCTCCATTAATATGTCCCACATCTGCCTCAACGACTTCACGGTCCACGATTTTAGGGACTTAATGCAAGTGGTACGCAAGGGAAGTCAAAACAGTGAAAAAAGGCATGATAGAAAAGTTCAAGGGCATTTTCGTAATTTCACATCCATAGTTCGGAGGTCTGGTCAACTGGAAAGTTTAAGAGCTCGCCGCAACGAAGATACTGGAAAAAACTTCACCTCAATTCGAGCTACGGTGAAGGAGTTATGACCTTTTGAAGATGGAGAAAATTCCTTAAAGAATGTTGTTTTTTTTGTACGCTGGATAGAATTTTAGAGTTTTAAGAACGTGGGTCTCTTCATCTTTTTTCCTATAAATACCAACTTCGGGGGAGTTGTTTTGCAAGACTTTAGAAGACGTTTTTTAGAGTCCAAATACCTCTAGTCTTCATATTTTTTGAGTCCCGAGACTCATGTTTTGATTCACACAATTGCCAAAACTTTGTGAATCTTTTTGGTAACCCAAGAACACAACTTTTTAGTTTGTTCAAACCTTTTTGGAGAGATATTTGCAACCGAGGGCTACGTGTCATTGCTGAGGGAGTCTCTACAAAGTTTTATGGCTGCGTGTCATTGAGGAGTGCTGCGGTTCTTCCTTTATTGATTGGACTGAGGTTCATGTGGGTTCGCTGCGTGTGGATTCATTGCTGACGACACCGACCGACGCCTGCGGGTATTCGTGTGTCACTGTATTTTATTGTAATCCGTGTAAGTTGCAGTTTACTTATTATAGTGAAATAAAAGGTTTTGCCCTGCGGGGATTTTTCCTTAAACTTGTTTCGCATACTTTATTTGTTTATGGGTTGACACACGCACCGTAGATGGATGTTTAGGGGCTGAATTTATTTGATTTAAAAGTAGACTCTAATTAAATAAGGGTTACTTGAAAACTTGCGAAATTTAATTTAAATCAGTATTACACGACGTTTTCAAATTGGTATCAGAGCGGGTTACGCTAATTTATCGCGTGATCCTGATTTTTTTCGAGGATTTACTTTCTGATACAATTTCTCTACTCACGTTTTCAAATTGGTATCAGAGCGGGTTGCGCTAATTTATTGCGTATTCCCATTTTTCGTAAAATCGTGTGATATTGATTTTTTTTTTTTTTTTTAAAAATCAGTTTTGTGAAAATTCGCATTTTTTTCCTATGGAGCACTTATATAATCAGATGCCTATTTTTGACGGGTCTAATTATGCCTACTCGAAAGCTCGTATGAAATCGATTTTAAAATCTATTGACGAGCGTGTTTGGTTGCTTTGCGAAAATGGTTGGACTCCTCCCACGGTCACTGTTAATAACATCACCACTTTAAAACCCGTGTCAGCCTGGACTGAAGATGATTATAAATTGTCTAATTTTAATTCCCGTGGTCTGAGTGCTATTTCTGGAGCTGTCTCTCCTGATGAGTTTCGTCGAATTATGACGTGCACCACGTCTAAAGAGGCTTGGGATGTTTTGAAATTGACACATGAGGGTACGAACGCGGTTAAAGAATCAAAATTACAAAATTTTGCCACCCAATTTGAGACTATCACTATGTCTGAGTCCGAATGCTTTGATGATTTTTATGCACGTTTGTTGGACATTGTTAACACATGTTTTAATTTGGGTGAGGTGATTGATAACACGCGTGTCGTTAAAAAGATTTTGAGATCTCTCCCAAAACGCTTTATTCCTAAAGTCACTGTTTTGAACTCTTTGGGAAATTTGAAATCACTTAAGTTGGAAGAACTTGTAGGAGATCTTCAAACCTATGAGATTGACATGTTTCCCAAAACCATTAAGGCTAAGGATAATGGCATTGCTTTAAAGACTCATTTTAAGAAAAAGAAAGAAAAAGTTTGTGAGTCAGATTCTGAGGGAGATTTTGATTTTAATGATATGGCCTTGTTTGCGAAAAATTTTAAAAAATTTCTTAACATGAACAAAAATAATTCTTCCAATAAAAAGAATTTTTTTGAGAAAAATAAAAAGAAAGGAAAGACCAAGAAAGTGGTGAGAGGGAAAAAGAGAATGACTCCAATGAGGAGCGTGAGGAAGATTTTGAGAACGTCACTTGTTTTGAATGTGGGGGTAAGGGACATAAGTCATTTGAGTGTCCTATATGGCTTCGAAAGAAAGGAAAGAAAGTAGCTATGCCCGCCACACTTAGTGATAGCAGTGAAGGTGAGGGTGATGAGACTAGTGGTGAGAAGTTTATAGTTTTTTCTAGTCGTGTGGGCACACCCACCTTGTCCCACAATATTGCACACGAATGCAATAGTGATGATTTGAGCGCTTCAAGTGAGGGAGAAAGTGAGAGTGAAAGTGGAGATGAAAGTGAGATCCAAAAAGCTTTTAGAGATTTGTACACCGAGACATTGAAAACAAAGAAGTATAATAGGGATTTAGGTCGTCGGGTTTTAGATTTGGAGAGAGAGAAGGAGGTTTTGAGAAAGGAGAAGTATGATTTGACCAACACGTTGTCTAGTCTGACGACACGTGTATCCCAACTCGAGAGTGATCTCGAACGTGCCAAGGAGGTCAAAGTCATTTTTGAGAACGCACCTAAGAAGGTTGAAAAGGTGGTTCTTAAGGGTAAAGATGAGAAGTTAGGAATAAGTCATGACGGTGCTTATATTTCCCAATTAGCACCCGAGCCGGTTCCCACTTTAGTGATAGATTCACATGAGTATCACCCTCACCCACCTAGGCGTCCCATTCCTATTAGGAAAGTGCTTCCTAGAATTTTTGAAAGAGGTGTTCCGAGGCATATTTATGTTTGCTCACATTGCAAAAGGAGAGGACACCTTAGGGAATTTTGTTTTAAGTTGGGTTATGTGTCACGTTTTGCTTCTACACGTGTTTCTGATGCACATGCACCCACACATGATTCTTTACATGCTCCCGGAGACTATATGAGAGAATTTGCGCATTTAGGTGAGCAAGTTAAGTTTTTAGTCAAAACTTCACAAGAATTGATGGAGGTTTTTCCATAAGTTGTCACCACCTTTGGAAAACTCCTCCGCACCTAATGATTGAGGTTTGACTTGTTTACTAGCATAGGGTGCTTTTCATGATGACATTGTTTGCCTATTTCTAGTATGTATCATTTTTGTATAAATTTTTTCTTTTGAAAAATTTTGAAAAGTCCAAAAAGATTTTATTTTGATAAAATTCTTAGAAAAATCCAAAAAGATTTTTGTATTTTGTTTGCACCGTTTATGGATGAACACTTTGGATAACCGAGTCACAACTTCATTCCATTATTTTCATGTGACTATTTGATAGTGTTTTGAGACAATAGGTCAATTCATCCACGTGCTTTATAATGTTTGGAGTCATTAAGATGCATTTAAGTGTTACTTCCTACATGTTTGACTCATAATTTCCTTTATTGCACACATGCACGAATTTTTTTGATTATTGTGTTTGTCTTATCACATGTTGGTTGGGTGTTTTCACTTCAATCCTGTCCTTAAAACGAACCAAGCGCGATAAATTTTTGATAAGGAAACTGTGCATATAAAAACCGTTTTGTGAGATTGTGTGCTTTGTTTAAGAACGGGGAGGGGCTGCGAAAGGTAATTATCTCTTCTTTGCGCAAAAGCCACCGTTCCAAAGGACCTAAAAAATGGAGGAATTTTATTATCCGGGGTCCAAAGAGGTTAAAAGAGCCCGAAAAAATTGAAAGGCTATAAAAAGAAATTCATGCCAATTATTGGCCATTTAGGTTTTTGCACCAATTCTCCAAAGTTTGAGAATTTAGATTACCTCTAAAAGAATATATATATGAGGGTGTTTGGTTGGAGAATTTAAAACGGGTTTGCACGTCCTTGAAATGCTTGAAAATGCGCTACATAGTTTTGGACGTTATTGGTGTGGAAATCACTTTGACTTTGATTTGTTGATTTGCATAAGACGATGTCATCTAAATTCAACAAAATTTTTTACACCTAAGGATACTTTTGATGATCATTCGTTAGGAGTGCACATATGCATCGTGCACATATGATTGATTAAGTTGATTTACCTATCGAATGTGTTCACACCCATTCATTCCATTTTCATGACTTGGTTGTTTGAGTCTAAATCCATGGTGTGAATTTTGTATCATGTTTTACATTTTTTTTCAAAATGGTATCTATTTTTTGAATAAAGAATTGAAAAAAATCAAAAATAGTTTGTGTATTTTTTCTATACCGTGACACCCCGATTTTGCTTGTTTGATTCATTCTTCTTATTTGTCTATTTGGGGACATCATAAAAAGGGGGAGAAAGAATTATCATTTTATGGGAGAGTTTGAATTTTGGTGGAGTTTTGAGATTTGACGTATGCTTATCATATATTGGTATCTATGTTTATCTCATTTCAAACTCGATACGTCACTTGGTATTTTTTTTTTTATCTCATGTGTGTAGGTACTACATTGATGATCTCTGAATTGCACACCCTGATGAGAAAAGATTTGAGATTCCTGAAGATTTGAAGAACAAACGATGAAGACTATTCATTTGTACCTTTTCCAGTTTTGGGTTCATGGGAGGGTAGATTTGTATAGGCAATTTCGTATTTGATAATTCGAATTTTTTATGTATGTACCGGCATAGACATAGGGGGAGATTTGTAAGGACATTTTTCTCATGTCCAACATGTTTCATTTGTGTATGTCGTACGCCGCTACATTTGGCACGTCACCCAAGATGTCACTCGACGGCCTCAATCCGAATTCCGGGAATCAAGCATTCAACATCTCCATTAATATGTCCCACATCTGCCTCAATGACTTCACGGTCCACGATTTTAGGGACTTAATGCAAGTGGTACGCACGGGAAGTCAAAACAGTGAAAAAAGGCATGATAGGGAAGTTCAAGGGAATTTTCGTAATTTCACATCCATAGTTCAGAGGTCTGGTCAACTGGAAAGTTTAAGAGCTCGCCACAACGAAGATACTGGAAAAAAAGACACCTCAATTCGAGCTACGGTGAAGGAGTTATGACCTTTTGAAGATGAAGAAAATTCCTTAAAGAATGCTATTTTTTTTGTACGCTGGATAGAATTTTAGAGTTTTAAGAACGTGGGTCTCTTCATCTTTTTTCCTATAAATACCAACTTCGGGGGAGTTGTTTTGCAAGACTTTAGAAGACGTTTTTTAGAGTCCAAATACCTCTAGTCTTCATATTTTTTGAGTCCCAAGACTCATGTTTTGATTCACACAATTGCCAAACCTTTATGAATCTTTTTGGTAACCCAAGAACACAGCTTTTTAGTTTGTTCAAACCTTTGTGGAGAGATCTTTGCAACCGCGGGCTGCGTGTCATTGCTGAGGGAGTCTCTACAAAGTTTTATGGCTGCGTGTCATTGAGGAGTGCTGCGGTTCTTCCTTTGTTGATTGGACTGAGGTTCATGTGGGTTCGCTGCGTGTGGATTCATTGCTGACGACACCGACCGACAACTGCGGGTATTCGTGTGTCACTGTATTTCATTGTAATTCGTGTAAGTTGCGATTTACTTATTATAGTGAAATAAAAGGTTTTGCCCTGCGGGGATTTTTCCTTAAACTTGTTTCGCATACTTTATTTGTTTATGGGTTGACACACGCACCGTAGATGGATGTTTAGGGGCTGAATTTATTTGATTTAAAAGTAGACTCTAATTAAATAAGGGTTACTTGAAAACTTGCGAAATTTAATTTAAATCAGTATTACACGACGTTTTCACCTATCTTCATTTGATTCAGAGTATTCTCTTAGTTAGGGCCTGTCGCCAAAGGAATTCCGTTATCTATTTTCTATCTGAGTCAAATACTCTTGTACTCGTGTCATTTTAATACATTTAATATTATTGAGATTACTGTATTGGATTATTATTTGGGAATGTTTATTCCAATTGCATTTAAATTCTTTTGTGTTATCTGTTCGGTTATTAGTGTTGTAGAATAATATGTGTCGTGTTATTTGTAAACTAAAAATGGATTTTGTTGAATTAAAATTTGGAAAGTTTTTAACACCAACTTAATTGGGTATAGGGTGAGTTGTAAATATTTTCGACAGTGATGCTAAGAATGAGCCAACTGTATATTCTGTTTTAATTTGCTATGGGACTGGCCACCCGGTATTTAATTAGGCGGGGTGTTACACGTGGTATCTGGGCGATCGATCGATCGACCCCCTGCCTTCGATCGATCGACCTCCCCACAATCCTTGAAGTTGATTCTTTTTAATGCTTGTCCTTATCCCAAACCTTTTGTAGATCTTTGGTGATTATTAATTGGATATAAGGGGACTTAGGAAGGTTCAGTAAGCCCTAGTTAAGAATCGAATTAATTTGATTGGGATTTAATTGATTAAGAATGATGTTAATTAAATTGAAAGAAATTTTGATTGCTAGATTCATGTGTTAGATTTTAATTTGTATGCATGAGGATTAAGGATAGATCCAGTAGGGGGATTTAATATAACACCTGGGTAGCCTTAGGGTTACAATTTGAACATTAAGGACTGAGTTTATGCTCATTATTGATTGCGCAAGGACTGAGGGTAGTACAAGCGCTTAGTGGTATGGCTCCTGGATAGAGATGGGAGTTCAGACCACATTTGGTTGAAATCAGGGACGAGGTTATCCCGATTGCATATTTGAAGTTGACGGACCTCCACGATCGACAAAGTTAAGTAGTAGTGTCTTGGAGGGGTCCCTGATTTGAATTTCGCTTTGCGAGACGCTCCGCGCATGAACCTTAACGACGTCGGGAGTGGAGAGATGTTATAGGATGTGAGGATGTTGGTTTTATTGATAAGTCATATAGTGTGAATTAAACACTATAGACTATGAGCCATGTGATGATGGTATTCAATCCTAGTTGATAGAAGATGTGTTTATAAGAGATTAGAAACAATCGGTTATAACCCTAATTAAGGGAGAGTTTAATTCGTGGTAATTCGGGAGATAAGATGATACGGATCAGTAGGATATTAGTGATTTCTTACTGAATAAAATGTTGAGGAAAAACCTATTTGAACCTTGGGTAATGAGTGAGACTTTGGAATAATTAAATGATAGAAGTAAAGTCATAATATTTTAATACGTAGGATTGAAAGAGATATAATGCTACGTATGGGAATTATATTATGGTAGTGTGAGTACCTTGTTGATATTATATTATAGGTATGATAATGCCTATTTGATTGATTGTGGATTTATGTGTATGACATACCTAGCTTACTTGCTATCGATGGGGAGGTTTGCGCGTGAGGGCAATCATATCCTGATGAATCCATGAGATTTTTAATTTGTCGCTCGAGAACATAGGTTTATGAAAGACTTATCGGGGACTTGATAAGTCCGCTGACTATGGGAACGTAGGTATGTGCGTGATCCATGGGTATGAGAACTATGTTCGCCTCCAAATGCTTGTGTTGTTGTTTGTGGTTCGAGGAATCCTTACCGAACCTTTGGTCCCCTATTCGGCGACCAACGATATTGGGACATGATAGCAGAGTAATGCAATGCACCGCAACTGTGACTCGGGGTGCGGTATTTTATATGTATATATATAATGAAATGTATGTGTATATTGTGCTTAAATGATCTACTGTGTGATAATTGTAGATAATGGGGAATTGAGAAAAGGAATTGAAATAAGTTAATGAATATTTATTGAAGAGCTTAATTCATGTAAATGAGAAACGTATACGAATGATTATATGACGTATGGTATGGGATATACGGGGTTATGATATGGGATAAAATCATATTATGGGAACTAGTTAGAAGGAACCATTAACTAGGAGGTTATTAAGAAACGTTAAGTGTGCACTCTAGATGAGAGTTGAGAATAGCAAGTGAGAGTCTGGATACTAACGTGTACATAATAAATGCTTTATTGCACTTGTTAAATACTTGCTGTTTTAAAAATCATTTTCACATCGGGCTCTGACCCGTTTCCTTGCATATTTTCTTTTCAATTGTACCTTCTAAATTAGGTGTCCAGCAGCAGGGACGCCAACCTTAGTGGATTATGACGAGCTATGGAGCTATGGAGTATTGCTTTGATGCCTATCTTCATTTGATTCAGAGTATTCTCTTAGTTAGGGACTGTCGCCAAAGAAATTCAGTTATCTATTTTCTATCTAAGTCAAATACTCTTGTACTCGTGTCATTTTAATACATTTAATATTATTGGGATTACTGTATTGGATTATTATTTGGGAATGTTTATTCCAATTGCATTTAAATTCTTTTGTGTTATCTGTTCGGTTATTAGTGTTGTAGAATAATATGTGTCGTGTTATTTGTAAACTAAAAATGGATTTTGTTGAATTAAAATTTGGAAAGTTTTTAACACCAACTTAATTGGGTTTAGGGTGAGTTGTAAATATTTTCGACAGTGATGCTAAGAATGAGCCAACTGTATATTCTGTTTTAATTTGGTATGGGACTGGCCACCCGGTATTTAATTAGGCGGGGTGTTACAGGTGGTATCAGAGCATCAGGTTCTAGTGTCCTTTAGGGTTTGTACGGCTTACTGTGTTTTCAGCTTAACTTTCTTTGATGTAGAGCCCTATGTTTAGGATTGTTCATTTCTTTGGTAAGATTCCGTATATATTAGTGAATCTTATTTGCGTTCGGACGGGTTCGTACAAGAAGTATGGCAGATGAGGGCCATTGGACGGATAACAGAGATCGTACTTAGGAGGTTATGAAGTATGTTCGAGTATGATGACCGAAGTCGAGGTCACCCCTATTATGGAAAATTGAGGAGAGTCATCAGTAGAAATTCTTGAAACGCGGGAATTGTGTGTGTTACCTAACGAAGGCAATATATTCAAAGGCTTGGGCATATAGTGGAGTGTGGTTAACTAGAATTGAAAACTTGGGGTAAATTTTTTCTTGACTCATCGGAGCAAAGTTATAATAGTGGGAGTCAACAAGCACCACCCGCGAATGAGGGTATGTTTTCTATCTAAGGAATTATGAGGCGTATATTGATTTTTGTAGCGATTAATATTGTATGGGCAAAAGGGTTGCTAAACTTAGCCTATAGCACTGTTAAAATATATGATTATGAATTCCTTAAAGATATTTAGGTAATATATGAATGTGATGATTATTGATATTGTTGTGAGATATTAATTCAGTAATTTGAATTTTTAGTCGGACGCTGTATGGGACGTGTCGGGACTAAATTATGAGATTAAATAAGAAACTTAATTTTATATCGACCTTATAGTCATTTCGAGTGCGCCGTTGCATCCGGGAGGGTTGAAATAGTCAGAAAAGTCTATTTGGATGTTGGATTTGGGTCTCGGGTCATTTGGAAATAAAAAGACAACCCAAAAGGGCATTTTGGTCATTTTTACAAGGGGGATGAATAGTGATTTTGGATTTTGTCTTATTATAAATATTTGGAGATTAGTTGTACGTGGGTTCATTCATCTCTTCTACACAATATTGGGAAGTCACCTTGTGAGAGAGAGTGAAAGGTTGCTTGGAAGAAGAGAAGTTTGCTTGGAAAGGAGGAGAATCAAAGACCAAAGGTCACCACCACCACCGGAGGTTGACCGGAGAAGGGAGAACCACCTGTGATACACCACTCCAAATGATCAGATCTTCATTAGAGTCAAGTGTTTGATAATTGCAATCTAAGTTTGTATATTGTCCATGTTAGAATAGTTATAAAAACTGAGATTTTACATGTTTGGAAGATGAAAAGATAGAGTTGTTAATGGATTTCTAGAAACTGAAAATATATGGGAATCAAACTCATGTTGTAGGTAGATAGTAATCCACGAAATAATCAGTAACTTGTTGAAGAAATTATGAGAATCAATGGTGTGTTCTTGAAGATATCACGTTCATAAATTTCTAGAAAAAAGGATAAATATAGGCTTTTAATTCAAACTCTTGATGATTCTAGGATGTTTAGAGCATTAGAAAGAAATCATTCACATATGTTGATATATCATGTAGTAAGGTTTATAAGTCATTTGGGTAGTTTATATGAAGGTTTGAATGATCAAAAGTGATGAAACCCGTAGTAGAAGAAATGCAGAAAAACTGAGCTGGTATCTGGGCGATCGATCGATCGACCCCCTGCCTTCGATCGATCGACCTCCCCACAATCCTTAAAGTTGCTTCTTTTTAATGCTTGTCCTTATTCCAAACCTTTTGTAGATCTTCGGTGATTATTAATTGGATATAAGGGGACTTATGAAGGTTCAGTAAGCCCTAGTTAAGAATCGAATTAATTTGATTGGGATTTAATTGATTAAGAATGATGTTAATTAAATTGAAAGAAATTTCGGTTGCTAGATTCATGCGTTAGATTCTAATTTGTATGCATGAGGATTAAGGATAGGTCCAGTAGGGCGATTTAATATAACACCTGGGTAGACTTAGGGTTATAATTTGAACATCAAGGACTGAGTTTAATCTCATTATTGATTGCGTAAGGACTGAGGGTAGTACAAGCGCTTAGTGGTATGGATCCTGGATAGAGATGGGAGTTCAGACCACATTTGGTTGAACTAAGGGACGAGGTTATCCTGGTTGCATATTTGATGCTGACGAACCTCGACGACCGACAAAGTTAAGTAGTAGTGTCTTGGAGGGGTTCCTTGTTTGAATTTCGCTTTGCGAGACGCTCCGCGCATGAACCTTAACGACGTCGGGATTGGAAAGATGTTATAGGATGCGAGGATGTTGGTTTTATTGATAAGTCATATAGTGTGAATGAAACACTATAGACTATGAGCCATGTGATGATGGTATTCAATCCTAGTTGATAGAAGATGTGTTTATAAGAGATTAGAAACAATAGGTTATAACCCTAATTAAGGGAGAGTTTAATTCGTGGTAATTCGGGAGATAAGATGATATGGATCAGTAGGATATTAGTGATTTCTTACTGAATAAAATGTTGAGGAAAAACCTATTTGAACCTTGGGTAATGAGTGAGACTTTGGAATAATTAAATGATAGAAGTAAAGTCATAATATTTTAATACGTAGGATTGAAAGAGATATAATGCTACGTATGAGAATTATCTTATGGTAATGTGAGTACCTTGTTGATATTATATTATAGGTATGATAATGCCTATTTGATTGATTGTTGATTTATGTGTATGACATACCTAGCTTACTTGCTATCGATGGGGCGGTTTGCGCGTGAGGGCAGTTATATCCTGATGAATCCATGGGATTTTTTATTTGTCGCTCGAGAACATAGGTCTATGAAAGACTTATCGGGGAGTAGATAAGTCCGCTGACTATGGGAACGTAGGTATGTGCGTGACCCATGGGTATGAGAACTATGTTCGCCTCCAAATGCTTGTGTTGTTGTTTGTGGTTCGAGGAATCCTTACCGAACCTTTAGTCCCCTATTCGGTGACCAACGATATTGGGACATGATAGCAGAGTAATGCAATGCACCGCAGCTGTGACTCGGGGTGCCGTATTATATATGTATATATATAATGAAATGTATGTGTATATAGTGGTTAAATGATCTACTGTGTGATAATTGTAGATAATGGGGAATTGAGAAAAAAGAATTGAAATAAGTTAATGAATATTTATTGAAGAGCTTAATTCATTTTAACGAGAAACGTATATGAATGATTATATGACGTATGGTATGGGACATACGGGGTTATGATATGGGATAGAATCATATTATGGGAACTAGTTAGAAGGAACAATTAACTAGGAGGTTAGTAGAAAACGTTAAGTGTGCACTCTAGATGAGAGGTGAGAATAGCAAGTGAGAGCCTAGATACTAACATGTACATAATTAATGCTTTATTGCACTTGTTAAATACTTGTTGTTTTAAAAATAATTTTCAGATCGGGCTCTGACCCGTTTCCTTGCATATTTTCTTTTCTATTATACCTTCTAAATTAGGTGTCCAGCAGCAGGGACGCCAACCTTAGTAGATTATGACGAGCTACGGAGCTATGGAGTATTGCTTAGATGTATTAAGATATAACACCTATCTTCATTTGATTCACAATATTCTCTTAGTTAGGGCCTGTCGCCCAAAGGAATTCAGTTATCTATTTTCTATCTGAGTCAAATACTCTTGTACTCGTGTCATATTAATACATTTAATATTATTTGGATTACTGTATTGGATTATTATTTGGGAATGTTTATTCCAATTGCATTTAAATTCTTTTGTGTTATCTGTTCGGTTATTAGTGTTGTAGAATAATATGTGTCATGTTATTTGTAAACTAAAAATGGATTTTGTTGAATTAAAATTTGGAAAGTTTTTAACACCAGCTTAATTGGGTATTGGGTGAGTTGTAAATATTTTCGACAGTGATGCTAAGAATGAGCCAACTGCATATTCTGTTTTAATTTGGTATGGGACTGGCCACCCGGTATTTAATTAGGCGGGGTGTTACACTTAAGAGGTTCATTTATGGACTTAAACAAGTATCACGATTTTGGAAAATTCTATTTGATTTGGCAATCAAATATTTTGGCCTGGATCAATGCCCGAATGAAACTTTGTTGTATAATAAGCATGATAGAAACTTGTTTATATTTTGGGTACTGGATGTGGATAATACTCTCCTTATAGGGAATGAAGTGGGTGCATTATCGAGCACAAGAGTGTGGTTGTATAACCAATTCAATATTAAGGACGTAGCTAAAGCTAGTCACATCTTTGGGATCAACCTTTTACATGATCAAAATAATAGAATGGCAAGCTTATCCCAATCCATTTATATTGATAATATGCTCACAAAGTTTATTATGTAAGATTCCACAAAACTATTTTTATCAAACATGGAATCACTATGTCTAAGGATTAGTGTCCTAAGATTCATGATCAGACAGAGAGTATGAGGAATATAACTTATGCTCTTGCGGTAGGATCAAGATTTTTCACGATCGAGAAAATAGTATGTTAGGATTATTAAAATCCATTTATATTAATGATGTTCTCACAAACATTGTCATGCAGGATTCGACGAAAGGATTTTGTCATTTCAGGCTTGGAATCACTCCTTTTAAGGATCGATGTCCGATCGGACATAGAGTATAAAGAATATACTTTATGCTTCGGCAGTGAGCATCCTCATGTATGCTATTTTGTGTAAAAAATGAATACTTTATTTGTCTTTGTCTTTGTCATGATATAAAGATTTCAATTAAGCCCAAGTGAGGAGAAATAAACCGCATCAAATAACATTCTCGAGTAACTGTAAAGGACTAGAGATCATGTTTTGGTTTACTCAGCGAATAGACTTGTACTGTTAGGGTATACCGACTCAAGATTTGTAGTGAGATAAGGATTCCAATAAATTGACCTTCAGATATATGTTTACCCTTATAGGTGCAGACGTAATTAGTGGAGTATCAAATAATCATGTATTGTTGATCTGATCATAGAAGCCAAATATGTTGCGTATTTAGAGTCAGCAAAGGAGGTTTTTGGATCATGAACTTCATAAGTGATTTGAGCGTGGTTTCTTTCGGCCATACAAACCTTAGATGCTCTAGATATTTTGGAGAACTTAGGAAAAACTTTGAGGAGGAAGAACAAGGGATCAAGAGGAAGAATCAATCGTTTATACCATACATGCAAGAAATCTCTTGCTTTGTCACGCATAATCCGTAACTTGTTTATAATTCATGTTATGTAGTTTAGTATGAGATTTAGATTCATGAATTAGAATCTGATATCTTAACCATGTTTTATTAGTGAATTAATTGTGATTAGTATTGAATTAATTCTAACTCGTAGACTTAATCTTTTCGAAAAAAAAAACTTAAATTAGACCGTTTTGGAATATAATTATGTGATTGAAACTCAGGTTTATGATTGATTTTCGTATGTAAGATGAATCCCCACGTTAATTTGATATTTGGATCTAAAAATTGTATGTGTATTTGACTCCATTTCAATGTAAAAGAGGAACTAGGTTTAATATGAAGATTTGATGAATTAGACCTTAATTTAAGACTAGAGTTGTTTGATACATGGTTATAATTATATAGTCTAAATTCGAAGGTGAATGGAAAATCTAACGAGTTGAGACTTTGTATTTGAGCTTTAGTTGTGCTTATCTCATTTTAATGATATTGCTATCTAGTTTGAATAAGAAATGGGTATCTCATTCAAATGACTTCCATGTCTTGTTCGAACGAGACTGTGTTGTCTGTGGAGTTGGGGCAACAAGAGGACTTTTTTGGGTTTTGGCACATAATTTAATCTCGGGTAATTTGTATGCACCTAAAATACAATTTATAAATGACTTAAACTAGATGAATATGGAAAGAAACTTCAATTTAAGCTTGGGGCTTATAATCCTTTAATTAATTAGTTCAATCTAACATTGGGGATTGGGAGGATTTTGGATATGCGGGAGCGTTACATGGCATCTATAGTTATGTGTGTGTGTGTGTTTGTGTGTGTATTGTAAGTTGTAACTTACTTGATTATATGTACATACTGTTACTTGTGGGGAACCTATCGATTATGGTACTTTTATGGTTTTGACCATCCATCGCACTCCTAGATGATGATGCATAACTTTGTGGAGGTCAATATATTGCAATCACGCATTCAGGATGATTGCCACCTCACGATGTACAATGCGGATGATTCAATCTGTTATATGAGATATTCGATTGTGTTACTACGCAACGACATGTTTAAATCGTACGTTCAGGATGGTCACCACATCGCAATGCGAGACATGGAGTAACTCGATCCATTGAGCGAGTTTAGGTATGGGGCCAACTGATGGTGATACACCATAGTGATCCCACTATTTATATTTGTATTGTATGTATGTTTACAAATTCGTTAGGTGTGGAACTCATACGGATTTACTTATAGAATAACGAGATGGTCCCCCAAAGGTACATGCCTTCATGTGGTTGTTATGAAATTTATATACGTTATTGATATTAGTTTAGTGATGGACATTTTGATTAAAAAATCCCTATGTCACATTATGTGTTTTGATATGAGATTGTGTATATCTTATTATATAGGTGACGCGACCACAAAAGTGTCTAAAGTGCGTGTTGATATAGGCTCAAGTGCAAGCCTGTCGCGTAAGTAATGACCCGGTAAGTCGAGATCGTATCCACAGGGAACTAGGACGAACGCTCGTAACGACGAAGGAATATAAGACTAACCCTAAATTGATTCGAGAAAAAAACTAAAAGGTGATTAATCGTGGAACTAAATTCTACTATCTAAGTGCAAATGAACTTTAAATTACTGACTAAGCTACATGTATGGAAATATAATTACTGCTCCCCCAAACCCTAGTAGATTTTTTGGATAGAATAATAGCTTTTGAATTAGAGAGTTGACCAAACCCGATCTTTATTAATCCTAAGCATTACATATATGAAGGTACTAGCCCGCATCATACATAATCAAAGGCAAGAATAAAGCGGTGCTGCAATAGCCAACACGCACATCACAACCTTAAACACCCCACTTACCTAAGGCAAATGAGGTTAAAAGGCCTACGATGGTTGTGATCACTACACAACACGATTCGATCAAAATTTAATTCAAAAACTATTTTCTATTAATGTAAACTACATCGGGTTGGATTCATGCATCCCAACTCTTGGAAAGTTAGCCGGACATAATTAAACTAAGCTTGAACACAAAATCTATTTTGCATGAATCCATAAGTACGTGAAAAATTGGAAAGAAACTTGTAAATAAGAATTGCAGTCTAAATTAATGCTTCAAAACTTGAATAAATGTTGCAGAAATTAAACCTAGGTTCTTAGGTGCAAAAGTCCTCTAAAACTATCAAAAAGAGAACTCCTAAACATCGAGTAATTAGTTGAACTAAATACCCTACGAAATTACAAGAGTTTGAGATAGATACAACTCTAAATTTGAAAAAGAAAAGTCAGAAATTCGTCACCCGGACCGGTCCGGCCTGAACTATTGGTTCGGTTTGGGGGTTTATTTTATTCAGGAACTTTTAGGATTCTGGACCGGGTTGCTTTTGGCTCACATCGAATCGGTCCGAAAATCTTTTTCTTTCTGCTATTGTTATGATTTTCTCTCATCTTTGAGGTTCATAACTTTTGATTCGGGATTCAGATTTGGATGCCATTTCTTCCTACGTGCTTATAGACTCGAGCCTTCAACTTTCATTTTGGTTCCTCATCCGAACTCTGGATGTAAAGTTACTCTTTTTCCCTCTGACTTTTCTTCCTTTCGTTCATCCTTGATTTCTCGATTTTGAGTTTCTTCTTCTCTTCACTTGTATAAAATATCTGTAAAAAGAACAAAGAATACGCAAAACTCGATGTACTATATAGGAAACATCAATAGCAAGGATATGAGATAAATCAACACATTTTACATGTTACGAGGTGCTAAAAGCTGCAAAATTAAGGGGATAAATCGAAAGAATTTATGCCTAATCAAACCCCCCTAACTTAGAACTTTAATCGTCTCGAGAAATATAAAAGAATCGCAATAAGGCTCAACTCTTGAAAATCAATCTATTAAGATAAAACACCTCTTTCGCGGGCAAGCGATTTTATTTAGCGTATGCAACAAGCCTTTAAATCCCTAGGTTACCCTAGTAGGACGAGCTTTGTCTCGTGAGGATTTGTAGTGAATATACCCACAAAATTCGATTTTGACTCAAAGAAAATTCAAAGTACCTAAAAATTATATAATTTAAACCTTTCTAAAAGTAATCACCATATATTTATATGCTTTAGTCTCAATTTGTCGTGTGTGTGCGCGAAACCGAAAATTAAATCGCAAATTTCCACCGATTGATCATTACGTTACTTTTCGAAAATTTATTTTGATTCAAATGCTCATGGAATACTCTCACAAATGAATTACTCGGATTGTGGCTATTTCTCTCGGTATGCGTGATTTTTAAGAGTAAATATAATGGACACAAGTTTACGCACATAATTTTGAAAGACGAAAATTTATGTTTGGAAAGATCTCTTCATCGGATTACGGTCATTGGGAAATTGGAAACATCGCCTGTTATTCACACCAACTGATCTCTCTTATTATTATTCCGTGTCTTAAGCTCTCCACGCGGTAATTAATTTCAAAATTCGGACTCGGATAGGAATTTTTCCGATTTATAAGGTATATTGGGTAGCATGGAAATGGTTGAAGCACCTTGTACTCTTGACTTACTTGAGTCTACATTGTATAAGTGCTCATCTAGTTTGGAAATAGTGACAAAATTAAGTCCATTCCCTAGAATCCAAAAAGCCTCAGACCCTACTCTTCATTCCTCTTGTTTGATTGTTCAAAGATATATTCACAATCACATCCACACACATTAGGATTGGATTCATTCCATGTATATTGCATAAATTGATTGTGTGTGAGTTAAATCCCATTTAAATTGGTTTTAATAATTTTTGGGATTTTATTAAGCATTTTTAAAATGATTTTTCCATAATAAAATTTGGTTTATTAAACTTTTGGGCTCATTCTGCAATTTCTGGTTTTACCTTTTCATACCTAAAAGTTGGTTTGGGTAGGATCCGAAAGCGCTTGAGAACTCAGGGTGCTTATGTATTTATTTTAAAACGCGCGTGTGATGTTCAATCGCAGCGCTACACCTGTCACAACTATACCGGTCTGATTTGTGTTTCTTTGAAGACACATAACCTTTGTCCATTATCAGCCCTTGGATCGTTGTTATCAACGTTCTGCATGCTTTTGAGGTCAATCCCTATTAAACCCTTCTCAACTAATCAGAAGCCATTTAACTCACCGCTTTTATTTCATCGTTGGATTAAAGTCAATTTGGCTAGACCAAATCTCAGCCCTTAATTTTGAACTGCCTTCTCGAATCTTCACCCCTCTCTATAAAAGGAGGCTTACCCTCAGCCTAAACAGACTTTTGGCATTTTGTCTTAATAGAGAGAGAATAGAGAAAAAAGAAAGAGAGAGAAAGCCACAAAGGGAGTGAAACTCTAATCATCCAAAACCTATTTTCAAAACCCTAACCTGTTTTAAACCCTAACTATTATCTCTTAAACAGTTTTACCAAACACTATTCTTGTGTGTTTGAGTGTGTTGGTGGTGGTTTTGAAGAGAGTTTGAGGTTTTATTCCTCTGTGTTTAAGATCTTGTTTCAAACTTAGACTTTGCGTGTTAGATATGTATTTCTCTTTAATAGAAACTATAGACCCAACCGTTGCATGTCATATTACACTTAAATCTGCATAGTTTAATTTCTCATCTTGAGAAATAACTTTTGTTGATTACTATTCTATAAATGTTTTTCAAAAACTTAGAATCAACAAATCTTCTTTCTGTTTTTAGTTCTTACGAAACAAGACTGTTGACCTAGTTGGAATCGCAATTGATGGTTTCCAATTTCAAAATCATTTACAAAACCCTCTGAAATTGGATATGACCTTGGCAGTCTTACGAGCGAGGTAACCTTGGATTCCGGGATTATTTGAAAGGTCAAATACAGTTTTTTGCTTCTAAAGAAGGGAGAAACCGAAAACAGTTCATCTTAGATCTGATTCGTAATTCCTTAAGACTGTTTGTATAAAATAAGTGTGTGTGTGTGTGCATGCATGTGTTAGAATCACTTTCACAGACACTTGTCACACTACAACACAGGGGCATAAGATCTTGAATCTAAAGAGTCGACGTAAAGACTGAAACAAAATTAGAGAAGTTAGCAAACTGGAAAAGCCACATCAACATCAGACTTGGAGATAAGTTAGAATCAACCAGTGGGTACATTTCTAAACTTATATATGACTGTTATGTGTGCATGTGTGTTATATAGTTTGTAATTTAAGAATTTTGTTTTAGTGGATTTTTTGTTTGTGACTTAGAAGTCACCGTGGATGTTTCCTTAGTTGGGTGAGGTTTTACCACGTTAAAAATCTCTTGTACTTAATCTTTCTACATCTCCTCATCTCATTCCTGTGGTTGTGCTGAGTTTAATTGTTTTAAACTATTTTATTAAACCTGTTAACGAAATCTTAAATAGATCTCGTGCATGTTTTATTAAACACATCTTATGATTAAACTGATTTGATTTAAAGAAAAGAGTTTCCTCAAAAAACAGTTCGGAGTTACTTCAATAGTTTAATCTTATATTAAACGGTCTAAGTAACGTTTTTTCAATTGGTATCAGAGTTTGGGAAATTTCTTTTCAAAAGATCTTATGTTTCTGAAATATTTTTCTTAAAATCAAACTATGGAGGAGAAAAATGAAAGATTTGGTAACTTGACCAGACCTCTTCTCTTTGATGGAAGCAACTTTGCTTATTGAAAGGTAAGAATGGTTGCTTTCATACAAGGAACCTTAGGAGATAATGTCTGGGATATTGTTGAAAATGGATATACTTAGCCTACTAAACCAGCCACCGAAGGAAGTAATGAGAGGATTAAAAAAGTATTAAGTGAATTCACTCAAGAAGAGAAACAAGTTTCTCGAAACAATAACAAATGAGAGAATGCCATTTTTATGTCTATAAATGAACATGAGTTCAAAAGGATCTCATCCTGTACCACTTCTAAGGAAGCTTAGGATACATTAGTTACTGCACATGAAGGTGACACTAGAGTTAAGGCTGCTAAAACACAAATGATTATCCAGCAGTATACCTCTTTAATTATGTTGGACTCTGAATCTTTTGATGATTTTTACATGAAATCGACTGACATTGTGACCAAATTGCATGCTAATGGAATAACTTATGATAGACATGAAATTGTCTCTAAAATTCTAAGATCATTGCCACATAAATTTGATAACAAAAGATATGCTATTGAGGAAATAAGTGACCAAAATCTCACTCCTGAATTACTGAGTAGTAAACTGAGAACTGTGGAAATGGAATTAGAATTGAAGAAACAATTGACCCAGTCCCATAGGAAACATACTAGTTCCAATTTGAGTTTCTCCTCTAAGCTCATAAAACCTGATCTCAGCATTCCTAATAATAATTCTGATGAGGAGTATGATATAGATAGTTTGGATAATCAGATTACCTTGATGTTAAAACAGTTTAAGAAAATTGTGAATTTTAGAAATAAAATGGCAACTAGACAAGGCAAGCCAAATTATCCAACACAATTTAATCATAAACCTCATGAGAAAGGTCAAGACAAACATCACAAGGACAATCATACGAGACCTAACAAAGACCATAAGAATACTGAATGTTATAGATGTGGTAAATTGGGTCACATAGCACAAGACTGTAGAGTTAACTTGAACAATACCAATACACATACTAGGGCCAATATTTGCAAGACATGGGATGATTTAAGTGATTCTGAAAATGAGGGACCTGAATCATCTGATGTTTTTGATCCTTGCATGTCTTTCTATGCCAAGATAATCTATACTGATGATATGCCTGTGCCTATGTATGCGAATGATGATAATAGGTCTACTTCTGTTGTTATGAATCATGTTGCTACTCGTTTAGATGCTTTAATTTCTGAGAACATTGCTACTTCTACTGAGGTGTGTGTGAATCAAATGGAAAGCGATAATGACGATGTCAATGTGTGTGTAAGTTCAAAACTTGAATCCTTAGGGGTCACTTCACACACTACACTTAGTGATTCCGACACTGAAGACCTCCCTGATATTCACACACTTTATGCTAAGAGTCTCAAGAAAATCACTAGACTGGAGAAGAGTGTGAAAGATCTCACTAGTAAACTAGAAGACCTGAAAAGGATAGGCCCCCAAATTTTAAATTCTTTACTAAAAAAAGTATTTTCCTTTTAAATATACGCGGAAGCGAAAGATGGTTCAATTAAACAACAAATTTTCTTTTCTTTTCAAATTAAAATTAAAAAACGTGAAATTAAATTAAAACACACACACAATTTTAATTTCACTTAAACACAATTAATTTAACCCAAGTCTTAGAAATTTGCCTAAGTTATATTTTCAATATTATCAAATTAGGCCAAACCAATTTTATCAAATTAAGTGATGACTTGAATTAAATTAAAATTTACCCAATTACAAATTATGTAGCACCAAATTAAACATAAGTAGTGATTAAACCAAATTTTATCTTTTTACCTAAGCATACATTTTAGGTGAATTTTGCGAAAGATAAAGTAAAGAATAAATCACTACGCCGCGATGTACGAGAAAAAACCCACAACGGGAAAAAACCTCGGACGACCCTAGCCTTAAGTTCACTAAGTATAGTTTTACAATTACAAGACAGATGACTTACTTCCTCGACTCGACCCCTTTCAAGCCTTGATGAGTCTTCTTGTAAACACCTCCGCCTAGTCGACAACTGTAACAACCCGTCCTTTTGGAGACCATTAAATTCCATAATTGGATATAAATTGGAATTTGGGGAATTTTCCTAAATAGTAATTTTTGGGATTTTCGAGGATTGAATGATTTTCGATGGGTGCTGTAATTATTTTTGGGACTATATAGGTCGAAATATTTTAATTATATGTCGTCGTTGAGTAAAGCGACACGAGGTAAGATTTTTAATTGGAAAACCCGCATTTATTTATTTTGGGTTGGAATAGTGATTTGCGGTCAAGTACCTCGGATGGAAATTTCGACTGCGCCACGAGTCTCGGAATGTCCGAGATAGTCAGAAAAGAGTGTCCGATTGTCGAAATTGAGTTCCGGGTAATTTTAGAGGTAAAAGTAACTCGTAATTGGGTAAACGAGTCATTTTTGGGTTTTAAGGATTTAAAACCCTTTTCTCTTATAAAAAGAGGGAGAGAAAGAGAAAGAAAGAAGAGAAAAGAGAGAGAAGAGAGAGAGGAAGGAGAAAAGAGGGGAGAAATGGAGATTCGGGCCAAACTCCGCCGGATTCGACTCGAGGTCGTCGGATTTTATCCACGAGGCAAGTGTTTACTTGCTTTATTTATCTTTTTGCATAAATATCTCATACCGTAGTTTGGTATAAACAAACCCTAATGGTTTTGGGGTGGGTTATCGTGGATAAAATAGGTTTTTGGGAGTTAAAACAATTAAACCCCAATAATATTTCAATTTTGTGGAACTAGGGTTTTAATCCAAATTAATTGGTGATTCCGGGTTCTAGGATGTTTAGAACCCGTGTTATAAGTGTATTTGTAGTTGGTTGAGGTTGTAGGACGTTGGGTGAGGCGACAAAAGCTTGGGAGAAGCTTTAATGGCCGAAAACGTCTCGGAAGGGACGATGAATAGTAACCCGTCACCTTAGGGGGCACTTTTGGCCAGGAAAAGAATTGATTTAGCTTTCGGCCAAAACACGAAAGTTGTATATCTTTTCGATACGGTCGCGTGGGCACCGACCGCGTATTTTTCTGATTTTTCTAAGATTTGATATGATTTTTACAAGATGGCAGCTCCGGGTTGGAATTTCCAACTCGGAAATCAAATCGGGAATTGGAAAAATTACGGCTAGAATTAATGTCGTAGATGTTCGGGATAATTTTTGGGGTAGTTTAGAAACCCCGAAAATGAATTTGGGTTGTTGGATAAAAGAAATTGAGGGATTTTAATTTGGGATACCTGGTGTGACCGGTCGACCGCGCCCCTATGACCGGTCGACCGCGTCAAGGAGAAAGGGCCTACTGCTTTGTTTCGTAGGCTTATTTACAACCCGCGGTCGACCGGGGGTATAGGACCGGTCGACCGGTGCCCTGTTTTCAGCCCAAGATTTTAGAGATTAGGATTATTTCTCCTTTTTGAGTTTATGTTTAAAAGCCTTCCAAATTAGAAATTTATGGAGGGTTATGTCCTAAAGGACTTGAGGAATTGAGAGTTTATATATGTGTGTATTCACTTAGAGTGAATTAGTATAATTGGAGATATCCAAATGAATCCGTAGATGGGATTTAAGTATGTTTTATTTATTAAAGTAAGAATATACTTTGGGTTTAGTATTATGCATATATGAATGCATGATAATGATTCTTTGAGAGAATCTTTGGGATTATTGGTCATCGTTAAATGGTTTGGCAAGTATGGTCATCATATAAAGTACATATATATATATATATTCTAGGAGGGATATATGGTATATGTATATATTATGTGATTATAGTATATATATACGTATATATATATATATATATGATATGATGGAAATGATTTTGAAAATATAAAAATGAATATTTTCAAAATGGAAAGATAAATGTTTTTCATAATTGATAAATTATGGATTATGGTTACACACCTCCCTAAATCGCTATCATAAGGGAAGTTGCGCGCGTTGTGGTGAAGCCTTCCTGGCTGTTGAGCAGGTTGGATATAGTCCCTAAGCCATGTGAGCGTTTGTTGATATATATTTTTCTGCGCTGGTTAGGAGATTCCGGGTGTGGTCTTGACTATCCCGCAGGCACATGGCCGCTTCCCGACGTTGTTAGGTTCCCAGGTTGTCTTGGAGGCCCTGGAAGATGATAGCCATTTAGGGGCGCGTCCAGTGGGGATACCCGGAGGGACGGTCTTAGATTTATTAAAGCAATTCATGATAATGGATTGGCTTTATATTTACATTTCCTGAATATAAAAAGGGAAATGGGATAAAGGTTTGGCTTCGGTAACACTCCCGAATGGAAGAAGGGATGTGGAAGCATATGATATGATCAAAGCATTTTTATGATAATGAAAATGGCTTTGAATACATTTCCTGAGTATAAAAAGGGAAATGGGATGATATAAAACGGAAAAGCATTTTTATGATAATAGAATTGGCTTTTAAAAGTATATGATTTGGTAAAGCAATTCATGATAATGAATTGGCTTTTATATTTACATTTCCTGAGTATAAAAAGGGAAATGGGAAGTTTTAAGAAAAATGAATAGTATTAATAAATACTTGTATATAAATCCTCAGTCCGGGAGATAGATCCGGATGTATATTGTAATATGAATATGTATATATGGATGAATCGAGTACCGAGGGTCTAATGGATCCTGACGATCGACCTTGTCGCATAGTAGTGTATCGGGGGGGTTCCTTGTTTGGATTTCGCTTCGTGAGACACCCCACGCACGAATATGGCAGTGTGTTGAGACTGGGGAGAAGTTTAATCCTTAGTGCTCTTATATTATTAATTCTTATGGTATATATATTATTATATATCTTTCTGTACTTAGGGACTGGCGGATCTCGACGATCGACCGTGCCGCGTAGTAGTGTATCGGGGGGGTTCCTTGTTTGGATTTCGCTTTGCGAGACACCCCACGCACGAACATGGCATAATGTTGAGACTGGGGTGAAGCTTAGCCCTTAGTACATTACTTGGACTATCTAGGGTAGATAGTGGTGGGGTGATAGACTAGTTTAGCAGGGTAGCTTGACTAGAATGTTATAGATAGATGCGCTAGGAGTGCACTATTAGCGGATAGGTGAGGGGTATCTCATGGGAGTGCGATACCAAACTTAAGTATGAGATAAAACTATTTTCCTAAAAATAAGGCATTTATGCACTTGCAAAATATTTTCAAAATTCGGGGCTCTGACCCGTTTATCTACTTCTCCTTTCTTGTTATATTACATATATACATAGGTGTCCAGACACAGGGACGCCTGGATGGAAATTCTTTCGAGTCAGACGTCTGCTGCAGCAGCTGTGGATGCTTGCAGGTTATCGGTAGACGTTTCCTTCCTTGTACTCTAGATAGGAGATATTGTATAAACTTTCGAGCCAATGGCTCAATTGCATTTATTTATTCTTTCAGTACAACATTCGATATGGTTGTATATTTGGACCGAGTGTTCGGTTATTTTAGTTCCTTTCATTTTCATTTCAGTTCATTATGCATTTAATTGTGGATGTTGTAATTTATTCGTTAAAAAGAGTAGTTAAGTAAAAGTTTTTAACGGCCACCTAATAGGATATTAGTAATTAAATGGATTTTCGACAGTGATGCTAAGGATGATCCATATGTGACTCCTGTTTTAATTTAATATTGGAGTGATCGCCCGGTATCTTATTAGGCGGGTTGTTACAACAACCTCGGAGCTCCACCGGAATCTTGGAATCACTAATGAGACATAGGTACACCGTCAACCACACATGGTGCCTTTCACTACGTGAGAATGCCACAGCAAAACAAACTTCTTCTTCTTTGAGGGATTTTGAAGTAAACCCAAACAATCTCTTCAATGCGGTAGAGAAAACCCGGTGCCAAACACTCCAAGCAATATGTATATATATTGAAACTTGGAATAAACAATATGGGTGTAAAACAAAAGTGTTTTAAGGATTTTTCTTTGAAAAATGAACACTCAAACTTGAACTTTTCCTTTTGGAATTTTGCTCTCAAACTCTCTCTTAGAGATGGAAAGATGTGAAAAAGTTCATTGGAAAAAGTTGATTTCCGCACTTAATTAATCAGGTAAAAAGTTAGTGGGAAAGTGAAAAAAACTGCTAAAAACTGCCAAAATAACTATTCTGGCCAAATCTCGTTCGAACGAGATTTTTGTTCGAATGAAGTCTCGTTCGAACGAGCCTTCTAACGAAGTTCCAGTGTGTTAAAAGCTGAACTCGTTAGAAATCTCGTTGGAATTCTCGTTCGAACAACATTTTCGTTCGAACGACAAGTCGAACGATATTCCATTGGGCAATATGGGAACTTGTTGGCAAACTCGTTCGAACGACATTCTCGTTCGAACGACATTCTCGTTCGAACGACAAACTCGTTCGAACGACAACTTCGAATGAAGTTCCAGAAAGCTGAAAAATTGAGTTTTAGCCCAGAAACTTTATATACTTTATTTTAAAGTTTTTGTAAAAACTTTCTAAAAAAATAAATAGCAGTTTAAAATAAAATTCACCCAATGAAAAATTGTTCTAAGCTCCTATGTATATTAAAATGCATTCGTACCTTAGGAGCAATGGAACCATGTTGATGACGTAGAAACGAGGCACATTATACCGACATTTGATGAAGGTTTATAAACTTGGCCACACGTCTTCAACTTTAGAATGTCATAGGCTTGAAGGATGGTCAATAACTCTATCCTATGACTCAAACGTTTTTGTCCGAAATTGAGCCAAAACTACAAAGGACTCAATTGGAAATTTGTGCCCTTACAAATCTCCTCCTTTGGCTATTCCAGGACAAAAACCAACAAAAATCCTAAAGGGCCATCAAGCTCTACTAGACTAATAAAAATGTCCCACCCAAAATAAAAATACATAGCTTGACTCAAGCAACCCAAGGATCAATATCTTTGCCCAAGGATCAATATCTTTGCCCGATGATGAAAGTTGCCACTTAGAAGAATTCCTGCACACTTAAGCAAACACATTAAATGCATAGGGAATATCAAAAATATTAAATGCAATTAAATAATTACTCCCCCTAAATTAATTCTCCCCTTTATCAACTATGATCAACCTAAGAAGATAGCGCTCTCCCCCTAAGTTAAATCTCCCAAACTAAGATACGATTACAATAGTATATTTCTCCCCCTATCATTCTCCCCCTTTTTGTTCAGGAATAGACAAAGGCTAAAGAATTAAAACATTAACTTATCTTCCCCAGTTAAAGCAAATACACCCCTTAAACTAAACAAGCGATAAATAGAATGGGATAATAAGCTAAACATGCATTAGTGCATAAAGTGATGAGAACATTAAAGCACATAGGCAACAAAATCATAACTAATCCAACAAATAATAACGGATACCAACTAGGATGCAAGAAAATGATACCAATATGATACATAAAGTATTAAGCATATGATATCAACAAAGAATGCAACAAGTTAGATACCAATTTTAAATTAAGTCATATAAGGACTAGAAAGCAAGGCAAAGACCAAACAAAATATCATATATATACATACTCTAGATATACCAAAGATGCACATGCATATATATATATATATATATATATAGAGAGAGAGAGAGAGAGAGAGAGAGAGAGAGAGAAACTCACAAATGACACAAAATAAGATAAGCTTTTCACACACGTATTGCAAAAATTTGTCATATGGAAACGAAAGTGTTGGGGTGTGAACTAGTAATAATTAAATTTGGATCCAATCACTTAAAACATATTCACGGAGTTCTCAATTGATTGCAAACTTCATCACATTTGAATATAACCTCATGTGACAATATAGATTGAACTCAATGAACAAACATACACAATGCATACAAGCCTAGACTTTTGATGATTCTACAAACCAATAGAGTCATGACATTGAACGTACAACTAGGATAAACGGACATTGTGCATATCGTTGATATACCATCCAATCTCCCTCAATAAGCATATATATTTGAATGAATATATCAAACAAAAATAGGCCTTGGCAATTATTTTTCTTTTTAATGCCATAATTCTATTTTTAGTCCTTTGGACCACATATTTCTTTTAGGTCCAAACAAACGGTGGCTTACTATTCGCAAAGGATAATAAATCCTTTCGGAGCCCTTCCCCGTGCACTTTTATATATAATATTTTTATTTCTCACAAATCTCACGTGCAACGGATTTTTGACATGCACTAGTCCTCCTATGTCACAAATATGTAGATGACAAGATTGATAGGAGAATACCTCACAAAGCTCAAATATAACATGTGACGATTAAATTTAAAAAGAGCTCGTGCATGTGTGAAAAGGAGACATATAAAAATAGAATTCATTTAATCAACACAAAATCCAACTACTCCATGTAATCATGGTAAAGAACATAATAAGGATTGACAATCTAAACCGAAAGTTCTAGTCCCATGGGAGCCAAAAAGATGGGATTCTAACACAAGTGTATGCCACATAGAGTGTGTCAAACTAAAAAACACACAAAAAATCTTTTTGAGTTTTTAAAATTTTTAACCAAAAATAAAAATATATACTCAAAAGACAAACAAAAATCATTTGAATTTTTCATTAAGCTCAAATTACCAAGAGATAAAAACCCAAATGATAAACAAAAATCTTTTTTGTATTTTTCATTTAATGCAAACAAAAATGAAGGAAATATAATACAAAAGATAAACAAAAATCATTATTCTATCACGTTATTAAGCATGGAGCATAGACTAGAAAATGATTAAACATGCATACACCTAGCAATGCTATATAATATGAAGCACAAAAAACTAGAGTATGCAAACAAAACTAACACATTCAACCTTTAGATTTAGCAAGAGAGGTTTCATGTGAAAGCAAATGAGAATCAACAAATCTAATATTTAGCGTGTCTAAAAATGATTTCCTAACCCATATAGATGTATATTTAAAATGATGGGATTTGAGAACTAATGAAATGCTAGACATAGACTTCCTTGGACTTCTTTTAAGATCAAAACAAAATGACCTATGGTGACCTTTCCTACCACAATGCAAGCATGTGTAAACACGAGGAATGTTACCTAAGGTGTGACCATTTCTAAAGTCCTTGAATAAAGTTGACCCTCTAAAACAAACAATGGTCTTAGCTTTAGCAACGGAAGTATTTGAATAAGATGATATATATACATTATCACAACTACTCGAATATTGTAAATCATTTTTCATTTTTAAATTTTTTTACTCAAGTAATAGATTAGACTCCTCAATTTTACGAGACTCCTTCTTTAAATTTTCTATAACTCCTAGAAGGTTATCACGCTCCCCCTCAATGTGAGCAAACTTGTCCCTAAGAGTCTTTTCTCGACAATCACTCTCTTTCTTAGACATTTCTAAAATATTAAAATTGTGATTTATGTCCATGGGCTTTTCACGAAAAATATCTTTTTGAGATAGCGAGGTTTGCAAAAATTCAACTTTAGCTTTAAAACAAGAATTTTCATCTTCAAGAAATTTAATTCTTTTTGCAAATCTCAAATTTAATTCTCTTAATTTTTCATTACACTTATTAAGCCCATTAAATTCCTCTCGAATAGCAAAAACATCATTATCATTAGAAATTGACAAATTATCATTAAGGCGTCCCATCGAGATATAAAAAAAACGAGAGTGAGTAAAAATTGAACCACCTAAAAATACAACGAGCACAAAAATTACAAAAGCCTAAAAATGGATCTTTGAAACGATATATTAGCGCTCCGTCTCTGATACCAATTTGAAAAGGATAGGCCCCCAAATTTTAAATTCTTTAATACAAAAAGTATTTTCCTTTTAAATATATGCGGAAGCGAAAGATGGTTCAATTAAACAACAAATTTTAATTTCTTTTCAAATTAAAATTAAAAAACGTGAAATTAAATTAAAACACACACACAATTTTAATTTCACTTAAACATAATTAATTTAACCAAAGTCCTAGAAATTTGTCTAAGTCATATTTTCAATATTATCAAATTAGGCCAAATCAATTTTATCAAATTAAGTGATGACTTGAATTAAATTAATATTTACCCAATTACAAATTATGTAGCACCAAATTAAACATAAGTATAGTGATTAAACCAAATTTTATCTTTTTACCTAAGCAAGCGTTCTAGGTGAATTTTGCGAAAGATAAAATAAATAATAAATCACTACGCCGCGATGTACGAGAAAAAACTCACAACGAGAAAAAACCTCGGACGACCCTAGCCTTAAGTCCACTAAGTATGGTTTTATAATTACAAGATAGATGACTTACTTCCTCGACTCGACCCCTTTCGAGTCGTGATGTATTTTCTTGTAAACACCTCCGCCTAGTCGACAACCCCGAAGCTCCACCGGAATCTTGGAATCACCAATGAGACATAGGTACACCGTCAACCACACATGGTGCCTTTCACCATGTGAGAATGCCGCAGCAAAACAAACTTTTTCTTCTTTGAGGGATTTAGAAGTAAACCCAAACAATATCTTCAATACAGTAGAGAAAACCCAGTGCCAAACACTCCAAGCAAGATGTATATATATTGAAACTTGGAATAAACAATATGGGTGTAAAACAGAAGTGTTTTAAGGATTTTTCTTTGAAAAATGAACACTCAAACTTGAACTTTTTTCTTTTGGAATTTTACTCTCAAACTCTCTCTTAGAGATGGAAAGATGTGAAAAAGTTCATTGGAAAAAGTTGGTTTCCGCACTTAATTAATCAGGGAAAAAGTTAATGGGAAAAGAAGTGGGAAAGTGGGAAAAACTGCTCAAAACTGCAAAATAACTGTTCCCGCCAAATCTCGTTCGAACGAGATTTTTGTTCGAACGAAGTCTCGTTCGAATGAGCCTTCTAACGAAGCTCCAGTGTATTAAAAGTTGAACTCGTTAGAAATCTCGTTGGAATTTTCGTTCGAACAGCATTTTCGTTCGAACGACAATTCGAACGATATTTCAGTGGGCAATATGGGAACTCGTTGGCAAACTTGTTCGAACGACATTCTCGTTCGAATGACAAACTCGTTCGAATGAAAACTTCGAACGAACTTCCAGAAAGCTACAAAATTGAGTTTTAGCCCAGATGCTTTATATACTTTATTTTAAAGTTTTAATAAAAACTTTCTGAAAAATAAACAGCAGTTTAAAATAAAATTCACCCAATGAAAAATTATTCCAAGCTCCTATATATATATGTATTAAAATGCATTCATACCTTAGGAGCAATGGAACCATGTTGATGATGTAGAAACGAGGCACACTAAACCGGCATTTGATGAAGCTTTATAAACTTGGCCGCTACGTCTTCAACTTTAGAATGTCATAGGCTTGAAGGATGGTCAATAACTCTATCCTATGACTCAAACATTTTTGTTCGGAATTGAGCCAAAACTACAAATGACTCAATTAGAAATTTGTGTCCTTACAATACCTAAGCCTGATGGTTAAACTTAACGCTGAAGAGTTTACTACCTAATGTCTAAATCATGAAAATAAAGTCAAAATTTTGATCAAAAATTGAAAATTTTGATTGAAACAAATGAAACTCCGGAGAAAAAAATATGAAGGGACATTATTAGAATTGGAACAATCTAAAGAAAAGACAACAACTGTTTTCAAAAAAATTGCAAAATTTGAAAATAATTCCAACTGTTTTGATGGTTTTGTTACTGATTCAAAAACCAATTCTGATGATCGAACTGGAATAGGGTTTTGCCCAAATTTGAAGACACAAACTAAAAACTTTGAACCAATCAAGTTTGTGTTAGGAGGTAAAAGTCCTATAGAAACTAGTCCAGATTTTCATTCCCTGAAAAATAAGTTTGATGAAAAATAACAAAAGTTTGATATTGAGGAATCAAGTAACTCTAAGTGTGAAATTTTACCTAAGGCTAAATATGTCTGCCCCTCGATTAGAAAAAAGTAATTATACTTTTCAAACTATTTTTACTAGGAATAAGGTTCAACCCCGAAATTCCATGAAGCCTGTGTTTAGAGACTTTTCTAAAGAGATACCCACTTCAAGCAATCTGTATTGCTCATACTATGACTTATACGATCATTCATTCGAAGGTTGCTATTGTAGACGCTTAGTTAACCCTGTCTGTAACACACCTGTATATCAGAACTTCAACTATTCTAGAAGAAGTCGTAATAATTATGTTCTGCCTAGACACCCAGACAAAAACTCTAACTATAGAAAGAGAAAGACCAAACCTAAAAGAACATTTCTAAGAAGGATTCCTAGACACTTTCCTAAACCAAATGCTCACATTTTCCATAAAATTCAAACTCATGCGCAAAATATTTTTAAACAAAAATCTAATGCTCGCAAATTTTATCAAATGAGAGCAAATAAGCGCAAAATAAAAACAAGAGCTATTTGGGTTAGAAAAGATGAGTTATTGCCCCAAATGAAGTATAATATTGTGATTACTGCTTTAAAAGCTGAACTCACTCCTTTCGGATGGTATTTAGACTCAGGATGTTCAAAACACATGATTGGTGATGATACAAAACTTTTAAACAAAACCAGCTTTGCTGGAGGAAAAGTTATTTTTGGTGATTGTGTATCATCTTAAATCATTGGTAAAGGAACACTCCAAGAAAAAGGATTACCTATACTTGAAAATTTTCTCCTAGTAAAAGGTCTTAAGGCTAATATACTTAGTATATCGTAATTTTGTGACTCAAATCGTACTGTTACCTTTTCAAAGAATAATTGCAAAATTTTAAATGAAAAAGGTGAGTGCATTCTTACAGGACTCCGAACACCTGACAATTGTTATACTGTCCAGGTTGTCACTGAGGTCTGTAACATTGCCAGAATGGATGGCAATGAAATATGGCATAACATGATGGGTCACATAAATTACGATAACCTTAGTAGATTGTCTTCATAAGAAATAGTTAGAGGAATTCCAAAGATTAAGCCTATTTCTAATATTGTTTGTGGATCATGTCAGGAAGGAAAAAATATTAAAGCACCTCATAAGAAAGTTAATGATATTCTAACCTCTAGACCTTTGGAGCTCATCCATATGGACCTAATGGGTCCCTCTCGAACTGTTAGTCTTTGTGGACATAGTTACATTCTTATTATGGTTGATGACTTCACTAGATTTACTTGGATGGTCTTCTTAAAACAAAAAATCTGACACTTTCCAAACCTTTTTGAAAATTCTACTTCGGATTGAAAATGAGAAGGACACTCAAGTAAATATAATTCGTAGGGATAGAGGTGGAGAATTCATAGATTCAGGTGTTATAGAGTACTGTGACTATAATGGTTATAAACATGAATTCAGTGCTCCCAAAACTCCCCAACATAATGGAGTTGCTGAGCACAAGAATCGTACTCTTCAAGAGATGGCACGTGTTATGATTCATGCCAAGTGCCTGCCTAAATACTTTTGGGTAGAATCTATTAGAATTGCGTGTTACATCATCAATAGGGTCTATCTTAGGAAGAATTCTAAGAAAACTCCTTACGAACTATGGTATGGGAAAAATCCAAATCTTAAATACCTTAGAACCTTTGGTAGTACTTGTTATGTATGTAAAGACAGAGAACACCTATCCAAATTTAAGAGTCGTGGAGATAAAGCTATTTTCTTAGGATACTCTTATGACAGTAGAGCATATCGTGTTTATAATCTTCGCACTAAGACCTTAATGGAATCCATAAACGTTATTATGAGTGACACTACTGTTGAAAGTAAGACTGGAGAACCAACTATTGTGGAAGAGTCTGAAAATATTTTAGAAAATGACTCTCCAGAAATAGACGATTCTTTACCAATTGAGACACCTGAAGTACCTAATTAGGTTTCTAAAGATCATCCCATAGATAACGTTGTTAGTAACCCTAGTGAACCTTTGTGTACAAGATCTCAATTAAGAAATTATGCTCATTATGCACGTTTTGTTTCCCTTATGGAACTAAAGAATGTAAATGAGGCATTGAATGATCCTCATTGGATTTCTGCAATGCACGAAGAACTACTTTAATTTGTCATTCATGATGTTTGGTATCTTGTACCTAGGCCTGATCATAAAAAGGTTATTAGCACACGTTGGATATTTACAAATAAATCTGATGAAAGTGGGATAATCATTAGAAGCAAAGCCAGATTAGTTACACAAGGATACTCTCAAATTGAAGGAATAGATTTTAACGAGACTTTTGTACCTGTTACTCGATTAGAATCTGTTCATCTTCTTTTCGCAATAGCTTGTTACTTATATTTTACGCTTTACCAAATCGATGTCAAATCAGCCTTTCTTAATGGAATCTTGACTGAAGAGACCTATGTTGAATAACCTAAAGGGTTCATTGACCCTCAGTATCCAAATCACATTTTTCGTCTTAAAAAGGCTTTATATGGATTGAAATAAGCACCAAGAGCTTGGTATGAACGTCTTTCCAACTTTTTCTTAGACAAAGGTTTTAAGAGAGATGGAAATGATCAAACCCTTTTTGTCAAACATTTTGACAAACATATTACTATAGCTCAAGTTTACATTGACGATATCATTTTTGGATCCACTTCTCCCTCAGAAGTCAAATATTTTTCTGCAATTATGCTTAAAGAATTTCAAATGTCTCTTATGGGGGAGTTACAGTTCTTCTTAGGTTTTTAAGTCAAACAAAATTTAGAAGGCTTATTTGTTTCACAATCTAAATATGCTTTAGAAATTGTCAAAAAATTCGGTCTTGAACGTGCCAAAGATTCTAAAACTCCCATGAGTACTACGGTAAAACTCAATAAGGATGAGAATGGTAAATCCATAGATCCTACTCTATATTGTAGTATGATAGGAACCTTACTATACCTTACTGCTTCGCGTCCTGACATTATGTACGCAGTTTGCGTGTGTGCCCGTTATAAAAATAATCCTAAAGAGAGTCACTTAATTTGTGTAAAAAGAATCATTAAGTACATAAAAGGCACTCTAAATTTAGGTCTTTGGTACACTAATGATACTCCTAGTACTATAATAGGATACACTTATGGGTTGTGTGTACTGATGATAGTAGGAGCACACCAGGATCTTGCTATTATATAGGTAATAATTTAGTAGGTTGGAGTAATAAGAAGCAAAATTGCACTTCTTTATCTACGGCAGAATCTGAGTACATAGCTGCTGGTAGCTGCTGTGCCCAATTACTTTGGCTTAAGAAAATGATAAATGATCATGGTATTCAAGAAGATCAATTACATCTTTATTGTGATGATTAAAGTGCGATAAATATTTCTAAGAATCCGGTTCAACACTCACGAACTAAACATATAAAAATTAGACATCATTTTATACGGGAATTAGTTGAGACTAAGGAATTAGAAATCAATTATCTTCCTACTGATTTGCAACTTGTAGATATGTTTACAAAAGCTTTGGATTACAATAGATTTATTTCTTTGCGAAAATCGATCGGAATGGTTTGTGCTGAATAAACTCCCATGACTTAAGTAATATTCCCTTTGTCCATTTGAGACAAAATGGGGGAGAAATTTGAGTCTTATGAGTTCATTTTTTGTACATATTCTAATAAGCCTGATCTTATTATTCTTTGCAGGAATTTGTACCGTTGATGTTTTCAGGGTATTGGTTTGTAATTAGTTGAATTATGTAATTTTCTTTTTCTAGGAAATGGGTAGATAGAATCCTTGTATAGGAATAGGTTTTTCCTTATTTCTTTTTGTAGCCCTACGAGTCCTAAATGACTAAAAGGAGATTTTGTCTCATATTTCCAAAGGGGGAGATTGAAGCACCTTATATTCTTGACTTACTTGGGTCTACATTGTATAAGTGCTCATCTAGTTTGGAAATAGTGACAAAATTGAGTCCATTTCCTAGAATCCAAAAAGCCTCAGACCCTGCCCTTCATTCCTCTTGTTTGATTGTTCAAAGGTATATTCACAATCACATTCACACACATTAGGATTGCATTCATTCCACGTGTATTGCATAAATTGATTGTGTGTGAGTTAAATCCCATTTAAATTGGTTTTAATAATTTTTGGGATTTTATTAAGCATTTTTAAAATGATTTTTCCATAATAAAATTTGGTTTATTGAAATTTTGTGCTCATTCTGCAATTTATGGTTTTACCTTTTCATACCTAAAAGTTGGTTTGGGTAGGATTCTAAAGCGCTTGAGAACTCAGGGTGCTTATGTATTTATTTTAAAACGTGCGTGTGAGGTTCAATCGCAGCCCTACACCTGTCACAACTATACCGGCCTGATTTGTGTTTCTTGGAAGACACATAACCTTTGTCCATTATCAGCCCCTGGATCGTTGTTATCAACGCTCTGCATGTGTTTCAGGTCAATCCCTATGAAACCCTTCTCAACCAATCATAAGCCATTTAAATCACCACTTTTATTTCCCCGTTGGATCAAAGTTAATTTGGCTAGACCAAATATCAACCCTTGATTTTGAACTACCTTCTCGAATCTTCGCCCCTCTCTATAAAAGGAGGCTTACCCTCAGCCTGAACCGACTTTTGGCATTTCGTCCTAATAGAGAGAGAAGAGAGAAAAATAAAGAGAGAGAAATCCACAGAGAGAGTGAAACCGTAATCGTCCAAACCCTATTTTCAAAACCTAACCTGTTTCAAACCCTAACTGTTGTCTCTTAAACAGTTTTTGCAAACACTATTACCGTGTGTTTGAGTGTGTTGTTGTTGTTGGTTTTGAGGAGAGTTTGAGGTTTTATTCCTCTGTGTTTAAGATCTTGTTTGCAAATTAGACTTTGCGTGTTAGATATGTATTTCTCTTTAATAGAAACAATAGATCTGGCCATTGCATGTCATATTACACTTAGATATGCATAGTTTAATTTCTCATCTTGAGAAATCACTTTTGTTGATTAATATTCTATAAATGTTTTTCAAAACTTAGAATTAACAAATCTTCTTTATGTTTCGAGTTCTTACGAAACAAGACTGTTGACCTAGTTGGAATCGCAATTGGTGGTTTCAAATTTCAAATTCATTTACAAAACCCTCTGAAATTGGATATGACCTTGGCAGTCTTACGAGCAAGGTAACCTTGGATTCTGGGATTATTTGAAAGGACAAAAACAGTTTTCTGCTTCTAAAGAAGAGAGAAACCAAAAAGCAGTTCATCTTAGATCTAATTTGTAATTCATTAGGATTGTTTGTATAAAATAAGTGTGTGTGTGCATGCATGTGTTAGAATCACTTTCACAAACACTTGTCACACTACAACACAAAAGTGTTGGGTATAAGATCTTGAATCTAAAGAGTCGACGTAAAGACTGGAATAAAACTGGAGAAGTTAGCTAACTGGGAAAGCCGCATCAACATCAGACCTGGAGAGAAGTTAGAATCAACCAGTGGGTACATTTTAAAACTTAGATAGGACTGTTATGTGTGCATGTGTGTTATATAGTTTGTAACTTGAGAATTTTATTTTAGTGGATTTTTTGTTTGTGACTTAAAAGTCACCGTGGATGTTTTCTCAGTTGGGTGAGGTTTTACCACGTTAAAAATCTCTTGTACTTAATCTTTCTACATCTCCTCATCTCATTCTTGTGGTTGTGCTGAGTTTAATTATTTTAAACTATTTTATTAAACCTGCTAACAAAATCTTGAATAGATCTCGTGCATGTTTTATTAAACACATCTTGTGATGAAACTGATTTGATTTCAAGAAAAGAGTTTCCTCAAAAAATAGTTCGGAGTTACTTCAATAGTTTAATCTTATATTAAACGGCCTAAGTAACGCTTTTTCAATGGTCAGAAAGTTCGAATTTGGAAAATCATCTTATGATGTCCATTAGTGCTTTTTCGGGCTATTGCTCATTTTTCTATTCTTCATTTTTTTTTCTTTTCTTGCTATTTTTGTTAAGCATTTTTCTATTTTTTCTCGCCCCTTTTTATTGCACAAATTGGATTCAATTTCTGGATTTTCCTTTTTCACAATTCCTAGTTGTATGGTTTATTTAGGTTACCAAATGAAAAGGAAGAACTTTATTAGGCTCAAATTGGGTTGCAAATGGATAATTTTTCACAACTTTTTATGGCTAATCATTTTGGGTAACAAACGAGGGCCTAACTTCATGTATCTGAATTATTAGTCACATTACCATATGCATCTAGAGATTAATTAAGTTTAGAGATATGTTAGTGCGTTTTTCATGACAGCATTTCACACATTTCCCGTAACCGATCAAAACAATAAATTTGAGATCGCAACGACTCATTTTAAACACCGAATTGAACGTTGAGTTAACCATTAACTTAGATTGATTTAATTACTCGGAAAATGTGAAAGGCTCGAAATCTCCCCGGGTTGATTAATCTCCACACTTATTCGTAAAGTCATCAATTTTCTTTCAATTTCCATCTTTGGTCAATTTCGGCCTCGTGCAAATGAAATTTACAAATTTGAGACTTCAAACAAATTTTTAGTGATATTTTTGAAAAATTTAAATCCCAATTTTTATTTATTTTGAAGAATTTTTTTTTTTGCCTTTTTCTGGAATTTTTTTTAGATTTTCTATTTTTTTGATTTTTTTTGGGCATTTTGAACTTTGTGAAATCTTTGAAGCTCATGCGTACCCCCCCTAACTTAGACTTTTACAAAGTCCCGATGTAAAAGGACTAAAAGCTAAACTAAAGAGAGAAGGCATAAAAAATGAACAAAGTACAAATGCAAGAATCAAACAAGCAGGTATAAGAAACACAAAGTTAGGCAGCAAATCTTCCATTATATATTCATATTACAAGTAGCGTAGAAACAACAAAATGAAAGAAAATACACAAAACAACCACTCAAACATGTTACTGAGGGGGAAGGTGAGATGCATTGGGAGCATTAGGGTCATATGGGTCGTAAAAGTAGCTCAGTAGTGGTGCACCCATAGTCATGCGATAGAGCTCACCCTGAAGACGATGCATCATGCTAGTGTCGCGTCGGTAGCGCGACGATCCTCTTCACAATCAGTGCGATATTCATTGATGAAACCGTCGAAGCGCGATTCTAGTGCAGTGATGTGTCGATCAATATCTGCTCCCGGTGGATCAAAATCAGAGTCTTCGTCTTCATCATACTCTTCTTCTTCTCCCTCGTCTATTTCAACATCCGCAGCCACAACCTCCTCTTCCTCGTTGTCGGCATCCTCCTCATCACCCGCATCTGTTTCATCATCATCCTCATCGTCTTCCTCCCTCCGTGCTCGGATGATTTCCCTTTGCCTCTCACTTTTAGTGCGGGTGCCTTGCCTTTAAGGATTGGGAAGGCGAGCAAATGTATGGGGAGGAATAATTTCAGCATCGGCTAAATTAGAAGTGATGAGCCGGGCATATGGGAGAGGGGGTGTACCCAATTCCGCAAAGAAAATGCCTTTGTAAAGAGTGCGGGCCAGGTGGATAGGGGTAGTGGGGTCGAAAAGATGATAAACTAGGGTCGCTTAATGGGGGCGCATAGCGGAGTCATTTGAGGTTTGGAGGATATTGACGCATATAATTTAGAAGGTTATGTGCGCTTTGTCATTCATCCTTCCCACCGGCAATGTCTCGGTACCCCAATACTCCCCGGGCACGATGCGGGATATGCATGTGGCTTTCATAAGGGGGAGAAATTATTGGGGTACGTAAATTGGGGTGGGCTTAGGAACCCTTTTTTCACGAACTTTCGGGTCAAAATGTCCAAAGATAATTGGACGGGAGTGGCGTCGACATATGCTTGGGAAGTGAATTCAGCGGTGCAAATGAGAGATCTGTAAAAGGCACTCTCTTCGGCATCCCACACCGCCTCATGGGCCCAGTTGAGAAAATGTCAATAAACCCTCGGAAGGAAGAGGTTGGTGACGGATCGGGGAAGCTCGTTCTAGCGCACTTAGCGCTACATATGGAGTTTGCGTGTATAACTGAAAAAATGCTCTCGCCATGTTTGCTCTTGGTGTGATCGGAACGCCCCGTTTTCGTCGGCGAGAACCTCGACGGAGGCGTATTTTTCTGGGAGGTCCCTTTTTGCCATGTGGGAATGAATTGGGTTTATTGGAGAATATGGAATAAAGAATAAGAGAGCTAGATGAGTGGAGTTGTGGTGAAATGTGGGGGAAAGAGGTGTATTTATAGGTGGTGTGTGAAGGGAAGGGTGTATTTTGGAGGGAAAAGGTGTTGGAGGGAAAGGGGGTGGATTTGAGAGGGAAGATGTATGGGGAAGAGGGGAAAATAGTATATGGAGGGAAAATGAGGGATTGGGTGAATGGGGGATGCATCTTGGGAAAACGGCAAATATGTAAACACCGGACCGAACCGGGTACCCAGTACCAGTCCGGTCCCGTCCTTATTTTTTTTCGATATTATGTAGACACCGGATCGATTCGAGTCCCTAGGGGAGGACTGGTCCGAGAGTTTGTAAATTTGTACTTCCCTTATCTTAGAATGAAATATTCTCTCTCAATCTCCTTGGTGTTCCCATAATTATTCCTACGCACGAGTGACCTAGGACCTCCCAACATTTACTTCGTAACCCTATATGCTCTCTCGACGTGTGTGCTCTCGCTCCTACCCTGTCGTGACTTATACCTACCGACTCCTAACTACCTTAACTTACTCACACTACTATACACAATAATCACTCCATACGCGTCGGGAGTGTGACGACCTTCTCGTACTTCTTAATCAATCCCCATAGATGGGGTCCGACAATCAAATTGTGTCGGCTTCTTCGATGCATGCCTCAAATTACGATTTAAGGCATTTTCCATTAACCTTGAAAATATTTCCCCCTTTTTAATCTTCCAACGCTATAGATATATGGGGGAATACTTCTCTTACCACGAATGGTCCCGTCCTCCTTGAACGCAACTTAACGGGAAATAAGTGTAATCAAGAGTTGTAGAGAAGAACTTTTTATCCCGGACGAAACTCTTTACGTCGAATTATCTTGTCATGTGCGAGTTTCATTCGTTCATTTGAAATTTTAGCACTCTCATATGCGTTATTTCGCATCTCTTCCAACTTGTTCAATTGAAACTTGCGAGCTTCACCGACTTTATCTAGATTATAGTTCAACATCTTGATCGCCCAATAGGCTTTGTACTCTAGCTCCACGGGGAGATGGCAAGGCTTGGCATCGAAAAAATGAAATGGGGACATCCCGAGGGGGTTCTTATAGGCGGTACGGTAAGTCCATAGCGCATCATTTGATCGACGGAGCAGTCTTTTCGAGTAGGATCAACTATCTTTTCAAGGATGGTCTTGATCTCACGGTTTGCTAACTTAGCTTGCCCACTTATTTGGAGTGATAAGTCGTTCCAACCTTGTGGATGACTCCATACTTTCTCATTAATTGCAAAAATGCATGCCATTATCACTTATAATTGCCTCTGGAGCACTAAAGCGAGAGAGTATATTTTCTTGTAAGAACTTTATCACCACTTTGTTGTCATTCGTCTTGCTAACTATTGCCTCTACCCATTTGGAGACGTAGTCTACCGCAAGAGGATGTATAAGAAGCCGTACGAGGGAGGTAATGGTCCCATGAAGTTAATACCCCAACAATCAAATAACTCAATGACGAGTATAGGGGTTAGTGGCTTCTTGTCACAGTGGGTAATAACTCCCATCCTTTGACATCTATCGCAAGATTTGTAATGGGCGTTCCCATCTCGGAACATTGTGGGCCAATAAAGACCGCTTTGAAGGATTTTAGCGGCCATCTTATTCTTGAAGAAGTGGCCTCCACAAGATTCCGTATGACAAATGCGGATTACACTTTGAATTTCTTCATTCGGAACACATCTTCGGATGAGTTGGTCTGCACAATATTTGAATAAGAATGGATCGTCATGGAAAAATATTCGTGACCAAGTGAGGAATTTCTTATTCTCTTGCGGTGTCCTTCCGGGAGGAACGACTCTTGTGACAATATAGTTAATAATGTCCACAAACCAAGGTAGGGAAGAAGTAGTAAAGAGTTTCTCATCCAAAAAGTACTCGTCTATGGGTATTGGATCACTAGGCACGTCGGACGAGAGCCATGACAAATGGTCGGTGACGACGTTTTCTACCCATTTCTTATATTTTATAGAGAGATTAAATTCTTGTAGGAGTAGGATCCACCTTATATGTCTCGGCTTCGCATCTTTCTTAGTAAGAAGATATTTAAGTGCCGCGTGGTCGGTAAATCATGTAATGGGCGACCTAACAAGGTATGAGCAAAAAATTTCCAAATCAAAAGCAACCGCTAACAACTCTTTCTCCATGTGGAGTAGTTAAGTTGTGTCCCGATCTACGTCCGGCTAGCGTAATAGATGACATGAGCTTTATTATCCTTTCTTTGCCCTAAAATAACCCCAATCGCATAATCACTAGCATCACACATGAGCTCAAATGGAAGGGACCAATCCGGAGCTTGCATGATGGGGGAGGAAATTAACATGCTTTTCAATTTATCAAAAGCCTCTTGGCATGCGTCATTCCACTCAAAGGGGGTGTCCTTCATAAGGAGGTTACTCAAGGGTCTAGCGATGGCGCTAAAATTCTTGATAAACCTTCAATAAAATCCTGCGTGTCCCAAGAAGGAGCGCACATCCTTTAATGATTTAGGCTGGGGAAGCTCGACTATAACATCTATTTTTTCTTGGTCAATTTCTATGCCTTTAGATGAGACTATATGGCCAAGAACTATGCCCTCGGTAACCATGAAGTGGCATTTTTCCCAATTAAGAACTAAGGGTGTGTTTGATTGCAAATATGGAAAATGCATGGAAAGTAGTTCATTTGGATGAGAAGTTGGAAAATGAGTGGAAAAACATATGAGTTTTTGGTCTTACTTTTTCTATTTTTCACGGAAACCAATTCTTTGGTGGGTAAAAATGAAATATTTTCCATTAAAAATGTGGTTTGAGATGGGGGATTTGTAATGTGGATGGGTATTGTTCTTACATGAAGTATTCATAATCAAAGTACTACAAAGAGAAAATATGAGCCAAAACAGCTATTTTCCATGAAATTTTTTCCATGTCAATCAAACACACCCTAAGTGCTTTTTCACACACCGGGATAATACTTTCTTAAAATTCGTTAGACATTGGTCAAAAGAGGGGCCAAAAATAGTGAAATCGTCCTTGAAAACCACAAGTCCTCTCTCTACTATGTCTCTAAAGGGACTAAGCATGCACCGTTGAAAGGTCGCGGGTGGATTCTACAATCAAAAAGGTATACGTTTGTAGGCAAACGTGCCACATGGACATGTAAAAGTCATCTTTTCTTGATCAAGTATGTCTACCTCAATTTGGTTATATCCGGAATAACCATCAAGGAAGCAATAATATGGGTGACCCGCTACGCATTCAAGCATTTGGTCGATTAATGGCAAGGGAAAGTGGTCTTTTCTCATTTTGGCATTGAGTTTCCAGTAATTAATGCAAATATGGCACCCGATGGTGGTGTGTTGAGGAATTAATTCTCCCTTAGCATTTTCGACCACAGTCATGCCCGACTTCTTCGGGACAAATTGAATTGGGCTTACCCATTTGCTATCCGAGATAGGGTAGATAATCCCGGCATCTAATAACTTGATAATATACGCTCTACCAATTTCTTTCATAGTTGCGTTTAGTCGCCTTTCCATTTCTCTCGAGGGCTTCACGTCCTCGAGGTGGATTTTATGGGTAGAAATTAAGGGACTTATACCCTTCAAATCCACTATAAACCAACCAAAGGCACCTCTGTGCTTCCTCAAAATTTCTAGCAGCTTACCCTCTTTCTCTTTATTTAGGCTAGAGGAGATAACAACAGGAAATGTCTCATCCTTTCCTAAAAAAACGTATTTCACATTAGAGGGCAGTTTCTTCAACTCGAGCGTAGGAAATTTCTCTTCGGAAGGGGTCAAGCATGACTCCGTCGAGGGTAGATCCCCGAATCTTGAAACCCAATGAACATCTCTCAACTCCTCTGACGACACTCCTTCGTCTAATATCTCTTTCAACCCCTCAACCTCTAGCTCAAACTCAGTGTATGGACTCTCACTTTCAGCACCTCACTAGGCATGCTTCTAAAGCATCCCCAACCATGGTTCTCTCGATGTGTTCTTCTGAGATCGACCGTATGGATTTCATCTTCTTCACCCACTTAGTTAGCAACATTGAAGATGTTCGTCTCGAGGGTTCCCAAAAGTGAGCTGCATTTGCCCATTTCATGTATTGATTAAGGCAATAGCTGTGGCTAAGAATGGGCAACCTAAAATGAGGGGAAGATGGATGCTAGAATGGATGGAGGGCTCTGTGTCCCAAATGATAAAGTCTACCGGGAAGTAGAAAGTGTCCACTTGGACGATCACGTCCTCAACAATCCCTTAAGGCACCATCACTGTGCGATCCGCTAATTAGAGAGTGATTCGTGTGGGCTTGAGGTCCCCCAACTCAAGATGCCTATAAATGGAATAGGGAATGATATTAACACTCGAGCCTAAGTCCAGCAAGGCTTTCTCAATTCGACGCTTTCCAAAAACATATAAGATTGTGGGTGCGCCGGGATCTTAAAACTTGGGTAGGAGGTCGTTAAGTAGAACGGAGCTCACATTCTGTGCTAGAAAGACATTCTTCTTCACCTTTAGCTGTCTTTTTACCGTCAAAAGATCTTTAATGACCTTGGCATAGGCGGGAATTTACTGGATGGCATCCAAGAATGGAAAATTCAGCTTAACTTACTTAAGAACATCTAACACATCCGTACGGAAGGCTCCCTTTTGAGGTGGGGCCAACTATTGAGGGAATAAAGCGGCGATGGGCGGTTTCATAAGGACTTCGAGTTCGTTAGCATCGTCTTTGTCACTCTCATTCAAGGGGGCATCTTCAGCCTTTTTCGTGTCGGGGGAAGCCTCCTTGTCTTTTGGCTCCTCGTGTGGGGGAGGTGATAAATTAACTACTCGACCAATACATAGAGTGGTGACGGCTTGGCATTGCTCTTGTTGATCGAAAGATGTAGAGCTAACATTAGCTTGACCTTGAGGAGGTCTTTGGCCTTGAGCCATAAGCTTTCCCTTCTCTTGGACACTTAACGAGGATTGTAACCTAGATATGCTTGTATTCATCTCAGTGAACATACGCTCAAACTTAGCATTGGTTGCATTTTGAGATTTGCTGAACTGGTTTAAATTTTCCTCAAGAGACCTCCGCGTGGGGTAATGTATGGGCCTGGAGGTGGTGCTTGCATGTGTGGCTGCATATCTAGCGCTTGTTGAAAATGTGGTGGGGATGTAGGTTGGGCAACATATGAATTTGGATTCAATGTAGCTTGTTTTTGCCCGTAGCTAAAACCAGGATGGTTCCTCCACAAAGGGTTGTATGAGTTCCCATACGGGGCATTGAAATTCCCCTTAAATCCTCCTATTACATCCACTTGCTCGTTAAGCATTCCTTTGTAGGCGAGTATCATCAACCATTCCTTTGTTGAATGGTTCGCCTCACAAATGGCACACACCTTCTCTTTCACGACTCGAGTGGATCCGATAGTTTCTCTTAGTCATACCTCGAGTATGTCTCTCATATTTTTCTCAAATTGATCAAATAGACGGTCTAACAAGGTATTTTTATCCAATTGGTATAGATTGGTAGTAGAAGGATTAGTAAACACTTGTCGAGGTAGGTTTTGGGCATTAGGATCGGATATATCCCATGCTTGAGTAGTCTCAATGACATACTTAAGATGAGCCTCTGCATCACTCGCATCTAATTCCAAAAATGGTCCTTCACACATTATTTGAACAAGTTGTTTAGACTCTATATTAATCCCTTTATGGAAGAAAGAGATAAGGTGATGCTTCTTAAACCCACTATGTGGGCAAGTGTTAACAAGCTCTTGGAAGCGTTCCCAACACCGGTCAAATGGCTCATTATCTCGTTGTAGAAAGGATTGAATTTGAGCCTTGACAACTTCGAGAGAAACTTGGATTGCATATCCTTCCATGATATAATAGAGTTCAGTGGTAAAGAATAAAGCCAGGTCTTAGCTTTATCCTTTAAGGAAAAAGGAAAAAAAATTTAGGTGAACGACATCTTGCATGCAAGATTAATCACTAAAGGTTTTGAAGGCCTCTTCGAACTCCGAATATAGAGGTATGGTTTCTTCGAATCCATGCTGTGAAATGTTAGAAGAATTTGTATCATCCCATTACGGCAGTGGAACTGTCTTTCATTGTACGAAAGTAGAATGCATCCAGGGGTGACAATTCGCTCAAGAAATAAGAGTTCTTTCATGGGATAATATGGTAAATTTCCCTTACCCATACCGAAACTGGCGATATCCGACATTGCTTTCTCTCCAATTGGCTCAAAATCTCATTCGGTGTTCTAGAAGTGTTACTCAGCGTGTGACTTGTAATGGAGTTTGGAGATGTAGGAGGTGGATACCAGAATTATAGGACGCAAGGGGTATGGGGATATCGGAATTATACTCAACGATGGGATTTTCGTGAATTCTTATTGGAGTATTTTGAGGAGTTTGTTCTGGATTTTGCATGCAAGGGCTTTTGAGAGATGATTTCTTTTTGCCTTTTTTATTTTTTGAATTTTTATTGGATTTTTTTTATTTTTTTGGCTTTTAAATTTTGGAATAAAATTTGGGATTAAATCTACTAACCTAAAAGTCTACCTAAGCTCCCCGACAACGGCGCCAAACTTGACGCGACCACAAAAGTGTCTAAAGTGCGTGCTGATATAGGCTCAAGTGCAATCCTATCGCATAAGTAATAACCTGGTAAGTTGGGATCGTATCCACAGGGAATTGGGACGAATGCTCGTAACGACGAAGGAATTGAAGAGTAACCCTAAATTGATTCGAGAAAGAAACTAAAAGATGATTTGTTGTAACGTGAGACCCCCAAATTTTAATAATCTTTTATTAAAATTAAATATGAATATCCTTAAATTCAATTTCTTTAAATTGCGGAATATGATGGTTCAATTAAATACAACTTACAAATTTAATTTCTTACAAATTAAAATTAAACAAAACTAAAGTGAATTAAAAATAATCCAACATAACTTTTTCACTTAAACAAAAATAATTTAATCCCAAGTCCTTAAATTTGCCTGAACAAATTAATTCATTTTTCACAAATTAGGCCAAATCAATTTTTACCAAATTAAATTATTTTGACTTGAATTAAATTAATTCAAATTATACCCAAACAAATTTTAGCACCAAATTAAACAAGAGAATTGAATTAAACCATATTTTTATCTTTTAATCCTAAGCTTGCGTTCTAGGTGATTTGCAAGATAAAATAAATTCACAACTCACTACGCCGCGATGTACGAGAAAAATGCAAATGGGAGAAACCTCGGACGACCGTAGCCTTAAGTCCACTAAGTATGGAATTTTTTTATAAGTACAAGACAAATGACTTACTCAACTCGGATTGACTCCTTCAAGCCCCTGACGCGTCCTCTTGTACTAACCTTCACTTAGTCGATAATCTCGGATCTCCACCGGAACCTTGGAATCCACCAATGAGGTCTTAGGATAACCGTCAACCCGCACCCGAAGCCTTTCTCCAAGTGGGAACGCCGTAACAAACTTTTCTCCTTTTTAGGATAGAGAAGAACCCAAACAAGTCTTTTATGGGATGAGAATTAACCCCGTGCCAAATGCTCCAAGCAAGATATATATATATATATATATATATATATATATATATATATATATATATATATATATATATATGTGTGTGTGTGTGTGTGTTTGTGTGTGTGTGTGTGTGTGGTACTTGAAATAAACAAATAAAAACTATGGGTGTATAAATATGTGTTTGAAGAAAATTTTCTATTGAAATTTAACACATGAAATTATAGACATTTTGTTGGAAGGATTTGTTCTCTAAAGCTCTCAAAGTATGTTCCCAAGTATTTTAAAAAATCTGGTCTCGAAGTTGATAAAAACTGTCAAAAAGTAGTGGGCCAAAATGGTGGGAAAATGCCAAAAACTATTCTCCCCCGGAATCTCGTTTAAACGACTTTTTCGTTCGAACGACATTTCTAACGAAAAGTCAGTGTTCAAAAGGGAAACTCGTTGGCAAATCTCGTTCAAACGAAATTCTCGTTCGAACGACAATTTCGAATGAAAAGTCAGAATGTTCATTTTTCATTTTAAGCTCAAAAATTTCTGAAATATCTTTTAAATAAAAAATACACCCATTAAAAATTATTCCAAGTCGCTACATATATATAGAGCATTCATACCTTATTGGAGACTTGAAATATGATAAATTATTGAGGACGCGAAACAAGGCACATGAAACTCGGCAAGGATGATGAGTTCACGTTGAACTAGGACGATAGGTCTTCAACTCAAACTTGTCATAGGCTTGAAGGATACACAGGACACTATCCTATGACTCAAATGTTTTTCTCCGGAAATGAGCCAACATAACATAAGACTCAATTGGAAATTTGTGTCCTTGCATGATTAATTATGGAACTAAATTCTACTGTCTAAGTGCAATGAACTTTAAATTACTAACTAAGCTACGTGCATGGAAATATAACTACTCCAATTAAGTAAATATGAATGAAGGAAAACAAGTTAGGATACAATCCCCCAAACCCCATTAGATTTACCGGATAAAATACTAGTTTTTGAATTAGATAGTTGATCATACCCGGTCTTTATTAATCCTAAGCATTACATATATGAAGGTACTAGCCCGCATCATACGTAATCAAAGGCAAGAATGAAGCGGTGCTACAATAGCCAACAAGCACATCGCATCCTTAAACACTCCGGTTACCTAGGGCAAACGAGGTTAAAAGGCCTACGATGGTTGTAATCACTACACAACACGATTCGATCAAAATTTATTTCAAAACCTATTTTCTATTCATGTAAACTACATCGGGTCGGGTTCATGCATCCCAACCCTTGAAAGTTAGCTGGACAGAATTAAACTAAGCCTAAACACAAAATCTATTTTTCATGAATCCATAACTACGTGAAAAATTGGAAAGAAACTTGTAAATAAGAATTGCAGCCTAATTTCTATGAATTCTCAGACATAAATGTAAAAGCAATTGAAATCAGAAAGGAAACAATACTTGAAATGAAGAAAATTCTGGAATTAATGCTTCAAAACTTGAATAAATGTTGCATAAATTAAACCTAGGGTTATTAGGTGTATAAAAAAGAGAAATCATTAACGTCTGGTAATTAGTTGGATTAAATACCCTACGAAATTATAAGAGTTTGAGCTAGATACAACTCTAAAACTGAAAAAGAAAAATCAGAAATTTATCACCCGGACCGGTTTATTTTACGATGGTATCGGATTGGTCCGTCCTTTACAGTAACTTTATCTTCATCGAACCGGTTCGCTTTTGGTTCACACCGGATCAGTCAGAATTTTTTTTCTTTTTGCTATTGTTGTGATTTTCTCTCATCTTTGAGGCTTTATAAGTTTTAATTTGGGACTCGGATTTGGATGTCGTTTCTTCCTACGTGCTTGTAGACTCGAGGTCTTCAACTTTTATTTTGGTTCCTCATCCGAACTCAAGGTGTAAAGTTACTCTTTTGCCCTATAAATTTTCTTCCTTTCATTCTTCCTTGATTTCTCGATTTTGAGTTTCTTCTTCTCTTCACTTGTATAAAATAACTGTAAAAAGCACAAAGAATACACGAAACTCGATGCAATATATAGGAAACATCACTAGCAAGGATATGAGATAAATCAACGGATTTTATATGTTACAAGGTGATAAAAGCCACTTAATTATGGGGATAAATCGGAAGAATTTATTCCTAATTAACAGGTGACACGAGTGAGGGTTGGAGTGGGATCATATTATGTACATAAAATATAGTCCAGTGATGGTCACGTTTAATTAATAGATTTTAAATAAGGGACAATGTTTCGTTATGAGATCGTGCATATCTTAAGAAAATAAAATGTGGGCATAAGGTTGTATTTTGTACACGTGTCTTTAGTTGCATCCCATATTTGTATTTATTTATGTGGTATTACTTACTAGTATAATGATAGATACTTATTAGTATTGATTATGTCTTGGGGTTGGGACACTTATGTAGTATTTCACTTATGATGCGGGGTAAGGTATCTCTTAGATGTGAGTATCGTTGAGTTGAAATGTTTATCATAAACGAGTTGCATGATTATTACTACTTTGATGCTATTATTTCTTGGAACTTCACGACGCTCACCTAAATCTATAAACCCTTTTCCTCCACAAGTATTATTATTGTCATGTATAGGAATGACAGGGTTGAGCAGTCAGACTTGTAGTGGTTGGAGATTTATTATCCTTAGAATAGGAGTTATTATCTCATTCATTAGTCACTTGTATTCATTAGTTTTAATCAGAGGTGGCTATAGTTGTATTTGTATTTTAGTTGATGCTTTTGTATAAAAGAGATTTATACAGTGCATTCAGTTTTATTGGAGTTTTATTTTTATCTATTCAGTTATTTTATTGTCTTTCATACATCTCATATCGTGGATAAATACGTATTTACTGTCATTTTTTATTTATTGTTGATGCTAAGGATGATATAAATTTCATAGCACTCCCAATGTTCGGAGTTCAACTTGATCAAATGGGCATAGAAAAAGGGGTGTTACACATGAATACGATGAAGGTTGGATGGATGCTACAATTCACTTGGATGCGGCCATACAAGTAGCCTACAAACATGACTGGCTTAATTCCCTAGAAGTTGTCAAAGTCCCCAAGGACTCTCAGTATTAGTTCTGGTAATAGGTGGACTCCCCCTTTGCTCTAATTTCTCTAATTGGGAGAAAGGATTATCGGATACCAGTTGACATTATTCTCATACAATTAATAAGTGACTGTTGCGTTAACCATGACAGTGATGATGATTTTCACCCTAATCTAGATACTGGTTGATAAGTTACAATATCTAAGGAGGTGAATCGTCGAAGATGATACAACTACATCTTGTAATTATCTTGTTCTTTTTGTATTTGGTCGGCCATGATTGATTTTGTAATTAATTAATATTTTGAATCAAATGAAGTGCTTTAGTTTCAATTGACATTTTCATTCTCCCATTCAATTTATCCTAAGCGTGTGTTCTTTGGTCTTATGGTTTAGGATTGTGTCATCACACTACCTTAGGACTTACACCAAATCAGGGTGGCAATGTACATATTCACTGGCAATCCACCCGTTCAGGATTTTACCCGACCAATGCTAGTTGGGCTACTTAATGTATGGGGATTCCCCCTAGGTCCTTAACTTGCTAGGGAATTCATGATGTTTTCATGCTGTTAATAATGAAAACATGTGACCTTAAGACCATGACTAAGTGTAATCATATTAATAATGTATCAAAATAATAGTCTGGACGAACATAAATAAGATGACTTTGTATTAACATTAGCCTGCCATATTAAATAATCAACGCTAATTATATTAAATAAAATTAATAAAAAGATGAAATACTAAACTTAAAAAGATAATGACAATTAAGAGTTGACTAATAAGTTAGTGACATAAGAAATAAAATTTTCTAATGTTGGTTTAATTCCAAGCCCTAGGTATCTCCCATCCCTCCGTTGCTTCCAAATGGCTGACTCCCTAGGGATCGTCTCCGATGACCCTAAATAGTCCTTCCCAGTTAGGTCCTAGATTTCCTTCCGACGACTTTACCAATGACCATCCTTAAGACATAATCCCTAACCTAAAATTTTCTCGGATTAACACTCTTGTTGTACTGCCTTACCAACTGTTGCTGGAAGTTTTTGACCTTATCAAGGCTTTCTCCCTCCTCTCCTCCGCCATATCAAGTTCAATTTTAATGATATTATTATTCACATTTTGATAAGTGACAATTATTCTCTGCGTCGACGAACTAGTCTCCAGCAGGATTATAGCCTCCATTCCATAAGCTAAAACAAAAGGGAATTTCCCCGATCGACCTCTTAGGAGTCCAAAGGATGTGGGGGATCTGATAAGCACCCAAAACTGTATAATTTATACCCCGAATAGACGTACTTTAGTTGCTAATTCTCGACAACATGGGTCTTATGTGCTTAAAAATTTATTTTGTAGGCCTAATTGCAGTTGCGGTGTCAAAAGTTATATTTCCAAGCAATTTGCAGTTAAAATGGAGCTAATTACCAACCCCGTAACCTTATCTCGTAACCCTAGCCTATCCTAAACCTACTCCAAATCCTGTGTGTGTTTTGTTTGTATCTTTTATATTTTTTAGTTTTTTTAGTTTGACTCATTTTTATTTTTAGGATTTATTTTAGATTTATTTAGATTTTTTAGGTTTTATTTTCTATTTTATTTTTATTAATATAATTTTATTTTGATTTTATTAAATTTTTAGATTTAGTTTTTATTTTATTTTATCTTATTTTATTAGGATTGGAATTTTTAGGATTATATTTATTAGTTTTATTAGATTTTACATTTTCTTTTTAAAAGTTTATTTTTAGTTTTATTATATATTACTTTTTAGATCTTTTGTTTTTATATTTTTATTAGGTTTTAGTTTTATTTCATTTATTTTAGTTTTACTTTCTAGATTAGAAGTTTTATTTTATTTTAATTTTAGTTTTTATTGATTTTTTTTTTTACAATTTTTGTTAATTTCATTTTCATTTTTTTTAAGGGTCACAAATAAAACACACACACACAAACATCCTACACACACCCTCACCACACTCTAAATCCCCTCACCTATCTTCAACCTCTCACCAATCTCTCTCCTAAACCTCCATAACCAAACACACGTTCTCTCACCTCTTTATCCACCATTACCAAACCAAAAACTCAGCAACCCATCTCTCCCTACCAGCTTGCCATACCCGAAACCCGCTGCCTCACTCCCTCTATGGCGAAACCTTAACCACCGGACCACCTACTGCCTACCGCCGGTGACCATATTCCCTGTACAACCAGACCCGCCCCTCGCCCCTTCTACCCACCACTGGCGACTGCCTCTGCCAGTAGCACCTCCGCCGACCTCCTTCTCCCTCAACCCGTCGCCCTCGTCCAGCCACCTGCCGGCGATGCCGCCTTCAACTGCCTCGGCGGTGACCCTGCAACACTCCGGCCACCCAGCTCTCTACCTGTGCCCAACCCCATTCCGATTAGCGCCGGCGCACACCTGCCACAACCCCAAACCCCCGGCGAAACCCAGCACTTTGGCCCCGGCATCGTTACCCCTTCCACTGCCACCTAAGCCAAACCCATTTCCCATTTTTGTGCAAACTTTAACCCATGAACTTTGAAAACCAAAACTCATTTCAACATATGAGCCAAACACGATCTCTACCTGTTCAAACTATTCTCCAAACACATAACCAAGTCAACCAACTTAAATGCCCACATGTGTTTTAAGCCTTATACCCAATTATATCCATTTCACCCATTTCACCCATTTCACCCAAATCGTGCATCTGCCAAACAACCAACCTCTTACCCCTTTTCCCTTATTACCCCCCAACTACCTATCTTTTACCCAATACCCAAAAATACCCTTTTAACAAATCAGATTTTTATCCCATTTAACCCACATGCCCTCACACCTCACCATTCCCATGCACACTCAAGCCAATTCCCATTATACCGCCATGCTCCATGCTCCATGTGCCTACTATAAACGAAGATGAAGACCCCATTTGGATGGGGCTTATCATCAAATAGAGAGATAAAATTCTAGAGAAAAGTAGAGAGTTGGGTTAGAATAAATTAGGTTGAAATATTTGTAAATAGTTTTATTTTTATTTTTTTTAGATATTTGTGAGTGATAAATGTGTGAAATTCAATTGAGTTGATTATTGAGTTGATTATTGTTGGATGCTCATATTGGATGGATTGTGCTTAATTTCAAAGAAATAGAAGTTCAATTTCACTTCAAGAGATTGGGGTTTGATTGGTCTCTTCTCTTCTCATTTATTTTATGCCTTTGATTATTAATTTGTCATATTTCATATCATGTTAGGCTAAAACCCCTTTCAAGGGGTGGGGTAAAACCCTTATTTGATGATATTTTATTTTTATTAGTTTAATTACTTGAAAAGTCCATTTGAATGTTAATTTTGATCCCTCACCCTTAAATTTACGCCTCGAGAGAGAGTAAATGATTTTCGAGAGAAAATCAAAATTCTAGTTATAATACTCATTTTAGATTCGAACTAGAGATAGGGGTTTCTTAAGTGGGGTATTATAACTTGAATTTCAACTCTAAAATTATTTTCTAAGATTTACATGAATTTTAATCAATCAATCCTAGCGGGTGATTAATTAAAAGGAGTGTAGATCTATTTTTCTAGAGTTGTGGGGTGTTAAACTTAATTTTCTAAAAGATTACTATTATAATTACACTTGCAACGAGAGTTGGTTTGTAATTTTGATATTAATTTGGGAGAATTCAAATAATTAAATTAATTAATTAGAATAACTAAAATTTGTGGTGTAATCCCACTCCTTTATTGTCCCACAATTATTTACCTCATTTATCTCTTATTTTTAGTTTAGACTTTATTATTCATATTAGTAATTTTCTAGTTAGTTGTTTTTATCTCACATTTAATTTAGTTTAGTTTAGTTTAAATCATCACCTCACCCATTTGTTTTAATATTTGAAAAAGCTAAAAAAAGTAGAAAAAGTAAAAAGCCCCAAAAGAAAATAAAAAGTGAATTACAATTTTGTGCCATTTGCTTTACAACCTTGAAAATGGATTGATACCCTTACTTACCTCTACACTTGAGATTGTTTTATTCTGTAGGTATTTGAGGTTTTGACTAACTTGGCTTTCAACAACGACATACAAAATGTCACGTTATCAACTTCATCTTAGGTTTGCTCCGGCTACGAGTGCTCACCATTTTCCCGAGATAGAATCCGTGATAGTTCCTAACTATCCGAATATGAATGATGTTCCTCCATGCATGGCTTCCTTTGAGCCCGATATTTCTCATGAGTCCTCTATCTTTGATCTTGGTGCCTCATCTTACCCACCCACCACATTCATCGAAACTCTTATGGAGAAGTTGATCACTCCATCTTTAGAAACCACACTCCCTTGTGAGTATTCCTTTACTCCTCCCAATGAGTGTGTATCTCCCACACTTGAGTTGGATCATCCTCCTACACCATTTATACCACCCGATCCACCATTTATCCCATTCGACCCACCTATTGTCCCTTCTACCCCACCACCTGGTTTGGAACTTGATTTTCACATTTCAAGTTTCCATCTATATTTTTAGATCCTCACCTGAATCCATCCACCATCTACGAGAGTATATGTGGTGATACTCTCTACTTCCGTGACATCGAGCTTGTTCCTCCATGCCCTCCACTATCTCGTGGTGTTGATTTTTCTTCTCGACAGCTCCCTGGCATGTCACGGCGCGACCATTATCATCGCCCATTCATAGAACGGTCGTGTAATTTCTATGAGCCTTACCCCATTCCACTTTCTACACCATTTTGCCTCCCTCACCAATTAGAGCACCATGCTTATAGGGCCCTAGTTGCCCTCACCTTCCGGCTCAATAAGGCCCGTGATCGATGCTTAATCACCCATGCCTTTCTCACCCTTACCCTAATACCCTCCCGCCCTTGGTCCACCGATGCTTTGCATCGTGTGATGCACTTTGTTATACTGGTTCATTGACCATTTTAGCCTCTATCCAACAGGACTGACGCTTCAGTCATGTTTGGGGGTGATTCTCATCACCCCAATTTTTCTGCCACCTCGCGCCATCATAGATCTTATCCTTAGGGTGAGATCCCATCGGTCTGGCTGAAGACATTAAACTTAGCGCTACCGGGAGGCAACCCGCGTTTCTTGTACTAGTCTCATCCTGTTTGGGGGTGGTGTTTCACATCACCCTTTATTTTGCCATGTTTGTAGACTTGTACACATTTTTTTCTTATCACTTCTTATTCAGGTTTATTCTTGGCTACCTATGTCCACTTCATTAGCGGTTCATTATGGTAATCTCTTTCCTCCCTTATGCTCTCAATTTTAAAAATCATTTTACCTAACATCGAGGACGATGTTCCTTTTTGTTTGGGGGTGGGGAATTTTATCAAAATCGTACCTCTTTTGAAATTTTTTGATTTTTAAAATTTTGTGCAGTTTCTTTCATCTCATTTATTGATGTGAATTTTCAATCATCCATCTTTTTAAGTCTAGGAATCAAGATAGAATATATTATTTTTTCTAAATAGATTATGTAATACGTCCCAAGGCATGTTGCACCATGAATTTCTAGACTCAACAAAATTTGCGCACTTATCACGTCACTACGATTTAGAGTTGAGGAGCACTACAATTCTAAAGAGAACCTTAAGGATCACTAGTAAAGACTTTAGCCCGTGAGATTTGTGCCTTTCACCCTTTTAGAGTGTTTTACGCAATCTCCAAGTCACAAGTTTATTCAACTTCGTTTGGGTCCGCACTTAATTATTGTATGATCTCATTATCTTTCATAAAATTTTGGCTTGATCACTGAGAACGACATCACTTTCGAGTTGTAAGAAACACGTGTCTTGAAATTTGTCCCGATCACTAGGATTTTCATCCATACACCTACCACTTTTCCCCATATCATATTTCCATTCATTTCACCCATTACTTTCCCATATTTCATATACATTCCCCACACCATCCATTTATCATTCCACTCATCTATCATCATTTTTGAGAAAAAGAGTGTGATTTCAAATGTAAATGTCTTCATTGTTGGTTTGAAAAAAGAAAAAAAAAAAATAAAAAAATAGCAAAAATAGAAAGAAAAAAATGGAGAAAAAAGAAAAGAAAAAAAGAGATAAGAAAAGAAAAAGAGAGTTTGTAGTTAGTTATTTTGAAATAAAGACATTTGTGCCTAAAGTGTATACACTATTCTATCGCATCCATCTTTTATCCATCACACATCCATCACTCGTCATTCATCCATACATTACCATCCAACCTCATATCCCATCCTTCTCATTTCATTCCCCCTCACCCATATACATCCACATTTCCCCCTAGGTGTTCGGGAAAATGAAAGTCAACGTGGTGAATAACTCGACGTTTTCACTATAGTGATTAGCATTTCTTTCATGAGATCAATTTTTTTTTCTAATTGTTTGTTCTTTCTTATGTGTGTGTGAGACGTTTGAACTTGCTTACATTTACTCACCTCCTCACACACAAGAGCAATACACTTACCCAAATCTCGAGAGTTCGTTTGAGAGAGTTATATCTAGTGAGATTTTGAAGTTGAAGTGTTGATTCCGACAAGACAATCTAGGAATTACTCTTATGATACCCGACCCGTTTTGACTGTTTCACACCACACACGTTGAGTTCTAGGAAGGATGTGCCTTGAGAATTTACTTAGCTAAAATTTTTACGCTTCTAGCTTTTATTTCTGAAAATATTTCTCATGTGATGGATTGTGCGATTATTCTATGTCTAATAAGAGATTGACTGCCTTTCAATAAATTTTTGCAAATAAAGAATTTTGTGGGTATATTCCCTGCAAACCCTCACGAGACACAACTCGTCCTGTAGGGCAACCTATAGGTTTAAAGGCTTGTTGCACATGCTAAGTGCAATCGCAAGTGCCCGCGAAAGTGGTACACTTTTGGTTTCTTATCTTTCTCTTTCTCTCTATCTTATTGCTCGAGGACTAGCAACGCTCTGTTTGGGGGTGGTTTGATAAGCACCCAAAATTGTACAATTTATACCCCGAATAAACGTACTTTAATTGCTAATTCTAAAAAATATGGGTCTTATGTGCTTAAATATTTATTTTGTAGGCTTAATTGCAGTTGCGGTGTCAAAAGTTATATTTCCAAGCAATTTGCAGTTAAAATGGAGCTAATTACCAAACCCGTAACCTTATCCCGTAACCCTAGCCTATCCTAAACCTACCCTAAATCCTGTGTGTATTTTGTTTGTCTTTTATATTTTTTACTTTTTTTTTAGTTTGAGTCATTTTTATTTTTAGGATTTATTTAAATTTTTAGGTTTTATTTTCTATTTTTCTATGTTATTTTTATTAATATAATATAATTTTATTTTGATTTTATTAAATTTTTAGTTTTAGTTTTTATTTTATTTTATCTTATTTTATTAGGATTGGAATTTTTAGGATTATATTTATTAGTTTTATTAGATTTTACATTTTCTTTTTTAAGAGTTTATTTTTAGTTTTATTATATATTAAATTTTAGATCTTTTGTTTTTATATTTTTATTAGGTTTTAGTTTTATGCCTTTTATTTTAGTTTTACTTTCTAGATTAGAAGTTTTATTTTATTTTATTTTAATTTTAATTTTAGTTTTTATTGATTTTATTTTTTTTAGAATTTTAGTTAATTTCTTTTTAATTTTTTTTAAGGGTCACAAATAAAACACACACACACACACAAACATCCTACACACACCCTCACCACACTCTAACTCCCCTCACCCATCTTCAACCTCTCACCAATCTCTATCCTAAACCTCCATAACCAAACACACATTCTCTCACCTCTCTATCCACCATTACCAACCCAAAAAATCAGCAACCCATCTCTCCCTACCAGCTTTCCATACCCGAAACCCGCTGCCTCACTCTCTCTCCGACGAAACCTCAACCAGCGGACCACCTACTGCCTACCGCCGGCGACCTTATTCCCTGTACAACTAGACCCGCCCCTCGCCCCTCCTACCCACCACCGTCGATTGCCTCGGCCAGTAGCACCTCCGCCGACCTCCTTCTTCCTCAACCCGTCGCCCTCGTCCAGCCACCTGCCGGCGATGCCGCCTTCAACTGCCCCGGCGGTGACCCTGCAACACTCCGGCCGCCTAACTCTCTACCAGTGCCCAACCCCATTTCAGTTAGCGCCGGCGCCCACCTTCCACAACCCCAAACCCCCGGCGAAACCCAGTACTCTGGCGCCGGAATCGTTACCCCTTCCACTGCCACCTAAGCCAAACCCATTTCCCATTTTTGTCCAACCTTTAACCCACGAACTTTGAAAACTAAAACCCATTTCAACATATGAGCCAAACATGATCTCTACCTGTTGAAACTATTTTCCAAACACATGACCAAGTCAACCAACTTAAATGCCCACATGTGTTTTAAGCCTTACACCCACTTATGTCCATTTCACCCATTTAACCCAAATCGTGCATCTGCCAAACAACCAACCTCTTACCCCTTTTCCCTTATTACCCCCCAACTACCAATCTTTTACCCAATACCCAAAAACACCCTTTTAACAAATCAAATTTTTATCCCATTTAACCCACATGCCCGCACACCTCACCATTCCCATGCACACTCAAGCCAATTCCCATTATACCCCCATGTTCCATGTGCCTACTATAAATGAAGATGAAGACCCCATTTGGAGGAGGCTTATCATAAAATAGAGAGAGAAAATTCTAGAGAAAAGTAGAGAGTTAGGTTAGAATAAATTAGGTAGAAATATTTGTAAATAGTTTTATTTTCATTTTTTTTAGATATTTATGAGTGATAAATGTGTGAAATTCAATTGAGTTGATTATTGTTGGATGTTTATATTGAATGGATTGTGCTTAATTTCAAAGAAATAGAAGTTCAATTTCACTTCAAGAGATTGGGGTTTGATTGGTCTCTTCTCTTCTCATTTATTTTATGCCTTTGATTATTAATTTGTCATATTTCATATCATGTTAGGCTAAAACCCTTTTCAAGGGGTGGGGTAAAACCCTTATTTGATATTATTTTATTTTTTATTAGTTTAATTACTTTAAAAGTCCATTTGAATGTTAATTTTGATCCCTCACCCTTAAATTTACGCCTCGAGAGAGGGTAAATGATTTTTGAGAGAAAATCAAAATTCTAGTTATAATACTCATTTTAGATTCGAACTAGAGATAGGGGTTTCTTAAGTGGGGTATTATAATTTAAATTTCAACTCTAAAGTTATTTTCTAAGATTTACATGAATTTTAATCAATCGATCCTAGCGGGTGATTAATTAAAAGGAGTGTAGATCCATTTTTCTAGAGTTGTGGGGTGTTAAACTTAATTTTCTAAAAGATAACTATTATAATTACACTTGCAACGAGAGTTGGTTTGTAATTTTGATATTAATTTGGGAGAATTCAAATAATTAAATTAATTAATCAGAATAACTAAATTTTTTGGTGTAATCCCACTCCTTGATTGTTTTCACAATTATTTACCTCATTTATCTCTTATTTTTAGTTTAGACTTTATTATTCATTTTAGTAATTTTCTAGTTAGTTGTTTTTATCTCACATTTAATTTAGTTTAGTTTTATTTAAATCATTACCTCACCCATTTGTTTTAATATTTGAAAAAGCTAAAAAAAGTAGAAAAAGTAAATAGCCCAAAAAGAAAATAAAAAGTGAATTACAATTTTGTTCCATTTGCTTTACAACCTTGAAAGTGGATTGATACCCTTACTTACCTCTACACTTGAGATTGTTTTATTTTGTAGGTATTTGAGGTTTTGACTAACTTGGCTTTCAACAACGACATACAAAAAGTCACGTTATCAGGATCTCTTACACGCATGCGCTTTTAGTTTTCTAACATTTTTTTTATTCCATCAACGATTGTTTAATTGGAAGCCTCATCCTTCCCATTGCTTTAAGAGTAAGCCACTGAAATGTTGTAATATTTGGTGCCATGGTTGTTGCAGAAGTCTTGAAAGTGGCTTCTTTAAAATTGTTTCTATTATCGTTCATAAGTTTATTGACACACTGAAACATGTTACAATATTCGTCCAAATGAACCTTATTATGTGGAGGTCTCTTTTGTTTGTTAAAGGTTCTGCCTCGATCCACTTGATTAAATAATATGTTCTGAACATGAGGTACTTTCGATTCCTAAATCTCATGGGTAGTGTATTTATAATGTCTAGCCCATATTGCACAATATGGCATGGCTTCGTCAAGGACTTGAGGTAATTGGTTGGCTGGTGAATCATTGGTGAGAATAACTGATTTTTTTTGCACTTTTTCATGTAGGCGATAATGTCCTTTTGCATATAAGGCCCCCAATAGCCTTATTTTATAGATCTGAATGCTAAAGATCTCCTACTGACATGACTTATATAAATCTCCTTATGTAGTTCATGAAGGACTTGACGGATGTCACTGGGATGCACACATTCTAAATACGACCCGGTAAAATATCTCCTATAAATTTCCCCCTTCGGGGATAAGTAAAATCGAGTAGACTTCAATCTTATATGATGAGATTCTTTTTTTGTCCATATGCAATACGTCTTCCTATAAGTATATGACTATGGGGTCTATCTAGTTGGGAGCCTTTTGGATAATTGTACTTGATGGGGCTTCTAATGCTTCTAGATGTTTGGCTGAACTAGATACTTGACTTCTATTACACTTTTAGGTAAGAGTCGGTGGTTGAATTCAAAGTGGATAATGCATGACTTAGGAATTTAATATACTTGGACATTCTCTAACTTAGCGACCAAAATCTAGGCGATCTGGAAGTAGGCTGACATGCGTTTGTCCCTGGCACTATAGTCTCCTCATATCTTATTGGATAGCAGACTTGAGTCATAAAATATGTCAATGTGACTATCACCATAGGATAAACTATCCTCAATCCTCCAATGAGAGCCTCATATTCCGTTTCCTTATTTGATGTCTTAAAGCCAAGTTGTATTCCCTAATAGAGGACAGTCTTGTCTGGGGTCACCAACACTATCCCTACTCTGGCCCCTTTTGTGTTATATTATCTATCCAAATACATAGTCCATTTTTCATTTTGGTCAGGTTCTTTTGTAGTATCTTAATCGACAAGCTCCAGCTTCTTCCCGGGTTGATATTGCCTCATAAATTCAACAACGAAATCTGTTAAAACATATCCTTTCATTGCACTTTTAGGTTGATAATGGATATAAAGCCTCCCCATTTCCATCAACCACTTGGACATACATCCATAGAGGTTAACCTTTATGAGGACTGCCTTCAATGGAAAGGAAGTGAGAATATAAATGAGTGTGCCTCGAAGTAGTGCTTTAACTTTCGCGAGGCAACTATTAGTGCAAATGCTAGATTCTCTAGTGGTAGATAATGCATCTAAACATCTAGAAATGACTTATTAAAATAATATATTGGGGCTAATGCCCCTCCTTCTCGCCCACCTAGACTAAACTTACTACATGGTTGGACATTAAAAGATATATACTAGATCCCCCCAATTTGGTACCATGAGGAATGGAGGTCGACTTAGATATAATTTTATTTCTTCAAGTCCTTTGAACATTCATCATTCCATATTTTATTTTTCTCCTTTCTCAACAGCTGAAATAAAGGTCGACAGTTATAAAAGGATTTAGGGATGAAACTGTTAAGTATTGCAAGTATCCCTGTTAACTTTTGGACATCTCTGACCTTTATATGTGGTTGGATGGTTCTTATTGGTTCGATCGGGTTGAGATTAAGTTAGATTACCCTCTACCTAAATAGGTAAACCAAGAAGTTACTGGATAGGATCCCAAAGGAACATTTGGCCACGTTGAGCTTCACTTTATAGTATCGAAGGATTTCAAATGTCTTGACCAAATTTAAAGGTTTATTGCCTTTATTTTTTCTCTTAACGAAAGTGTCCTCTATGTATACCTTCATGGTATCACCCAGCCAATGCTTAAACATCTTATTGGTAGGCCGCCCTTGCGTTTTTAGTCCAAATGGCATTACCGTGTAGCAATAGAGGCCAATGATAGTGATTAAAGATGTATTTTCCTTATCAAGACCGAATAAATGGATTTAGTGATGGTCTGAATAAGCGTCTAAAAAGATCATCATTTCATGGATAATTGTGGCATCAACTAATTGATCGATCTTTGGTAGGGGAAACCCTCAAGACACGATTTATTTAGGTCGATGAAGTTTAGATAGACTTCCACTTTCCGTCTGCATTCTTAACCACGATCGGGTTTGAGAAACATATAGGAAATTTAACTTATTTGATGGACCTTGCCTCTAGAAGTTTCCCTACTTCCTCTTCCATCGCCTTTGACTTTTCTGGGGATGTTCACCACGCTTTTTATGTCATGGGTGGGAATACCGATTCTATGTAAAGCTTGGGGCTTCTATTTTAGGTCGCGTAGGGGACCGAATGTGTTTGAAGCATCGAACTTCGTATTTTAGGTCGCATAGGGGACCAAATTATTTTAATGCGATGGGATTCCTATTTTAGGTCACGTAAGGGACTGATTTTGTTTAAAGCCCAGGGCTTCCTATTTTAGGTCATGTAAAGGAACAATTTATTTTTAAGCACAGGGTTTCCTATTTGAGGTCGCGTAGGTGACCAAATTGTTTTGAAGTGTAAGGCTTCCTATTTTAGGTTGCATAGGGGACCAAATTTATTTAAAGCACTAAGTTCCCTATTTTAGGTCATGCAGGGGATCGATTTGGATGATATTACTGTTTTAATTTTGATTGGAAGAGGATTTAGTTTTGTTTCCTCGGGTGGAGGCTGAGGTTATCATGGTATACTCAGGAGAGTATAAGGATTTTTTTAGACTATAGGGTGTCGTAGAGGGGGTCTAAAGGCATGATTAGGCTTGTTTCGAAAAGTTTAAGGTCTATTAAAATGATCGGAAATGTTTAAGGTTTTAGTGAGTTTGCTCAGGTGGAGTCTGAGGCTTTAGAGAAGTTTGTTCGAAGGAGTCTGAGGCTTTGTAGAGGTTTGTTCTGGCAGTGTCCGAGGCTTAGGTGAGGTGCCCAAGGTAGTGTGAGGCTTTTTTTTTTTCTCAGGTTGATTATAAGGCTTTTAAATGTAACAACTTGTATTTTTAAAAAATTAAAAATGAATTAATTTGGTTAAAAATTTAAATTACACATATGATGTAATTTAATGGAAATTAAATTATGACGGGTTGAATAAATTATTAATCGGAGAGAAATGATTAATTTTTATTGAATAAAATTACTAAGTTAATAGTAATTACATAATTGATGTCACAACGAGTGCTAGTGACGTGACAATATGATATCTCAATCGAATGTCGTGAGTGGATTAAATAAGGTAGAGATAGAAAATAAATTATGAGTAACTTGGATGATGATTTTGAGGTTATGATTGAGTTCAAAAGGGTCGAAACAGTTAAAATAGTACACCCGGGTGTGTAGTTTGAGTTCCGGGACAGTTTTACACATAATTGACAACCCAAGAGGGCATTTTCGTCATTATATAACTTTGGGTTAAAGGAATTTTGGGATTTTGAGTATTATATATAGTTGTGGTGATGTGAGTCTATGATAAAGAGATTAGAAAACAAGTGGAGACCAGTAGAGAGGAGAGGAAGAGTTTTCTTGGAGCTCAAGGAAGGGTTTTGGAGAATTCAAGCTCATTTTAGCATCACAACCACTCTTGGAGGAAGGATTATAAGAGAAGCTCCATCAAAGAGGATCAAATCAGATCACTCCAATATAAGTCAAGCATTTATTTTGTAAATTTTATTAATTGATGTTACACTTATAATTTGATGAGTAAAATTATAAATAGGATTTGATGTAGAATAAATCCAATTAAATGGAGAAACAAAAGTCAAGAATTTTGGGAGTTGAATCATGGATTAAATTTGGGTTTTGTTTTTGGTGAATTTATATGAAGAACACAAAGTTATAGGATTTATGATTATGTGGTGTCAAAATTGACTATATGATGATATTGTATGGATTTTATTCATGATTTACGTTAGAAATCATCCTCATATATATCTTTGATGTTTACTTATGTTAATTTCGAAATTGGGATGTTAGTATGAAAGTTTGAGGAGTTGGATAGTGTAGAAATTTGCAATAGCTTAAAAAGGAATAAGACACTTGCTACATTTCGAATCAATTCGGCCCAAGGGTAAATCGATTCGACCACTAGGTGAATTGATTCGTTTTGCCCAGAATTGAAAATTTTCCCTTTTAAACCTAGAAATTGTGGATAATTCATGAGAAAACTTTTAGGACATTTTTAACTTATGGAGATAAATGTAAGAATGTCAGAAGACCTATAGTAGGGATTATGTTTATAGAAATTGAGACGAGTTAAGAATAGGGATAAATGTCAAGATGTCCAAAATTGATAAAAGAAGGAAATTCGAGACGGATTACGAAGAGATGAGTGAACTTATGTGTATAACTAGTACGATACGATGAGAATAAGTAAGGAGTTAGGAATGGGTAATCAGGATTATTAGAGTGTGTGGTACTCTAAATTATACAAATTAGTAGTTTAATTAGAGTTTATGGTACGTCTAATATACGAGTGATATGTACTATGTACCAGTTGATGAAATTAGGTTGTGTGTAGACTTACCGAGTAAAATATATAAATAGGTTGTGTGAATACCTATAAATATGATTTGATTATGTGTGTGAACATACCTACGCTGCCTGCTATCAGGAGGTTTACGCGCAAAGGTCGATCCCACCTTGACGATTCTAGTGAGGTCTGTATTAGTGTCCAAGAACATAGAACTTAGGGGCGATCCACTATGTATCGTGTATTAGGTCTGTCAATGGATCGGATTTTATCCATTTAAGCGGATATGGATCATGCCTAAAAATCGATTATCTAGTTACCCGTTTATTAAATGGAGCGGATTTGGATTCATATACTCCGATCCGTTAATAATCCGATCTGATTAATACTTTTAATATATATAAATTGTATATTATATATTTTTAATTAATATATATTATATTTAATAATATTTTAAATATTTATTATAATAGTTCTTTATTTCATTATTAATATTTTTGGAACATTTGCAAAATAAATTTATGAAGAGTTGAAAATAAAATGTTGCAAATCAAGTTTAACATAAACGGATAATCGAATAAACGGATTGGATCCGAATCCGTTTAACATAAACGGATACGAATTTGGATTTGCCTGATCCGATCCGATTAATAAACGGATCATATCCGAATCCGTTTAACATAAACGGATATGGATGGGGATTTGGCTGATCCGGTTCGAATCCGATCCGTTTACAGGCCTATCATGTATTAGTAGGATTAGCAGGTCGTTTGCGACGTTAGGTATGTGAGTATACCAAAGGCTTAGAACCATGTTCTCCTCCACTATTACGTTAGTTTATTTTGGGTTCGAGGAGACATACCGAACTAATAATCCTTATTTGAGTACGGGAGGTACATGGACATGATAACAGAGTATGCCACCATCATGAGGGGACACTCTAGGGATGTTATATTTGTATATATATTATATGTGTGATGAAAATATTCCAGTGTAATATATCTAATTGTATGAAAGAGTAGAATTGATAAATGATGAATATCTTAAAAGGAAATTAAGTGGTGAAACTTAAATAATTGGCTCAATAATAAAACGAGAATAAATAATTTATTATTCAGACCATAGTACCGGTATATACGTGAGAGTTGAACTATCAAGAGTAGTCATATACCTTATCTAGTTGGGTAAGGGATGCTAGTTAGGTAGATTATGTTAGGCATGCACATTAGTTGAGAGGTGAGGATCTCAAGTGAGTGTAATAATACATATGTAACAAATTACTGATTTAAATACTTGCTAAATATTTCAAAATATTTTACTTGGGCTCTGACCCGTGTCAAAATAATTTCATAACATTTTAGGTGCCCAACCACAGGGACGACCAACTTAAAGATCCTATCCAGTGACACGTAGCTGTAGCATTGTGGAGGCTCGCAGGATATTTTTTAGACGCTTCAGCTCGTTCTTTCTATATAGGAGATTTCATTATTTGTACATCTTGGAGTATTGGCTTCAGACTATTTATTTATTTCAGTTATGCAGCAGACTGTATTCAGATTTTATTTACTTATTTCAGATTCTAGTTGGATTTTATGCTTAGAGAGCTGATGGTATATTCGGTCTCCTTTATTTAATTATTCATATATGTCGTGTGATTGTTTATACTATATTCATGTGAGAATGGTTTATTTCATTTAATTTAGTTTTGCATGTGTTAATAATAAAAGATAATTGGCACCAACTTAATTTGACATAGGTGATTTGTAAATAAAACGTTTTTCGATAGTGATGCTAAGAATGAAATAATTAATAATCCCGATTTAATTTAATAATGGAATGATCAACCAGGATCAAAATAGCAAATGGTATCAGAGCATCAGGTTTTAGTGTCCATAGGATCTGTATGGTTTCCTCTGATTTCAGCGTAGCGTTCTTTGACTTAAAGCCCTATTATTAGGATTGTTACATTCATGATTACGCATATAAGATTGTTTCTTCTGCATTTATAATTTTATCAACTGAGAACTCATACAATTTGAATCTATTTTTAGATGCCACCTAGGAGACGAGGAGCAGCGAGAGCAGCAACTCAAAACAATGCAGTGGAGGCTCATCCAGAGCCATAGGAACCGCAACCACCAGCACCACAGGGGATAGTGACAACAACTGAGGTGGCGACGATAGTGGAACATGAAGTGAATGCAACTATGACTGTCATGGCTCAGCATTTTCCTTAGATCCAACAACCACCACTGCCAGTGGTACCAGGGGTTTAGGCACACCCAGGATCGACAGAGTGGCATAGGGTGTGGGAGGCTTTCTAGAAGGGTCATCCACATGAATTTAAGGGGAGTTCTGATGTGATTGCGGTGTATCAGTGGAAGACAAATGTTTAGCGCCACTTGCATATGGTTGACTGCAGTGAGGTGCCAAAGCAGATGCTTACTACTTTTAGGTTGGTTGGGAAATATTACAGTGGTGGGAGTTAGTTACCACCGTTGCAGAGAGGGATACTATGACTATTACTAATTTCTAGGTGCAGCTTGACCACAAATACTACCCTCTAGCTGTAGAGACTGAGATGAGGAAGAAGTTTAGTGAGGCGACTCAGGGTGATCATTCTGTGATCGAATATGAGGAAGAGTTTACTTGTTTGGCTAATGTTGTACCAGACGAAGTGAACAACGAGGAAAGGAAGAAGACAAGGTTTGTGAATGGCTTGTCTTGTAGGATCCACCAGCACTTGATTGGTAATCCAACATTGGTGACATATACAGATGTCGTCAATGCCGCACTATTACATTTTCAGGACCATCGCTTCCATGTGAAGGGAAACAAGCGAGGAGTTGAGCCCAACTAGCAGGGCAAGACAGGAGGGGCAGTGCTAGTGGATCACCACAACAGCATCAGTTAGGCAGATAGGGGAAGGATTTTCGACATGGGGAGTAGGCCAAGAGGTTCAGATCTGGGGACTATCGACTCGAGGGTGGTTACAGGCAGGGCTAGTTGGTTCCTCAGTAGTAGCAAGTTCCTCAGGGCCGTCAGGGCCAAGGTAACAATGGGTGAGGTCAGCAGGGTCAAGTCCAGCAGGACCAACAGTAGGGTTAGTACCGTTAGGGCAATTAGGACCAGCGTTAGAGAGAGTTTTTGGCCCTGCTTTATTTACGAACAAACGGGCCACAAGAGGAAGGATTACCAACAACATAAGATATCTCTACAGCAACAGGGTGCCCTGCAGAAGAAGCAGGCATAGAGGCCACCTGCGGCACCAACCCCACTCGCACCTCCACAATAGGGACAACTTCAGTATGGGCGTATCTATAATGTTCGAGATGCCACCATTCAGTAGGCCGTGCAAGGATCACCAGTAGTAGCGAGTACGTTTACTATGCATGGGCTCGTGGGTAGTGTTTTATTTAATACTGAGGCATCACACTCTTTTATAGCGACTATATTTGCACGAGCTGTCACCTATTAAAGATATCTGGTTGTCTCCTTATGTGTGTAGAGTCACCGATGGGTAGTGGGTCGCTTATACATTCGATTTGTAGAGGTATGGATATCGAGGTGGGTAGATTGTGTTTAGCGATCGATCTTCTTGTATTGGATATGGAGGGATGTGATGTTATCTTGGGGATGTATTAGTTAGCGAGTTATCGGGAGATGGTAGATTGTTACGAGAGGACTATTGTATTTGTAATACCAGTACATGAGATGTTCTTAGTGGCAATGCCTCTTCTTGAGGGAGGGTCTAGAAATCATCTATATTACATTGAGGAGGAGACCTCACAGGAGGTTGTAGATTCATTAGACTTGATTCTAGTTATGAGGGAATTCGAGGATGTCTTTCAAGATATACCTGGATTGTCTCCTAGCTGGGAAATTAATTTTGTTATTGATCTAGCATCGGGTACGAGACCTATATCTCGAGCACCCTATCGCATGGTCCCATCTGAGATGCATGAGTTGAGATAGAACATTCGGTAACTCTTGGGTAGGGTTTTATTCAACGGAGTACTTTACCATGGGGTGCACCGATGTTATTTGTCAAGAATAAGGATGGGTCGCTTCGATTGTGTATTGACTAAAAAGAGTTGAATAAGGTCACGATTCGAAATAAATATCCACCACCTCGTATTTATGATCTATTCGACAAGCTGAGGGGAGCATCTTACTTTTATAACATTGATTTGCGATTCGATTATCATCAGTTACGTTTCAGGGATGAGGACGTTCCTAAGACTATTTTTCTAACACAATATGAGTCCTATGAGTTTAGGGTGATGCCATTCAAACTCACCAATGCACATTGATCTGATGAACCGGGGTTTTCAAGAGTTCATTGACCAGTTTATGATTGTGTTTATCGATGATATTCTGGTTTACTCTCATTCTGAAAATGAGCATGGCGAGCATTTACGAAAGGTTTTACAGACACAAAGAGCACTAATTGTATGCAAAGTTTAGTAAATATGGTTTATGGCTCCAGGAGGTATAGTTTTCGGGCCACATAGTGTATGATAAGTGTATAACGGTTGATCTGAGTAAGGTATCGACAGTGAGGGAGTGGGTATAGCCCAAGACATCGATCGAGGTTCACAGTTTTTTGGGGTTAACAGAATATTACATGAGGTATATTAAAGGTTTCTCAAAGATTGCGATTCTGTTGACAAACTTGACTCGTAAAGGGGTGTCATTTATTTAGGACTACCATTGCCAGTTAACTTTCGATGAGATAAAGGACAAATTAACCTCAGCATCCGTTCTGCACTGCCTAAGGGGGGAGTAGGATATTATGTCTACATTGATACATCCTTGTAGGGACTTGGGGGTGTATTGTAGCAGGATGAGAGGGATATAGCGTATGCATCACACAAATTTAAGCCCCATGAAAAGAATTACTCCACGCATAATTTGGAGTTAGCCGCTATTGTATTTGCCTTACGGATCTGGAGGCACTATTCATTGGGCGAGTAGTTTTACTTTATTCACGAACCATAAATCGCTTCAATATCTGTTCACGTGGAAGGATTTGAACATAAGACAGAGGAGGTGGTTGGAGTTCACGAAGGATTACTAATTTTATATTCAGTATCATCCTGGGAAGGTTAACGTGGTGGCTGACGCGTTAAGTCGAAGACCAGCAGGTGAGCTAGAAGCGGTTTGGAAGGCGAAGGGGAGAGAGCTTCGACATGATGATGAGATTGCTATGGCTTGTATGTCTGTGTTATCTATCATGATTGAGATTGTGATGAGAGTAGTAAGCACAGACAAGGGATCAGTATTACCAGGATTGGGCTCGCCAGTTACTAGCTGATGGGATATAGGGATACTCGATCAGCTCAGAGGGTGGTTTACATTTTAATGGCAGACTCGTGGTTTCAAAGGATGATGATTTATGGCATACAGTGATGTCAGAGGCTCAGGGGTCCCGATTTATAGTACATCCTGGTGGGGATAAGATGTACCAGGACATGCGCAGACAATATTGGTGGTCGGGGATGAAATGGGACATAACAGAGTTTATCTTGAAGTGTGCTACCTGCTAGTTATTATAGGCAGACCACTAGAGACTGACATGGATGTTACATCCATTATAGATTCCCTTGTGGAAATGGGAGAGTATCTCCATGGATTTTATCATTAGGTTGCCTTTATCACAGCGAGTTCACGATTTTATATGAGTGATAGGATCAGTTGACCAACGTGGCTCATTTTCTTCCAGTTCATATTGATTTTGAGATAAAACAATATGCACAGTTATTTATCGTTAGGGTGGTATGATTACACGGGGTCCCACTTAATATTGTGTTCGATCGGGATAAGATCTTTGTATCCCATTTTTGTCAGAGTTTTCGGGAGGCGATGGGGACAGATTTATGATTGAGTACATCGTATGACCCACAGACAGATGGGCAGATGATCGGGTTAATTAGATGCTTGAGGATATGCTGCGAATGTGTATACTCAATTTCGAGGGTAGATGGGAGCAGTATCTTCCTTTGGTTGAGTTTACGTATAATAAATCCTACCAAGTTACTATCGACATGGCACCATTCGAGGCATTGTATAGTCGACCTTGTCATTCGCCTAGTTGTTGGTTAGAGGTAGGGGACAATAAACTATTGGAGCCAGAGATTAGTTAGGACACCATTTCCATGATTGAGATGATTTCACGGCCCATCCGGATAGCTCAAGATAGGTAGAAGAGTTACACAGATACATACATGAGACATATTGAGCTTGAGATTGGCTACCAGGTATTGGTGCGAGTGTTTCCTATGAAAGGAGTGATGAGATTTGGCAATAAAGGGAAATTGGCACCAAGATATGTGGGACCATTTTCGACCATTGAGAGGGTGGGATCAGTGGCTTATAGATTGGGATTACTAGAGAATATTCAACGGATTCATGTCGTGTTTCACATGTCATCGCTGAAGAAATACCGATAAAGTGAGAGAGCTTTTTGGCATGTTCCATTAGAGGAGATTGACTTGAAGCCCGACATTTCATATGAGGAAAGACCATTGGCAATACTTGATTGTAGTGAGCGTAAACTGCGGTCAAAGGTGATACCCTTGGTTAGAGTTTAGTGCGGGCACCATAATGTAGACGAGTCGACTTGGGAGCAGGAGGATGACATCCGTGAGCAGTATCCAGAGTTATTTACCGCAGGTATGTTCGAATTTTGAGGACAAAATTCCCTTGTAAGGGAGGAAGTATGTAACAACCCGTATTTTTAATAAATTAAAAATGAATTAATTTAGTTAAAATTTTAAATTACACGTGTGAAGTAAATTAATGGAAATTAAATAATGATAGGTTGATTAAGCTATTAATTGGAGAGAAATGATTAATGTTTATTGAATAAAATTACTATGTGAATAGTAATTATACAATTGATGTCATAATGAGTGCTAGTGACGTGATAATATGATATCTCAACTGAATGTTGTGAGCGGATTAAATAAGATAGAGATTGAGAATAAATTATGAGTAATTCGGATGATGATTTTGAGGTTACTTTTGAGTTCAAAAGGGTGAAAATAGTCAAAATAGTATACCCTGGTGTGTAGTTTGAGTCCCGGGGTAGTTTTAGACATAATTGACAACCCGATAGGGCATTTTCATTCTTTTATAACTTAGGGTTAAGGGAATTTCGGGATTTTGAGTATTATATATAGTTGTGGTGATGTGAGTCTAGGTTAAAGAGATTTGAAAGCAAGTGGAGGCCAATAGAGAGGAGATGAAGAGTTTTCGGGGAGGTTAAGGAAGGGTTTTGGAGAATTCAAGCTCATTTTAGCATCACAACCACCCTTGGAGGAAGGATTAGAAGAGAAGCTCCATCAAAGAAGATTAAATCAGATCACTCCAATATAAGACAAGTATTTATCTTGCAAATTTTATTAGTTATCATACCCATGCAGGATAGGAATTTTATATTAAGAACATTTGATGTTACACTTATAATTTGATGAGTAAAATTATAATTAGGAATATAATTTGATGTAGAATAAATCCAAATATATGGAGAAACAAAAATCAAGAATTTTGGGAGTTGAATCATGAATTAAATCCGGCTTTTTGGTGAATTTATATGAAGAAAACAAAACTATAAGATTTATGATTATGAGGTGCTAAATGTGACTATATGATGAAATTATATGGATTTTATTCATGATTTGCATTCGAAATCATCCTCATATATATCTTTGATGTTTAGTTATGTTAATTTCGATATTGGGATGTTAGTATGAAAGTTTGAGTAGTTGGATAGTGTAGAAATTCGTAATAGCTATAAAAAGAAGAAGACACCTGCTACATTTCGAATCGATTCGTCCCAAGGGCAAATCGATTTAGTTTGCCCAGAATTGAAAAATATTCCTTTTAAACCCATAAATTGTGGATAATTCATGAAAAAAACTTTTAGGACATTTCTAACTTATGGAGAGTAATGTAAAAATGTGAGAAGGCCTACAATATGGATTAGGTTTATAGGAATTGAGATGGGTTAAGAATTGGGATAAATGTCAAGATGTCCAAAATTGATAAAGGAAGGAAATTCAAGACGAATTACGAAGAGATGAGTGAACTTATGTGTATGACTAGTTCGATACGACGAGAATAAGTAAGGAGTTAGGAATGGGTAATCAGGAATATTAGAGTGAGTGATACTCGAAATTATACAAATTAGTAGTTTAATTGGAGTTTATGTTACGTCGAATATACGAGTGATATATACTGCATACAAGTTGATAAAATTGGGTTGTGTGTACGCTTACTGAGTAAAATATATAAATAAGTTATGTGAATACATTTAAATATGATTTGATTATGTGTGTGAACATACCTACTTTGCCTGCTAACAGGAGGTTTACGCGCAGAGGGCGATCCCACTTTGACAATTCCAGTGAGGTCTAGATTAGTGCCCAAGAACATAGAACCTAGGGCAGTCCACTATATGTCATGTATTAATAGGATTGGCATGTCGTTTGGGTACATTAGGTATGCGTGTATCCCAAAGACTTAGAATCATATTCGCCTCCACTGTTATGTCGATTTATTTTAGGTTCGAGGAGGCATATCGAACCAATAGTCCTTATTTGAGTACGAGAGGTACATGGACATGATAGCAGAGTAGGCCAGCATCACGAGGAGCCATTCCGGGGATGCTATATTTGTGTATATTATATGTGTGATGAAAATATTCCAGTGTAATATATCTACTTATGTGAAAGAGTAGAATCGATAGATGATGAATATCTAAAAAGGAAATTAAGCGGTGAAACTTAAATAATTGACTCAATAATAAAATGGGAATAAATAATTTATTATTGATACCATAGTACCGGGATATACGTGAGAGTTGGGCTATCGAGAGTAGCCAGATACCTTAGCTAGTTGAGAAGGGGATGCTAGTTAGGTAGATTATGATAGGCGTGCACATTGGTGGAGAGGTGATGATCTCAATTGATTGTACGTGAATAATGCTTGTATAACAAATAAAATATTTAAATACTTGCTAACTATTTTCAAAATATTTTATTTGGGATGTGACTAGTATCAAAATATTTTCAAAACATTTTAGGTGTCCATCCTCAGGGACGCCTAGTTTAGAGATCCTATCCAGTGACACGTAGCTCCATAATTGAGGAGGCTTGCATGATAATTTTTAGACGCTTCAGCTTGTTCTGTCTAGATAGGAGATTCCATTATCAGTTCATCTGGGCGTGTTGCCTTTAGACTATTTATGTAGTTAAGTTATGCAAAAGACTGTATTTAGATTTTATTTACTTATTTCAGATTGTGGTGGGATTTTATGCTGAGAATTATAGGTTTATTCGGTCTCCTTTATTTAATTATTCATATATGTTGTGTGGATATTTAGACTATATTCACGTGGGAATGGTTTTATTCATTTAAATTATTATTGCATGTTTTAACAATAAAAAGATAAAATTGGCACCAATTTAATTTGGCATAGGTGATTAGTAAATAAATTTTTTTTGACAGTGATGCTAAGAATGAAACCATTAATGATCCTGGTTTAATTTAGTAATGGACTGATCACCCATGATTAAAATAGGCGGGGTGTCACATTAGATAGGTATGCTCAGAGGAGTACGAGTCTTTACAGGGATTTACTCAGGTGGTGTTCGAGGCTTTAAGTGAGTTGCTCGGGGTAGTGAGGCTTTTGTTTGCTTGGGTGGAGTCCGAGGAAATAGAGAGATTTGGTCAGAAGAGTCTGAGGCTTTTAAAGGGTTTGGTGAAGCGGTGTTTGAGGCTTTAAGTGAGGTGCTCAGGGATAAGTGAGGATTTTATTTTCTCAGGTTGAGTATGAGTCTTTTAGAAATGTATACTCAGTGGAATTCGAGGCTTTGTAGGGTTTGCTCAGGTGGTGTCTGAGGCTTAAGAGAAAATGCTCAGGGATGAGTGAGACTTTTGTTTGTTCAGGTTAAGTCTGAGATTTTAAATAGGTTTTCTCAGAGGATTTATATTCTTTTCAAGGGTTTGCTCAAGTGGTGTTCGAGGCTTTAGTGAAATGCTCATGGATGAGTGAGACTTCTATTTGCTCAGGTGGAGTGCGATGCTCTAGGGAGGTATGCTTAGAGGAGTTTGTAAGAAAAAATGTATGCTCAAAATCTCCAATAGGATTATATTATCATGTCATGTTCCAAAACATATTTGATGTAACACTTGCACTTTTTATTTAAGTCATTTGTAAAGGACATTTCCGTAATTTTTTTAGTATACAATAACCGGGTTTAATGCATATGTGTGTAAGGACTTCAATTAAATAAAATAAGGGTGTTTAAATATTATACCCATAAGTATTCAATGGTCAAAATGTGAAATTTATATATAGTTGGGACATAACAAAATAATTTCAAAATTTGAAGTTCTAATTGATCCAAAAGAATACCAGATCGATCTGAGACAGTTGACAGCAGACTCGTCCTTTCATTTTTGAGTTGTCAAATAGGGAATGGCTATGATCGCTGAGTTATCGATTTTAAACTGAATCGAGTTGATATCTATTATCTTTTAAACATACATGGAATGGTTATACTTTCCATAGATGGGTGGGGGATTATTTAAGTGGGTTAAAAGAGAGGGAAAGTGAGATAACACATCTTCTGCACTTCTCTTTCTATAGAAAACTTCTAGCCTTAAATTTCCATACGAGAATCTCATTTTGGTTGCCAAATCCTCCATATTTATCCCTTATTTACCAACCTTATTACTACACAAGTCTTACTCTTATATTATTTAGGTTTAGTTGGAGTTGAAATAGGTTTTATGTTGGTGTTAGAAGGGGTTTACAAGAAGGTATTTTTTTGAGTACTTTGGAGCTTTTATGGAGGTTGAAGATGAATAAGGAAGATGAAATTTTAGAGCTAAAATGAGGAAAAATGTAGATGAAGATTAGTGATCCCTTGAGGCCACCTTAGGAGGTGGTGGTTTACCCTATCCATAGACATTTCCACCTTGAGGCCACCATAGGAGGTGGGGGGTAATCCCTTGAGGCCACATTACTTTGTTGCATTTATTTTTATATTCATGTTTTCTAGCATGAAATTATATATATTGGTATATTTATGTGTAGGATTAAAGAATGCTATCATTTTAGTTGAATATAATAGGATTTCATATGTTAAAATGAGTTAAAAAGATGGGTTTAAAGAAAGGTTTCAAAAGTGTTAAATTTCAAAATGTATGATGAACATTTTTATTACAAATACTAGCATCCAGGCCACGTGATGCGTGGCCGAATTTTTAGTCCATATGCGAGAAATTCGTATTACTATATTTATTGCATTTTCAACGTGAGATACCCAAAAAATAAACAATGGCTAGAAAACTAAGAAATCTGAAATAAAAAATATGGAAAAACAAAAAATTACTGAAAGAAATATTTATTAAAAATAAAGAAACAAATAAAAGTATCAAATGGTTTGATAGTGGTAAGTGTTCTAAATTTTTTTACAAAGCCAAGTATATTAATAGAAATTTAGTATGATATAAGTTTAGTCCAAATATTGAACAAACCAATCCATAATTATCCCTACTTGAGATAATAAAATGTCACTGCCATATTTACCTTGTACAGTGGACGAAATCCACCTTCTACAAGCTGGTTTATAGCAACTCGTATGACATCTAACCGAATCAAAGAAAAGTACAGTGACTTTGATTTCAATTGGTGCACATTCACAACCTTATACTTTCTGAGACACTAAAATCACACTCCTGTTAAAATCGCTAAAATGCAGAATCTGAATCAAATCAAACAAAAAATAAATTTTAATTAAATAATATTCAAAATCAAATCTCTTAATAAGTATAAAATCTTGCATCAAACTAAAACAACTAAACAATATACACCACTTTAGTTCAAAACACACACCTGCAACATAACACTTGAGGAGATGAGAACTATACTTAAAGTGTTCACCTCCGTTAAAAATAAACACAACAAAAATCAAACTTCAAAGCCAAAGAAATTCTTGTGAATTAATATTATATTCAATTTTTAGACAAATAACTCAGAGAGTATTTAAACAAAAGAATATTTTTCCAATACAATAACAAATTTATTTATATAATATTTTTTTAGAGAGAGAGAGAGATAGTACCAAGGAAAAGACATGTCTTTGAATGAGTTCCATAAACCTCTCACAATAATGAACAGGATGACGAAATATTCCCATGTGAAACCCACCACCAGTCATTCCATACAAAACTTCACTCATCAAACTCTAATGTGTGCCATATTCATGTACAACAACACACAATATGGCATTTTCGTGTGTCAGCCAAGAATCAGGTGATGACAAACAATCTTTAGACCAAATATTCCCTTTCTTCTTTAACTTCTCTGATCTTACAATCAAAACCCGCTTTACAGGCATGACAGTGATTGACATCTTTCCTCCTATCTTTATCCTGATTATTGCCTTATGTTCAAGATTGACCACACTTTCACATAACTTAGAGCCTTTTAATTTATCCCGCCGTTTGGATTCGTGAAGTGGGCCAGATGGAGTTTTCTTGACTTTCGGGGACTTCTTCTTGATTTTCTCTTCGTTACTATATTACTGTTGGAATATAACTGGTTTCGTAAAATGAAAGAAAAAAGTTATGAGAGAGAGTGAGAGATAAAACAGTTGAGAGCCTCAAGGGAGTCATTTAGTCTTCCAATGCTCGGTGGAATAATTGGGGGATGATGGAAAACCTAATTAAAGGAGCTGCCACGTGGAGCAGTAATATGAAGATGGTTCCTATTTATGATATTCCACGTGGTGAGTTAAGTTGCTTTTAAACTACAATTTTATATATATACATAGATTTGAGAGTATGTTTTATGACTTTAAACAAGGATTTTCAAGTAATAAAAATGTTGGGGCTATTTTAGTACAAATATACATGTTTTCAAGTATGAAAATGTGAAAGCAATGTAAGTTATATTTTTGAAGGAAGAAGATTAATTAGTCACGTGTAACATATGGCAAATTATCGTGAGGAATGATATGGAGTAATTGGCCCATAACAGTTTGGATATGAGCAAATCTAACTAGATCAGTAAAGATCGACATAAACATGAAGTAGCCTACGGGCATAGGACACCAAGTTAATAAGTAGGGACAATCTCGCCACATTAAAGACTAATTGTAATCAACACGTAATAGCTCCGATTCTCAGCTAGCAATACTAGCACTCCGGTTATTTCCACTCGCTCCCCTTTACCCCCGTGGGTGTAGGTCGATCTCACGATCGAACCTTGTAAACAACTCTTTTTTTCTCTCTTTCTGCATTTATATTATTATTTGGGGCATTCCTAATATTTCACTTAATATTGTGGGAAAGATCTCCTACAATTTGGCGTTGTCTGTGGGAAATCGAAACTCTCAGAACTTTCAAAGCCAGGAAAAACTCAAAACTTTAACACGAGTCTAGAAAAATATTACCCCACCCAAGCAAGGAATCGAAATACGCATCATAAGGATGGAACAAACTCCTATGCAAATGCCTCCTATCCAGAAACCATCAAGATCTAGATGATGCTCACCTGTAAGATTTGGACCCAGTCGGTCGCATCAAATACCGTCGATCGACCGAACTTAAGGAAAAGGTGTCTCCCATTTGGCCAGTATTTATAAGGAGAAACTAAATAGTTGTGATCAGGAGATCACTCGTTCGAGGCAATAACTCACCCAACAGTCAGAAGGTGACACCTTAGACTCACATATTTGACCTCATCACAGGAGAGAACCTCACTAACCATCTCTACAATAAGAGGTTATACTTTGGATTCATGTACTCAACAGCAACATAGGAGGGAGACTTGCTTCCCCTAGAAATCAACCCATCAAGGCTTATCATTCTAGGAGTCCATGTATGATCCATCGCTATCAATAAGATCATTCGCTTGGAAGGAACTCCATCAACCATAGGCATCATCGACCACGCCCATTAGAGTCATCTTAGAGTAGAAGGCCAACTTACTCTGAATAACAACCAAATCAAATGAAAATGATTGAATTAATTCACAAGGGATCTAGAGGGAATGCCAAACCTAAACTTAGCTAGGACCCCCAAGGATCTAGCTAGGAGAGCACTAAAGCATGGTGCAACCTCACCATTCACTGAGCAAATAGAATCCTTTAAACCTCCAAAGAAGTTCTTCAAGCCAAAAGTCATAACGTATGAAGGGAAGACAATTACGACTCACCATATCAGGCACTACCTACAGATTATGTCTCTTTGGAGCCATCACAATGCTCTGATGGGCTGGGTGTTTCCATCAACCCTATGTGAGATTGGCCTAATATGGTTTAAAAAACTCTCCCCTAAGTTAATATACACCTTTAGGGAGCTCGTCGAACAGTTCACAACCCGGTTTATCATAAGAAGTAGGGTGGTTAAAGAGGTAAATTCATTAATATCCCTTAAAATGAAGGGTGAAACTCTTAGGAAGTACGCTCAGAGGTATTAGGAGCTATACAATGAAATCGATGATTATAATGAGCAGCTGGCAATTGCCCCCTTTAAGTTCGGTCTGGAAGGGTCAGACGATCTCTACCAGTCTTTGATAAAGAAGCCAATGTCGTCAATGGATGATCTCATTTCCTGTATTGAGAAATGTGCCAACATAGAGGAAAAACTCTCAAGTGTAGCCCCCTCGACTAACCAAAAGAAGAATGAGCCAAAAAAGGCCCCTAGAGAGGGAAACTAACCATCATCTACCACGAAGGAAACTAGGAATGAAGCCACTAAAAATTTCCCCAAGCCTCAGGTCAGCGAGAGTAGATACAAGGTAGTAGAAACAGTCTTCAAAGATCCTATATTTAGGCTCCTTCACCGGATCAAAGAAAAGCCTTGCTTTAAAAGGCCTCCTAAGATAGTCGGTGACCCAAATACTGGGGACACTTTTATCAAATGCAGCTATCACAAGGACGACGATCACCTCACAGAAGACTACAAGATGTACAAAAAGCACTTATAAAAACTCGTCAAAGTGAGGCATCTAAAGGAATACATCAACACATTAAAACCAAAGGTGATAACCAAGATCATCATTGTCCAGAAAGCGGATATGGTTCTCCCATCGGTAGGATTGGTCTCCATCATCCACGACTATACCGGCCCAGCCTAGCACACTAGTAAGAAGCTAAGGGATAAGGTAAGGGTGGAGGCTAACATTCAACGAGCATTTTAAGTGGACCCGACCATGCCAGTCTTGGTTACGAGGGAAAGAAAGGATCTCAATACTAACCGAGCAATCACGTTCACTGGTGAAGATTAGGTTGGTGTCAACTTGCCCTATAAAGATGCTCTAGTGCTTACTCTCCGAATTATAAACTTTGACACGATAAGAGTATTGATTGATCAAGGAAACTCCTCAAAAATCATGTATCCAACTGTGCTCTATAAGCTTGGCTACCGCATCAAGGATATGGATACTAATGTCCGCCTATTGATCGACTTCAATGGACATGTTGAATTACCCCTGGGAAAAATTAAACCACTAGTTAAGCTTGGTTTAGCCAATAAAGAGGTTAAGTTCCATTCAATCTAATTGGAGTCATCATATAATGCCATTCTAGGTAGAGTGTGGCTACACAACATGCTGGCCATTCCCTCATCTCTTTAATAGAAACTCCAATTTATGATGGAAGAAGGGGTTATGAAGTCATTTTATTTTAGCAATCAAGATAAGTCAATCTCAGCCAAGAATGATCGAAACGAAGATAACTTTTAGGATGACCAGCCCAAGTAGCAATGGAAGGGAGTTAGACTAGTGATTGATGCAACTTAATTGACCCTTGATGAATGACAACTAGAGGAATTAATTTCAGTTCCTTTAAATGACTCATAGCGAGAGAAGCTCTTACTCATTAGATAAGAGCTTCCCAAAGATAAAGCTGAGAAACTTGTCCACTTCCTCCGAGTAAACGTAAATGTTTTACTTGACAACCCTATGAACTTTCGAGGTTAGATCCAAGGATTCCTGCCACGTGGAACCAAGTACCAAGCTAATCAAGCAGAAACCCAAGAATTTAGCACCAGGAAAGGCAAAAATAATAAAGGTTGAGGTTGATAACCTGCTCCAAGCTAGATCCATATGGGAATTCTAATTTTTAGAATGAATCTCTAACTCTGTTGTTATTAAGAAGAAAAATAATAAATAGAAGGTCTGCATGTATTTCACTGACCTCAACAAGCATTACCCAAAGGAAATCTTTCCATGCCCCGAATCGATCTACTAGTGAATTCCACGCCAGGGCACCAATGAATGATCTTCATAAATGCATACTCCAGCTACCATCAGATACCCATGTTTGGTCCAAATCAAGAAAAGACATCTTTCATCATGACCTTAAGGCTTTAGTGCTATAGGGTCATACCCTTTAATTTGATGAATGTGAGGGCAACATATCAAAGAAACCAAGATGTTCAAGAAAATAATCGGCTCTACAATGGAATTTTATATAGACGATATGATCGTCAAAAGCAAGTATTCTACCCATTATCTAAAAGACCCCGCGTACACCTTCAACATCCTCAAGAATACAAGATGAATCTCATTCCCTCCAAATGTGTGTTCAGTGTAAGCTCCAGTAAGTTCCTAGGATACCTAATTACTTAGATAGGCATTAAAGAAAATCCAAATCAAATTAAATCTCTCTAGAACGTCAAAAGTCTAACCATCAGTAGAGATATTCAGGTTATCACAAGAATGATGGCGGCCCTTAATCGATTCATTTCAAAATCCTCTAATAAGTTTCGCCCCCTTTTTTCAAGCCTTGAAAAAGATAACTCCCGTAGTCTGGACATAAGAATGTGAATAAGCCTTAGAAGGATTCAACAGTACTTGGGATCTCATCCCTTATTGTCAACTCCTAACGATGGGAAAGACTTGCACCTCTACTTGGCCGTTTAAAATAATGCAACTGGTGTAACATTAATTGGTTTACACGACAGAGAGTAAGTGTCGATCTACTATATGACCCACACTCTTCTCGAATCAGAAAATAGATACATGCCCATAGAGAAGATAGTTATGAAATTAGTGACTGCCGTAATAAAGGCGAGGCATTACTTTGATACCCACACTATAATCATCCCGATGACTTATCTTTTGAAAAATACCTTCAGAAAGGCTGACCTCTCAAAAAGAATGACCAAGTGTTCCCTTGATCTGTCCCAATTCAACATCAGGTATGAGCCCAGAACAACAATCAAAGGGCAGGTTTTGGCAGACTTCGTGTACATCTCTAAGAATAGAGCATACGCTACCTATCTTGGAAGCATTATAAGTCGTCGAGAAGGATTAACATGGGAAAATCTTTATTAATGGCTCATTAAACAAAAAAGGCACGTGAGTTGGGATAATCTTTCTAACCCCACGAGGCGGCCTTATTGAGCAAGTCATCAGATTAGGGTTCAAAGGGTCAAATAATGAAGCTGAACACGAAGCCATGGTGCACGGTATGTGAAAAGAGATCAACACTGGATCTCATCACATCACTATGTTTTATGATTGGAAGAAAATTATAAACCAGTTCAATGGGGAATATAAGGTAAGGGATCTCAAGATGTTAGCTTACAAAAATAAGGCCAGAGGACTACTTCAATAGTTCAAATCGGTCTTAGTGGAGCATCTCCCATAAAAATATCCATGTAAATGCATTGGCAACTTTGCCTTTTTCTATTAAAGCCTACTTAAAGAGGACGATTGAAGTGAATATGTGGACCAGTAGAGCAGTAAAGAAGTAGCGAGATATCTTAACATCTTCCAGGTGCAACTATCCCCATCATAGTTGGACCCTATTATTTCTTTTCTAAAAATTGGCGAATTACACTGAGATGACAAAAAAGCACACAAGTTGAAAATTGGATCGACTAGATAGTGCTTCAGCTCAGACAAAAAGCTTTACCGGAGGTCGTTCACAGGCCCAATATTAAAATATATCCACCAATATCAAGTTAAAGGGATTTTAAAAGAAATACGTGAAGGAAGCTGCGGAGCACACAGAGGTGGGAGATCGCTTTCTTATAGAGCCATCTATCAAGGGTACTTATGGTAATATATGAATAAGGATTTAGCACAGTTCGCCACAAACTGCCATATGTTCTAAATAATGATAAAAAATCCTATCGAAGACCTCGATCCTCTCACAAGCCTATGGCCTTTTTCCTAATATGGCATGGACACAGTGGGGCTACTATCGGGCGCACCTAAAAATACTTGATAATAGCGGCTGACGATTTCACCAAGTGGGTTGATGTCGAAACTCTCACCCGTATCAGAAAATTGGATGCCATGAGATTCATTTAGAGAAACATCACCATAAGATTAAACATTCCAAGGGCATTGGAAACTGACAATAAGACCCAATTTGATAATGATAAATTATGGGATTTTTAGGCTGAATATGGAATCAAGATTCATTATGCGTCAGTAGTCTTCTCCCAATGAAACGGGCAGGTGGAGATTACAAATAAACCCTCCTATCAGGCATTAGGCGACAATTGAAAAATACAAAAGGACGATGGGTTGACAAACTGTCGTGCATCCTATGAGCTTACAGGATGACCCCAAAGAAGTCGATGAAGGAAACCCCTTATTCCCTTGCTTATGGTATAAAAGTAGTAATTCTTCTGGAGATCAGCCTACCAACGTTCAAATCAGAAATATTTGAAGATGACTGAAATGACGAACGAATAGCCTATGAGTTCAATCTGGCTAAAGAAAGGAGAGAGCAAGCCATAATACATTTGGCTGCCTATCGAAAAGAACTGATAAAGCAACATGAAAACAAAGTCAAAGTCAAAGAATTCTAGGTCAATGATTTAGTTCTCTGGAAGCTGTTACCTGCCGCAAAGAAACCATCAAATGGAAAGTTGGCACTGAACTGGTAGGGACCTTACCGCATAGCTTCAAAAGGGGGTGGGGGTTCATATCATTTAGAAGTATTGGATGGGAGGGTAATCCCAAGGTAATGGAATTCCATGAACCTTAAATTTTTATATCATTATATGAACAATTAGTTGAACTCTTATATTTATGCACAATAAAATGACTAGCATTCAATCGCCTTGAAATGTTTAAAATATCTTGTATAATGTGTCTCAGCAAAAAAAAAAAAAAAACCACTTGTAAAAGTGGTACAATCTGGAAAAGGTCAATTAAAACCCATTCTTATGAATGGTTTGTTCTAAACTGGATCGGCCTTGAAGAGGCAAATAATCCATTTGTATAAATGATACGATCTGGGAAAGGTCAGTTAAAACCCATTCTTATGAATTGTATAGTTTAAATTAAATCAGCCTAAAAGAGTAAAAAAACCCACTTGTACAAGTGGTATGATTTGGGAAAGGTCGGTTAAAACTTATTCTTATGAATGGTATGATCTAAATTAGATAGACATAGATGAGGGAGAAAAAAAACCATTTGTATAAGTGGTACAAACTGGGAAAGGTCGGTCAAGACTCATTCTTATGATTAGTATGAAAGAGAATCCACTCGTATATGTGGAATGATTTGCAAATGGGTAGTTAAAACCCATTAATGATATAACTTAAAACGAACCGGCCTGATGAAAATCCTAAACTTCTCAACCGATCACTTAAAAAAGGCTTTAGATCCACTGCTTAATGGACTGGGAACTGCGAAAATATTAGCTTAACCAATCATTTTAATTGGCTTAAGTAAAAAGTTTAAATTGGTTGAAACAATGTCAGACACTTGAAAAATAACCAATTACTTTGCAAGATAAAAATTAAGATAATCATTGGAATTGACATCGAATAATTGTTTCATTAATTAAAAAATACCTAGAAGTTTAATCTAGCTAGTCAGCTGATATGGCTTTGGCCAACTAATGATAATCAAGGATGATTCAGTTTATCGCCCAGACTGGCACTAACCAGTTCCTGGGTTAGTAAATGTTGTGTTAATCACTTTATTTAGGGCGATTATAGCCAATTAACTAAGAATACTTTGTTTTTATGAAAAAATAAGAATTAAAAAAAAGCAACATAACACACCAGAAATGAGAAAGTGATTTTTATTAATAATAAAAAAAGGACACTAAGGGGTAATAAAAAGAACAAAGAACAAAAAGCCCTTAGCCTTGCTAGACTACTCAGTAGCCACCTCGATAGAAGGATCGATTGGAGCTAGGGGGTCGGTTGAAGCTACCATATCGGTAGAGGAGGGGGATGACGACTCTTGAGGGAGGACAGTCAAGGGTTAGCTAAAGGAGGATGCTCGGCTAACTCGGATCGCTCCTTTTGATCCCTGCTACCCTGCCTTTGTTAAAGGCAATAAACTCATGATAGTTCAATTAAGCAGTAATCTACTGGGTGACCACATCGTACCAGTTATTAATGGACCTATCCAAGTCGGACTCTCTAGTCTTCTCCCTTTGAGACCTCACCTTAGATATAATAAGATTATTTTAAGAGGGTGCGTTGGTGGAAGACCGTGAGCTTGGTGAGATGGCTGTTAGCATGGTTGAACTAGTTCTGGACTCGCTCAGCCTCTTCCACCACCTTATTATGGGCGTAGACTCGATCCTTCATCTTTTTATTCAAGTCATCCACTTTTTGGACATGGGTTTTCATTTGGCCCTTGAGGATGGTGTTCTCCTTATCAGCACCCTCAAGAAATTTCTGGTAAGAAGAATCTCGAGTAGCGAGTTCCTGCTAAACCTGTATGCTCTGAACCAACAAAGAAAGATGTTTTAAAAAACTTGTTCAAATAAGGAATATATGAAAGAGAAAGGGGTGAAATTAGCAGCACATTGTGGCAAAGTCCCTCCATATGGAGCCTCTCCAGAGTGAAGCTCCTTAGCTCTGTCATATTAGACGGTAGCACTGCGGCTTGAGAAATATTTTAGGCCACCTCCAAGTCCCTGGGGGATAAATTGATGCCATCACATGCTCCTTACCCTTGAATAAATCATGCTCCCATGGATGGTTTCAATTCATATGGAGAGGATGGGTCCTTGAACATTAACGATAGTCGGCTTCATTGATAACCACCGACCAACTTGGTGGAGCGGGCATGTTAGAGCAACCAAATATTGGGGTTTTATTGGTTTTCTTCTTCTTGACATATTCGGCCTCCACTCTTTAGCGTTCGAGCAGGTACGAATCTTTCTCCCTAAGGGTGAACAACTTACTCTTCCTCTGACCGTCAACAGCGAAAGTTCGACCGCCCTTCTGGTTTGTAGCCGTTTATTCTTTCAAGTTATCCCCGGCAGTTTCTAGGGTTGATCAATTTTTTTGTTCGGGTACTCATGTTGTTTAGTGAGGAGAGGATTGGGGGGAAAGTAACATTTTCAAAGGAAAAGTCCTCTTGGGCCTAAACTTCCTCCCAAGGGCAAACGAAAATGCTCACCTCGTAAAGAAAAAAGAGGATCAAAATCGTATAAGAACAAACCTAAATCCACCTCTTCCTTCTCCCTCCTCTTCGTCCTTTGCTTCTCCCTCCTCTTTACCCTCATTAGAATCGGTGGATATCACGTAAGGTATGGTAGGGGTTGGGTTTTCATGGGTGATCGGTTCAGCGACCTGGATGATTAGGATACTGACCGAAATGGAAATGAAGTTAGAAAAGGATTGGTAAGTAAGCAGGTAATTAAGGAGGGTGTGGGTCGCTCTTTAATGCGGGTGAACTCCTGCTGGGGTCGGTCGCTTCCAAACTGTCTCCAACTCTCTAAGGTTCACTCGATAGTTCGAGGATTTGGTATTTACAAACAAAAAGTCAAATAAGTTAGTAATAAGCAAAAATAAAGGGAATAAAAGTGAACTGCTGGTGGGCGACCTATCGGGAGCCTCCTTGTTATAGGAACGTCAAGACCATTATAACCTTCCCCATAAATTACCTCAGACAACACAATGACATTTTTGTCTGTGTCTTTTTGGGATCTAGGAAAATAGGTGAGCAAATTTTGAGCCTTATCCTTAGCCTGGAAATGGTAAAGTCTAGTGCCTGAGGAGGACCTCAAATCATAACATTACCTAATCTCCTCATGACTAAGGTTGATCCCAAAAATTTGATTAATGGCCATTGTTCCCATTATAATACGATACAAACTACCATATGCTTAGGCTGGAGGTATTCCATAATAACAGAGTATTCTCACCAGTAATGGGTGGAGGGGAAACGGTACCCCCTTCAAGTATTGTCACAGTTAAAAAAGTCACTTGCCCATGAGGAAGATTAAAGATATCTTCTTCCTTGGGGGAAACCTTCAAATAACATTCTCAAGAATACCGTATTGGCTATGAAACTCCTGAAAATTATTGGCTGAAGAAACCTGGTATTTTCTGAAGCGCCACGACATGGAGGAAGATTAAAAAGAAAGGAATAGTGGAAACGAGAGCAAAAATTACCTTGGCAATTGATGGAAATGCCAAGGTATAAGGGAATAAAACTCTTATACTTCCTCTGAAGAAATATTCCCTCAGCATCCCTCACAATGCTTAGAAAAATATGTCACGCGCTAATGCACCATCATTACTTCTAAGATGGTGTTGGACATATTACACGATGCGACAGACACGTGTGTAAGCCACGAAAGCAATGATTGCTTTGTGCGCCTCCAAAATAAACACGAATAAAAAAAGGTGCCAAAATTAATTTACACGTGGCAGATAAAGAAGTCAAGGTGTCAGGCTGATCGATCAATAAATCACCCAACAAGTCAAGGTAAGGGCGATAAGTATGCCCAATCGATCGCCCCCCACCTTAGGGGTAAATTAAGGAAAAATATTAATTAGTCACATGGCTGAACACGTGGCGAATTACCATGATATAGGATATGGAGTAATTGGCCCATAACCGTTAGGACATGATCAAATCCAACAATATCATTAAAGATATAGATAAACACGAAGTAGCCTGTGGACGTAGGCACTAGGTCAATAAATAGGGACAATATGGCCAATATTAAACAAAATTTGTAATCAACACACAATATCCCGGACTCTCAGTTAGAAATAGTAGCCCTCCGATTATTGCCATCTCCATTCTTTAATAAAAAAAACTCTCCCCTTTACCCCCGTGGGCGGAGGCCAATCTCACGACCGAACCACGTAAACAACTCTTTTTTTCTCTCTTTTTACATTCATATCATTCTTTGGGGCATTCTAGATATTTCACTTAATATAGTAGGAAAGATCGCCTACAAGTTTGATGTTCTAAGAATTAAAGCTAGTAAAAATGAGTAAAATTTTGCATGATGAATGTTGATATTTGGGCATAAAAATGAGTAAAAATCATGGTAATATTTGAAACTAGTAAATTTGTAAAGTTTGATTCAAATGTTGATAAATTTAAGGTTTTACCCAAAAAGAATAATGCATAAGTTGGCATTTTTAACAAATTCAAGAATATGTTAAAAATGGCAAATTTCAAGTGAGTTATTTTACAAAGATACCATACTTGAATGATATTATTCGATAAATTTGGTGTTATTTCATGGCCAATAAATGTCACATTTAAGGATTTTAGACAATAAAATTATGATTCTATCTATGATTCTATCTATCTATCTATCTATCTATCTATCTATCTATCTATCTATCTATCTATCTATCTATCTATCTATCTATCTATCTATCTATCTATCTATCTATCTATCTATCTATCTATCTATCTAAGTGTTATAAAAATCAATAGTTTTAATTATTGGGATAACTAGTAACATGATAAGGTGTTGTTAAGGTGAAATTATTATTTTAATATTTTTAAAGTAAGGTTAGACCAATAAAGGTGACTTTAAAGGTTGAAAGGAAGTGTAAGAATCTTAAAATTTGGGTTAAGTGGCAAAAATTAGGATTTAGAAAGGTCAAGTTGTTAAAGTGAAGTAAATAGGTAAACTAAGTGCAAAGCAAATAACTAAGTGGGTAAACTTGATGATTTGTTCAACACAATTTTTTTTAAATGTACTAAATTATGCACTAAGGTTTAAATAAGCATTAAATGGTGAAAATAATCCTTAAACTTGGAATTGGAATAAATGTGCAAAGTAAAGATGTTGGTAATACATCAAAGATAAGTAGTAAGGACTAAACGAAAAAATGTGTTCAAAATATATAGAAAGAGAGACAAGGTGGTATTTACTTTGGATGAACGGTTAAAGAAATATTAAGAAATTAAAAGGTACACTTTATTGTATATAAGGTACGGTGATAAGACGAGTGGTTTTGATAAAATGATGATTTAGCTGCATGTAAAAGGAATTAATAAAAAGTGAAAAAGTTTTCACAAATGGAGTGCCGATAAATAATTAAGGAGGGCCTGAAGCCCTGGGGGTGATAGATCCAAAATAATTGGCTAGTAAATCATGGACCACAACATTTATGGCAGATAGTGAAAGCCCATAAACATAAACGAGATTACAATTAACTCTAGGATAACAAAGGAATAATTGGAATTGGTTAAAATTATGAAAATGATTAATGAAAGTAAATTAATACAGGTGCAATCCCGGGAAAGGCTAAAAATAGACAATAAAGGGAATTTAATGTAAATTCAATAAAGTCCAAATGAAAGTAAATTAGAAGTATCTACTGAAGGATAAAATATAAGTAAATAAGTAGCTTAAGTGGCACTAATCCAAGTTTACACGGTAATGTGTCCTTCAAAGTGCACTTTAAGAGTAATAAGGTTAAGAAGTATAAATAATTATCTTATAACACCGATCGCGTGTGTTGGCATAATAATTAGGAAATTGGTGATTTATATAGAATAAAATCATTTATATGAAGGTGATGGAGAACGTACTTTTTGTAAATTAATCAGGCTGGGTTAACGGAGTTAAAAGGATGTTATAAAAATATTAATGGAACAAAACAAAAAGGGGTTAATAAAATTTAAGTGGATAAAGTAAAGGAGTTTGAATGTAAAGTAAAGTTTTTGCATATATGGTTATGGATATATTGCATATATATTCTAGTTATCGCTAAGTCATAACATTCGCTCTTTTTGGAGTTCATTTCTATAATGCATTTCGTTAGAACCCCATTGGGCATTGACTCACACCACTTTGTTTGTTACGGCATGGTAAATGCATTTTCGTATTTGAGAATCTTTTATAGGTAAGTATTCCTTACCCTCTTACGTTAGTAGGTCGAATTACATGAACCCGAAGCGCGCTATAATGGATTCTACACTAGTTGTATATTATGATATTTTGTTTGAAAATATAATTGCATGCTAAATATTATAACTTAACTAAAAAAAATAGAAATATTATTTAGGGTTGTTCACATCACTTGTCACTAACGCATTTGGATATGTTTGGGTTCTTCCACAAGTGACCAAGGAATCTGGGTCGAGGCTTTACATTTGAGTCATAATATAAGTTATCCCGAAAAGATTCATATTCAAGATTACAAGACCGAACTTATTTATCTTCATCCAAAAAGATACCTCATTTCATGACCATAAGATTGCAACTTTGGGATAAAGATAAAGAACTTAAAATGACTTAGTTAACACCCTTGTTTTTACATAACTTAAATTAAGATTTTCTTAAATGGTAAAATATGTTAAAACTTATGTGTGAGTTGTTTGCACAAATTAAACAATTACTCTAAGCAATATACTTTTCTTATAGGAAAACCAAGTTCATAAAAATTGCATTCTTATATATGGATTTTAAGTTTGAGTGTTTTTGGTTGAGAATAATCATACATACAGTGTTTTAAAAAATTATTTTCAAACTCTTGGATGGAAAATACTAGTTCATATCTTCTGGAGAATTGTGCAACCAACCTTGCCGCAACGACTGTTTGCCCCGTCGCAGTGAAAGTCTGTCATTTGTATCCTTAGTCCACACCCAAATTCCCTGGGTTATGGCTCGACCTAGTTTGACTCAAGTTCACCACAGTTACACATTGTTTTGCTACAGTGACACTGCTACGACATCGTCCGATCTGGCACAAAAAGAAAACCAGCCCTAGAGATTGCATTGTAAAATATGGAGATTCCTTTTTTGCTGCCATATCATTTTTTTCCCTGTGGAACCAACCTATTTTGTTTGGTTTATAATGAGTTAAAAGGTTTGGAAACTTGTGTCCACATATTTGAAAAACAAAGATCCTATTTAACCGACTCTTTTCTCATTCACAATATACGGTTAAGATTTTTAGAAAGGTTTACATTGTTTTATCAAGCTAAAAGAAGTAAGATTTTCTTAAGAGAAAAAACATTTTTTTTATATTATCCATTATTATCATTCAAAATATAAAGTTTTTGAAGTGTGATTATTTATCTCAAGTCTTGAACAAACATTTTGCAAAACTTATTCCTGAGAAATTTTAAATATTTTTGATATCTCAAAAATAATTTTTGACTTTATTTTGAATAGTCAAACACTTTTTTAAAACTTTCCTCAACCTCTATAACCCTCACATAATAGGAATTTAGATCTAGAAATATTTCACTTGTTTAATTATGAAATATAAAAGTTTTTCTTCAAATTCTAAAATAAGAAAGTTTTCTCTTCAAACTTTAACAAAAGAAATTTGTTTTGGTGTAAACACGATATTTAGTAATGGATGTTAATACCTTCGACGTAGCGAGTGGTAGGAGAGAAATATGTGTTTGCTCTTCTCGCTAGAAGGTGTAAAAAGAGTCTTGTGGAGGATGTGAATTATTGAGTTTAGGATAGGTTTAAGCATGTAAGTCATTTCTCCCTTTTGTAATATTTTACCAATATAGTGGAAGGTCTCGATTTGGCTCGAGGTTTTTCCTGCAAGGTTTTTTCCCTCGAATAAATCCTCTTCTCAAGTGCATGATTTACTATTTTGCATTTTTATTTATTTTATATTCTTCATGAATATATATTATTGAGTTAAATCAACTTATAAATCAATATTTTATCACTTAGACGTTATGATTAACTTTTGCCTGAATTTGAATTAAAAGAAAACATTACCTTAATTTTGGTAATATTTTTGTAATTTAGGTAGTTCTTCTCTACACACAAACTTTAGAGTGTGAGGCTTTGCAATGCTTTTCTCAGGCGGTGTTTGAGGCTTAAGTGAGGGGCTCAGGATGAGTGAGGCTTTTCAGGGGTTTGCTCAGGTGGTGTTTAAGTCTTAAGTGAGGTGCTTAGGTTAATATGAGACTTCTATTTTGTCAGGTTAAGTTCGAGGCTTTTAGATATGTATGTTTAGAGGACATTGAGGCTCTATAAGGGTTTACTCAGACGTTGTTTGAGGCTAAAGTGAGGTGATTAGGGATGAGTGAGGCTTTTTAGCGGTTTTCTCAGGCGGTGTCCGAGGCTTAAGTGATGTGCTTATGGCAGTGTGAGACTTTTCTTTCTTAGGTTGAGTTCGAGGCCATTAGAGAGGTATGCTTAGAGGAGTTCGAGGCTTTGTATGGGTTTACTCAGGCGATGTCCGAGTCTTAAGTGAAGTTCTTAAGGATGAGTGAGGATTTGTTTGCTTAGGTGGAGTTCGTGGCTTTAGATAGGTGTGCTCATAGGAGTCTGAGGCTTTATTGGGGTTTGGTCATGTGGTGTTCTAGGATTAAGTAGGTACACAGTCTAGTCTGAGGATTATTTTTGCTCGGGTGGAGTTTGAGGCTTTAAAGAGGTATGCTTAGAGGAGTCTGAGGATTTGCAGGGGTTCGCTTGGGCGGTGTCCGAGGCTTTAGTGCGTTGCTCAGTATAAGGCTTCATTTTGTTCCATAGATCTCTTGATCCAACCTCTTCAAATGATGTTGGAGGCCGGCATTATCCTCCTGTTGGTGGTACATACATATCTTTTGTTGATGAAGGTGTTGCTCATAAGCATCCACAAGCCGCGATATCTGGTTCGATTGTGCGGGTTCATTACTCTACACTATTTGATAACCACATTGAAGGTAATAAGAACTGAGAGTATTATGACTATGATTGGATCATAGACTTGATCCTAGGAGCTTCGTGGTCATTCTCATCATTTTGGCAAGTACCGTGAGATGATGTTTGCTCAGTATGCAAATGAACTATGGCTTCTTGTTGTTTTGTTTAGTTGAGAAAGGAAATTATTTTTCCACAGACGATGCTAATTTTAGGTGGTAAAATCCTACTGGTTATATTCAACACAATATTAAGTCGACCAAAAAATAAATCATGCACAATCACACATGAACAATATTTACGTAGTTTAGTAATATGCCTACATCCACGAGAGGTTTTCTCTTTTATATTAGACGTGTTTTCAACCATAAAGATTACATGCCCATTTCTTATGGAGGTGGGACTTACATATATAGAGAAAACAAAGATAATTAAGTTAAGCAAGACTCTATTATTTGAGATCACTATTCAAATCTGATCTATCGTATCCATATCCTAGATTCTAGCAGGTCGGTATCAACAATCTTTATCTTATTTGACGAGATCTTGATATGACCATTAGACACGTGCCCTTTTCTCAAATGCATTCGAATTACTCTCCACATAATAATCTATGTAGGTTGGGCAACTATTGTGTGAATATATCTGAAATCATATTTAAGATGAATTTGTGTTAAGGATATATCCTTGATTATGATACCCCCTTTATAAACTTTTAAGTTTTGATTATACTAGGTTTAACCACACTAGAAAATTTATATTCGATAGAGTATTATATTAATTTAAGTCTATTGAATACTTAAAGTGGGGAATCATGTTATATACTGTAAGAGTATGCACTATACTCCCAATGAGACTACATTGTCTTATTCCGTTGACCGAAATATACCTTGATCCTTGTCACTGAGGTCGTTCCAACAAAGCTTCATGCAAATCAATCAACGGTCATCTTCACCTTCATGCATATCATTTTATACCACTATTAGGAAGGTAAACGAACACATACACTCAAGCACATTTTTCTCACAAATTATTTTTTTATATAAAATACTTTTTTGCATATGTTTATGTGTTGATATGGATCTTTGAAATTTTTATAAAATGCAAATAAAATTGTCTTTGAAAAATTCTATCCTTTATATTTTATAATTGGCTGCTGAGGTCGTAGGACTTTCGCCATAGCGAGATTTTCTATCGCTACAACGAAAGTGTCTCGCGGGTCGTGCCATCTTCCAGAGATTTATTCTTTGGGTTTCCTTATATTTTCTCTTTAGGTTTGCCACAATGAGGAAGATGCTCGTTGCAGCGATGCTCTAACGATATATGTCAGTATCGCGCAAAAGTACTGTTTGCACTAGAGTGTTCACATCTTTCTTGATACTTGTGTAACTAAAGACCTAACCATGTTTATTTTACTTTTACACTATGTTACTTCATGTAAGTCTACTCCTTACCTATTCTTCCCCCTACCTTCTTTTGCAAGCTTATGTGTTTAAGTAACTATCTCGTGCTTTATTTTTAGCGAGTAAGTGTAAGTGTGATTTTGTGATTTCTTTGTGGACAATATTTTTGATAAAATGTTTCTTTCCATAAGAATCATTTTAGTGGAGAAAAATATTTGAAAGATAAAAACTTCTTTTAGTGTTGAATCTTGTATTCTTCCATATTTTAAATCTTGTTTTTCTCTTTAGTAGATTCTTTAGATATATTAGGTTTAAATACTTGTGAAAAAGAGAATGGTTCATATTAGGTTTAAAAAGAAAAGAGAATGATTTTAAAGACCGAACTTTTTAATGAGCTAAATTCTGTTAAAAAAAGGAGAGTGATTTTTTCAATCTGTCGATGCTCATGCTCATTCCCTCAACCCTAAAGTTAAAGATCTAGATTTAGAATTTAATAACTTCTTAAAATTTCCTGACGAACTTGTTGAATAAAAGAAGATACTCTTAGTTGAGGAAGAATGTGTGTCCATATTGAAAAAGAATAAAAATAATTTAACCATCCTTGTGAATGCATTGAAAGTAGTATATCAAAATAGTCTTGATCTTAGCGCTAAAATTTTAAAGAAAGTTAAAGATCTATATTTGGAACTAGATTCAAGATATTATGAAATTCTAATAGTAAAGGTGTTGAATGACAAACATTACACTATTCGTCCACTTTTGATCATGGTTTCCAAAACTTTCATCAATCAAGGAAACACGTTAAGATGAACAATTTGAAAGAGAAGTGTAATATTCCTCCTCCCATTTGCAAAAATCATAAACATAATAATATAAGACACACTAGAGATTGTATTTGCTCTTATTATCATAAAAAGGATCATCATAAATATTCTTTCATTATGTTGAAAATGGTTCAAAAATTTGAAAAAAATGTTTCTCCCGAGATTTCTTCTCATATACCTAATCATAGTGTCTACAAATGTGTTTTTGTAATAGGATAAGGAGTTTGATAGAATTTTGTTGTTTACTTAAATCACATTGCACTTTCATAATTCTAGGAAGAATTATGGTTTTGGTAGGAATAACACCTTGGGAAAACGACATGAACATCCTCGTCATATTCATAGAAAAAGGGGTAAGAAATTTGATAATACTTCCGAGATTCAACCTATTCTCGATTCGCCTCAAGTTAGAAAAATATGGATTATGAAGGATCATCTACATTTAGTAGACTTATAAAAAAGACCAGATCATTTTTTTATTCCCTTAACGTTTTCTTGTTATAAGGTTTCGCTGTATGCCTATGACTTCTTAGAATGCTTATCGTGTTCCTTGGCTCATTCTACCTTTTTTTTTGCTTTATTTGCATAATTTTTTTAAAGATACTTTTTATGATCGTGTCTTATAGATCACCTTGATAAATTGATAGGACTAATTTATTTGATATCTTTGCACATGATGTTTATATATTGGTTGTGCTTATAACAATGAACTCTGCATTTATAATTCAAAAGCTTTGAGAATTTATTATTTTTCGAGCTTAATTTATTTTGAGTAAATGTCATAACCCATCTAACTTACACTCTTATGAACTAAAGAACATAACACTTTCTAGTAATCCTTTATGGAATTTTCAAAATGCGTGTGAAATAAAAAAGGGTGTCATTTTAGCCTTATATTTGTGAGATTTGTGTCTTCAAAGTTGAATTAGAAAATGATAAATGTCAAAATCAGGAGAGATGATGTGGAAAGGGATACTACTTTAGTTAGATGATACTGCCTTTTAAAATTGAAAATAGTATCCCATCATAGAATGCGTGAAAGCCATCACATGAAAAATTTGTTTTAAAGAGATTATTCAAGGATTTATATCCATCCAAAAATTGATTAACATCAAGGATGTGAAAAAAAGGTTTTAACTTAGTTCAATATTTTACTTTTTTTTAATGAAAATGAAACTTTCTTAATAAAAATCGTTTAAAGTTCAAAATTCCCTAGTAAAACTTATCTTTTGTTATTTATTTTTATTTCCTCACATAAGGTCATGTATGTACTAATATTTCTCTCACATGATTTATCTCCAATGTGGTATTTTAAATTAACTTGAAATATGCTATGTGTATTTCACTACCTAGTTTATTCTCCATATTGAGTGCTTGGAATAACCTTTTAAACCTTGCCAATGACAATCCATAATGAAAATATATTAAATTTTATTTGTCAAAGTCATTTTGGAAGAGGATCAAGTGATACTGATCACTTTGTATTATTTGTGAGTTGTTCCTTGACACAGGCACTCATTTAAGAGATTTGGAATTCTTTGGCCAATTGCGCGGGCAACGAAGTCATGTTACCGCAATGACATTTTTAGTCGCTCCAGCGAAGGTCGCGACAAGGGAGAAAGTTCACTACAATAGTAACACTTTTTAAGGCGCGTCCTGTCAGTTACTTCGATCTTTATTGAAAAACCTTTCTTTCTCGTATACGAAGTAAAACTATTCTTACTCCATTTTTGGATTCTCTCGAAGATTTTTGGACGTTTACTCCATCATTTCTTCTCCTGGAAACCATTTTTGGTAAGTTTATTCTTCTCGCTTTCTTCTAGATCTGGAATTTTTAAATCCTTTAGACACTCTTTTTTGGTTTTAAAGATGTGACATCATTCTGTCTTATTAAAGTTGTTTTTTTAAATTTTATTAAGGTTTATTTTATATTATTCATTTTTACATGAGCTGAATTTTACGAATTTGACTCTTATTTGCTTGTTTTAAGTATTTCTTTTGAATTTTACTAATTTGACTTTACGAATTTGACTCTTATTTACAAATTTGAATTTTTCGAATTTGACTTTACTTTACTTTATCTGGAGATAAAAGCAAAGCAAAGTAAAGATGGGGAAAAGTATTGTATAATGTATCGCTTGTAGTTAGAAATAAACACAGGTGACAAGCACGCTTGGATTCGGTCCCAGAATGGCCATCATTGATGAAGCATCCCCAAAAGAAACATCAGAGTTGTTGAGAGAGTAACTACAGCGGAAATATTGTGACTTCTCAAATAAAATCCAATTTTAATAAATCCCAAATTTTAGTTAAACCCTAAAACATGCATCTAGATTATTTATCAAATAAAATATAGCATGCAGGATAAAACAAACAATTTCAGGAAAAATCCCCTAAAGGGGCAAAACCTTTTATTTCACTATAATTTGTAAGAAAACGGCTTACACAGATTACAATGAAATAAGTGCGACATACGAAATACCCTCAGGCATTGGTTTCGATGTCTCGGCTGAAATCTCCCGCAGGAACTCCAGGTGGTCAGCAATGAAGAAGAGAAACGACTTCTCCACAAGTTTGTCGGTTGGAATTTTCCCTTTCCAGGAGGGCAGCAATGAAGAAGAGAGACGGATTCTCCACAAGGGTTGAACAAATACAAGTATTATGTTCTAGGGTTCCAAAAGATTCACAAAAGTAATTGGGATTTTTATGTGTGAATCAAAAAGATGTTTTGCACATCAAAAATTGAAGTCTTGTTGTGTTTGTACTCTTAAAAACGTTTTCTCAAAGACTTAAAAAAATACACCATCGGAATAGTTATATATATAGGAAAAAAGAGCTGGTGTATAAAAATCTCACGGAACTGTTCGAACTTATCCCAGGCGGACCGGTCCGGCTTGGAGGCGGATCGGTCCGACCTCGGATCGGTTCTTTTAAATTTTGGCAACATCGGTTCGCTAGCAGTCCGGGGTATACTGGACAAAGCAAGGCGGATCGGTCCGGTATAGAGGCGGACCGGTCCGGTGGCGGATCGGTCCGGTAGGGAGGCGGACCGGTCCGGCTTCCCAGAAAAATAAAAACTTTTAAAAGCCTCATTTTGCTTGAAAAAACTTACTTCTTATTTTTATAAAAAACATCTTATAAAAATTTTCCAATACTAAATATGAACTTTAAGGAACGTAAGAACAAAATTTTACCAAGTTCATTCTCGCAGAGGCTATGATGTTGAAGATGCTTTGATATTCGGATCCGTTGATGTAGATGCGATCTTGAATTTCTTCAACGGTGTAACGGCGTACGACATACAAATTGATAATGGACAAAAATGTCCTTACAGTTATTCAACATAGCCACCGGATGGCTCATATATAGCACTGACTATATGACATTACTTCAAGAAAAGCAACAGGGGGCAAACAAGTTGCCCGCAAAACCTAGAGCATGGATACAGAGTTCTCACAAACCTTACCTATTTCGTGGATAGTCGCTCACAGAGGTGAATTATAGTTTTCTCAAACCTTATCAATATCATGGTGAGTCGCCCATGAAGGTGCATTATATTACTCACAAACCTTACCAATGTTGTGGTATGTCGCCCACAGAGAGGTGCATTATAAGTTTTCTCAAACCTTACCAATATTGTGGTAAGTCGCCTGCCGAGGTGTATTATAACCCTCACAAACCCTTCCAGTATTATGGTATATTTCCCAAAGTGGTGCATTACAGATCTCATAAAGTCCTACATTACTAGGCCTGCCTGACCCTCGGATATGGGATATTTAAGTCCAATATAACTTGGCCCGCCTGACCCTCGGATATGGGAGATTTAAAGTCCAATATAACTTGGCCTGCTTGACCCTCAGATATGGGAGATTTAAGTCCAATATAACTTGGTCCGCCTGACCTTCGGATATGGGAGATTTAAAGTCCAATATAACTTGGCCCGCCTGACCCTTAGATATGGGAGATTTAAAGTCCAATATAACTTGGCCCACATGACCCTCGAATATGGGAGATTAAAGTCCAAAATAACTTGGCTCGCTTGACCCTCGGATATGGGAGGTTTATGTCCTATATAACTAGGCATAAGCCTAATTTACGGAAGACTAAAGTCCTATATTACTAGGCTCACTTAAAGACCCTGATTCTCGGGCACGCTTAAAGTCCAAATATACTCAAGGGGCCTTTATGGTTGCTCGACTAGGTAAAATTGGGAACACTTACAAAATATGTTGGTTAAAAAAATCTAGTTCACTCAAAGCACTTAGGGTTGTTTGATTGAGTATTCTCGAGAGGTTTTGATATTATGATTGCAAAAGATTCACTATACTTATATAACCACCAGGTGGTTGCTCGGTCCAGTACATCTGGTAAGTTTATTGTTCAAAATGTTTAAAACCATAATAAAATCATGGAAACATGATCATTCGAGAGGAATGGGGGCAACCCCCAAAATACTCCTCCAAAATGAAAAGCAGAGGCCGTACAGATAACCCTTAAAACTACTTACAGATGATATATGCATACACATGCATGATAACAGACCAAACGCGGTTATGTGATGATTTTCTAGTCGAAAGAGGCTAAATGATTTATTTCGTACACATAGTTGATATGTCTCAGTCGAAGCATCAACACACCAACTATGTTTACGAGGGGGCAAATGTAGAGTGGGGTTAAATGAATTAACCACCAATGCTCTGATAAACTAACCCCATGGGTTTAATTAAATATTGATTTATAATTTATCAAGTTTTACTACAATTCAGACCCTACACGGACTGAGATATTATTATGCGCGATTTAATATGTTGAGTGTACTCCGCGTTTGGTAAATTACACTAGACAGTACTATAGTAGTAATTTAATTTGTTCATTTAATATGCTACCACATATATTGTGACAAGTGGCACCATAAATATTGGACACTTGGTTCCATAGAGAACATGATATGTGTCAAGATCACTTTAGGCACTTTTTTTTATAAAAGGAGGGTTCCCCCTCATTTTATGGATGATGCTCTTGAGGGCAAAGGAAGGAGAGGAAACCTAACTCTTCTCCTCCACGCACCCCTCATGGGTTCGATAGTGATGACCAGATTTTCATAATTTCATTATAGTATATGGGAGTTTGAGAGGTATATAGCTAGATTTGGCACCCCTCATGCACCAAAACCACCAAAAATGAGTTTTTCGGCGTATCGCACGGACCCATGAACTACATAGACTTTGATTCCGCAAACGAGACAGATATGCAAGCACAACAACGTTGCTCAAGTCTAAAACATGCTCAACGCGGCGCCTCCTCAAATTTGCACTCACATATTACAGGGTGATATAACAAATATGACTTATGATCATTTCGTAAAGTTTATGCAATTCTTGAGTAAAAACAACTTTGAAAATCATGCTCAAGTAAAATGATAGAGAAAAAAATTGTGTCTCTATTGTATTTATCGTTGTGCAATTCCTCTTTCCATAAAAAATCTTCATAAACCTATAAAAGTATAACAAAACTAGAATATAGCGGTAAATGAGGTATCAATCCATATCTAAGGATGAAACACAAAATTGGAGAGGACATATATAGATTCATTTGCATTTTATTATTATTTTTCTATTTTTGCTATTTATATTTTTTTATGGATTTTTCAAGGGATTTTGTTTAACTAACTAATTATACTAATTTTTATAACTGCTAATTAAGAATAAAAAGCTAATTTAAGAAAAGTAAGATAAACAAAATTGTCCTAATAAGTAAATTAACAAAATTGGACTCATGAGGGCTTTAAAATTTCATCCCATAGATAGGAGATTAGCCCTCAATAATCATCATAAAATAAAAATAAAAATAAAAGTATACAAAAAAGAGCATGTGAGGATTAAACTAAAAGTAATCAAGAGGAGAAAATCAAACCCATTTAAGCCTTGAATTGAAATGGAATCTTTAATTATACATAAAAAATCTCTCAATCATAATCCCTCACTAATGTATTTATTGAATCTAAAAATGAAAATTACAAAATAAAAATAAAAAAAGATAATGGATGAATTCATAATGGGTAATTCAATAATACAAGAGATTTGCTAAAAATGCAAATCCTAACATTATAAAATTGTACATTAGAACTCATCCAAAGAAATAAATTCTAGATCATTACTTTATATTGAGATAATTGCTAAAAATGAAAAATCTCAACATAAATGAATGGATTAGAATTTACCTTCCATAAGGGATGAATTCAACTACATTAATCTATTTTGAAATAATTGCCAAAAATGCAAAAATTCATTATAGAGGGGTGGGGTTGAATTTATCCTAGAGATAAATTTCGCTACACACCTCTATATTGAGATATGTGCTAAAAATGTAAATACTTAACATTGAGGAGTTGAGAGAATTTTATCACACAAAACTTACAAACCAAATTTGAGATACTTTGAAAATGGCCCAAGTCTTAAATTTATATGGTGCACATGAAAGCTAGGGGTAAATTGGATATTGGTAAAATTGAGTGAGGATGAGAGCACATGAGCATGACAAAGGTGTGAGATAATTGTGAGGAAAAAAAAATCAGATTTGTGTTCACATGAGGGTAAAGGGGTAAATGGAATATAGGGAACATGTGGGGGAAGTGTCATGAGGGTATAATGGGAAAAAATAGGTTAAGTTGGTTTATTAAGCATGTGGGTCTTTTATTTGGTCTTTGGTTTTGGCTTTAGTTCATTAACAGGTAGAAAATTCGGACAAGGCTTTGGAAAGTTTGAATGGATGAAGTGAGTTTGAGGGTTTGGTTTTGAATGGGAAAACTCGGGTCTTGGTTTGAAGTGGGTTCGGATTGGAGTAAGGTCGACGCTCAGAATTGGTTCGACCGGATATGGCCGCGGGTTGGGGCGGCTGGGTCGGAAATGGACGCAGGTGGTTTGGGTTAACAGGTTTTTGGGTCTTGGCCGCAGGTTTCTACACGAGTTCCGGGTTGAGGGGGTCCGCGGCACCGGAGATGGGCACGAGTTTGGGTAGGCAAAGGTCGGTGTTTAAGCTCGGGTAGAGCCGTCGGCATGGGTATCGTCATCGACAACCCTGGTCGGAGGGGCTGGGTCGCCGAAAAAGGAGGTCCAGAGGGTTTTGGTGGTTCAAGATATGGTGGTGATGAGGTGGGTTTATAAAGTATGGCGGTGGAGAGAGGAGATAGTGGTTGAGGTTTGGTGTTTGTTAATGGGGGACGACGAGAGAGAGAAAGGTATGTTGGGGGTTGAAGATGAAGGTGAGGGATGATAAGGTGTGGTAGGGTGTATGTTAGTTAGGTGAGGGTGTGGGTGAAATTGGGTTAATTGTGTGTACGATGTTTGAGTAGGTTATTTAGGTGTGAGTGAGTTGGGTTAATTGTGTGTGTGTGTGTTTAATTTGGACAAAAAAAATAAAATTAAAACTAAAAACATAAAACTAATAAAATTAAAACTAAAAACATAAAAACATAAAACTAATAAATTTCCTCCATCCGAAGAACACCACAAGCATTGTTGACACCTATCACTTCCCCTTGGCCATTTGCCATGTGGGGAATAGATTTGGTCGGGCCACTGCCAATGACCAGGGGAAGGTTTAAATACCTCGTCGTCGCGGTGGATTATTTTACTAAGTGGGTTGAAGCTGAGCCCCTTGTCGACATGACTTACGAGAAGGTATATCAATTTGTCTGGAAAAATATCATTTGCAGGTATGGTCTTCCTCATGCATTCATCACCGACCATGGAACTCAATTCGATAATGAGGAATTCACTGCCTATTGCCATCAGTCCAACATTTTAAAGCTCCATTCAGCACCAGGTCATCCCCAAAGTAATGGACAGACTGAAGTGACGAACAGAACATTGCTAAATGGTTTGAACAAAAGTCTAAGTGAGGATAAAGCAAATTGGATTAACGGATTACAGTCAGTACTGTGGGCTTATCGTACTACTCCCCGAGCAGCAACTGGAGAATCCCCATATATGCTGGCATTTGGAAATGAGGCTGTAATACCTGCCGAGTTGGGTCTTCCAACACACAGAGTGCTGAATTTCAACTCCCCAGTCAGCGACTTAATGAGAAGATTGGATTTGGACATGCTCGAGGAGGTTAGAGAAGAAGCAGCCATTAGGAATGCTGTTTACCAACAACGAACAACTCTGTTCTACAATAAGAGGGTGAAGAAGTGCGACCTAAAAGAAGGAGATTATGTGTTAAAGAAGGTCATTCAAAAGCACAACAAATTGGAGGCAAACTGGCATGGACCATACCGAGTTACAGAAGTTGTTCGACCAGGAACTTACCGACTAGCAACTTTAGAAGGGGAAGAATTTAAGAATGCATGGAATGCTGAACATTTGCGCAAGTACTATCAGTGATGTAAAATCTTATGTAAAGCAGTTCCATCAGTATGAATAAAATGATGATATTTTGCTAGCCTCTCTCCTTTTATTGAAAGTTTTTCGGGGAATACTAGTGCTACACACTACACTGCTCAGCAGTAAAAACGACATTCCTAAAAATGCCAACCTCGGTTGGTTAGGAAACTATACTCCTAAAAATGCCAACTCGGTTTGGTTAGGAGGCAAAAATATCCCTAAAAATGCCAACTTGGTTTGGTTAGGGAACGACATTCCTAAAAATGCCAGCTCCGGTTGGTTAGAAAACCATACTCCTTTGGTTAGGAGGCAAAAATATTCCTAAAAATGCCAACTCCGGTTGGTTAGGAAACCATACTCCTTTGGTTAGGAGGCAAAAATTTTCCTAAAAATGCCGACTTCGGTTGGTTAGGAAATCATACTCCTAAAAATGCCAACTCGGTTTGGTTAGGAGGCAACGACATTCCTAAAAATGCCAACTCCGGTTGGTTAGGAAGAAAAATATATTTTCTAAAAAATACCAACATTGGAAGAGAAAAATTCACCAAGTCATATTGGTTGAAAATAAAAAATGTTGACAATTAAGACCAAGTTAAAATTTTACTACTTTTAATTAGTCGAGAAGCAAAACATCATTATTTTTGGGTCAGCCAAATGATTATTACAAATTTAAGCTAGTCGACAACAAGTTTGAATCAACTACAGTTGGTCGACAAAATACACAATGTTGTTATCTTTTTAACAGAAATACATACACAAATGAAAAGTATTTTACAACTGCAAGACAATGGCAATCAACATTTGCAAACAAAATTATATGTATTTCATTAAACCCGAAAATGAAGTACAAAAATACATTGATTATGAAATGTATAAACAACTATTACATTAATAACACTATTCTATTGGTTTCTTGCCTTGCGCTTTTGAAACAGGCTCCTCGCCAGCAGGAGGATCTTCCAAGCAAAGGGGAGAATTGATGAAGTTAGGGTCTTGAAGAATTCTGATATTCATTACAGATGGTCTATCTAATAGGTGCTCAGGACGAGATAACTCTGCCTTTGAATGGAGATTATAGTCACCGAGATACTTTGAAATCAGGCACCGAGGAATGACCTGAGCAGGGATCCAACTCATTTCAAGTTTGAAAGGCGGAACTGGTAGATCGAGTAGCCCAGGGTCATGGTAATTCCATAAATAGTGACCTTGCTCTAGTTTCAGTACGCCCAGAGCGTTCAACCATCCCTGTTTGTAGCCTACATTGTTAGCGTTTTTAATACGAGCATCTAAATGATAAAGGGCTTCGTTGTAACCTGCCATCTAGAATTCTCGGGGCTGTTTATAAAACTGGAAGGTTAATCATTCTAATTGATCGTGAAGGCTTCTGGAAGAAACATCCTTATGCTCCAAAGCAGGCTTCTGTGCAGCTAGTTGCTCCTCCAGACTCTGGATTTTCTTGGACATTTCAGACAAGGCTTGATTTTTTGCCATCAACTGGAATGCTTGGTTTTCCAACGTTGATTGGGTGCGAGCTTCTTCAACAGTAGGCTGAAGAAATCTTGGTTGTCCCCGAGCAGGTGGAATACCTTGTTCCTCGACAGCATTCAGAGCAACTCTTGCTCGTCCCCGAGAACCCCTAGCTCGTCCCCGAGCAGGAGTAGAGGGACCAGCTCTTCTCAAAGTCTCCAATTCTTCTCGTAATTTGGCGTTTTCAACTTCTAAAAAGGATAATCCCTCGTCGGTCACAGGTACCAAGGCATTTGAAGAGGAAGCAACAGACCTCAACTGAGCTAATTCCTTTTGCAGATTATTATTCTCTTGCTCCAACAGCTCAGCGATTTGTCGGTGCTCTTCGACCTCTGTCTTCAAAGTTCTCTCTCTCATTTCATAAGAAGCAAATATCTTGTCATGGCCCTTGTCAGCACTAAGTTGTTGATATTTCTTTTCATATCCCTCATGCAAAAGAGCTGAACATTCTTTGTACTGTTGCTGAAGTTCATCAAGAGTACCTTGTAAGTCTTCAATCATTTCGTAATAAGCCACATTATTGGCTACAACACGATCAAGAAGACATTTCAGGTATTGATAGGCCTCAACTGCCAGTTTTGAAACATCTTGGCCAAGGATGTCTACAATTTGTGACTTATCCAAATCAGTATGACCCGCTTTAAAATATTCATTGCATTGTCTCAGCAGTGTTGTGTCATGATCAGACAACAATTCCATTCTGGCCATAAACTAATAAAGAGGAGAAGTCAAGAGTTAATAAGAATGCAAACAGAGAATCAACGTGTATGGTCAAAAAGCGCAAGTTTTATTACACCATGGAAAAGGGATACAAAGTACATATGCCAAAAGAAAATAAAATAAAGATAAATACCGAACAACTTCACACCTTTTCCTTGTCTCCCAATACTTTCTCAGGAGGCTGGGACGAGGAGCTAGGTTGCTCGGCAGAAATAAAAAGTTGTTCGACAGGTGTAGGAGGTTGCTTAGATGGGGCAGACAGAGGTGGAAGCTGCTCGGTGATTGGCTAGATAACTTGTGGGGCATCACCCACAACCATGGATGACTCCTCGGAGGCAGCTTCGTCCTCTTCTTCATCCTCAATAGTTGGAGGGGGACCAGGAAGATGTTGTTGAAACAGTTCAGAACCTTCATCAACCTTCAATTCCTGTAGAGAAGCAACCCAACCATCTCTGAAGTACTTGAGACTGCCATACTCTACCTGCGACATCATTGCAGCCACCCCCTTATTCCATCCCTTGTCCCAGCCAGTGCTGAAGGACTTCTTCATAGCCACTTTTCTTTTCACTTTTTCCGAGGAGAGCTTCTTGGATAGAAGTTCCTCGGTGGCCTTCAATTTTCCTTCCACCTCCTCCTTCTGATGATTTACCTCGCGAAGAAGGGTTAATTCTTCCTCAACCATTTTACGCTTGTTCTGAAGCTCACCAAAATTCTTGAGCTTCTCGTCAAGCTCTTTGTTCTTCCCTTCTAAATTTTTCACTTTACTCTCAAACCCCTTGGAGACATCAGCCATCTGAGCCTTCTCTTCCTCGACCAAGGCCATTTTTTTCTCCCAATCAACTTTGTCCTCGTCATATTTCTGACGAGAGTCCTTCAGAGACTGGGTCAAACCCACTAAAGCTTCCTCTACACCAGACGAGGAGCTAAAAGCCTTGATTACTTCATCTTTCTTCACAATTGTGTTAAAACAACTCACCAACTGGAAAAAGGAAATAACGACAAGTCAGTACAGAGATATATGTAATAAGGGAAATAAGGAAAGTTCAGAACAAGAGAAACTTACTGAAGCAATATGGCGAGTAGCCAAAGAGGTGAGCATATCCCCAGGAAGATTTTCTTCAAGTCCTTGGATCTCGGGGATGATCCAATTCTTCACCGAGCTCATAGCAGAGCTCGGGGGAACAATAGTAGGAACACCAGCACCACTAACTGGGAGCTGGGAGATGGTTTTAGTCAAATTGACCGAGGAGCTTTTCTTCAGCCTCCTCGGGGGCACAGGAACAACTTCAACCAAGGAAGAACTCTTGGTCGGGGAAATGGTAATCACTTCCTTGGGAGCATCATTCTTGCTCGGAGCCACTGGGGGCTTCTCGACAGCCTTCTTGGTTTCAACAGAAGGAGCAACATCTATTTTCTTTGTCCCCTCTGGGACGTCAGACTTATTTCTTTTTGCCTCTCTAGCAGAGGCAGATGGCTCGAAGATAGCAGGAACTCTTCTTTTACCCATCTTCTGACTCAGGGGAATGTGAGATTCAGGAGAAGAGTCTTCAGGAACTGGCACTGGTTCAGTATTGCTGATCACAGGGCGAGCAGTGAAAGAGGATGTATAGCTTTTATACTGCAGCAAGTATGAAGCAGACCTAATGTGCTCGTCTTCAACTTTCTGATGCAAGCTCCAGATAAGTTTCAAGTGTTTTATGTTAACTTCTGTTTCCTTTGGAGCTTTTCTCTTACTATCAACTGCAAATAAATACACATTGAAATATCAGTCACACATTTTATCAAACATAATGAAAGAATAATTTTAGAAATAAAATAAAATAAAAATAACCTATCCCATTGCCATAGGGAGGGCATCTGGGACCCTGGTATACTTCATCTCCAACTAAAGGGGTATGTTGCCAATTTTTAATAACAACCCCATGTTCGAAATAATCCCTATTGGCGTTTGGGAGATTGACTACTAAAGCCCTATTCAAAAATCTAGTTTTTAAGTAAAAAGTATTATCCAGAACTGCCCATCTATAACAAAACATAATCTCAGGAATTCCTATGCGAGTTCCATGAGTTTGATTTAACCTATGCACCTCATTAACTATTCTCAATGTGTTGGGGGCTATTTTTGTAGGAACGACGTCAAAGTATTGACAGAATTCTAGACATAAGGAATTTGGTGGAAAAGAAAATCCACACTCAGCAATAAAGAGGCTGGGGAACCAATGTCCCTCAGCCAAACGAAAATAATCTGAAGGCTCAGAAAGTTCCTCCAGAGTTACCCAAGAAGGGATAGAAAAATCAGAGCGAAACTTCTCAAGAGATTCAATAAGATAAACCATGATGAATAAAAGAAATGAAGAAGAAGGAAGAAGATCTTACAGAAAAAGGGAGATCTGTTGACAACGAACGACGAAAAAGATGAACGCACAAGAGAGAGAGAGACAATAAAAAACTCGAAAACAAAAATTTGAAAAAGTAGAAGATGATAGAATTGTCTGCGACGCTTAAATACTTTGCCTCGGGAAACGGTGAAGGAAATGATTACAAAAAGAAACGATTACGCTACCAGTGGCTAAAAGGACAAAAAGTGCGCGAAGATCGAAGCGGTTATAAAAATTCAAAAAGGCTGATTCTGCGAATTTGGAAGGAAAGGTAAATACGAAGGAAACGCTCCTAAAAATCAGGAGGATCATTTAAAATTTCCATATTTCGAGAAAGAATGTTCCATACTCCTCAAATTTCGAACTACGAAACATTGGGGGCTTCTGTTGATACCAAAATTAATTCGCTGACGTGGATGAATCACAGGAAGACACGTGTCAGTTTACGTGGCACATACAAACATTCTTACAATCACTTTAGCAACGAGGAACTCTACCTCCCCGATCAACTCAGACACTCCGAGTAACAGGAATACTCCGAGAAACTTCATTACTCCGAGGAACTCTACTGCTCCGAGGAACTCCTGAATACCGAGCAACTAAGGCGGTCCGAGCTGCATCTCGACCATAGCATTAATTGCCAGATAATCAACAGTTCGACTATTCATTGAATGCTTATCATACAGACGTATACACTTAAGGGGCATTAATTATTTACCCTTTCACATGTACAGCCTAAGGGCTATAAATACATTGTATCATCCTCATTCAAGGGGACCGGAATTTCTTGATAAAACATATAATCGAGAATTCCCAAACATTCAGCAATAACAGAAACAGTGGACGTAGGCCATTCTTATAAGGCTGAACCACTTTAAAAATTCTTTGTCTTATTTAAATTTATCTGTGATTAAATAATTAGAAGCAATCTAATTTTTTACATCAACACTGACCTTATCTATATATCAGTGACGACGTCCCCAACCTACCACACCTAAGTTACTATTTATCCTACCGTATCGTGATTGTGACCCCAAATCCCCGTAGGCGAAACTCCGTTCAAGAGAGACATTAACCTGAATGTACACTTTGACTATACGGGATCATCACAAAGCTTACTTCCAGGTTCTACCCAAACTGAACACACATGACGGCCACACTTGTCGCCATTGGCATTCTAAGGTTAGTGAGTATATCATAGTGCTATAACTTCTAACCCGTACCGTCTTGAAAGGACAAGCCAAGAACTAGTCCTTACCATGCTAAGGATATCCTAGCATACCATCGACACACTCCAACATTCTAGTCATGCCTCGGTATTATCCCACCTTGGTTGGCATTTTCAAGTCTCCACATGGCGTCATCAGCCTAAGTCTCGAATACATTTCCTAGTATACCTCAAAACCGAGTTTCATAACACTAATACTAGTAATTTTATGACATACGAGCATCACGCCCACAATAACATAAGCTTTTAACTTCCCTTGGGGGTTTCACCACCTATATGTGCGGATTCGGGAAGACACACCCGACACGTATACTATTTGACTCTTCTAAACCTTGACCAGCAACCTGAGATCATCACCTGACCTTTAACACAATCATTACTAGGACGCTAATGCTTCTTCATACCGGACTTGACTAGTCTCCTAAAGACACCAAACACATTTTGTGTAACCACCCTTACGACCCGATAAGATTTTGTCATCCATACCTTTATCAATGTAGGTGTTCTCTATAAACCCACATCACGATTACTTAGTGTTCGTATGGACACTGGTCCATGAGCTTCTTTATACAGTGCACCTTAACCGTCAAACACCTCAAGGGATCACAATAGTCGATTTCTATCCCCAATGATGCCACATACATTTAATCCTACGAACACTCGAGTATACCTTTAAACCACACTCACATTACGATTACCTCCCACCTAGCAATTACTTCAGCAACTAAATCGAGCCTTTAGACTTAGATAATAATCTTATATTTATTCCAAACGACTGTAATCATATGCCACTTACAAACCACAACTAACGCTACTAAGGATTATAGCAGGATACAGGTTGTCGCCTATAACCTATAAACCTCTAGGTTTGCATCACCGACATCACTAAAGATCCTATTCCATAAAATAACATCATATTTTCTAAAACCACGACATAGAAGACTTTACAGAGTTCACTCCTAAGCATCCTCAACCATTATTGTCGCATATGTAGCACATATACCGCAATTTGTCCGTAATCTCATTATGCCCTGCGTGGTACGACCTTTAGCCAAAAATCACCAGGACACTTACTTGTAACGATATTATTTTACCGACTTAGACTGAGTACACATCCTAAGTGTTGACCAACACGACCCATTATACCCATTAAATTAACAATTGCCTTATGGAGGAATACTATCTCAAGGATAAAATTTGCCTAATTGCATCATAAGTATTAACTACCCAAAAGTACCTAGTCGAAGAAATTACACATTTTTGTCACCAGTCAAAACTATTTAGGTATAATGCACAAGCTACCTAATCTCCACGACTGAATTTACACGAGTCATGTTTCCAATCAATAAACGACATTCATCATTCTCTACACCATGATTGGCTTCTCAAATCCTTACGGATTGACACACAAGAACCTCACATTAAAAACCTGCTCTGTCGTCACTATTTATTCGCATAGACACTCACAACTTACTAGCATATATAGATCGAAATCGCATAAGCGATTAATGACAACTAACATAGTCACCTGTCACTTGGTAATCAACTCACATGTCGTACTAACCTCTTTGACTTCACCGTCGAAGTCACGAACTAAACCATCACCAAGACTATCGTGGCCGGACCAAACCAACACCGATGTTGAAAGATACACTACCGACCTTACTACATCACTCCTGAAAGGAACCTTGAACCTAGAGTTGCGATACCATTTGTAACACCCCGACACAAATATATGGGTTACCCGTAGGCATTTCGATTCGACTCGAGCATTAGGTGTGAAGTGCAATGAAATAACTTATATAATTTTTCTAATCCAATTTTATTTTAATTAGCGTTTCACTTACTTAGCATGTTATTCTTATTTCAAATCAAACTACGTGAGGACCCATGGAGAGCACCCAGGAGTCCAGGTATACAGAGCTACAAACGTAAAATAAAAGAGAGTACTTACCTGCATAACGCTCTCAAAAGATGAAACCGCACCCAACTTATCGTAACAAAAATAGGGAGTGAGTTGAATGCTCAGTGGGAAATGTACATAATATAGTATAGAAGTGAACGATAGAAAGAAGACTCTAACATGTTATACCTACGTGCACATGCAACTAATTTTGTAATGACTTGACCCGGATATGGGTTACTTGTATTCAACCCGGTCCGACCCGAACGTTAGGTGTGAGGTTCAATGAAATAATCTATATAATGTTGCTAATCCAATTTTATTTTAATTAGTGTTTCACTTAGCATGCAATTTCAATTTCGAATTAAACTACGTGAAGGACCCATGGGGAGCACCTCGGAGTCCAAGCATACAAAGATACTAACATAAAATAAAATAAAGTACTTACCTGTATCTTACCTGTATCTTCTCTCAAAATACGAAACCGCACCCAACCTGCCGTAACAAAATGAAGGAGTGAGCCAAATGTTCAGTGGGAAGTACAAAAAATTCAACATAGAATAGAACGACATAAAGAAGATTATTAACACATTATTCCTATGTGCACAAGTAACTATCTTATATATATACACACACACACACACGCACACACACACACACATACACATGCAAATAGTTATGCGTGAAATTGTTTTACTTTCCGAAAGCTTATTTATCTAGATTAATTAACCTTAATCTTGTAAAAGACTTTCCTTTTCTCATTTTCACATTTGTCCCTTTATTTAACACACACGGTTAAATATTTGGAACAACTCCACTTGAATTGACCGAAAGTCATTTCTTTATCGAAATTACCCTTTTCATTTTAACCAATCCACATTAGTATTTTCTTTAAAAATCACCCTTTCAACACACGTGAATACCGTGTAAGAAAATACTTAATTTAGTATTTAAACATCTTTTATAACACACTCTTGTTTTAATTAGGGGTTAACCACTTAGGTTACTTAACTACCCATTTTCCCACTTACTTTACCTTTTTTCTCACCTTATGAACATTAATCAATTTCACATATACTTGTCCGTTTTAACCTTTACCTGAACATTTATTAATTCATTCAAGTTAGTTTGTCTTAACACATTTTCTTCGCACAACCCATTCTTGACATGTTCCGTATTCCTTTATCTTTTTCTCTGAATTTTTCAATAACTGCATAATTTAATGGACTCCACACCACCAACGATGCCACCATATGCTCTAGCAAGTGGTTTTGGGTCTTTCACCCAGGACTCCGAGCCCTCCTTAATTATTCCGGTGCCATCCGAGTTCCTTTAATGTATTTTCACATTTTACAAATATCCACATTATTCCTTCTTCCCCTCTTTTACCCGAAGCCAACCTGGGGTTTCACCCCAATTCGTGTTACAATTTAAAAATTATCATTTAATGTCCTTTACACTTTAACTATGATTTTATTCCAAAATCATATTCATGTAGGATCAATTTGTGTAACACCCTTTCCAACATTTTTATTTCATCAAAATATTCCACTTTAAGTAAAATTACCATTTTACCCGTTTGTTTCCAAACTCACCTTTTACTCCATTTCACAAGTGTTAATTTTATCAAAATACCATTAAGTTACTCACATTAACTCCTTGAGTATTTTTTAACATCTTAACACCTTTTTAACCTTGGAGTACCATTATTCTTAATTTGGAAACATCTTTATTCCATTATATTCTTTTCAAATCCACAAGTGTTAATCTTTCAAATATTATGAAGTTACACATACCAACTTTCCAATCTTTAACTATTAACACTTATCCAACACCGTTACTAACCATATTTCCATATTATACATTTCTTTACTTCTTTATTCAAGAAGTCTAATTACACTTAAAGACTAATTTTATAAGAAAATACCATTTCCCTTTCATCAATTCAAATAGTCTTATAATCCTATATTCATCACACCTTTAACTCCACTTTGAAGGTTAGAATTCTCACTTTTCTTATTTCTTGTTTAAACCCAACAAAACCTCATTTAAACTTGTCCACATATTTATTATCAAAATACTACAAGTTTATGTGCATGAGAAGATGGATTTTAAGTCCTAAAATCCTATTAAATGAGTTAAACATACATTTCATTCTAGAAATTCACAATACTTATAAAGTTATGTTTTTCAAAACATAAAGACATTTTTAATTTCTTTAAATATAGCAAATGTCCCATTTTCCTTAAATCTCCATTTTTACAACAAACTTTAGGTTGCTATTTCACCAATTAGTTTTATTTCCTAATCAACCTCATTTCTCCAACATTTTATTTCATAAAATGTTTAACATCAATTTTCTAGAAAATGCACCATTTTCATAAAAATCCCAATCTTCATTTCAAGAAACTTTGAAATATTTATTCATCATTATTTTTCAACAAAGTAATATTTTTACAATATTTTTATTTTATAAAAATGTTCATTACTTACCACATGTGATTTTCATCATCTAATCAAATGCATCCTACTCATCTAATCTAACAACAAGACTACAAATACATAAAATAGAGTGTTAATACTAAATGTAAGATTTTCCGCCTCTAAAATCTCCAAATGGTGGTAAGAAGTTTGGTGTAGGAGGAGCAACCTCCACCTTAAAAGGTGGCCTCAAGGGATTACCAAATGCATCCTCCAAAAATACTCCATATGTGTTCCATAGCTTCCAAGCCAAAACCCCTTTAAACTCCATAAAATCTTTAATTATCTTCTCCAAAATTCGTAGCTGCAATTCAACAATGGTGGAAATGGGTTTTATAGGCCTGAATGTGGTGTAATACACAAAGAATATGTGGTTTATGGTGGTTGGATGGTCGAGACAAGCCAACAATGGTAAAAGACTTCTCCACCTTCTCTCCACCTCTTTTATTTTCTCCCATTCCCAAATGACCCAAACCAAGCCTTATAAAAACCCAAAAAATACCAAAAATCCCATTTTTCCCAATCTGGGCTCACCAGAGCTCGACGTCTCAATGATCTAAGGCCAGAAACGTGACAACACACAAGGACAACTCAGATTAAGAATTTTTGAGGCATGTCATTCAAAAGATATGAACCTCGTTTAAAAGATATGTCCATCTCATTCGATATATGGCTTTGCATGACCTTCGCGCGACTTGGGACTGTAATGAAGTGGGATCGCGTGCGAACCTCGCTTGATCCCCTGCTTCGAACGAGGTCTGACCGTCGTTCGAACGACACCAGTCGTGTTCGAACCCTTATTTCTTTTTATTTTCTCCAAATTCCACTTTTTTCCCACAATTTTTCTATAATTATCATCAACCCCACTTCTTTATAATTTACACAAAATTTAAATAAAATATTAGGGTAGGGTATTACAACCTTGTATATATATGTGAACACACCTATAAATATATTGAATGCATGAAATAATTTTACTTTCGAAACTTTATTTATCTCGATTAAGTCATCTTAATCTTATAAAATATTTCCTTTTCTCATTTTAAAATTTATCCCTTTATTCAATACACAGGGTTAAATATTTAAAACAACTCCACTTGGTTTGATCGAAAGTCATTTCGTTACCAAAATTACCCTTTTCATTTTTAACCAATCCATATTAGTATTTTCATTTAAAATCAGTATTTCAACACATGTGAACACCATGTTAGAAAATACTTATATAGCCTTTGAAAACCTTTCGCAATACACACTTGTGCTAATTATGGGTTTAACTACTTAGGTTGCTTAACCACCCATTTACCCACTTACTTTACATTTCCTTTACCCGATGGGCATTAATCGATTTACACATTTACTTGTCCATTTCATCTTTACGGGAACATTTATTAATTCGTTCAAGTTAGATTGTCTAAATATATTTTCACCACACAACCCATTTCTTACATGTTTCTTATTCTTTTATCTTTTTGTCGGAATCTTCTAATAACCACATACTTTAATGGTCTCCACACCGCCTGCTATGCACGCTATATGCTCCAAGCCCTCCTTAATTATACCGATGTCATCCAAGTTCCTTCTTAATGTGTTTTAAGATTTTACAAATGTCCACATTATTCCACCTTTTTCGCTTACCCGGCCATAGCCAAACTCTGGTTCCCACCCCAACTTGTATTACACTTTGGAAATCATCATTTCATGTCCGTTACACTATAGCCTTGATTTTTAATCCAAAAATCATGTTCATTAGGACTAACATATATGTAACATCCTTTCTGATATTTTTATTTCATACAAAATATTCCACTTTACGTAAAATTACCATTTTACCCATTTATTTCCAAATTCACCTTTTACTCCAATTTCATAAGTGTTAATTTTTTCAAAACACCATTAAGTTACCCCCACTAACTTCTTAAGTGTTTTTAATACCTTAACACCTTTTTAACCCATTTGGAGTAATATTCTTCTCAATTAGAAACATCCTTATTTTAATACGTTCATTTTCAAGAATCATTAAACATATATGACAACTTTATAAGAAAAACACCATTTCTTTATTTATAGTCTTGAAACCTTACGTTTTCTACACATTACAACACCCATTACACACACCTTAAGTCCCGAATTTTTTTATTTCTTCATTCTATGTTTAAACACAATAAAACCTTCATTAATCTTGCTTTTGAGTCCATTATCAAAATACTACAAGTTTATATACATGAGGAGATGGATTTTAAATCCTAAAATTCTATCATATGGGTTAAACATACATTTCATTCTAGAAATTCGTACTACTTGCAAAAATTTACTTTCAAGGCATAAAAGACATTTTATTTCTTAAAACTCAACAAATGTCCATTTTCATAAAATCTTAATTTTTGCAAGAAACTTTGGAACTTTATTTCACCAAATATTTTAGGAAAATCAACATCATTTCCAAACATTTTATTTCATAAAATGTTTAACATCAAACTTCTAAAAAAATGCACACTTTTCATAAAAATCCCAATTTTTATGTCAAGAAACCTTTAGATATTCACTCATCCATTATTTCCAACAAAATAACATTTTTACCAACATTTTGATTTCATAAAAATGTTTGATACCAATCTACTAAAAACTCATCATTTATTCATATGTATCCTACTCAAGTAATCTAACAACAAGACCACTAATTATGGAAATAGAGTCATACTACTAAGAGTAGAGTTTTTCACCCTAAAGGCGCCAAATGGTTGTAGAAACGTTGGTGTTGGAGGAGAAACTCCCACATTCAAAGGTGGACTCAAGGGGTTACCAATTTCATCCTTCATGAAAGCTCCATATGTTCTTCATTTTAGCTTCCAAGCAAAGCCCCAACAAAAATTATTTTCAAACTTCATGAAAGCTTTCATGTCCATCTTCAAGAACTCCCCACAAAGCTTCCACAAATTCGTAACTTCACTCAATAATGGTGGAAATGGGTATGTGTGGCTCAAATATGGTGGAATACATCACAAATATGGGGGATATAATGTGGAGGGGGTGGTTATGGTATAGTGGTGTAACACCCCGCCCGCCCGGGGAGAGCGAACGGAGCGCTAATGCGATAAAATAAATCCAAATCCACAAATGACAAGGTATAGAGCATCTAAATCCCACAATAACAAGAGAGGAAACCACTAATCTCAAATCTCTTCAAATTAAATACCAAATCTCTCGAATTACATACAACAACTAACTCGAAAATAAAATACAAATCTCCAAAGCTCTATACATCAAAATAATACAAATCTTCCAAAAATATTCTTCTCAAAATAATCCACGCTAAAATCATCCCAATTGGTCCAAAGCGCTCAAATCCACGCTAACCTGCCAACTAAAAGAAAATATGGGGAAGTACACAATACGACAAGAAATATGCTCAACAATTATATGTTAGCGATGAATAAAACGTAACAACATGAGTACGAATATTCAAATCAAAATGCAAATCTCAAAGCATTTATCAATATAATTTCTCAACAACACTTTAACCGGGTCACCAGGTCTCACCACATCCGTATATGCTTTATCAAGCCATAGCGCGGGAAACAGGAATTTTGGCGGGTGCCCAACATCCGTGCCATATTAAAATCTCATGACAACGTACTCAACAACAATGTAATGATACCACATGAATCAAAATAATTTCAACAATTATTTTCCAGATTTCAATGAATTTAACAATTCAAATATGGGTTCAATTAACAAGAATTCAAAGAGAATGACACTCGCGAGATTTAAGGAGCATATTGTGTAAAATCCCATACCTCAAACCATGATGAGAAACCAACGATCACATCCTCAAGATCAACACAAAATATCTACAAAATCTCCTCCAAGAACCTCCAACAAAATAGCCCCAAGAACACCTCTAATCTAAAGTTGGAACTCACAAATCTCAAGGGCCAAAGTATATACAAAAAGAAGAGGAATATAAAATATATTTGCTGCCAAAATTTGTGCCAAAAGTATGTTAAAAGAGTTGACCACGACTTCCTTTTATAATGCAAAGAAATGAAGAGTTGAAATCCAAAAGACTCCTTTAAATAAGGCAAATAAATGAAGAGTTGGAAGTTAAAACAACTCCAAGAGTTAAAAACATTTTAAAATCATTTTAAAATCCGTTTTAACTCCGATTTCGAAACCATTTGAAAATATCACCTTTAAAAATAATAACCAACATATTTTAGCAATAAAAATAATTTTATCAAAAACTTTATTTTCCTCCATTTTCCAAAAATTAATTAAAATAGCCCAAAATTACGCGGGTTGTTACACTTCCCCACTAACAATGAAATTTCGCCCTCGAAATTCGCCGAATGCCTAACTCTAAAAAATCAGGCTAACAATCTCCAAAATAATCTCGTCTCCAAAAATAAATTCCTCACATCTAATCTCGAAACCTATCACGAATATCACCGAAAATTTTCTATCTCCAAAAATTGCAAACCACGCAATGAACCCAAAATCCAAGCCCCGAGGGTTGCCGTATACCTAAGCTCTGATACCATTTGTAACACCCCGCCCGCTCGGGGAGAGTGAACGGAGCGCTAATGCGATAAAATAAATTCAAATCCACATGTGACAAGGTATAGAGCATGTAAGTCCCACAATACAATAATAGGAATCCACTAATCTCAAATCTCTTCAAATTAAATACCAAATCTCTCGAATTACATACAACAACTAACTCGAAAATAAAATACAAATCTCCAAAGCTCTATACATCAAAATAATACAAATCTTCCAAAAATATTCTTCTCAAAATAATCCACGCTAAAATCATCCCTATTTGGTCCAAAGCGCTCAAATCCACGCTAACCTGCCAACTAAAAGAAAATATGGGGAAGTACACAATACGACAAGAAAGATGCTCAATAATTATATGTTAGAGATGAATAAAACGTAACAACATGAGTACGAATATTCAAATCAAAATGCAAATCTCAAAGCATTTATCAATATAATTTCTCAACAACACTTTAACCGGGTCACCAGGCCTCACCACATCCGTATATGCTTTATCAAGCCATAGTGCGGGAAACAGGAATTTTGGCGGGTGCCCAACATCCGTGCCATATTAAAATCTCATGACAACGTGCTCAACAACAATGTAATGATACCACATGAATCAAAATAATTTCAACAATTATTTTCCAGATTTCAATGAATTTAACAATTCAAATATGGGTTCAATTAACAAGAATTCAAAGAGAATGACACTCGCGAGATTTAAGGAGCATATTGTGTAAAACCCCATACCTCAAACCATGATGAGAAACCAACGATCACATCCTCAAGATCAACACAAAAGATCTACAAAAGCTCCTCCAAGAACCTCCAACAAAATAGCCCCAAGAACACCTCTAATCTAAGGTTGGAACTCACAAATCTCAAGGGCCAAAGTATATATAAAAAGAAGAGGAATATAAAATATATTTGCTGCCAAAATTTGTGCCAAAAGTATGTTAAAAGAGTTGACCACAACTTCCTTTTATAATGCAAAGAAATGAAGAGTTTAAATCCAAAATACTCCTTTAAATAAGGCAAAGAAATGAAGAGTTGGAAGTTAAAACAACTCCAAGAGTTAAAAACATTTTAAAATCCGTTTTAACTCCGATTTCGAAACCGTTTGAAATTCTCACCTTTAAAAATAATAACCAACATATTTTAGCAATAAAAATAATTTTATCAAAAACTTTATTTTCCTCCATTTTCCAAAAATTAATTAAAATAGCTCAAAATTACGCGGGTTGTTACAAGTGGTTTGTGGTGGAGAAAGGTGGAAGAACACACAAAAATGGTGGAAGATCCACCCCTCTCTCTCTCCTTCTTCCAACTTAAAATAAACTCAAATAAGCTAAACACCCCTTATGTTACACCCCCAATCCTTCCAAATCCAATTTTTGCCTATCTTGGCTCACCAGATTTCGACAGATCAACAATCCAAGGGCAAAAAACGTGACAACGCACAAGGACCGTCTGATCTAGAATTTTCGATGTGCTTCGTTCGAACAAGATTTCCCCTCATCCAAATGAGAAGGGCGTCTCGTTCAATCCTTTTTTTCTAACGACCTTGAAACAACCCTTAATAATTACACAATGGGGTCTCGCTCGAAGAACGATTCACTTTTTCGTTTGTACGACCCCTTCTTTTTCCTTTCTCTAAATTCTAATTTTTACCCATGTAAATCTAACAATTATCATCAAATCTCATTTCATTACGATTTATACAAAATTTTAATGAAATATTAGGGCAAGTTATTACATGTATGCTGCACGTGCATGGTAAGATAGATAATATTAACGAGTGTTTCTATGTAAGAGAATTGGCGAATGAGCAAAGTTATGGGAAATTTTAGAGAATAAGTACTCACTCTCGAATGAGTTCAAATTTGATGGCATTGAAAATAAAAGAGTGCGTTCGAGTCAAGCTGCTGATGAGATCGATTGAAGCTGTTGAGTCATTTGCAAAAGATTATTGTATAAGCATTGATTATAACTGTGCATGGTGGGAGGTTCGAAAAGCTAGGGAAGATTTTTGGTGACCGAACAAAATTGTCTGAAAAATTATGATGGGATTTGATGTTGCAAGGCACTTTAAACCGGGAAGTCGTTTGGAGTTTGATCACGATTCATCATCAGGGATTTTAAGAGGATTTTTGTAGCTTTGAAAGCGTGAATGAATGGATTTAGTCACTGTCGTCCTCTTATATTTCTTGATGGGATATTTTTGAAAAGTAGGTACAAGGGTAAATGAAAATTAACGTAAATATCACGACTTTATCTTTTTAAATAAAATGTCGTATACATATCTTCCATTAAATGTGCATGTTCAGTAAAGTAATTTATTATCGAGGTAAATATTAATTGTGAGTTCTTCTTCTTGTATATAGATCATGTTGTTTATTGATTTTTAAGTTGATGTAATTATTTACTACAAGTTCATATATTCGATTAAATGTTTTTCAGTTCAACAAAGTAATTCATTATCAAAGTACATATTTATTGTGAGTTATTTTTTTTATATAGAACATGTTGTTTACTGTACTGCTTGGATTAGATCCAGTGGAATAGCATTTTAACTTGATGTAAATGCTTTTGTCCGTTACAGTGGATCTAATTGTTATAAATTATTTTATTTTTGGTAAGTATGTTCCTAATAGCATTTGCTATTGTTAATTGAGAGAATTATGATAAATGGGAGTGTTTTTTTAGTACAATTGGCAGAAGTTCTTTCGAAGACACTTTTTTTACATTCATTTTGGATAGAAATAATGGCATTGTCAAATCTGTGCCAACTATATTTCCACATGCATACCATGCCTATTATTTGCATCACTTAAAGTGTTATTTAAGGGATAAGGTGTAGGAGATGAATTCTAGTGGGAGACTGTTATGATGTTGTTTGTGTTATGTGTGTATGCACCAATGGAGGACATTTTTTTAGGGATAATACATCTTTGCTTGAGGAAGGCGGTGAAAGGGTAAGAGAGGTTTTATCAACAATTACAAAGGAAAATTGGAGTAATGCCTTTCTTCAAAGGAGGGAATATAGAGTTGATGATGGTGTTGCCATTCAACCATCAATTTACAAACAATCTCGGGAAGGTCAAAGAAAAAGAATATCCCGTCGAGGGGTGAAGAAGATGAGAGGTGTATCAAATGCAACCATTGTTGCATATTGGGATATCATAATAGGCAGCCCTGTACAGAGCCAATTCCTGATTAATTTATATATAATTGTGTAGTTGTATTCTCTTGCTTATCTATTTTTTCTATAAATATATGTATTTCAAGTTTCATCTGGAATATATTATGTAAATAAGCGACGATTGAAATTGTTAATATCAGGTTCTATTTTTCAATTGTTCTTTGATGTGTTAGTGTTTGTACAATTATGCAGATTTACTTAATTCATTTCTGTAACTATTTATTTTGAGTTATATTTAATATATTAGAGTCACAGAACAATTGAAAGTAAATATATCAGTTGAAAGATGTTTCTTTGGCTGAAAAAGAAATTAAGTTAGAGTAAATTTGTACTTTTGAATAAAGTATATACTGACTTCTTTAGAACTAATTCGAAGAAGGCCTTGCAAGACTCGAGTTTTAGGCTTGTTCGCCTCAATCGAATCCACCGAGATTATGGAGACAAGGGATCCCCTTAAACACTGAAAGAAGAAGTTAACGGTAGAACACTTAATGTAAAAAATGGACAAGAAAAAGAAAAAAGAACCTTTTCGCCTACCTACTAGCACTTCTCTATTCAATTAAGTGAGTTTTGTTAATATCGTGTACATAAATTTTATGCAACTTTTAAAATATGGAAGTGGTGATGAAAGTGACCGGGTTATTAAAAAACTGTGATTATCGATTTGCATATTTGCAGGAACAATTAGGCTATAAAATATAAACCAAGGCGAAAATTATAAAAGTTGTGAAGATATGAGATATGTGTGGAATGTAACTTTTCAATTATGTGAATTTGCAGTTGGGCAATTTCAGTAACAAAATAACCATGAAAAAAACTCATTCATCGATATTTTTCACAAATAAAATCAAAGAAAATTCATACATTGAATCATTTTTGTTTAAATGGAAATTGAAAAAAAGTTAAAGTAAATATTTACTTTGAAAATGCTTTCAATTCTACTTCGGTAGCAGACCATCTCAATGTAAATATTAGGGGTGTAAGCGGTACGATTTGGTCGGTAAATAGAAGATACTAATACCAAAATCAAACTCTGGATGGTAAAACCAAACCGTACCAGTTTACCACCTGGTACACCAAAGTCAATACCAAAACCAAACCGGCTGGTATTTCAGTTTTTTCGGTAATTTCGGTTTTTTCTGGCTTCGGTAAATTCTGGTTTTTCTAGTTTCGGTAAATTTTGGTTTTTTCTAATTTCTGGTTTCGATTTTTTCTGGTTTTGGTAAACAGCACTAAAAGCCCCAAAAAATCAAAAACAAAACCAACAAACTTTCTTAAATATTAAAACCAAAACCAAAACCAAAACCAATTTTTTTTTGGTTTCGATAAATTCGGTACGGTAATTTTGGTAAATTCGATACGGTACAGTAATTTTGGTACATTTTTTTTTTGTTTCGGTAAATTTGGTACGATACGGTAATGTCGGTACGGTTTTTTCTAGTTTCGATAAATTCGGTAAGGTAATTTCAGTAAATAGGTTTTTTAAATATTAAAGCCAAAACCAACTAACTTTTTTGCGCTAATTTCGGTTTCGGTAAGACCGATTTCTGGTATTTTAATATATGAAACCAAAATCATTTTTTTCCGAACCAAAACGGTACAGTACGGTAAAAACCCGTACCGGTTCCACCCCTAGTAAATATACACCTTTAATCTTTTTTGGTTATTTAAGTTGTGTTTATATATTTACAAGTCACAAATCTATTTTTTTTAATAAAAGTATGTGTTGTGATTTTATATTGAAAATAAAATTAATTAGGCAAATAACAATAAACTTAAAGAATAATTTAAAATTTTGTCAATTTGAAGTAAAATTAATTATATTTTTATTAATATAAATTAAGACAATAAATGTGGTTATCATGGATAAATTCATATATGAAACGTTAATAGCGATATGTTATTATTACATTCAAACACAAAAAAAAGAGTTTCACATCTAATTGTCTCACAAAACGATAAAAAATCGAGAAATTCACAACCATAGATTGAACTAAAAGAAAAGTTGTACGATATTAATTACAAAAGATTTATCAAAATTCATTTTCAATATTTCCAGATTGTTGTCATTCCTTCAAGTATATTCTCTATCATTTTCACTCGATATCTTTTCATATCATAACAGGAACTTGTGCATACCAAGTTTGCACACGTGCTGGCGCACACCTATTTTTAAAAAATATTAAAATAATATTTTTGAGTTGATTTTTTTAATTTGATATTTAAACATTTCAAGGGATTCACATAAAAAAATCAACTCAAAAAAAACTTTGTTTGCTATTTAAAAAAACCGTTCAAACTTTCGCAGCTTTTAAAGCACTTTAAAGCAGCGAAAGTCTGACCGATTTTTTTAAAAAAGCAAAAAACGTTTTTTTGAGATGAATTTTTGTTATATGGATCCCTTGAAATGTTTAAATATGACAGAAAAGGAATCAATTAAAAAATATGTCTTTTGCCATTTTAAAAAATTAATGTACAAATTTAGTGTGCAAACTTACCGTGCACAGGAGTCAGCCTTTCTCTCTCTCTCTCTCTTTGTATATATATATATATATATATATATAGACACACACACACACACACACAATACTTAGTGTAATTATTTACTATGAAAATGTTTATATGCACAAAACAACAACAAAAAGAAAACAAACTCCTATGTATTTCTTTTAGCAGAATATATATATATATATATATATATATATATATATATATATATATATATAGGGAAAGGATCAAGTGAGGTCCCAGTTTGAGAATCCTGAATGAGGACCATTTTTTTAAAATAGTAAAAAAAATATTTTGGGGCTGATTTTTTTTTATGATTTATAAACATTTCAATAGGACCATAAAAAAATAATCAACTCAAAATGAATTTTTTTGCTATTTTTAAAAAATCGGTAAAACTTTGTGAGTTTTAAGTTGTTAAAAATTGACAAAGTTTGATAGATTTTTTTAAAATAGTAAAAAAATTTATTTTGAGCTGATTTTTTTATATGGCCCTACTGAAATGTTTAAAAACTATATAAAAAAAATTATCTCAAAAATATTTTTTTTACTATTTTATCAAAATTGGTCCGCACCAGCGGTATGCAAACTAGGGTATGCATGAGAACCTCTCTCTCTCTCTCTCTCTATATATATATATATATATATATATATATATATATATATATATATATATATATATATATATATATATATATATAAAGAAGACATGAAATTACATAAATCTTTACTAATATGTTGTACTATGAAATACTTCCAACGAGGACAGTCCTTGACCAGAATTAAATCACAAAAGAAATCTTTTACAGATAAAATGATATCTTATTATGTTATTTCATCTGTTTGCTTCCTGTCCTCAACATTACGTTTATTATCGTCCATTCTATGCAATTTTTTTTTAAAAGAAAAATGAAATTTATGTTTGAAACTAGTATATTATTGTTAATATAAACGTTTATTTTTGTTATAACTTATCATTGACTTCGCATTAGACAAATATTTGTCCTCGTAACCTTTTCGGAGTATCATGGGGTTGGAATGGAACCACAACCCTTCCTCTGTGTTAGAAACAAACAAATGCTAGTGATACCCATCTTTGCTTTGTTTATCTGTTGAATTTATTGGGAAAAACATAATTTCATTCTTAACCACTGCTTCGATGATGTTGCCTTCAATGTAGAACTTTCTGAGTTCTCTATGTTGTCGCGCACCATGAGTTGTGGTAGAAAGATATTTGATATTAATGAAAATATAACAAATAATGGTCACGTGTGTTATTCATAATTTAGTTTGTTTTATTTAATTTCATACAGAACACATGCTCGTGAAAAAGAATGAAGTTACATTATCTTGTTGTGTAATCTTCTCAATGCGCTCAATTTCTTCCTTTTTTAGCAATTGTGCATACACACTGATGACCTGTTATTTGTCCATTTAAAAAAAAGTTAATATAATGTAATTTAAGCTTTTTGAAGTTGAAAGTAGACAAAGAAAAAAATAGCTTCGTAACCCCATAATTGTGGAAACCCTACCAGCATGGCGGCGCTGGACCCTAGCGCTGGTACCAAGCCTCCGGACGCCACCTTGACTGACACTAAACAAGACAGCAGGTATGCTGTTAAAACCTTTGTTCATATTCTCTCGAACAAAATTGCTCCGGACAGCCATATTCCCATTCTTCCTGCTTCTCAACATAAAGGGGAGATAGCCTTTTTTTGCCAATGAAGACATAAGGGGTGGCAATTCGGGTTAGTCGTGTCATTTTCGGGTCGCGTTGATTTTAATTTAAGGATAAGTTTTGGGTACTTTTAAATCTACACAAGCTAATCGTGTCATGTTCGGGTCATATTCGGGTTATTACCATAAACAGGTTATCGTGTCAAAAATTGACAGCCGCTCTCTAACTACTCCTTTCAAGTACGCATTGATAGGACAGTTTCATCACGAAAGACCCTCTCTCAATACAATCAGAAAGACATTACTAACATTCTCGCTCAAAATCGGTTTCTCAGTAGGCTTGTTGGACTCCAAACATGTTTTGATTCGTCTCCAATGCGAAGAAGTCTCTCATTACATGTGGTTGAGAGACCATTGGTATATCCACAGATTCTTTATGAGAGTTATTAAATGGTACCCGTATTTTAAAGCCAACATGGACATCCCTCTTATTTAGTTTGAGTGAATCTTCCATACCTTTTCGTCCATTTTTTTCCAAAACAACACTATTTTCCATAGCAAATGCGATTGGTAATCCCATTAAACTTGACGAGGCTACAAGGTCTCTTCTCGACCTAGCATGGCTAGGGTTTGTGTAGAAGTAAATGTGTTGAAACTGATGGATTAATTTCTATTTTGTGAAAACTATCACACAAACAGGAACATTCATATTGAATTATCAAGAAATATAAATATTGATTTTGCGAAAGCGTACCTGAATCCATGACAGAAAGTTAAAATATTTGAGTCTGAGGTCTTATGCTCTTCCAGATCAACACTTTTATTTCCTCTCTAAATTTCTCTCTGACAATGGGAATCAGAAGATTGATGTTGTGTGATCTGGGGACCATGACCCCTATTTATAACACAATCGTGTCTTTTCATATTTCGTATATATCTATTTTAACCCATCATAAAAATAGAAATTACGCTTGTCTCTACACAATAAAACCCACACTTTAATAATACATTAGTAAGGCCCCAAAACTTAAATTAATCACTTTAATTGGCCTACTATTATTTGATAGCCTATAATTCATATTTATTTTATATATAAGCCCATATATTAAAGTTTACTCTAACAATCTCCCACTTGGGCTATATATATATATGTAACTTTATAAATTTGAATTATACTTTATGAACTCATGAGTTTTAGCTATCATAACTTTATGTATCTTAACAATCTTGTCCATTAATTGCACCAATATAGAATCAAAGCGATCGTCATTACATATTTCGTAAGTAGACCCATCAATGATCACATATATCAATGCAACTAATGACAAAGATCAAGTGTGGATGTGTAGCATGGAAATTTCATGCAATGTGATCTTAACATGCCTATTTCCAACTGATCCTCCTTAAACCTTAGTGAGATCAAACCATATAAAGTCAGAGTGAATATAAACTTAATACTTTACTGTAGTAAATAACCATACAATATCCATTAAATCAAATATGTCTGTGAAAGCATATAAAATACAAACTCCCACTAAACTGACATATCGTGAAAAGAAATTACACTCATATGAGTAGTGTGCTCATGAAAGACCTTGGGTAGTAATCCTTTAGTCAGCGGATCCGCAATCATGGAGTTTGTTCCAATGTGCTCTATAGATATAAGTCCACTCTGAACTCTTTCTTTTACAACTAGGAACTTAATGTCAATAAACTTTGACTTCGTAGAACTCGTGTTGTTATTAGAATACAGTACTGCTGATTTATTGTCACAAAATAACTTAAGTGGTCTTTCAATGCCATCCACAATACGCAGCCCTGTGACAAAATTTCGCAACCATATTCCTTGATTGGACGCCTCATAACAAGCTACAAACTCAGCTTCCATGGTGGAAGAAGCTATAATAGACTGCTTAACACTCTTCCACGATGCATCACCTCCAGCAAGTAAGTATATATAACCTGAAGTAGATTTCATGCTATCTTAGCATCCAGTAAAATCGGAGTCAGAATGTCTGATGATCTCTAACTGTTCTGACTTTCGATAGGTGAGCATGTAGTCTTTTGTTCTCTGTAAGTACCTCATGACTCGCTTGGATGCTATCCAATGATCCTTTCCAGGATTACTTAAGTATCTTCCCACCATGCCAACAATGTACGCAATATCCGGATGCGTATATACTTGAGCATACATAAGACTTCCTACCGCTGACGCATAAGGAATCTTTTGCATCTCCCGAATCTCAAAATCATTCTTGGGGCATTGACTGAGACTAAATTTATCTCCTTTAGCTATAGGGGTGTCACCTAGTTTACAATCATGCATGCCAAATCTTTTAAGAACTTTCTCGATATAGCTCTTTTATGATAACTCTGAGAGCGATCTCGGTGTATTTGTATACCCAACACAAAAGAAGCGTTACCAAGATCTTTCATCTTAAATTTCTTTGAAAGAAATCTCTTGGTTTCGTGCAACATACCTATATCGTTGGTGGCAAGCAAAATATCATCAACATATAAAACCAAGTAAATATGCTTACTCCCACTGAACTTGTGGTATATACAATCATCAACCAGGTTCATCTCAAAACCAAACGAGATGATAACTTGGTGAAACTTGTAATACCATTGACGAGAAGCTTGCTTAAGCCCATAAATGGATTTCTTTAATTTGCAAACTGTTTTCTTTGCATCTCCCGACACAAAGTTTTTGGTTGCACCATATATATTATTTCATCAATGTCACCATTGAGAAATGCAGTCTTAACATCCATCTGATGAAGCTCAAGGTCAAAGTGCGCCACAAGTGCCATTATTATCCTAAAAGAGTCTTTCGATGAAACCGGAGAGAAAGTCTCTTTATAATCGATGCCTTTTTTCTGTGTAAAGCCTTTAGTGACAAGACGGGCTTTGTATCTCTCCACATCACCTTTCGAATACCTCTTGGTTTTAAATATCCATTTGCAACCAATGGGTTTTTTACCTTCAGGTAATGGGACAAGATCCCAAACGTCATTATCCTTCATGGACTTTATCTTCTCATTCATGGCATCAATCCACTCTTGAAATTTAGAACTTTCCATGGCTTGACGGAAGGTGATTGGATCATCTTCCACCGCACCAATGTCAAACTCATGTTCTTGGAGAAATACAATGTAATCATCTGGCACAACACTTCTTCTCTCTCTAGTGGATCTCCTTAATGTCATAGGTTCTGGAGGTAGTAGAGTTTGTTCTTCTAGAATGGGAGATTCTTGGATATTGTTTTGATTAGGATCTGCTTCTTGAACAATGTCAGGAATTGGATCTTGATCAATGTTAATAACAGCTGTGGGAATATCAACATATTCCTCTTCAAAACCAAAATCCTTAACCTTATCCCCCTCGACAAACTCAACATCCTCAAAGAACCGGGCATTTCCAGTCTCAAAAATTATTTTGGTAGTAGGATCATAAAATTTGTAATCCCTAGATCTTTCAGAGTATCCAACAAAATAGCAACTAACTGTTCTGGAATCCAGTTTCTTTTCATGTGGTCTATAAGGCCTCGTTTCAGCTGGACGTCCCCAAATATGAGGGTGCTTCAGACTAGGTTTCTTGCCTGCCCAAAGTTCAAAAGGAGTTTTAGCAGTTGCTTTAGTTGGTATTCTGTTAAGGATATACACTGCAGTCTTTAATGCTTCACCGAGAGTAAATCTGGTAAATTAGAGTAACTGATCATACTCCTTACCATGTCTTTAAGAGTTCTGTTTCGCCTTTCAGCAACACCATTCATGCTTGGAGAACCTGGCATGGTGTACTGCAGGACGATATCGCACTCCTCTAGGAATTTAGCAAATGGTCCTGGGCGTTGTTCACCTGAACCGTCATACCTACCGTAGTATTCACCACCACGATCAGATCTGATGCTTTTAATCCTTTTGCTGAGTTGATTTTCAACTTCAGCCTTGAATGACTTGAACACGTCCAGAGATTGAGACTTTTCATGGACGAGATAAAGGTAGCCATAACGTGAAACATCGTCTATGAATGTGATAAAATATTGTTGACCGTTCCATGAAACCGTAGGGAATGGCCCACAAATATCTGTATGTATCAGTTCTAAGACGTTTGTAGCCCTATTAGCACCAGATCTCCTTATGTTTTTCTGTTTTTCCTTTATGCAATTTTTGCAAATTTTAAAATCTGAAAAATCAAGGGAATCTAGAATTCCATCTGACACAAGTCTTTCAATTCTCCTTTGGGATATGTGACCTAATATCTTATGCCATAATGATGCAGAATTCTCATTGGTTAATTTTCTTTTAATACCACGAGTACTTAATTGCAAGGTTTCATGATATGAAGCAATAGTATCAAGCATATAAAGGTTATCGACATAAGATAAAGAACCAGTACCAACAAAATTTGAATTATGAAGAAGACTAAATTTATTAGTTACAAAGGAACAAGTATAACCAAATTTGTCCAATACAGAAATATAAACCAAATTCCGTCTAAATGACGGTACGATAAATGTCTCATTCAAATCCAAATAAGTACTAGACTTCAATAATAACCTAAATATCCCAATTGCTTCAACTTCAACCTTCTTGCCATCGCCCACAAAAATGTATCTTTCATCATCATTTGGCTTTCGCTTGACACACCAAGCATAATAATTGGTACATTGCTTCTTCCTATGTCCCGCAGCTCCACAGAAGAAGCAACCATCAATAGTTTTTTCTTTATATTGTTTCTTTGGATATGGAACCACTGCAGCTTCTTTATCCTTCTTTCTTTTCTTCCCATTGTCCTTGGAAGTACTAGACAAATGAGTACTTGCTGTCTTATCTTGCTTCAGTCTTTCCTCTTCTTGCACACAATGTGAGATGAGCTCATTAAGAGACCAAGTCTCCTTTTGGCAGTTGTAGCTCACCTTAAATTGACTGAATTGTGTGGGAATGATATTGAAACCAAATGCACAAGCAAATCCTCAGAGAGATCAAGCTTAAGTGCTCTTAACTTTGAAGCGAGATGAGACATTTCCATAATGTACTCCCTAATGTTCCCATTACCTTTATATTTCATTGAGATGAGACTTGCCAAAAGTGTACTTGTTTCAGTCTTTTCATTTTTGACAAATCTGTTCTTAATTTCTTCTACGAACTCTTTGGCGGTCTTTATCATTTCCGATATTGTGCCCCTGAATGCTTCTGGAATGGCCTTCTTTATGATCATCAAACACATGCGATTTGACTTCCCACCTTTCAAAGTCCTTTTTGTCATCAGAGGAACTTTTATCCGTAAGAGGTGCAGGAGAAGGAACCCTTAATGCAAGTTCCAAATCCATGACACCGAGAACTATATGAAGGTTCTCTTGCCATGACTTAAAGTTTGTGCCATTAAGCATGGGAAAAGAATTAATACTGGCAGTAATGTTGGAAGCAGAACTGATAGCTGAATCAGAGAACAATAAACAAATAAAACTAGCTCATATAAGTCTTAAATCAAAAATAAATTCAAATAAAGGACAAATCCCATTTTAAGATATCGGACAATCTATTAATATTTGATCTTTGGAAAAAATATTAAATTGTAAGTGATATCTTGCCGTAATAATCAAACACTGATAATAAGAACATATTGAATAATAATTCTTCCTTTGAGCCGATTTATTATTCATATGTAAAACTAAATAATTATCACGTGCTTATTATTAAAGTGGTACATGTAATTTTGTTAAAAAATAATCTTCCTTTGGGCCGATTAATATTCACATAAATTACATGCACCCAATTCTTTTTATATTTCGAAATAAAATTAATTTTGAACAAAAGAGGTCACTTTGGTGACATATTGTTTAAATTAATTTATCTCGAAATATATATATAAATACACCAAAATTTGAATTTAAATTTGTATATGGGTTCAAAACCCCTTTGGATCTAGACTTGAAAGGTCATGGGTTCAAAACCCCTTTGGCCCCAGACTTGAAAGGTCATGGGTTCAAAACCTTTTGAGATCCTTCATAATTTTCATCATTTAAGAGGCTTAAATATGAAACACCAAGAGTCGAACCTTTAACCTTCCACTACCATCAAATCAACCTTTATACTTATTTTTTTTAAAAAAATCATATAAAATCAACCGCTAGTCCAAATTTCATGAATTTTATATCGTTGGAATCGTAACGAAAATATTTCTGAATCCAAAATTTTTCTGAAATATTAAACCTTTTTGAAAAAATATTTGCAGCCGAAAATTAATATCAATACCTTCCTAATATATTCTCAACAATTCAACATGAAATAACTCTGATACCACATGATGGATTGATTTCTATTTTGTGAAAACTATCACACAAACATGAACATTCATATTGAATTATTAAGAAATATAAATATTGATTTTGCGAAAGCGTACCTGAATCCATGACAAAAAGTTAAAATATCTGAGTCTGAGATCTTATGCTCTTCCAGATCAACACTTTTATTTCCTCTCTAAATTTCTCTTTGACAATGGGAATCAGAAGATTGGTGTTGTGTGATCTGGGGACCATGACCCCTATTTATAACACAATCGTATCTTTTCATATTTCGTATATTTCTATTTTAACCCATCATAAAAATAGAAATTACGCTTGTCTCTACACAATAAAACCCACACTTTAATAATACATTAGTAAGGCCCCAAAACTTAAATTAATCACTTTAATTGGCCTACTTTTATTTGATAGCCTATAATTCATATTTATTTTATATATAAGCCCATATATTAAATTTTACTCTAACAAAAACAACTACCTAGGAGGATTTGGTTAAGGATGACACACTCAGGTTTTTGGTAGAAAGTTTGTCATTAAAACCTTCCCCCTTATTGTCATATATGTTCTAAGTTGGGCCATGACAGTATAAACTGTAAAAAGGAAGACGAAACAAAATCCATAGTGGAGAAAAATAATGATCCTATAAAAGAAGTTCCGCCTGCGATACAACGTATTTGGAAACCAATTCAGATAAATCAAGATACAATGGGGATTGTTCGAACAAGAGTGCATGGCAATTCAGAATTACCCAAGTCAAGTAAAACTGTTAAGGGGACAACACAAACTCACAAAGCTAAAAAGGTCAAAGATCTCTCATTGTCCAACTCATTTGAACTTTTAGCAACAGAAAACTTGGAGTTGGAAGAAGGATAAATTCAACCAAGGAATAAAATAATTTAAGATAGCCCTACCTTGCATGGAGACGTGGAGAATACTCCAACTGACTGGGAGTTTGATATGGCCAACATTCCAAAACTTAGAAAATTGATCATGGATCCCACAACCATGAAACTGTTTTTCCTTTCTCCCAGGGCACTAAGGCTTTCAACAGATAGATCAATTGCCGAAGATTGGAGACACCTTTATGCTTCAGATTTGGAAACTAATTTGGTGAGAGAGGTAAATGATGGTTGGGAAATATTTTCAAAAGGCATATCCAAAAAATTCCCAAGACTTAACAAGAAACTATTGTTTGAAGAACCTGTTGTGAATGACGAAGAGTTTACAGTAATGAAAAAGAAAAGACCCGGGAAGAATTATTCGGCCTTAAATGCAGCTAAAATTCAAACCCGATCAGGAGGTAAGAATTCAAAGACTTTAATCTTTGTAGTTTCCCAATGATCCAAGGCCTTTTTTGGAATATTAGAGGTGTGGGAAATGGTCCCTCTATTCGAAGACTTATAAGATTAATTCACATTCATTCAATTTATATTTTGGCTTTACTTAAACCAAAAATTGAAGATAATAAACTTGAAGCGATGTGTAGGAAATTAAAGTTTGAGGGTGGGAATAAAATATGGATCTTTTGGAAGAATAATTGGAAGGTGACTTTAGCTCATAACGGTTCTCAATCGCTTTCACTTTGGTTGTTTGATTATTTTTTTGACAATGCGATCCTTTTCACGACCGTATATGCGAAATGCAATAAAGTAGAGAAATTGGTTTGGTGTGATGATTTTGAATATTTGTCAACTCTAGGAAATATGAAATGGGTAGTGGGAGGGGACGTTAATATTGTGGCTTCGAATGATGAAGAAATTGGTGGGAATGACATTAATTGGGAAGGGGTGTTGGACTTCAACATGACTCTTTTAAATGTTGGGTTGCAAGAAATTCAGTTAAAAGGTTCCCGATTTACGTGGTGTAATAATAGAGAGGGTAATGCTCGAATTTGGGCTTGGTTGATAGAGTGTTGGGTAATACCGAATGGATGAACGGGAATTTTATAAGCTCGGTGGAACATCTCAATAGGACAAATTTAGATCATAGTCCTCTACTCCTCAAAATGAAAGTAGAAAATAAACCCAGTTCAACACCATTCAAATTTTTGTTGTTCCGGCATAAAAGTGATGATTTCCTTAAAGTGGTGGAACAAGCGTGGAATTACGATGTTAAGGGTAGACCTCTCAATGTTTATACGGAGAAGCTCAAAATGGTTAAATCTTTCCTTAAAATTTGGTCGAGAAGTTAATTCAGAGGCATTTTCCAATTAGCTAGAAGGGCAGAGGACGATATATTGGAGGTTGAAACGGAATTTGATGTGGACCCTTCTTTAGAAAATTGGATTAAATTCCATAATACTCAAGCGGAATATCTAACATCTCTAAATAGAGAAGAAGAATATTAGAAGAAAAAAATCAAGAACTAGATGGGCCAAAGAAGGGAATGCAAACACAAAGTTTTTTCATGCGATTACGAGGAAGAAGAGGGCGAAGCGCAACTTACACAGGATTCAGAATTATCAAGGGCAGTGGGTAACAAATGAGCAAGAAGTCCAGAATAAAATTGTGGGTTGGTTCCATCAAGTTATAAGTTCGAACAACACATATGTAGACAGAAGCAGCTGGTGTCGCAGGTTCGAAGAACAGCAAAACTCTGATACTTCCTTGATAGTGTCGATACATACAACCTCAAATATTAACCCCCACTACTGTATTAGCAGTTTCGGACAACCCCACTCTAGAAAAAATATGATCTTTTCAGATACCAGTAGCTGTCGAGATAACTCCAAATGTATAAATGATATTTGGGATTGCATTCCTAAAACAGTTCAGCCAAAAGATAACGAGTTGATTAGCATTATACCATATCTAGAGGAAATCCAACAGGCCATTTGTGATATGAACAAAGATAGGGCAGTAGGTCCAGACGGTTTCAATGGTAGTTTTTTTACTGCTTGCTGGCATATTATCAAATCTGATCTCCACAAGACTATAGGATCATTTTTTGTTGGTGAAGAACTTCCTGTTAACTGGACCTCAACTAAAGTGGTATTAATTCTAAAAATTGATAATCCTAAATCGTGTGGTGATCTTCATCCCATCAGTCTTTGTAACTTTCATAAAAAATTATTTCAAAATTTTTTGCGAAAGGAATTGGACAAATTTTACCCAACATAATCTCTCCAGCTCAATCCGGTTTTACAAAGGGTCATTATTTATTAGAAAATGTCCTATTAGCTCAAGAGATGATGCATTCCTTTAAAAAGAAAGTGAGGGGATCAAACCTTATTATTAAGTTGGATATGTCGAAGGCGTACGATAGGTTATCATGGATGTTCATCATCAAAACGCTTAGGAGATTTGGCTTCTCAGAAAGAGTGATAGACTTAATATGGTGAGTGATCTCAAATGGTTGGTACTCAATAATTGTTAATGGGAAGGCCTGTGGTATTTTTAAATAAAAAATGGGGTGAGACATGGAGACCCTCTATCTCCGGAGTTATTTGTGTTAGCCTTGAAAGTGCTAAATTGGGGAATTTAAAAAATGATGGAAAGTGGAAAAATGAATCATTTCGCTCTAACAATGGGTTGCCCAATTATTTCTTGTCTTTCTTTTGCAGATGACACTCTTATTTTTGCCAATGGTGATAGAAGATACCTAAAACATCTCATGGAATTTTTGAAAGACTAAGAAAAAGAGTGAGGTCAAGTGGTAAATTGCAATAAATTCTCTTTTTACCCGTCGAGAAATGAGTCACGTGGCATGAAAAAAATAGTAGAAAATGTCACCAGTTTAAAATGCAAAACTCTCCCAATAATTTATTTGGGGATACTTTATTCTCAAGCAGGAAAAAGAAATCATAATTTTCTACCTATATTGACAAACTGGTTGGGAAGCTTAATTACTGGAATCATCAAAGTATATCTCAAGCGGGGAGGGTGACTCTTATCAAACCAGTGGTAGAATCCATGCAGCTCCATCTTCTTGTGGCGATTAATCCCCCGATAAATGTTCTCAATCATATCAATAGTTTGTTAGCACATTTTCATGGGAAAAACAAGAAGAGAAGACGAAATTTCAATTGGTGAACTGGCATGACATTTGCACAACAAAGGAAGAGGGTGGTCTAAATCTTAGATCCATGATTGATCTCTCTATTGCTTACGCGCATAATTTGTGGTGGGAATTTTTTAATTCCAATTCTTCATGGTCCCGATTTATGCATACCAATATAAAAAATTGGAGGCTCAAAATTTTAGAGGAACTATTTCGGCAACATCTTAGGTATGGAAGAGAATGCAAAGTGTTTGGGAGATTTTTTTTGAAAATTTTGAATTTTTTTTCGAAAAATGGCTTTTGTCAAAAAATGGATGCTTTACAATTAAATCGGCATGGCACTTGGTTAGAGATAAAGGTTGCATCCAACGCTCACTCTCTAATATGGGATAATAGGATTTCTCAAAAAAAATTAATTTTCATGTGGCGTCTCCTTCATAAAGGAATTTCCATAGAGGGGAGCATCAAAAGAATTCACAAACCACTTGTCTCCAAATGTAGATGCTGTAAAGTGGCTTGTGAGAAGACAAAGATCATCTTTTTTGGGGTAGCCCTATTTCACAATCCATTTGGCGTCGATTCTACAATATTATCGGGTTAAGGTTTATTTCTTCAAACTTTAGTGGCAATTTGATGAATTGGTGGATTAACTCCAAAGGTGATAAAATTAGAGGAATTCTATGTCAGATTATTCCAGCTTACATTTGTTGGCCTTTATGGTGTACGAGAAATAAATGCATGTACGAGGGAGTTCCAATGAAGGAAGACTCTATACTTATTCTGATTTGTGGGGCGATTAGAATGGATTTTAGTAATTTTCCAATTTTAGGCAAGCAATCTAGATTTTGTATTAATATTATAGAGGTTTTGTCACTTATAGGTGCTCACATTGATCACTTTCTGATGTCAGCCACCGGTGGGGGGTGTTTCCCCACATTTAATTCCTAATAAAATCATGGGACTCATTACTACTGGAAAAAAAACTCACATTCATTCCAATGCATTCTTTATTAAGAATTTCAAGCAGATCTCTTAAGACTATCAAGTCTCTAGATTCTCCTTCGCAAACAACGTGCCTATATATAAAATATTCCTAAACAAATATTATGTCAATTATTTTATAACAAATATTTATGCTATTTTCAATGTTAAAGTCAAGGAAAACACATATATTTAGAGTAAACATTACCTGTAAATTTTGATTTGAGAAAATTAAGTTAAAAAGTGATCAAATTAAATATCTACCTTAACTTATTTACAAAGAATATTATCAGTTCTAAACAAATAATCATATAAAGTAAATATCAGCTACAAGCTATAATATCTATTTCAAATCGGAACAAAATAGCTCAAAGTAAAATAATGTAAAGCTAATTTCATGATATTTTCAAACTTTTACCCCATTCCAAATGAGTTCTTTGATTCCTTTAGGAAATTCAATGTATTTTCTAAGTGATATTTTGCAACTGGTCCTTTCTTGGGAAAGACCCAGATTTCACTTTCATCTTCTTGACTTTGCTTTCCTTTTTCTATTTCAATTCGACATCCACAATTTCCTTTTCCTGTGATAAATTTGTGCTAGCTCTTGTTACCATTCTCGGACGCACATTCCTAAAAGAAGGGTCATCATCATCATCCGTGCCTTAATCCCATTATATGGGATCGGCCACTTGAATTCTCCTTTTCCATTCTAATCTATTATATGCAATATTATCATTCAAGTTTAATTCCTTAATATCTCTTCTAATAATTTCCTCCCACGATAGCTTAGGGCGGCCCCTTTCTCTTTTACCCAATATTTTCCATAATCTTTCTCTTGTCATAGGTGCATCTACTGGTTTATGCGACACATGTCCATACCACCTAAGTCTAATTTCTATTAATTTATTGCTAATGGCAGTTACTCCTAACTTTTTTTTCACATACTAGTTTTTAATTTTGTCCTTTATAGTAATTCCTATCATCCATTGAAGCATTCTCCTCTCACTAACATGGAGACTTTGTTCATGTTTTTCTTTAAAGCCCAACACTCCGCTTTATATAGGGTCTCTGGCTTAACAACTGTTTTATAAATTTTTTCTTTTAATTTAATCGTTATTCTCTTATCGCATAACACCCGACTTACTTGTCTCCGTTTCATCCAACCAGTTAATATTCAACTCGTAACATCCTCATCGATATCTCCATTACTTTGTAACGCTGAACCTAAATAACAAAATTTATTAGTTTGGTTTATCACTTTTTCTTCAATCATTAACATTATGCTATCCAACACCTCATTATTGAATTTACATTCCATAAATTCTGTTTAATTTCTACTTTGTATAAACCAACTTCAAATCTTTCTTGTTATTTTTTATCTCTATCCTTAAGATCATTGATCTTTTGAGCCGTTCGAGATGTATTAGTGTGTCTCCATTCCTTTTCGACAACTTGTCTTCCTTTGCTTTTCCTTGTTGCGATGTTTTTCTAGGTGATCAGGTCAAATTGATTTTTTCATTTCCATTTCTTTTATGTGGTGTTTTGGGGTGGTTGGGTCGAATTCATTTTAGCTGATTGGGTCTCTATGTGTAGTGTGGTAAGAAGTGTTAATATAAGAGAGACATTATAATTTCTCAATTCATTTTTTGAAATTATCTTGGAACCAACAGGGGAGATTAATCCAATTAATAGTGAATGGACAAAGCCTTTAAAAACTATCATTGTTATGTGAGTTTATTTTGTCGAACAACAGATTATATAGTTCATTATCCAATTTAATCCTATCAAAATCCTTTTCATTGATATCGATTTTCAATTTTCTTATTATATAAGCTCTCAAGTCCAATTCCTGATAGAGGTATTTTGTACTTTATTGAAATTTGTTTTACAAACTCTTTAAACTTTCTCTAAGACTGAAAATCTCTTGATCAAGATGTTTGTTGTTGGAGTTGCTTTTTAGTTATGCTATCGGTAATTGAAACTCATTTATCTCAGCTTGTTTCACCGCCAAAATTTTAATATTCTCCTTTTAAGCTTTGTCCCGTTCAATTTGCGGCAAAAATCATCATAAAATAGAATCATATACTCCTTATCTTTCTCGACAAGATCGTTTTGCATTTTTTCATCTTTCAGGGATGGTATGTATTGTTCATTTTTCCCGGCTGTTTATACTGATGTAAATTAGTTGTTTATGATTTGATTTCATCATCATTAATAGTAAAGTTCTGAGGCCCAATACTGTCCTCGGTTGCATGTTTGATATCTCAATGAACAACATCTCGAATATCCGTTAATCTTTGATCGATTTTTTCATTTTCTTACAAGATGAGGTGAAATTATTGTGTTTACCTGGAGAACGTATATGTAATATCATGTGTAAAAATATAATTTATAAATGGAAAAACAGAATTGAGAGATAACGATAATGAAATATGAAAATTAAATATTTACTTTGAAGATATCTTGTTGAAGTATATATTTGAAGTGAATATTTTATTTGACTAATGCAATTAAGATGTGTTGTTTTCAAACTTGAAGTAAAGATTTACTTTGATAAGTAAAAATACATCTTGATATTATGCTATCAGAGGTATGAATTAGAGTACATGTATACAAAAAATTATATGTTAAAAACGAAATGCATTACCTCTAGGTTTGATCTGTTTGGAAGATTTTCGGCCATTGGTAGTTGATCATCGAGCTTGTTGAGATTCCATTTCAAGTATCAAGGTTACTAACAACCTTCACTTGGTATTATTATGTTTGTGTTCACACACAAAGAATACTCGAAATAAGAACATTAATATAGTTAAGTACAAGAGGAAAATAAATGAAAAATAATAATTTTTATGACAAAGAAATTTTACAAATACTATAAGAACACATCCACAAACTTTTTCGAGTACTCTATAGGAACTCTCGATTGAATCCATCAAAGATTTATGAATTGCAACGAGCCAGTTGAATTTTGACATTCCTTTGATATTTTCAGCATACTTGAACAATGACCAATTTAGCCGTAGTCCTAATGCTAGGAAGAAAACAGTTGAAAATATGTACAAATAAAATAATTTGCAACAATGTCTCCTTTCGCTGTTTTCAAGTTGGCAGCTTCAATTGTACTTACTCTTATCCTTGTTGTTTTAATCAATTTTTTATTTGATTACCATTTTTTAACAAAAGATGCTTATGGCCGACGACTATAGATTTATGTCTCCACCTTCTCTTTTATGAATGGTATGCAACAAATTACTGAAATGTTTCTTAGTGTAATCTTTATTAGCTTGCCAACAATTTTGAAGCTGTTACTTTGTTCTTCAAAAGTTGATATAACAATTTTCACATTTGTGTCATATTTAGTGATGCGTTTGTGATGTGAATCGAGGTCTTTTTTTTTTATCATTTTGAGCATATTAGTAGTTTTTTTTTATTATTTTTCTTTATTTTTGTTATAGCATTTTCTTTTGTCTTGCTTTAGTAGTTAAGGTTAAGGAGTAGTAATGTCATTTTTGTAATTAGGGCCTTAGCTTGGAGCGTAAGCTACTCCTCCCCTTTAAATACCCACTTATAAGCCTCATTTAGGGCAGACTTGAATTTTGAAATAGAAAAAAAGTATTTCTCTCTCTAGAATTCAGTGCTTAGATATTTTTAGGAATCTTTTGATGGGTGGTTTACGTCAAATTAGAATCAGAGCTGGAGTCGCTCCACATTGGTGTTGGTGTATCGCTGTATATTGTATCAAAATCGTGCACTACTCTTCAAAGGTTCCCAAAATAACCAAGGATCAACAAGAGGAGATTAATCAAGAGTTGTGAGAACAAATTGAGGAATTAGTGAGAAAGCAACAAGCCAAAATGGCCGCCGAAATGACAAGAAAAACAACAATTTTAATTTGAAACCCATATGCAACAATTTGCAAAATCCTAACCCAAGAAGACTCACACACCCTAACCCCTTTGTAGGAACCTTTTTTATGCAAAAAGTGCTTTAAGGATGACAAAATAATTTTCCTTTCTTGAAAAACCTTTTTCCAATTTTTAATTCGCACCAAGTTGTGAACAAATTTTAACTTAACCAAATTTTATCTTGATTAATCTTAAACATGCATCTAGTGATTAAAGCAAATAAAGTGAGGAAAATAATGCCCACAAAGCCGGATGTACAAGGAAACAAAAACGGGAAAAAACCTCAAACGATCCAAGCCAAACAATTACAATTATTTGGAATTACAAGGAATAGACACAAGTCTTACTCAATGACTCGATCCCCACGAGAATTGACGCTCTTCTGATCTTCAACCACTCCTCCACAATGCCCACGCAAAAAGTCCTTCCACGATACTCGTCCATAACACACGCATCTATGTATGTCTCGGTGTCCACTGATATAACTTGTAACGTCTACGATGTTGAACATGAACTCCTTCCCTTCTTCACTGCAAAAAACCAATGTTCAAGAGTATAACAAACTCTTCTTCGTGCAAAAAAATATCATTATAGCATATAGTAATGAAAGATTAGATCTTTGAAAATCTAAGGATGCTTTAAACTTAGAAAACTTTAAAAAACTTTGTGCAGAAAACGTACTAGTTCGTAAACTGTATTTCAGACTGCATGCTAGACGAAATTCTGAGAAAACACGCCTTAAATAAATTTTTTAAATCAGTGTCTAGCTCGAACGACATAGGCATGTCGCTCGAACGACCGACACGTATGTTTGATTTTAACACAACTTTAAACCATATTTATCTCAGAATAAACGAAGTGTAAATGCTTTTAAACTCTATTAAAAATATTATAAGATAATTTCTTTAATAAAATAACATCCTTAAACAATTTAAAATAAATTTCGATTCCCATGATAATTACGCATTCATACCTGAGTGATATCGGAATGTAATTAAATTTGAAGACGAAATTTGCACCATAAAACCGACATGATAAATCTTTAAAGCTTTGCCATAACGTCTTCAATTAAACTTCAACACGTCATAGTCTGTGTGGGATCGTCACAATAAAATACAACCTATGACTCAAACGTGTTTTGTTCCAGAAATAAGTCAAATAAACATACAACGGACTCAATTGGAAATTTCGTCCTTACAAATCTCTACCTTTGACTATTCGGGGACAAAACCAATAGTGAAATGCCTAAGACGGGGGTCATCAAGGCGTATGATGCCTAAATCTCATCCCATAAATCCAAAATAAAAAAATTACAGAATAAGACTAGTAAATGATGGTTCCACAAGCATGATTTGTCTAAATGTGATGTAGTCTTGAAATTTTGAATTTCTTTAAACAAACCTAGACACATGAAACAAACAAATACCCAGTGAAGTATGGAGGAACAAATAATATAAACCCATATGTAAAAATACACCAAAATCATTAGCTATGTGAGCAGAACATGATATCAATTTGTAAACAACATTTAAATCAGGATACCAATTTATACCGATGCCAAAATAATATGATACTAATTTGTGTAAACTAACTAATATAATCATGAAAGCATATGATCACAAATACGATACCAAAATAATGCAACAGTTGTATCTGCTCATCAAACAAACTCTCCCCCTACATCACATACATCTCTCCCCTTTTTTTGTCTCGAATAGACAACCCGGTGAAAAGATACCAATTTAGCGATATGTCTAGCATAAGCATAATCAATGAAATATATCTAGATAATCATGCAAACAAGCTAATAATGATTAACAATATCAAATTTGTAGCTAGCAAATAATAATCACACAATATGAATCAAACAGAGAAATCAGGTGTGATTAACCATCCATAATGCAGTAATAGATGAAACCAGTATGAATCTGCATATAAACAGTCCAGAAGCAACCCAACAGTACCAAAAATATGTAACCATATGAAATAGGGTACTGAAACAGAAGGAAAGAAAATTTCCAGAGGGTCGCTCGAACGACACCGCCTTGTCATTCGAATGACATAGGCTTCTCGCGAGATGGCTTCGCGCGACATCTGTTTCTCGCTCGAACGAGAAAATCAAATTCTCACATCCAGTTCTAAAAAATAAATGGTTTCGCCAAGTGAAAAAATTTCATGAAAAAACTATCGGGAAACGACAGAAAAGTGCAAAACAGTAGCGAAAATAACAAAAACAATATGAGCTACATGATAACGTATTACCGATGTGCTCCAACATGAACATGAAATGTATAGGAGTGAACTACAATAAATGAATCATAATTCCAACACATCAAAATAATCAAGAAGCTCTAATTGATAGCTTTTAACATCAAACTCTGTTGTAGCCATATGTGACGTTTAAAGTGTGAGATTAATGAACTAAACAATTAAACATGCACACAAATCCGAAATATTGACGATTCTATAAACAATAGCATCATGATACGATTTTTCAACATTGGGATTCGTGGTGCAAACCCATTTAAATTATCCATCCAAACTCCCACAAACATATCATATTTTTTCTTTTGGAATGAACATAAACTAATTGGTGCATATTTTGGCATATGATTATTTTTATTACCTTGATTTTCTTTTGGGCTCTTTTAAATGGTGGCTTTCACGATGAGTCAATTTTACACTCTCGCAGCCATTTCTTGTGAACACTCATTATTTTTTAAGTTTCAATCCTCATGATAAGCAGATCTTACATGCACACCTCCTCCTTAAGTCTAATTACGCATAGATGACAAGATTGAGATAAGAACGTCTCACCAAACTCAAATATGCAAGAGATGTAAAACATCCTAATAAACTCGTGCATGTGTGCAAATATGACATATATACAAAGTCAAGTCAAAAAGCATATCAACTTTGAAATAGCCCCATAATATAATGGTTAAGATCATTTTAAGCATAAATAATTATGACCAAATGATATGCCCTATATGTACCCAACAGCTCAGAGACACCAACCTCGGCCAAGGAGATGGCCGAGGTTAGAAGGTCCCCAGATTGACAACTAATGATCTCGTCTTAAGCAAGGTCGGCCATGACCGACGTTACTAGTTGCCTCACAATCAGACAACAGCTGAGGTCTTCGTGATCCATGGGGACAATTATCCATCAGGTCGGTCGGAGCCGACATCACGCCTACGACATACAACAACCTCGGCTGGGTGTAAGCCGAGGAAACAGGGATAGCACAATCATCGTAATCAGCCTCGGCTGAGAATCAGCCGACTTTCCAACTACTCCTACATGACCCCGGCCCAGGCCGACGTTATAACTCCACATGTCTCACCTCGACTTCCTTACTGAGCCGAGACCATCATGAATAATCTCGAATTGGGCAGAAGCCTGACTTCACCAACCTCGTACCCTTCCAGGCTGAGGTTGGTACCAATCGAAAATAGCCGAGCCTTTACTCGCATATGCGTGGCTGGGAACACGTGTACTAAAATCAGTTGTAACAAATCAATCCCCTCACATGGGGAAATATTACATCATCATTCTCTACATGTGACAGTGACAGATGTCTCCATCAGATTGACTAGATCAACACACACATGCTCATGGCATTCATGGGGGGTACATTACACCCCCCATGCGCTATATATACTTACCTTCTCCTACATGGAGGGGGATCGAACACTACAACCCTAGCTGAAACTCTGTCCAATTATACAGTAGAGAAAGAAAGCTCACGAGATTGTATCCATGGCCGTTAGTGCCTTATTTTAGTGACCTTACTCACTCACTTGCACAGTGGGCGTAGGCCTAATTGGCTGAACCACTTATATCTTGATGTTCATCCTCTTCTCTTCTCCTCACCTCAATCTCTTATATTTAGTATACTCTAGTGCTGCCATTGTTATCACTAGTTTGAGCTTACAAACACCTTGACTGGTGGTGCTATTTCCAGCATCATCATTTTGGCACCGTCTGTGGGAACGAGAAGCTATCTCTTCCTCATTTTCTGCTTAACCTCATTGGAGACTCTAGTGGTGAACCAGGCCTCACCCCTTGCGTGGAGCTGTTTCACTATTAAAAGAGGTTCATTAAGGTGCTTAGCTCATATACTTCACAAGATCGTTAGTGTTAACGTATGACACCGGAATTACCACCACCTCTTCCACTGCCTGGGGTTGAAGGACCTAGCTCCAGCCAGGCACCAACCCGAAATGGCGAAGGTAGCAGCAGCCTTGAGGTTTTTGGCTGCAACGCAACAAGCAATGAAGGAGCAATTTGCACAACTAAGTCAAAACATGATGAGACCACCTGGGGTCTCACCGGAGATGATTACTCCGGCGGCCGCACAGCCACATCCTGATGCCTGGGGCCCACTCCAGGCACCGCAGAAAGATCAACGTACACCTCAGCGGAGGAGGGACGTTGCTGACCCTAGGCGTTTGCATTTTGGGAGGCAAGGACACCCTTACACTGAGGATAGGTATGACGATTTGGAGGCAAAAGGCGCTCCCGAAGATTGTTGGGAGCCGTATGAGGTTTTAAATAACACAGTGCGTCCTATCCAGCAGAGCCAAGGTTGTGGAGGCAGAAGAGGTGAAGGAAAGAGGATCAGCTTTTAATCGATTGAGCAGAGGGTCGGCCTTTGAAAGCCTCGACCCAGTAAATGACCTAAAACAGAGGTTTTCCAGGTCGAGAAGTGCAACCGGTTCACAAAGGGAAGAGGGGGAACATCGGCCTCATCAAGGACGAGGTAGGGACCAGGAAGAGGTCAACAACCGACGTTGTGCTGCGACTGGGGAACCCTCAGTCCACCCCTTGGACGTGGCTGGGGACAACCTCGGCCAGGCCGACGTTGCAAGACCATGGAATGACTCCATCCAACGTCTTGAGTAAAAGATAGGAGACCTCATCAAAAGCCAGGACCCACTGCAAAGAGGTTTCTCAGAAGGCTTTCTGTTCGTGGCTAAGATAGTGAGCTTCCCAACCCCTGCCAAGTTTAAGCCACCTACGGTGTCTTCCAAGTATGACGGTAGCACCAACCCTGTACATCATATTGAAATGTACCAGTCTGCGACGGACATTTACTCAATACCAGATGAGATGAAGTGTCGGGCCTTCTCTGGGACTTTGACGGGAGCTGCACACATATGGTTTACCTCTCTTCCGAAGAGCTCAATAGAGAACTTTAAGGGCTTGGCTGAACGGTTCATTCACAATTTCTGTTTTGGGGTAAGACCTCAAAAGAAGACCACCCATTTGTTGTATGTCAAGCAAGGTAAGAACGAAAGTATAAGAGACTACATTACTAGATTCAACAAAGAAAAATTGGAGGTTGAAGATTACAAAGAGAATATAGCTATGACCGCTCTCATAGGAGGTATCCAAAAAGGGAAGTTGTTGTGGAAGCTCGCGGAAGACCCTCCCAAGTCCATGGCAGAATTATTGGCAACTGCAGGTAGGGTCATGAACGCTGAAGAGGCCATGGTCGTAAAGCATGAGGATTATAATGGCAGTGGCAGCGGAAGTTCCGAAGAAAGAAGGACGAAAAGAGGAGGTCAGCTGACGATAAGTTTGCACGTTATACCCATCTTTGAGAACACATCCTCAATGAGATCAAGAATGACCGATCTCTGAGATGGCCAGAGAAGATGAAGGCTCCTCCGCATAAGAGGAACAAGAACTTGTGGTGCGAGTTCCACCAGGACCATGGCCATGTGACAGACAAGTACGTCGCCTTAAAGGATGATATCGAGAAGATATTGAAATCCATAAAATTGAGAAAGTATGTTGATGGCAAGGCTCCTAGGAGGGGAAGAGATGACCCTAAAAAGAAGAGAAGCGACAGATGTCGTGACGATGCTCCAACAAGAAAAGACTATGACTCGGACGACGATGATGAAGACGATCCAGACCTCCCACTAAAAGATGATAATGCCCTAGTGAAGAGGGTTGGTATGATCTCCTTCGGTGTTAACACCATATGCGGAGGACTAGCAGGGGGTGGCTCTGAGGTGGCTGACCGAAAAGCTCATGTGGTAGAGGCCAAGTCAGTGGCCAGACTAGAAGTGGTAAATCTGGCGTCTTCAGAAACCAAGCAGAAGAGAAAGAAAGTGGATATGGACATTCTTATTTTCGAGTTCTACCGACTCGACTTCAAAGGCATCTTAGCCCCGCATGATGATCCTTTGGTAATTACAACAAGAGTGCATGGATGCGAGGTACAGAGAATTCTTGTAGATGGAGGAAGTTCAGCAGATGTGATGTTCTGGCCTTATTTCAATAGCCTAGGCCTTAGCAGAGCCAGGCTGGTACCCTATCATCATCCATTAATGGGCTTTAGCGGAGAAAAAGTCCATCCATTGGGCATGTATGAGATGGACGTGCCAATGGGAGATGAGTGGCCTAAGAGGTTGACCCGGAAGATCAATTTTTTTGTTATGGACGAAAACGTCTTCTCGGCCTATAACCTCATCATGGGAAGAGTAGCCCTTAAGGAGTTTGAAGCCTTGCCGTCAACGGTTCAATAGATGCTAAAATTCCCAACCCCTTATGGGGTAGGGGAAGTGCATGGTGACCAGACCATAGCACGAGAATGCTACTTCAACTTAGCCGAAGAGAGAGAGGCCCATAAGAGAGCAACTACCATGTATAACATTGATACACTTGACCCTAGAGATGAAACGAAATTGAAGAAAGGAGAGGCCGCGGAAGAGGTAGAATCCATCGTCCTCAATGAGGACGAACCGGAAAAAACCGTCCAGGTCAGCAAAGCCTTAAAAGCGGAGATCAAGGAAGAGCTGATAAACTTCTTGAGGAAGAGGCAGAGTGTCTTCGCTTAGAGCCACGCGGACATGCCAGGCATCAACCCTGAGGTTATGTGCCACAAACTCAACGTGACTAAAGATGCTAGGCCAATCAAGCAAAGATGAAGAATTTACTCTAAGAAAAAATACGACGTCATCCGGGAAGAAGTCAGAAAGTTGGAAGAGGCTGAGTTTATCAGGAAAGTCATATACCCAGAGTGGTTATCAAACGCAGTCATTGTGCCCAAAGCCAACAAAAAATGGAGGATGTGCGTAGATTTTACCGACCTGAACAAGTCTTGCCCAAAAGACAGCTATCCCTTACCTCGGATCGATCAGATGTAGATGCCACTGCAGGGCATGAGCTCATGAGCTTCATGGATGCGTACTCAGGCTATAATCAGATCTTTATGGAAGCTGAAGACTCACAAAAGACAGCCTTCATAACTGACAAGGGGAAATATTATTACAAGGTTATTCCCTTTGGATTGAAAAATGCGGGGGCAACGTATCAACGTCTTGTGAATAAGATGTTTGAAGATCAAATAGGCAAGACTATGGAGGTGTATGTGGACGATATGTTGACAAAGAGCTTAAAGGCCTGCACTCACGTGACAGACCTAGAAAAAAACCTTCGATACCATGAACTTGTACAGAATGAAACTTAATCCCGCGAAGTGCATCTTCGGGGTAGGAGCTGGGAAATTTCTTGGATTTATTGTCAATCAGAGGGGAATAGAGGCGAACCCTGAGGAAATCAAGGAGTATCAAGGATGTTCAGAGGCTCACTGGAAGAGTAGCTGCACTCAACAGATTTGTTTCCAGAGCGACGGATAAGTGTCTTCCGTTCTTTAAGGTGCTTAGAAAGGCCTTCGAATGGGACAAAGAGTGTGATAAGGCTTTTAACCAACTCAAGTCCTACCTCAGATCTCCCTTGCTCTTATCTCGGCCCATAGTAGAAGAGAAGTTGTATGTTTATCTAGAAGTCTCTGAATCAGCTATAAGTGCAGCCATAGTACGGGAGGACGTTAGAGTTCAAAGGCCTGTATACTTCAACAGTAAGGCCCTTCAAGGGTCTGAACAGAATTATCCTCGGATGGAAAAGTTGGCCTACGCCTTGATACATGCTTTTGGAAAGATGAAGCCCTACTTTCAAGCCCATTCTATGGTCATCCTCACTGACTCCCCACTAAGACAGGTCCTCCACAAACCTGAGAATTCGAGTAGATTGATGACGTGGGCCATTGAGTTGGGAGAGTATAACCTTACTTACCAACCCAGGGTGGCCATTAAAGGGCAGACACTTGCAAATTTTATTGTTGAGTTCACATGGGGAGAGGCCGAGGATGAGAATAACCTAGAGACTGTAGAGGGATCAAATAACAACGTCTTCCGAGACCCGAAAGAGGTTGTATCCAACAGAACCAGAAATGGAATAGCCGAGAATGAGGAAAATCGGTACCTCTTCAAGCAAGGAATCATGTTAGAAGGGAGCTTCTCATCAGATAAAGACATATGGAACCCCTTTGTTGACGCGTCTTCTTGCAAAAGTGGAAGTGGTGCAGGGCTGATACTCTTAGCCCCGAATGGTACCAATGTTGAATATGCCCTAAGGTTTAACTTCAAAGCGTCAAACAACGAGTCAGAATATGAGGCCGTGATAATAGGCCTCTCCTTGGCAAAGACCCTTAGGGTCAGACGACTCCTACTTCACAGTGACTCAAGGTTGGTTGTTAACCAAGTGTTGGGGGTATATGAGTCCAAGGATGGAAGGATGGCCAAATACCTGAAGAGGGTAAGAGTGATAGTAAAAGGTTTCGAAGAGGTAAAGATGAAGAGAATACCTCGGCAAAACAACAGCCACGCAGATGCACTAGCAAGGTTGGATTCAACAACAAGGACAGACATCAGAAGGACAGTTCCAGTCGAGATCCTTCCGAAAGCGACCATTGAAGAAGAAGAACAGATTAGTAACCCTTGCCTCAATTTAAACCTAGGGGACTCATGGATGAACCCCCTTATCAGATATATCAGAGAGGGAGAGCTGCCGGGATCAAAGCTAGAGAGGAGGAAACTGAGGTACAGAGCGACGAAGTTCTCAATAATAGGAGATGTCCTACACAAGAAGGGATTTCTATTACCCTTGCTCAGGTGTGTTCATCCCATAGAGGTACCCCGCGTCCTACAAGAGGTACACGAGGGTTCTTGCTCCAGTCATATAGGAGGAAGACCTTTAGCCAAGAGGATTATCACGCAGGGACACTGGTGGCCGACTTTGGCCAAGGATGCTGCAACCTATGTGAAGAGGTGTGACAAATGCCAAAGATTCTCCACTATCCCCCATCAACCTCATCTGCCTATGACGTCAATAATCTCTCCTTGGCCATTCGCAGTATGGGGAATTGACTTGGTGGGTCCCTTACCAAGGGCTGCGAATAACTACAGGTTTGTGATAGTTGCCATCGACCACTTCTACAAGTGGGCAGAGGCCGAGCCGATGATCACGATTACAGAGCTGAAGACCTTCCAATTCATTTGGAAGAACATCATATGAAGATATGGCTTTCCAAACACCCTCATGTCGGACAACGAAACCCAGTTCAAGAATTCTTCCTTAGAAAAGTATTGCGAGAAAGTTGGGATCAAGCAATTTTCTCTCTCCAGGCCGGCCTCAGGCAAACGGTCAAACCGAAGTCACAAACAGAATAATCCTCGACGGGATCAAGAAGAGGTTAGAAGAAGCTAAGGGGAGATGGACTGAAGAGGTTTATGCTGTATAATGGCCCTACAGAACAACGGCTAGGACACCAACGGGGGAAACCCCATTTATGTTAGCGCATGGCTCAGAAGCTGTCATACCAACCGAGGTAGGGCTCCCCACGCACAAGGTTCAAACCTATGACCCTGAGAAGAACGGGGAGGAGAGAAGACTTGACCTAGATATGATTGAAGAGATAAGGGAAGACGTAGAGATCAAACAGGCAGCCTACCAACAGAGAACAACGAAGTTCTACAATCAAAGGGTGAAATCAAGACCCATAGCTGTGGGAGACCTGGTGTTGAAGAAAACGTTGCAGAAAGCAAACAAACTTCACCAAATTGGCATAGCCCTTACAAGGTGATCAAAGAAGTTGTACCTGGGACCTACAGATTGGAAAACCTTGAGGGGGAACCCTTTTCCAATCCATGGAATGCTGATCATTTGAAAATATATTACATATGATGTTGCAATGATTCCTATATAAATGTGTCAACTTATGAGGAGATTATTAACGAGAAGATCAGTTCTTGTGTCAACTCTTGGTTCATTAATTTGGTGTTTTCCTTATAACATCATAATTTGGTGACAAGGTCTGAGATAAGACATCATACTTGAATGACCTTAGACCTTAAACATCATTAATTTGGTGAAAAAATTATTTATGGGGATAACATCTTAGTTGATGACCTCGAACCTTATAACATCATAATTTGGTGACAAAGTCTGAGGTGAGACATCATACTTGAATGACCTCAGACCTTAAACATCATTAATTTGGTGAAAAAATTATTTATGGGGATAAAATATTAGTTAATGACCTCGGACCTTATAGCATCATAATTTGGTGACAAGGTCTGAGGTGAGACATCATACTTGAATGACCTCAGACCTTAGACATCATTAATTTGGTGAAAAAATTATTCATGGGGATAACATCTTAGTCGATGACCTCGGACCTTATAACATCATAATTTGGTGACAATGTTTGAGGTAAGACACCATTATATTGAGACTTTAGGCCTTAACACAAACACATTGCATGACATAGAAAACCATTCAAAGAACATTCAACAACTAAGAAAGAAAGCCCTCTTCAGAGGTTGATATAACATGAAGTTAAGAGTTACAAGCCAAAAGGTAATAGAATTTGTCATCAGAAGTTACAAATCAATGTTAAGAATTACAAGGGGTTCACAAAACGGATTTAAGTATCTGCAATCTCAGGGTTAGAAGCCATGCCCCTATCTCCTTGGCCGAGGTTGGTCACTTCTATCCCATCATCTTGAGGACCAACGTCTTTAGTCCTGGTATCCTCTTGAGGAGCAGTCTCGATTGGTGCGACACCTCCTTCCTCCTCGACCTCTTGTAAGGCCTGAGCGAACTGAGGATCGACGTAACCCAAACCAATAAAGTCAGAGGCTGCCAGTCTCCCTGACTCTTTCTCCTTCATTGCAGCCCATTTGCCAGTGGCCTTAACACCCCTTTCGAGGTACTCGAAGTCGAAGCTGACGAACTCATCAGAGACCTTATAGTCCTCCAAAATATTCTCTGAGGCATCATCCAAAGAAGCCTTCACAGTGATATCGACCTTGTGTTGAAGAGAGTCAGCCTGAGTCTTGAGGGCAGAGCTATGATCCTTCTTCAGCTTGTCCATGTCCTTCTCCAGCCGCTTAATGCTAGCCTCAGACTTCTCCAAAGAAGCCTTCAGACCCTCCATTTTAGCATTCAGAGCAACCTCGGTCTTTTGGGCCTCTTTACCCTTCTCAATTAGAGGAAGTTTCCTCAGAGTCCAGTCAACAAACTGGTGCATAGTGAGGAGACCCTGCAGAACACGTATAGGGATGTCAGTTCAAGATTTGGTATAATTCAAAGACGAGGTTACACTTGTTCAAACAAAAGCAAAAAGCCTTACTTGGATAGATCGATGGAGGGAGAACTCGGCCATCAAAGGCGTATCTAGAGAACGGTAAAAGTGTTTGTCAGAGTCGGTCATGACGTTGCTGATAGCGTCCAAGGCCTTCAGACTCTAGCCGATAAGTCTGTCGTCAATCTTCAGTTGCTCCAGACGGGCAACTAGCACGTCCTCAGAAGAGATGGGGATAACACGATCCCCCTTTGAAGTTTTCTTCTTCTGCCTCTGATCCTCAGGGGCAGGTTCAGTAGATCTCCTCTTCTTGGAGGCCTCATCCCTTGAAGTAGTTGGAGGGGAGGAGGTGCAGTTAGACCTGCTTTCTTCACAAGCTTAGTAAGACTGGGGGCTGCCATCTCCCAAAGGTCGTCATAAATTCCTTTTGGGCGCTTTGCAAATAGAAAGATCTGAGTTAAAAAATCAGAGACATAACAAAATCATAGGTATAACTTGTTGAAATGATAAAGTAACTTACGGTGCTCGGTCAGAGGACTGCCCCCAAGGCTAGTTTCAGAGAGATAGTAGGGGGTCATCAAATGCTCGTACTTGACCAGTAGACCATCCTCCCCTTGATTCTAAAGGTCTTTGACCTTCTGAAGGTTATTCTGGCTTAGCCCAGGGTCAACCTTAGCAGCCATTAACACCTTTCCCCATCTAAGGGGTATTCTCGGCTCTAAGGATGAAGAGGGGGTACAAGGACCAAACTCCCATGGCCCTGACGCGAAGAAGTATCGTGGTTTCCAATTGTGGTTCGAAGTTTGTGTAACCTGCAACATCTTCTTGTTGGACTTTCGAGCTAAAAAGTGGTAGTAACACGGATGATTACTGGCAGAGGAGGGGACGTAGCACCCTATGAAGACCTGGACGAGAAGGTCTGAATGATGGACTGCCCTCCATAAGACTATAGCTCCAATTATCACCCTCCAGGCATTGGGTGATAATTGGGAAGGAGCCAAGTTAATGTAGGACAATATAGCCCTAATTATTGGATGAATGGGAAGACAAAATCCTAACTTAAACATCGGCTCATATAAGCAGATCTCACCATCTCGGCCGCCAAAGGCCCTCTCATCCCTCAGAGGTCTCCTAAGTTTTATGGATGGACTTATAGAATACGGATGTCTGAAGGCTAGAAGGTCGATTTCGCTGATAATGCTCTCTATCTCGGCTACCTCCGAGGTGTCAACATCACTTTCGCTACCTTCATCCTCATCCCGGTCAACGTCGGCTTGATCAGACGAGGGAGCACCGCCAGGGAGCCTCTGAGCAAACTCAGCTCCTGTAGCGGCCGACAGGGGAATAACGTCAAGGATTGGGGGAACAGTCACACTAGGTCCTATAATTTTGACATTGGAGGAAGAATGCGAGGTGCTAGAACTCTTGTGAGACGAGGTACGGCTGGAAACCTCGGCTTGGTCAGGGCCTTGGTCCATGCAGACGGAATAATCCATGGCCTCTTGGCAAGAATCCACAGACATAGGGTCTGAGGTTGACGACTCAGACTCAGACATCGAAACAGGTTCTACTGGGACCTCTGCAAACACAGATGGCTCAGGGTATATCACTTTTAGAGAGGGTGGGAATATAGGCCTGAGAGGGAATGCCTCTGCCCTACGATCTGAAAAATGTTACTAATGCCGTTTAATAAAATGATTAAACTGTATAAGCAACTCCGAGATGTTTGTTGAAGAAACCCTTTTCTTTTGAAAATAAAAATGATAAACAACAAGATGTGTTTACAAAAAAACTTATGTACGAGAATAACCAAGACTTTGTAATCAGTTTTAAAACTAAGATAGTTTCAAAATATCAGCACACTATAGAATGAGATGGGGAGATGAAGATAATCAGAACACACTATTTTTAACGTGGTAAAACCTCTCCCAATAGAGGAAACATCCATGGTGACTTCTAAGTCACGAAAGTAAAAATCCACTAAGACAAATAGCAGTTACAAACAATACAACATACATGCACACAACTCAGCCTATTCTAAGTTTAGGAATATACCCCACTTGGTGTCCTTCTAACTTCTTGTAGATCTGATTGTTGATGATGTTCTTCCAGTTTGATAACTTCCCCTTTGCTTTAGCTTTCTTTGCGTCGACTCAATAATCTTTGATCTTATACCCAACACTTTCAGTGTGGTAGTGTGTCAAGTGTTTGTGATGTGATTTCTATTCACATGCATGAACTCACACACACTTAGTTTTTACAGACAGTCCTAGAAAATTACATATAAAGACTATATGCTGTGATTTTCTTTTCTTTCTTTATTACAAAACTTAGAACCTTTTTGACCTTTTAATCTATCCCAGATTCCACGGATATCTTGCTTCTAAATCGGTCAAGATCTTAATCAATCTCAGTTTTTAAAAATATTTTCGAGATTGAAAATCTCCAAGTGAGAATCCAACTAGGTCAAGTTTTAGTTTCATAAGAACATAAAACATAAAACATTTATAGATCTAAATCAGCAAAGATTTTCTTAAAACGAGAAACAAAAATGCAGATTTAGTGATATATAACATGGAATAGTGTAGATCTAAGATTTCTATGAAAAAGAAATACAGATCTCACCAAAATGTCTAAGTTGGTAACAAGATCACAGATCAAGAGGTTACAGCTACAAACGATCAAACCAGTAACACCAATCTCTCTCAAACACTCAAGGTTGTGTTTGGATTTCTGAAAGTACGAAGGTTTGAATATGGTTTGAAGTTGTTTAGGGTTAGGGTTAGGATTTCTCTAACTCAGTTCCCTTTCTCTCTCTTCTCTCTTTTCTTTTCTCTCTTCTCTCTCACTTCTCTCTTCTCTTTTTTTTTTTCTCAAGTTGGACGACTGCCAAAAGTCTTAAAATGCTGAGAATGAGAGGGTTTATATAGGAGCCAAGGAAGGTTCTGGATCGCTGATAGCAATCAACGGTTGAGATTCAGTCTTCCTTATATTGACTTTGATCCAAGGGTGGTAAAAAAGCGGTGGGTTAAAACGAAGGCGATTGGTCCATAGTGATAGTACATGGATAGACTTAAAACGCATGCAGGCCTTAGATAATGTTTGATCTAACGATCCACAATACACCAGGCAGTTCTCTCACAAAACAAACACAAATGAGATAACAAGAGCATGACAAGTGTTGGCATTTCATTGGCTGGCAAACGCGCGTCCAAATTAATTACATGCAACACCCTGAAGTCTCTGGCGCATTGATATTCTACCCAATCAAACATTCTAATGAAAAACTAAGTTTTCATAATAGCATTTTAACCACACAAAGTTTTTAAACACACTTTTATTAAAGAAAAAATTATTTTAAAAATGTTTAAAAATTCCCAAAAATTATTAAAACAACATTTTAAGTGGAATTTAACACACAATCAATTATGAGAAATATATACACATGTATGCACTTCTAATGTGTGTAGTGTGATTCAATTTATACCTTGTTTGGATCATTGAAGAGGATTAGAGAGAATAAGTCTGAGGTTCTTTGGATATTAGGTTAGACAACAAAAAATGAACAAAATTTGATTCACATTTAAAGTAAATTACTAAATAATAACGTCTACATACCAGGAACAAAAATATATATGTTGAAAAGCCTTATATGTATCATTGTAACAAAGTAAAAATCTACAATAATATTTATTTAATATATAACAATTTTAAACAGAGTCAAAGTATAGTTTATTTTATTTTGAGAGTAATCATTTTCTATATTATAACTAAATTGTTGTATATAATTACATATAAGTAGGAGTTCATATTTGCATGTAAATATTAACTCAAAAGTTAGTTTATTTGTTACAAGAAGAGATTAATTTAAATAAAATGAGATTTTTCATCAAAAAAAGTGAAACAAAACTGATTTACATTCAAGTAAACTACTAAATAATAACGCCAATATATCGCGAACAAAAATCAAAATACGTTTGATATGTAATGATATTTTATCAAAGCGAACAACCACATTAATACATTAGCACAAGACGATGTTTGTACTACCTTTTCTTAGAGTTTGATGAGATTACTCGAAAACCATGAAATGAAGTTAGAGACAAGTTTGGATTCATTATCTGTTAAGTAGAAATCCTAATAATGAGATCAATGTATAAGATTCTTACTTGTTTATCGATTGGATTATTCCTTTTTCGATTTTTCGACAATGTGATTTTAGGGTTGAATGTTTGAAGCTACCGAGGATTACAATTGATGAAAGGTTTGAAGCTTGGAACTATTCTAGGTCTAAAAGGTTTGAACCTTGGAACGATTCGTATTCTGATAGAAAACGTGGATTTGATTGGAGCGTGATATGCATGCGCAAGGCGGGAGGCAGAAGTAGTTTGTTTTTGTACATGAGAGGCGCTTTGTGATCATTATACTATATGTATATGAGACTTAGTTAGGGAGTGTAATTTTTTTTTTAAATTTATAATTACAAGTCTTTTGAAGGGGACTAAAATACGAGAACCCTTAAATGTATTAAAGAACAATTCTGACCCATTTAATACTTTCTCCAACGCTAGACAAAGAATAAGACTCCACCTACCTCAAAAAGTATGCTCACAGAGAACATCCACCCAAGTCTATATAAAAGGGACATATAATTAAAGGATACGATTACTTATACCACAAACAGTCAACTATTGATCAGTTTTTCCGTTTATGGTTTTTGAGAATGATCCATTTTAATACATATATACCCATGTAGATAAAAGACTTTTAAAAGTAAGATATCTAACCTAACATAAGTGTGCCAACAATATGGGGGTTAGTTTCCTTAATGAAGATGAGAAATATCTTCATGAGGAGTGTGGCACACTCAATAAAATGTAATTGTTATCACCTCAAAATGATAATTCTGAATTTTGCAAAGGGATGACAATACCATGGGAAATATGTATAAAGCCCAAGTTTTAGATAGTGGCGGATCTAGGATTTTTGTTCGGGGGAGCCGAAGTTTTGAGTGATGTCGGGTGTTCGGGGGGCGAGAGTCACCAAGACGATTTTTTTTAGGATTAATTTTAGTTTAATTTGAGTTTTATGCTAATTTTTGTAGAGTTATTTATTTTTCAACAATTTTTTACCTCCAATAAATATATACCAAAATTATAAATAAGTTAACTTCCTCCTCCCCCCTATTCGATTTGAACAAATAACAAACCAAACAATATGCGGCTTCCGTTGTTGCACTATACTCCAACCACGCCAGAATATTTTTCCATGACATCCTAATAATACAATTTAAACAATCAATATTCTGATTTTTGCCTAATAAATACATAATTATGCCTAAATATAATTACCATTTATTCGGCATAAATACACAATTAAAAATATTTGCCTATATAATTAATAACATTAAAAATGACCAACTTAAATACTAAAGAAATGGATACATTCAAATCTCAAAATCTCAAAAAAAATGGACACATTCAAATCTCAAAAAATTAAAAGCACTCAAATCAAATATATTTGTGAACAAAAAAAGCCACAACACTGATATATTTTATGAACAACAAAAATGGAAACAAAGCAAAAACCTTACCTTTGGTTTGGAGATGGGTCAGCCGGCGAAGCCGCAAGGTGAAGGCAGTGGGGGATGGCATTTGGGGACGACAGCAGGCGATGGCGGGAGGGAGGTAAGGCAGCCAGGTTGCTAGCGGGGAAAAGAGTGTATTTAGGGTTTGTTGCTTTTAGTTTGGGGGTTGTAAGTTATGTGTTTTTTTTAGGTTAAAACTTAAAACGATCGGGTCGTCCTCTTAGTTAAAGTTTTGCCCCTTATATTTTAAAGCCCTCTAAAAAACACCTTTCACTTATTTTTTTCACACAAAACACCCTTGAAATTTTTTTCTCGGTAATTTTTTTTGAAAAAGTCATGGGGAATCTTCACACCCCCTCGGACCAACGTACATCTGGCAATGGTTGCAGATCAAATTTATTCCATTCATGGTAGAACTAGTTTCATCACTTTCCTTCGTAATGGATTACTAATTAACAAAAATAAAATTATAAGAATAAGGGAAAGTTAATATGAGGTTCTAAATATGATTTATTAATTCTATTAAGTTCTTTTAAATAATATCATCTCATCAAGTCTTTTTTCTCCATCTAACCACATTAGAATGACTAACCAGCCTCCAAATTTGATATTGTCCATCTAAATCACTTTTTTGCGTCTCCAAACTTCAAAAATCCATAACTTCCTATTTACATTCCATTTTTTCCCTTAAAATTCATATTTTTGAAAACTAATATTCAAGGTTTATCAAGTAAGATCTGTAAGGACATAATTTCATAAATGTCCATCTCATTTTTGTATGTCGTATACCGATACACCGTCAAAAATATTCATGCTCATATTTTCCTTAAAGACTGATCCGAATTACAAAAGGAAAGCTTCTAGTTTTTGGTGATTTTTTCAGGCCGATCAGGACCGAGTATTCTAGGCGATCCGGACTACCAAAGGTAAAGGCTCTGGACAGTTTTTGGCAGCGATCCAGACCTTTTTATGGAAAACGATCCGAACCGCATTTTTAAGGATCCCTCTATCTAAAATTGGGAACCGATCCGGACCGGGTCCCCAGGGCGATCCGGACCGCCACATCAGATAAGTCCGAATCTGATAGATTTGTTTTGACAGGCTCAAAAATTCTTTATAAGGGCTATTTCAGAGTTGTTTATTTTAAGTCTTTGGGAAAACATTTTGAAGAGTTCAAACACAACAAGACTTCAAGTTTTGATGTTCCAAACATCCGTTTGATTCACAAATCATTCATTTATCATTTGTGTGAATCTCTAAACCCTAAATGGATTGTTCTACTCATCTGGAGTAACTTTGTGGAAAAGCCGTCTCTTTTCCATTGCTAACCATCTGGAGTTATTGCGGGAGATTCCAGCCGATGACATCAGAACCGACACCTGAGGGTATTTCGTATGTCACTCTTGTTTTCATTGTAATCCGTGTAAACCATTCTTTACAAATTATAGTGAAAATAAAAGGTTTTGCCCATTTGGGGGATTTTTCCTCATTGATGTATTTGTTTGTGATTGAATGTTCTTGCATGATTATCTTATCTGCAATCACACCTAGATTCATGTTTTAGGATTTAATTGAAAAAACTGAGTTTAATTGAATAATTTCTTTGTTTGAACATAAGCGCACTCTCAAATTGGTATCAGAGCCTCTTACACAACTTTATCGTGTAATTTTCCGCAAAAAATTTCTGAATATCAAGTTCTTTAAAAAATTGATTTCTTGAAAAGGCATTTGTTCAACTGGAAAAATCGTTTAGTAAAATTCCAGTTTTTGGCGGGTCTAATTATGCGTACTGAAAAGCCCGTATAAAATCTTCTCTTAAATCCATTGATGAACGTGTGTGGTTTCTTGTTGAAAATGGGTGGTCACCTCCCAGAGTCATAGTTGATAATGTGACAAATTTGAAACATGTAACCCAATGGACTGAGGATGAACAAAAATGGTCCACGTTTAATTCTAAGGGTCTGAGTGCCATTTCTGGATCCACCACTCCTGACGAGTTCCATCGGATAATGACGTGCACCACGTCTAAAGATGCATGAGATGTTCTCCAACTTACCCATGAAGGCACTAATGTTGTTAAAGAATCAAAGTTGCAAAATCAAACTACACAATTTGAAAAAATCACCATGCTTGAATCTGAATGCTTTGATGATTACTATGCTCATTTGTATGATATTGTTAACAACAGTTTTAACCTTGGTGAGCATATTCCTGATATTAAGGTGATTAAAAAGATTTTGAGAACTTTGCCTAAGCGTTTCATCCCCAAAGTAACTGTGCTAAACTCTTTGAACACTTTAAGAGATATGGAATTAGAAGAGTTGGTAGGAGACCTCCAGACATATGAAATTGATATGTTCCCTCACACGATAAAATCTAAAAATAAAGGCATAGCACATCAAGCCCAGGATAGGATGAGTGAGGGGTCGGCAAGAAAGAGAGTAGAGTCATCTAGAAAAATGGATAAAGAAACGTCAGATCCCGAGTGTGACCTTGATTTAGATGATTTGGCGTGGTTTGCAAAAAAAATAAAGAAAATTCTCAATTTCAAGAAAAATAGAAATTTCAAAGATAAAAAGAATTTTGAGAAAAACAAGTTTGAAAAGAAAAACGAAAAAGATAATAAAGACCCTCCTAAGAAATACGGTGAGAGATATTATGAGTATGAAGGTAAGGATCATAGAGCTTTTGAGTGTGCTACTAAGTTGAATAGACTTGCTCAAGAAAAATGCAAAGTTGTCCTTAACGCTACCCTTAGTGATGACAGTGAGGTCGAGTCGGTGGACTCTGAAGACGAGTCATCACATGAATGTAATTTCACCGCATTCATGGCTAGTCATGTGAGTACCTCTAGTGCTCCTCACGACGATGAGGATGCTACTTCACAGGGACACCTCGACAGTGAGAACGAAGTGAGTGAAGGGGAGGATCCCACAAGTGAGAGCGAGAGTGATCTTTGACGCGCCTATTCCGAGCCGAGTTATATACCGAGTCATTTAAAACCAAAAAGCGTAACAGAGCGTTAGTTCTTACGATCACCGCTTTAGAGGAAGATTTAGTTGAAGCGAGAGAAAGAGAGTCCTTCACCTGCACTGCCGAGAGAGAGAGAGAGAGAGAGAGAGTCTGCCTATGTTGAGAGAGAGACTAGTTGTGTTGAGAGAAAGATTTGTTTAGCGAAAGAAAAAGAGGACTTGACTAAGCAAGTTTATAGTCTTACGAGTGAGCTCCATTCCTCCCTGGAGGCTTGGAAGAAACTTGAAGCCCTTGTAGCCCAGCTTACTCATGATCTTGAGAGAGCCCGGGAAGTTAAGGTTCAAATTGAGGACATATCTGGAAAGATGGGAAAGATGCTCCTCGATCCCGCTTTAGGTTTTGGTGAAAAGCAGGGAATAGGTTTCGATGGTGCCTCCACGTCCCAAATCGTACCTGGACCCGTTCCTAAGTTTACAATGACTCCATATGGCCTTCGTCAAAAACCCTAAAGAAAAATTCGACCAAGAAAAACAAATCAAGGTCGGCTAAAGACTGTGTACTTTTGTACCTACTGCAAAAGAAAAGGCTACCTCAGCGAGTTTTGCTATAGTTTGGGTCGGACACGACGTACTACAGCTCCGCCACCTGCCACTAGCAATTTCTTGAGTCTTAGAGAGCAGGTTGAGTTCCTACTCACCACATCTCAGAGTTTAATGGCAGAATTCCAACTGATTTCCCTTCCGTCAGCGGATACTTCCACAAACCCGACTAGAACCAACATTGACAAGGGCAAACAAAAGGTTACCTTATCTTGGGTGGCTAAGCACGACATAAAATCCCTTGTTGCACATGTTGCTCTTAAAGCACAAAATACCTCACAATGATATTTAGATAGTGGGTGCTCCAAACATATGACCGGTGATGTCTCATTTTTTACCTACCTAGAGGATCACAAGGAAGGTAAAGTCACATTTGGAGATGGGATAAAGTCTAGCATCGTAGAACGAGGTACAGTAGAGTTACCAGGATTTCCTAAGCTAGAGAATGTTTTGTACGTCAAAGGTTTGAAAACAAACCTTCTCAACATTAGCCAGCTGTGCGATGCTGACTTTGCAGTAAAGTTTGACCGGGACGCGTGTAATGCCTATAATCAAGCCTGTAAACTTTTATTGCAAGGAGTGAGGATAGAGGATAATTGTTATGGGACTGTGCCCAAGTCCTCATTTGTCTGTAACAACGCCATGATCACTCCTATGGATTTGTGGCACCAACATCTAGGTCACGTGAACTTTAAAGATTTGATGAGATTAGCCAAAAAGGACCTAGTACGTAGCTTGCCAACACTTGAAAAGCCAACTTTCACGGTTTGTGGACCCTGTTAGTTGGGAAATCAAGTCCATAGCCCCCACAGGAAGTTGAATTCCATTAACACGAGTACTTGAGTTAACACATATGGATCTCATGGGTCCTACTCGTACAGAAAGTCTGGGTGGTAAGAGGTACATCCTAGTGATGGTAGATGATTTCTCCAGATATTTTATCGTGGGATTTTTGAGAGAGAAATCAGATGCTGTTGAGTTTCTGACGACCAAGTGTCGTGTCCTACAAAACTAACACGGTATCACTATCAATAGAATGCGTAGTGATAATGGCACTGAATTTACGGAGCAAAAAGTAGATCTTTACTCTGATAACCAGGGAATCAAACATGAGTTTTCTACTGTGAAGACTCCTCAGCAAAATAGGAGTGTTGAGAGAAAGAACAAGATGATTCAGGAAATGGCTAGATCTATGCTTTTAGGTCATAAAGTTGCTAGGAGATTCTGGGCAGAGGCAGTGTCTACTGCATGCCATACGGTGAATAGGGTTTACATTCATCCACACACATTTAAGATGCCTTATGAATTATGGAATGGAAAGAAGCACAATCTTGCATATTTCTGAGTTTTTGGGAGTAAATGCTACATCTTACGGGATAGAGAGCAATTAGAAAAGATTTTGACTCTCGAAGCGACGATGGAATATTGTTAGGATATTCATCGAATAGTAGAGCGTACCGGAACCTAAAAATCTCTAAGGTGATGGGGTCAATAAACGTCACTGTGCAAGATGACGAACCATTGACGTCTGTTAACTTCACCCATTTGAGTGAGGATGATACTCTCCCTATTGATGATCACACTGTGTCTCCCACACCCATGGTGGACCCTACTCCTGTTCTAGGGGACACATCTACTTGGGTTCCCAAGAGTCATGACCCTACGTCTATTCTAGGAGATCCCACCATAGGGGTCAAGACTCATTCTTAGCTAGAGAATGTTGTTAGCCATGTCTGCTACACATCTAAAGTCGAGCCCAAGAACTATAAAGAAGCTCTCAAGGATGAACACTAGATCTCTGCGATGCAGGACGAGTTGCTTCAATTTCGAAAGAATGATGTATGGGAATTAGTTCCCCGACATAGTGAGACTAATGTGATAGGTACCAAATGGTTCTTCAAGAATAAGATGGATGAGACAGGTACTATCATCAGAAATAAGGCTATAGTTGGTCGTTCAGGGCTACACACAGATAGATAGTGTAGACTTTGACGAGACATTTGCTCCTGTTATGAGGCTTGAGTCCATCCATTTGTCATATGCACTTCAAGCTATATCAGATGGATGTCAAGAGTGCCTTTCTGAATGGCAATCTACAGGAGGAGGTTTACGTGGAATAACCAAAAGGGTTTGAAGCCCCTAAGCACCCTGAACACGTCTACTATCTAAGAAAAGTCTTGTATGGTTTGAAGCAAGCACCCCATGCTTGGTACGAGAGGCTTATTTCCTATCTCTTAGCTAGTGGCTTCAAGAGAGGGGGAGTTGATATGACATTATTCGTCGGGAGAGATGACGGTGCTATTTTGATTGCCCATGTCTATGTGGATGACATAGTCTTTGGGTCAACGTGCTCCCATCATGCTCACCACTTTGAGGAGAAGATGAAAAGTAAGTTTGAGAAGAGCATGGTAGGTGAGCTTACTTTTTTCCTTAGTCTCCAGGTTCGTCAGCTAGAGGATGGGATGTTCATCTCCCAATCCAAGTATGCTAGAGACCTAGTGAAGAAATTTGGTTTAGACTCTGCTAAGCACGCACGTACACCTATGAGTACATCTAAAAAGCTTAGTAAGGACACTTCAGGCAAGGACATAGAGCAAACCTTATATCGGAGTATAATCGATAGTTTTCTCTGCCTGACTGCTAGTCATTCAGACATAGCCTTTAGTGTTGGAGTCTGTGCGCGATATCAGGCGTTCCCAAAAGAGTCACACTTACTCGCTCTTAAACGTATTATCAAATACGTGAATGGGACTCTCAATTGGCATATGGTATTCCTTTGATACCAATGACCGTTTGTCCGCCTATTCGGATGACGACTGGGACGGGGATGGAGATGGAGAGAACTTCTGGTGGTTGTTTCTTCTTTGGTTATGCTCTTATCTCTTAGTTGAGCAAGAAGCAAAACTCCATCTCTTTGTCCACTGTGGAGGCTGAGTACATAGCCGCCGGGAGTTGTTGCACGCAACTTATGTGGATGAAGCAGATGCTGAAGGATTATGGGATATCACAGGAAACCATGACCATTTCCTGTGATAACACGAGCGCGATACACATATCCCGCAATTCAGTCCAGCATTTGCGCACAAAACACATTAGGATACGCAAGCACTTTATCTGTGAGTTAATAGAAGAGAAGGTCGTATCCCTGAGTTTTGTGCCTACCATCCTCCAGTTAGCCGATATTTTGACGAAGCCTATAGATGCCCTTAGATTCGAGAATCTTAAGAAGTTTCTAGGTATTTGCACAGTTAACTGAGGGGGTTGATATTTGGCTAGGATAGGACGCATTGTCATGTTCATATCTTATGTTTCCTATTGCTAGTTTGTATCATTTGTATTATTTTTTTTGCTATCTTTTTCATATTTTTTTGAAAAATCCAAAAAGATTTTCCATTTCTTTTGGAAAAATTGAAAAAGATAAAAAGATTTTTGTATTGTGTTTACACCTTTATGGATGAGCATTTAAGATATACGAGTCACAACTTCATGTCCATACTCCACGTGGCTGTTTGATAGTGATTTGAGACGCTACATCATTTCATCCGTGTGCTTTACATTGTTTGGAGTCTATGAGATGTGATTAGTGATATCTTTCTACTTGTTTGTCTCCTTATCTCCTTTATTGAACACATGCATGGATTTATTGGATTATAGTACTTGTTTATCACATGTTAGCTTGAGTGTTTCCTTCTCAATTTTGTCTATACATCGAACCATTTGTGATAAAACTTGACATGATTGGAATGCATGTAAAAATCATTTGGTGAGATTGTGTGATATTTGAAAACGAGGAAGGCCTGCGAAATGTACTCTTTTGGCCTTTGTGAATACTAATCCACCGTTAAATCGAACCTAAAAATTGAGGCATTTGCACTATCCGAGGTCCAAAGAGGTTAAAAGAGCCCGAATTATTTAAAGGCATTAAAAAGAAATTCGTGCCAAATATGGGCCATTAGGTTTCAACATCAATTCTCCAATGTTTGAGAATTTAGATCACCTCTATAAGAACATATAAATATAAGGGAGTTTGGTTGGAGAATTTAAACGGATTTGCACTTACTTAAAAGTCCTGAAAAAGCTTTAAAGAGTTTTGGACGTTATTGGTGTGGAAATCACTTTGAGATTTGATTTGCTAATTTGATTGAGTCAATTTCTTATAATTCTATTTTTTTTTCACCTAAGGAAGATGTTGAGTTCATTCGTTAGGAGTATCCGATATTCATCGTGCACATATGTTATGTTTGTATGCATTGATTTTCCTATCGAATTTTATCACACCCCTACATTTTCGCTATCACCGACTTGATTGTTTTTGTGTTCTTTCATGATGTGATTCTTTGTTGTATATTTAAAAAAAATGTTGAAAAATTCAAAAAGAGAAAGTTTATTACCTTGTTACATTCTCCATTTTTATTTCTTTGTGATTCTCATATCTGTCTATTTGGAGACATCATAAAATGGGGGAAAACAAATTATGGGGGAGAATTGTTTGTTTGATTTACTAATGATTTGCTTAACCTTAATTGATGATTATTTGTGCTTATCATTATATTTCAAACTATTGCGCGTCACGGGTATTTGTTTGTTTCTTGTCACATCTGTATATGTATTTATTGCACATCCTGATGTTGATAAAGAAAAAGAAAGTTTTTGAAGATTTGAAGATAATGGAGTTTGTTTGAAGACATGTCTCTTAGTATTTCCAGTTTGAGGGTTTTCTGGGGATATTAAATTATATGTCATTTGTATTTAGTGAGATAGCATAATTTGGATGTTTTTATATATGTACTGGAATAGACATAGGGGGAGATTTGTAAGGACATAATTTTATAAATGTCCATCTCATTTTTGTATGTCGTATACCGATACACCGTCAAGAATATTCATGCTCATATTTCCCTTAAAGATGGATCCGAATTACAAAAGGAAAGCTTCTAGTTTCTGGTGATTTTTCCAGGCCGATCCGGGTCGCCAAAGGTAAAGGCTTTGGACATTTTTTGGCAGCGATCCGGACCTTTTTATAGAAAACGATCCAGAGCGCATTTCACCAATCCAGACCTTTTTATGGAAAACGATCCGGACCGAATTTCTAAGGATACCTCTGTCTAAAATTGGGCACCGATCCGGACTGGGTCCCCAGGGCGATCCAAACCGCCTCATCAGATAAGCCCGAATCTCATAGATTAGTTTTAACACGCTCAAAAATTCTTTATAAGGGCTATTTCGGAGCTGTTTATTTTAAGTCTTTAGGAAAACGTTTTGAAGAGTTCAAACACAACAAGACTTCAAGTTTTGAAGTTCCCAACATCCTTTTGATTCACAAATCATTCTTTTATCATTTGTGTGAATATTGAAACCCTAAATGGATCGTTATACTCATCTGGAGTAACTTTGTGGAAAAGCCGTCTCTTTTCCATTGCTGACCATCTGGAGTTCTTTTGGGAGATTCCAGCCGACGACATCGGAACCGACACCTAAGGGTATTTCGTATGTCACTCTTGTTTTCATTGTAATCTGTGTAAATCGTTCTTTACAAATTATAGTGAAAATAAAAGGTTTTGCCCCTTTGGGGGATTTTTCCTCATTTATGTGTTTGTTTGTTATTGAATGTTCTTACATGATTATATTATCTCCAATCACACCTAGACGCATGTTTTAGGATTTAATTGAAAACGTGAGTTTAATTAAATAATTTATTTGTTTGAACATAAGCGCACTCTCAAGATCCATATTGAATATTTAATTTCGGAGGAAAAATTGAAACAAATAAATTCAATGTTTTCTAACTAATAAAACGGATAATATTCATTGGTTAAGCAAGCTAATTATTTCAAATGACTCAATGAGCGAGTTTTTCAAAACTCCCTTGTTTTTTGCAAAAAAAGAAAATTAAAATCATTCAATCTTTAGAAGTCCATAAGTTGAAATCTAGAAATACAAAATTTATATATTGGGAATATACTCATCAAGGTATATCAAATAAGACTCATATTCGATATATTTTTATGAACATATAAAACAGATAAATTATCTTTTTCTATAAAAACTCTATTATGTTTGCCCGTTCTGCTCCGACGACGGCCTCGCAGGCGCGGACTAATAAATGTAAGGATATATATATATATATATATATATATATATATATATATATATATATATATAGAGAGAGAGAGAGAGAGAGAGAGAGAGAGAGAGAGAGAGAGAGACCAATCGTGCTACTCCGATGGGGGTGGGGAGGGGGTGGGCCTGCTAGAGAAAGAGAGAGAGCTAGTGGTATGGGTTCTTGTTTTTAGAGAGAGAGTAAGTACATTTATATTCAATATGAGTGAATGTTGCAATTATCTAAACATGTGTTTTTTTAAAGAATTTTGTGCATTGAAAAAAGGTCAATAGAGTTTTATGCACTTTTGATATAGTAAATAGGATTAACCAATAATTACGCCTAAGAACAAAATCAATATATACACCCTGCCCATGGGGTGTTTTAAAGGAATATCAACCCATTACGAATTCATTAAAATGGGGGGTATAAAAAGAAATGTGAGTTTAAATAAAATCACATTCTTTATAAGTTAATTAAGAGACTACTAGGTCAACCACACTAGTTTTTTTTTCTCTTGATTTCTTTTTCTCTGTGCTAAGATGGACATCATGTTGAATTAGATTTTTTTGGATTTAATCCCATTTTTAATATTTTGTTATACTCTTCTCCCATATAAATTTAAATTATATTAAGTCTCATAACCACACAAAATCCCTCCCAACTGACTTGTAACCGCCGCTCTTCCTATGACACCTGTCTCATATTTGTTATAACATGACTAACAACTTAAAACAAAAACTTGAAAGCGGATACAAATGAATTTCTAAAAGTGAGACTAAATACTTGTGATCTCATATTGAAATGGCATGTCAAAACATTAGTGTAAATATGTCAAAAAATATCAGGACACATTGACAAAATTTGCAAATTTCACACATTGTCATAATTGCAACAAAACTACACAAGGATCATGTTAAAGACACCATATTTTTTTCTCCGACACCACACCGTGCTTAAAAGTGTTTGTAAATTGTGCTTTGAAAAGTAGTTTTTGGTGTAGAGAAGAAAAATCAGAGGTGGTTTAACACAACCCTACACAAGGAGTATCTACTTAGTAAATATAATGGGTAACTTTAGTATGAAAAAAAAAAAGCAATTTCTTTACTAAACACCTCCCCAACTCTGACTTGTTTTTATGCAATATTAGAGAGAGACCTCGAACTGTTATTTCCAGTATAGATATAACAAAAATTCAGCATGTCCATAAACGCCCAAACACGGGAAATATCAATTGTTATATCTTATGTTTTATTAAATTTAGTAATTTTGCATTTTAACTCATATTGCTTGTACCAATAATATTTTTTCAAATAAATAGATAGATATTCTTTGGGGATGGGACTCTAAACTCTTTAACCAAAAACTTTTCAAATCTTATAATGTTTCCCCAACTTAAGAAACTACAAATATAATCAAATTGGGCACAAAATAAACACACATGTTATATCATTTGAGATCTCATTACTCTTCTGATGAAATATTTTTTCACTTAAATGAAAACAACATATTTTTTCAACTTGCAAAATCCGAAAATGTTTGCACGTTGTCTAGGTGAAATATAATGCCTCAAATGCATTTAAATTTTGCTTACATCGCCGAATGGTGGTGCATTCGGCGTCCCTTCCACCCGCAAAGGTATTTGCTCTGCGAACGTGTCCGTTGAGGCTTTTTTGCGTTTAGTGTCATCGGCGGCATTGCAGTTGCTACATTTATTTTCTCAATGGAAGGGCTAGTAGAATGAAGTGGTTGTAGAGCAAGAATGAAACAATCATCTCCGGATCGTTTGTCGAGCCAAGTTATGATATCGGAAAATACAATCTCGATGTTATCATCTGGCTCGCCAGAGGTTAAGCCATGCCACATTCCCGGGTATAACTTTATGGTCTTATCGGCACTGCCTGCTTGCTCGTACAAAGCTCGGCTCACTTCTGGGTCGGTCACTATGTCCGCCTCTCCATGCACCACGAAGAATGGCAGTGTTATCTGTCCAATTCGATTTTTAAGTAAGAGGATAAAATGAAATGTAATTTTTTTCCATGCTGATATTTTATCGGGATCGCACCTAAAGTTTTAGAACACAAGTTTTTAACTTAATTGACCACGATTTAGGGACCGAGCAACAATTGTCTGCTTTTTATATGAACTAACAAATATTTATTTCAAAATAATTGCATTAAAATACTTTTAGTTCAAATTTGGGAAGCTCATTTTGACTCGATGTGAACTTTAGACAATATTTTTTTTTAAATATGAGGTACAGAAGTGCCAAATTACCAAAATATTGAGGAAAAACTTGTAATTAACCTTAATAATACGTATTTAAAAGGGGTTAAAAATAGAGAACCTGGTTTAAGGTTTCCTCAAGGCTCATGCTAGTCCTTAGCATTTCCAGTGCTGTTTTGAGCCTGGGTTTGTCTTGGTATATCAACTTGTTCCCACGTATCTGCACAAGAGATAATAGCCTAAGTACAATAATATTCCCGGCAAAGTGCACAAATATAACAAAAATTCAAATATCCTGTAAAAAAATCGGCGGGAGAAGAAAGTAAATTGTTGAAACTAATGTCGATAAAAATAATATTGTAAGATTATAATATTATTCGCTAACGATAACTTTAACTATAAGTGTATTTTAAAATTTTATTAAAATATTAAAGTTGAATAATTTTGCCATAATGGTCACGTGAGGACTAGATGTTATACGAAAACAATGGCGAGATTAAATGATGAATTTGGAAAGAAGGATTCATAAATTGAGATGGAAGTAAAGAGTTTGGTGGTTTGGCATTTTCCCATCAGAAGTCTTGTTGTGCTTCAATTTAGGTACCAATTATTTTGGGTTAATTAATGTTTAATCCACAAGTCCTACACTGTCTCACAAATGAAACACATTTAGTGCGACATACTGACGTGTTGCACCATTTTTTGTCAAATTTCTTATTTGGCCGAGAATTATTGTTAATCCATACAAAATTAGCTCGTTTAATGTTTAATACGACATATTTAACAAAAAAACTAATATTGACATTAATAAAACAATAGTGACATTAATTGAACACATGTGATTGATGTGGTGGCAAAGCCACGTTAGCGTCTTCTGATGACCTTTCCACCAATATCACCGAAAGACGTGGCATTGCCACATCACCAACGTAAACTTAGCAATGCTATGTGAACAATCCTATGCGTTCAACTAATGTCACTATTCCTAGGCTAAACTCATTATAAGGATGAAAAATTATTGTAGAAGGGTACATGAGCAACCCCCAAGCCACCAGTGAGTTATAAGAATAAGACCCAAGTAAGGAGGTTGCACGAGCAACCCCGAGCCATAAGATGAATAAGTACATGACCAACCTTACGTACTCTAGAAGTTATGCGAGCAATACCAGCAAGGGGACTGCGCGAGCAATACCAGGCACGACTCTCATAATAAGAGCAAGTACATGAGCATCTCCTGCCCAGTGAAGTAAAATTACGAGCAGTCACTCAAGCAACCCATATATAAGTGGATGAGCACTTCCCTCATTAACGCTCAGTTTTGTTGTTCTACATATGTTTATTTACCAGGAAGTCTTGGTCGAGCAAGCAAAGCTCGAGTAGATGACCAGTGGGGGCCTCTTAAGAGTTTTCGCTTGGACGTTGGGAGGTAAGTCTTGTTAAGCAAGCTAAGGCTCAACCAATCTTTGGAAAAAGAGAATATTGAGGTGACAGATCCAAGAGGTCACTCGCACTCCCTCACACATTACAAAACAACGAGCAGTCACGTGACGGCTCGTAAGATATTTTAACACTACAAATAGCTACGCAAGTTTTCAAAACTTATTCAACAAGCAATTTTGATAACAAACAAAATAATACATTTGGCATCATGGCCGGCAAGATCACCTTTTTGTCCACTATTACATCAAGTGTCACACCACAACAAACATATCGTTGTAGATAGAGACAATTAGTAATAAGGACATAAGTATTATCATATATTTATCATACGGGAATATCCCTTTGGTTGGTGCGAATGTGCCACATCAGCTCTAATATTCCACTATAAATAGAGCACTAGGGACACAATTACCGCATAAAGAATAAACACTATTATGTTGCATAAACTCCCACACAGATAGTCTCTCCCTGCTCTCTCCTAAATATTGAGGTGCTTATTTCTCCAATCTTAAAGAATCACTGCTCTAGAGTGTGTTCATTCTTTTATTTATTATTGAAAAGTTGTATTCAATCATTTGTTGCTCATTCTTGTGATCAAAACATTATTATTATATTGGAAAAGTTAGATTTTGTCTATGTTTTTGTTCTTAAAATACTGTTATCTTATACAAAGTTTCCATTGGAGTGGGTCACACCTCACTTATTTACATATATTCATAGATCCCAGTACCACTATCCTCCTACATTTGGCGACTCCGCTGAGGAGGTATCCTCGTTACCATGAAAAAAGAAGGTCACAATGTTTCTAAGCATTTAGTCTATGAAGACACTCTGGCAGGTAATGGAGGTTAAAGTGATAAAACCATCAATGGAGATATCGTTGTTACAGGAGTAAGAGATCCTAACCCCTTTGTGGGTTAGAAGAGTAACGCAGCTGCACCGACATGAATGAATTTTATGAGTCTCTTCTTTGATTTTCCAAAGCAACACAATGTAGACATGGCATGTTTACGCCAAGTATGTGCTACGACAGTTGTGTCTCCTATGGGAGGAACAGTTGCATCAGAGGTGGTTCCGGCAAATAAAGTAGCGGTCGAGCAGACCCCTACTCCTGTTGCCTCCCCTACAACAAAGAAACCGGTTACACTAAAGGAGGTGAAGTAGGTCTTCTCACTCAAGCAAACCGAATCTCCTCTCTTGTACAAGGAGTTAAAGAATCCCTACTAAGATTGTATCAACGAGAAACCATACCCCAAGGGGTATGTCCCACCAAAGTTCAATGGAAAAGGAGAGAATCCTAAATAGAATGCCAAGAGATTTGGGGAGTACCTCAACGTACGTTGAAATAATAAGAACTTGGGGTTAAGAGAGTTATCGATACTCTAACGGGAAAGGCCTACTAGTGGTATTCTGACTTGGCTCCAGACAGTATTCCCACTTAGGAAGAGATACATAGGCAATTTCTTCATAAATTCTTTATGGCTGGAGGCGAGTTCACTTTGTGACACTTGGCTCAAGAAACACATAAACCGGGTAGCTGATGCAGTATATTAAGCGGTTTAGAGAAATATATCTACATATTCATAATGATGCCATGGAAGCAAGGTTGTTGCAGATTTACTTGGAAGGACAACTCGAGGAATATAAAATTCACCTGATCAACGAAACTCGTGAGGGGACCTTCAAAGAATTCACTCGAGCAACAAGGAACATTGCGATGATCGTAAAGCCAAATGCTTAAAGTTGGAGAACCCAAGTTATTCCTAATGCCCATAAGTAATCTTTATGAGACAGTGATATCATAAGAGAAATTTATACCAATTTCTCTAGTGATTTCAGGCTTTGATAACACTGAAATGCAATCACCCGGATACGTGAATGTTGGAATAAGGTTGGGGAACTTCACTTCCCATATAAAATTCCGTGTCATCAATTCTAATACAAGTTACTAGTTGCTGATAGGAAATGTGTGAATGCATACTCATGGCACCGTGCCTTTCACGTTTCACCAGTGTGCGAAATTCAATATCCATGGAATAGAAATAGGGAGTAAGGAAATGAGAGGCCTTTCTCGGTGGAGAAGCTTATCTAGTTGATGCAACATTCTACACTAATCTTGATGAAGAAAGAAAAGTTCACTTGATTAAAGGAGAGGAAGAGCCCTAAGCAGTTTATACAGGGGGACAAGTCAAGAAATCTGTTGATGACAAGCTAAGTCCACGAGTGCTACCCCCGAGGCAAAAGATAAAGGAAAGAGGAAGCTGAAAGAAAGCGCAATACCTGCTCAAACTTGTAAGAAATTGATTTTGCCCAACGACAAAGTGATTTACCATTTGTAACGGTGTGCACGGGAGATGTTCTCGGACGAGAACGTCGACCTGGCGCAAAAATGCTTCGTAATTGATGATTCCCATATAATTGAGCATGTTGAAGAGCCAGAAGAAGCACTATAGTGCATGCAAGATCGACCAAGCAAACAACTTCAAGAACTAAAAGAGTTGAACCTGGATGAAGAGGGTGGCGAAGAGAAGCCCATTCTCATCTCTAAAAGTTTAAATCTAAAACAACGTGAAAAGATTATCAACCTGCTCAAGGAATTCGTAGATGTATTTTCATGGAAATATACAGAAATATCGAGCATTAACCCAAAGGAAAGCTCTCATAAGCTGAACATTTTGCCTAATGCTTTGCGTGTGAGACAGGTTACTCGCACTTACAAGGCTGAGCTAGATTTGTATATGAAGGCAGAGGTGGATTAACTACTCATTACTAGTTTTATCAAACCCATGTAATATTATATTTGGCTTTCGAACATTGTGCCAATTGCTAAAAAGGACAAGAAACAAATCTGAATATGTGTAAATTTTAGAGATTTGAACCACACATGTCCCAAAGATGAATTTTCATTACCGAGCATTGATAGCTTGATGGATAGGACTGTCGAACATGAAATGTACAGTCTTATAGATGGTTATGTTGGATATAATCAGATCAAAATGGATCTTGCAGATGTAGAAAAGACAACTTTCCGAACTCCTCTAGGCCATTTCCACTACACAGTTATGCCATTCATCTTGAAGAATGCCGATGTAACATACCAGCGAACTATACTGGCAACATTTAATGATTCATTTCATAATATATTGGAATTCTATGTGGATGATTTGGTGGTGAAATCCAAAATGGAGAGCAGACACATTCAAGATTTAAGAAGAGTTTTTGAACGTTGCCGGAAGTATGAGATGAGGATGAACCCCTCGAAGTGTGCCTTCGGGGTTACAATAGATAAATTCCTCTAGTTTATTGTCAACATGTAAGGCGTGCAAATGGATGCTGAGAAGTAAAAGGCGATTTTGATGATGTCACCATCAAGATTTTGAGAAGATTTATACTAGCTTTGGTTGAGATCACCCATCCTTTCTCGTCGCTCATGAAGGACCAGGTGAAGTGAGTGTGGGGGAACGAACAATAGAAGGATTTTGAGAGGATCAAGGAAATTTTAACCTCTCCCTCAACTATAATTCCCACAGAAGTAGGTAGGCCCTTGCTTTTGTATGTAACTTCCACCGAGTGGTCTATTGGGGCTTTGCTCCCCTAGGAGAAAGAAGGGCTAGAAAGGCAAGTATATTATTTGTCCCGAGTGATATCTGGAAATGAGTCCAGGCACACTAGTGTAAAAATGCATTGTTTGGCCATAGTCTTTATGGCTCAAAAGTTAAGACACTACTTGCTCGCATTTATAGTGCATATCATCACCAAGTGCGATCATATCAAGCACCTGCTCGTAAGAACCATTTTGATAGGGCGAGCAACTAGATGGTTTCTAATCCTCTCAGAATATGATTTGAAGTGTCTTGTACACAAAGCTATTAAAAGTCAAGCTCTAACTGATCTCTTAGCCAACTTCCCAAGTGAGCAGTTACTAGGGGATAACTTTGAAGCCTGCTTGGTTAAAAATATGGAAGGGTGGAAAATGGAATTTGATGGTTCGTTTGCTCAAGGTACTAGAGGAGCGGGGATCATCCTCTCCAACACCAAAGAAGAAATCACTATTTCCTATAAGCTAGACTTCAAGTGCTCAAATAATGAAGCAAATTATGAAGCACTTACACTTGGGTTATTGGAAGCTTTGAGAAAAGGAGCTAATTTTTATGTATACGAGGGGATTCAAACCTCGTAGTTAAACAAGTCAATGAAGAATTTTCTCTCAAGCATGCCAACCTTGCTCCTTACTGAGCAATTATCTAGCGTTTGTTGAATCAGATTCTGGCTGTAAAGGTAGAGAGGCATTCCAGGATGATGAGCCATAAGCTACAATCACTGTTCGAAGGAGAACAGTGCACACGATGGTGAAATCTCTATTTCTAAGCAAAGAACCCACAAACTTGAGAGCCTTTATAGTCAAAACATGAAGGAAAGATGAAGTTGTCAGAGTTAGCGAGTTTTAAAATGCTCTAAGGCACTTTCTACTTCAAAAGTCCCGAGGGGGAGGGGGTATTTAGCAAGATGCGTGGGAAAAGAAGAAGCTCACGAGAAGTGGCAATCAATACACGAGATGCACTGTGGCGACACAGATGTACCACTTTATATGCATTTACAACGAATAGGTACTACTGACCCATAATTGCAGAATTGCATCAAGCATATTTAAAATGCCAGACACGATTTAACCAACCAGTAGAAGTTATTTCGTTGAGATGTTGGATGATTAGAGGAAGCCTTACATAACTTCCCTCAAGGATGAAGAGTTGCCCATTAAGAGAGCAGATGAGATCTACCTGAAGAAAGTGGTCGCTTGATTTTACTTAGTCAAGGAAAGGGTATAATAAAAAATCTTTGAAATGTGTTGATAAGGAATAAGTGGAAAAAGTGTTGAAGGAAGCACATGAACCCTCGCATATTGGTGCAGCGAAGTTTTATGATCAATTGACGACTCTGGGGTATTATTAGCCCACAATGGAAGCAGGTTCCATTAACTTTGTGAAGATTAACTTTGTGAAGAGATGCAGAGCATGTCAAGTGCATGGAACATGGTTCATGCTGTATCAGTGAGCCTACAAAGTTTGGCTGCTTCTTACCCATTCCACACTTGAGCGTTTGATCTGGTAGGAAATGTTATCCTCGCTGCTCATGGAAAGGCTTTTACCCTAGTTGCTACAGAGTTGTACGCTAAATGGGCAGAAGCAATCCCTCCAAGGATAACAACTCACGTAGTTACTCAATTCATTCGTGAGTACACTATTTGCAGGTTTGATACCCCTTAGGTCATCATCACAGACAATGGAAGACAATTTGTATGTAAGGAGATGGGACTGCTCACATATAAATACAAGATTATCCACGAGAGCTCAACTACCTCTTATCTAAAAGAAAGCGAGTAGGCATAGACAACTAACAAAACCTAGATCAACATTTTGAAGAAAATGCTAGACAATTGCCACGTTAGCGTTTCCTGACGACTTTTCCACCAATATCACCGAAAGACGTGGCACTGCTACATCACCGTCACTAATGTAATAATGTTATGTTAGCAATCCTATGCGTTCAACTAATGCCACCATTCTCAGGCTAAACTCAGTATTAGGACGAAAAATTATTTATTAAAACATGTTTCACGAAAAATTTAATAAATAATAACTCATGGGCTTTTTGTTAAATGTCACATTTTTTAGTTTATATACTGTAGTCCAAAAAAGGTTAACAAGTACTCAAAAAATGTAATATAGAATCATGAAAAGGCATCATCAAAAAAATATTTAGGTTACATTAGAGGACCAAAGATATATAAACAAAAGCTAAAGTATCAAAGTGAAGTACAACAAAACTTTTGGGGCCAAAGGATAAATCACCCTAGAGAATATGTACCAAATCCCAAATTTCTAAGTAATAATATACTCACATGTTCTCGCTTAATAGGGTCCTTGAAAGCTGAATCAATAACATCCTTTGTGGGAACTATCTTCCATTTAGGTATGATATCTTCTACTCTAGTTAGCATGCTTATAACCATTGGATGTGGCTTCACCTTCTCAGATATCTAACAAGATATTAAGGGCCAAAATAGAAAACCACAAATTATTATGTAGCACATAAATATTACATAATTAATAATAACATAATACTAAGGGACTGTTTGGTTTTGTATTCAGAAAATTCAATTTAAACGTTGTTTTTAAATATAGTTTTAAAATTCAGTTTTTTGTGTTTATAATTATTGATGTGCATTCGGTAAACTTGTTTTTAAATACAGTTTTTTAAAAATTTGACAAAATTGGCAAACATGTATTTTTATATTATACATACACACACACACACACATATATATATGTGTGTGTGTGTGTGTGTGTGTGTGTATAAACACATACATAAAATTTTCATACATACATAAATGTATACATGTATACATACATACATAAATGTATACATGCATATATACATACATCATAAATTATATACATGTACATTTAATATCATATATTTTTATGTATATTTAATGAAGTATGTTGGGGAGTTTATATATATATATACTATGTAATATATCTATATTTTACATTATTCCATTAATAATACATGTATAAAACTATATATAAGTATCATGTATCTATTGATAATATTATTTAATTTTATATTATTCCGTACATAATTTTGTGTACATGTACATATATATTTTTTATTTATAAGAATTACATACATATTAATGTATTATGTATGTATATTATATATTAAGGTATGCATGCATTAAAATATTAAGAATGAATAATTCTGAGTTGAAAAATAAAAAAACAGAAGTTATAAAACACCCTCAACCTGTTTTCTGAAAAACTTGATTATAACACAGAAATATTATAATTCAGTGTTTAAAAACAGGTTGCCAAACGCAAATTTTTATCAGAATTGTATTTAAACATATAAAACAAAATTATAATTGCAAACCAAAGAGGCCCTAAGTAATAAATTGTTGTTACTACCTTACACATAGGTGCGACAAGAATGGCACCATGCCAAAAAGTGGGGTCCTTTTTGTGTAACAGTAGAGCTACTGCCCCTCCCATTGACTCTCCATACAAGAATCTTTTTTTGTCCTGATACTCATCTTGAGCTGAAGTCCATTAAATGAACAAATATATATAATGAGGGTATACACAAGCAATACATATATATACCTACATATATTCAAAATTGAATTAGTGTCTAATAAAATTCTATAAAAATGAGGAGGTAATTTTTACAATATTTCAAAGGGGACAAGAAAGTTGGGAGATAGATGGGGTAAAGAAAAATGGAATGGTGTTTTTAATTTTTCTCGTGGAATTGTATTCATTAAAAAAATAATAAAAAAGTGAAAAGAAAGAAAGTGGGATCGTATAAGAGTATATTTTACTTTTCAAATTTAACCTCTTAGGAACTATATATCTTATTAGAGGTTGAATTTGAAAAGAAAAATATTTTATTTCATATTTAATGCACTTTCCATCTTTCACTTTCTATCTTTCTACCTTTTGAAAATCAAACATTTTAAAGAAATATTTTAATTTTCAAATTTAACCTCTTATGAATTATAAATACCATGTTTGATGCACTAAATAAAAGAGTGGGATCGGGTAAGAGTATATCATCCCTTATTTCGCACATCAAAATATCTTTAGTTACAACATGTACACTTCAGATTAGTGTCCTTGCATGTGTATTGCAAGGATGGATTAATTTAGAATGTGGTTATTTTTATATACTATTAATAAAATGTAACTAATTACACTTAAGCCCTCCAACTTTGCTCCCTCTTTCACTTCACCATCGATACTTTTAGTTTCTACACTTAACCCCCTCAACTTATCAAAACCCATCACTTTACCCCCAAACACTAACGGTGTTAAATTTTTGGATGTAAAATTGATTATTTGCTTTGCATATGGAGGTACTTTGTCAAACCACTTGAGCAAATGACTAATTTTTCGTTCGAAAATTTAACACTCTTACGATTAAGGGATAAAATGATTAGTTTTTAAAAGTTGAGGGGGATAAGTTTAGAAAAAAAAAAGTACAGATGGTGAAATAAAAATAGATGCAAAGTTTAATGAGGTCAAAGTGCAATTGACCAAAAAGATTTCCAATTCAAGACAAACGAAAAATAGAAATAATAAGTATGGTAGAGGGTATTTATATTTTGTCAAGATTTAATTTTAAATAAGTGTTTGCACTAAACTAAATTTCACATCAAGACTTAAAATTGAGTCTAAATCAACACTTGTACTTATAGTTTTTCCATATCATCCTTTTTCCATTTTATGCATTAAATGCATTTGCATTAAAAAGTGTACAAACATGAAAGGGAAAAATGGTTAGGTAGGTAGCTTACCACAAATTGATTTGAAAAAGTGGGAGCAGTCATTGATGATATTATCAAATTTCTTGATGTAACACCGGGCACCCATGGACCGTCCATGCCCTTCATAGTCAATACCCACCACAGCGTATCCGTACGTTGCCAGCTTGGTCCCACATCCTTAAAATCAGCAACACATATCACATTATATTACACATATTATTTATGACAGGGTTGTACTAAATTCAGTTTTCAGACATAACATAATTAATGTGTCATGCGTGTACCTAAAAATAGGAAAAACAACCTACATTTAATATAATTCGTATATTAGTTAGGAAACTCTCTGAGACCAATTTTTGTACACAATTTTGAAGAGAAAATCAAAACAGACTCAAAATTGACTCATAATCCAGACTCACTGATATGGCAACCAACCATTTGTCCATTTGTTATTTTTTTTAATAAAACAAAAACTGTTTTTGTTTTAATAAAAACCAGCCATTTTAAGGTTTTTAAAAAGATATTCATAAAGATTAAAATTTTATATTTTCAATAAAAGTCCTTTAAAAAAACTCATTAAATTTGTATTTAAAAAAATTGTTTTTTTTAATAAATGTGTTTAACCTTTTATAACTGTTTTAAAAAAGAAAAAAAAACATTTTAACGTTTTTAAAAAGATATTTATAAAAACTAAAAATTTGTATTTTTAATAAAAGGCATATAAAAAAAACTCCTTAAACGACGCGGGTCCGCGCCAGCGGCCCAAACCAATCGCAATATTGTGGGTCCGCCCCATCTTTTAAGAAATAGTTTATCATATTTTTAATAAAAAAAATACAATTTTTAATAAGAAACTACTTTAAAAAATAACTTTTTAATAAGTTTTTTTTAAAATGGTTTTTATTGAAAATACAAATTTTTAATAAAAATCTTTTTAAAAACGTTGAAATGTTTTTTTTAAATAGTTAGAAAAAGTTGAAAACATTTTTTTAAAACAGTTTTGAAAAAATGCTTTTACTGAAATTACAAATTTTTAGTATTTAATTAAAAAAAAATATTTACTTCTTTTTTTTGTCCTTTAGTGGACCAAATTGAGAGAGTCGGAAACGGGAGTCGCTCTAGAAGAGCTCAATTTTGAAACACAATAATGTCTCATCATCACATTTGATAACGTTTATAGTAAAATTCATATAATTCATACACACCATCCAATGTGTTGATGATACATCACTGTGTCATAAATAAATTTAAAAAAAAAAAGGTAAAAAAGGTATCCAAAATAAAATACATTGTAACAAACAAAATGATATACATAGTAAGTCGTAACAACTAAGAGCCAAAGGAATACCAAATCAAACCAGGTAAAATTATGGGCGGATCGTAAATTTGGGTAAGTTTATATGTTTGCTGGAATTTTGAAAAATGGTGTTTTGTGACTAGTTGATGAAGTTGTAGTTTTTGTGTGCATATATTTTGCATATAATTATTTTGGAATGATGATTATTTTGAAAAACAATTATATGTATGCTCAATTGTTGTACTAATAAGGATTTTTAATAATGTAGTAGTTAATTTATACGTTCGTCAAAAAACAAATAAATTATCTATAAGACCCATCAATTTAGAAAATTTATGATAAGATTTGTCACTTTAAATGTTAGAAATAGTATCCAAACTATTAATTCATTAACTTTTTAACACCCAAATTAATATACAATATAATAAATGGGGCCAAATGTCAAATAAATGGGTATTAACAAATTTTGTTTGTTATATTCATTTAAATAGTACAACACATGTTCATTTTTGTTTGAATGTTTTAATTACGACAGTCAATAAAGTCAGAATCGAAGAATCATTACACTATAGAATTATCAATGGCCACCACCGTTAACATACAAGCCCATATACGTGGTGATTCGATCAAGTTATATAAAGTATGGGACCCTAAACTTATAAGGTCCCCATCAAATAGTTGGACGTTTGCTTACCTAAACAACCAACCGAACTTACCCAATTATTTCTTCAAGGAACTTGATCAACTAGTACACGTAATATATATTTGTAATATATTTGTAGTGGTTTCCAGAAGATTGATAAATTTGGGAAAAAAGCGAAGTTACCGCAAACAAATATAGTGACCACAAAACTTTTCTTTGCAATTAACTTTTATGTGTACCTATCAATGATGTATAAAATATACGAAAATGTTAGGACGATAAAAAATTTGATCATAAAAGTGCTATACAATTAACTTGTCACACCATTATTTACTCGTTTTCGGACTTCACTAAGAGTAAAGTCTTGTAGAGTTCAGACAAAAATCAATGAAAGTATAATGCATTAATTGTATTACAGTTTTATATTGCAATTTTGTGTCAGCATAAAAAGACTCGTATTATAATATATAGTATAAGATATATTTTGAATGCACATAAGTAAGAATCCTAAAATAGTAATAATAGACTTTCAATACATAAAATATATAATTAATAGGAGACAAGTTCATAATGAGGCCTAGAACATGTGGACACGTGTTATTATTTCCCAACTTAATATTTTAAAGCATAAAAATGTTTCAAACCTCTGAAATGTCGCTAAAAGTCATCGTCAGAAGTTTTTAATACAAAAGTGACAAATCAAGTTTTTTTCTTCTTTTGCGATAAAATATAGTTTTGAGAATTTTTATGAATCTGCATAATTCATAGTTTGTTTTCCTCTTCTTCCTATTTTTAGTTATCATTTGATCTTTCATCCCATTCTTTTTAACCTATTTAAATTTGTATACTAAAATTTTCGATGTTTACTTTTCTATGTTCATTTTCACTTGGTCACATTTGGGAAAAAAAGGCCGCCACAAAAAATCTTAAACGTATGTCACAAAATATAAATTAACCTTAAAGTGTATGAAAATTTAGCATGTGTTTGTTTTTACCTCTTAACGTTGAATTGAGTCTCATTTAGCGTTAAAAGATAATACTTAGTGTTTGTTCTTAAACTTTATTATTCAACATCAAGCACAAGAGGCAAGTTCCCTTTGAATGCTTAGTGCTTAAATTTTTTTGATGAAATTTCGTACAAGTTTATCCTTTGTAGTATTTGCCAAAGGGCACTAACATAAAACATTTACTAAATAATTACTAATGGTAAAATAATCAAATTATCTATATTTAGTATTCAAATAAAAAACAAAAATAAAACAAAAAATAAAAAAATGATCTGACGTCAAAGGAGAAGATATGGTAGATTTTGGAGTGATGGAGCGTAATAAAAGCCTCACACCAACCAAAACAGAATGATGAATAAATGATATAATAAAAGGTCATGGTTTGGTTGGTTACGAATTTAATTATAATCACAACATTTGAGTGAGGACAAGTGCAGCAGAGTGGCCATACTGCACTAGCATTGCACTTTATCTTTTAGTAATGGTGGATGAATATTATATGGTAACTTGGTGCTTGTTTAAACTCAGTAGATGATCTCCAATGATTATGCAACTTTTTTTGTGTACTGTCTAAAATAAATTATAAACAAATTGTATATAGTTACAAGAGTACGGTAGTTCGAAGCGCACGTAAGTTGGCTCGGGATTATCCTTTTTTACCAAAAAAAAAAAAAAAAAAAAAGAGTACTGTAGTTATACTTTTTATTCTAATAATAACACAAAAATGTATTTATTGATGTAATACCCCAAAAATACTATTTTTTTGGATTCTTACGGCAAAAAATATCTTAAATTATCTTTCAGATAAATTAATATATTATTAAATGTAATACTTTTTACTCTAATAATAACACAACATAATTATAAATGAGACTCGTACCATTACTCCCGCATATTATCTGTTGTTTGTCATTTCCTGTCTAATTTTGTTGACTCTTGCTCAATCTTTCGTCACATCAAAACACATGAATAAATAAGGGGGCCATATTTTGTTAATACACGGATATTCACATTAATCAACCTTAAATATGTCTCGCTAAAAACACACGAGTAAATATTTATACAGTAAACTTTGACTTCCGTTCACTTGTAATTTAAAAATCTTTAAGAACATGGGATAGCATTTATTTTATGATGTCAATAAAAATAAAATTAATCCTTGAAGGATCGTTTTTTCTCAATCTTTTATAAAATGAATTATAATGGAACTAATCCCAACCCCAATCATGCAAATAACATAAACAAAAATTCTACATAAAGTGAAAAAAAAAATATGGAAAAAAGGCACTATCGAATAAGAACATTTATTACCTTTCATGAAATCACTACATTCCATGCCATAACCTGCAATCCCATTCATAATATTAGTAAACAAGTGTGTGTTTTTGTGTGAGATATATATATGTGTGTGTGTGTGTGTGTGTGTGTGTGTGGAGAGAGAGAGTGAGAGACCATGGCAAAGGAAAACAAGGGCCTTTGGAGGAGAGAATGGCAACCATCTACAAGTAAAGAGTTGAACTCCTCTGGGATTTCTTATATACTCCTAATGACATTCAAAATTAGACAAACTCATATCAACAAAACAAATATGTTTCACAAATATTGCAAAGAATATGAGTGTGTGTGTGTGTGTGAGAGGAGAGAGAGAGAGAGGAGCAACCTCATGATATTCAACCTCCATCTTTAGCAAGAAGAAAGAAATAGAAATGAACACCCACCAAAACTAAGCAAAAAGAACCAACATGTCTACTCTTGTGTCCAATGTTAGATCTGTATAAAAGATAGAATATTAAATGTGTGGGAGAGCGAGTCTTCAATGTCTTGAGAGTTAGGGAGAGGAGAGAAAATGATTTGATTTGAATAGGAATGGGTCTTTATTTTTGGGGTTCATTAAAAAATAGTTTATTAAGATTCGTGTACGCAAGACTTCCCGACTAGAATTTTGGATAGGGATAGATGTGTATGTATATAATAAAGGTGTATATTTATTTAGAAAGTATAGGAGGTGTAGTGTAGTTATACGTAGGTAGTGCCATCACACTGCCCATATTTTCTAGAACGTGTACGCTCTATCGTTATCATCAATCCCTATCACGATAGAACTTGTATGTATTGTGCATTTAGGTCATTTTATTATAACTACAGTACTCATGCAGCTTTATATAAAAGAAATCAGGTTTCATCAAGTTATATTAAAGATATTATATTTTAAAAATAGAGAATTGATATTGGGAAGAAAAATTGGGGGTGACTTTCGCAGAACCCTCGTCAAGAAATTGAAAACATCTTGTACATTGACTCAATTCGATAAATGGGTCATGGTATATAATTAAATTTTAATGATAATAATCACACTACAAATCTTAATTCATGCATATTATTTTCATTAAGGATGCTGAACAATTTTATTTTAATAATATACGATATAAAAAACTTAGATATGATAATACAAATAAAAAGGAATGACTTTAAAAATAAACATCAAAGGAATATAGATAATACACATGAAACACGCTCTCGAAGACGGGAGAAGAGAAGAGGATACCTTTGGAATGTGGTGGGTGGCGGAATGTAACATGTAAAATAGGGTTTAAAAAAACATAAATAAAGAAATTTGTATATATATATATATGTGTGTGTGTGTGTGTGTGTGTGTGTGTGTGTGTGTTAACGCAAAAAATTTTCATCTACGAGGACCAATCAGAAAAGGACACATGTCATCCTATGTGGCAATATTCGACACCCAGGAGAGTTGGTCGGCACCCGAAGAGAGTTGGTCAATACCCGAGGAGTATTAGTCGGTACCCGAGGAGAGTTGGTCGGCCCTCGATGAGAGTTAGTCGGCACCCGAGAAGAGTTGGTCGGCATACCAAATAGGAAGATCAAAGGATGACTATGCATTTAATGTGCATTAATGAAGATGACAGCGCATTTAATGAGCCTTAATGTACATTTATACTGTATTAATAGATGACAACACATATCATATCAAGCAATTCAACAATTAGATTCGTTGAATGTAGACATAAATGTCTACATACAATGAATCTCTTTATCTCCCATCACTATAAATACATGTATTCCCTTAGCCAAAAGAAGGGGAGATCCGGGGGAACCTAGAAACCCCATACACAAGATACACATCCTTTCTCTCTCTACACCCTATGGTACTATTGTAAACCCATGGGAATAAAATAACAGTGGACGTAGGCTTTATTCATAGCCGAACCACTTTAAAAACCTTTGTCTCTTATATGTTTGATGTGAATGTTTATCTTCATCTTCAATCTCATCCTCATCATTTATCTGCTGTTGACGCCACTAAAATGACAGTGGCCATTTTCTGTCTTCAACAGATTGGCGTCGTCTGTGGGAACGTGTTACAAGCATTGTTCTCCATCAAAACATAAGTTTTTATTTTCTCTACGTATAATCAATTATACATACATCTGTTGATTCAATCATGATTTTTATGTTTATATACATAAATTAATTGTCCAATTTTTATCTGCAAAATATTGCATATCATGATTTTAAAATCATAACTGTTAGATTAATTCTTATTTAGAAATCTGAAAAATAATGGATTTCATAAATCATAACTTTTTGCTTGATTCTCAAGTTTCAATTTTATATCATGGAATAAATATTTTAGATGATTACATATACCAATATATATGACGGCGGTAAGATTTGATAATTTTCATTATAAATTTTGTAAGATCTTTGATGTCTATTCAAATTCCCATCATATTTTTAATCAGAGAATGGGAAAAGTTAAAATCAAGAACAATTTCTCTCTCGATAATCACAATTCTGACCCAGATCTGCTTTAAAAGTTCTCATCAATTTGATTCATAAAAAAAAATAATATATATATATATATGTTTATATTCAGTGTTAGACAATTTTCATCATAAACGTTAAGTATCTATGGCTCTTCTTGAAAATGTTCTGGGCAAACACGTTTGTGTAATGAGTTACATCAAGGAAAAAGATTTGACATATGTTGATTCACATATTTCACATCTTCTACAAGGGAGTAAAAATTCAAAACCATTCTTTTTCCTCTTGGATATTGATCATATTTTCTCTTAGATCTGATGATTTCTATTGGTTATCTCTTCGATCTAAGAATTTTGATTTGTTACGATTTATTAATTCTGATAAAGATTGATTTATTGGTTCGATGATTGATTTTTGGTATAATTTTCGTAATGATTTTTATCATCCACCGTATTTTTATCTCCACAAATGGAAAATAGGAAGGAAACCCAAAATAACCTTCTTTCTCCTGAAAAATCTCTACCCACTTTCGTAAAGAAGAAGAAAACTGAACAGTCGCTCAAAAAAGGGCAATGGAGAAACTTTCCCAGGAAGATGAAGAAATTTTGGATTTATTAAATTCATATCAATCGTTTTGACTTTAACCGTCTACAGCAACAAAAATAATGAAACTGGGTGGCATAATGTGACACCCCGACTAATTAAATACCGAGTAGCTACTCCTTTATTAAATTAATTCAAAATGCCAAGTTGGTCCAGTTAATAGCATCACTGTCGAAAACATTTTAATGATTACTAACCACCTAGTATTTAAAAAGTAAGTGCCAAATTTTAATTAAAGTCTGATTAACATGCAACAAGTGTAATAAAGAATAATGACACCATTCACCATAATGAAATAAATAGAATGACCATCACATAACGTAAATAAAGTCTGGAGGAAAAACTCCTCACTACAATCCCACAACTGAAATAAGTAAACCGAAAACTAAAACAGTGCATGCCAAAGTCTGGAAACTGTAATGGAATTGTAACTCTAATAGAAATGGGCAACATGCCCTACAACTGATAGATAATGAATCTGGAATTCAAGTGATAGAGGCGTCTACAAGCAAATCCCTATAGCTTCCACAAACAGCTACAGCTCGTCACCTGAATGAGTATCCTATGCATGGTGTCCTTGTGGCTGGGCACCTAAAAATGGTTTTACAAGAAAAGTAGATTTGAAAGCAAACGGGTCAGAGCCCGAATGTGGAGTTATCTTTTAAAAACCTACAAGTGCTTTAAAAACATTTAAAACATTAAATGCAAAGTACATGTTAGGACGTGCACTCACATGATATTCTCACCTCTCGTCTAACTGTGCACTCCTAACGTAAGTACCCATCTATAACGACACAAACCACTAGCTAAGTGACATCATATCTAGCTAGGCTGCCATAGGTCCTACCCTTATTACTTGGTTCTATTAACATTATAACGCTCGTAATTAAATAGGGGTTTAACGTAACTCAGATGCTCAATATGCAATATATATCACTATCAGTTAACTCGTTATATTTCTCGAAACAATACCGTAATTATATTCACAACATTAACATGAAGGTTCCCATTAATTAAGTGTATATTATTCACATCATAAATATACAATATAAGCACCCCGAGAACTAAGCTGCGGTGCACACATACTCTGCTATCCATCCCGGTACATCACGTACATAAGGATTACATATTCCGAATCTCTCAGGAATAGTTCACAGATAACAACATCACAAATAATGGAGGCGAACACAGTCACATCACATGGGTCACGCACATACCTACGCTCCCACGATCAACGGACTTATTAATATCCCAATAAGTCTTTCTATGACCTATGTTCAACAAGGTAACCAGTCTAAATCCGGGCAACACAAGGATTAGAGGGCCCTAAGCGAACGCAAACCTCCCGTGATAGCAAGTATGGTAGGTATGTCATACACACAATTCATATACCAATACTAAGTAAACACACATCTTAGTAATCCCGTAGTTTAATCGTAGTACATATCGCATTCTTGTACCAACTTATAATTATCACAATTTATACTATTCCGATTTATAATCATACGCGCCATAATTTATTCTCTTGTCGTAGTAGACACTCACGTCTCAACCCAAACCGTCCATTTAATATAACTCTCGTATATAATTTCCTTCTCATAAATACCCAAAAGTCCCAATTCTATCATTACATCATCATCGGAATGTTATCTATATCCTCGAACAAGCTTACGGGACTCCAAAAATCAAAACAGTCCAAAAAGGCCCAAACTGCTAACTTGTTAGAAGTCTCGTTCGAACGAGACTGTTCGAACGAGATTCCACTGTCAACTCGTTAGAAGTCTCGTTCGAACGAGACTGTTCGAACGAGATTCCAGTTCGTTCGAACGAACTGTACCTTCTAACGATATCTCGTTCGAACGAGATATCGAACGAAACTGCCCCTCGTTAGAAGCGACTGGTCAACTCGTTAGAAGCTCGTTCGAACGACCTGGGTTGGTTTCTAACGAGCGACCAACTGCGAGCCCAGAATTTCCAAAATCGTTTTTCACCCAATTTCTACTTCTCAAATCTCCTCTAAACTTCGTCCCAACTATGTTTTAAGGTCTCTAATCAATCCTAAACATATATAGTCACATCCTAACATGTTTTTAAGGGATCAATCCATCCTAACATCAATCAAATTTACAAATCTCTACACTTTTTCCCAATTATTCAAGAACATAAACCCTAACTTTATGAATCATGAATTAATCCAATATAATTCCGTTTTAATTTCTTCCAATAAAAAATATCAAGAGAATAATCATCTACCTATCATTCTACATGCAATTCTCCTCAAGATTCTCAAGTTCTATGTTCTAAACTACATGGATTTTCATATTTCACCAAGAATAAACATAAATTTGAATTATCTAACATGGAAAGAACATTCTCTGAAATTAAATGGAATTAAGTCACTTGCCTCGGGTTTATCTCTGATTTAGATGTTGGTTCGATGGAGTTTTTCTGCAGAATTCCTTCTCTCTCCAAGCTCTCTTCTCCAATGGGTGGCTAGGGTTTGCTTTGGGAAGATATTAGAAAACCTAATTCTAATAACCTACGTAGCCCTCTAGGTTAATATGGGTTGGTTAGTGGCTTAGTGGGTCAAATCCACATCAGATGTAATTAACCAATTTTCGTCACTTTTAATTTCCCAAAATACAAAATTACCAAAATACCCTTTATGATGCCGGTATGGCCTAAAAATACCCCGGAATCCAAACTACACCCCCGGCTAGTGTTTTCTGATTATCTCGACCCTTCCGGACGCGTTGGCGCACTCAAAACGACCATACGGATAATAGAAATAAAAATCACTTTTATAATTAACATAATATACCATGACGCGGCGGTCACACGCGTCTCAACAAAATTCCCAATTTGCCATATATTAATCTCACAACAAATTTCATAATTCCAAATTCATATATAATCATATATGCACATAATCAAATACCAACTCGCATATCGTTAGTATTTTTTACCCGGATTAATTTCCAATTAATACGCATTTAATTAATTAATCCCAAAAATAAATATAGCCAAAAGTACGGGGTATTACACATAAAAAAAAATAACCGGATGATCATCCACCTCACAACTTTGTTCGGTTTCAGATCAACAAAAAATTTCAATCCCAGGATTATATTACTCTCCGATTCAAAGTCTGTCTGCCTTGGGCTCAAAGGTCTCATTAATCTGCAACTACTGTTTAGCATCAATTGTGTGAGGATGAAAAATCCAGAAGAAGGTCGCCGGATGAGTATTTCTGGTCAGTGAAAAACTATGTGAATTTTTGTTCTACTTAATCGGAATAAAGAAGTAATCTCCTCGGTATATCTCATTGAAAAGTATTGTTGGTCTGCAGCATTTTTGTTGGTCGGAACCATCTACTGTTGGTCGGCGACATCTGGTTGTTACCCGACCAAAATTTGTTTACCAGACCATTGTTGTTGGTCGGTGGTAGGCTGTGAAGATCCATCAGCAACATTGGAGTAGATCGACAACACCTCGGTGGTTGTTTCAAAACAAGAACATGTGACACCCCGACTAATAAAACACCGGGTAGCTACTCCTTTATTAAATTAATTCAAAATGCCAAGTTGGCTCAGTTAATAACATCACTGTCGAAAACATTTTATTATTACTATCCACCTAGTATTTAAAAAGTAAGTGCCAAATTTTAATTAAAGTCCGATTAACATGCAACAAGTGTAATGAAGAAATAACTAACACCATTCACCGTACTGAAGTAAAACGAATAACCATCACAATAGAGTAAATAAAGTCTGGAGGAAACTCCTCACTACAAATCCCACAACTGAAACAACTAAACTGAATACTGAAATAATACATGCCAAAGTCTGAAAACTGAAATGTAAAAGATGTCTCTAAATAGAAATGGGCAACATGCCCTACAACGGATAGATAATAACTCTGGAATCCAAAAGATCGAAGCGTCTACAAGCAAAGTCCCTGTAGCTTCCACAAACAGCTACAGCTCGTCACCTGAATGAGTATCCTATTCTTGGTGTCCCTGTGGCTGGGCACCTAAAATGGTTTTACAAGAAAAAGATTTGAAAAGCAAACGGGTCAGAGCCCGAATGTGGAGTTATATTTTAAAAACCTGCAAGTGCTTTAAAAACATTTAAAACATTAAATGCAAAGTACATGTTAGGACGTACACTCACATGATATTCTCACCTCTCGTCTAACTGTGCACTCCTAACGTAAGTACCCATCTACAACGATATAAACCACTAGCTAAGTGACATCATAACTAGCTAGACTGTAATAGTTTCTACCCTTATTACCCAGTTCTATTAACATATAACGCTCGTAATTTGATAGGGATTTAATGTAAACTCAGATGCTCAATAAGCAATATATTTCTCTATCAGCTAACTCATTATATTTATCAAAACAATACCTTAATTATATTCACATCATTAACATGAAGGTTCTCATCAATTAAGTGTATATTATTCACATCATAAATATACAATACGAGCACCCCGAGAACTAAGCTGCGGTGCACACATACTCTGCTATCCATCCCGATACATCACGTACATAAGGATCACATATTCCGAATCTCTCAGGAATAGTTCATACAACACAAATCACAAGTAGTGGAGGCGAACACAGTCACATCACATGGGTCACGTACATACCTACGCTCCCACGATCAGCGGACTTATTAACATCCCAATAAGTCTTTCTCTGACCTATGTTCATCGAGGTACCAGTCTATATCCCCCCCGTAGGCACACAAGGATTAGAGGGTCCTAAGCGAACGCAACCTCCCGTGATAGCAAGTATGGTAGGTATGTCATACACACAATCCATATACCAATACTAAGTAAACACACGTCTTAGTAATACTGTATTTTAATCGTAGTACATATTCTCATACTAACTATATTTATCACAATTTGTACTATTCCGGTTTGTAATCATACGCGCCATAATTTTCTCACGTCGTAGTAGACACTCACGTCTCAACCCAAACCATCCCTGTAATACAACTCTCGTATGTAAATTCCTTCTCATAAATACCCAAATGTCCCAATTCTATCATTACTACATCTACGGAATGATATCTATATCCTCGAATAAGTTTACGGAACTCCAAAAATCAAAACAGTCCAAAATGGCCCAAACTGCCGGCTCGTTAGAAGTCTCGTTCGAACGAGACTGTTCGAACGAGTTTGGACTGTCAGCTCGATAGAAGTCTCGTTCGAACGAGGCTGTTCGAACGAGATCCAGTTCGTTCGAACGAACTGTCCCTTCTAACGATATCTCGTTCGAACGAGATATCGAACGAAATCCCTACTCGTTAGCAACGACTGGTCAACTCGTTAGAAGCTCGTTCAAACGAGTTCGTTCGAACGACCTGGGGACTGCTTCTAACGACTGACCAGTTTCGGCCCAGATTTTTCCCCAATTCGTTTTTCATCCATTATAACACCTCAAATCTTCTAAACTAAGTCCCAACAATCGTTTAAAGGTCTATAATCAATACTAAACATATATAGTCACATCCTAACATGTTTTTAAGGGATCAATCCATCCTAACATCAATTAAATTTACCAATTTTTACACTTTTTCCCAATAACTCAAGAACATGAACCCTAACTTTATATCATCATAAAATCCCAGAATTTAATTCGTTTATATTTCTTCTAATCACAATTATTATGAGAGAAATCATCTACCTATCATTCTACATGCAATTCTCTTCAAATTTTCAAGTTCTAAACTCCAACTACATGGGTTTTCATTCAATCTTTCAAGAACAATCAAAATTCTTCAATTTCTAACATGGAAAAGACATTATCTGAATTTAAATGGAATAAAGTCACTTGCCTTGGTTTGATTTCTGATTTTGGTGTAGGTTTGATGAAGTTTTCTACAGAAATTCCTCTCTCCAAGCTCCTTCTCCAAAGGTGGCTTAAGGTGGCTAGGGTTTGATTTGGGGAACTTAGAAAACCTAAATGATAACCTACGTAGCCTTTTAGGTTAATATGGGTTGGTTATGGGCTTAGTGGGTCAAATCCACATCAGATTTAATTAACCAATTTTCGTCACTTTTAAATTCCTCAAAATGTAAAATTACTAAAATACCCTTTAAGTTGCCGGTATGGCCTAAAAATACCCCGGGACCCAAACTACACCCCCGGCTAGTGTTTTCTGACTATCTCGATCCTTCCGGACGCGTTGGCGCACTCAAAACGACCATACGGTTTATAGATTTTAAATTCACTTTTATAATAAAAATATTACACCGTGACGCGGCGGTCCCACGCGTCTCAACAAAATTTCTAAAATGCCGTCTATCAATCTCACGACAAATTTTATAATACCAAATACATATATCAAAACATGTATGCACATAATCAAATACCAACTCGCATCTCGTTAGTATTTATAACCTGGATTAATTTCCAATTAATACGCATTTAATTATTTAATCCCAAAAAAATAAATATAGTCAAAAGTACGGGGTATTACAGAACATCTGGTCGACATCTACTTTTGATAACAAAGAAATAGTTGGTCAACAACTTAAAAGGCCAAAGTTGGTCTCGAACAAGTTTTAGCCAAAACAAAGACTTCTTGATCGTATGTACATGGTCGGCAGATCAAAGCGAAGGCATCCCAACATTGACGTCACACGATGCTGGTCGACGATACCACTGGTCAGAGATGGTTATCACCTATTGACGAGGAATGATGAAATGGAGGGATGACAAATTTATTTGCCCAGATTATTAATTTTGACAAAGTCAAAATTATTACCATTGCTACCTATTTATTTTTCTCACACTTCTCTGACAAAATAAATGTTTTAAAATTAAATAAAATATATCCCTGAACTTTATCTTAGAATAAATTTTTCGATCCCATATTTGAGCATTTATTTAAAAATAAAATTATTTTATAAAAAGCTCAAATCAAACCTTATGACATCTAGTTGATAAAAAATTGCTCACATTGACACACATTTGGCACAAAACATTTTATTTCATATTTTGAAATTTTTATTGCCTTATGTCTGAGCTGATACATATTATATGATATTTAGCTGAAAATTTTTGCTAATGATAATTTCTATGAGAATCAATCTCAACAGGTGTTCGAGCAACTTATTAAATGTCGCATGTACAAGATTCACCCCCAACAATTATCCTTTTATCATGTATTATACATCAAGAGGAGCTCCACGACTTACTATTTGTTAGTCGATGTCATCTATTTCTACTCGGCAGTTCTCATACACTTGGTCGACATCAAGTCGACAACAATCCTCCACCGAATTTCAGTTTACCAATTCCAGTCATCAGCAAAGAACGGTTGAAAAACTTCTGGCATAGGTCGGCTGTAAAAGGTCAGGGGCACCTCATAATTGTAAGTATGGCTGAATGATTATTGGAGAGCAGGTTGGCAACCAGTACTACAACAATAAACATCACCAGCACCAATTGTGTTGGTCCACTATATATAGCTAGTCGGAAAAATCAAATGTTGGTCGGAGGCATTTCATTATGATCGGTGATGGATATTATGCAATTTGAGGAGTTCCCGAGCTCCCATTCGTTGATCGGCTACGTCTATTTCTACTCAGATGTACCTATTGTTGGTCGGCGTGTATATAGTTGGTCGAGAAAATCAATTGTTGGTCAGCAACATCTCAACCTTGGTCGGAGGTAGTAGAAAGCTAATACCAGAATTGAAAATTGATGATTCCTTTGGTTCTCTCTTTTTGATTTTGACAAAATCACTACTTCACTGCCAAAGGACAAGACTATCCCCTTATTCTTATCCTTATCCTTTATTAATTCAAAATATGAAATTCCTAATTGAAAATTTGCATGGAGAAAAATTAAAATGCATACTTGGTTATTTTCTAATCCACAGAAACTTTATGTGAAAAATATTCCAAGACCAAAAAATTATATTTGAGCATTTATTGAATTTCAAATAATTCCTAAATTGATAAATAATTTCTAAAAACCCAATTTATATTTGGTCTTTTACTTAAAATTAAAATGCCTAGCATTTTTATTAAAATTTTCTCATGAAATACACGTGTAGCACAAAAATATTATTTCATATTTTGAATTTTTTATTATTTTATGATGATACACATCACATATTGTTTGGCTGAATAATCATTCTCATGATAATAATTATTTTTTCTAGTCTCGACAGGTGCTCGGGCAGCTTATTGAAATTTCATAGGGACGAGATTCAATCCCGATGAAAGCTCTTGTAAACCTCTGGAAAAGTAGTATTGCTCGACATCAGGCAATTTTGCCTCGACATATCAGCCAACATATATTAATTCATTTTTTGAAATTAATATTTTTATTTCTCAAACATATACATATCATTTATATTGATTAGATGACTAAATTATTCTTATGACTAATTAATTCAGCCTACACATATCGTATGGCAAGTTATTAATTTTTACAGGTACAAGATTCAGTGCAACGAATATTTGGAAATAATCTTAAACTTCTGGAAAATATTATCATTGTTCGGCATTATGAAATTTCACCTCAGCGAGGCATTATATATTTTATTATTACTCGGAGATATCGGCTCAAGCACAAATTATTCTATATCCCTTGGGATTCATATTGTATATTCATCTCAACACGAAACTCGACGAGATATTCATATTCAGCTCCGAGGAAGATGAAAGAGTTGGCGCTTGCGTTCAATTAAGAAATAATATAATAAACACCATTTTAACCCAAATTAACCCTAAGCACGCAACTAGGTGTGATTGAAACAATATGAAATCATGCACGAATTATTCAACACACAAAGTTAAGGAAAAATCCCCCACAGGGGCAAAACCATTTGTATATCACTATAATTTGTAAGAGAAACGGCTTACCATCGGATTACACTGAAATACAAGTTTTTGACTAAGAATTACCCTCAGGTATCGGATTCTGTAGTCGCGGCTGGAATTATCCCTTTCCAGTAGGGCAACAATGAAGAGGAAGAAGTGGTCCACTTCACATGGGTTGAACAACAGCAATGGTGTTCTTGGGTTACCAAAAGTGACTCACAAATGTATGGAATTTGTGTGAATCAAGGGTATGAATCAATGGACTCAAATACCATGAAGACTTAAGAGTTATGGAACTCATAAAATCGTGTGTAAGTCTTATCAAACCACTTCCCCGTAGTGGGATTAAATAGGAACTCTTTGGCCGAGAAAATCTGATACACGATCTGGGAAATTCTATCCAGGGCGGACCGATCCGGGCCTTAGGCGGATCGGTCCGATAGCGGACCGGTTCTTTTAATTTGAAGCTGATTCGGTTCGCATTCGGTTCGGGGCTCACTGGCTTCAAAGAGCATGGCGGATCGGTCCGGGGCAGTCCGGTCCGGGTCTCAGCTGATCGGTTCTTTTTATATAAAGGCGGACCGGTCCGGGGTAGTCAGAGGCGGATCGGTTCGTTTTAATTTCAGACGGACCTGTCCGGCTGACTGGATTTCTGAATTCTTCCTTTCTTTTGATCTTCGGATTCCGTTGATGATGAATGGACTTTGAATCTTTGCAACGGTGTTACGGCTAATGACATATACAAGTATGTTGGACAAAAATGTCCTTACAGAAGAACTATAACATTTATTACATTTTACCCCCAACGGATGGTTGGTGAGGGTAATTCTTATTTATATTCAGGCCTGGCAAAGTACTCGTCCATTTTCTTATATTCTGGAAAATATTATCCTTATTCGGCATCATGCAATTTTGCCTCGACAGATCAGCAAGATAGTTTATTATCATTATTTATGTCTATGCATATTTTATATTTATCTCAGCATGGAGCTCAGAAATTTTTTTCTCTCTATATATATTCATCTCCGAGGAAGTCTCCAGTATTTATTATATCTTATTCCCAACAATCTGTTGGTCAGCTCAGAGGAGGTCTCTAGCAGTTATTATATCTTATTCCCAATAATCCGTTGGACAACTCCGAGGAGGTCTCCAACATTTATATTATCTTATTCCCAACAATTTGTTGGTCAGATCCAAGGATGTCTCCAGTATTTATTATATCTTATTCCCAACATTCTGTTGGTCAGCTCAGAGGAGGTCTCCAGCAGTTATTATATCCTATTCCCAACAATCCGTTGGTCAGCTCCGAGGAGGTCTCCAACATTTATATTATCTTATTCCCAACAATATGTTGGTCAGCTCCAAGGATGTCTCCAGCATTTATTATATCTTATTCCCAACAATCCGTTGGTCAGCTCCGAGGAAGTCTCCATCATTTATTATCAAAAATATTTCCCAAAAATGCCAACTAAGGTTGATTGGGAAGTAAAACTATTCCTAAAAATGCCAACTAAGGTTGGTTAGGAAGAAAAACTATTCCTAAAAATGCCAACTAAGTTTGGTTAGGAAGAAAAACTATTCTCAAAAATTCCAACTAAGGTTGGTTGGGAAGTAAAACCATTCCTAAAAATGCCAACTAAGGTTGGTTGGGAAATAAAACTATTCCTAAAAATGCCAACTAAGGTTGGTTAGGAAGAAAAACTATTCCCCAAAAATGCCAACTAAGGTTGGTTGGGAAGAAAAAATATTTCCCAAAAGTGCCAACTAAGGTTGGTTGGGAAGAAAAAATCCACCAACTCAGGTTGGTCGGAAATAAGAAGCTGTCACTACAGTTGGTCGGAAACATTTTATGAGTATGTGAAAGTGATCAAGCAAAAAGCATTCAAAGTTCACATTCCACACTTGGGGGCTTCTATTAAAAATTCAGTTGTTCATTCGGTGGAACATTCTCATAACATCATACAGTCGAGCACCGAATTCAACTCCATAAACTTACATAGTCGGGGCCCCGACTAATTATCATTCAGAAGTTGTTTTTCTTGCTCGCGAATTAGTTTAGGAGGCTATTGAAGTTCAGGAGGTATATTGAAGTTCAGGAGGAATATTGAAGTTCAGGAGGTATATTGAAGTTCAGGAGGCGTATTCAGAAGTTCAGGAAGTGCATTCAGAAGTTCAGGAGGCATATTCAGGAGTTATTATGCACATACTATTGAAGTTCAGAAGTCAAATTCAGCATCTACAGCACTGAGATCTTTACTACTACTGTCCCGACCAACATTGAAGAAGAAGTTGTATGAAAATGTTTCGAAGTCCACCACTAGCTTGGTACTAATCAGATTGAAGAGTTGGGTTCAAAAGCTAGTATGTTACTCGACAAAGTATTCAGAGGATCATAAATCAGAAGAATCAAGCACGTGAAGTTAGCACTCAGTTGCTCGGCACAGGAGGCAGTTGGTCGGCTAGCAAACCAATTAACATACTTGAAGATTATGACAAGCTACAAGCTGCATACTATGGCATGGCTGCATCCAAATTCCCAGGGGTGATACATAGCACACGGATTTCCTCTAAAGAAAGATTAGCAACCATCGATCAGCCTGCATCATATGTCATCCAGGAGATAATGCACTTTATGTTGAACAAATCAAGAAGGTAGATCAAGAATTTCACGAGCACCGAGCAACACTGCAGAATGAATACTCCATCCTTTCAAGTAAACCATCAAGCATGGAGCATTGGGGGATTCTGTTAACGCAAAAATTCTCCATCTACGAGGACCAATCAGAAAAGGACACATATCATCCTACGTGGCAATATTCGGCACCCAGGAGAGTTGGTCGGCACCCGAGGAGAGTTAGTCAATACCCGAGGATAATTAGTCGGTACCCGAGGAGAGTTGTTCGGCCTCCGAGGAGAGTTGGTCAGCACCCGATGAGAGTTAGTCGGCACCCGAGGAGAGTTGGTCGGCATACCAACCAGGAAGATCAAAGGATGACTATGCATTTAATGTGCATTAATGAAGATGACAGCGCATTTAATGAGCCTTAATATACATTTATACTGTATTAATAGATGACAACACATAGCATACCAAGCAATTCAACAATTAGATTCATTGAATGTAGACATAAATGTCAACATACAATGAATCTCTTTATCTCCCATCACTATAAATACATGTATTCCCTTAGCCAAAAGAAGGGGAGATCCGGGGGAACCTAGAAACCCCATACACAAGATACACATCCTTTCTCTCTCTACACCCTATGGTACTATTGTAAACCCCTGGGAATAAAATAACAGTGGACGTAGGCTTTATTCATAGCCGAACCACTTTAAAAACCTTTATCTCTTATATGTTTGATGTGAATGTTTATCTTCATCTTCAATCTCATCCTCATCATTTATCTGCAATGTGTGTGTGTGTGTGTGTGTGTGTGTGTGTGTGTGTGTGTGTGAGAGAGAGAGAGAGAGAGAGAGTACATTCATTGAATCAACAATGGATTGGTATCAATAGGGTGGTGGGTGGGAAAAGGGTGAAGAATTCTATGGGGGTGAAAGATGACAAACATAAAGTGATAAAGGTTTTGAAAATAGTGCAAGAGAAGAGAGCGAAGTCAACTAATACCTCGAGAAATGAAGTGAGCAGGATATTTGGGAGGCGGGAATGAAAAACTTAAAATTTGAAATTTGTAAAAATGAGAAATGATCTTTGCCCTCCAAAATCTTGCTTTGTTGGCAAAATGATAGACATAATATTCTCTCCATGAAAAGTAAAAGACCCTTTATCCCATATATATATAATAGATAAGTGAAACTTTTTATACTTAGAGAGAGGAAGTGTGAGTTAAGAGATGAGAGTACACTGATCGCTATTAATGTCTTCTTATTTTTTCATTTATATGTGAAAAAACTAGGTTGTTTATTTCGAATTAACTAACGTGCGCTATTTATTAGTTTCAATTCCAATTCGTTTGCAAATCTAAAAACGGTTTAAAGAATTATATGTAATTAAGCCCAATTTTACTTTTTACTCAACTTCGATATTGAATTCAATTTTATGTGATATGAAAATAATATATGCAAAAAATAAAGCAATCATGCAACACTAATATTTAAGTAAAAATTCTTACAAGATAACCACTGTGCATCACCAAATCAAAGTCCGTCAATGCTAAAAATATTGTCCAGGATAAAAAAAAGTTTAGACACGACTTGCTCAAATCTCAATTCCTTACCACAAATCTTCAATAACATTCTGAACTTAAAATATTTCCCTGCACTAGCACTTAGTTTCACTTCACTACATCAACTTGCACATTATTTATCTCGATCCTTCGGTCTCAGTCGGCAGGCCTTCGGGACACATGAAAAATTCATACGTCATGATCTTCAAATGATGAATAAATGGATTTATGATTTGAGTTTACTTTGGAGTAGAGGATTTGACATGATCTCTCGTAACTCATAAAAACCCTTGAGACAAAACTATACAACTGGGTTGTTTCTCTAAAATTTGTGTTTTAACTATATATATGTCAATGCATCAAGTAAGTTAAAAAACATTACCTCAAATAATGTGCCATCGCGCTCTTTATAAGAATAAGAGAGGGATCACATAAAAATAATAAAATTTTGTATGAGTGCATGCACAATCATTTTCCTATAAGATTTTTAGGTCGTCTTATTCCTTTTTCAAAATTCACTTTGAGTCTTTGTTCAAGAGATATCTAAAAAGCTTCACATTAAAGACTTTAAGATCGGAGTTCACAACAGCTAGAACAGGCCAATTTTTGAGACTTTGAGGGTGAAGGTAAAATGAACTTAGAGGAATTAGTTTCCTCATGGTTATATATTTCTTAAACTAAAAAATGGTTTATTTCAACCTTGAGGTTTTAGGACTTGCCAAATACACAATGTAATATACTTTTCTTATAGAATCATTTTTTATGAAATACATCCTTGTGTATTTAGAAGACTTGGTTTATAAGTTGGAACAAGTACCTTCATAAAATCTTTATCTTATTACGAGACCTTCATCAGTGCTAGTTCACGTAGAGAAGGGTGTATTCTTTTAAATGAGGATTAGTTTCACTGGTCGAGACTCATTCATTGATCGTGACTATTTATTTGATTTTTATCTCTATAAGCAAGTTAAGGTTGTTAAAATTTCTTTTGCCTATCAAGCTAAAAATAAATCAGATTTCTTTAAGAGAAAAAACTTCTTTGTGTGTAAAAAACTCTTTGCAAAATTTTAAGAGAAATCCAAAGATTTTATCCCTTCTTCACACTTAAGTCCTCTTATTCATCATTATCCTTCCCTAATTAAGTTCCTTTCATTCTTAAGTGTTTTCTTCATTTGAGGTTTTAAAATAGGGCTTTTTATCCATTCTCCAAACTCAAGTTCCTTTGAGTAAGGGATAAAATTACACAAAGTTTGATGGTGTGAAGATTTTATCCCTTCTTCACACTTAAGTTCCTTTCACACTCAACTTTTTGTAAGGGATTTTTTATACAAGGGCTTCTGGTTATCTATTGAAATTCCTGTATAAATTCAACGTTGTACGAGGGCTACCTCTTGTGAATACTTTGTTTGAGGATTTCTGTGATATCTCATATAAAACCTCATTTGGACTGTCGTGCGAATGAGGCCTTGTAAAAACCTATCGCACGAAAAATAGTTCAATAAAAATATCATATTTTAAAAATAGTTTAAAAGATAAGTAAAATTAAATTTGAAATTTTAAAAACCTTTTATAAAAACATTTTTCTTGTCAACCATTATATTCAGGAGAATAAAAACTATTACATCCTTTTAACTTACCAAAACCTAGGAATTAAAATCAAGTAGTCTGGGTCGATATGTGAATGTTTCAACCCAATGCAAGTTGGGTCAAATCTTAAATTCTTCAATGATGATGCATGATTCAACTATACCTATATTTTTCTATCTAAAATAAATCCATCCTAAAGTCTGTCCTTACAATATATGTCATGTACCTTGTGTATTATGATTCTAATTGAAGGAATAAGAAACCACCGTGGACATAAGCTTAACTCAGAGCTAAATCATATAAATTATTGTGTCCTCCAAAATTATTATTATTCCTACTATTTAATATCTATAATTACTTTATCCATCTTATATATTTGAGTGATGGGATGGAAAATATAGTTGTCAATTTATATAAAAGGAAAATAGCAAGGGTATGGTAGTAAAGACTCTTCAAATGATATTTTGGACCCTAGATAATAGAAGAATCTTAAGTAAGAAGAGATACCAAAGAATCTAGAAATATTTTTTTAAGTTGACAGTCTGTATTGGCATTATAAAGATTCCGAACATTTGATTTCTAAATAAGAAATATAGTGTCTTATATAGATACATGGTGATGTATTTGCCACCAAACCTGATGTCAGATACCCCTAGATCCACATGCATCCCATCATAAATAGGTCAGGAACAAGAGGTGGTCTTTCTCTCTAGAGACCAAAGTCGAAGAGGGAATATGAAAGATATACGTATTAATTTATCAAATAGATTTATTATCATAGTTTATTAGTAGATATGAAAGTCCCAAATTAACTAAGAGTCTTGTTTGGATTATTTTGCAGTATAACTTGAATTTGAAAAGTCAGAGTGTATTCCCTAAGAAGGCTCAACTTAAGATCACCACTGAACAATGGCTCAAATATTTCAAATAAGTAAAAGATGAACACCAATATTTTTATACCATAAATATGGGGTAACTCTAGACCAACTAAAATAAGACACTTGGACTTGTACGTCAATAGAAAGGAGGTTGGCCCCAGCTAATAACCTGGTCGATCCTAAAAGGAGGTCGGCTCAGCCAGGCCTGCCAACTTATTTTACCCCATTTTTTAGCAGTCAGATAACATTGTTAATTAACTCTATTATAACAATCATGTACTACATTAGTGGATGACGTTAGCAGTGCACACACGTGGGGGAGATATGCAAATATTCCCCCATGCGCCAAAGACTAACTTTATGATTATTCTCTTACCTCACGTATAAGGAGTGTACTTGACTAACCTATAAAAAGAAAGCTACGTTTCACTCTCTTTTCTCTCTTTTCTAACAACATATAAATAACACACATACCTATACGTTTAGGGGATCAGGGATATTTTACATACTGTTAAGTTGTCCAATTCTATAGAGAACTTGAGAGCTTTTATATTATACGTGTTCATAGATTTTTCCCAGTAATTCAATACAAACAACGTTGTACCTATGGATGTAGGCATAATTTTTGGTTGAACCATATAAATCTGATTCTTATTTAGTATCTCTCATCTCTATACTATTTTCTCTAGTTTAGAATTTCACTAATTAAGATCTCTTATTTGTTATCTGCTTATAATTAGTATATTCAAGCTAAGATAATCAATGTACTAGTTTTAGGCAATAACAAATTGGCATTGTCTGTGGGAAAGGATGGCCATTATTGATTTCTAGCATTTTTATTTGCTAAAAAATCAAGGATACCCAGATTTTGTGAGCAAAAGAATTGAAAATCCGATTCCGATGGGTTTCACGGGGGTTAGAGTTTTCTTATAAGAATTTTTTATTTGATTCTCATTAATTCTTTAAAATCCTCCATTAGATTTGCATATTCTTGTTTTAGATTCATATTTTCTGTAATTCCATCTATTATGGTTATGATACTATATTTTTATTGCTATGATATTCTGCTTTCGATGCATTTACTATTAACAATGGTGGAAAACCCATAAAGTAGCCAGATCGAAGAGAGGATTCCACCTTCTAAACCTGTAGGTATGGGGGATTTGTAGGGGATCTTACATATTATGGCTAAGATCCAGGAGGCTATGTAGAAAAGCATGAAACACTTAACTCAAAGTATTTTAGACGAACAGAGCAAGGCGAAGATGAAACCAATCACACCGATCACTGGGGAAAACTCAAATAGGAAGCATGAAATTACACCTTCGAACTCGAACAAGAATATGAGGTATGTGAACTATGGTAGGCCGTCAATGAGCCATTGGAGGTTTAATTTGGGCTCATGTAGTGAGTTAAGAAGATCCAATTTCTCAAGATCTAATAGAGACGATAGATCCTACAAGTCTGAACCCACATCCACCGTCTGACCAACGGGGTATGGAGATGATCAAACCTATTTTATGGAACGCACAAGTGTATTGGATAGGTTGAGCAGAGCCTCTATTTTTGATCGACAGGGACCAAGAGTTATGCGAGCACACCAGTGCAGGGAAACTAAAGAGATTAGGGAGCGGATGGAATAATCCTGGAGATCTGTGACTAGTAAGGTTGAATGTTTAGCAAAGTCTAGAAAGAGCGTGGGAGGGTTGGCCATATCTGATCCATTATCAATAAATGAAGAAAGTTCGGATGAGAGTAATGATCGAGCCGAGAAGATTGTTAAATTTGAGCCAAAAAGAACATATTTGGAAGGGATCAATTCAAGGGTTGAAATATTGGCTGAGAGATTTGATCAAGATAAAAAAAAGGCTTTCCATTTACTGCTGATGTAGTGAGCTACCCAACACCGAAAAAGTTCAAACGTTTTACTATCACTCCGGGATATAATGGAAAGTTTGATCTGGTGCTACATATAGAGCAATATCAAGTTGTTTCTTATATTTATTCAATCCCCGATGAGATGCGATACAGAGCATTTTCTAGTACTCTCACAGGGTTAGCTCAAATTTGGTACACCGGGCTCCCTATGGGGAAAATTTCAACTTTTCAACAGTTGGCCGACCTATTCGTGGACAATTTATTCTTTAGCATTATGTCAGGTAAAAGGATGTCTCACTTGTTAAACTTTTCTAAATAGGCGGATGAAACGAAAATGGGGTACATCACCTGGTTCAACAAGGAGAAATTGGTGGTGGTAGATTATGATGAGAAGATTGTCATTACTGCTATCATGAGTGACCTATTACCTGTAAAGCTTTACTGGGCACTAGCAAAAAAACCACTGAACATAATAGCCGAGCTCCTGGCTAAGGGGGGAAGTTTATGACTGTCGAGGAGGCAATGGAAACAAAGGAAGCTAGTGGACTTCAAGAAGTCAACATCAGGGAAGCCGAAAAGATTTATTGAGTAGACATCGCTCACTATGGGTATTTACTATATACTCGATGAGATTCGAGGAAGTGATAACCTGAAGTGGACTAGAAAGTTGAAATCACCTCCTAGTCGAAGAGATAAAAGAAAATATTATGAGTTTCATAAATATTATGGTCAGACTAATGATAACTGCTTGGTCTTGAAGAATGCGATCGAGGACTTAATCCCATGAGGAAAGATGATAAAATACATGGATAAGTCTATCAGAGGAAATTATCCCAAAGGCAAGCAGAATCCAGGGAGATGATCTAAGTATTCTTTAATAGTTCTGATAAGAAGAAACGTGACTAAGGGGAGAACTCTGATGGTGGAACTTCTCTAGGTTTGCCTAAAAATCCCAAAGAACTGGTGTACGATGTTGGCACAATTTACTTGGGATATCATTTTATTATCGGAGAAGCCTCGTGTAGCGGAGATGAACCAGCAGAATGGAAGGCGTACATAAATGAGGCGAAATCTTATGGACATATCAGTGAAAGTACAGACACGCCATCGTAAGGTAAACAAAAATTGATTGATAGTTATTTTTTCCAAAGACTACTTGTTCGGTTCATTGTATACGCGTGGCATCCCTCTGGTTGTCACCATAATAGTTCATGGGAGGAGAGTAATAAGAATCCTTGTAGACAAGTTAGTTCCGCATATGTAATATTTTGTGACTATTTTAATAGGCTAAAATTAGTATATCCAAAGTTGCAAGCACACCACAGACCACTTATTAGTTTTGGGGGGATACGATATACCCCTTAGGATTAATTGAACTGGAAGTCATTATGGGGACGTGGTTAACCTACTGCGCTGAGATGATGCATTTCTTCATCCTTATCAAGAACTTAGCATACACTTATAATATTATCTTCGACGGGGTTAGCTTGAAGAAGTTTGAAGTTGTTTCCTCCACCGTCCGTTAATGTTTGAAGTTTCTAACAAGTTATGGTGTAGGAGTAGTGAAAGGAAACCAAGTAGGAGAATAAGCATGCTATTATACTTTTATAGAGCAGGATGAACAAAAGAAACTGACCACTACTTATCAAATCAATACATTAGATCCTCGAGATCAAGATAAACTGGTCACAGGCAAAGTGGTAAAGAGTTGAGTCAGTGATGCTAGACAAGAATATCCAGGAAGGAAACCCAGATCGAATCATCCCTAGATTCAACTCTGAAGAAAGAATTCGTAGATTTTCTGAGACATGTGAAGAATGTGTTTACCTGGATCCACAAGGACATGCACATAATATATTCAGTTGTCCTTTACGACCAAGGGTTGTAAAGCCATAGATATGCTGAAACTGTTTCATTCAGATTTGTGTAGCTCTATGTCTATCTGGGCAAGAGGTGGTTATGAGTACTTCATCACATTCATTGATGATTACACGGGTTTTGGTATGTTTACCTTATGCATCACAATTCTGAAGCCCTTGACAAGTTTATAATGTATAAGATTAAGGTGGACCATCGATACGGTAAATTAATCTATGCTCTACGATCTGATCATGGAGGAGATTACCTCATGGGAGAGTTTAGGAATCACTTATATATTTTTACTTCAAAAGTTTGAACTGAACAATTGATTGACCTTTCAACCGCACAACTATAATGATTCGCTGACCAACCTGTGATTTCAATACAACGATCGCACAGTTGAATAAAAAATTACCTATTTTCTCCTCCACCCCCCCCACCCCTCACCATATATATATATATATATATATATATATATATATGTGTGTGTGTGTGTGTGTGTGTGTGTGTGTGTGTGTGCGTGTGTGTGTGGTGGGGGGGGGGGGGGGGGAGAAAAACATAAATATCAGATGTAGGAGAACTCCCATATCAACCCAACTTTTGACAAAGAGTGTCCGCAAGAGCACACTCTTAGTAGACCGCCTTTACGAACACCTTGATCTGTAATTGAGCCTTACCTTTTTAAACCATCAAAACCCCAAAATCACATGGGGTAAAAGTATAAAAACACCTAACTATGCGGTCATACTAAAATATATATATATATATATATATATATATATAGTGGATAAAAATGAAAATATCCAAAAATATCAACCAATACACAAAAATTGCAAAAGTCCATTACATCAACCTCACGATTGAAGGCCTTCAACCGAACGGTTAAAAATCCTTATGAAATCATTACAATATCCAAACCATCAACTGGATGGTTAATGGTATAAAGTGCACGGTTATTCCCCCACGGACAATTATCCGCAAGAACCCATCTATCCCTACATATGTCTCACAGAATCCCATCCTCAATAACAGGTGTCCCCATTATTCAACCACATGGTTGATGTCCCCATGACAATAGATATAAATAAGGATCCCACACTATAATAAATAGCACCACAAAACCCAACATTGATTCGAGTTTTCTAACTTTCTTGAACCTCGCGTATCTACGAATCTCCAGTTATGTCCAAAATTCTAAGAAAAGTTATGAATTTTTGAAAAGTTTCTTCCTCCAATAAATAGAGGCAGACCTTTGCATGTATACCGTGAAAATGAGCCCTTCCTCATAAAGCTCTATTTGGCGGTGCCACCTCATAGGGGACACCCGCCCAAAAAAAACATGGCTCACGCTAAATCGGTAAAAACTCTGAAAAAATTCGGGTCAATATCATAATTATATATTTTGATATAAAAATGTACATATATGTTTGAACAACTTAGTCCGACCCCCATCAAGGGATCTGGTATGCATTTTATAGCGTTTATATTTTGAATCCTAGTTCTTACCCAACACCTCTATTTGTTGAGCTACATACTTATATGTTAAATAATGCTAATCAAAATCGGCACAACTAAGTACGACTTGTGTAACAATATAAGTATGCTCAAAATCTCTATAAGATTAGATTTTCTTATTTCATTCCAAAATACATTGAGTTATTGTCTAAGTTTTCCCAGAAAGTTTCATGTTCAGGACTACGAGATCAGACTTCTTCGTAGTCATCCGAGAGCTACCTCATGCCATGACGAATGAGATTGACGCTTTAGGATAAAGGTAAAGGACTTAGAATGACTTAGTTTCACCCTTGTTTTAACATAACTAAAATCATATTTTATTAAAATTGGAAAATGTGTTAAAACTTGTGTATAAGTTGGTTTGGGCAATTTGAACAAATACACTAGATAATATACTTTTTTTATAGAAAAAATATGTTCATAAAAATTTCATTATCATGTCTATATTTAAAGTATGAGTGTTATGGGTTGTGAACAAACATAGTTGGAATTTTTGCCAAAAATATTTCAAACTCTTGGATTGCAAATACTTTTTTCAAAAAACTTTGGATAAAGGCGTGATATGCCTAGTCGCAGAATCGTTGTAGAGAAGTCCTTCTTCACTAAAGTGAAGGCTCCTTCATTGGTACTTTTTCCAAGTTCAAAAATTCCATTTGATCTTCCCACGAACTAGCTTTATCTTAGGTTCGCTATAATGATGATTTTCCTCGTTGAAGCAAAGCTCCAAAAATGGCTCCACACGTGGCTCTGAAATAAATCCGTTATAAAGGATTATGTAAGGATAAATTTCCAATAGAGTCAATTTGTATGTATCGGCTTAATTATATTTGGACAAAACTATTTTAGTCATAGGTTAGGACTTACATTGGTTTATCCTTCAAAGCCTATGACGTGTATGATTGAAGATCATAGGTGAAAATTAAAGCGTTTACATCATCGTGTCATGCTTCATGTAGCGTTTTGTGTTCAAAGTCCATAGATGTCCAAAGGTATGAATGCGTATTATTTTTTATCCTTGGAATTTCATTGGGGGGTGTCTTTTTTAAAAATGCTTGAGGCCATTTTTCATAAAAAGGTTTTTAAAGAAAATTTTAATTTTTATAAAAAGTCATTCGAATGACCTATTCAAACGAAATTGCTTTGTTCGTTCGAATAAGATATTTTACTAGTTCAAACTATTTACTGAATGTCGTTTAAATGGCCTTCTAACGAAGTTCAAAAGAATTTTTTCTACTTAATAGTGGAATCTCGTTTAAATCTTGTTCGAAGTTGATTCAAACAAAATCATCCTTTTGGTTCGAACGAGATTATTTTTGGTTCGAATGAGAATAGTAGGTTCATCCGAATGAGCCTATGATTTTCATTCGAATGAGCTGCCTAAAAAATTATATCGTCTCGAAAATAGTGTTTTTATATATAAAGGAGTGTTGGCATCCATTTTCTTTTTTCAAGGTTTACAAAATCAGTTTTTTGAAGAGCAATAAAAGGCCTCCAAACCCTAGTTTCACCCAAAGTGTTTAGATATCCAAGTTTCAATCAAAATATACTTGTTTGAGATGCCCTATATTATACCAAAGTTTATTTTACTCTTCATCTTATTGAGTATTATTTACATATGGTGGACTCCGTGTGTGTGATGGTTTAAAGATGTGGACTTCGTATTTGATCTGTTGATAGTTTATGAGTATGGATCGGTGGATACCGATACATGTGTGGAGTACATATAGTGGTGATGCGTAGGTGGACTCCCACGTGTCTCTGTGAAGAAGGTTTGAGTAACAAAGATATGTCAAGGGTTGAAAGGAGTCGAGTCATTGTGTAGGTCATCTGTTATCCTTGTGTAAAGTCCTAGTTTATATTGAATTTTTCATATTAAATTTTGCATGGATGGACCATCTGAGGGTTTTCCCATATTAATTTTCCTCATACATCGGGAGTTGTGTGATTTCTCCAATTTTCTCTTGCTATACTCACCTAGATACATGCTTAGACAAGATAAAATTTGGTAAGCTATTTAATACAACAATCTATTTAATTGGTTCTAGTTTTATTTGGTTAAATCGTTTATTTAATTTAATTTGAAAATTTAAAAATTTGTGTGTGCGTGTTTAGACCATCCATATAGACCCTGATCATTTTCAAATTAGTATTAGAGCGTATGTATATAAGTTCTTTAGGCGTGAATCCAAGAGGTTTGTATATGGAAGGCCAGTCTTTTTCTAGTCCACCTTTATTTGGAGGGTCTAATTATGCATATTAGAAAACGTGTATGAAATTAGAACTTAGAATAAAGGGGTAGAGCCCACCCACAACTATAGTAGGTGAAGTTCATGTGCCTAAACCTATCGATAGTTAGAGTGACGGTGAGCATAAGTTACGTAACTACAATTCTCTTGGTCTAAATGATTTATTTTGCATGGTCACACCTGAGGGTATTATGACGTGTGAGATGTCCAAAGAGGCTTGGGACATACTTCAACTTACCCATGAGGGAACTAGTATTGTTAAAGCTTCCAAACTCTGAAACCTCACCACTCAGTTTGAGACCATTAGGATGGATGATAATGAAAATTTAGATGAGTTCTATGCGATATTGTTTGCTATTATAGACTCATCATTTACCTTGGAAGAGAGATATCTGACACCAAGGTTGTGAAGAAAATCTTAAGGTCGTTACCTAAAAGATTTAACCCCAAAATCATTGTTTTGAATTTTTTGGGAACTATGGGCCCAATAAAATAGGAATAACTTATTGGTGACCTTCAAACCTATAAACTCGACATGTTTCCTTCCAAGAAGATTAGGAAAGAAAAGGGAATTGCTTTGAAATTCTGGAAGGAGGAAACACCAATTTTTGATGAGCCTGACATATAATTCAATGATATGGCCATGTTTCCTAAGAAGTTTAGAAAAAATTTCAAGTTTAACAAACGAAACTATAAATTTAATGAAAAGAAATTTGAGAAGGGGAAGTTTAACATGGTTGGAAAATTCCTTAAGAGTCAAAATCAAAATTTTAAAAGGGATGAATTGGATATATGCTTTGGGTGTGAGGGTTAGGGCCATAAGGAAATTGAGTGTCCCACAAAGCTAAGGAAGGAATACAAGAAATCGAAGGCATACAATGCTACCCTTTGAGATAATGAATAAGAATAGGAATCTGATTCTCCCATTGAGTATAATTTCATCGTATTTATGTCATGTCATGTGAGCCTAAATGAAAAACCTTCTGATGAAGATAATTCTGTGCATTATGATTTCGAAGCCAAGTGGTGTGAATTCCATGTGAGTGGTGATGAGGAAGAAGAAGAAGGAGAAGGAGAAGATGAAAATGAGGAGGATAACGATATTTAGGTTGACTTTTGGGAGTTATACCTTGAGTCATTGAAGTTAAAAAGGCGAACTTGAATTTGGAAACTAAGTTAAAAGAATGCGTAGTAGGTAATGATGATTATTAATTGATTGAGGGCTTAAGGGCACATGAAAAGACTTTTAAGGAGAATCTCGCACTCGCTGGAGGGAAAGAGATAGACTTTGAGGATTAATAGAGACTTTGAAGAAGAAGTCCATAGTTTTTTATGAGTATCATTATTTACTTAAGTCTAGGATTGAGGAATTATAGGAGAGATCGAGAGACTCGAGTTGTCTCAAATTTGATTTGTAGTCTAGGTAATAAAAGTTAAAGAAGATGTTAGACACCATCCAATTCAAAAATGATAATTTTGGAATCGAATTTGATGATCCCAAGGCTTCCATTAATAAATCCAACACCAACATTTTGAGAGGATCCGCCACTTCCAAGGGCGTCAGAAAAGGTTAACCGTTAGGTAACATTCCTCGGATTGTCTACACGTGCACACATTGTAGTATGAAAGGTCACGCCAGGTGTTTTTGTTATGATAATAAAAAATATCCTAAGAAGTATAAGTTTAGAGTCGTTAAGGTTCCTAAACCCAATATCATCACATTACACTATGTAGATTAGGAAATATGATTTGGAGGTGCTAAATGATAAGGTTGTTGATTCTCGTATGCTTGCACATGATTATTCTTATGATAAATCTAATGGTTAATTGTGTTTGCATATTTTCATAGACTAACCTTTATGCTTCATGATATATTTTATTGCTAGTTGTATGATGTTTAAATCTTTTGTATTTTTATTTTCCATTTATTGAGCCTTATTGAGGAAAATAAAAAATATTTTATTTACCTTTTGAGGAGATGTTGTAATTGGTGTCATTTTTTAAAAATATTTTAAAACTCAAAAATATTTTGGTTGTAGTTTAGTTTTACACATTTTATGTGGAATATCAATGTGTTTGAATTCGTTCTATGTTTTCATATATGGACATAACATTTGATTATGATTTTTAATGCTTGGATTATTCTGAATCATGCATGCGTGGATTTTTTTGACCTTGGTTTGCTTAATGGATTAACTTTTCATATGCCTCCGCATATACTTTGAAATATATCTTTTAAATTATGACTACTTATGGTTTATGAGATAGGTGTTCTCCTATCAATATTGTCATATACATATTTATTTTACAATGAGGGATTAGTTCATGTAAAGACTACTACCATTTAATTTGGTTTGTTTGAAAATATGAGGGTGCAATGAAAAAGGGCTACGAAGGAAAAAATCATCCTTATGTGAATAGAGAGGTAAAAGAAAAGAAAAAAATTCAAGGCCAATTTTTTAATGATGCTTCAAAATTTTTATCTTCAAAAAGAGAGCGAAAAAGTGATATATGTTTATCTCGAGGGTGTTAAAGTTGAAGATCAGTGGGTTTGCACAACGAGTCCTAGTTATACTTAAATGTACGAATCTATTGATTTGGGAATCATCAAGATTTCTAGGCTAGTTTGCATTGAGGCTAAACCGAAGTATGATAAATTAATGCGATCAATTAAAACTAATTTTGCGTATTTTGAGTAATTGAGTTATATTTATTTTGTTTTTAATTCACACCCCTTCACTCCGAACCACATTTTGGTCTAGACACATTGATACTATACGGGTGTGGGTATGGAAAGCTTATTGGGTTTTGTGTCTTTTGTGTTGTACACACACACACACACACACATATATATATATATATATATATATATACACACACTAGTGGTGACCCGTGCGATGCACGGTCGAATGTAACGCATTTTGAAATATATTGTTCTAATATGTATTTTAATATATAATTAGTATTAGTAGTTAAAAAAATGATCCTAGCTATAACCTTGAAAATATAAATTAACTAATATGATAGGAAGTCCATATTAATTGGGATGAATATGAGGTAATAATTGAAATGAATATGAAGAAATGAATCAAACTATATTTTGTAGACGTTACCTCGTTGCATATTCTTTTACTTTGTCATATGAAAATGTGAATTATATTAAAAAAACTTTATGTTATTTTGTGTCTCTTTTATTTGGTTCTTGTGTGACCTTGCCGATGTAACAACCTGCCTAATGGGATACCGGGCGATCACTCCTATATCAAATTATAACAGGAGTTACATATGGATCATTCTTAGCATCACTGTCGAAAATCCATTTAATTACTAATATCCTATTAGGCGAGCGTTAAAATTTTAACTTAACTACTCTTTTAATCAATTAAAATAAAACATCCACATAGTTTTACGGAAATGAAACTGAAATGAAATCAAATAATCGAACACTCGGTCAAAATATACAACCATATCGAATGCTGTACTAAAAGAATAAATAAATACAATTGAGCCATTGGCTCGAATGTTTATACAGTACCTCCTATCTAGAGTACAACGATGGAAGCGGCTATCAAAAACCTGCACGCATCCACAGCTGCTGCAGCTGACGTCTGACTTGAAAGAATTTCCATCCAGGCGTCCCTATGTCTGGACACCTATATATATATATAATATATAGAAAGAAAGGAGAGAAGTTAAACGGGTCAGAGCTCGAATTTTGAAAATATTTTGCAAGTGCATAAATGCTTTATTTTTAGAAAATAGTTTTATCTCATATTTAAATTGGTATCGCACTCCCATGAGATACCCCTCACATCTCCTCTAGTAGTGCACACATAACGCATCCTAACACATACCCTAGTCAAGCTGTCCTGGCCTAACTAGTCTATTCCCCAACTACTATCTACCCCAGATAGTCCAAGTGCTAAGGGCTAAACTGCCCTCCATTCTCAACACTGCGCTAAGTTCGTGCGTGGGGTGTCTCGCAAAGCGAAATCCAAACAAGGAACCCCCCCGATACACTACTACCTGGCAGGGTTAATGGTAGAGATCCATTGGGCCCGTAGCACACACAAACGTATAAATATATATATATGTGCATTCACAATATACGTCCGGATAATATCTCCCGGACTGAGGTTTACATAATATCAATTATATCTTATAATACACATCCGGATCTACCTCCCGGACTGAGGTGTATTCGATACACAAAGTATTTATCACTACTTTCATTTTCTCAAAACTTCCCATTTCCTTTATTATATCAAGGAAATGTAAATATAAAAGCCAATTCATTATCATGAATTGCTTTAACAAATCATATACTTTTAAAAGCCAATTTCATTATCATAAAAATGCTTTTCCTTTTTCAATTATCCCATTTCCCTTTTTATACTCAGGAAATGTAATTAAAAGCCATTTTTATTATCATAAAAATGCTTTTACCATATCATATGCTTCCACATCCTTTCTTCCATCCGGGAGTGTTACCGAAGCTAAACATATAACCCATTTCCCTTCCTATATCCAGGAAATGTAATTAAAGCCAATCCATTATCATGAATTGCTTGAATAACGCGTTCTAAGACCGCCCGTCCGGGTTTCCCCACTGTGCGCGCCCCTAAATGGCTATCATCTTCCAGGGCCTATCATCAAGACAACCTAGGATCCTATATCGCAAGCCGTCGGGAAGCGGCCATGTGCCTGCGGGATAGTCAAGACCACACCCGGAATCTCCTAACCAGCGCAGAAAATATATATCAACAAACGCTGACATGGCCTATAGGACTATATCCACCCTGCATTCATTAGCCAGGGGGCTTCACCATACGTACGCAACTTCCCTTATGATAGCGATTTAGAGAGGTGTGTAATCCATATTTTATCAATTATGAAAATAATTTATTTACCATTTTGAAAATATTCATTTTTATATTTTCAAAATCATTTCCATCATAACATATATATATATACCTAAATCACACAGTATATACATATCCTATATATTCTTCCTAGAATATATATAAACGGCCATAGTGGCCTATAGCATCTAGCGATGACCAATAACCCCAAAGATTCCCTCCAGGAATCTTAATCATGCATTCATATAAGCATGATACTAAACCCAAATATTTCTTGATTTAAAAATCACTATATACCTCAATCCCATATAAGGATTTATTGGATATCTCCAAGGATACCCTTCACTCTAAGTGAAATCAACAAATATCTATACTCCCAAATTATCCTAATTATCTCCTAGGATACACTTAACAGTAATCGATATAATTATGCTTTCCATAAGCATAATTATATAGGCCTGTATGCCTACGAGAAATATCCTCGGGATTTATCTCACCCGAACAACCTTAAATTCAACGAGTTAAGGATTTCATTTCCTTGAACCCCCATAACTACACCTAGTCCAATTAATCATTTAGAAGTCCCCAATATAATTTAGGAACCCTAATCCATCAATTTCTGCAAATATTCTATTTTCCTCGAAAATATAGATTAAGGGTTATATACTAAAAACCCTTACTTTACCCTCCTAAATTGCCTTAATTTATGGACCATAAAGTCCTAAAAGGTCCTCTAGGTTATCAACTAATTAACCTCAAAGCAAGATGAAATGGAATATATCCCATCCAAATTATCCTAGAGAAGTTATCAACTTTCAGCAGGGGTCTATCGATCGACCCATGGCCGTCGATCGATCGATGGCTCGATCGACCGATCAAGTCGGGCAGCTTCTTCTCCGAGAAGATGTTTACGCCATGGAAGCTTCCCCCAAGCTTCCATCTCTTCACCAAACGGCCTACAACTTCAACCAACTACAAATACACCTATAATACGGGTTCTAAACATCCTAGAACCCGGAATCACCCAATATTTTTGGTTAATTTCTAAATTTCTCCAATTTACCATTTTTAGGGGTTTATTCGTTTTAACTCCCAAAAACCCGTTTTATCCACGAATACCCAACCCAAAATCATTAGGGTTTGTTATACCAACAATGATATGAGATATTTATGCTTAAATATAAATAAGGAAAGTAAACACTTGCCTCGTGGATAAAATCCGACGTCCTCGAGCTGAATCCCGCGGAGGCTGGCCGGAATCTCCCCCTTTTTCCTCTTTTCTTCCTCCTCTCTCTCTTCCCTCTATTCTTTCTTCTTTGTCTTCTATTTTCTCCCCCTCTCCCTCCTTTTATAAGGAGAAAAGGGTTAAACCCCTTAAAACCCAAAAACGACTCGTTTACCCAATTACGAGCCTATTTAACTCCAAAATTACCCGGAACTCAATTTCGACAATCGAACACTCTTTTCCGACTATCTCGGACATTCCGAGACTCATGGCGCAGTCGAAATTTCCATCCGAGGTACTTGACCGCAAATCACTATTCTAACCCAAAATAATTAAGTGCGGTTTTCTACTCAAAATCTTACCTCTTTTGTCGCTATACTCCACGGCGACATAAAATTAAATTACTTCGACCTATATAGTCCCAAAATAATTTATAACACCCTTCGAAAATTATTAAATCCTCAAAAATCCCAAAATCACTATTTCGAGAAATTCTCCAAATTCCAAATTATACTTAATTATGGAATTTAATCCTCTCCAAAAGGGCGGGTTATTACATACTCCCCCCTTACAACAGAATTTCATCCTCGAAATTCAGATACAACCTACACCATCTAACTAGGATCACTACAAATCCTAAAACTTTCAAGGGAAAAATACTGACCCTGAAGGTTCCCAAATCTTACACTATGCGGCTACCGTAATCGTAAAGTGACTCTAATACGTCACTTAATATCCATCCTCTAAAATGCCTCTTGGCATGAATTTCAACCTTATATACTACTCCTATCTTAACTAGGCGGTATACAAAACCACCTTACTAAGGCGCCCATACACCTTTCTAACTTGTGAACATCTGCACATCCGTTGTGAGCTTCTGACACGTAACACTCTCTCCCAATAAGGGTCTCCTTTCCTCGGTGTAATACTCACCTATGGGTCCTTCCCACCCGCGAAATTCCAATCCTCCTAACCTCGGTGCCGCTAATTCTAGCGAACCTACATCCTAAAAATGCTACGATCTATGCGTTACCCTACCTAGGCGAAACGAGTATCCTAAATATGTCCCTATTGCCCAAGGCCTCTCTCAACTCCCGACATTTTCTTGGTTTCGTGCATGGGACGTCTCGCCAAAGAGAAATCCAGACAAGGAACCCTCCCGTTACACTACTCCCTCGCGTTGTCGGTTATCGAGATATAACGACCTAAGGCACACCAGCGAGACGTCCTAAATCTTACTAAACTAACCTACAAACGCATTCCTACTATCTTATCCTTCCGCCCATACAGAAGGAAACCTAACTAATCAAAGTGCCTACTCTCTGTAGGAACACCACTTACATCACACCGATCACAGATTTCCTCCAAATTTGCCTTCTTATTAAGGCATGGCTATCATCCTCAAATCAATTTCTCTAAGTCCAACCTCACCCACCCACTTGTGGCGAGGGGACCACTTTAGTGCTTTTTCATAGCACAATATTTTCATAAGCTTACCATTATCACAGGGCTCGTAGTCTATAGTGGTTCATCCACACTATAAGACTAACCCATAACAATTCTCCACGCCCGGCGCCGTTAAGAGTCATGTGTGGAGTGTCTCGCAAAGCGAAATCCAAACAAGGAACCCCTCCACACATTAACACTTGACTTCGTCGGTCACGGAGTCCCGTTATTTCAGGCATGCAACCGGGACAATCATATCCCTTATCAACGAAAGGTGATCTGAACTCCTATCTCTAACTAAGAGTCACACCTCCCAGCGCTCGCACTATTTCTAAGTCCTTGCGCAAACCAGTACTGAGCTAAATCTTACAGTTCAACAATGATCCTGTGGGCCTTAAATTTTATCTTTAAGGTTGCCACACATACCAACCAAAATAAGGAAGCCTCTACTCATCGAGGTTCCATCAATCCATATTAACAAAGGTGTACTCAACCTGTATCCAGGTGAGACACCGCAACCACAATCTGTTCCCTCCAGGAACTTTGGACACGATAGACTTGCCATCATTAGCCTGCTATCGCTCCGATATACCATATACCTCATACGTATATATACAAAATATAAACACCCGCTTTTATGGAGAATGAAGGAAAAATAAAACTCTGCTATTGCGGACAACACATAGGCATGCATGATATAATGTTATCGATACCGAATACAAAGCTCAAATTACACACACGAGTCTAGGGCTATCGAACACCACAACTTCATCTAGCCACGCCTCTTACTAGAATTTCTTAACTCTAGGCCCCATCTGGGCACCCTAACCTTGTCCTTTATTCCTATCGAAAAAGACTATCCGTGTGGCTCCGCACTCCACAACACCATTTCCATCATTGGTCTTCCTGACCATCATGGAGTTGTCAACACCATCTGACTCTATAGCCTCGCTCCTTACAATCACCTTACTAATCCTCTTAACTCCTTTGTTAAAAGGAAATTCCACCACCGGTTCCAACAATCCTCCCTCATTAAATCTCCCCATGTGGATGTCCCCTCAGGGGCTCCTAAACACACCCATATTCTCCGTAAGTGTTAGCAACACTTCTCTAGTGAGCCTATCCTTCCTGGAAAGGACTCATTTTTCATTGTACCTTCCTCACCTCGGTACAAGGTTCACTTCTCCATAATGTTCTTTATTCACTGTCGGTCTCCGGCCGAACCTTATGTGAATAATTACAAAACGGAATTCTTCTCCTTCCTGCAGAATCATGGGGACTCGCAGTTAAAACTATCCGTAAGATCCCTTTGGAACCCTTATCTCCACGGGGTAATTGAATTTGAGTACCACTTTCTACCACAGTAGTACTTGGTTGAGAATAACTATTATACTTTAGTAGTTATTGCAACAATCCTTAATAATTGTCATAAGGGGAGTGACCTCTACGGCGGTCCTCGTCCCCAACTTCTACCAGCTTCCCCAGCTAAGCTCCACCTCCTGCTGCCCTCCGAGCTCCGCACACGATTCTCAATGAGCGCGTAAAATATTTCTATAATCTTCTAACATGGCAGGAGAACGAAATCTCACAAGAGAAATCAACAATCCTAATCCTGGGGCTCTATAACAAATTGAGAGCAACGCTGAAAGCGTAGTACGTCCGCACAGAATCCTAAGGACACTAGAACCTGATGCTCTGATACCATCTGTAATAAACCCGCCTAATGGGATACCGGGCGATCACTCCTATATCAAATTATAACAGGAGTTACATATGGATCATTCTTAGCATCACTGTCGAAAATCCATTTAATTACTAATATCCTATTAGGCGAGCGTTAAAATTTTAACTTAACTACTCTTTTAATCAATTAAAATAAAACATCCACACAGCTTTGCGAAAATGAAACTGAAATGAAATCAAATAACTGAACACTCGGTCAAAATATACAACCATATCGAATGTTTTACTAAAAGAATAAATAAATACAATTGGGCCATTTGCTCGAATGTTTATACAGTACCTCCTATCTAGAGTACAACGATGGAAGCGGCTATCAAAAACTTGCACGCATCCACAGCTGCTGCAGCTGACGTCTGACTCGAAAGAATTTCCATCCAGACGTCCCTGTGTCTGGACACCTATATATATATAATATATAGAAAGAAAGGAGAGTAGATAAACGGGTCAGAGCCCGAATTTTGAAAATATTTTGCAAGTGCATAAATGCTTTATTTTTAGAAAAATAGTTTTATCTCATATTTAAATTGGTATCGCACTCCCATGAGATACCCCTCACCTCTCCTCTAGTAGTGCACACCTAACGCATCCTAACACATACCCTAGTCAAGCTGTCCTGGCCTAACTAGTCTATTCCCCAACTACTATCTACCCCAGATAGTCCAAGTGCTAAGGGCTAAACTTCCCTCCATTCTCAACACTGCGCTAAGTTCGTGCGTGGGGTGTCTCGCAAAGCGAAATCCAAACAAGGAACCCCCCCGATACACTACTACTTGGCAGGGTTAATGGTAGAGATCCATTGGGCCCGTAGCACACACAAACGTATAAATATATATATATGTGCATTCACAATATACGTCCGGATAATATCTCCCTGACTGAGGTTTACATAATATCAATTATATCTTATAATACACATCCGGATCTACCTCCGGACTGAGGTGTATTCAATACACAAAGTATTTATCACTACTTTCATTTTGTCAAAACTTCCCATTTCCTTTATTATATCAAGGAAATGTAAATATAAAATCCAATTCATTATCATGAATTGCTTTAACAAATCATATACTTTTAAAAGCCAATTTTATTATCATAAAAATGCTTTTCCTTTTTCAATTATCCCATTTCCCTTTTTATACTCAGGAAATGTAATTAAAAGCCATTTTTATTATCATAAAAATGCTTTTACCATATCATATGCTTCCACATCCATTCTTCCATCCGGGAGTGTTACCGAAGCTAAACATATAACCCATTTACCTTCCTATATCCAGGAAATGTAATTAAAGCCAATCCATTTTCATGAATTTCTTTAATAACGCGTTCTAAGACCGCCCGTCCGGGTTTCCCCACTGTGCGCGCCCCTAAATGGATATCATCTTCCAGGGCCTATCATCAAGACAACCTGGGATCCTATATCGCAAGCCGTCGGGAAGCGGCCATGTGCCTGCGGGATAGTCAAGACCACACCCGGAATCTCCTAACCAGCGCAGAAAATATATATCAACAAACGCTCACATGGCCTATAGGACTATATCCACCCTGCATTCATTAGCCAGGGGGCTTCACCATACGTACGCAACTTCCCTTATGATAGCGATTTAGAGAGGCGTGTAATCCATATTTTATCAATTATGACAATCATTTATTTACCATTTTGAAAATATTCATTTTTATATTTTCAAAATCATTTCCATCATAACATATATATATTCCTAAATCACACAGTATATACATATCCTATATATTCTTCCTAGAATATATATAAACGGCCATAGTGGCCTATAGCATCTAGCGATGACCAATAATCCCAAAGATTCCCTCCAGGAATCATAATTATGCATTCATATAAGCATGATACTAAACCCAAATATTTCTTGATTTAAAAATCACTATATACCTCAATCCCATCTAAGGATTTATTGGATATCTCCAATGATAACCTTCACTCTAAGTGAAATCAACAAATATCTATACTCCCAAATTATCCTAATTATCTCCTAGGATACACTTAACAGTAATCGATATAATTATGCTTTCCATAAGCATAATTATATAGGCCTGTATGCCTACGAGAAATATCCTTGGGATTTATCTCACCCGAACAACCTTAAATTCAACGAGTTAAGGATTTCATTTCCTTGAACTCCCAAGACTACACCTAGTCCAATTAATCATTTAGAAGTCCCCAATATAATTTAGGAACCCTAATCCATCAATTTCTGCAAATATTCTATTTTCCTCGAAAATATAGATTAAGGGTTATATACTAAAAATCCTTACTTTACCCTCCTAAATTGCCTTAATTTATGGACCATAAAGTCCTAAAAGGTCCTCTAGGTTATCACCTAATTAACCTCAAAGCAAGATGAAATGGAATCTATCCCATCCAAATCATCCTAGAGAAATTATCAACTTTCAGCAGGGGTCGATCGATCGACCCATGGCCGTCGATCGATCGATGGCTCGATCGATCGATCAAGTCGGGCAGCTTCTTCTCCGAGAAGCTGTTTCGGCCATGGAAGCTTCCCCCAAGCTTCCATCTCTTCACCAAACAGCCTACAACTTCAACCAACTACAAATACACCTATAATACGGGTTCTAAACATCCTAGAACCCGGAATCACCCAATATTTTTGGTTAATTTCTAAATTTCTCCAATTTACCATTTTTAGGGGTTTATTCGTTTTAACTCCCAAAAACCCGTTTTATCCACGAATACCCAACCCAAAATCATTAGGGTTTGTTATACCAACAATGATATGAGATATTTATGCTTAAATATAAATAAAGAAAGTAAACACTTGCCTCGTGGATAAAATCTGACGTCCTCGAGCCGAATCCCGCGTAGGCTGGCCGGAATCTCCCCCTTTTTCCTCTTTTCTTCCTCCTCTCTCTCTTCCCTCTCTTCTTACTTCTTTCTCTTCTCTTTTCTCCCCCTCTCCCTCCTTTTATAAGGAGAAAAGGGTTAAACCCCTTAAAACCCAAAAACGACTCGTTTACCCAATTACGAGCCTATTTAACTCCAAAATTACCCAGAACTCAATTTCGACAATCGGACACTCTTTTCCGACTATCTCGGACATTCCGAGACTCATGGCGCAGTCGAAATTTCTATCCGGGGTACTTGACCGCAAATCACTATTCTAACCCAAAATAATTAAGTGCGTTTTTCTACTCAAAATCTTACCTCTTTTGTCGCTATACTCCACGACGACATAAAATTAAATTACTTCGACCTATATAGTTCCAAAATAATTTATAACACCCTTCGAAAATTATTAAATCCTCAAAAATCCCAAAATCACTATTTCGAGAAATTCTCCAAATTCCAAATTATACTTAATTATGGAATTTAATCCTCTCCAAAAGGGCGGGTTATTACAGCCGATAACATGGTAAAAATAATAATCTAGTTAAAATTTATTCAAATATATGTTATTTATAATGAAAAATTTAATATAAGTCAATTTTATATCTCAATCATATTTTGTCATGACTTGCTCAATACAAAACTTAAACATTTAATAAAAATCCTAATATTTTAGTACTTTTATGATTATCAGAAATAGTAGATTATTTTCGGCAAATACAAATTATTTTCAGCAATAAAAAACTGATTTTCAACAATATAAAAATATTTCCAGTTTATAACAATGATTTCCAGCAAATAAAAAATGATTTCCGACAGCAATAATAAATTATTTCCAGCAATAAAAAATTATTTTTGGCAGTATAAAAGTATTTCCAAGATATAAAAATTATTTTCAACAAATAAAAATAATTTTCAAAAATAATAAATTATTTTCAGTTACGGGGATATCTCAAACTCCAAAAAAGACTATGTATTTACCCATTCATAGATGAACAAAGTTATAAATATCATACATAGATTGATTTTTAATGAAAGAAACCATAATACATGTTTAATCATACATAGTGGTGACCCGTGCGATGCACGGTCGGGTGTAACACGTTTTGAAATATATTATTCTAATATGTAATCTAATCTATAATTAGTATCAGTATTTAAATAAATGATCGTATATGTGATTTATAATGATAAAATTAATAGAAGTCAATTTTTGCTCTAAATCATATTTCATCATGGCTTGCTCAACACAAAAAGCATTTAATAAAAAATCCTAATATTTTAATATTTGGTAGACATTGTAACTTATACATTACGACATATCATTAGCAGTAGAAAATATAATACATGGTAAGACTAATATTATACTTCAAATCACATGTGGCAGAATAGATATTTGAAGACTAAACACAATAGAATATGACTCTCCTATTACAACCATAAATGGTAATTCACCTTTAAAATAAGTTTGACTAACAAATGAAAATTCACAGCTCATTGATAGATCAAGTTAACGGAGGAGGAGAAATTGACCCCATTAAACGATCTAACCTTCCATCATTGTAAGGTGATTAATCGTGTATATGATAGTTATTTATGTAAACAAAAATAAAACATATAAACTTATTGTTCAAAATTATTTTTAAAGACGCTGTATTGAAAACATTTTGTTGAAATATTGTATGTCTGAATTATCTACGTTACGCACCTTTAAAAATCAATTGTTGACATTGAGTAAATCTTTCATGCATAATAAAATTAAATTATCCTTCCAAGTATGAATATGTCTAGACCTTTTTTTTCATCGAGCCTTGTGATTTATCCTTTCATATGAAGTCTATACGTGTTAGACTTTTAATATGGATGGGCTAATAACTTACCTGCATAGACCATTCTATTATTCGTATGTTACATGCTACACCTGGTTTGTATTCAACTTGTAATAGTAACTTTACTTGCAATGACTAAATATAAATTTAACCCTTTTATAATTTTTTTTATGAAAATCTAAATTATATAAGAAAAAAGAACTTCATGTTATTTTGTCTCTTTTATTTGGTTTTCATATGACCGTGCCGATAACACGATAAAAATAATAATCTAGTTAAAAAAATTCAAATATTTGTGATTCATAATGATAAAATTAATATAAGTCAATTTTTTCTCTCAGTTATATTAAACATGACTTGCTCAACACAAAACTTAAACATTTAATAAAAAAAATGCTAATATTTTAATACTTGGTAGACATTGTAACATATACATTATGACATTGTAGAAAATATAATACTTGGCGGGACAAATATTTTACTTCAAACCACATGTGGCATGATAGATATTCGAAGATTAAACACAATAGCAAAAATACATATGAGTGGAGCTTATCAAATCTTTGTAGATTGGATTAAATGCAAAAACACAAAAAAATGTATAATAAAAGATCATATCACAAAATAATACCTTTAACAGAATTAAAGTTTAGGAGATCATCAATGAGTTGTTTGAACATAATTTCATACGAAACACTTTAAACAAAATATACTACTTTAATCAAATTGGAGCCGAAAAATGGCTGAAGCTATATCGAATACTAAAATTACAACAACTGTGAAATAATAAAACATTGTTATAGCAAACCAAATACTATAAGAATAAATGAACAAATAAAAAATACAGTTCGGAAGAGAATGAAACAGAGAAAAAAAAACTCTAAGAACTTGGGACCGTTTAAAATATTAGATCTAAAAATAGAGGTAAATATGCAAAAGACTTGGATCTAAAAAACAGATCACTATATCTAATTATATCATTCACAAAAAATAAAAGTAAAAAAATAAGAGAAATGAATGAAGATAAATAAACTATGATAGGACGCCATGAGAAACCCAAATATGAGAATCGAACACCATGGAAAACCCAAGTTAGGTACCTAAAACTAAAATTTCAACACCATTAAAACCAAAGCACATTCTTACAACTTTATTTTAAAAATATTTAAAACCTAATAACATATACAAACATACAAATAAGATTTATCGGTTGATTTGGGTGCCGATATTGATCAGTCGGGAAATGTTGTCTTGGTTAGGGTTAAGACATACGCTGACACTTTTATTCCTATGCTTAGTAGCTACTTCCCCCATGATTAAGATAGTGGTGGAAAAATTATGGTTTTTTTACCAAGCTGATTGGATTGAAAAAAGGAAAACGTCTGGGCTTTCTTTGTTTCAAATTGAATGGTTGTGGATTTGGGTTACCTCAAGACGTTTTTTTGGTAAAAGTTATGAATGAGCATCGATAAGTGGGTAAATTCAAAATAAAGTGAAAATTTTGTTTATTTCTAATTGCTAAAGTGAAAAAAATTACAGAAAATATTTACATACCTGATCTGACCTGATTTTTGAGAACGATTGACGAGATAGTTTAAAAGTATAGAAGCAGTTGGGAAACTGTAGTAGTTAGTTGCGTGAAAAAGTCTAATAAGGCATGTATACCATATTCATAAAAATGGTTTCATTAGGTTTTATCTGCGAGTTTGAAAAATGATTTAATCCGACGAACTGGCTTTTCTTGAATGAACCTGTTTTTAGAAATCTCACCAACAAACCCAATCAACAAACCAACAAATCAACACATACTGAAAGCAAAACAAATCCCCGTCGAAAAACAACCTCCGACCACTAATAAACCAAATCAACAAATCAAAACAAACCAACACGAATAATGAAACCAAAGCAAACCAACAAATCGAATCCCCTCCGAAAACCCACCTAATAGACCGTCGGAAAATTCAAAATCGTCCATGTCTTTTCAAAATCGTCGGATCAACATAGGTTTGAACTGGCATGGATTTTCGATGTTGAGCCCATCGTTGACCATTTTGAAGTTTAATCGGACATGACTATTTTGAAGTTGAACCGACCAAAACCGTTTTGAAGTTGAACCGACCAGGACCATTTTGAAGTTGAACCGACCATGTTGAAGTTGGGCCTTCTCCGACCTGTTTCTTTCTTCCTACAGATTTGATGTGGAGAAGCAGCGTATAAGTGTAAGCAGTAGAAACTTCTTTCTTCCTGGACAAAAAATTCTTATAAGGAATCAAGAGAGAAATGGAATGTGGGAGAGTGGGAAGTTTTGGCTCATATTCGATAGAGAAAGTGTGGCTTATGGCAGTTGTTGCTGATGGTGCAAACATAAAAGAGGGGAGATATAAGATCGTGGGGTGTTCAATTTGAAATATATAGAACGCGTAAGAGAAGTTCTTGGTAGTGGGTTGTTTCTACTAGGTTTGTGTGAGTTAGTTAAAAAAGTGCTTTCATTTATGAGGCGGGTGAGGCACATGGAATTTTTTAAATAAAAAAAATCAAAACTCTGAAAAATTAGGATTCAACTTTTGGAGGATTCTCAACGCTCGACTACATACGTATATATAATAAGATATATATAGAGAGGCAGATTCGTGTGCACATTAAGTTTGCACATGTGCTGACCAATTTTTTTAAAATATTAAAAAAATATTTTTGAGTTGATTTTTTTATGTGATATTTAAACATTTCAACGGACCCATATAAAAAAAATCAACTCAATTTTTTTTCACTATTTTCAAAAAATCAGTCAAACTTTCGCAGCTTTTAAAGTGCTTAAAAGTAGCGAAAGTTTGACCGATTTTATAAAAATAGCAAAAAAAACTTTTTTAGCTGATTTTTTTATATGGCTCTGTTGAAATGTTTAAATATCACACAATTTTTTTTTATCTCAAAAATATTTTTTTTACTCTTAAAAAAAAATAATCTGTAAACTTAGTGTGCAAAATATTTCTCTCTCTCTCTTATATATATATGGTGTGTTTGTTTTTGAGTCTTTGCGTTAGCATTTAATCCATGTTTGCCATGTGCTTCATCTTTGATTCATATTGGTATGTTTTATGACTACATTGGTATTTATGCTTCTATTTTTTCTTCCAAATTGGTATCATATGTTTTATTGCTTGGATTATTTGTGATTGTGCTGTCGAGTTATTGATTATTATGCACCTTGTTCTTTGTGTATTCCTGAAAAAATGGGAGAGAAATGATATATAACTCTTTAACTCAGGGGGATAAATTTTTACCTCAAAGGGAGACGTCCTATCTTCGGTGGAGATTATTAGACAAAAGAGGAGAGTTTTTTATATGCAAATTTATATTGTCAGATATTCTCTTACATTTGAAAAGTGTGTTTAAGGTTGATGATGCGGGAAAGTTTTTACAAGAGCAAGGCTACTGAGAGTTTGTGTCGGCCAAGTGTCTATAAATTTTCCTTCTTGGGTTGGGATTGAGTCTCTAGAAGAGCTTGATGGCTCATTGGTTTTTATTTTTGTTTTTTGTCCCAAAATATCCAAAGGGAGATATTTGTAAGGAAAAATTTATAATAGAGTCAATTTGTATGTATTGGCTTAATTTCGTTTGGACAAAACTGTTCGAGTCATATATTAGGACTTTCGTTGGTTTATCCTTCAAAGTCTATGACGTGTATGATGCAAGATCGTAGCAGCAAAATAAAGCATCTATATTATCGTGTTGCATATCGTGCCTCGTTTTGTCTTCAAAGTCCATAGATATCCAAAGGTATGAATGCATATTATTTGTTATCCTTAGAATTTCATTTGGGTGTTTGTTTTAAAAATATTTGAGGCCATTTTTTATAAAAAGGTTTTTTAATTTTTGTGAAAAGTCGTTTGAACAAATCGTTCAAACGAAACTACTTCGTTCGTTCAAAATAGATGTTTTGCTGGTTTAAATGAGTTACTGAATGTCATTCAAATGACCTTCTAACGAAGTTCACATGAAACTTTCCTGCTTAATAGTGGAATTTTGTTTGAAGCTTCGAACTAGATCAACTGTTTCATTCAAACGAGATTGTTTTTGGTTTGAACGAGAATACTAAGTTCGTTTGAACGAACCTATGCCTTTTTGTTGGAACGAGTTTCCTAAAAAATTGTGTTGCCTCGAAAATTATGTTTTATATATAAAGGAGTGTTGGTATCAGTTTCTTTTCTCAAGGCTTTCGAAATTAGTTTCATAAGAGAAAGAAGAAACCTCCAAACCCTAATTTTACCCAAAGTGTTTAGAGATCCAAGTTTCAATTAAAATATGATTGTTTGAGATATCCTGTTTCGTACCAAAGTTTGATTTAGTCATCATCTTGCTGAGTTTTATTTACATACGGTGGACTCCGTGTGTGTGGAAGTTTGAAGGGGTCTGCTCCGTGTTCGATTCGTTGAGGATTTGCTTATCTTGGATTAGTGGATACTGAGACGTGTGAGGATCACACGTTGTGGTAGTGCATAGGTGGACTCCTACGTGTCACTATAAAAAAGGTTCAAGGAAGGAAGACATGTAAAGGATTCAAGGGATTCGAGTTGTTGTTAAATTTATTTTCGTTCTTGCGTAAATTCCTATATCATAGTGAATTTTGCATGGCTGGGTCGTCCGAGGTTTTTTCCATTTGAGTTTTTCTCGTACATCGGGCATTATGTGACTGATTTAATTTTGTCTTGATATACTCACCTAGATGCATTCTTTAGTAAGATAAAATTTGATAAACTGTTTAACACAATAATCCATTTAATTGGGTTAAATATTTTAATTTATTTAATTTGGAAAATTAAAAATTGGTGTGTGCGTTTAGACCATCCATATTGTGGCCACTAGGGATTAACGGGTTCGCCCATAATGAATACGACGTCCGTGGTCTCCCACGAATATAAATTTGATGTCATCAAAAGGGTTTAGAATATAAAGAATGGAATTTCCAGCCTATTTTGCTCAAAACAGAAAAAAACATGTATCCGTTCCCAAAGAAATGGCATCACAAGATATAGTGATGCATATGAAACCAAATAGATCACGAGCCCATGGACTAAGTTACGGAATGAAAATGTATTAGCCACCCATTCCGCCCTTTTAGTCTCTCGTGGACTGTGATAATTTTCTTTTTTTCTTCTCAAAAATGCAATTTGTGTGACCATGCGTGTAGAGTGAAATATGTGTGAAAAAAATCATCATGCTCGCATCATAGAAAAGACGGGGACGAGTCATTTTAAGGAGCATGAATAAAAGAAGGAGAAAAAGTAATCAAAATTACTATATATGTAATATTAGATATATATTAATAAACGATCGAACTCATTATGAATAAACGATCACTCATGTGGGACCACTAAAAGACATAGTATAATATGTAATATTAGATAAACTATGAGCGATACACCAGATCATAACTTACGGCGAATAAGTGCGTACGCGTGTCTAACGGGATCGCCAAAGAGAGGAAATAAGTAAATTACTATATATGTATAACAGTGAGAAAATAGTGAAATATGGAAAATGGCAAAAAATAACTCGAATCCTGAGATGAATTTAGGATGCCTACGTGTAAGACCCCATGATATTTTAACCGTAAAAATCTTCATTAAATTAAAATTTTGGGGAACTAAATTTTTGGAATTTAATTAATTTTAGGATGTAAAAATGTTGGTTTTAATATATTAAATAAGGTTTTTAATCGGAATTTAAATCGGGATTAAAATTTGAAATTTCTAGTTTTACATTTAAAACTAAGGGATTCTTGGAGTGTCAGGCCAGCCGAGCCGATTCGGCCCTGGGGGAGAATCGTTTCCCGTCGGCAGTGGTGTGCATGTTTTTTTTTAAGTGTTTGTGTTTAACTTAAACTCTTTTATTTTCCTTTATTAATTAAACTCGGGGTTAGGTATTTTGAAAGACTTTTATATCATTCCAAAAAGCAGTAGCCTCCTAAATTGTTATCTCCTCTCTTCTACAAAACTTAAACCACATTAAAATAAGTTTCAACCCATGTTTTGAAGATCCAAATCAAGTTTTCTCAAGAACAACCAAGAACGCATTTTTGCTATTTTCGCGAGAGGAACGCAACTGTATAATCGAAATTTCAAGATGACTTCTTTACACGCATGAATAATTCTATTGTTCCCCTTAAGTGTTATGTGTTTTAGATATTGCCTTAACCTTAATTAATCACGCTTTTCGTCAAATTTTTTAAAAAGATTAATTAGGGAAAGTGAAAGTAATTACGGGGATATTTTTATTCAAAATTATAATATGATTTAAGACTCAAAACAATCGCCTGCTTATATTAAGGATTTGAATTTCGATAGAGTTGTGGGACATTTCACGTATTAAAAATAAAAATATGAATTTTTTATAATGTTTCGACTCATTTAATTACGATATTGATGTGTAGGTTGTAGAATGGATTTATTAGTGTGTAATATTGTAAATATGCATGTTAAAATGGAATCTTGTGTTAATCGAAAAAATATCACTTGTATGGAATTATGAACTTCAATAACTTGTGGAACTTTTGGTAGAAATTGTTTAATTATATAATTAAACGGACATAAATTGGATGATATTGTAATCGGAGAATTAATTGAAAGAATTTTGACTATAAGTTGAAAATATACTTTATGTGAATGTTTCTTGTATTAATATTACGACACCGCGAGAACGTTGGGATTTTTGGGGTAGTTATGATTTTACCCTTATTTCTTAGGTTGCTTGCTAGGTATAGGACTAGTAGGTAGGCCTCGTTATTGTTAATAGTTTGTAGGTATGGGACTAGGGTGTGTAGATTCATACAATTGGGTATTTTTTGGGTGGGGCTAGTTAATACACCGTCATGTATTTTTCATTAGCCTAGGTGCGAGACTAGGTGGTGATTTGTGGTAGGTTTTTCTCCTACGTGATAGGCTAGAAAATTCTTGTGGTTTTGGTGATCTCTCGGTATGGGACTAGGGATGGTTTATGATGGGTTACCTGAATAAAGGGTGAGGCTAATAGATAACTACGAAACTTGATAATAAATGGACAATTAATGCCTAAGCAAATGACAAGTATTAAAATGAGTTTGCATCGTGAATATGTACAGGGTTAGCAATTTGAGCAAACTGGCTATAGTGACGTTGGTGTGTGTGGCATCACGAGTATGTGCAGGGCTAACGAAATTGGGTGAATTGGCTATAGTAACATGTCGTGCATGGAACATCACAGGATGTGCAGTGTTAACGAACTTGGGCGAACTGGCTATTGTGAGGGGAATGTGTGTGATGTAAAACTGTGAGCGAACCAGGAGTACGTGCAAGATTCGTAATAGGGTGAACTGGTTATAGTGGTATCGTATAAATAATATTGAGCGTGTAGGAGTATGTGTAGCATTCGTAATAAGTTGAACTTGATATACTGGTGTCGCATTAATAAAATTAGTTACATTAATTCAAGTAATGAGTGTGAATTTATAATGAAATGTTGTGATAACATAATTGGACGTAGATGGTGGGGTGGCTTAGTTATGTGGGTAGCTAGTGATATTTTATTTTATGCGCGTGTTGTTACATCGTTTAATTTAAAATACTATATTGTAGTATTTATGATGTATGATGCTAATGTCTGGGTTCACGGAACCTAATTCAGAGGAGTAGCTAGTGTTCATATGGTGGGCTCTGACCCATTGCGTTGACTAACATTTCAGGTATAGTTGCTGGAGTGACTGCAAAAGATGGATTGAAGATTTTCAGAGTGCAGCTGAAGATTCACTTTTATTGCTTTAGTAGTTTAGATTATTTATATTCCGACGTTTTATTTATGAGACTATTATTTATGAATTTGGTGGCCCATTTGGTTCCACAATTGTTTATGGTTTTCAGTCAGAGATGTTTTGTTGGATAATTTAATTTGAGTATTCATTGATCGGTTGAAGTGGGATTTTATTCTAGATTTAGCATGGTGATGGATATTATGGTTTGGACAATTATATTTATTGGATTAAATTGCATTATACCTTGTGGAAGATAATAATTTACTATCTCATATTTCTGTCACATGCTGAGAATGGTATTTTATTGGTAACCCCCGATGAAGTTTGGCGGCGGTGGCGGGACACCCTGCTCGCTAGAATGCGCGGGGTGTTACACTATGTAGCAGAAATCAACATCAAGTCCACGTAGTTCAAAAACCCAAAAGGATGGAATTTAACAAATGAACCCCAAAATAGATTTTGCTTATTTTGTTTTGTTAAAAAATGCGTGCAAGTGAGAAAGTGTAGTAAAAATGGAAGAAAAGTTCCAATTCGGGGTTTAGGGATTAAATCCTCTTTTTAATTTTTTGAGTTTATGAAAATAAATTTGGTGAATATATAAATTTTAAAAGATGTTTAAGGTTAGGGAATGATAAATAAATGTGAACAATAAACTAGTGAGTAAAAAAAGTGAGTAATAGCACTAAAGTATTAAGTTTACATGAATAGGATTTGGACCTTCTATGAAGCTTAAATTCTGAATTCGATGGTGATGTAGGTTGATTTTGATGGTAGTGTAATGGTGATAAAGTGAGTAAGAAAGGTGAGGCGTGTGAATGAGGTAATGGAATATATGTTTTGAAAGAAATTTGTAAAAGGTTATTCACTAATTTTTAGGATAAGTTCGTCTTAGGGTTTCAAAAGAAGTTCCTTTTCGAATGAGGTCATGGCCTCCTTAAGTAGGAAAATATTAGGGCTAAGGGGTTTGCCAATCAGCAAAGGCCTAGTCCTGACTATTGTCATACCTCCTAACTTCTAGGCTAAGTAAATTAGCCCTATGCCGATAGGCAAAGAGTCAGGGGTGCCTATAGGGAGTCCGCAATAGACTTTTACAAAAAACATCCATAAAATGCAAAACATAAGTCTGATTTGCACACAACCGGGATTATTGGAAAGAGGATTTTGAGATCTACAAAGTTTAATGAGAAACTCTTTGGTTTAAGAGTTAACCGAAGTTAAATAGAGATCGGAAGCTTCCTATGGCCTCCAAGTTAGGGTTTCGAAGGAAAAAGGCAAGTAAATAGGAACCATAAGGCCAATTCGCGTATGGTATGGACCATTGGAAAGAGTATTCAGATCCTTATGAAATTGCATTTGGCTAATCCTAGCTTCGAATGTAACCGAAGTCAAACAAAGCTCAAAATTATTTAATGGCCTCTAAAGTAGGGTTTCATAGGAAAAAGGAAAGTAATTGTGAACCGTAAGGATGATTCGTGCATGGTATGGACTGTTAAAAAGGGTATTTAGAGCTTTATAAATGTTCATTAAGCTAATATCAATTTCAAGAGTTGATCTAAGTCAAGCGGAGCCAAGAAGAATTTATTGGCCTCTAGATTAGGGTTTTAAAGGGAGGAACGGAGTCTCGACGAGCGAGCTTAGGATAAGCGAAGGTCGTCAAAAGATAGGCACCCTGATGAAAGCGAATGCTGGAGGTAAATATCTGATTTTGAGGACTTTGCGAGAGTAAGAAACTTGATTCAGAGGGTTGATGCCAATTATGTGAGCCAAAGGAGTGGAAATAAACTGATTTATAGGGTCGAGGGTAATTCCGCGGGCCTAAAGTGCAAAAGCGACCCGATTTAGAGGGTCGAGGCCAATTATGTGGACCTAAAGAGTGGAAGCAACCTGATTCAAAGGGACGAGGGATATTATTCAGACCTAAAGAGTGGAAGCGACCTAATTCAGAGGGTTGAGGCTAATTCTACGGACCTAAAGAGTGAAGGCGACCTGACTTGAAGGGTCGAGGCCAATTTTGCGGAACTAAAGAGTGAGGGTGACCTAACTTAGAGGGCCAAGGCATATTTTGTTGACTTAAGGAGTGAAGTGATCTAATTCAAAGGGTCTAGGAAAATTATATGGACCAAAAGAGTGAATCAACCAGATTCAGAGGGTTGAAGCCAATTATGCGGACCTAAAGAGTGAAGTGACCTGATTCAAGGGGTGGAAGTGGGTTCTACGAACCTAAAGAGTGAAGCGACCCAATTGAAAGGGATAATGCCAATTTCTTAAACCTAAAGAATAAAAAGGCACGAGTCAAAGGGTTGGGTCCAATTATGCAGACCTAAAGAATGAAGAGACCTGATTCATAGGGTCGGGGGTAATTATGCGGACCTAAAGAGTGAAATGAATCAATTCATAGGGTCAAGGCAAATTCTATGAACTTAAAGAGTGCTGCTATGGATGTGCAATGTATTAGAAAATTTTATAGATTTTAATGATTTGTTAACGCTTGCGGGTATTGGGTTTTAGGATTTTTTTTTAACGAATTGTTGAATGCATTCTCCATTTTGAATGCATTATGTATTTTTGAAAATGGAAGATTTTTATGAAATATTGTGTTTTTAAGTAGATTTTGAGGTTTTTATCTTTTTGGATATTTTTAGGAATTGTTTTGGAAGTTTTTAAGTAGATTTTGGATTTTTTTTGGAATTTTTATAACAAAAATTAGAGGGGGATTTTGTCGATAGGCATAAATAGAGGTGTGCTTATTGGTAGTTGCACAAAATCCTTAGGGTTTTGGGGGATACCAAAGGGCGAGGCTTCCTTATTTTCTTCACACCTTCAAAATGAAAAAAAATTATTTTCCCTAGAAATCATTTTTAGGCGCTTGTTCTCCAAAACGATTCATGGAAGACGTTACAGGACAAATTATTCATGCCACGTGGACTTATGAGATTGGGGCGCCTTTCCTCATCACTATACACCTCAGCGCTTATTGATACTTGGTCATCTCCAGAAGGACTTGGTCGGCGTACCTTCCAATAAGCTTAAATCGATGAACCATCAGGAAGAAAAAAGGTCATTCACATGGGAATTATCAAGAGACATTCCACAGGTGCCTTAGAAGATCAATAGTCACACTCATTATGTATAAGTGTAAATGCCTGGATATATAAGGTCATTCTACCCCGTGGTTTTCGGGACCACTATAAATATCTTATTTCCCTTAGCTCAAGGGACAAGTCTAGCACACATCCGCAAGACTACCCAAAATTTTATGTAACTACCTTAAATCATAATACCATAACATTGGAAGTAGGGTTTCTTTAAGCTAAACCTCTTTAAAAATCTTTGTTGTTCCTTATTATTTTCCTTTACACTACTCAACTAATTATTTGTGATTATGTAATTAGTAATTATTAGCTAAGATAAAGTCTCTACCCATTTTGGACATCAATAGAAGACATGCCGTCTATGGGAAAAAATGCTAGTCATCATTTTTTACCCATCCTATTCACTTGTTCCCTTAGAAAGTTTTCTAGAGGATAACGAATTTTCCTGAGAGATGCCTTGAAGCTGCAGGCAATGCTCTAGTTCCATCTGCTCCTCCTAGTATTGCAAATATTCAAGGAATCTTACTCAATCTTGCCAAAGGGCAGGAAATCATGCAAGAGTCAGTTAGGCAGTTGGCTTTGACATTACAAAAAAAGTCCACTACTACACCATCCCAGAGGGACATTCCACAACCTCCTACCAGAAATGATAGAAGTAACTATTCCAGGTCCTCCCGTGATAGATCCTACCGCCCAAGGGCAACATTATCAATCTGGTCTACTCATTACGGTCTTTTACCTCTGAATGACCGAGGATATTAAACGCTTAAGCAAGGCATATACTTTTGATCATATTGGTCCTCGAGCAATCAGAGGTCATTATAGAGAACTAGTCTGATCCCGCGAGCATAGGATAGGGTCTGTTAAGTCCAGGGCTAGCATAAGAGGATTTGCACATTCCAAGCGAACATCTCATGAAGAGAACTCAGCACAAATGCACAAAAGGACACCAAAGATGCCTCAGCAAGTTCCAAACAAGAAGAGAAATCTTGGAAGGGATCCATACAAAGATTGGAATATCGTTTGGGAGAAATGCCTATGACTAAGAATCCATTGCACAGGAGTTTTGTGAAAGGATAACCTTTCATCCAGTTTTTTTTAGATTAACCTACACCTTCCAAGTTCAAATTGCCCGTGGTCACATCTAAGTATGATGGTAAAGCTAATCCCATCCTTCTTGTTGAACAACACCAGGTTGCCGCTGATATATATTCTATTCCTAACGAGATGATAAGTAGAGATTTTTTAAGTACGATAATTAGTCCAGCTCAGATCTAGTACAATAATTTACCCCGAGCACATATTGCCAATTTTCATCACCTTATCATACTATTCATGAGCAATTTTTATTTTGGAGCAAAGCCAATCATGAGAGTAGCCCATATACTCAGTGTTCACCAGAGACCAAGAGAAACTACCCGGGAATATATAACTCATTTTAATAATGAACAACTGGAGGTAGTTGATTATGAAGAAGAAATGACCATTACAAATTTGATAACCGGGTTGCTCCCTGAAAATCTGGATGCGTTGGGAAGGAAACCTTCGAAAACCATGACACAATTGATGGAAAAAGCTGGGAAGATCATGAATTTTGAAAAGGCTATGGCTATTAAGAAAACCCCCGGTATAAAATATGAGGGCCAGAAGAGTTCTGAGAAGAAGGAAAAAAAAGACAAGAAAGTCAAGAAGCCTAAAAAGTATGAGGAATATACTCCTCTCACTATAGGTCTGCATCACATTCTGAAGGAAATTAGGGGCAGTAAAGACTTGAAATGGCTCGAGAAGATGAAATCTCCACCCAACCGGAGAGATAAGTCCAAGTATTGTGACTTTCATAAAGATCACATACATACCACCGATAGTTGTATTGCCTTGAAGAATGAAATTAAATCTCTCATCCATTGAGGAAATTGACCAAGTTTATTAATCGTACTGAAGGTCAGGACACCAGAAGATGGGTAAAATCCCCTTATATAAATAAAGAGGACATGAAGAGAGGTCGAGATTATAATTCTGGAGATGACCTCGACCTGCCGAAGAAACCTAGGGAGCCTAATATCTTTTGGTTGTCATTTCATTATAAGAGGGGATACTAGAGGCGAAATTGAAGTGGTCGAGAGAAAGGCTTATTTAAATGAGGCCAAATCTTGCTCTTACATCAGGAAACTTAATTTAACAGATGAAATAGATGGTCAGCCAAGAAAGGTGAACAAAGATAAGCTGGTCATCAGCTTCTCTAAGAATGAATTTTTGGGAGTTATGTACCCTCATGATGACCCTTTAGTCATTACCTACTGGGTACATCATGCCAAGTTAATAAGAATTCTCGTGGATAATGGTAGCTCAGCAGACGTCATGTTCTATAATTACTTACATATCATGGTACTAAGAGATAGCAAACTGGAACCTTATCACCCGACTTTAATTGGTTTATCTGGAGAAAAGGTGTATCCTTTGCGCACTGCCAAACTGGAAGTATTGATTGGCACTTGGCCAACAAGCAGAACAAAAAGATTCACTTCTTTGTCCTGGACATAAATGTTCCCTCAATTTATAATATGATCACTGGCAGAGTTGGATTAACTAAGTTCAAAGCAGTGGCATCCATAGGTCATCAGTGTATGAAGTTCCTCACTCATTACGGGGTTGACATGGTAAAGGGTAATCAGATGGAAACTAGAGAATGCTACTATACCTCTGCCAACCAAATAAAAGCCAGAAGAGCACCACCACTTTCCATATCAACACTTTGGACCCCCGTGAAGAAGCTAATTTAGTCAAAGGGCAAGTTGTGAAGGCTACGAAAACTATTATACTAGACGGTGAAAACCCAGAAGAACCACCTATATTGGTTCAAACCTAACACCCTCCCTCAAACAGGAGTTAATTGAATTCCTTAGAAAGCAGAAGAATGTGTTTGCTTAGATCCATGAGGATATGCCTGAAATTGACCCTAACGTCTTATGCCACGAACTCAATATCAACAAAGATACTAAGCCTATGAAGCGGAAACACAGGGTATTTAGTCGCGAAAAAAATATGGCCATCGAAAAAGAAGTAAACAAATTGCAGAAAGCCCATTTCATTGAAGATGTTAAGTATTCTATTAGGTTGGGCAATGTAGTAATGGTCAAAAATAAGAATAACAAATGGAGAATGTGTGTAGATTTTACCGACCTCAATAAAGCATGCCTAAAAGATCACTTTTCTTTACCAATGATTGATCAATTGGTAGGTGCAACATCGGGTCATGAGTTGCTGTGCTTTATGGATGCCTACTATGGTTATAACCAGATCAAAATGAAACCCCGGGATAAAGAAAGCAAATATTTCATCACTAGCCGAGGTACCTACTGCTACAACGTTATGCCTTTTGGGCTTAAAAATGCTGGGACAACATACCAAAGGTTAGTGAATAACGTTTTGGAAGAACAAATTGGTTAGAACATGAAAGTATATGTGGATGACATGCTTACCAAGAGTAAGGTAGCTACTAACCACATCAAAGAACTGAGTCAAACATTTGATCAATTGGAAAAATATCAAATGAAGTTAAATCCAAAAAAGTATGTGTTCGATGTACAGGAAGGAATGTTCCTTATCTTTATTGTGAATCAAAGGGGCATTGAAGCTAACCCGAATAAAATAAAAGCACTTATTGAGATGCAATCTCCAATATGCAAGAAAGATGTACAAAATTTAACTGGAAGAGTGGTTGCCCTTAATCGATTTATGTCTAGAGCTATTGATAAGTACCTACCATTCTTTAAAGTACTCAGGAAAACCTTAGAATGGAATAAAGAATACGAAAATTCATTTCAAGAGTTGAAGAGGTACTCGGGATCTCCCCCTATTTCTCTCTCGACCAATTTTGGGAGAAAAATTGTATCTATATTTGGCTATTTCAGAATCCGATGTTAGATGAACATTAGTCAGGTTGGAAGTTTGAGTTCAAAAGCCAGTGTATTACATAAAAAAAAGCATTCATAGGAGAAAGAATTAAATATCCCCGCCTAAAAAAGCTAGCCCTTTCTCTTATTAAATCCTCAAGGAGGATAGAGCCATACTTTCAAGCACACACCATTATGATTTACAAACATTTACCTTTGTGATAACCACTTCACAAACTGGAGAAATAAGGGAGATTAATCTCCTAGGTAATTGAGTTGGGAGAATATAAAATCCTTTATGAGGCAAGGACAACGTTGAAGGGACAGGCTGCAGCGGACTTTATTGCAGAATTATCGCATCCAAAGGCAATCAGTACTCCAAGTTTTCCTGTCGAGTAAACTTACTTTGAAGAAAACTGCAATCCAAAGCAAACTGGAAAGATCACCAACCAACCTGAAATGTTAGTTGCCCAAGAGACGGATCAAAGGTACAATGAATAGAGCAAGAAAATATTCCAATGAGGCATACTGTCTGAGGAAAGGTTTAATATTGACATTATAGTTTGGAAGTTGTATGTAGATGGATCCTCATATGCTACTGTAAGTGGAGCAGTTCTAATCATCAACACTCTGGATAAATTTAATGTGGAATATAAAATTCATTTTCAATTCCAAGATTCCAATAATAAAGCATAGTATGAAGCATTGATCAGAGGTTTGGATCTAGCCTTATCATTAGGAGCTGCTAGATCATGGAGCATAATAATTCTCAACTAATTATTAACCAGGTGCTTCAAATATATGGAGTCAATGGGGGATCTCATGATCAAGTATCTGTCCAAAACTATAGAGGTCATCTCCAAGTTTACCGCAGTCAAAATGGTGATAATTACAGGGATAGAGAATGCCCGAGCAGATGCAGTTGCTCGATTGGCCTCAGTTATTAGGACAGAACTCAGGTAAATAATTCTAGTAGAAATTCTTGCACACAGAAGTGTAGATATAGAGGATAAGTTCAGTCTCATTGTGATGGATTTAGGACCTTCATGGATCGATCTTATCTGAAATTACATTAACAAAGGGATACTATTCACTGATCCATAAGAAGCCAGAAAGTTAAGGTTCAATGTAGCCAGTTATGTGTTAGAACGATGAGCCCTATTCATCATTACTTCATTGTGTTCACCTAACCGAGGTACTATATTTTAGCAGAGAAGTGCATGAACATTCCTGTGGGGCTCATTTAGATGGCCAATCATTAATACATGGGATAACTATGAAGAAATACAACTGGACGACTATGAGAGCATATTGTATTTTCTTTACAAAGAAGTATGATAAATGTCAGAAGTTTGTCATGATTCATAGAAGACCAGGGGTTGCCTTTACTTCCATTACTTTCCCTTGGACTTTTTGCTATTTGGGGAATTGATTTGGTCGGCCCATTGTCGAATACCAAAGGAAGGTTCAAATACCTGGTAGAAGCAGTGGATTACTTCACCAAATGAGTGGAGGCTGAGCCTTTAGTTGAAACACCCTTTGAAAAAGTTTTTCAATTAGGATGGAAACATATCCTATGCAGTTATGGAATACCATATGCCTTCATCATTATTTATGTCACTCAACTTGCCAATGAGGAATTTGAAGAGTATTGTATTCATTCCAAGATCAAAAAACTTCACTCTGCCCCTGAGCACCCACAGTGTAATGGCCAAATAGAGGTTACTAACAAAACTATACTTGATGGATTAAAAAATATATTGGATGATGCTATGGGAAATTGGATAAATGAACTGCACAGTGTTCTTTGGGCATATACAACTACACCGAGGACAACCATCAGCGAGACTCATTACATGCTTAGTTTTGGAACTGAAGCCATGCTACCAGTCGAGGTATGTCTTCTAACTCATAGGATTTTAAACTTTAATTCCCCCAAAAGTGATCTCATGAGGAGATTAGATTTATATATGATTGAAGAAGTCAGGGAGGATATTGCACTTCGTATTACTACTTATAAACAGAGGACTGCTAGGTTCTACAACATGAGGGTTAAGCCAACTAACTTGAAATAAGGAGACTATGTCCTTAATAAGGTAATCCATAAAGGAAATAAGTTGGAACCAAACTAGGATGCTATCTATCGCATCTTGAGAGTTGTTCGACTAGGAACCTATCACCTGAAAGCACTTGAAGGGAAGAATTTAAGAATTCGTGGAATGCCGACCACCTTAGAAAATATTATCAATAATTTTGATTTGATGTAATCGTTTCATCTAATTTAATAAAGTTATGATTTCCTACTAATTATACTTCCATGTTATGTTTCTTTTTTCGGGATACGGAGATGATATACATCCCCAAACAAACTAACAAACTCTTTCAATTTCAAAATTCAAACTTTTCCAAGTTCAAAAAAAATTTTAGAAAATTTTTGGACTTCATATATGATTTCGTATTTGACAAACTTCAAAAAGAAAATTCTTTTAGGCTTCACGTATGACTTCGTTTTGACAAGTCACAAACAAGAAGTCCCTGAAACTTTATACATGACTTAAAGTAAAAAACAAGGAGTTTCATCCGTCCAAGTTAAATTCAGGAAAAACCTACATTTCTAATACACTTGATCGCCAATGGTAACTAATGCAAACATTTAGTTCTAAAAAAATTTACCTAAGTTCATTAGTAGAACCTAAGGCCCTATATCAAGTTCAAAACCTGACCAAACATAAATAAATTAAGAAGGTTAGTTAGTTGCATAGCCAATACACTAATCAAAAGGTTAATTATCGATCAAAGACTAAAGTACATAGATAAACATGTTTGCTAAAAAATATTATTTTTATTCCATCAAACATTCATACAATCAGAAACAAGCAAGATAAATAAATTCATTCTATGGGGCGTTTTCTTTCAGTCTTATCCACCCAACAGGAGGAACATCAAGAGTGTGGGGAAAAGTTATAATTCTAAAATCTCTCAACCTATTACGCCCATTACTGCTCAACCGATCCAACAGAGGAGGGGGTGAATGTACTCATATTCACCCTCAAGACCATAGTCCCCTAAGTATTTCCTCACTAAGCTCTGTGGAGCGATGTTGGTCAGAATCCCCTCAGCATCAATCTTGAATGGAGGGTAGGATAATCCAACATGCCTGGATCATGTCAATACCATAAATCACTTTTGTCATCTACCGTCAGCAACCCTAACACGTTCCACAAACCCCATTTGTATCCTTATCGACGAGCTTGCTCCAAATGATCATCCAAGTGAGTTAAGGCCTCATCATAAGCATCCATCCATACAGCTTTAGGCTGTTTGTGGAAGTGAAAAGTTAGTCGGTCCACCCTGTCTTGAAGATTCTTGATGGTTTTTTCTTTCTCTTTTAACAATGCTGCTTGGTCGGCTAAGGTCTTTTTAGTTGTTTCTTCATTCTCAGTTGTCCGAGTAACAACCACTTGTTTATAAGTATGGATAAATTTGGTCTTTTTCTTCTTCAATCTTTCCAGCTCCTCCAATAATTTAGCATTCTCAAGCTCTAGAAAATAAGCACATTCGTTTGGCGCAACCTCAGCCAAGTTTTTCAAACTCTCCAACTAATTCCTTAAGTTATTATGATTATGTTCAAGAAGAGTAAAAATATCCCTAGAACTTTCCACTTCCTTGTTCAATATATATTCTTTCTTCCTGAAGGCCGTTGTGATCTCTTATTGCTTGTTATTAATATCCCAACCTACTGTCAATGCCTCATATTTGGCTTCGTAGTCATAATGCAGTAGAGCCCGAGTAAGATTATGATCATCCTAAAGCTTCTCAATCATATTATAGTAGGTTTTATTATTTTCCATAGCCCTATTAAAGAGATAATGCAGGTGTACATAGACCTCTTTTACTTTGTTGGATGCATCTCTGCCGAGTAACCCCTTCAATTCAGTTTTAGTCAGGCTTACATGGCCAACTTCTAGCAAGCTTTTGCTACGGCTTAATAAATCAGTTTCATCAGAGATAATTGCATTTTTCCTGCCAGTAAACTGAAGAGCAACAATATCCAAACAACAAGTTCAACAAAGCTGGGTAAACAAGTCCAATACTAATAAGTTGACAAAAAGAAAATTTTCATTCATCACCAAATAAATGTGTCACTAAGGATTGTTTCATTATAAAGTTCAAAAAGAAGAAGAAATAAAGGTAAACATGAAATGAAGAGAGACACAAGTGCAGGTTATCAGTCTGAAATAGATTTACACCTTCTTGATGTCCTTGGTCGATGCCTCTGGAGGATGGACTCGTTATCAGTTATAGGTGCCAGGGGTGATTCCCTCGTCCCTTCTTCATCATCAATTTTTTGGTTCAAGTTGGGAAGGGAACCAGTATCATGCCTCTAGAATAGGTTAGAGTTAATTGTAGTGTTAACCTCCTTCAAGGCAGAGGTCCATCCATCTTTAAAGGACATCTTTTTTCCCATAATTAATCTGGACAACAGTTGTGGCAAATACCTCGTTCCATCCCCTGTAGAAGGCATCTTTGTTGTCTTTTTTGTATTGGGCCTTCAACTCTAACTTTTTTCTTTCAAGCAGTTGCCTCCCCATCCGAGCTAGCTACCTTGTCCTCGAAAACCTTTATTTTGTCCTTGGAAACCATCACTTCGTCATCAGTAACCTTTATTTTATCTTATGTTGCAGGCGCACTATCTTCTGCCACCTTCAGTTTCTCTTTCCATTGATTTTTCTCTCTCTCAAAAGCTTCCTTGGAATATTTAAAAAAAAATCTCAAGCCTTTAAAGGCCCCTTCTACATTAGCTGATGATGAGCTCAGCTAATCATCTGTGGCCAGCAACTAGTCATAGTTAACCAAAAACTGCAGGACAAGACAATAACGACAAAGTTATTGCATATACTTAAAGAAATTATGGGAAGGTAATAAAGGATTAAGAAGGTTACCAAAGCTATGTTTTGATTCGCCCTCTTCAGTAAATAGGATCTTATACAAGGGATTGTATTCGACTTATCTATTGTGAGAACTCCAGTACCAATTAGCCCTCGAGCAAGCCGAGCGTTCACTGCCACAGAGGCAGACTCAACAGTAGCGTGGTCGATAGAAGTCTTCTGGACCAGTTCTTGTTAGACAGACGACCCTCTTCTCAGTCTCTTGAACTGAGGCTTATTGTTCTTGGCCTCTTCAATATTAATGACCAAGGGTCTCAATAATATTATTCTTTTTTGATGTGGAGAAGGCATACCAGAAAATAGTTTTGGCACTCTCATTTTTCCCATATCTGCAGTGGGGGAAATCTTGATTGTAGTGATATCGAATGATTCAAAGGAGGATAATGTCCATCCAAGTGTCAGCTCCTTATCTGCTCCAAGTGACTCACCAGAAGAAGATTTAGAAATAGGTTCCTCATCCAAATTAATGGGAACTTGGGGAACCACTTCAATGGGTCGGGCAACAAAAGATGCAATGGAGATTTTATTCTCCAACAAGACAAAAGCTGCTTTAGGGAAATCTTCTCCTACTCTTTGATGGATATACTATAGGAACTTCAATTCATACAACCTCACCTCACCTTTCTTGGGACAATTCATTTTACTTTCATTAACAAAAATGAAATAAGAGTGGTTAGTCAGCATATCACCAAATAGTTAGTAAGTATGGAAGAAAGGTAAAATTCAGGGTATTAAATCGACCTATGCCACACCTTTCTTAAGGACAATTGGGGCCAGTGTATCTTACCCTCCTCAGGAAGGGAGGGTATATTTCTAGTTCTTCACCACTACACCATAATTCCAATAGTCTTTGTTTGAATCAGGCAGATTAACTACTAGCGCACTATTAGACTGCCTAGTCTTCAGATAATTAGTGTTATCCCATATTGTTCCCCATTTGTAATAGTACATCAGCTCAGGAATCCTAATGTGGGTCCCATATATTTTGTTCAAATGATGGACCACGTTTACTATCCTTTAAGTGTTGGGGGCTACTCTAGTAAGGACCACATTGAAGTGTTGACATAATTCAAGGAGCAAGGGCTTGGAGAAAAAGTTATCCCACATTCTGTAATGAATAAGGTGGGTATCCAATATCCCTCATCAAGTGACAATAAGTCCATAGGATACCCAATTAGGAATTTTCATCTTTCCCTAAACTCTGTTAAGGAACCCTCATCCATAATTTACACCACTATTTAAATGAAATAAAAGAAGGGGTATAAAAAAAAGTCTTATAGAAGTTACTATTGGACAACAAGAAAGAAACTACAATGGAAAAGATCAAAGAAACAGAGATTACTTAAGTGTGATGGTTGAAGGTGAGGAAAAATGGGGGAAATTTTTTTCCTTTTATATCTTACCCCGAGAGTTGAAAAGTAAATATTAATTGAACCAACGATTGAACTCTTGACGGTCACACGGTTCCCTAAGATGCAAAAAGATTAGCATGCCCTTTAGCGGTTTGTTATTTTTTAAATTGTTCACAAAAATGCCATCACTTAATAAACTGGTGAAATATTTACATGTCTAGGAGGTTGGGCTGATCATCATCATGCTTGAGCGCTGACCAACATTTTATAACTAATACTCCATCTTTTTAATAAAACATCGATCATGGGGCATTGATGGTTATTTTTGTCGGCTAAATTATTCATTCTACGTGGACATATGGTATTTGGACACCTGTCCTCATAAGTATACACCTCAACATTTTATTTACACTTGTTTAGATTCAGAACTACTTAGTCGGCGTACCTGTCGACCATCTTAAGAAGAAGAACCATCAGGAAGAAGAAAGGTCATTCACATGGGAATTATCAACAAACATTCCACACGTGCCTTAGAAGATCAATAGTCTCATTTAAATATATGAGTGTAAATTCATGGCTATATAAAGGCTTTCCGATGCTTGGTTTTCAGAACCACGTTAAATATCTCATTTCTCTTAGCTCAAGGGACAAGTATATCACACATCCGCAAGATTCAAGATTACCTAGAATTTTATGTGATCACCTTCAATCATAATAATATAACAATGGACGTAGGCTTTCCCTAAGCTGAACCACTTTAAAAATATTTGTTGTTCCTTATTATTTTACTTTACACTACTCAACCAATTATTTATGATTATGAAATTAGTAATTATTAGCTAAGATAAGGTCTCTACCAATTTTGGACATCAACAGAAGACATGGCCAACAACCCTTTTGTTAGCACCGATGGCTGGGTTGACATCGAGTGGTGCTGTGTAGGTGCACTAGCATTTGGAAAAGGGGATGCATACCATAATACTGAGGACATGGATGATGAGAGGAATTTGTTGAGGGAGTCCTAGAATCACTGCTCTGCGAGGGTCAAGAAATCAAGCGGTTATGTGAGTGTTGCTTTCTATTTAATTTTTGATTTTTTTAATTTTTTTTTGCTGGGGATTAATGGTTATTTCTATTATGAAGGTGGAAATTGCTTCATCAGGCATACACTCTTAGGGATCGAAGACGATTAAAAGGGTATGGAAGAAGCTCCTAGGGAAGTAAAATGGACGATGTTGCCTACAGACTTTGGGTCCTCTCTCAGATTCACGTGTATGACTAGGGGAGCTTCACACTTTTGTTACTCTATAATTCTCTAGATACTTTTAGCCGGTGTTGCCGACAGACTTTCACTAGGCCCACGTACCTTCTGGATGTAGCCTTTATTATTATTATTATTATTATTATTATTATTATTATTATTATTATTATTATTATTATTATTATTATTATTATTATTATTATTATTATTATTATTATTTTGAGAGACGTTATTTATATAATTGTGTTGATTTTGCATACGCAATTTTTCAAGGTGATCGGGCACAATGAGGGATTAGTATCATTTAAGGAGAGTGAGGAGAGGGAGTTTCCGAGGATGCATTGGTGGAGGAGATCGAACAGGATGTCGAAGGAGTTCTTGGCCCTGAAGGATGTGAGGATGGTCACAAATTCCCTTGTGAGTGATCATGTTAGAATTTATTTTCAATCTTTTTTTGGGTTTTTATGAATTTTCATAATGCCTTTGTGGATTTTGTTAATAATTGACTTTATTTTGGGACAGGTGACGTTCTAGACTTAGCGTCTAGACTCGGGGGTTGCAGGGGACATGGGAGTTCATGCCCAGATGCGGAGGTTACTGACGCATGAGTTTGGGTACATCTGGTACTTAGGAGAGAGGATGGTGAGGTAGGTGATAGAGGGTGAGGCTGGGGGCCCACCATCGACACCTTCTATTTTTATGAGGAAAGTGGGGGCATTATTGGATAAGGAGAGGGCGAAGATGATAAAGGTGATATATATACGCTCTATACCGATACAACATCAGGGTATTACTATATGGACTTTGAAATTAGTTGGTTGATTCCATCGTCCATATATGACATGAAGGGTGCTCCTCCACCTTCGGCGGGGACTAAGGGTGGTAGCAGTGTGCGGTGTCACATGCATCAGGGATCGGTATAGCGGCGACAGAGGTAATTCCCGTCCGTCACTTATATATTCCTTCTGATCACATCCATCTTGTTGGAGTCCTCATTGTGGCAGGCGACGATGGATGCTTTCCTTCAATTCTACGAGGATGTTCTTTAGGCGGAAGTACGATCTTAGCTTTCGATTTCACACTTGGAATTTTCCTTTTTTCCTCCGTTATCGATTGGATTTTTTTCCTTGATTGATATTGTACAAACTCTTCACGTGTTAACTTCTTGGCTACATGATATTATAGATTGGATGGATTCCATGGCTGATCACATGAGGAAGACAACTCAATCTTGCATGGCACCGTCGGCGACTGTTGAGGACCATGAACAAAGCTCTAGTTTTGGAAGAAAAAGGTTCAACTGCTCTCCGTCGTAGGAAGAATATTCATTGGGATGCTTGTAATGGTGTCTCTTGATTAGGTTTTGAATGGAAAGGCTAGGCAGCGTCCCGATAATTTTGGTCTTTTTTTCTTTTTTCTTTTTCTTTTATTCCTAAAAATTGTAAATGCAATGACAAATATATATATATATATATATATATATATATATATATATATATATATATATAAAATATGATGAATTTTTCTTTTTTTGGTTTATCTTGTCTTAATGGTTTCGTCTACATGCAATTTTAATTTTCCTCTGGGGATTTTATTTAATGATGAGAAGTAAGAAAAAATGTTTAAAAATTAAAATATGTATTTTTTCAAAAATTTCAAGGAAGAAATGCTTGGGAAACCCTTATTGCAAAAGGTTAATTTAAAGAGGGACTTATTTGAAAATTAATGAGGCAAAAAGGAAAAGGGGATATTCCCATAATAAGGGGGTGTGTCGATCAACATACCCCTTGAAATTCCTATCGGCATACCCCTGCAGTTATGGTTGCTTTTCATCCATGGTTATCCTCTTTCTGCATTCCTTGGTACTTAGAAATTATTTTAGAGCAACATATTTATTACTTAAAATTTTGTGGACAATTTCAAGTATAAAAGGGTCCCTTCGGATGGAGTTTCAAACCACATTTCAAATTCTTTACCTCTTTCTTTGTTTCACCAAGCTTTCTTGCTATTTGAAATGGCCATTTCGATGAATGAAGCCTTTGATGCTTACATTGAGAGGTTAGATGTCATGTACCTATACAACGTCAACTACGAGGTATTCAACTTGCGGTCAGCTACTTTATGGCATAACCATCCAATTGACTTTAATCTTTAGGAGGGGCGACTCTACGGTTCTGTTACCCTGAAGGCCATATGTTCCGTTTTGGTCTTAATAAGGTATGTTCCACCTGTTGACCCTGGAATTTGGGTAACTATGCCTGACATGTCCCATTCTCCTCGGGTGTCTTAGGATCACATAATGAAGTGGTGTTAGGACTGGAATTCTTGGGGACTTTTAGGGAGCGATGGTGACAGTGATGATGATTCATGACATTATAGTAGTTAAGGAAAGTTTGTGAGGCTTTTTTAGTATGGGGTATGTTTGGTAATGAGAGTTTGTGTGTAGGTATGGATTTAGTAAGCTTATATTGTTGTAGGTGGATGAGCACTTTATGTAAGCTTTAGGAACTTTTCTTGCCACTGGTAATTCATGTAATCAGTGTGTTTAGAATAAAATATATAAATATAAGACTTTTGGAAGAATTTCTTATTATTTTAACTATCTATACCGTTCTATAAGGGATACATAATCCTTTTGTTCATTTAAATGATAAGTGGGACCATTGTCCCTTTGGTGGACGAAAAGAATCGTATTTTGTGAAAAATAAAGGACCATACTCAAAGTGACTCTATGGGTTGCTTACATACCTCTGTGGGGATAAAAATTATTCAGTAAGTTTTAAAAAGGTGATTATGAGAGGATCAACTCCCACGTAGTTCTTATAGAGGAGGGAAAATAGAGGATATTTTTTAGAATCGAAGGGAGGTGAGGAGAGTCATACTACAAAGATAATCAAATTAAGGATAAAATTTCTTGATATGATCCAAGTTGATTGGACACCCTATTTCTTGTCCGTCGAGGTCTGTGAGCATAGAAGCACCACATGGCAAAATTTTCATTACAAGGTGTGGCCCTATCCAATTGGGTTTGAACATAGATATTGGGTACCAAATGGACTCTACGATTTCCTTAAGAGTGAGGTCACATTTTCATATATCGCGGTCTTTAACCTTCTTACTGAATGATTGAGCAATGAGGTGCTGATATCCTTGTATATAGTAAAGACGTTTCAATTTCTTTTCATCCAAGAGTGGGAGCTTATCGTAACGAATTTGCTTCTAATCAACTTCTCCAACTTGACTTTGAAGCATAACTCACAGATAGGGTATCTCAAGTTCAATAGGTAGGACTTCTTCCATGCTGTATACCAAGGATTAGGGAGTATCTCTAGTGGGAATCCTGAAAGACGTAAGGTAGCCCTAGAGGGCGTAAGGGATCTGATCGACCCAATCTCTTTGTGGCCATCCCGAGGGTTTATCCAGGGGGTCCGGGGTAAATGCATCTCTTGAGGTGGATCCCTTCTTCCTTCCCATTTTTTTGGCATGCGCGTGGGTTTGTGTCCTTTATCGGGGAGCTCAACTATCGTCGACGTGGGGTGATATGTAGAGATAGAGTCTCCAAACTTTTTTGTACAAAATAGGCAAAAGAAATGTTTTCGCCTCGACAGAACGACATCAAGGACAATACTAATGCTTACGAATCCAAGTAGTCACATAATATAAATGGAGGATGGAATTTCTCGACTCGCGTCATGGATAAGGGCAGAGCGAGGTCATCCTTTGGAGTGTTTCCAAAATAGTAATTAAAAGTATAATGTAAGTATTAGTTAACTCACAAGTTGTTATGGAGTAACGATTGCGTATATAGGAAAAGACACAAGAAAGCAAACATATAAAATATATTTACTAAGAATATATGATAAGAGTAAAATAGCAAATGTATGTAGGGGGACTCGAGTCTAGGAATTTACCCAAGATGCCTATGTAGATCGGGGGCATCAAATTCCACGTAGTTTGAATACAATACAAGGTGGGGTTTAACCCATAAATCTAATCGGGGACTTTATTATACGCGTGTGTGTAGAAAAAGGTATTTTAGTGTGATCAAATGTGATGAGAAATCCCCGTTTGGAATTTACAAGCGAACCCTCTTTTTCTTATTTTTGGGTTTTTCTATGAAAATAAAAAAATCTGCGAATACAAATAATAAAAAGTTTAAAATTAAGATATGTTATGTAATGAAGTATAGGACTAAAGTGAAAATGAAGTAACTAATGCAAAAATAAGATAATTTAAAGACAAAAGGCAAAGAATTAGACCTCCTTGTGAAGACATAAAGTAGATCTTGATTATAGATGTGCTAATCTCAAGATGAGGTAATGGTAGTCTAAGGAGGTGGGTGGGAATTTACTCGAACGATTATGAAAATGATGGAAGGAATGTGGTAAATGGGCTTTTAAGGAAGGAACAACTCTAAATTTGAGAGAATTCTCTCTGAATTGCTGAGAGGGATGCTCATGGGTGCTTTTCAAAGTGAGGTAATGGCCTCTATAAGGACAATGGGGTGCCGATCGGCATGGTCCTAGACCTTCTTATCGGCATAGAAACCTAGATGCACTATTGATAGACAGGGTCCTGGGGTTGCCATTCCGAAATCCGAGGCAGGTTTTTTGAAAAAATGGTCATAAAATGCGAACCGTAAATCAGAATTGCACACGAGGTGGACTGTTGGAAAGGGTATTTAGATCCCTTTAAGAATCCATTGAGCTGCTCTCGATTTTAGGAGTTAACCAAAGTGAAATGGGGCTCGAAAGCACCTGTTGGTCACCAAATAAGAAATTTTCGAAGGAAAACTTATCGTTCTTTCGAATCGAAAGGCCAATTGATTCACGAGATGGATCGTTGGAAAGGGTATTCAGTGACCTGTGAGATTTCATTTAGCTTCGTCTACTTTAGAGAGTTAACCTATGTCAATGAGTCCCAAAAGTGCCTAGTGACCCTTCAAAGTAAAATGGATCATTCGTCCATACCGTAAGGTTGATTTGCGCATGGGGTGGAACGTTTGAAAGGGGATTCAGATCCCTACGGATATTCATTTAACTTCATTCAATTTTATGAGTTTACAGGAGTCAAATAGAGCCCGAGAGTGCCCAGTGGCCTCTAGACGCACAGGGTAAAACGTTGGAAATGGGATTGCCCTTCGAAGATTCATTGAGATTTTTCTCAGGCAAGGAAGTTGACTAGAGTAAAACGGGGCCCGAGAGTGCTTGGTGGCCTTTAAATCAATTTTTATTAGTAAAATGAACCGTTCATCCGAACCTTAAGGCCGATTCGTGCATGGGGTGGATCGTTAGAATGGGGATTCAGATCCCGTCAAAGATTTATTGATCTCTCACTTAGGTGAGGAACTTCACCAGAGTCAAACGAGGCTCGGGAGCACCTAGTGGCCTCTAGATCGGTACTCGATGTATGACCTAGGGTTTGTGATGAATGAGTGAGTGCTAGGGACCTACGAAGGTTATTAAGAGGGTCCTAGGATGGGGTGTCTACACTTTGCAACTTTTGGTCATCTTGCAGATTATGGTCTTGATGCTTTTGTTAGCATCTCTGACACCCTCATTAGTTTGTGGTTGGTAAGGAAAATATTTATGCCTCTAAATCCCGTACTCGTCAGCTACTTCTGCAACTTTTGCTTCGATGTGGAGCCCATTATCTTATATCTGCTAGTGAGAGACCTCATACTGATAAATGATATTCTTCCTGATAAAATTGTCTACTTTCTTTCTGTTCAACACAATATATGACGCAATAATGTGTAAATGTAAATAAAAGAAAATATAAGTTAAGTCTAAATAAAGTAAAGCGAGGATCGGGATATCATCCAACCATACGGATCTAAACAACTACTAATCAAGATTCCATCTCGAGAGCAATTTAATCAAACATTATCAATTAAACATAAACTTCACACAATAAAGAATTTAAGCCAAAGTTGCGAGAATAAAAATTTAACCGAAAATTGGTCGTACGTGGATTAAATTCAGATTATCTCTATAAACACTAACGTTGCATGACAAAGAAAGTTAAACGCATAATAATTCGACTTTAATTTGCGCGGGTTCAATTAAATGCAATTTTGCACAAAACCTAATTTTCGGAGCTCGGGGCCCGTTAATGGAGAAACGACATCCCGACCCTATTTATCTAAGGGCACATAATGAATTTAACTAAATTCAAATAATTAAATTGGGAAAGCAAGAAATAAAGCAATTAAACTAATTATAAAGCATGAAAACTAATTTACAAAGCAAGGAAAAATGAAGAACAACATTATATTGATGGAGAGGAAGAATGAAAGTACCAATTACAAACCCTAATGGGTGTCAAACCAAGAGAGGATGAAGAAGAGCTCTCAAACCCCAAACCCTAACCTAAAGTACCCTAAAATATGATATATATATATATATATATATATATATATATGAAATGGAAACCAAAATTGGTTTATATAGTAAGTTGGAAAGAAAATAAAGGAAAAATAAAAGAAAAGAAAAAGATCTAAAAATATCTGCAATCACCGGTCGACCGGTCGCAAGGGGGCGGTCGACCGGTCCCTTAAGCCAAAGTGCACTGTCTCCTTCCACGGCAAAATCTCAAACCGCGGTCGACCGGCCCCCTGAGTGTGGTCGACCGGTACTCTGTTTCCAGGAATCCTTTGGTCCATGACAAGGGGGGAAAAGTCCAAAACGGAAACGGGCCTAGCTTCTTCGTCCGAACTCCAAACAACGCACCGTTTACGGCCACGTGATGCTAAATCAATGAACTATGAATCCGTGGAATTTCCATGAGCCAGATAAGAAATGTGAATTGACTAAAATGCCCTTGAATTAGCGTCCGGCGACGAAACTTCTCCGAAATACAACGGATCCTCACTTTTAGCCTTCCAATACCTACAAAAAGCACAATTAACCCCTGCAAAATATGTATCTATCCAAATCCAAGGTTGTTTGGTTAATGAGAATAAATATAGGCATTTAGGACCGTAAAAGCGCTAGAATACATAAATAAATAGGGGAGAAATATGCAATATTTGATACTAATCAGGCAACTTCAACACATTTAGTGAAATAATCGATGGTGACGAGAATAAATTCATGCCTATTTGATGCTTGGGAATGACTTTACCTGAAGCACCCTATATCTTTGAATTACTCAAGTCTATATTATATAGGTGCTCATCTAGTTTGGAAATAGTGATAAAATTTGAGTTCAACTATTGTTTACCAAAGAACCTCAGACTCTACACTTGATTCCTCTATAAGTTCCTAAAGGTAGTATACCAACAGTACACACTAGGACTGCATACATACATTGTCTCATTCTTTATTTTGTTGTGTGGGAGTTAAATCCCTCAAATTAATTTTTTACTAATTTTAAGATGTGTCATATAATTTCTAAGATTTTTAAAATGATTTTTAGAAATTAAAATTGTTCATTTAGAAACCTTTGGGGGCTATTGTGTAAATTCTTTTGATAGCTTAATGTTGGTTTGGGTAGGAAACAAAAGCGTTAGAGACTTCAGGGTGTAAAAATAATTACTTTTGGTACGCGTTTTATAACCCGTATTTTGTTAACACGGGCTGCTATCTCATTGGTTGATTATGTGTTACTCAAGTCTATATGCAATATTTGATACGAATCACACCCCCTAACTTAAACATTGCTAGTCCCTAGTAATGAAACAAACAAAACCAGACCACAGAGGGCGGTACAAGACGTATATATGCATCGAAATATAATTGCCACTTTCGTTGGGAACAAGATTGCATTTAGCATATGAAATAAGCCGTTAATCCCCTAGGTTACCCTAGTGGATGAGTGTCGTCTCATGAGGGTTTTCAGGAATGATACCCACAAACATCACATGGTTTCCTTAAAATATGCCCAACCCAACATGCGACAAGACCAACAATAGCGAAAAGGATTTCATACGCATTATTACCAAAGTGAATGAATTCAGACAAAAGTCCGAATCATTAACATTATAGAATGCACTTCATAGAATTGAAACCTTAAAATGTGGGAAGGGAGCGAGAACATACAAAGTGTGATTTGGCAAAAACTTAAATAAATCGGATAAACGTTAAAGCAAGCATACATTCAATCCTCACGGGAATTACGCTCATCAAGTGAATTCACTCGAAACAGGGAGGTAACACACGGAACATGCAGGCACAAAGAGTAAATGTAAATGGAAACTAGGGCGCACACATGTCACAAATGAAGAACGCTATATATAAACTGAAAAATTATAATCTCAATGAAAGATACCGCTCATTAAAAGAGGAGAAATGTATTTTCACAGATTATCAAAACTATTATCACTTTTAAATTACATCAACCAAATATCACATAGGACTTTAATAGGGTTGTAATGTAGGTTAGGCTAGGGTGCGAAATGAAGGAATGTATATACGGATTCAAAGTGTTCGGAATGAAAACTCGGGATAATGGGAAAATGGGGGCAATAAAAAAATTGGAAAACAAGTTCCAAAAGCAGTAGATATATCATTAGGGAGAGTAATCAAAGCTTATTGAACTATATACACAATATTTACAACTTTCTCTTTCTTTTCGTTTCTTCTTTTTCTTTTGTTTTCTTTTGCCTTTTGCTTTTTGCTTTCTCTTTTTCTTCTCTTTTTTCACTACTTTCTTCTTTACTTTTCAAACTCTCATATGCCTAAATTGCAACCGACATCATAACAACATCATTCAATCCCAAGTAACATTCCAAACAAAGGTATGGAAAGGTGTATGTATGGTTTTAACTCCAATTTGGAGTTGGTTATGGGATTTTGGGTTATGAAACGAACGGCTAATATTTAGGCTCAAAGGGGTTAACAAGGGTAAACATTTAAGGATGAGGTCAAGGCTACTATGGGTGATATAACAAAGAGTGCCTATGATCATTTCAAAAGTTTACGCAACTCTCGAGTCAAAACATTATATGAAAATCATGATCAAGTAACACATTTCATATATGAACTCAATTAATGAACGATCAAATGAAAGAATAAAGAGATTACCAACGAATTCAACGTTTTCAATGAGAAAAGAATAGTGTATATACTCACAAACGACGAAAGGTGCAAAGCTTACTCGGTGTAAGTATATACAATGCAACAAAAGATTACCGAGTTATAAAATCTTACACCAAATCAATAGAACCATAAAAGTGCATGTGCTCATGGGATTAAAGTTTAATTCATGAAGTTATTCATAACATCAATAATGGAGACTAAAGTCTAATAACTTCTAAAATCAAGAACATGCATCATTGGGCTGTCTATTGGATCGGCCAATTATTGAAATTTATCATCGAAAACAAAGGCAAAATGACCAAAAAAGGGGAAAAAAGAAAGAAAATATTTTTGAAAATTTTGAATTTTTCTAAGAAAAGCATACTAAGTAACTAACATGTGAGCAAAAACATGGACTAAATAAAGAAATGGATAGAATATTCAACACCCCCTAACTTAAAACTTAACATTGTCCTAGATGTAAATTAAGAACCAAGTCAAAGAGAGGAAAAGAGAGATATTACCCAAAATTGGAGCGATCCCCATAAGAACAAGTCCAAAGAATATACAAAACAAGTTAGTACCGAGCATAGCAAAAACAAAAAATAGAAAGTTAACTAATTACACTAGACTAAGTTAAAAAGAAAGAAAAAAATAAAAAGAAAGAAAGCTAACTATATACAACCTACTATTTAGGCTTCACACTAACTGTACACTAGAAGTCTAAATAGTTGAGGGTCCACCATAAGAACGATTTGACTTGGGAGGATAATCGGTGTACCCTCACATACAAGAATGCCTTCCAAAAAATATGAATTCCATTTGCACAACGGAAGGCATGTGTAAGGCGGAAGAAATGAACCATCGCCAATTAAAAGTTTTGGTGGGACGATGGGGGATTTGGGTTGCACGGGTGACAAAAACATGTGGGGACCGAGAAAAGACGAATATCCTCCCAATGATTTTGAAATTAGAATGGGAGGTGGCGCACAGGAAGGCACAAATGCGATCATGAAAGGCGACTCGAGCAAATACTCCTCATTGGCGAAAAGGTTTAAAACATTAAAGTTTGAAACCGAATCATTGGGTACTTGAGACGGTGTGGTATTCTTTGGGGGACAAAGAAGAAATCATTTCATTGCAAATAGATATTACGTCACTATCATCCTCACTTTCAATATCTATTACGCAATGGGCAAAGTCTAGAATGGCTTGTTCCAAAGTAGGCACAAGTACCCTATTTGGTTCAAAACATTTCTCGACCTCGAAAGTCTCGGAAGCAAAATCGTCGTCGGACTCAAATAATAAATCCAACTCATGTTCCCACGAACGATTTTCTTCCCGATAACGATTTTCAAGTTTCTCATTCTCATACATACGCAAACCCTCACCGAATGTCATGGGCCGAGGTGCGGATGCATGAAAATGGGAACTTTGTAAATTTCCATCGGACTTAAACAAAAACTCATTATGATAGGAATTTTGAAAACTATTCGATTTCGTTTCAAAATTCCTATTATAAGGAGGTAAAGGCCCAAAATCATTATCATCATCATCAAAATTCCAATAACCTAAATTTTGACTTTCGTTATACTCGCCCAAAGTCATATTTGAATTTGTTATACTTTGGGAATCTAAGTATGCACCGAAAGTCACAGGCTTGCGGGAATTTTGAGGATTATAACAAGGATTACCTAAAGAATTGGAATAAGGCATGCTTACCCCAAAAATGGCTCGAAGTGGAAGATTCCACAAAATAGGTGCGCACGGGAAAAATTCGAGTGTTTCTAAGTGCTCAAATGTGAAAGTCCTGCAAAAAAGGTTAAAAGAAAGAATACAAATACAAAAGAAAGAATACTACGAACTAATAAGACAATTACAATCTATAACAAAATATTCCCCGACAAGGGCGCCATTTTGATAGCGGCGCGAGAAGTGTGCACGTGTAAGGACACAATCGTTGTTTTTAGTCTCGTCGCGACTATACAAACAAACCTAAATTACGACTACAATCAACTGGTGAGTATAGCGGTAAGTCCGGTATCGAATCCACAGAGAATGTTCGATAGATCCTAATTGGATAATTAATTCAGGAATAAAAGTGTAAAAGGGTGATGTGTAAATGTAAATAAAAGAAAAGATAAGTTAAGTCTAAATAAAGTAAAGCGAGGATCGGGATATCATCCAACCATACGTATCTAAACAAATACTAATCAAGATTTCGTCTCGAGAGCAATTTAATAGAGCATTATTAATTAAACATAAACTTGACACAATAAAGAATTTAAGACAAAGTTGCGAGAATAAACATTTAACCGAAAATTGGTCGCACGCGGATTAAATTTGGATTATCGCTATAAACACTAACGTTGCATAACAAAGAAAGTTAAACGCTTAATAATTTGACTTTAATTTTCACGGGTTCAATTCAATGCGATTTTGCACAAAACCTAATTTTCGGAGCTCGGGGCCCGTTAATGGCGAAACGACATCCCGACCCTATTTATCTAAGGGCATATAATGAATTTAACTAAATTCAAACAATTAAACTAGGAAAACAAGAAATAAAGCAATTAAACTAATTATAAAGCATGGAAACTAATTTACAAATCAAGGAAAAATGAAGAACGACACTATATTGATGGAGAGGAAGAATGAAAGTACCAATTACAAACCCTAATGGGTGTCAAACAAGGAGAGGATGAAGAAGAGCTGTCAAACCCTAACCTAAACTACCCTAAAATCTAATATATATATATATATATATATATATATATATATATATATATATATATATATATATATATATATATGAAATAGAAACCAAAATTGGTTTATATAGTAAGTGGGAAAGAAAATAAAGGAAAAATAAAATAAAAGAAAAAGTTCTCAAAATATCTGCAATCACCGGTCGACCGGTCGCAGGGGCGCAGTCGACCGATCCCTTAGGCCAAAGTGCACTATCTCCTTACCAAGAAAAAATCTCAAACTGCGGTCTACCGCCCCCCTGGGAGCGGTCTACCGGTACTCTGTTTCCAGGAATCCTTTGGTCCATGACAAGGGGGAAAAAGTCCAAAACGAAAATGGGCATAGCTTCTTCGTTCAAACTCCAAACGACGTACCGTTTATGGCCACGCGATGCTAACTCAATGAAGTCGTATCCGTGGAATTTCCATGAGTCGGATAAGAAATGTGGATTGACTAAAATTCCCTTGAAGTAGCATCCGACGACGGAACTTCTCCGAGATGCAATGGATCCTCACTTTTCGCATTCCAATACCTACAAAAGCACAATTAAGCCCTGCAAAACATGTATCTATCCAAATCCAAGGTTTCCTGGTTAATGAGCATAAATATAGGCATTTAGGACCGTAAAAGCGCTAGAATTGATAAAGAAATAGGGGAGAAATATGCAATATTTGATACTAATCAAGCAACTTCAACACATTTAGTGAAAAAATCGATGGTGACGAGAATAAATTCATGCCTATTTGATGCTTGGGAATGACTTTACCTGAAGCACCCTATATCTTTGAATTACTCAAGTCTATATTATATAGGTGCTCATCTAGTTTGGAAATAGTGATAAAATTTGAGTCCAACTATTATTTACCAAAGAACCTCAGACTCTACACTTGATTCCTCTATAAGTTCCTAAAGGTAGTATACCAACAGCACACACTAGGACTGCATACATACATTGTGTCATTCTTTATTTTGTTGTGTGGGAGTTAAATCCCTCAAATTAATTTTTTACTAATTTTAAGATGTGTCATATAATTTCTAAGATTTTTAAAATGATTTTTAGAAATAAAAATTGTTCATTTAGAAACCTTTGGGGCTATTGTGTAAATTCTTTTGATAGCTTAATGTTGGTTTGGGTAGGAAACAAAAGCGTTAGAGACTTCAGGGTGTAAAAATAATTACTTTTGGTACGCGTTTTATAACCCGTATTTTGTTAACACGGGCTGCTATCTCATTGGTTGATTATGTGTTACTTTACTCTCACAGAACTTTGTTTCTTTGAGAACCCTTGGATCAATATTATCGATGATCTGCATGTGTTTAGACTTAATCCATGTGAACCTCTCTTGACCAATCATTGCTGGCTATTTCCACCGCATTATTTTAACCATTAGATCTTTAGTCAACTGGTCATGATCAATCTCAACCATTGGATTGGCTCTGAGTTTCTCGATCCTTCCTCACTCACTATATAAGCCACCTAAGCCTCAACCATTTGATAGTTTTGCCCTTCGTCCAAACCAGAGAGAAAATAAGGGAGAGAGAGAGAGAAAGAGAGTTAGAGATAGAAGTGAAACCCTAAACCTAACTCAGCCCAAATCTCACAAAAAAAAACCCTTTTCTGAGAGTAAATTAGTCTGAGATTTGAGAAGTTTATCCTCTATAGTTCTTTATCTCTTTCCCAATTTAATCACGTTGGTTAAATCTCTGTTTCTTTTCTTAGAATCTTGAGATTATGCCTATGTGATACAGTTCACTTAGATAGTTCTTAGTCTCAATTTCTTATTTCGAGAAATCTTATTTTTATCGGTTATTTTCAAACTGATATGTTTATTTCAAACCCCAAACCAACAAAATCCTTTCTAATTTCAGTTTACTCAAATATTTAGACTTAGATCTAGTTGAGATCTTGATTGGGGATTTCACTTTAAGATATTTCACATTTTGTGAAATAACTACATATTTTCAAATAAGGAAAGTGCATAGTTTAAGGATCCAAAGTCTGCGGATAGTTTATAGCAAGATTCCCTCTTGATCTGCGGATATTTTAAGGATCCAAAGTCTGATTATTTTAACCAAATTGATTTTGGAAATCTTGTATATTATGTGATATGTTTATATTTTGTTAGTAATACTTTCTGTAATTAAGTGTGTGTGAGTTGCATGCATGTGATTTAGAGCACATCACCACATACACCTTCACACTACTACACTAAAAGTGTTGGTATTGAGATATTTGACTTTTGAGTCGATGTAAAGCTGAAAGGAGTGGAGTTATGAAGCCGGGAGAACATCAACAACATTAGAACCTTGGGATAAGTTAGAAAATGCCAAAGGAGTTGGTATACTTTCTGAACTTAGTTTAGGTTTGATTGTGTGTCTGGTTATTATATAACTTATAACTTGTTACTCTTATTTAGTGGATTTTTGATTTTGTGACCTAGAGGTCACTGTGGATGTTTCTCCAATTGGGTGGGGTTTTACCACGTTAAAATTGCTCATGTATACTTCCTCTTCCTCTCATCCCTTTCTTAAGGCTGTGTTGATTTAATTTTCTTAAGTTTAATTTTTCAAAACTGGTAAACCTAAAAATAAAATAACTCATTCATACTGTTTTACAAATATTGTTTTTAAAATTTATTTTAAGAAAAAAGTTTCTTCAACAAACTGTTTGGAAACTTAAGAGTGCCTAATATGTGTGTTTTAAACAAAACCAATTTGTCTCCGAAAAAGATTTAACTTTTAAATGTGCACGAAACCAAGTTGTGAAAAACCCAATTCATACTTTAAACCAATTTTATCTTGATTAATCCTAAACATGCATCTAGTGATTAAAGCAAGTAAAATAAATTAAAGAATACTCACAACGCCGGATGTACGAGGAAAAGACCCAAAACGAGAAAACAACCTCGGACGGCCCAAGCCAGACAATCACTATGAATATGGTTTTACAAAGACAGACAAAGTCTCACTCAACGACTCGATCCCCACGGGTCTTGACGCTCTTTTGATCTTTAACCACTCCTCTCACAGTGCCCACGCAGAAAGTCCTTCTTCCACGATACCTGTCCACAACATAAGCGTTCACATATGTCTCGGTGTCCACCGAATGGCTTTGATTCGTCTGCGATGTCGAACACGATGTCCGTCGCTTCTTCACCGCAAAACCCTTTGATGTTCAATTTGTAGAACAAACAACTTTGGTGCAGCAAGATCACTTAAACATATAAGATTGATAACTCGGATCTTTGCAAACTCTAAGGATGTGTTTAAGACTTTTAAAACTTAGAAAACATGTGCAAACAATGTTTTGGTCCATAAAACTGTTTTCCAGAAAGCAGACTTGCGAAATTATGATGAAAACACTGTTTAAATAGGATTTAAATGCCGCCTAAAAAAATGTGTCGTTCAACGACTTGAGGAACTCGTTCGAGCGACATCCCATCTCGTTCGAACGAGATTCGATGTCGTTTGAACGACATTGCGAAAGTTTGACTTTTTGACTTTTTTACTTTTTGTTTAAACTCTTTTATGAGCTTATCATCATAAAACATAGTGTAAACCTTTAAAACATTTAAAAACATTTTTCTTTATAAAAATTACATCCTTATCTTTTATAAAATAATTCTGAGCACCATTAATTATATGCATTCATACCTGAGTCATCTCAGAATGAAATTAACTTTGAAGATGATTAAACTTGCACCAATTAAACTTCGGCATGATTAATTCTTTGAAAATTTGCCGCAACGTCTTCAATTTCTTCAATACATCATAGACCGAATAGGATCGTGACAAAATAAAAATCTCCCTATGACATGTTACAAACACGTTTTGTTCACGGAATTAAGTCAAAACAATACATGGACTCAATTGGAAATTTATGTCCTTACAAATCTCCCCCTTTGACTATTCCGGGACAAAACTAAACAAGTGAAATGCCTAACCGGCCCGTCATGCCGTATGACGCCTAAATCCCATCCCATAAACCCAAAATCAAAAATACAGGACACGGACTAGAATATGTAGCACCGGCAAGCATGAACTGTCTGAATGTGATGTAGACTTGAAATCTCAAATCGCTGAAATCATCCCTACACACATGAAATAGACAAATACATACCCAGTGAAGTATGGAGGAACAAATTATACTAATTTATATTTCTAATAAGAACAAATCATTTGAAACATGTGAGCAATTATTTGATACCAATTTGAAACAAATATAATCAAACAATATATAAATTCAGATATCAATAGAAACGCTCAACAAATCTAATGCTAAAAAAATCTCCCCCTACATCACATGCATCTCTCCCCCTTTTTGTCTCGAATAGACAATCCGGTGAAAAGATAATCCAATATGAAATATCTAGCATGAGAATATGAAACCAATTTGAATCAAGATGATACCAATTCAAGAATAGAAAAATGCTAGATAACCATGACATAACCAGCTAAATACGATCAAGTAATGACACATCAGTAGCTAGTAAACCAAGGAATCACACAAAGAATATAGCAAATTAATCAGGTGTGATAAATGGTCTATATGCAAATTACTAATTTTGAAATAAAGGAACTTGCATATGAACTAGGCAGATTAAAAAATCCTTCAACAGTACCAAAAAATATACCAATTTGAACCAGAGGACTGCAAACCAATTAGAAGCTCCAAAATAGCCTGTCGTTCGAATGAGCCAGGGACTTCCCTCAAACGAGATGAGAAATTCGCTCGAACGAAGTACATAAGTCGTTCGTGCGAGATGAGATATCGTTAGAACGACTTCTCGCGACCTGCCAAAATTTCTCAGATTCCTAGAAATATTATAAAGTATTGCCCAGTGAAAAAATTTCCACAAAAAAATTCCAGGAAGGGCCTCACAGATGCAAAAAAGTGCTAAAATAGTAGGCTCTTCGCTCAAAATGCAAAAACTCATACAAACTAAAAATGTGAGTTACATGCAAACATAGTACCGATGTGCTCAAACATGGACATTGAATGAATGGGCGTGAAACTAAAACAAATGAGTCACACTTCCAACACATCGAAACAATCAAGAATCTCTAATTGATAGCGATAAATCATCAAACTTTATCATAGCCATATGACAATTAAAGTGTGAGCTTAGTGAACTAAACATACTACATGCACACAAATCCAGAATTTTGACGATAATACGAACAATATCGTCAAATTGCAATGTTTCAATATTAGGATTAGTTGTGCAAACTCGTTTTAAATTTTCTCCAACCAAAACTCCCTCAGAAATATATACTTTTTCAAGTTCTTTTGAGGTTTTTAGCATTCTCAACTTTGAGAAAATCTTATTGGCCCTTTTCTTATCATTTTGCATTTTCTTTTGGGGCTCTTTTAAACGGTGGCCTTTCACGATGAGTCAATTTTGAACTCTTGCAACCCTTTCCTGTGAATCACTCATCATTTTTACCAATTTTAAATCCTCACGGTAAATGGTTATTACATGCACACTTCTCCTTAAGTCTACTTACACATAGATGATAAGATTGAGATAAGAACGCCTCACTAAATTCAAATATGAAAGAGAAGTCAAACATCCACATAAACTCGTGCATGTGTGCAATGTTGGCATATATACAAAGTCGAATCAAAATGAATATCAACTTCGAAACAACCCCATATAAACAATGGTTAAGATCATTCTAAGCATCGATAATAATAACCAACTGTCCTAGCCACATGGAAAATGAAACGATGGCGGGGGGGGGGGGGGTCCAAGCACACCAATATGCCACATCAAACATGTAAACTCAAAAACAAAAACTGAAAATCTTTTTGGCTTTTCAAACATATTTTGACTAAAAAAAAAAAATCTTTTTGGGTTTTCAAAAGTTTTCTCAAAAACAAAATCTTTTTGTATTTTTCAAATAAGACTCAAACAAATGAAAACTACGCATGTCATAGTACTAGCAATGAATATATCATGAAGCAAACTAGCATATGACAAACATGGCAACACTATCATCCTTTAGATTTATCATGGGAAGAATCAAGTGCACCCAAATGAGAATCATGAAGTTTAATTCCTAAAGCCACCAAATCTGATTTCCTAACCCAAGTAGGTGTAAAACGACGCATGGGGTTTTTGGTAAACGGAGCAACTTTATTCTTAAACTTCCTAGGAGCTTGTCTAAGGTCGTAACAATAACTCCTAAGGAAACCTTTCCTACCACAAAATGAGCTGGTGTAGCCATGGTTGGAATGATTACCTTTATGTGGACCTTTTCTAACCATCCTAGTGTTTCTCACACATGCGGGGGGAATGGGAGCAATTCTCTCACCAAAACCTATACCTCCCCTATCTTCCTTAATTTGGACGGTGCCTAGGATCTTATCTAACTTCTTTGATCTAGTATCCAAATCAAACTTGACTCTAGACGAGCCTATCAATCTCTCCTCCAACTCGTGAATCCTAGGCTCGAGCAAACGCCTAGACTCCTCAAATTCTAAAATCTCATTTTTCAAGGACTCCATCAAACCACAGAGATTATCTCTCTCTTTCTCCACGAACTCTAATTTATCCCTAAACTTCTTCTCTTGTGCCCTAAGATCCTCAATTAAACTATCATTATTTTCTATGGCACACTCATTCAACTTAGATTGTAATTTTGAGTTAGCCTTTTTCACCTTCACCGTTTCGGCATACAACTCATTAAACGCATTTTGCAATTCTTTCACATCGACCTCCTCCTTGTCACTTTCTTCACCCTCACTAACATGGGATTCACTCAAAACCTCTTCGGAAGCGTCATTCACATGAGTAGTATCGTCATCGCTCATATGACATTCCATAAACGCAACAAAGTTACGCTCAATGGGGGAACTCTCTCCCTCTTCCGGCTCACTATCAGTTAAGGTGGCACTATAGACAATGGGTTGCTTGCCCTTTTTCTTAAGTCTAGTGGGACACTCCTTAACCTTGTGATCGTACCCCTCACACCCAAAACACTTATCCGACTCATCTCTCTTAGGCTTCTCAAACTTGTCCTTAGAGGTGGTACCTACTTTGTTGTTCTTGAATTTTTCAAATTTCTTGGCATCTTTCGATTGCTTTTGAAAGTTAATAAATTTTTTAAACTTCTTTGCCAACAAAGCAACACCCTCAAAATCAGAATCGGAATCGGAATCTGAAACTTTAATTTACTCCTTTCGACTTTTCAAAGCAATACCCGTTTCTTTCTTAGGCACTTGCTTGGAAGCAATCATGTCGATTTCAAAGCAATACCCTCTTCTAGTTTCGTTGACTCTATCCTACCCAAGGAGTTTAAAATGGTCACTTTCGCATCAAACCTGCTAGGCAATGACCTAAGGATTTTCTTAATGACACGTTTGTCGGGAATTTTCTCACCTAGGTTAAACGACGAGTTGATAATATTGGACAATCTAGCATAAAACTCATCAAAGGTCTCACTCTTTAACATCCTAATGGTCTCAAACCGTGTAGTGAGATTTTGAAGTTTTGACGCCCTAACCGTGATAATGCCGTCGTGAGTGAGTGCTAAAATATCCCAAGTCTCTTTTGATGTTTCACAAGTCATAATTCTATTATATTCATCCCGCGTGACATGTGAAGCAATAACATGCAAACCCTTAGAATTATATTATGCAAGTTTTAGTTCAGTTTCGGTCCATGACTCAACAGGCTTTAAACTAGTGACCACACCTAGAATAATGACATGGGGTGTCCAACCTTTCTCAACTGTAAGCCAAACACGCTCATCAATAGATTTTAAAGCACATCTCATTCTCATCTTCCAATAATTGTAGTTAGTGCCATCAAAAATAGGAGTTCGAGAAAATTCATTATATCCAGAATTCATCTTTGAAAACACACGGGATCACAAAACAAATAAAAATATTTTCTAGCTCTGATACCAATTTGAAGAGTGCCCAATATGTGTGTTTTAAACAAAACCAATTTGTCTCCGAAAAAGATCCAACTTTTAAATGTGCACCAAACCAAGTTGTGAAAAACCCAATTCATACTTTAAACCAATTTTATCTTGATTAATCCTAAACATGCATCTAGTGATTAAAGCAAGTAAAATAAATTAAAGAATGCTCACAACGCCGGATGTACGAGGAAAAAACCCAAAACGGGAAAACAACCTCGGACGGACCAAGCCAGACAATCACTATGAATATGGTTTTACAAAGACAGACAAAGTCTCACTCAACGACTCGATCCCCACGGGTCTTGACGCTCTTTTGATCTTCAACCACTCCTCTCACAGTGCCCACGCAGAAAGTCCTTCTTCCACGATACCTGTCCACAACATAAGCGTCCACGTATGTCTCGGTGTCCACCGAATGGCTTTGATTCGTCTGCGATGTCGAACACGATGTCCGTCGCTTCTTCACCGCAAAACCCTTTGATGTTCAATGTGTAGAACAAACAACTTTGGTGTAGCAAGATCACTTAAACATATAAGAATGATAACTCGGATCTTTGCAAACTCTAAGGATGTGTTTAAGACTTTTAAACCTTAAAAAACATGTGCAAACAATGTTTTGGTTCATAAAACTGTTTTCCAGAAAGCACACTTGCGAAATTATGATGAAAACACTGTTTAAATAGCATTTAAATGCCGCCTCGAAAAACATGTTGTTCGAACGACTTGAGGAACTCGTTCGAGCGACGTCCCATCTCGTTCGAACGAGATTGGATGTCGTTTGAACGACAGCGTGAAAGTTTGACTTTTTATTTAAAACGTCTCTTACAATGAGAGATCCAAAAATGTCAAACTCTTTTACGAGCTTATCATCATAAAGCGTAGTGTAAACCTTTGAAACACTTTTAAAACATTTAAAAACATTTTTCTTTATAAAAATTGCATCCTTATCTTTTATAAAATAATTCTGGCACCATTAATTATACGCATTCATACCTGAGTGATCTCGGAATGAAATTAACTTTGAAGACGATTAAACTTGCACCAATTAAACTTCAGCATGATTAATTCTTTGAAACTTTGCCGCAACGTCTTCAATTTCTTCAATACGTCATAGACCGAATAGGATCGTGAAAAAATAAAAATCTCCCTATGATATATTACGAACACGTTTTGTTCACGGAATTAAGTCAAAATAATATAGGGATTCAATTGGAAATTTATGTGCTTACAGAACCATTTAGATAGTTTAATCTTGAATTAAACGACTTGAGTGGTATTTTTTTTTTCAATTGGTATTAGAGCTTTGGTTTTTCAAAAAATTATTTAGATGTTGACCTTTTGAAATTGTTTTCTCAAAAAAAATTATGGTCGAGAAATTTGAGAGACTAGGTAACCTGTCCAGGCCCCCTCTCTTTGATGGAACCAACTTTCCTTATTAGAAGGTAAGGATGGTTGCATTCATCCAAGGGACATTGGGAGATAATGTCTAGGTTTTTATTGAAAATGTTTACTAGTTTCCTACTAAACGAGCCGCTAAAGGAAGTATTGTGAGGATTAAAAAGTTACTAAGTGAATTCACTAAAGAAAAGAAACTTATTTCACTTAATAACAATATAGGCAAAAATGCCATATTCATGTCTATTAATGAACACGAATTTAAGAGGATATCATTCTGTTATACCTCTAAAGAAGCATGGGACACCCTAATGACTGCACATAAGGGTGATACCAGAGTTAAGCTGCTAAAAACAAATGTTAATTCAGCAGCATAACTCCTTGATCATGATCGAGACTGAGTCATTTGATGACTTCTATATTAGACTGACAGACATTGTGACCAAATTGCATGCTAATGGAATTGTTTATGATAGAAGGGAAAGTGTCTCTAAAATACTAAGATCACTTCCATAAAAAATTGATAATGAGAGATATGAAATTGAGGAGATGGATGATTAAAATCTTACACCTGAACTCCTCAGTAGCAAATTGAGAACTGTGGAAATGGAATTAGAATTTAAAAAACAATTAGCCCAGTCCCAAAAGAGACAGTCTACCTCTAATATTGTTTTTTCATCTAAGTTGACCACACCTGAATTTAGCATACCTAACATTGACTTAGTCTCAGATGAGGACCGTAATTTAGATACTTTGGATAATCAGATTGCCTTAATGTCCAAACAGTTTAAGAAAATTGTGAAGTTTCGAAATAAAGTAGTAAAAAGACAAGGCAAACCTACTTATCCAAATCAATCTAACAACATGCATCATGAGAGAAGACACGATAAATACATGTCTCACAATTACAAGAGACCTGAGAAAGACCTTAAAAATATTGACTGCTATAGATGTGGAATGTTAGGACACATGGCTAGTGACTGTAGAGTTAACTTAGACAAAAGTCACAAACATAATAGGACTCATTTAAGCAAGACTTTGGATGACTCAAGTTACTCTAAAAATGATGAACCCGAGTCATCTAACACATTTGACCCTTGTATGTCATTCTTTGCTAAGATAATATACAATGATGATGAGGAATCTGATCATACTATGATTGATATTGTGCCTACTAGTTTATCTGCTTTATTGCTTGAGAATGTTGCTAATGCTTCAAATGTTGTGTGTGTGAATTAAAGGGAACGCTCTATGGGTGTGTGAGTCTTAAAATGAATCGCTAGGGGATAATGCACACTTCACACTTAGCGACTTCACAAATGATGACCTTCCTGACATTGACACACTGTACACAAAAACTCTCAAGAAAAGCACTAGGCTTAAAAAGATTGTCAATGATCTTACCCAGAAGATAGAAACCTTAAGTCTGTTGATCAAATAAAATACTGAAGAGTACAACACTCAATGTCTAACTCATGAGAATGAAACCAAAAACTTTGAAGAAAAACCGAAAGAGTTGTCTAACTCTAATGAAATTATGGAAAAGAAATACAGAGGGACGTTGTTAGGATTGGAACTAACAAAAGAAAAGACATCCACAGTCTTCAAAAAGTTTGCAAAATTTGAAAATAATTCTAAATGTTTTGAAGATTATGTTGCTGAAAGCAAAACCAATTCTGATGAAAAAACTGGAATAGGATTTTGTCCCAACTCTAAGACACAAACTAAAAACGTTGAAACTATAAAGTTTGTGTTTCGTGGCAAAAGACCTATTAAAACTTTTCTTGATTTTCATGGTTTAAAAAATGAGTTTGATAAAAAACAACCGAAGTTAGACATTGGTGAATCAAGAAAATCTAAGCATAATGTTGAACAAAAGACTAAATACGTCTGCTCCCTATTCGACAAGAAGATTCGACGTTTCATGCCGTGCTACCTAGGAACAAGACTAGAGCTCAAAACCTAGACAAACCTTTGAATAATAACTTTCCTAAGGTTGTGAGTTCTACGTGCCATCTTTATTGATCCTATTATGATGTCTATGGACATTCCCTTGATTGTTGCTATTCTAAACGTCTATGTAATCCAGTCTATAACTCTCCTGTTTACCATAACTTTAACTATTCTAGTAGTAGCCAAAATAACTACGTCCTTCCTAAACAGCTAGACAAGAACTCTAACTATCGTAATAAAAGGAAAAGGACTAATACTAAAAGACAATCAACAAGAAGGAATCCTAGATTCTATTCTAGACTACTTGCTCGAACTATTTATAACAACAATAAAAATGTGCAAAATCTTTTAAAGAAAAGACAGAAGCTCACAAGTTTTATCAAATACGAGCTAATAAGTGCAAATTGAAAACTAGAGCAATTTGGGTTAGAAAAAATGATCTATCACCCTAGTTAAAATGCAACATAGTGATCGGTGCTTTAGAGCTGAACATACTACAACTGGATGGAATTTAGACTCAGGTTGTTCTAAATATATAACAGAGGATGATTCCAAACTTTCAAACAAAACTAACTTCTTCGGAGGAAAAGCCTTATTTGGAGATGGTGTATCAGCCCAGATCATTGGTAAAGGAACACTCCATGAAGAAGGATTACCCATTCTTAAAGATATTCTCTTGGTAAAAGGACTTAAAGCCAATTTACTAAGCATATCACAGTTTTGTGACTCAAACCATACTGTCTAGTACAGAGGTTTGTAAAATTTTAAATGAAAAAGGTGATTGCATTATTACAGGACTCCATTCTCCAGATAACTGTTACACAGTCAATTCAAGTTCAGAGGTTTATAAAATTGCCAGAATGGATGACAACGAGATATGGCATAATAGGTTGGGTCACATTAATTATGATAGTCTTGGCAAATTGTGCTCCCAAGAGATAGTTAGAGGTCTTCCCAAGATCAAACCAGTTTCAAATACTGTTTGTGGTCCATGTCGAGAAGGGAAAATTGTTAAGGCTCCCCATAAAAAAGTTAAAGAATTTCTATCCACTAAACCTCTAAAACTCATCCATATGAACCTAATGGGTCCTTCTCGTACTGTTAGTCTTTGTGGAAGAAGTTACATCCTTGTTATGGTTGACGATTTCACTCGATTTACCTGGGTTGCCTTCTTAAAACATAAATCAGAGACCTTTCGTAAGTTATTGAAAATCTTAGTTCGTATAGAGAATGAAAAGGACTCCCAAGTAGATAGAATTCGTAGTGATAGAGGAGGAGAATTCGTAGATTTAGGCATCATAGAATATTGTGACTATAATGGTTATAAACATAAATTTAGTGCTCCTAAGACACCTTAACAAAATGGGATTAATGAGATAAAAATTGCACTCTTCAAGAAATAGCTGGTGTGATGATTCATGCAAAAAACCTACCAAAATAGTTTTGGGTAGAATCCATACATACTGCCTATCATATAATCAATCGAGGCTACTTAAGGAAGAATACCAAATAAACATCCTATAAGCTTTGGTATGGGAAAAAACCTAACCTAAAATACTTAAAAACCTTTGGTAACACCTGTTATGTCTGTAAGGACAGAGAACATCTGTCTAAATTCGAAACCAGAGGAGATAAAGCCATCTTTTTAGGATATTCTCTAAATAGTAGAGCCTGTCGTGTCTAGAATCTTCATACCAAAACTATAATGGAATCCATTAATGTGGTTGTAAGTGACACTGATGTAGAAAGTAAGACCAAAGAACCAATTATTGTGGATGAGTTCGAAAACATTTTAAATTATGATTATCCAAAAATAGTTGAATATTTACCAACTGAGACGCCTAAAGTACCTAACTGGGTTTCCAAAGATCATCCTTTAGATAGTGTAGTTGGTAATCCTACCGAGCCTGTTTGCATAAGATCTCAAATTCATAACATTGTTCATTTTGCATATTTTGTGTCTCTTATTCAGCCAAAAACTCTAAATGAAGCCTTGAATGACACTTTGTGGATAAGTGTTATGCAAAAGGAACTTCTTCAATTTATCATTCGTGATGTTTAGTATCTTGTAACCAAGCCTGAAAATAAAAGTTTTTTTGGCACACGTTGGATTTTAAAAAATAAGACTGATGAATTTGGGATGATTATTCGGAATAAAGGTAGATTAGTTGCCCAAGGCTACTCTCAGATTGAAGGAATAGATTTCAAGAAAACTTTTGCTCCTGTCACTCGCCTCGAATATGTTCGCTTACTTTTAGCCATAACCTATCATTTGCATTTCACACTATATCAAATGGATGTTAAGTCAGCCTTTCTTAACGAAATTTTAACGGAGGAGACCTATATAGAACAACCCAAAGGGTTTATTGACCCTCATCACCCAAATTATGTCGATCGTCTTAAAAAAGCTCCTTATGGGTTAAAACAAGCTCCTAGAGCTTGGTACGAGCGTCTATCCACCTTTCTTTTAGACAATGGATTTAGGAGAGGAGGGAATGACCAAACCTTATTTGTCAAACATTTTGACAACAACATTACTATTGCTCAAGTTTATGTTGACGATATCATTTTTGGATCCACCTCCCCTTTAAAAGTTAAGACCTTCTCGGACATTATGCACAAAGAATTTCAAATTTCACTTATGGGGGAGTTACAATTCTTTTTAGGAATCCAAGTTAAATAGAAGTCAGAACGATTATTTCTATCGCAATCTAAATACGTTTTAGAGATTGTCAAGAATTTGGCTTAGAAAAAACTAAAAAAGCTAGGATTCCTATAAGTACCTCTGTCAAACTTTTTAATGATGAGAATGGGAAATATATTGATACCACCTTGTACCGTAGTATGATGGGAAGCTTAATTTATCTTACTGTCTCCCGTCCTGACATCATATACTCTGTCTGCGTGCGTGCTCGATATTAAAATAATCCTAAAGAGAGTCATCTATTGTGCGTTTAAAGAATTATCAAATACATCAAAGGCACTCTAAATTTACGGTTTTGGTTCACTAAAGACACTTCTAGTACTATAATAGGTTACACCGATGCTGATTGGGCTGGTTGTACCAATGATAGTAAGAGTACTTCAGGAGCATGTTACTACATTGGTAACAATTTGGTGGGATGGAGTAGTAACAAACAAAACTGCACTTCCTTGTCTACTGCCGAATCCGAATATATTGCAGCAGGAAGCTGTTGTGCTCAATTACTTTGGCTAAAACAAATGCTGAAAGATTACGATATAACTGAAGATAAGTTACATCTCTATTGTGACAATCAAAGCGCGATTAATATTTCTAAAAACCTTATTCAGCACTCTCGTAACAAACATATTAAAATTAGATATCATTTTAAATGCGAGCTAGTTGAATCTAAGGAGTTAGAAATAAATTACCTTCCTACTGAATTACAATTAGTCGACCTATTTACCAAAACTTTAGAATTTTTTCAATTTGAATCTTTGCGCAATTATATTGTTAAGGTCATGGCAAAATAATGATTTATTATTTCAACTAGTTTTCTTTGCCTTTTGTCCATTTGAGACAAAATGGGGGAGAATTTTGAGTCCTCTTGGACATTTTGTTGTATTCTCAACTAAAAAACTTGATCTTAGTTATCTTATTTTTAGGAATCAGTACCTTCAGTTGCAATAGAATTTTGTTAGGGTATTGGTTTGCATCTAGTTGAGTTATGTAATTTTTTCTTTCTAGGATATGGGGTAGAAATAATTTTTGTATAGGAATAAGATTTTCTTATTTCTTTTGTATCCCTACGAGTCCTCATTGACTTAAAGGAGATTTTGTCTCATATTTCGAAAGAGGGGGATTGAAGCACCCTATATATTTGACTTACTTGAGTCTATATTATATAGGTGCTCATCTAGTTTAGAAATAGTGTAAAAATTTGAGTCCCATCATTATTTACCAATGAACCTCTGACTATACACTTGATTCCTCTACAAGTTCCTAAAGGCAGTATACCAACACCACACACTAGGACTGTATACATACATTGTCTCATGCTCTATTTTGTTGTGTGGGAGGTAAATCCCTTAAATTAAGTTTTTACTAATTTTGGGATGTGTCATATAATTTCAAAGATTTTTAAAATGATTTTTAGAAATTAAAATTATTCATTTAGAAACCTTTGGGGCTGTTGTGTAAATTCTTTAAATAGCTTAATGTTGGTTTAGGTAGGAAACAAAAGCGCTAGAGACTTCAGAGTGTAAAAATAATTACTTTTGGTATGCATTTTATAACCCGTATTTTTTCAACACGTGCTGCTCTCTCATTGGTTGATTCTGTGTTTATTTACTCTCACAAACCTGTGTTTCTTTGAGAACCCTTGGATTAATATTATCAACGATCTGCATGTGTTAAGACTTAATCCATGTGAACCTCTCTTGACCAATCATATCTGGCTATTTCCATCGCATTATTCTAACCATTAGATATTTAGTCAACTGGTTAAGATCAATCTCAACCATTGGATTGCCTCTGAGTTTCTCAATCCTTCCTCAGTCACTATATAAGCCACCTAAGCCTCAGCCATTTGAGACTTTTTCCCTTCGTCCAAACCAAAGAGAAAATAAGAGAGAGAGAGAGAGAGAGAAATGAAACCCTAAACCTAACTCAACCCAAATCTCACCTGAAAACCTTTTTCTGAGAGTAAATTAGTCTGAGATTTGAGAAGTTTATCCTCTATAGTTCTTTATCTCTTTCCCAACTTAATCACGTTGGTTATATCTCCGTTTATTTTCATAGAATCTTGATATTACGCCTCTGTGATACAGTTCACTTAGATAATTCTTAGTCTCGATTTCTTATTTAGAGAAATCTTATTTTTGTCGGTTATTTTCAAACCAACATGTTGATTTCAAACCTTAAACCAACAAAATCCATTCTAATTTCAGTTTACTCAAATATTCAGACTTAGAAGTAGTTGAGATCTTGATTGGGGATTTCACTTTCAAATATTTCACGTTTTGTGAAATAAGTACATATTTTCAAATAAGGAAAGTGCGTAGGATCCTGGCTAGTTTTTTTAGCAAGATTCCCTCTTGATCTGTGAATATTTTAAAGATCTAAAGTCAGATTATTTTAACCAAATTGATTTTGGAAATCTTACATATTAAGTGATCTGTTTGTAATTTGTTACTCATATTATCTGTAATTAAGTTTGTGTGAGTTGCATGCATGTGATTTAAAGCACATCACCATATACACCTTCACACTACTACACTGGAAAGTATTGGTCTTGAGATATTTGACTTTAGAGTCGACATAAAGCTAAAAGGAGTGGAGTTATGAAGCTGGGAGAACATCAGCAACATAAGAACCTTGGGATAAGTCAGAAAATGCCAGAGGAATTGGTATAATTTCTGAACTTAGTTTACGTTTGATTTTGTATCTTGGTTGTTATATAACTTGTAGCTTGTTACTCTTATTTAGTGGATTTTTGATTTTGTGACCTAGTGGTCACAGTGACTGTTTCCCCAATTGGCTGGGTTTTTACCACGTTAAAATTTTTTGTGTCATACTTCCTCTTACTCTCATCCCTCTCTTAAGGCTGTGTTGATTTAATCTTCTTAAGTTTTGTTTTTCAAAACTGGTAAACCTATAACTGAAATAACTCGTTCATTCTATTTTACACATCTTGTGTTTAACATTTGTTTTAAGAAAAGCCTTTATTCAACAAACTGTTCGGAACCATTTAGATAGTTTAATCTTGAATTAAATGACTTAAGTGGTATTTGTTTCATTACCAATGATGTCAATGCCCCAGGTTGATAAGGGCTAAGGTGAAGTATTGTTTTACAACCGATGGGGGGGGGGGGGGGGGGGGCAAGTATTGAAGGTTAGCAAATTATTTACACTTGATGCACCTTTTGATATAAGCAATGTAGTCTTTGTTTATGGTAGTCCAGTAATATCCCTGATGGATGATCTTCTTGGCAAGAATAAGGCCATTCATATGGGGTATACATTCCTCACAATGGATTTTTTGCATCTCTTCAATGTCAGACCCTATTATGCATTGTAATTGGGTCTCATCAAACTTTCTCTCGAAAATGCTTTATCACTGATAATGTACTGAGTTGTAAGCTTGCGAATAATTACACGGTCTTTTTTATCATTCCCTTTAGGATATCTACCATTTTTTAGGAGGCACCAGATGTTGTAATACCACATCCTAACTTTTTATGGATCTTCTTTCTTAGCAATCTCAATATGGTAACAATGAGTTGACAGGGATTGCTTCTAAACTTGAAAGGGGGTCATTGTTATTCCCCTTGGCATATTAACTAAGGAGGATTAGGTTGCCAAAGCATTGGAAAAACTTTTTCTTGAGTGAGTAAGGTATTAGAAGGATACATCTTTGATCAAAGAATCTAGATCTTCAAGATGAGCATGAAAAGGTAGGAGCTTCTCTTCTTCGACTTCCCATTTTTATAGTAATCTTCCTATGATGAGGGACAAGTGTCTATAATCTTTACTATATCGTATTCCTTTCTAGAGGGTAGTCTTGAGACCTATAGTTCATGATTCACACTCTATTATATTATTGGTGCAAGTGAAGTACAACTTAATGGCAATGGGAGTGTGAGAATCATTGAGGGCAATTAGGAGTATCCCAATGATGTACCCTTTTTTTTTAACAGCTCCACTAAAGAACATCTTCCATCATATATCTTTATGGGAAGTACAAAGAATTTTCTCAGGGAACTCAAAAATCCACACGTCTACTTTTCGCATGGCATTGTTGACAAGGTAATTGGAGATGTCTATTCCATTCATGGATTTCTGTGTGACTTGGGAAATATCAAACTGGGCTAGCAATAACAACCAAAGGGCCATTCAGTTTGATAGGACAGGCTTTTCCAATAGTACTTTCATGGGATCTATTCGAGATATCAACTTCATGGGGAACGTACGCATGTAAAGTTGGAGCTTCTGAGTGACCCAAACTAAGGTGACACAAGCCTTCTCCAATACAGTGTAATTTATTTCATACCGTTCTAATTTTTGAATGGCATAATGGATGGCTCTCTATTTTCATGATTCGTAAATGTATTAGGATAGCATAGTCCCCGCTACAGTGTTCGTGCAAATGTGGTATAAAAAGAAGGGAAGATCGGGTTGTGGTGGAATGAGACCCGAAGGTTAAGTGAGATAATGATTGATTTTGTCAAAGGCTTCTTGACATTCCTCATTCCATACTTTGATTAAATCTTTTCGAAGAATTTAAAAGACGGTCTCACAAATAGTCACGAGTTAGATGATAAATCTGTTGATGTATTGAAGTTTACCCAAGAAGACCTATATTTATTTAAGCTTAGAAGTGTCTTCTTTGATTCCTTTTTCATTAACCAGGAAGCCAAAGAGTTTTCCCTTTGTGATACCGAAGACACACTTCTATGGATTAAGACGCATCTGGTATTACCGCAGTCATTCAAAATTTTTTCTCAAGATAAGGATGTGACCTTCTCGAGTTTTGGACTTGACAATCATGTCATCGATGTAGACCTCAAACTCTTTATGGATAAGATCATGTAAAATGGTTGTATCTTCTCTCTCGTAGGTAGACCCGACATTTTTTAGACCAAAAGGTATAACAATGTAGTAAACGGTACCCCAAGGGGTAGTAAAAGCAGTCTTCTCTTGTTGATCGGGATGCATCGTGATCTGATTGTACCTAATAAAACCATCAAGAAATGACTTAAGTGTGTAATTAGAACTGTTATCAATGATCATGTCAATATTAGACATGGGATAATTGTCTTTTGGGTAATCGTTATTCGTATTTCGATAATCGATGCATATGCAAACTTTACCACCCGACTTTAGTATAGTGACAATATTGGCGAGCGACGTTATATATTCGACTAAGCGAATAAAACCCTCGTTCATTTTTATGAAGACTTCATCTTTGACCTTGAGAGAACACTCGAGGCGGAGCTTTATCAATTTCTACCTAATTATCTTACACTCTGGGTAAGTAGGGATCTCATATTGCACAATCTTTGGGTCGATGTCGATCATATCATTGTAGGACCATGCAAATATGTCCACAAATTCCTTCAAAAGTTCCTTGAACTGTAGCCATTGATGCCCATCGAGTGTTGACCGTACATGGTAGAACCAAGATTAATAATAGTAGTCTTATCATCATTAGTTTAATGCATTTATGTTGTTTATTTTTTTCCTTATTGAGACCAATTAAGAATTGTTCATTTATTAGATCATCTTCGTCAATTGTTTGATTAGAATCAACATAGTTAACATAGGGGACGACAAGATACTCAAAATCTTCATTCATTTAGTTAGAAACATTTCTTGGAAATACAACAGTGAGAACATCATCAAAAGAGGTCTCATTTAAATTCATATCTCTAACAGAAAAATAAGGGACAAGTTCAGGTTCATTTTCTGAGAGGTAAACAATAGGATTATAGATGGCTAGATCTGGGGTTGGAGGGACACTACGCCAATGTAAAATTAGTTTATCATTAGGGACGATCTTTTACAGATTATTCGGATGTCTCGGACTTGATGTGAACCATGCAAAGATCCAACCCTAGGGTATAGAAGCTAAACGATTAATTGTTTTTACCATTCTCAGTGCTTTCTGTGCTATTGGTGCTATCAGTATTAGAGGAACTTATGTTTGAGGACTTAATGGTTAAAGGCTTTACCTCTTACTTTTTCCCTTCAATGTAGGTGATATTATCCTCAAAGAAGATTTTAAAACCCGATTTCAACTTCTTCTCAGCAAGGTCATACCATGGTTCAGAGAACACCATTGTAAGGGAAGTCTTGACTTCTTTGATAAAGCATCCATTTAAGGAATCACCAGAAATTACTTCTTTTATCTTCAACACTCACTTTCGATATGTCTGGAGAAGATCCACGAGTTCAGTCGGGGATGGTTGATATCCCAAACCATGTGGGGGAAAGGGTTCTTTCAGGACTATCAGCTCGAGGATACCTTATTGTCAGCAACCTAGCCACATTTCGGGCAAAAAATGCATATTCTTAAATATCTGGATTATATTGCCATTGACATAAGGACTGTTTTTTAGACATACTCTTTCCTGGAAGTTATCTCTTGTAAGGACATAAAGTGGATCAATATTGAAACTCAAGAGAAATATATCATTAGCTCCGGACTAGATTTCCAAAATAGGGTTACATGTGTCGATGCCATTAGAGTTATCATCATCTTCGATAATGGTGATGAATTGGTTATTCATAAAGAACTTTAACTTTGGATGGATATAAGAGGTCACTCCTCAAATGCAATGAAGGAAAGGGCAACTAAGGAATAGGTTATAACATGCCGGTATATCAATGACTTAGAACTTGATTTGGGTTCATATAAGACCAGGCCATAGTATGAGATTTATTGAACCTGTAATGTCTCAGCAAGTGTTATTGTAAGCACGCATAACAGTAGAAGTGGGAGTGAGATCACAAATTTTTATTCCTAGAAAATTGAGAGTCCTCAACGGGTAAACATTCAAAGTAGATCCATTATCGATAAGTAATAAAAAACCCGTCTTTCCTGTGACATTCACTGAGATATTAAGGGCATAGTTATGATCAATATAAATCTTAGGAATTTCTACATTAGTAAAAGAGATGAGTCGATTCACGATTAGAGTCCCGTCCATGTGGATTGCTACTTTAGGGGTAGGAGGAGGAGGAACCGTCGGTCCGGTAAGGAGCTTGATCAAAGCATTTATGCGAAGTTAGGAAAATAAGAAAAGCCCCCACAAAGTGGTGTTGTCTTGGGTCTTAGTAAGTTGTTTAAGGACTTTACTCTCTTTAACGGATGTTTCTGGCATTAAAAGTCTTTAATAACTCTTTTTGATTTATCTATACGCATACTTGTTGATGGAAGAACTAAATTTGTGTAGTCATGGCCTGATTGGTTGATATGAATTATGGACATTGGGAGGAACATAAATCAGGGGTATTCGTCCACTTCTGGCATGATGAATATTTAATTGATTCCCGATAGTAGTTACTCAAAAGAAATCATCCCACATAAGGAGGTAGTCGTGTCGGTCTTCCCATTATTAGGTTCATTATTAGAATCATCCGAGGGGTCTGAGTCATTACCCCACCTGGCGGCAACAATATTGAATTTCCATAAGAAATTAATTCATTCTATGACTGCAACTATTTTGTCATACAAATGTCCTGACTTAACAACGAAGTGTTGGGAAGAAGGAGCCATGTATCCCTTGAGTCTGAGGATGGTGAGAAGTCTGAAAGCTATACATATCTGTTTGTCCTGAATAGACTCACCTGACATGATTTGCACAATACTATCTAAGATGAATTCCTCCGCTGACACAAACCAATTATCTAATCATTGGGCCTAGTCTTGGGTTTCCATGTATACATTTTTTATTATTTCACAACTATTTTCCCCGATGGTCATCCCAAGCGATAATTTCAGCCCAAAATGTATGAGTTGATCCAAAACATCTGGTAATTCCATGCTCCCTATTTTTAAGCAGGTTCGTACGACGATACAGGCCCTTATCATGAGGTATAGGGTTTGGTTTGGAGCATTTTTAGGCTGTAGAAGACAAGAGGGATAAATTTTAAGATGTTTAGAGGAATTGAAAGATGAAGCAGGTGTATTAATGGTTCAAATTTTAGTGTAAGGATCGTAATATGGGTTTTCATCACTAAGGGTGGCATTTAGACTGGTCTGATGTGCTGAAAAAGGGTTGTGAGCAGTATTAGATTTAGGATTGGCTAGAGGAGTGATGACCCCCTTATTGATGAGACCTTGAATGCCATTTTTTAGGTGGAAGCACTGATCAGTGGTATGCCTGCTGATCTGATTGAAATCACAGTGAGAGTCTTACTTGAGGTTCCTTAGAAGTGGATTTGGTCATGGACGAGGGTCAAAAGGCTTAACAAGGTTTATTGAAAAAAGACCTTATTTTAATTTTGAGAGGGAATAATGGATATTGGTATATTTATTTCTAGTTATAGCGGGATGAGCTTCTAGCACTCATGATGTAAGAGGCCGATAAATGATGTTGATGGTTGAGACAATAGTATTAGATGGTTTGCGGGGAGTGAATTACCCTGCTGCTTTTTTTAGCTCAGACTTGACTTTGTGATTGACAACACTCTCTTTGATGTTGATCCCCACCTCCCTAAGGGATATGAAGTGTGTGTAGTATTGGTTTCCTATTGAGATTCGTATATATAGAAGAAAGTTCTTTGTTTTGATAGTTTCCCGTTCCTCCTCTGAAGGTAGGTTTGTCACGATTGTAATTTTTTTCTCTCCATCTGCTGATAAAGCTACTAACCGACTCTCTAAGATTATATTTAAGTAGCTTGAGGTCTCATTAAGTGAATTCTAGTCCCTCATTATATTTGTATTGGTCCATGAATTCTCTGGATACATCTTCCCAACTGTAGATTCAGGATTCCTCTAATGATAAGAACCATCGAAGGGCATTTTCTTTGAGAGTCTTCTAAAATATTTGGGCCATTATCTCTTCGATGACCCCCACTTAGCCCATGGAATAATTATACTTGTGAATATGCTTGATGGGAGGCCCTCTACCTCCAAACTTTTTTATGTTTAGAATTTTAAACTTTTTTGAAAACTGGGCCTTCAAGTAGGGAGACATGTGGGTTCAATCCACATAGTTCCATGAAATTTTAACTTGGTCAAACTTCTTGGATAGAAATATGAGGTATTACTTAACCATGTTTAATTCTTCTTCTTTAGGATCAACATGAATAGGCATAAAAAAGTTAGCTCCTGGTTGGGCAAGGTTCGGTATTAGCAACTGAACTGATGATGGCCCATTAACAAGTAGGACACGTGTGGCATGAGGGAATTGTTAATACTCCTTCAGAGCTCGTATATGTTATGGTTCTTACAGACCCATGGCATGGGGAAGGAAATATTAGTTTCTAGAACCTTGAATGTATGATCCTTATTTTACAATATCTCTTGCATATCTGCCTATAGACTATCGATCTTGGCACTGAGTTGAGCAAGTACTATTACTAGGATTGGCTGAACATTGGCGTTCTGGTCAGGGTTCTCCATAAGGAATATCTGATAGGACCTATCAATTTTTATGGAAAAAGATAATGAGGATGTAGAGCTCCGAGGTGGCCTGATATAATATTTAAGCCAATAGGGAGCCAAGAAAAACTAGGGTATGCGATCGCACCGAAGAGCAAATTTATTTCTATTTTTATTGAAAAAAAGTTTTTTTGGTATTTTTGATAAAAGGAGAAAAAGGTTTTAGTATTATTATTTTTTTGAGATAGTAAAGGAAGGAAAACCCCTTAGTGTAGCTGAAATACTAGACATGACCCGAGTCTAGGAAAGAACAAGGTTTGCAATGTAAGACACAATTAGACGTGTTTCCAGGCTCACGGACAGGGTCTTGATTGAAAAATAGGTGAAATGGCACAAAATTTGGTAAGTATGATGACTCCAAAATTTTGGTCGAGTTTCACGTTAAAACAGTAAAACTACGTATGAGTGTCCTGGGGTATATGCCTATATGAAGTTTATACATTGGGAGGTTAGTGTGTGGGTTCCTCCCTTTGGCATAACTTCCACGATACACCTCTTTCCTATAAGGGAAATCATTCATCGGTAAGTGTGTAGAAGACATTTGATGTACCTCAATGTACATGAATTTCCTCATGATCTACCTCACGGTGGTGGTACGTGTGAGAGCGAATTTGACACACTCTACGTACGTGAATGAATTCTTTGCTATATACCTCCAATCACCAGTTTGTTCAAGAAGTACGATATGGGGGAACCGTTTGATATATGTCGAAGGTACTAGGTGAATGGAAGGTAAAAATCATATCACTTAGGTTAACTGTGCCCAATAGAGCTGACAACTTATCATGAAGTAACCCCCTGTACGAGATTTTTTTTTGTCAAAATGTAGTTCTCATGTGAAGGAGTGTGCAAAATGAATTTGTTTTAATTACTGTTTTTATGCAATGTTTTATGTATTTTAAAATAAATATGTACAACTATTAAACCTGAAGCAGAGCATGGGAATATACACGAACGACATGTGAAATACAGTTAAGTATACATTAATAGTAAAGCAAACAAATATGTGCAAGTAACATAAATAGTGACATGGAAACATGTATCATGGAATTGTGTACGAGTGAGAGTAAGGTGGATATATACATAAGTGGTATGTGAAGCATGTGAGTAAGCATGTGAATATATACAATTGGGAACAAGTATGCATATCTATAGGTGACATTGACCATGTGAAAATGTGAATAAGTGGAGTGTAACATGATAAGTGTATACAAATGAGAGTGAAATGTGTTAATAAAGCATGAGTACACAAAATTGAATAAAACTTGAAGCATGTTATAGAAAATGTGTTATATACATGTGATGAGAAAAGGGAGCATGATGGAGAGAATAATATACATGGATAATACGATATGAGTAAGACATATATAACATGTAAACATGAGAGTAAAAAGGATATACAAATGGAGATACATGCAGACACGTATAATAATAGAGAAAAAAGGAAATAAAACCCATATAAAATAGAGTCTAGTCATCTAAAAATAAAAAATCCCCAACAGAGTCACCACTGTGGCCATCTCGAATTAACGGGTTCATACCAAAAGGAGTCGATTTACGGGGATCGTGGAAGAAAGTCCCCTTTTCGCCACTCACGTGATGTTCGTGGGCTCCCACCGATAAAATTAGCTGTCGTCAAAGGAGTGTAAAATATAAATAATGGATTTGCCAGCCCAATTTTCTCAATACATGTAAAAGATGTAGTCGTTCCCGAAGAAATAACATCACAATATAAACTAATGCATATAAAACCAAATAGGTCATGGGTCGAGGGACTAAGTTATGGAATGAGAAGGCACTTCACCAAAACACCAATCTGGCATGCTTACACACGGAGAATCTTGCATGGTTTTAAACCGTGACAAAATTTAGAATGTTTTTATAATGTTTTGAAATAGTTTAAAACGTATTTTTTTTCTTTTAATACCATTTTCAATGTTTTATTAGGCTCCGCTCCTATATATTTTTTAAATTGTATTAAGTCCCATAACCACCCAAAATATCTCATAATCGCCTTGTAACTGCCTCTCTTCCCTTACTAGGAGAATGACACTTATTCCATAATTGTTTAAACGGGATCAACAACTAAAAAATATGAAAGTGACTACAAATGGATCTTTAAAAGCGAGGCTAAATATTTGTGATCCCTTCAAAACGTGACAAAACCACGCAAAACTTGGTAAGGTTAAAGAGTGTGGAGCAACATTTGAGAAGTCATTTAAAATTTTATTTGGAGCCATATCGACTTTCATTCGCACTCACTCGTCCTCTCACTCCCTGCCATGTTCGACCTTCTCCATTCCAAATCTAGATGTGATCAATTCAGGTACTATTACTCCACTTCTCCCACTCTATTATTTCTATTCATTCAAATAGTTTCATTCAACTATCTTAAGACTTTTGTCTAGGGAAACTGGGTTTGAAGTGAGGCCGCCCAGTAAAACGGGTTGTGCTTTCCCCAACGTGGTATCGGATAGTTGTTTGTTGTAGTAGCTAGTGTGGTGAGCCTTAACTAGTAAGCCTCTTGTCTCTCGGGAAGAAAGTAGGAGCACACTTTTACCGGTGAGGCCTAAGATTCCGTGATTTTCTCGCCCGCGGACTAATTAAAATTGACTACCCAATGACTTATCTTGAAGATAATAATTTGGCTATGTGCTCTTTTGGACTTGTTCCATTTGTGTACGTGTCTAAGTTGTTTCTTTAGGTAGTCACATTTTTTCTCCCACTGTCAGTTTTTCCATCGTTCGTCCATCGCCCCTTTTCCCGTTTTTTCTGCATTTTTTAACAAAATCAAAAATCCCAAAAATATTTTCTTTTTTTTTCCGCCTCATTTTTTTTCTCAAAAACAAAAACTCCAAAAATATTTTTTCTTCCACAAACATAAATCCAAAAAGATTTTCTTCTTTTTCAAATAACCAAAAATCCCAAAAATATTTTTTCCTTGCTTTTATGCCACATTGGCAACGCATTGATCATCGATTAACACATTCCCCTAGTGCTCCATCTCTCAATTCCCTCTTAGGTTATCGTGTTCCTATCATTGCTCCTCATTTTTCTGATCCGTGTTCTTCTTCGGAGACGCCTAGTTCTCCCACTTCCCCTAGTCCTATTACCCCACCCATCATGGACGACGAATGCACTTTAAGGGACTACTTTTCCTCGATTACGACCACTCCGCCTTCATGTATTGTCTTTCCATTTACTCCGTCCGTGCAATTTGGAATTTGCCCCGCGACTATTTCTATGTTGCCCAGTTTTCATGGCCTTGAACGCGAGTCTTCTTATACTCACTTGCGGAAATTTCTTACTGTGTGCGCTACTTTCAAAAATCAAAACTTAGATGAAGAGAATGTTCGTCTTCGGTTGTTTCCCTTTTATCTTCACGATAATGTATCCATGTGGCTCCATTCCTTGCCCCCGGATTCTATCCTCACTTGGGAACAACTTGTTAAGAAGGTCATGTCTAAATTCTATCCCATGAGCAAAACTAATGAAATGCGCCAAGCAATTCAGGATTTTAGACAAAAGCCTACTGAATAGTTTTGTGAAGCATGGGGCCGTTTTCAAGACTATATTAATAGTTTCCCACATCATAGTCTCAAGAAAAGTCGTTTAGTCCATAGTTTTTACAATGGTCTTATCCCTTCTTCTCGCACCATGATTGAATCCATGCATAAAGGAAAGTTCATGCATTTGACTCCCACTGTCGCCTATAATTTTCTCCTTGAATTAGGCGATGACTCTCAAGATTGGGAGGGCACCAATGCATTTTCGAGATCCGATCCTCCACGTGTATGGACCACTTCTGAGGTAAAAAATGATCTTGATTTTAAAACCTACACAGCTTACACTCTTTGACTAAAACCGTTGACGCTCTCAGTTGTACTATGCAACAAAATGTTACACTTTCTAAACAAACAATGACTGTTAACGATTCTAGTCCTTCATCTTGTGGTGTATGCTTAAGTCAAGATCATTTAGCTCATTTATTTCCCCTATTGCAAGATGATTTCGAACCCACCATGGCCCAAGCCTGTGCCTTTGATACCACTTGGAAACCCATTCCCCCGTCGTTTACTTACAATCCTAACAATAGGAATCACCCCTATTTATCTTATAAGTACGACAACAACTCTGCTCCTTCCCCACACCAACAACATGTTGGTGGTCCCCCTGGGTTTCCACATAACCTACAAAGGCAACCTCATCCTCCTGTCCCGCATCAGTCTTCTCCGTACCATCAATCGCACTTTGTCCCCCACGACGGACATTCAAACAACAATAATCATCTTGTTCCTGTTCCCCCTCCTTCCTTTGAGTATTCACAACCGCTTAATTCCCAACGCGAGTTGGTTCCCCAAACCTCTTATGCCCCTCCGCCCAATTCCTCCACCTTTTCTCTCGAGAATATTCTCACTCAGTTTATGACCACTCAGACTCAGGCCCTCCAATGGCTTGAGCAACGTTTCAACCAATTCGAGTCTGAGTGAGAGAAAGGTCATTTTTCCAGTTAACCCATTGCTAACCCTAAGGGGAATGGCAAAGAGTCGGCCTACGAGGTTGGTTCCACTTCTAATCCACCCAATTACCAAGCGGATATGAAAGCAGTGTCTACTCTTTTCTCAGGAAAACAAGTTGATAATGGTGTTCATGCTCCCACTGATGTTCCCCACCCGACCATCCCACTGTTACAGCCTATCCCTAAGGTTACCCCAACTTCTAAATCCCAAGCTCCCACTGAGTCTACTCCTCCTGATCCCACCTCTGCTTATGTGCCCAAGGCACCCTTCCCTCATCGGTTAACTCCCATTAAGAAAGCTCAGCAATTCGATGAGATCAAGAAAGTCTTTCAGAATGTTCACATTAACATTCCCTTCCTCACCGCGATTCAACAAGTCCCCTCGTATGCCAAATTTTTGAAGGACTTGTGCACTGTTAAGCATAGGACAAATGTTCCGGGGGATGCTTTCCTCACTGAGCAAGCTATGTCCCTACTCCATAATAACGGTGTTGTGAAGTATAAAGACCCTGGTCGTCCAACTATCTCTTGCATGTTAGGCGACAAGTTCACTACTAGTGCTTTACTTGATCTTGGGGCTAGTGTTAATTTGTTACCTTACTCCCTCTACCTTGAGTTAGGTTTACAAAACATGAAACCTACACGAGTAACTCTTCAACTTGCTGATCATTCCGTAAAAGTACCTAAAGGAATCGTTGAAGACGTTTTGGTGAAAGTCTCAGACTTTTACTATCATGTGGATTTCATCATCTTAGACACTCCTGCGCCCCACCCAACCAATACTCCTATCATATTGGGTCGCCCCTTTCTGTCCACTGCCAATGCCATTATAAATTGTCGTGACGGGTCTATGAATCTCTCTTTTGGCAACATGACTGTAGAAGTCAATATATTCCACCTTATGCAACAACCGACTAATATCAATTATATTGATGAGGTGTGTGTGATTGACTCCTTAGTTACTGAAATGTTGGACCAAACTTACCATGTCGATCCTTTCCAACAATGTTTGGCTCATTTTGGCTCCGACTTTGACATTGATTCCTCCATCTCTGAACTCAATGCCTTGCTAGATTCCACTCCACTGATGGATACTTCCTCTAGGAATCCTCCCTTCGAGCCCCTCTATGGTGATACTATTAATTCTCTGGATCACCTTGTTCCACCGTCTGCACTCCCGGCCACATCAGATTCCTCCACTTTATGCACCGAGAAACCTTCAGACTTTGTTTCTGCGTCTGAGTCCGATGTCACTCCTGCGCCACCTGCTACTTTAGAGCTTAAGCCCTTACCTTCCGAGTTGAAATATACTTTCTTAGGCCCCAACCACCATCACCCTGTTATCATTGCTTCCGATTTGACCGCTGATCAAGAAGAGCAATTAGTCCACACTCTTACTCCGCATAGGACTGCTATTGGTTGGAACATTTTAGATATTCACGGTGTGAACCCCAATGTTTGTATTCATCGCATTCATTTGGAGGAGAACGCCGAGACTTCTCATGAACCCCAACGTCGACTTAACCCTGCTATGAAAGAAGTCATGTGTGCTGAGATTTTAAAATTTCTCGATGCTGGAATCATCTACCCCATCTCAGACAGTCAGTGGGTCAGTCCCATTCATGTGGTACCGAAAAATTCTGGTGTCACCGTCATAAAAAATAGTGACAATGAGCTTGTTCCCACCCGTATGCAAACGGGCTGGCGTATTTGCATTGACTATCGAAAGCTAAATTCTGTCACTCGCAAGTACCATTTTCCTCTTCCCTATATCGACCAAATGCTCGAACAGTTAGCCGGTCATGTGTATTACTGCTTCCTTGACGGCTACTCAGGATACAACCAAATTCCAATTGCCCCTGAAGACCAAGAGAAAACTACCTTCACCTGTCCCTTTGGCACTTTTGTCTATTCTCGCATGCCCTTTGGCCTTTTCAATGCACCTGCGACTTTTCAACGGTGTATAATTAGCATTTTTAGCGACATAGTTGAAAGTTTTCTCAAAATCTTTATGGATGATTTCTCTGTGTTTGGTTCTTCCTTCAGGTAATGCCTTTCTCACCTCAATATGGTCCTCAAACGTTGTCAGGAAAAGAAATTGGTCCTCAATTGGGAAAAATGTCATTTCATGGTAAAAAAGGGGATTATTTTAAGTCACGTTATTTCTCGTGATGGTATTGAAGTAGATACAGCAAAAGTTGACATTATTTCATCGCTTCCCTTTTCGAAGTCTGTTAAGGACATTCGTTCCTTCTTAGGACATGCGGGCTTCTACCGTCGTTCATCAAGGACTTTTCTAAAATTGCTCGACCTTTAACAACCCTTTTATCCAAAGATGTTCCCTTTGTCTTTGATGACGCATGTGTTGCTTCCTTTGAGCGTCTTAAAGCCGAACTCAGTTCTGATCCGATCATTCAGGCTCCTAATTGGTCTTTACCATTTGAGCTCATGTGTGACGCATCTGATTTTTCTCTCGGTGCTGTACTTGGTCAGCGGGCTGACAAGCGCCAGCATGTCATTTATTATGCTAGCAGAACCCTACATGATGCACAACTTCATTACACGACCATCGAAAAGGAGTTGTTAGCCGTTGTCTTCTCCCTCGATAAGTTTTGATCCTATTTCATCGGTTCACCTATCATCGTTTACACTGATCACGCTGCCCTGAGGCACCTTCTTCAGAAGAAGGATTCTAAGCCACGTTTGATACGGTGGATTCTCTTGCTTCAAGAGTTTGACCTCGAAATTCGTGATAAGAAAGGGTGCGAAAATTTGGTTGCATATCATCTCTCCCGCCTTACTGTTACGTCTACATCTGATCCTGTCCCTATTTTTGAAACATTTCCTGATGAGCAACTTTTTGCTATCTCCACTGCTCCTTGGTATGCTGATATTGTTAGTTTCCTTGTTAGAGACCAACTGCCAAATCATTGGTCGAAACAAGAGCGCTCTAAGTTCATGGCCCAGGTGAAATTTTACTCTTGGGATGACCCCTTCCTTTTTAAGTATTGCTCTGATCAAGTCATTCGCCGCTGTGTTCCTGACCATGAACAGTCAATTATACTCTCCTTTTGTCACGATGGTGCCTGTGCTGGCCATTTTAGCTCCAAGAAAACTGCCACCAAAATTTTGCAAAGTGGTTTCTACTGGCCCAGTCTCTTTTGCGATGCCCACTACTACTTCCAGGCTTGTGCCAAATGCCAACAATCTGGGCATATCTCTCGCCGTCACATGATGCCCCTCATACCCATTCTCATTATCGAAATCTTCGATGTAAGGGGCATTGATTTCATGGGTCCTTTTCCCTCCTCTCATGGCTTCCAATATATACTAGTTGCAGTTGATTATGTTTCCAAATGGATTGAAGCCATAGCTTGCCGCACCAATGACCATCGCATTGTGGTCCAGTTTCTTAAGGAGTATATCTTCACACGTTTTGGAACTCCCAAAGCTATCATTAGTGGTGGGGGTAAACATTTTTGTAATCGAGTCTTTGAACATCTCGTCCAAAAGTATGGCGTTACCCACAAATTTGGTCTCTCTTACCACCCTCAGACTAGTGGTCAAGTTGAGGTTTCCAACCGCGAAATCAAGCAAATCTTAGAAAAAACAGTTAATCCTAATAGGAAAGACTGATCCTTACGCTTAAATGATGCTTTGTGGGCATACCGTACTACTTTTAAGACTCCGATTGGCATGTCTCCTTATAGCTTGGTTTTTGGAAAACCATGCCACCTCCCTGTCGAGCTTGAACATCATGCTTATTAGGCTGTCAAAGCCCTTAATTTTGATATCGACGAGGTTGGCATTCATCGAAAGCTCCAACTTAATGAATTAGAGGAGATACGAAATGATGCCTATGATTTGTCTAAGAAGTAGAAGGACAAAATGAAATGGATCCATGACCAAAGCATCTTCCGTAAAGAATTCCACCCTAGTCAGAAAGTGCTGTTATATAACTCCCGTCTTCATCTCTTTCCCGGGAAGTTAAAAACTCGTTGGTCTGGACCCTTTGTTGTTGAATCTGTTACACCCTATGGTGCCATCACAGTTCAAAATCCTAAGGATGGTAGCCTATTTAAAGTCAACGATCAATGATTGAAGCCTTTCTTAGAGATAGGCCCCTCTCCCATTGAAGAAATTGACCTTGTTGATCCCATTTATGAAGACTGACCTTATTGATCCCATTTATGTATTCTAAAATAAATATGTACAACTATTAAGCATGAAGAAGAGCTTGGGAATATACACGAACGACATGTGAAATATAGTTAAGTATACATTAATAGTAAAGCAAACAAATATGTGCAAGTAACATAAATAGTGACATGGAAACATGTATCATGGAATTGTGTGCGAGTGAGAGTAATGTGAACGTGTGTGCAAGTGAGAGTAAGGTGGATATATACATAAGTGGTATGTGAAGCATGTGAGTAAGCATGTGAATATATACAATTGGGAATAAGTATGGATATATATAGGTGACATTGAGCATGTGAAAATGTGAATAAGTGGAGTGTAACATGATAAGTGTATACAAATGAGAGTGAAATGTGTTAATAAAGCATGAGTACACAAAAGTGAATAAAACTTGAAGCATGTTATAGAAAATGTGTTATATACATGTGATGAGAAAAGGGAGCATGATGGAGAGAATAATATACATGGATAATACGATATGAGTAAGACATATATAACATGTAAACATGAGAGTAAAAAGGATATACAAATGGAGATACATGCAGACACGTATAATAATAGAGAAAAAAGGAAATAAAACCCATATAAAATAGAGTCTAGTCATCTAAAAATAAAAAATCCCCAACAGAGTCACCACTGTGGCCATCTCGAATTAACGGGTTCATACCAAAAGGAGTCGATTTACGGGGATCGTGGAAGAAAGTCCCCTTTTCGCCACTCACGCGATGTTCGTGGGCTCCCACCGATAAAATTAGCTGTTGTCAAAGGAGTGTAAAATATAAATAATGGATTTGCCAGCCCAATTTTCTCAATACATGTAAAATATGTAGTCGTTCCCGAAGAAATAACATCACAATATAAAAGGACGCATATAAAACCAAATAGGTCATGGGTCGAGGGACTAAGTTATGGAATGAGAAGGCACTGCACCAAAACATCAATCTGGCATGCTTACACACGAAGAATCTTACATGGTTTTAAACCGTGACAAAATTTAGAATGTTTTTATAATGTTTTGAAATAATTTAAAACGTATTTTTTTTGCTTTTAATCCCATTTCAATGTTTTATTAGGCTCCGCTACTATATATTTTTTAAATTGTATTAAGTCCCATAACCACCCAAAATATCTCATAATCGCCTTGTAACTGCCTCTCTTCCCTTACTAAGAGAATGACACTTATTCCATAATTGTTAAAACGGGATCAACAACTAAAAAATATGAAAGTGACTACAAATGGATCTTTAAAAGCGAGACTAAATATTTGTGATCCCTTCAAAACGTGACAAAACCACGCAAAACTTGGTAAGGTTAAAGAGTGTGGAGCAACATTTGAGAAGTCATTTAAAATTTTATTTGGAGCCATATCGACTTTCATTTGCACTCACTCTTCCTCTCACTCCTTGCCATGTTCGACCTTCTCCATTCCAAATCTAGATGTCATTAATTCAGGTACTATTACTTTACTTCTCCCACTCTATTATTTCTATTCATTCAAAAAATTTCACACAATTAATATCAATAAATTACAAACCCTAGTTAGTAAGATATTTCTTCATTAATGTGACCGAGGTACTTACTTCTCTAATTGTTTTATTTTCATTTTCTTTTTAGTTTTTTGCATTGTTAGTTGCCTCGATTTGTGTTCAATTTTTTAGTATAATTTAATTTGATTGGATTTTTCAGTTCAATCTTCATGGAAAGTTAATACTCTTTGAACACTACTGGTAGGCCTAATGTAAACTAATATTTGTGTAGAGAATACCATTGTTAATGTTGTAATATGAGTTAATGATATGTACTATTTTGAATGTATGAGATTTACCTTTTTTCTTGCTTATGCTTTTATATAAATGATTACAGTGAAACTCTTATGTGTTTAATAAAATGTTTGTATGATTTTATATTGGACCCTTTCAGTTGATTAATTTTTTGAATTTGGCTTGGTTATATTCATTTAGGAATATTAACCATATATTTTGGGAAAACATTAACTATTATAGGCAATATATGGGTTGGGTTATGAGTTATGGGGGTTTTATGATCCGTGTTAGAGCTTTAAAAATTGTTTTTATGTTTCAAGTTTAGGGATTATCACCGATTTTCATATGTTAATCAAAGTAATCAGGACCTTGAAGCTAATAGTGTTAAGATTTTTGTGAGCAATTTTTTGTTTGGTTTTGTTGTTTATTTTGAGGTCTATGTGGTTTTTGTTTTTTAAATAGTTAGGTTTTGATTTAGGTGTGTTTTTGTGTAGTTTATTTTAATTGTTGATTTTTATGAGCGTGAAGTTGAGTTTAATGTGTTTTTATGTATAAATTTTCTAATTAGAGTTACTTAGTTATGGAGATTTATGAGAAGTTGAAGAAATTTTGTAATAACCTACGATTAAGTTTATTATTTAAATGTGTTAATGACAACTCATAATATTATAATCTGAGAAAAGTTCCCAGATCGCATAATGATTCGTATTCATATTCTTGGTATAATTTTTTATTTATTTAAATGCAGACCATTTATAGTTTTCGCAACACTTACGACCCATACTTATATCATGTATATGAAAATAGGGTCTTCATATTTATTTGCGTATTCAAAATAAATATTTTTCATATAAACGGATAGTAGAACGATATTAAAATGGATTATTTTAAATTATTATTTGAATTAAAATGTGTATAAATTAGTGTAATGTGAAAATACTTTTAATATATAATACCAAGTTAACATGCCCTACACACCCCAATACTAATTTATAATTGATTGAAATTTTAAGAAATATAAAAATTACACCTGCTAAAAGTTATAAACAGAGTACCAAATACACCCACTTGTATATTTATCTTAAGGGGAGGCCTACCCCTTTGTTTTAAAACCACACCTCTCATTTTGTCATTTAAAACACCCCACGAAGTCATTTATCTCTCTCATAGAAAAACTCACAAACCTTAACCTCTACCCCTATTCCTTTACCCGATCTCCCTACCACCGACCCTTACCTCCGTTGTCTCCCTCTCCCTTACCCCAAGCCAACAATGACCCCCCACACACATACATGCACACACACACATATATGTATGCTCGTACAGCAGTTATCAACCCCTTCCCGAGTTAGATTTCGTTGGATTGTTGGTTTTCCGGTTGAATGTTATGCACAAAATCGTATTTAGTATTCGGGAATGTTAAAATGAATTGGGTGTTATTTGATGTCATTTTTATTTAAATTTTGGACCTAATACTCGGTTATGTATAAAATTGTCATAAACACAAAACTCCGACACATACGAGTAATCGTACATTTTTCTGAATATATTTGGACTCCTTGTTATTTTTTATAACTTGCCACTTTTCTTTTAAAATTATATTTAAAGGAGTTACGACACCAAACGATTCGAGATTATGTCGTGATTATAATTCGAGACTATAATATGAATCCTTTTCATTAAAACTATGATTATGCAAATATTGGACAATTTATTATGTTGCGTTGGCTAATATTAAAAGTGGCATGACCACTTATTTATTATCCGAATAAGTAATGCAGTTTTCGATTTTATTTTAATTTTATTGTATCACGAACGCTAATTTTATACTACCCGTAACTGATATTGACACTCGAATAATATAAAATATGACAGAGGGGGAACAGTAAACACTAACATGGTATCATATTAGAACTAATATTTTAATTAATTTAATTAAACAATTAATCTTGGACCAACTTTGGAAATAAATATTGTTGGACTCACATATTGGGACAATATCCGGAAACAAGTGTTTACGTTCATATAAATTGGAGATTTTGTTAAAATAGTAAAACTTAATATTTGATCAGATTAATATTTTAATAAAATATTAAATTATTATTTATTCAATTTATTTTGACTAATTTAATCCCTTGATTCCATTTAAAGAATAAGTTTTATTCATATTACCCATACGATGTAAGATATCCCAAACCCTAACCATCCTTCCCAAACACCGATATACCCACTCTCATTTAAACCCCCAAGCAATAACTACAGGAACTGGAATGCAACAGTAAAAGATCCATAAATAACAACGAAAAGCTCAAAAACACCGGTAGGTGATTCTATTTCACTGTTACACCTTGAACTTATGTTTTTGACATTACTGCTTGTTATATCATTGTGTGATAGCCTTTAACTCGTATTCTCATTTATAAGCTCTTTTGTAGTTTAATTATATCGTGAATATTGATCTAATCATTTATCTCATTTTAATTCAATCTAGCCCAACCCTGATAGCCTGCGATTTCATTCAACATACTTGTAGACACCACATTCTAGGACCCCTCCCCCCCCCCCCCCCCCCCAAGTCTCTCCTTAGGTCCCGACCACCTCCCCAATTCACCACAAACGCTAGGTCATACTCTGAGTACCGATTTAGAGGCCATCAGGCGTTCTCGAGCTCCATTTAACTTCGATCAACCCTATCATCAGAGAAAAAACTCTTTGAATTTTCGAAGGGCACTGAATACCCTTTCCAACAGTCCACCCCGTGCATGAATCTACATAACAGTCCGGACGAACAAATCATTTTACTGCAAAAAACCGATCTATAGGACATCGGGCGCTCTTAGTACCCAATTTAACCCCAATCAACTTCATTGTAAGAGCGAAAGCGCTTTGAATATTCGAAAGGAACTATAGCCCCTTTCCAACGATCCACCCCATGGGTGAAACGACATAACCGTTCGAGCGCATGATCCATTTTCTCCCGAAAACTGATTCGAAGGCCATCGACCGCTCCCGGATTCCATTTGACCAAAGGTAAATCTTCATCTCAACCTAGATTGAATGAATCTTCGAGGGGCAAAAAATACCCTTTCTAAAGATTCACCCCGTGTGTAATTCTGACCTACAATATGAACGAACGATCCGTTTTACTCCGATAGGTCATCGGGCGCTTCCGGGCCTCGGTTGACCAAGGTCAACTATCCAAAGTGAGCAAAATTCTTTCGAATGTCAAAGTAAATCTTCCAACCTTTGTAATGGTCCGCCTAATGCGCGATTCTGACTCGATATACGGATGAATGATCCGTTTGTGTCCGATGATCTCCCGTTCAAAGGACTGACGTGCGCTTCCAAGCAGCATTTGACCCAAAGTCAACTCCCAGACTCGAAAATGGTCCAAAGGAGTCTTGAAGATCTCTGAATTACCTTTATAATGGTACGCCCCGTGTGCGATTAGAATTGGTGGATTACGTTCTATGATCACTTTTCTAGGGAAATCTGCACGAGACGGCCAATTGGCTGGTCCCAGACCCTGCCTATCGGTAGTGTGCTTAGGGTCACCTGCTGATTGGCCGGACCAGGGCTTTACCGACCAATAACCCCCCGAACCTATAAAAGGAGGGCATAACCTCACTCCAAAGCACACCTATAACTCAATTCCATCAACATCACTGATCTCCGCAACATTCTCCCAATCAACAAAGTTCCCTTATGTGAAATTTTATCCAAGTTCACATTTCCATCCCTTCCATACCCAATTTGGCAAGATCTCATTCAATATTCATATCAAGCATCAATGGAGTTCATTCAAAATCATGGGCAAGCTTTCATTCTTCAAAGAAGGTCCAAATACTTCTCTTATCTCTTTAAATTTGTTATTTTTGCATTAGTTATATTATATTAATAATCTAGTTCTTACCTTAATTCATACATATTAAACTCTAAATTTTTACTAGTATATTGCTCATACTTTATTTTCTACAAAAAATCTAAAAACAACAAAAAGAGGGTTATGCCCATAAATTCTGAACGAATTCATCTTTCACACTTTCCCAAAACTAAAACTCTTTCTTCCACACACACTTTTATAATAAAATCCCGTTCGAATCGATGGGATAAAATCCTAACCTCAAGTCGCATGCGAACTATGAGGACTTTGATGCCTTTATAGGATACGTAGGTGTTTCAGATTTATAACCCGAGATTCGAGTTCAACTTTTGACTTTCTAATTTTCTCAAAATCTCTATTCTTATATTTCATCATATTCTTGCTTTATTATATCTTCGTAATTCTTTGTTAGCGCTCCATTCGACATATATTGTCATTTCCCCATAGTGGTCAATATCGTGATAAGCGCCTAGATCATATTTTCTATATATATTATCTTTGGGAACATTCCTCTAGATGATTTCACTCTATCTTTTCCATGATATGGGTTGAGTGATTCCTATGTCCATTATATATACATGCACACACATTTCAAGACGAAATAAAGGAAATAATAATACAAGCCCATGAGAGATCGAAAGGGCGGGATGGGTACCTAACACCTTCCCATTTCGTAACTTAGTGATACGACACGAAGATTGCATATTTGTGCCCTTTATTTTTGTGCATTCTAGCACCTTTACGTTCTTAATTCCTATATTTATGCTCATTAACCAGACAACCTAGGATTTGGACATATATATGTTTTGCAGGGATTAATTGTGTTTTTGTAGGTATTGGAATGCTAAAAGTGATGATTCGTTGCATTTCGGAGATGTTTCATCGCCTGATCCTACATCAAGGGCATTTTAGTCAATTCACACTTCATCTTTGGCTCATGGAATTTCCACGGATGCATAGTTCATTGAGTTAGCATCACATGGCCGTAAACGGCATGTCGTTTTGAGTTTGAACGAAAAAGTTATGGCCGATTCCTTTTTGAAGCTTTCCTCCCATGCGAAGAAGAAACGACAGTAGAAAACAGAGTGACGTTCGATCGTGCCCCTACTGTCGGTCGATCATATCTTAGGATTTTACCTTGCGAAGTAACCAGTGGGCTTTAACTTAAAGGACCGGTCGACCTGTCCCTGACTCGCTGTCGACTGGGTGCATGAGTTACCCGACAATTTCCCTTTCTTTTATTTCTTTTCTTTTTCCTTTATTTCTTTTCCAACTTACTATATAAACCAAATTTGGTTTGTTTTGAAAGATATCTTGTAATAATAGATCATTTTCCACATTTAGGGTTAGAGGGGGAAGCTAGGGTTTGGAGGGTTTGGGGAGTGTGCCATTTTCTCCCTCCGAGGGTTTGCTCGTATAGAAGGGTTTGCCCGTCGAGGTTGTGTAGAACACTATCCTCCCTCTTCTCTATCAATCCGAGTTTCCAATGTTTGTATTTCTTTATTTACCGTGTTTTTACTCGCTTTCTAGCTTAGATTTATTGCATTTATTTACATTCTTTCTAGTGTAGATTTACATCTTTATTTATCGCATTTTTATCATGCTTTCTAGGTTAAATTACCCTAGGTTGTGTTGGATTGAACTCACCTAGGGTTGATGTGTTGCTTTTGTTTAGTTATGGAGTTTACGAGTTTATTTCGAGTGGGCTATCCTAGTTATTACACCTAGGAGATTTAACGGGGTATATCATGTATGCTCCGTATTTATGACATTGCGCGCATAATTTTTGGGGTATTTGTTGACGCCAAAATCTTATTAGACTTTTATGCAAATTTAGGGGTGTGACAACTCTTGATTTAATTAACTGTCGAAACGAGACTCAGTCTTAATAATTCATCGACCCATGTAACCATTTTATACGAATTAACTTGGGGTGAGGGATATCCGACACAACGTATAGTTTTTATTCACTTTTGTTAGTCTAGTTTAATTATATGCCTAGATTAAGTTTTCTTTTCTTTTAATCACCTTTTACATTTTTATTCCTGAAATAATAATTCGATTACAACCTAGCAACATACTCTGTGGATTCGATACCCGTACTTGGTCGCTATATTACCTTTTTGAGTGTAGTCATAAGTTTAGGTTTTTGTATAGAGCTAATGAGCCAAAAATAAAACGACCGACGCATATGTGACTCTCGCGTCGCGGCGAAACCCAGCCATATCAAATGGCGCCATTGCCGGGGAATGTTTTGTTTTGGATTTTAATTGTGATATTATTTCGTAGTATTTTTTTCTTTTGTATTTATAGTCTTTGTTTTAAACTTTTTTGTAGGATATCACATTTAAGCGCTAGAAACTTGGATTCTCGACCGCGCACCTTCCTTCTCAGATTATCCATTTACAAACAATTCGGTAACCATGTCCTATTTTATAACTTTGTTGGTAATTTTAATGTTTCATTTGGGATATGTTCTAGAATCCAACCCTGCGAATGTTTCATTTGGGATCTGTTCTTGAATCTTGAGCCATTAGAATTACCAGTGGATTCCTATAAGTCGGTAGAAATTATTTAAAACTTTTAAACCTTTTGTCGATGAGGACTCTTTACCGTTCTTATTTTCCATGATGGATGCTATCCCCACGTGTGCACCATCTCCCATTCCAAATGAAAAAACCTTTGGGAGATAAGTCAATTTTCTGGGACCTCAGGCGTGTCTTTCCCCCTTGTTATCAAAATCCTCCACCGTCCGCCCAAAATTTCAAATTGGCGATGGTTCACTTTTTCCACCTCTCACATGCCTTCCGTTGTTCAAATGGAATTCATATCTTTCGGGAAGCATGTTGTACATAGTAGGTTGTAAACAGTAGGTTGTAAATAGTTAGCTTTTTTCTTTCTTTCTTTCTTTAGTTTTTTCTTTCCTTTTTATTTAGTCTAGTGTAATTAGTTAACTTTTTGTTATTTGTTCTTGCTATTCTTGATACTAACTTATTTTATAGATTCAATTGGACTCGTGCTTATGGAGATCGCTCCAATTTTGGTTAATATCATTCTTTACCTCTCTTTATGTTGTGTTCTAATGGACGCATTGAGGACAATGCAACATTTAAGTTAGGCGGTGTGGGATTTTCTATCCATTTCTTTGTAGCATCCATTGAGTTTATCAAATGTTAGTTACAAAGTATGCTTTTCTTAGAAAAATGTAAAATTTTCAAAAATATTTTCTTTCTCTTTTCTATTTTTTGGGCATTTTGCCTTTGTTTTCGATGATAAATTTTAATAATTGCCCGATCCGATAGACAAATCAATGATCTATGTTCTCAATTTTAGAAGTTATTAGACTTTAGTCCTCAAATCATTGATATTATGAATAACTTCATGAATTAAACATTAATCCCATGAGCACATGCAATTTTCTTGTTTTATTAATTTGGTTTAAGATTTTATAACTCGATAATCTTTTGTTGTATTGTATATACTTACACCGAGTAAGCTTTGTACCTTTCATCGTTTGTGAGTGTATATACTATTCTTTCCTCTTTGAAAATGTTGAATTCGTCCATAATCTCTCTATTCTTTCATTAATCGTTCATTAATTGAGTTCACTATTGAAATGTGTTACTTGAGCATGATTTTCAAAGTTTGTTTTGACTCGAGAATTGCATAAACTTTTGGAAATGATCATAGGACCTCTTTGTTATTTCACTGCAGTCGTTCGCCCTGAACTGGTCGTGACAACAGCAAGGGAGACCCTAGGTATGACTTTAGCTCCTTGAAAGCCTGATCACACTCCTCGCTCCATTCAAAGTCCATTCTGAGAATTTTGAAGAACGGTAAACACTTGTCTGTGGCTCTGGATATAAACCTATTTAAAGAAGCCACCCGCCCTGTGAGCCTCTGAATGTCTTTGATGGTCTTGGGGGTCTTCATTTTTATGAGGGCCTTTATCTTTTTAGGATTGGCCTCGATGCCTCTTTGATTGACAATGAAACCCAAGAACTTCCCTGCTCCGATCCCGAAGACACATTTGGCCGGGTTGATCTTTATTTGGTACTTGTCCATCGTGTTAAAGGTCTTCTCAAGGTCGGCCACATGATACTCTGCCTTCAAACTCTTGGTCAACATGTCATCTACACAGAACTCCATCGACTTCCCGATCTGGTCTTCAAACATTTTATGCACAAGGCGTTGATACGTTGCCCCTGCATTTTTTAGGCCAAAGGGCATGACCCCATAACAGTATGTCCCCTTATCGGTAATGAAGGCCATTTTTTCTGGGTCTTCAAGGTCCATGAAGATCTGGTTGTACCCTGAATAGGCATCAATGAAGCTCATGGCCTGTGGTAACGTCTACCATCTGATCAAGGCGGGGGAGAGGGAAGCTATCTTTTGGACAATGTTTATTGAGGTCTGTGAATAATACGCACATTCTGCACTTTTCGTTGGATTTTGGGACTATGACTGCATTAGACAGCCATTCGGAATAGATGACCTCTCTGATAAACTCAGCATCTTCTAGCTTCTTATCCTCGTCCCTTATTACCTCATATTTTTCTCGAGAATAAATTCTCCTCTTCTGCTTTACTAGCTTTGCACCCTCAACCACTTTGAGCTTGTGGCACTTGATTTCGGGGTCGATCCCCAGAATATCTTCATGAATCCACGCGAAGATGTTCTGTCTTTTCCTTAATAGCTTGATGAGGTCTTCTTTGATGTCTTCCCTTAGAGCATTGCCTATTTGGACGGCTTTTTCCAGCTCATCCTCATTGAGGATGATGGATTCTACCTCTTCCGCGTCTTCTCCTTTCTTCAACTTTGTTTCATCCCTGGGGTCGAGGGTGTCAATATTATAGGTGGTTGTAGCCTTCTTGTGCGCCTCCCTTTCTTTGGCGGAATTGAAGTAGCATTCCCGTTCCGTTGTTTGGTCTCCCTGAACTTCCCCTACCCTGTAACGGGTCGGGAATTTTATCATCTGATGAATCATGGATGGCACGGCCTCGAATTCCTTGAGGTCCACTTGCCCCAGTATAATGTTATAGGCCGATAAGACTTGTTCATCCATCACGAAAAATTTTACCTTCTTGGTGAGCCATCTCGGCCACTCGTCCCCCATTCTAACATCAACCTCATACATTCCTAGGGGATGTACTTTTTTCTCGCTGAAACCAATCAAGGGGTGATCGTATGGGACGAGCCTGGCAAGGCTAAGACCTAAGGCTTTGAAGCACGGTCAAAACATTACATCTGCAGAACTACCCCCGTCGACCAGGATCCTCGGCACCTCGCACCCGTGTACCTTAGTAGTGATGACGATAGGGTCATCATGTGGGGCTAAGAGGCCTTTGAAGTTCATTTTTGAGAATCCCACTATCAGGGTGTCTATGACAACTTTCTTTCTCTTTTCTGACTTTGCTTCCAGAGAGGTTGAGTGCACAGTTTTTGTCACTGCCTTGGCCTCAGCTACATGGGCCTTCCTGTTGGTGACCTCTGACCCTCCTCCTTCTAGACCCCCGGAGATCATCCCAACACCGAGTGAGATCATATTAAGTCTCTTGACAGGGCCGTGGTCGTCTCTCAAAGGGAGGTCAGGGTCATCCTCATCATCCGAAGGTTCGTCCCTTCTGTTTGGATGATCTTCTCTACATGTATCACCTCTCTTATTTATGGGGTCGTCCCTTCGGCCCCTCTTATCAATGTACTTCCTTAACTTCCTTCTTTGAACATTTTTTCAATCTCATCTTTCAGAGCAAAGCACTTGTTTGTCACATGGCCATGGTCTTGGTGAAATTCACACCACAGGTTTTTGTTCCTCTTGTGGGGGGCTGCTCTCAACTTCTCAGGCCACTTCAGGGACCGATCACTCTTTATCTCATCGAGAATATGTTCATAACTGACCGTCAGGGGGTATAATCAGAAAACTTATCGTCTGTAGATCTCTTCTTCCCCTCTTTGTTCTTTTTTTGGTACTTACCCCCACTAGTGCCTCCTTTTTCATCTTCGTATTTTGCGGCCATCGCCTCTTAGGCGTTCATCACCTTTCCTGCTGTCGACAATAATTCAATGATTGTCCTCGGAGGGTCTTCAACAAGCTTCCATAATAGCTTCCCTTTCTGGAGCCCTCTAATGAGGACTGTCATGGCTATACTCTCCTCGTAATCTTCAACCTCTAAATTTTCTTTGTTGAATCTGGCTATGTAGTCTCTTAGACACTCGTTCTTCCCCTGCTTTACATAGAGCAGGTGTGTGGTCTTCTTCTGTGACCTCACCCCAAAGAAAAAGTTATGGATAAATCGATCTGCCAACTGCTTAAAGCTTTCAATGGAGTTTTTTGGAAGACACATGTACTAGACATATGCATCCCCAGTCAGAGTGCCAGAAAAAGCACGATACCTCATCTCATCTGAGATAGAGTATATGTATGCCGCTGATTGGTACATCTCAATATGGTGAACGGGGTTGGTACTCCCGTCATACTGAGGCGTGGCCACTGGTGGCTTGAACTTGGACGGCATTAGGAAGTTGACTATCTTCGCCACAAAGGGTGAGCCTATGGAGTATCCTCTCTTAAGAGGGTCGCTGCTTTTTAGAATATCGTCAATCTTATCCTCCAACCTTTGGATCGAGTCGTTCCAGGGCCTCGTAGGGTCGGCTTGGCCGATGTTATCCCCTACCGCCTCTTTGAGGTGAACGGAAGGTTCTGCTGCGGCAGGTCTGTGTCGGTTGTTTACTTCTCCCTAACCGTCGTCCCGTCCGTGGGGTCAGCCCCCGTGGGGTCGGCCATCTGCTACCTCCCTTCGGGACCTCGCGATACTTCTTGATCTGGATAATTTTTCCCACAGGTCATTTACTGGGCCCAGCCTCTCAAAGGCCGACTCCCTGCTCAGGCGATAAAAAATAGAGCCTCTTAGGCGATTATCATGATTTTACACTACAAAAAAAATTAGTTTTTGAGACGGTGGCCTAATAGTCCCAAAAGATGGTTTATCCGTCTCAAATACTTTTTGGGACGCTATTTGGGACGGCTGGGGGGGTATTTTTGATAGGGAGTTATAAATACTTTTTGTGACGCCATAGCCGTCTCAAAAGAGGTTTTTGAGACGGGAACAGATCCGTCTCAAAAGCTCATTATTTTATTTGACCCTTTTGAGACGGCAAGAGAGCCGTCTCAAAAAACTGCTTTTGAGACGGGAATTAATCTGTCTCAAAAGATTACTATTTTACAAGATCTTTTTGAGGCGGAAATATAGCCGTCTGTAATGTATTTTTAGGACATTTTTAACCATTCCAAAAGAGTTGAAGGGATCTTAAAATTTTTGCACCAATATATTATGGACAATAAAATCTATCGCTAAAGTTTAATATAGAACTGAATTACATTTGAGACAACACAACACAAAGAATAATCATAAAATATAATACATAAAATGATTTTCAACCAAATACAACAAATCATTTTCATTCAACAATAGTTAGAGTTCTTACAAGCATCTCCAAATATTCATCCAAACAAAAATTATCATGCTAAGTTCAAATATTCGGCTTAACAACAAAAATACATTAAGTTCTTATACTCCAAAATACAAAATGCTTTTATCAAAGTAATCCCGCAATCTTAAGGCGTACGACCTCCAAAATCACTAATTAGCATTGCATGTTCCACAAAAATTGTCACCTGCAAAAAAAAAATAGTGTCAATTATGTCAAAATTAATATCACATTCATCAACAATACAATGTGCAATGAATCAATATACTATATTCTCATCACAAACAATAGAAATATCTAACAACTATTATTTTTTTTAAAATTGACAGAGTCTCCTTTGTTTATTCATGAAAACCACAGGTAGCTAACTGGTTTTAAACATTAAAATTGATCCTAAGAATACTATACAGAAACAAATAGAAAATTCTGACCACCGCCATAAAAAATTCTCACCACCACCATAGCAAATCTTCACCTGTTTTATATTAATGAACATAATATAAATTTTCAAGAACACAATTTAAAACAAATATTAAAGTAAATAAACCTTTCAAGCATCGCTTACGAATTAATATTTATACATACCGCTCTATCAAATGATCCATCTTCAACACTCAAAGGTTTATTATTTGGAGCTCGAGTGGCTTTCCACATTTTAATATTACCGACGGACTCCCTTTGTTCTACCCTCTGAAAAAACAATGTATATATATTAATGATCAAAGGTACCCAACGGTTAGAAAACAAACATAAGCACAAAACTGTATAATTTTTTTGTTAAAAATGCATACAACAAATAAATTTGCATGGTATTATTCAATCAGTAAAAAGATTTCTTTACTACCCAGTGTTCACTACTCGAAGCAGTGGATGTCATGGTCTACTGAAAAAAAGATCTGTTTCCTGCCCCACGCAATGTTCACAAAAACATGTATGTTGATATATAATTTGATGGGAGCTTTAAGGATAAATACTGCCCGAGGCAGTCAACGATTCGCAGTGGGAGCTTTAAGGACAATTTTGAGTCATTTTGAGGGGGGACCGTCGGTGTCAGACCACGGATAGTTTTGATAAAATGTCATTGGTATTTGCCAAAAGTAATGGGGTGTAAAATGGGGGTTCACCCCTGGTTATAGGATAAAATCTATTCTTTCCATTTTGTTGGCACACTCCCGATGGATTCATAGATATTTATACAAAATAGGTGTACGTATTTGGGTAGGATTATTGTCAAATCTCGAACCAAAATTTGGCCCCATAAGGCTTAAGACACTCTAGTTAATAGCAGAAGTGATTTTGTGACAGGTTATATCTTTTCTATTCATACAGCATGTGAAGTAATGTAATTATGAAGTGGGTTGAAGTAATTCAAGATAGCAATGGGTTATTTGAATTTGCAAGAATAAATAGTGTAAACATAGTGGAGGAATCATGTTTTTTTTTATATTCTCTCAAACAAAAAATTAACACCAATCTCTAAAAACACATCGTATCATTTGAACACACAATTCAACCGTTAATTGAAGATGTAACAAAAAAATCACCTTACGGTTCCAAATTGGAGTAGTCTCAATAAGCTTCATGCAAAGAAAAGGCTTCTATATCAAGAACAGAACAAATGTAGCCAAAATTTTGCTCATGCAGCCATAACACTTTTAGCTTTGCCTTTGCGGTTCCATATTGGAGTGGTCTCAATAAGCTTATGAGTTACGAGGCGCCTTTCTCTCTTGGTGAGCTTGAGGAAATTGCTGACTCTAAGCCTCGCTATCTCGGCCTCCTCTTCAAGAGTTATTTCACGTACTACTAGTGTCAGCCTACATTCAGGTCTCATTTTAATCCCACTTCTCCCCTTAGAATGGTAGGATACTCTATTTTTAAAGAATCCCTTGCCCACAAATGCATCAGCAATGAGAAAACGGTCTAGATGTTGAACACCTTTATGGGCTAAGGCAACTTAAACACGCATGCCACGAACTAATGCAGTAACCAGGTTCATCTTCTTAGGACTCTGTTTCATGCCTTTTAAAATTATTTGAACCATGGAGGGTTTAGAGACACCTTTCTAGGCTTCGTCTTTTCCACTATCTAATGCCAAAATTGGTGTCAACGGAGAGGGGATTGGTGCTGCATCAGATGAATCTACAAGTAATTTCCTTGAACTAGTGAATCCCAACTGTTGAAAGTAACAATACAAAGGCTTTGAGGTGTTTGCAGAAGGTGAATTCCACAGGCTTCGAAAATATGGCAACTCGTCGTGTACTTCTACAGAAGATTTAGAATGATAACAAGAATGGTTGACAACTGAACAATAGTTGTGCTTGAGCCTCTTCCTAACTTGTGTTTTAATGAAGATAAAAGATATGTCCACAGGACACATGACTCATGAGCGTATAAGTAGTCTTTGATATGCATGAAGACAAATAGTGAGGATAGGATTACATGCATGAGAGTAATTTTATCACCATAACAAAGTGAACAGTTAATCCGAAATACTCCTAAAAAACCAAACAGTGTAATGAATTTATAAGCCATTTTGAGCAATACCCATTAAGAATAGGGTTGACAGAACTTAGTAATTGAATTTGTTTTTGCAAACAAGCAACTAGCAACATAAATGAGAATTTTGGGGATGAAATTTTTATAACATCTAGTACCCTTAGCAATGTATGTGTTAACACATGGGGAAAATAAGTAAAAAGTATTAAAAATGGATAACTCATTTGATTGGATTCTGTAGCAGATTGCAAGTATTTGATGGAGATACATCATCTCGTAAACGTGAGAGGTTGAAAAAGTGGTCCAACATACTTGATCCTGTTCTTCCAAAGCTTCATATCCATATAACTTCATTAAAATGTCCATGTAATGAGACATGAAGCTAAGCGTGCCGCCTAGTCGATTAGGCTTTGCTGAGCACTATGCTGGAATTGGGGTTCTGTTGCCCAAAAATTATAATAATTGAGGTGCTTGAAGATGAATCGTGAAGAAATATTTAAAAAGGTATTTTGAAAATGAGCTCGGTAGATATTATAGTGTTGGTTTGTAAATTTACATGTGTCGAATTCACTCTCGGCGTTGCACCGGTCGGATGTATCATTGGCGTGCACTTGCCAAACGGAGTGTTAGTGTTGTTCATGAAAATTCAACATAATAGATAGAGGAGTTGTAATTTTTGATTCTTCTGGATTCCAACGACCACATGAAGTATCATATATGTGCTATCACTGGGCACTTTATGCCTTTAAAGATGTGAACTCCCAATTTTAGCGAAAATGGTTTGAGTAGTAATTTATTCACCAATGGACGATATTTCAAGCACCGCTCCGAGGATAAGATTAAGGCGACCAGTTTCCATCAAGTAGTTTTCATGAATCTATATCGCAAATGATAAGACGTATGTTTCGTGGCCAGCTTTAGTGATGTGCACTGGTCAAAGATGACGATCATGGTACATAATATCCACTCCACAGAGCAGTTAATCCATAGTAGAATATTCCAAAGCTTCGTTGGGTTTTGTGTATAAATTATTGATACAGCAAGAAATCAAAATAGATTGAAAGAACATGAAAGCTTGTAACTAAAATAGGTTGAAGCAACTTATCTATACGATCAGACCCCCTAGCATCTTGCTCTATTTATCCCCCAAACACTTGTGATAATGATTTCATTGAAGTCCGTGGTGGTGAAGCCTATATGTTTGAATCGGCGTTGAAGAGAATAAAAAGCTAATCGGAGAAAGATCATACACAAATCCCCATTTTAATTTTTATTTTCATCAATTTATATTGATCCGTCGCAGAAAAGAACTCCCAACGGACTGAGTGGTGATGGGTTTTGCAAGACGTTGGTCAAAACCTTAGTCTTGCTCTGCCCCACACAATTGAACCGTCCATTCAGTTCACAAGTTGAACGGAATGAGAACCTTCTTGTCTTTCAAAACTAGAGATGGATGTATACGACAACCAGCCTTTTGCTAGCTTTATAACTCAGGTCAGTGCCGTAACTGTTGGTCGACATCTGGTTGTGGTCGCTTAAGGCAATATAAAAGACCATATCCCTCGCATCTTCAAACATTTCCAACCATTTACATCCATCGTGCAGTCCCTTGGAGTTGATGCGAATCAACTCATACTTGGCTAAAGGAGGTTGACATTCATAATGTCACAGATAATTGGGCATTCACAACTTTGAAGTCTTGGAGATGATAAAGGAACACCTAACCACTGTTGTTGGTTGGAAAGCAGATTTTAATGTCACAGATAATTGAACCACCACTGAAATCAAACGGCTCCAGCTTTGCCAAATATACGTTGCCTCCATATTGTGCCATTACTTTCTAAAATCCACCTCTGTAAGGCTCCACCTGGAATTGAGTATGGGTTATTCCAATGCCCTCGCATTGGTTGAAATGACGGCACCATCCTTAGTCCTAAGACAATCGAGCCGGAACCTGACATTGGTAAGAGAGCGAAAGAAGGCGGCGAATATTGTCTCTAAGTGTCTGTTCAAACCAATCATCAAGTACGGATCATATTCACAATCCAATATGGGGAACAATTACTTGCCTGCCACTGTTTGGGTGGACGATGTTGACCTCCTCATGTTTGAACAAGATAATAATGAAGAGAACATGTCCAAAATGAGTAAAACCAAAGCTGACTTAAAACAGAGTTCTCATCAGTACTAGACTTGCCCAAATCCTTCCCATTAGTCACTTTCAAAAATCGAGAGTCATGTGAAAACACAATCACTTCTCTTGAGTTACTTTGATACCTTTGGGGTTATTCGTGCCTCTTTCCAAGACACTTCGTTGTTGTTTTCACTTTTCACCCCCCAAAACCGACTTATAACCCCAAAACAATCATCTACTAGTCAATTTCCAAAACCGAGAGTCAGATGGGAAAACAAACACTTCCCACAAGTTACTTTTGTACCTCTTGGGTGTTCGTGCCTCTCTCAGAACCACTTGATTGATATTTTGAGTTTTCTCTCCCTAAAGTCCATTTTATTCCACAAACGAGCGTATACTAGTCAATTTCATCAACTGGAGTTCAATTAGGAAATAGACACTTCCCACATGTTCCTTTTGTGCGTCTTGGGGTGCTTGTGCCTCTTTTAAGGACACTCGATTAATGTTTGAGTTTTCGCCTCCAAAAGCCCATTTTTAACACACAAAAGAACATACACAAGCGAGATAATTTCTGAAACCAGATGTCCAATGACGAAGCCGTCTCTTCCCACATGATACGTTAATACCTCTAGGGTGTTCATATCTCTTATTAAATTACCAAGTTCTTATTTCGAGTTTTTGACTCCTAAATCTAATTTTCAACCCGATAACAAGCACATACTAATACTAGTTAACTTCAGCAACCAGGATCCCGGTGAGGACACGATATGTCCCTCAGGTTATTTTGATACCTCTGAAGTTATTCGTGACTCTTTCCACGCCACTTCATTTATACGTGTCACCACCCAAAATGAATGTTTACTAGTAAATTTAGAAAATCGAGCCCAATGAGAAAATGGACATTTCCTACCTAAGAAGCACGGACACTTCTCCAACAGTGACGTACCCATGTCGGACATTCCAGACACTCCGACATTTGTATGGCACTCCTCATGGCTTGTCAGGCTTATTTGGCATTTAAAAAAAGGCGGACACTTCACGAACATGGCCCGAACATTTCGTGGACACGATGGGGTGCCAAAATTAAAGAACAGTACGAAATTATAGTGTCATCTTGTAAAATTAAATCTTTAAAGGTGTATGGATAATAAGAAGAAAAGTTAAAAGAATGAAGTTATTATCTCGCTTAATTTAAATACACATCTTTGACTTACGATTTAACTGTCATTATGAAATACTAAACCATGTTAATTTTAATAAATTAGTTGCACAACTATTTTTTGTTTTTGAAATGAAAAGTAGATGAAAGTATGTATGTATATATATACACACACAAATATAAAAATGTGTTTATATGTCGTCGTGTCTTTGTTGTGTCATGTCCTTTTTTTTAAGTCTTTTGTGTCGGCGTGTCCGTGTCGTGTCGGACATGACACCTGTATCCTTGTTTGTGCTTCATAGTTTCCCATGAGATACTTGGATAACATTGGCAATTTTTTCAACGGTGATACATGTTTGAATTAAGTGGGTCCATGACATATATCACAATATAAAATCATAATCAAATTTGTAAATCAAATTAATGGCATAAAATACTTCCAAAGGACATAAATTAATGAACACAAACAAACATATCAATAATTTAACTAACATTCATACAAACAAGTCTACAAATATTCTCATAACTATACTACAACAACCAATTGACAATTCGAGTTTTCAATTGGCTCACCCCCAACCTCCTATCCCCACTACAAATAAATCCAGTACAAAAACTAATGATAATAATCAATAACCAAGAATTAAAATTACCTTCTATCCGTATAAATTCCACAATACTATAACTTGAATTTTCGGGATCATTTAGTTTGTCTTCCTGCCAAAAAAACATGAATAAATAAATGAAAATATAAAGGGAATAAGAAAATATTCAAACATAAGTTGAAAAAAACTAATAATCTCAAACATAGGTATTCAGTCCACAACATGCCAAGTCCTCAACAAAAATAAACCGAAATTGCACCCAACACAGGTCTATATGTAATTCGAGTAGTAAAAAAGACACAAATGATGAAATATGACTTACTTAGGGCTTAACCAATAACATGGGCGATGGCGTGAGCTGGTATAGGACTTGAGAGACGCGGCTAGGGATAGAGAGCTAGGGCGCAAGGGTGTGTGCGGGTGAAGAAGAGGAGGAGAACAGGGGTGAGGTTTTTTTTTGTGTCTTTTTACTTCTTCTTTTTTTCTATTTTGTTAGGCTTAAAAGAAGTGGGAGCCTAAAAACTTAAGAGCGGGGAATCGAAATTTTTTGGAGCTCTCTCATAATTTATACCTTTTGAGACGGGGGTCAATTTACAGTCTCTTTAGGTATAATTTTTGAGACGGGGAATAAAGAGGGTTTTAAAAAGAATAGTTTTTAAGACAGTTAATTTATCTATTTCAAAAAGTGAGTTTTAGAGACCCAATTTTTAGCCGTCTCAAAAAGTTTCGTTTTAAAAAGTACTTTTTTTTGTAGTGTTACCTTCCACACTTCCCTATGCTCCCATGGATGGGCCGCACAGTATTGTTGGAGAACTCATACGGCTCCCAGCATTCTATGGGGGCCTCCTCCCCCTCCAGATCATCATACCCATCTTCAGGGCAAGGGTTTCCTTGCCTCCCCAGGCGTAAACGCTGGGGGTCAGCAACATCCCTCCGCCGTTGTGGAGGTGGCAAGTCTTTGCATGGCACCCGGGGTGGTCCCCTGGGATCATATTGCTCTGGAGCTACTGCCGGAGTAATCATCTCTGGTGAGACTCCTGGAGGTCTTAGTATGTTTTGGCTAAGAGATGTAAATTGCTCCTGCATAATCCACTGGCTTGCTGCCAAAGACTTCAGGGCGGTCGCCACCTCAGCCATCTCAGACTGAGGCGGTGGATGACTGGAACTAGGTCCTACTCCACTATCTGGTGGAGGAGGTGGTGGTGGCATCTATGGTGACATGTGTTTGAGCTATGAAGAGTTGGATGGTCGAAAGACTGATGAGCTTGAGAGCCTTAACGGGTCTCTTTCAATGGTAAAACAGCTCCACACAAAGGGGGAGAACTGGTTCACCACCAGAGTGCCGGTGAGGTCAAGCTGTATAAAGGAAGAGATACCTTCTCGTTCTCACAAACGGCGCTAAACTGATGATGCTAAGATTCAGCACCACCAGATAAGTGATGATGAGCTCAAACAGTAATAATAATGGCAGCCATAGAGATGTATATGTGAGTAAGTGTATACAAGGGGATGAGTATAAGAAGAATAAGACAATGATGTATAGTGGTTCAGCCAATATGACCTACATCCACTGTGAGTGTGTGATCCACTAAGTATGGGCACTAATGGCCTTGGATACAATGCACATGAGCTCACTTTCTCTCTCTACCGTGTGTACAAGCAGAGTTTTAGCTAGGGTTACAATTATCGATCCGTTTGCAGGGTTGTAGGTGATAAGTATATATAGGTCTTGGGGGGAGTAGTGTACCCCTCAAGCATGCATGGTGCATGTAAGTGATGATCTAGCCAATCCCCTGCTGAAACCTGGAGGTGTCACCTATGATTAATGATGGCATAATATTCCCTCACGTGAGGGGGTGATATTATTATAACGGTCTTATCCACGTGCCATTGGAGTCCCACGCGCACTGTTCCACGCGTCTCTTAAATCACACGCTGTGATGATGTCACCCTAGGCCTATGCAAGCTTGGCTTAATTTGGGCCTCATACTGTCATCCCCTCATTGGGTCGTCTGAGCCATGATGAGGGGTCATCCCCTTGAAGGGTCGTCTGAGCCATGATGAGAGGTCGGCCCCGTGAAGGGTCATCTGAGATATAATGAGGGGTCATCCCCTTGAAGGGTTATCTGAGCCATGATGAGGGGTCGGCCCCTTGAAGGGTCGTCTGAGCCATAATGAGGGTTCGACCCCTTAAAGGGTCGTCTGATCCATGATGAGGGGTCGGCCCCTTGAAGGATCGTCTGAGCCATGTGAGGGGTCATCCTGGTCGATCCTTCCTGTAACTTCCTTAGTTATTGAGCTCATCCTGGGCCTGAGCCCTCGTCTGGGAGGAGGACACCCTCGGCCCGACTGAGGGTATATATGGGTATATCAACGCGTTATGGTAGAAAGAAAAGTCAGAGAAGAAGACTGGCATCAAAGCCTTCTTGACGAGCTGTCACTCTTGGACAAGAGGATATTGAAATCTCTATGCACATACAAGGGTACCATCGCCGAATATCACGATAATTTAACAATAGAGTCAAGGATCGTAGTGTATAAGAAGGGGACTTAGCCCTTAAAGAAATATTAGAACCCATTTTGGACCCCAAAGGGAAATTCAAGCCCAATTGGAGCGGGCCCTACATTGTGAAGAAAATTCTTTCAGGTGGCAGCGCTTTGCTCTTCGACATTGATAGAAAGGAGATGACCCGTTCAGTCAACTTGGACCGTCTCAAGAAGTCTTACCCCTAGTCCAAAATCTCGGCGCATTGCGATTCTTCTCATCTTCCTTCTATTCTATAAAAAAATTATTTCCCCTTACCCAAAACTACGTGGGGCCTGATCCTCTACGAAAACCTTTTTTCGTTTAAAAACCAAACTTTTTAAAAACCCAGAGGTACGTAGGCAGCTCATACGCATCACATGAGCACGACCCCCTTCTTTTTTCACAAAATGCTATTCTTTTCTTATCTCCATTTTCGATAGTTCATTTCAACATATACCTGAACAAAAGGATTATGTATGCCTTAGCGATTAGTAAAGATAATTGAAATTCAAAACTCATCAAGAGGCATAATTAAATTATCAAAAACTTTTTTATTCCATTATTTGAAAATTTCGGAACAATTACATTGGCGTAGGGATTACAATGAATTCCCTTACCAACCTACTCTTACTTTCCCAAAAACAAGCCACGCCTAAAAACAGACCTTCCAAAATTATTCCCACACAGCAGAACCAAAATATCCATACACACTACCAAATACCATATCAAAAGATTCACAAATAAACATCTCAGGGAACCCTACTCGCAGCTGCCAGATGAGCTAACCCCATCATCATTATCCATATCTTGGGGCACATAAACTTCCCCGGCCATAATGGAATGCCGTTGATGCTCCATAGCACGATAAGCTCCAACTATCCCAGGGAAAACCACGATGCCTCCCTCCATGGTGTAAAAAAGGATGAACCACCATTGATTGGACTCCACGGCCAGCATCTTGGCAACTAACCTCCTCTATAACCACTTTATGTAGTCCCTTAAGACATGTCAGACCCACCCAGCAGATTGTGAAGGAAGAGATAATGGTCGACGTTTCTCCCACAAAGAGTTAAGTCGCATGAACATTCTCTCTTTCAGGTCCTCTACCGGGAAGAAATCCAGTGTCCGCGGTGGCACAATCTGTTCCAAGACAAATTGGCGCAAGAGCCGCCAGGAAAAGTACAAAGAGGTCTGCCTGAGGCCAACCATCCGAACATACTGGTACTCCCCAAGTTCGAGAATAAGCAGCAGTTCCCCCTAACAAGGCACTGACCAGCTCAAGCCTCGAGCTCCGTGCTCTAGAAACCAGTTCTCTAAGCTTTCAATATCCAGGCATAAGCTGATGAAGTGGCAAAAAAATAAGTCTAGTACGGTAAAAAATGGATACTCAGGTGGGAACGCCATACAAAATCTCTTTGACAGCCACATGAACAACATTAGAGGGATACCCCTCAGAAAATCAAGACGGCCTTTTCCCCAGGCATCCAGACCATTCAGAGTCTCTGCCAGTATTACCGTCGCAGGATTGCGACGGTACAACATCCAGAAAATAATGGTTGTGAGTTGAGAGTCCACCAGTAGCTCCCCAGTCACCAACATCAGTTTTAAAACTAGGCCCATGATGACGGCTCCAGCGTATCCATCATCGCTAACACCTTGCATATGCACAGAATGCAGCATAGCAGGAAGATAGATCATTACACCACTACCAGTGATCTAGCCGCCGAAGGCAAAATGTGGAGAAGTCTCACTTACAGCTTTCTAGGGGACTGAGAAAATTCAGGCATAGCCACCACAACACTAGGATTTATCCCCAGCATGGTAGAAAATTCCTCATAGGTCAAACAGACCTCATCCAACTCAAAACGGAACACATGATCTTCAGGGTACTAGAATTCCATGGTTTCTATTGGCATGTTCCAGTTTATGGACCAGTTGCGTCATAAAGAGACTCGATGCATATGGAAAGCATCGTAGTTGACATTGTACGAACACATTGCCTCCAAAGTCTCGAGGTAGTTAGCAAATTCAATGCTACTAGGGAGATCCATATCGTGAATAAAGAGATAATAAGCAAAAGGCTACAAAGAAGAAAGAATGTGGAGGTGTGAGGAAATACTCCACCCATGCCCCCTATTTATACTTAGAAAAGCTCAAACAAAGACAAAGAATCCTGCAGAAATAGAAGGGAAACCTACCCCACCAAGTACTAACCCATTGAATAAAGTGCAATCAAGGCCTTAGATTGATTGTACTGGACTGACATGTCGATAGGCAGGACAATGGGTATGCCGATCAACAACCCCCTACTTTGGAAAATTTCCCTTTTTTCGTTTTTATCAAAATAAAAAAAAAAACTGAAGAAAAATAATTTTTTATTCTTAAATTTCCTTATCCTTGTGATTTATTTCACCCTGTTTTAAATAGACTCTTTCAATTTTTTTATAGTCTCAGCAGCAAAGAAAAAAGAGCATACGCATTAAGTCATTGAGGCAATAAAATTAACAAAAACTTCATTGTATAGATATATATTGTTGTGTTACATCAGTTTTGTAGGAAACAAGAAATAATAACGGGACTCGGCCTGCACCCACATATTTTCTCTCTCACACTCCTTCCACCTACATTCTCTCTCTCTCTCTCTCTCTCTCTTTAGGAACCTCCTTTCCTGTGATGCTCTCTATTTCCCGGCGGCGGGACGACGTACCTACACTCCCCGAGCCAGACCCTTCCTCAGAAGAAACAGATGGTACCAAATAAGAAGCCACCAGAATTGCATCCCAAATATGGGCATTCGCCAAATATATCTAGTCCTGAACATCCCTCAGCTAAGTGATTGACACCCGTATGTGCTGTGAGAAAAATAGAAAGAACGAATCAGTCAATCAAAATCTAAGAAAGAAATCGAAGAATCAAAAGTTAAAAAGATGAAAAGTATACCTCAGGTCGAAGGACCTCCTCTGTCAAGCCCAGCTCCTCCGGATCCATCACATTAGGGGGATCCTGCATGCATACCAACCCTCTATCAGCCCTCCAAAAATTATAAATAGGAGAGTACAGTCGTACAAAAGAAACTTCTGAGGATGTTGCTGCAGCGGATGTTGATAGACCACCTGCACTATGGGAAGATCCCATCGGTCGACTCCAACCTACCTGGGGAGAGGTATCCCATCATATATGTTGGACGACATCATCCAGCTCAACACAAACTCCAAATAATCATACGGCACCGTTGTCTCGGTATAGGACGAGTAAGGTTCGCCCATCATTGCCACTATCCGCGCATCGTCTACCATATCTCGCACCCGCCTTATGTACACTAGGGATGCACTGGTGGCACCACCACTTCCTCCTTCGCAATCTATCGAACAACCCTCTCCCTAAGATACAAGGAGCAGGCAACCTCATGCGCTAATAAACGCTGCATCTGCGCATTTATCCCGATCGCTCTCGTATCCTGAATAACCATACCCCATGGGTAAAAGGTCACCTGTGAAATCCCCTAGTAGATAAGGATTAATATTAGTAAGGATCATCATGAAGAAAAATGTCAAAAGAAAAATAAGAAGGACTTACCTACTCGCTCGCCAGGCCATTCAAGACCTGATGCACAACCGCTAGAGAAAGAGGCTTCTTCGACCGTCAGTTGGACTTCTGCCACCGGTACATCCGGTAGAAGTCCCCAATAGACTCATCCTCTAAAGAAATTAGTTAGGTGTTAAATACAATCACATCATAAAACCACGTCTGCAAAGGACAAAGGTTGGCAATCAGAAATCAGGAAGTAAGAAAAATGCAAATGCATATAAGGAAAGTGAGCAAATTAAAGGATACCTCAAGAAGATACGTGGCTCCAGTAAAAGTCTACCAGTAGCATCGACTAAATGCATCCATAGAAGAATAAAGGGTCGCCAAGGTCAGGCTCCCCCAGTCAAAGAGAGGGATGTTCGAAAACATCCTCAAGTACGAAAAAAACTACAAATGAATGACGTCGTCGCTCGACACCACCAGAAAACCTCCCAACACTAGAATGATAAATAACCGGGCCTTCTGTCGCACCTGCAGCCCATCCTCCTCATCAACCACCCAACACAAAAATAAATCCCTCAAAGAAGATAAACGAAGAGATTTCGTAAAAACTATCCACTCCACATCGCCCAATGCCGTCGTCACCGCCGTTGACGTCACCCTCAAAGACCTATCAAACTCAACCTGTATCCCATCACACTCCATCCCTAGTAACTGCTGCACATCTATGGGAGTCACTGTCATCTCCCCGAAACCAAAATGAACAGTGTGGGTTATGTCCCACCATCTCTCCCCCAAGGCACACAGAACTTCCATAGAGCGAGGCGTCTCATCCAACGCAGACACCAACCTCCCAAACCCAACAGAGGACACCACTCACTGCACCACAGGCAAAAAATGCTCCCAAACATCCCTAAGACCCGTCGTCCCTCAAGCGCGCACAGGCAACGTAGAAACATCAGTCTGTCAAAGCAAAAAAGAAACCCTTTATCAAAATTCAAGAAATCAAGGGGAAAAAAAAGAAAAAGAAAAGAAAACCAAAAGCCATTTGCACTTACATAACCATCAAGATTCACAACCCTCGAAGAATGATCACGCGTTGACTCACGGAGAATGGTCCGCTCACCCCCCACAGGCTCAAAAGAATCAAAGGAGTTCTCACTGCCCAAAGAAAGGGACACCCTAGCCCTCCATTCCAGATTCGCCCAATCATTAACATTAATCCATGCCCTATGTGTCGTATTGCTTACAAAGTTGGCCATCTTTTGATTTCAGAACATCATAATGGTTTGCAAAAGACAAATGCGAAAGAAAACTGTGAAAAATAAGGGGAACCCACCCCCTTTTTATAGAAGGCTAAGGGGCATGCCGATCGGCAGTCTCCTTGTCACCCACTGATTGGCACTAGCCTACTATCTACTCATGGTAGCCCCAAAGACTGTACCTCTGCCGTTTGGCACCCCTTAAACCATGTTGATAAGCACCCAAAAGTGTCTATTTTATGCCCCGAATAGATGCATTTTAGTCGCTCGTTTTAATTAAAATTGGCCTTATGTTCGTATTTTATCATTTTGCAGGTCAATACGCAGTTGCGGTACAAATAATGTTAAATCGGTGCAATTGCGACGCAGAAGCGGTCAAAAGTGTGCATCGAAGAAATTCAGGCGACCGTGAAGTGAGAGGTTCATTCTGAGCTTGCCCCGAGATGTTTCGTACCAGTCCCGTAACCTTAATCTAGCCCAGACCGAGCCGAGTTCATACCCCGAGCCGATGTGTGTTAGTTTGTGCCTTTTTATTATTTTTTAGATTTGTAGTTTGAGTCATTTTTTTATTTTTATTTTTAGGATTTATTTTAGATTTATTTAGAATTTCTAGGATTTATTTTTCCAATTTTTATATTTCTTTTTATTTAGTATTTTGATTTTTATTCTATTAGTTTTTAGTTTTAGTTTTATTTTATTTTATTAGGATAAGAATTTTTAGGATTTTATGTATTTTTAGTTTTATTAGATTTTGCATTTTCTTTTTAGGATTTTAATTTTAGTTTTATTAAATTTTATTAAATTTTATTTTCTTTTTAGTTTCATTTTTTTAGTCTTTGTTTTATTTTAGAATAGGATTTTATTTTTTAGGTTTTTGTTTTATTTTATAATTTTATTTTTATTAGTTAGTTTTAGTTTTATTTTTTTAAGGGTTCAAACTAACACACAAATCCTATACACTAACACCACACACACACAAACAAACACCAAACACATCCACATCCTCACCTAATTCACCTACACCTTACCACACACTAAACTAATCTTCATCATCTTCACCAACTCTCTTTCTCTCTCCTCTCCCTCCATTAACAAACACCATCTCTCATTCTCTCTCACAACCCACACAAACCAAAACCTACCTGTCAAACCCCCTTGGCAGCCATACCCGAACCACCTAACCAATAACTCCCTAACCCGAGACACGGATCATCGCCCACCAACCCAATTCAGCGCCCCCATCCGTCGACGGCGCGCCAGCTCCGACCCCACTGCCCAGGCGGAGACCTACCATTCCGGGCGGCATCCCGCCCCAATACCGGAGACCGACCATGGCGCGACCCGGATCTTCCGTCTCCAACCCACGCCAATACCGAAAACTTCGAGCACGGAACCGCTGTCACCTAAATCCCAAAAAAATCGGAGTTGATCCAAAGCCTTAAAAGAAATAAATAAATAAAAAAAGTCCCACCAAATCCTCTTCATCCAACCAAGCATCGTGGGTCAACCAAAAGAAAAGGGAAAATCTTATAAAAAGGGTCTCTCAACAGCATTCAGGGGATATACACAGATAGAGAGAGACGGTGACACAGAAAAAGAAAAAAAAAAGAGGGCAGAAAAAATAGTCAGAAAAATACAAAAAAAATAGTTTTAGGTTTAGAAAATTTTTTAGGTTCTTTTTCTACTTTTAGTTTTGTAATCCAGTCAGATTTTGTGACGAGTTTGGGACGGGTGTTCATGCACACAATTGACTCAAGAAATTATTGCGTATCGTATTTCTTACTTTTCCTCTTTAATTCGTGTTTGTTAATTGTGCTTGTGCTAAAATTCTAATCATGTGTGGCTAAACACCCCATTCAAGGGGTGGGGTGAAACGCGTATGTTAAGTTGTTTTATTTGAATAATTGTTCGTTGATTCGTTTTAGGTTAATTAAATTGAGAAAAATCACACATAAATTTATGTAACGAGAGTTAATAAATTAATGGTGCAAATTAATATTTGATTTCTGGATTTCACTTAGAGATAAGTATTATTCTTAAATTAAAATATTAATTCTGTGTGTGCAATTCAAAGATTCGTTCAAATTTTAATAAATTGATCTTAGCGGATCTTTTATTGAGACGAGTGTGAATCTTATTTTTTTATGTTGCGACTATTCCCGATTTAATTACTGAAAAGGATAAAATTGAATTTAGGAATGTAACGAGGGTTAAATTTTAAATTTAATATTATTTCGAACTATTCAATCGAATGATTAGGACTTTAAATTAATTCGACTGCGCGGTGTAATCCCACCTCTTGCTTCTTCTCATAAATTCCCAACTAGATTATTTTCTGATTTTTCATAGTCATCTTAGTTGCATAAATTCTCATTTCCTCCCTTGAAAATTGTTTTTAAATTATAAAAAGAAAAAAAAACATTAAAGAAAAATTATAAAAAACACAAAAAGAGTTTTAATAAAAATTGGAATCGCAAGTTTTCACGATTCCCATTTCAACGCTAGAAATTGGATTCATACCCGAATTTGCCACGATACTGAATTTTTAACAAGTTTTGTAGGTAATTTTAGAAATTTTGATACTCGTAGTTTGACCGCAGCGACACTCCAAATCATATTCGAAAGAATACAAATAAAGAGTTATCATATGTCGATCGCCACCCCCTCTGAAATTTCGTACAAAAACTCCAGAAAATACAAAAAAAATCTCGAAATTCCCAAATGAGGTTTAGAACCTTTTTCACCAAGAAAAAATATTTTTTTCCACCCCCATTTCCCCAACAAAACTCTCACCTCCCCAACGAAATGCCCAAAACCGATTGATATCTACAATTGAAATTTCCCGAGCTAAGAAAAACCACCTCCCCAGCCGAACCGAAATAAGATACGAAACCGTACGACAAATATCCCTAGTGGAGCCTCCCAAGTTCATCCTTACTTAAGCCCTCATAATTGACTTTGACCCACAATATCGGGCATCCTCTTTTAGATCAGAATTGACCTCGCCCCCCCGTCGTCACCTCTTTTAGGTCAGAATTGACCTTGGCCCCCGATCGTCACCTCTTTTAGGTCAAAATTGACCTCGGTCCTCGGTCGTCACCTCTTTTAGGTCAGAATTGACCTTGGCCCCCGATCATCACCTCTTTTAGATCAGAATTGATCTCAGCCTCCGATTGTCACCTCTTTTAGGTCAGAATTGACCTCATCCCTCGGTCGTCACCTCTTTTAGATCAGAATTTATCTCAGCCCTCGATCATTACCTCTTTTAGATCATAATTGACCTGAGCTCCCTGTCGTCATCTCTTTTAGGTTAGAATTGACCTCGACCCTTGGTCGTCAGCTATTTTAGGTTAGAATTGACCCCAGCCCCCGTCATTACCTCTTTTAGGTCAGAATTGACCTCGGCCCCCAATTATCACCTTTTTAGCTCAGAATTGACCACGACCCTCGATCGTCACCTCTTTTAGGTCGGAATTGACCTCGACCCTCGGTCGTTACCTCTTTTAGGTCGGAGTTAAACTTGGCCCTCGATCGTCACCTCCTTTAGGTCAGAGTTAACCGTCATAACCTCTTCTGGGTTAAAATTGACACTGAACCTTAGAATTGGTCACTTCCACCTTAGGTCCTCAGAATCGACCTCAGCTCATCCATCCCCATCATTACCTCAGGTCCACAGAATCGACCTCTTTCCAAAACATTGTGTGGTGTCTATTTGCTGGCTATCACTTTTTCCAAGCTCACCCATAGAGGGGCTCTATAGACACCACATTATAGGACCCCAAGTCCCTCCTTATGTCCATAGACCTCCCCAATTCACCAAAAACCCTAGGTCATACTCCAAGTACCGATCTAGAGGCCATCGGGCACTCCCGGGCTCGTTTGACTTCGATCAAACCTATCATTAGAGCAGAAACTCTTTGAATCTTTAAAGGTCACTGAATACCCTATCCAACGATCCACCCTGTGTGTGAATCGACATAACAGTCTGGACGAAAGACCATTTTGCTGCTAAAAATCGATCTAGAGGCCATTAGGCGCTCTTGGGCCCTAATTTGACCCCAATCAACTTCATCATTGGAGTGAAATCTCTTTGAATCTTAGAAGGGAACTTAAACCCATTTCCAACGGTCTACCTCGTGTACGAAATGGCACAACCATTCGATCGAACGATCCATTTTCTCCCGAAAACTAATCCGAAGGCCACTGGGTGCTCTCGGACTCCATTTAACCAAAGTCAAATCTTGAGCTCGACCAAGACTGAATGAATATTCATAGGTAATTAAAGACCCTTTATAAAATTCCGTACTATCCACAATTCTGACTTATGATACGGACAAATGACCCATTTTACTCCGACAGGTCACTGGGCGCTTCCAGGCCTCAGTTGACCAAGGTCAAATATCCGAACTGAGCAAAACTCTTTGAATGTTGAAATAAATCTCCCAAACTTTACAATGGTGCACCTCGTGAACGATTCTAACTGACCATAAGGATGAATGATCTGTTTGCGTCCGATGATCTCCCGTCCAAAGGACCGATGCGCACTTTCGAGCCACATTTGACCTGAAGTCAATTCCCGGACCCAAAAATAGTTCTAAGGACTCTTGAAGGCCTATGAATTAAATTTCTAATGGTATGCACCGTGTATAATTCGGATCAACGAATTACATTCTATGGCTATTTTTCCAGGGAAATCTCCACGAGACGACCAATTGACAGATCCCAAACCCTGCATATCGGCAATGTGCCTAGGGTCACCTATCGATTGGTAGAACCAGTGCTTTACCGATCGGTAACCCCCTAACCCTATAAAATAAGGGCATGACCTCACTCCAAAGCACACCTATAACTCATATCCATCAGCATCACTGATCTCAGCAATATTCTCCAAATCAACGAAGTTCCCTTTTGTGAAATTTTATCCAAGTTCACATTCCCATCCCTTTCATACCCAATTTGGCATGATCTCATTCAATATTCATATCAAGCATCAAGGGAGTTCATCCAAAATCAAGGGCAAGCTCTCATTCTTCAAAGAAGGTCCAAATCCTTCCCTTATCTCTATAAATTTCTTATTTTTTCATTAGTTATATTAGATTCATAATCTAGTTCTTGCCTTAATTCATACATATTAATCTCTACATTTTTAATAGTATATTGCACATACTTTATTTTCTACAAAATCAACAAAAAGAGGGTTTTACCCATAAATTTCGAACGAATTCATCTTTCACACTTTTTCAAAACTAAAACTCTTTTTTCCACACACGGTTTCATAATAAAATCCTGTTCGAATCTATGGGATAAAACCCCACCCTCATGCCATATGCGAACTACATGGACTTTGATGCCTTTATAGGGTACCTAGGCGTTCGAATTAAAACCCGAGATTCGAGTCCAACTTCTGATTTCCCAATTTTCACAAAATCTCTGTTCTTATATTTCATCATGTTCTTGCATTATTATATCTTCGTAATTCTTTGTTAGTACTCCATCCAACATATAATGTCATTAGTGATCAATATCGCGATAAGCGCCAAAATCATATTTTTTTTTATATATATTATCTTTGGGAACATTCATTTTAATGATTTAACTCTATCTTTTCCATGATATGAGTTGAGTGATTCCTATCTCCATTATATATACACGCACGCACATTTGATGGAGAAGTAAAGGAAACAATAACATAAGCCCATGAGAGACCGATAGGGCGGGATGGGTGCCTAACACCTTCCCATTTCATAACTTAGCCCCAAAACCATCTGTCACCTCTTTTAGGTCAGAATAGACCTCGAGCCCCAATTATCACCTTTTTTAGTTCCAAATTGACCACGATCCTCGATCGTCACCTCTTTTAGGTCGGAATTGACCTCGACCCTCGGTCGTCACCTCTTTTAGGTCAGTGATAAACTCGGCCCTCGATCGTTACCTCCTTTAGGTCAGATTTAACCGTCATAACCTCTTTTGGGTTAAAATTGACACCGACCCTTAGAATTGGTCACTTCCAACTTAGGTCCTCAGAATCAACCTTAGCTCATCCATCCCCATCATTACCTTAGGTCCGCCGAATCGACCTCTTTCCAAAACATTGTGTGGTGTCTATTTGCCGGCTATCACTTGTTCCAAGCTCAGCCATAGAGGGGCTCTATAGACACCACATTATAGGAACCCCAAGTCCCTCCTTATGTCCCTAGACCTCCCCAATTCACCAAAAACCCTAGGTCATACTCCAAGTACCGATCTAGAGGCCATAGGGCGCTCCCAGGCTCGTTTGACTTCGATCAAACCTATCATCAGAGCAAAAACTCTTTGAATCTTTAAAGGTCACTGAATACCCTATCCAACGACCCACCCTGTGTGTGAATCGACATAACAGTCCGGACGAAAGACCATTTTGCTGCTAAAAACCGATCTAGAGGCCATTGGGCGCTCTTGGGCCCTAATTTGACCCTAATCAACTTCATCATCGGAGTGAAATCTCTTTGAATATTATAAGGGAACTTAAACCCATTTCCAACGGTCTGCCTCGTGTACGAAATGGCACAATCATTCGGTCGAACGATCCATTTTCTCCCGAAAACTAATCTGAAGGCCACCGGGTGCTCACGGACTCCATTTGACCAAAGTCAAATCTTCAGCTCAACTGAGACAGAATGAATATTCAAAGGGAATTAAATACCCTTTATAAAATTCCGTACCATCCACAATTCTGACTTATGATACGGACAAATGACCCATTTTACTCCGACAGGTCACTGGGCGCTTCCGGGCCTCAGTTGACCAAGGTCAAATATCCAAACTGAGCAAAACTCTTTGAATGTTGAAATAAATCTCCCAAACTTTACAATGGTGCACCTTGTGCACGATTCTAACTGACCATATGATGAACGATCCGTTTGCGTCTGATGATCTCCCGTCCAAAGGACCGATGTGCACTTCCGAGTCACATTTGACCTGAAGTCAATTCCCGGACCCAAAAATAGTTCTAAGGACTCTTGAAGGCCTATGAATTAAATTTCTAATGGTATGCGCCGTGTATAATTCGGATCAATGAATTACATTCTATTGCTATTTTTCCAGGGAAATCTGCACGAGACGACCAATTGACAGATCCCAGACCCTGCCTATCGGTAATGTGCCTAGGGTCACCTGTCAATTGGTAGAACCAGGGCTTTGCCGATCGATAACCCCCTAACCCTATAAAATAAGGGCATGACCTCACTCCAAAGCACTCCTATAACTCAGATCCATCAGCATCACTGATCTCAGCAATATTCTCCAAATCAACAAAGTTCCCTTTTGTGAAATTTTATCCAAGTTCACATTCCCATCCCTTTCATACCCAATTTGGCATGATCTCATTCAATATTCATATCAAGCATCAAGGGAGTTCATCCAAAATCAATGGCAAGCTCTCATTCTTCAAAGAAGGTCCAAATCCTTCCCTTATCTCTATAAATTTCTTATTTTTTCATTAGTTATATTAGATTCATAATCTAGTTCTTGCCTTAATTCATACATATTAATCTCTACATTTTTAATAGTATATTGCACATACTTTATTTTCTACAAAATCAATAAAAAGAGGGTTTTACCCATAAATTTCGAACGAATTCATCTTTCACACTTTTTCAAAACTAAAACTCTTTTTTCCATACACACTTTCATAATAAAATCCTGTTCGAATCTATGGGATAAAACCCCAACCTCATGCCGTATGTGAACTACAAGGACTTTTATGCCTTTATAGGGTACCTAGGCGTTCGGATTAAAACCCGAGATTCGAGTTCAACTTCTGATTTCCCAATTTTCACAAAATCTCTGTTCTTATATTTCATCATGTTCTTGCATTATTATATCTTCGTAATTCTTTGTTAGTACTCCATCCAACATATAATGTCATTAGTGATCAATATCGCGATAAGCGCCAAAATCATATTTTTTTTTATATATTATCTTTGGGAACATTCCTTTTGATGATTTAACTCTATCTTTTCCATGATATGAGTTGAGTGCTTCCTATCTCCATTATATATACACGCACACACATTTGATGGAGAAATAAAGGAAATAATAACATAAGCCCATGAGAGATCGACAGGGAGGGATGAGTGCCTAACACCTTCCCATTTCATAACTTAACCCCAGAACCCTCCAAACTCTTTGTTTTGTATGCATCACTTTTTCTTTGATGTCATCCTCTCGAGGTGAAGACATGTTCTTTTATCTGTTTTGAGCAAAATAGACTGGCGAATCTATCTCCTTACGTTTACCCCACATCGACGACCATCGAAGAGTCCCCGAGCGGAATGCGATACCTCTTCGATCCATCCATGCTCGGATCGAGATGGCCGTACTACTGATTTTAATAAATTATTCGAATTACATTACACCCCTGTATCTTGTTAAACAATGATTTAAACTATATTATCTTATTGCAGTATATCCCAGCGTGCTATTAAAGCTTGGTTTCAATTATTATATTTGATTTGCAGCATAGCCTGCTATTTTATGACCATTATTAGTGAAACTCTTAGTAGTATACCTTATGATCCAGGGATTAGACTCCGGTATACCCATGGTGGTTCTAATTGGCCTATAGGACTCAAATGTTGAGAGCCTAGTTGTTATATTTACTCTACGTATGAGTTTCATTCTATATAAGTGTGCCACGTTATTTATTATGCCCTAATTATTTGGTATTGCTTATTCAAATGTATTTTATGCCTTAAGTGATTATATAACGGTATGTCTACGCATTTGCAGCCCTTAAAAACGATAATTTATGGGTTAGCATATTATAGTCTGAACCTTATTTATAACTCGATAAACACCATCCCATTATAATCACCATATAGTTCTTTTATATATTGCAGACTTTAGTATAACCTATTTAGTTATGTGGATATCTCATAGTGTTTCAGATTACTATACACTGTTTTACATTTAGACCATTTCAATCCCTGTTATGCTACTTAAATAGATTCCTATATATACTTTTTTATAGAACTATAATTATCTACTGGGCAAAGTTTTTCTTATTCCTTCTTTTCTAGTTCTGTTACACTGGTACCAATAGGCCATGATGAATAGTTCAGAGATCAACTGATATATAGAGACAAAAGAATATCATATTAAAAGAAAAAGAGCATAGTTGGGAGGAGAAATACTTTTGTATTATTCCTAGATTTCAGTTATAACATATTTGAGAATCAATAAATGCCTCAGTTATTTCAGTATTCAGATTTATTTATGATTTAGTAATTATCAAGTTAATCCTAACCCTCGGTAAAATCGGGATGTGAAAAATTTCTGAATTTTGCATAATTAATTTTTGAAACACATCGCTTTAAGTTTGTTGTTGAATTATTGTAAACTTCATGTAATTCTTTATTGATAATTACATTTAGTGTAATTGTGGATTTTTTGAGCTATTGATGTGGTTTTAAGTTTAAACTATTTAATTAGAGTCATTTAGTTGTGAAATATGCGAGGACTTGAAGTATTTTAAGAATTTTGCATAAAGTTTGTGTTCTTGAAATTCATTTCTTTGAGTCTATTATTTTATTTGTTTGTATTATGGATTAGGTATGATGCTTGTGTAGTTTAGTGAAATGGTTGATTGTCATAAGTGTGAAGTTAAGATGTTGATGTAATTTTAGGTTTATAATGTTTTATTCGAGCCGGTTAGATATAAAGTTATGTGAGAAGTTGAAGATATTCAAGAATTTATAAGTCCCTTTCTTAGTTTCAATTATATGATTCCAAGTCAGGAAATTAAGTACAAGTCGATAGCAATTGCTGATGGAATAGTAAAAGATCAAAATGTATTGATTTGGTTTATTTGTTCGTGTTGAATCTCATAATTACGTTAGTATGTTATGTGCTTGTGATAGATACTTGCTCATGTTCTCTTTATATGACATGCTCAATTGATTTTGATAATTAATATTGATTATCTTGAAAATCCTATTTTTCCATCCATTTTGGAGAGTTTGAAATGTAACTGGAAGTAATGTTCTTGGAGTTATAGGTATTGTTGATTAGTAACATGGTGATTACCTGTTGTTAGGGGTGTAAACGAGTCGAGTTGAGCCGAACGGTATGATGCCGAAGCTTAGTTTGAAAAGATTAATGAGCGTAAAAATGTGTTTAAGTTTGGCTTGTTTACTTCATGAGCCGAGCTCAAACGAGCTTTAATCCGAACGAACACGAGCCGCGCTCGAGCAACTTGAATTTTTTATACTATTTCCGTATGATTTATTTATAATCGAGTCGAATTTGAGTTGAGCTCATTAAGGTAATGAGCTTAAAATTTTGTTCAAGCTTGGTTTGTTTACCTTGCGAGCCGAGCTCGAACAAGCTTTTATTCGAGTGAACATGACTCGAATAGCTTAGTTTGTTTTAAAGCCCTACCTCATATGCGTCGACAAGGGCCTTGTTCCAGTATGTCACATCCTAACACATGGGTTGGGGCTTGCTCTGCAATCTATGGAAATTACAGAAGCACTATCTATAAAGCTTAGTTTCATCTATTTCCAATTAATATCATTCTATTTACTGTAGATAAAATTGATGCTATATTAATAATTGATTTTACTTTATTTATAAGACTCTTTTAGCAATATCTGGTTTACCAATTCCAGAAAATAAGATTGCGGGTTATTGTTAACTTCTTTAGTGAGTAGCAATCTGTTCACTTCCTATTTAAATCTGTATGTATCTATTTTTTTCCCCAAAACCTTGATGCTTTACTCAAACCAACAATATTTTACAGGAGAAGTTGTATGCTGTATACCTAAGGACTGTGCTACGACTCATATCATGACATAAAAAAGGAAAAATAAATGAAGGAGCATACATCAAAACAATAGAAAAAAAGGACGCAAAATTGAAAAAGCAACAAGCACATCAGCACACATATTTGCTTCACGCTAACAAAAAGATAAGACTACATGGTGGAATCTCTGCAGGCCTTTATTAATGGGGTGTAGCAAAGACTCGTGGGTTTGATGATGAGCCTGATTCCTGGCAATCATATTCAATGCATTTTTACAATCCGTTTCAATTTCAATACACTTTAATCCTGTATGAAAAGCTAAATCAAGACCAGTTTTTAAAGCCGAAAGTTCCGCTGTTAATGATGACACATTTCCCATATTTTTGGTGAATCCCAATATAAAGTCACCTTGCGCATTTTGGATTAATCCACCTATGGAAGCAAGACCACTAATATGAGATTTGGCCCCATCAGTGTTGCATTGAAAAAAACCCTGTACGGAGGCTATCCAATCTGTATGTATCCATACAACTTCTAATAGAGAGGCTCATTTTTTTCTTAGCGTCATTGATGATTTTACTCGTATTTGGATTCATCTTACACAATTCAAATTTGAAGTCTGTATGCTCCTTTAATTTAGATGTCAAATGGTTAAAACACAATTTAATAGTAAATTCTTCATTAGATCTGATGATGGAAATGATATTTTCACCCCTCTAATCCTATGAAATGCTTTAATAAAACAAAGAAATCCTTAACCAACACATATGCATTGATTCCCCACAACGACTGGTAGTCGTCTTCACTAATTCCCTTAGTGGGGATATCTTACCTCGGATCATAAGTAAATTAGGAGTTATAGATCTTCACTCTCCAACTTGTTATTCTTTCTCTCTTCCTTCTTTGTAGAATACATTTTTTTCCTTTATTGTTGAGTTTTTTTTTTCTCTCTTCTTCATGTCCTAATTTAACAGTTCAAAATTGTGGACATTGTGGCTTCCCATGAATTCCTAAAGTTCAACTAACAAATGATAGATTACTTGCTGCCAGTGCTTGTACTCATCCCAAAATGACCTGGTTTGAATTATATTCGTCCTTTTTAAGCTTATAATTTGTGCGCATGCAAGTGTTATGGTGATTTATTTTCGCTAGAATAAGATGGAGGGTATAACTGATGAGTAAAAAAGGACAATTGATTTCCGGCTGAGCTTCATTATTTTTTTTTATCTCATTTCAAATCTGGGCATGCCACTAATAAACTCAATAAATTAATTAAATTTAAATCTAATTACAATTCCTTTTGCCTTCTCTGTGAGTTTGAAATGGGATGTATAACCCTCTCTATAGTTTTTGCAAATTCTCTAAAAAAGAATGTGAAATCATACGAATGAAAGTGGTTTTAGAAATAAACGAATACTTTAGTTTTGTGTTGTTGTGTCAATGTTTAATTTTATTATGCATACGATTTGTTCAAATTTTAAACAACGGTGGTTTAATAGCGAGGGCTAATAACTTGCTAAAAATGTCTAGTTGACTCTCTCTACCTATTTCTATCTGGTCAAGAGGCTAGCAAAAATGTCCACTTCAATGTAATGCCAAAGCTTAATGACGGTATGTGATGAGCCGTAAACTTTGTATTTAAATCACGTCATTGGGTGTTTACCCCCTATACAAAAAAAATACCATAACTTGGCACACTATAAATGGAAGTGTAGCGGCAAGTAAGAATTGAATTCACAAGGAACGATATTTAAGATTAAATTGGTTTAACACTTCAAAAAGGGGAAAGTGTAAAAAATTATAGGTTTGAGAAAGTTCTAAAGACTAATGCAATTTGATTAACTACTACGAATAAGATGGGATTGGAATACACTCCCCCGAATTTTCGGTAATTTCATTGGATACAAAATGTTCAAAAATTATATTTATAATTAGAATAACACATTAAAATTTTCAAAGTACTGAACATATGAGAATTTTACTCCACACAATGCCTAGTAAATAAATAATTTAATGTGAATGAAAAGATTGCCGACATGCGTATTATACCCTCAAACACTTCGGTTACCTAGAGCAAAAATGTTAAGAGACCTATAATACTTGTTTCGACAACATATCAAACCTACAAATTTTTTATAAAATTTCATCCAATTTTAGAGCCAACTTATTAACCTAGGTTGGGTTCATATGCCCCAACCCTCTAAATATCTAGCCGGGCATGATATTATAAATCTCTACGTAAGAACCCATTAACATGAATGGAAACATAATGAAATAATAATCAAAGTGCTGGAATTTAAGGTTACCAAGATAGAAGAAGATAAGCATGCAAGAAGAAATCAAAGCTTGAAAAATAATCGAAAAAGCTTTTGAATTGAGTGCCAAACTTGAAAATTATTCTCCTGGATGTTCCTCCTTGATTAGGAGATTTTCCATGAATAAAATCTATCTAAAACAACCCTAATGATGAAATATATAGGTCAGAAGTCGTTTAGAAGAGTCCCGAAAACATAAAACTCTCTAGGCTAAAAATTAGGGCCAAAATAAAAATTTCTCTTCAGATAATTTGTCATATTTTTAAAGCGTGACACATGTTGTCATGGTTACGGAGTGTGACTAACGGAGAATCAGTTCGGAGTGCGGTTTGGCGAAACTCGCTAGATTTAGTTCTCAAATTCAAATTCGTATAACTTCTTCACTGTAGCTCAGATTGAGCTTTTGTTTTTTCCAATATTCTTGTGACTTCAGGCTATTCAACTTTTCTGTTGGCTCGTCCTCCGGGTTCCGACTGAAAAATTATGAAAGTCCATTGACTTCCCTTTCTTGCATTTCTTTCACTATTTCGGCTTTCTATTCCATACACTTGCACGAATTACCTGTAAAACATAAGAGCCATACACAAAACACGAAATACTCGCCAAAAAGGGTTAATAGCATACATATGAGATAAATACGGGTTAGATAAAATGAACGGGACCATAAAAGTACAAAAATTTAGGAGATAAATATGAAATATTTATGCCTTATCAAATCTCCCTAAGTTAGAACGTTGCGTGTCCCAAGAAATGTAAAAGAATGTGAGTATGAGTTAAAGACCTTTCAAACACTTTATTGGGATATAATACCTTTTTCGTGGGAATCGGTTGCATTTAGCGTATGCGACAAGCCTCTAAACCCCTAGGTTACCCTAGTAGGACGAGTGGTGTCTCGTGAGGATTTGCAGTGAATATACCATAAAATTCGTTTTTCGACTCAAAGAAAAATAAAAATACTTAAAAATTGTACAATTTAAACTCTCCAAAAAATAGTCACCGTAAATTCATATTCAAGGGTCTCAATTTATAGCGTGTGTATGCGAAGTCGAAAATTAAACCGCTAACTTCCACTAATTGATCATTACGTAATTTCCAAAAATTCGTTTTGATTCAATTTCTCACGGATACACTCACAAACGAATCACTCGAATTGTGGCTAACTTCTCTCAGTATGCATGATTCATAAGTGTAAATATAATAGAACACAAATTCAGGCACACAATTGTGAAAAATAGAATTTTTATGGTGAACGTTTTATACATGATTGGTAATTTTATGCATGATTGGTAATTTGAATAATAGAACACATAATTCAGGCACATGTTTTATGATTGGTAATTTTTATGCATGATTCATCATCGGAATACGGATATTAGTAAACGGGAACATTGCCTCTTACTCATACCAATCAATCTCTCTTATAATCTTTTCGTGTCTTAGCTCTTCACACGGTAATTAATTTCATTATTCGGAATTGGTTAGGACTTTTTGGGGTTAGGGTATATTGGGTAAAAAGTGAGAATGGCTTGGAAATTCATAATTGAAAATCTCTTACGCTGTCCGTTAGTGCTTTTTTGAGCTTTTGCTCATTTTCCCCCTAATTTTGTTGTATTTCTATATTTTTTCTACTTTTATTGAGCATTTTTCTCTTATTTTTTTCTTGCCCTTTTTTATTTCACCATTTGGACTGAATTGATGAATTTTTTTATTTTCACAACTCCGGGCTTTAGGGTTTTTTTGAGTTAATCAAATGAATTGAGAATTTTTTTTCAAGGCTCAATTGGTTTTGCAAACAGGGATAATTTTTCATTACTTTTTATGGCTCATATTTTTGGGGAAACAAACGAGGGCCTAGCTTCATAATCCAAATTAGTCTTTTTTACCCTTTGCATCTAGAGATTATATTTAATTTGGAGATATTTTAGCGCAGTTTTCAAGATAACATTCCTCTCATTTCCCGTAACCGATCAAAACAAAGGAATACAGATCATCAATGACTTTTTAAAATGTTAAAATGAACGTTGAGTTAACCATGAACTTAGATTGATTTAAAAACTCGTAAAAATGATAGGCGCGAAATCTCACCGAGTTGATTAATCTCAACACTTATTCTTAAAGTTGTCAATTTTTATTTTTGGTAAATTTTGGCTTTGTGCATTTGATTTTTACAATTTGAGACTTCAAACAAATTTTTAGTAATATTTTTGAAAAATTTAAATTCCAATTTTTATTTCTTTTGAAAAAAATATTTTTGGCTTGTTTTTTTAAACTTTCCAACAAAAGCATACTTAGAACGAACAAGTGATCAAATAAATGAGACTAAATAGTAAATGGGAAGAATATCCTACACCTCCTAGCTTAAATGTTGCATTGTTCTTAATGCAAAGTAAGAACACAACATAAAAAGAGGAAAACTAAAGATATTACCAAAATGGAGCGATCCCCGAGAAGTACGAGTCCATTGTATCTACAATACATGTTAGAACCAAGAAAAACAAAAAGAATAACAAAAACGTTTACTAATTACACTAGACTACAATTAAAAAGAGAGAAAAAGAAAGAAAGAAAAAAACTAAATATTTACAACGAACTTCTAATTAACTATACATTAAAAGTCAAAATTTTGAGGATTCACCCAAAATACAATTTGACTATGAGGGATTAATATTGTACCATCATTTTCTTTCACGCCTCTTGAAAAATAGAACTTCTGTTGAACAACGGAAGACATGTCTAAGGCGTAGAAAATCAACCATCACTAATTAAACATTTTAGGGCAATGATGGAGGGTTTGGATGTTAACGGGGACAAGACCAAATTAATCTCAAGAAAATTAAAATCAATGGGAGGTGGGGCAAGTGCAAGTGAATATCCCATGAGATGAAGCATCTCAAAATAATATTCCCGTTCAATAATCGGGTCAAAGTCCTCAAGACTTTCATCTTGTAATAGATTTAATGGTTCGATAATAGCGGGGAGCCAAGGAAATAAAGGACCTTCAACCTCAATAGAATTTAAAATATTTATAAGTAGTTGAACTTCGAAAGTGCTTGGATCACTCTCAATGATTTCTTCTTAAAAAAAGGTTGGAGGCAAAAAGCAAGTTTCAACCTCAGCCGAGATTTTGGAAGAAGAAGTAATTTCATTGTGTTGGACATTTATTTTATTTATCCAAGCTACATAAATCTTGACTTCATCGTTCAACTCCTTATTCCCACTTTGCAAAGTTTGTTCCCAAGTGCTTTGTTGAATTCTCTCATTTTCTAGAATTTTCATGTAATCACCGATCGTCATAGGTGGTGGAGAATTTTTTTCACACTCAATTCTTTCATTTTCAAGAATTTGGAAGCATTCATGCATAGTATTGGGAGTGTAACTTTGAGAACTATTATCATAACAATTAAAGTCATTTCGCCAAGTTTGTTCTCAAGCACTTTGTTAAATTCTCTCATTTTTTCAGTATTTTCATGTAATCACCCATTATCATAGGTGGTGGAGAATTTTTTCACGCTCAATTCTTTAATTTTCAAGAATTTGTAAGCATTCACTCATAATCTTGAGAGTGTAACTTTGAGAACTATTATCATAAGAATTAAAGCCATCGAAAGAGTTAGGACGAGACATTTCAAAGTGTGAAATTCAAAAACGTGACAAGCATAAAAATTTAAAGTTTCTTGCAGGAATTTAGTACAAGTCAAAAAGAAAGTAAAAAAAATACACCATATATATACCAAGTATTAAAACACTAAAGTAAAAAAATAAATCGTTCCGCGACACCGACATCATTTTTGATAAGGCATAAACTTTGTATTTAAATCACATCGTTGGGTGCTTGCGCCCCATAAAAAACATACCACAACTTGGCACACTATAAATGGAAGTGTAGAGACAAGTAGGGATCTAATCCACATGGAACAGTATTTATGATTAAATTGATTTAAAACTTAAGAAAAGGGAAAGTGTAAGAGATGATAGGTGTAACAACCCAGACTTTTGAGCGACTATTTTATATTATTTTGCCTGATGGGCTAATTTTTATAAAATAGAGAAAGTTGGAGTAAATATTATTTCCAGTGAGTTAAGGGATAATATTTACCATGTTTTGCCTATTTACTATTATGATAAGGTAAATAGCATTATGTTGTGTTTTATTGCGTCGTTGTGCTTTAAGCGACGGTTATGATTTATGTTTAAATTTGAGCACAATTAATGAATTTAAAATGACGTAGGAACATAAAATATTATACATTACACCGGATGCCAATTTAGGGGGTGCGGTTAGTTTTGGAATAGTCGAGATAGTCAAAATAAGTTCCAAGTTGTATTTTTGAGTTCCGGGCATTTTTGACAGGTTATGACTCAATTATGTAGTTGCGAGTTATTTTAATGGTGTACCAACATTTAAAAGAGGGGAATTTATATTAATTGCCCGTTTAAGTCTTCCAAACCCTTTTATTCCTTATTTCATGTTATATGCCAAGAGAGAGAGAGAGAGAAGAGAGAGTTGGGAGAAAATGGAGAAAAGAGAAAGAAATGGAAGATTAGAGCTGGAATTTATTGCTACGGGAAGAGAATCTGAGACTACGAACTTGAGGCAAGTTTCTAACTTGCTAGTATATGATTTAATGTGATAAATTGCTTATATAGTTAGTTTTTGGAGATTTAAACCATTTATGGGTTTTGGGGGTTTTTGGTGTTTAATCCCTTAATCTTTGATTTACATTGGTTTGAGGAGAATATATTAGTTAGTAATTATGTAGAAATGATTTAGTAGAATTATTTGTTGTTGATGTTGGAAGAATTGAAGATTTGGGGGTTTTGGGAAATTTAGGGTTCTTAAACCCGTAGCCCAAATTAGGCATTTCTGCCAGGCCGAATCGATTCGTCTCCCAAGCGAATCGATTCGGTTACAGGAGAGGATACAGGTCTGGGAAACCGAATCGATTCGGGCTAAGGCCGAATTGATTCGGGCTGGGATAGTAGGTTGGTTTTCCTCACCGAATCGATTCATTTTTGGGCGAATCGATTCGCGATCAGGGGCGAATCGATTCGACCCTAAGCGAATCGATTCGGAGACCCTGTTTTGTGAGATTTTTCTAGCTTTATTTTGAGTTTTTTTTCTTTAAGGTTCAAGGCTTAGGAACCTTCTCTTAGGAAGTAATAAAGATCTTTAGAGGTTTGTAGTGAGTAGATAAATATCCTAGGTTAGTATGGGGATAATTGGGCCTATATTAAGGGGTAGTTTATAGAGGTTAATGTTTCGTTTGATATAGGAAGTTAACCAAGAATTAATAGAAGATGGAATGAAAATGTTTGGAACTTTTGGGAGACTATCATTGTGGAAAATTCCTTTGATGATTTATGGTACTTCCTTGGGACTCTTGGAGACTAGTGTGAGGATAACGGCACTTCGGGTCCTAGGTCATTAATAAAATATGACTTTAAGAATAAGATATGCATATTCTAAAATTTGGTAATTAATGGTTGAGTATAAATGATTTTGAGAATGTAACAAGTGAATGTTTTCAAAATGGAAAAATGATTCTGCAAATGATAATTTACATATACACACCTCTCTAAATCGCTATCATAAGGGAAGTTACGCGCATGAGGTGAAGTCCCCTGGCTAGTGAATGCAGGGTGAATATAGTCCTCGACCATATGACCGATTATTATATTATATGTTTATTTTGTGATGTGGGGTAATTCCGAGTGTGGTTATGACTCACTCGCAGGTATATGGCCGCTTCCCGACGTCTCGCATTGTAGGATGCCCAGGTTGTCTTGTTTGATAGGCCCTGGAAGATGATATCTATTTAGGGGCGCGCACAGTGGGGAAACCCGGACGGGCGATCTTAGAATCGTTATATGATATGAAATATAACTATTCATAATAATGTGGGACATTATTGATGTTAAAGCACTTTATGATAATAAATTTCCTTTAAATGCATTTCCTGGATGTAAGAAGGGAAATGGGAAGTTATGAGATGAAATTTAATTGGCAAAATATTTTGTGAATTGAAATGACATTCACATATTTTTCCTAAAGAGAAAGAGGAACTATGCATTTAAATTGTGAATAATTGAAATGAAGTCTCATTGAGTGAAAGTAGATGAGTTCTCCCATTCTTATATAAACATTGAGCATTATCATTGATATTGCGCTAGGTTGTGCTTTTAGAATGAGAGGTACGAAAGTTTATGATTTAATTGCGAGTGGAAGTTACGTAATAATTATGATTAGATATTCATAACTATCATGCATTTTATTCACATGGTGATCATATCAAACCGGGCCCTGACCCGTTTATATATCTTTGTTTTGCATGAATTCTTTGTTCATCCAGGTGCTCTTCATCAAGGACGCCCATATTAACATTCCATTCCAGTTATCCCGGAGCTATAGCATTTTGCGAATGTTGTAGGATATTCGTTATAGACGCTTCTATCTTTTGTACTCTAGCTATGTTCAGTTTACTTATTCGGACGTGTTTCCCTTGATTTGTACTCATTTATTATAATGTGATATTTAATTGTAAACTCGCTGTAACCCATTTGTATTGGTCTATTAACCGACAGCTTATTCGGTTATCACTTTATGCATATTGTTATTCTATTACTCGTTGATTTTTGGTACCCACCTTCTTTGCAAATTGGATTGTCTAAGTGCTTTTCTTTTAACTTACAAAATTTCAATTGACAGTCCATTTTCTAAAATAAATAGTGGTTATCTCATACTATTATTTTAACGACAGTGATGCTAAGAATGGACCATCTATGATTCCTGTGATTATTAGAGTACCGGGCTGTCCACCTCTTATTTTAGTAGGCGGGTTGTCACAATAAGTTTCAGAAAGTTCTTAAGACTTATGCAATTTGATTAACTACTATGAATAAGATGGGATTAGAATACACTCTCCTGAACCTTCGGTAATTTCGTTTGATAAAAAATGTTCAATTATTGTATTTATAATTAGAAGAAAATATTAAAGTTTTCATAGTACTAAACATATGATAATTTTACTCCGCACAATGTCTAGTCAATAAATAATTTAACGTGAATGACAAGATTGTCGATGCGTGTATTATACCCTCAAGAACTTTGGTTACCTAGGGAAAACGAGGTTAAGAGGCCTATAATACTTGTTTTGACAACATATCAAACCTACGAATTATCTATACAATTTCATCCAATTTTAGATCCAACTTATTAACCTAGGTTGGGTTCATATACCCCAACCCTCTAAATATCTAACCGAACTTGAAATTTTAAATCTCTATGTTACCCATTAACAACCATGTAAACATAATGGAATGATAATTAAAGTGTTGGAATTTAAGGTTACCAAGACAAAAGAAGATAAACATGCAAGAAGAAATAAAAGCTTGAAGAATAACTTAAAAAGCTTTTGAATTGACAGTGAAAAACTTGTAAATTATTATCCTAGATGTTCCTCCTTTCTTAGGAGCGTTTCCACAAATGAAATCATCTTAGAAAAACCCTAATGACGAAATATATAGGTCAGAGGTCGTTTAGAAGAGTCCTTAAAATGTAAAACTTTCTCATCCAAAATAAAATTCTCGCTTAAGATAATTTGTCATTGTTTTAAAGATTGACAATTTTTTTCACGGTTATGGAGCGTGACTAATAAGGAACCGGTTCAAAGAGTGGTTTGGCGAAACTTGTTGCATCAACTTGTATTTTGTCTCCTTTCTGTATTTCATTCTCAACTTCAAATTCGCATAACTTCTTCATCGTAGATCGGATTGAGTTGCCATTTTTTCTAGCATTCTTGTGACTTAAAGCTCTGCAACTTTTCTATTGGATCCTCCTCTAAGTTTCAGCTAAAAAATTACAAAAATTCCCTTGACTTCCCTTTCTTGCATTTCTTTCACTGTTTCAGCTTTTCCCTTCCATCCACTTACACGAATTACCTATAAAACATGAGAAAAATACACAAAACACGAAATACTTGCCGTGTTAGTAGCATAAATATGGGATAAATCCAGGTTAAATGGATAGTAGCATAAATATGAGATAAATTCGGGTTAAATGTAATTCACGGGACCATAAAAGTTTTGAAATTAAGTTGATAAATATGAAACATTTACCCCCTATTAGTATGCATTTGAAAATACTTATGTTAATTACTAAAATATTGGGTGGTAATTTATTTGATTGAAAATTACTAACTTCGACTAATAGTTAGTGTAAGAGCAAGACATATAATTAGTCATCATGTTTTTACATTTGGCATATTCCGTTACACCTTTACCATCATGTATATTCCAAAGATCTTCACATGAAGACAAGTTAGTGACCTAATAAAGCAATCGAAGATCGAAAAGGTTGAGATCGTCACTACAATCGTCGAAGAAGGTATATGGTTTTGATTGTATGAAAACATTTTGTTCAATGGTTAAAATGTTTAACAACTGTTTTTAAAATAATTATCAAAAGATTTTGTTTTTATTTTTAAGTCAAACAAATTTATAGGTTTTGTTTGAATGAGTTTGGCAGTTCATTAAAATCAACATCAAACGACATATCTCTATTAGAAGAACTAATGTTGTTCAAAGCTTGTTTGAATGATAATAGATCTTTATTCGAATAAGTGCATTTTTGGTTCGAACCAATTAGCTTTTTTGTTCGAAGGAACAACTATTTCATTCAAATGAGTCCTCAAAATTTATGCCGCCTCGAAAATAATTTTTTTATACAAAAAGGGGTACTGGAATTCATTTTTGATAGGACTTTTGGAAAAAATCACTTTCCTATACAATACCACATGGTCTCCAAACCCTAGTTTTGTAAAAAAAAAAATTAATTTCCAATCCAAACCCCTTTGATGATTTGTTGAGAATTTTATCAAACCCTAGAAGAAATTTTGAAGTTAATTCTCCACTGTTGAAGATAGGAATACAATTTCTCAAGGCTGATCGGTGGACACCGAGGAAAGTGGAGATTGTTGTTGAGTGTTACTGGATCTACATAACTATCTGTTAATGATTAAAGACACAAATGTGTCACTTAGTGGAGTCTTCGTTTTTATTAGCCTGCTCATGTCGTTCTGTAATACCTAATTGTAATAGTGTTGAATATAGGTTTTCCCCGAATTGGACACTTCCTCATCTCATGTCTTCTAGTTTATGGTTTGTTTCTTTCAATTTAGTTTCAATATCTTTCATGATTAATTTCACATAATTAATCAAGATAAAATTTAGATTAAATTGAATTTGGCTTATGTATGTGTGACCTAATATACGATTTCTACATATAACCGGACCTCTTCATTTTTCAAATTAGTATTAGAGCTTATTTCTACAAGTTATTTTGATGAATCCTGGTTGTTGTATGGAAAATTCGTGCATTAGGTTATCTATGCTTGATGGATCAACATATGCCTATTGAAAAGCTCGAATGAGATCATCTTTAAAATACATCAATGAGCACATTTGGTTTGTTGTTGAAAGGGGGTGGAATCTTCCTACTCACACTAATGAAAATGTCATTAGTCTCATACTAGTTGTAGTCTGGATTGTAGATAACGTTGGATTGCGTAATTTTAACTATAAAGTCTTAAATGTTATTTTTAGTGCTATCACTCTTAACGAATTTCATCGTATGATGATGTGTACCAGGTCTAAGAAAGCTTGGGATATCCTCCAACTCACTCATGGGGGTACCATTGTTGTTAAAACTTCCAAGATTCAAAACCTCACCCCATAATTTAAGACTAAAAATGTGCTTGAATCTAAACCTTTTGATGAATTTAATGAACGCTTATCTAATATTGTGAATTCGAATTTTAATTTGGGTTAAAAATTTCGAAAATGAGAGTCGTGATGAAAATTCCAAGGTCTCTTCGTTATCATTTTAGTTTGAAAGTTATTGTCCTTAACTCTTTGGGAATTCTAAACATGCATAGGCTAGAAGAGCTCATTGGTGATATACAAACTTATGAAATAGACATGTTCCCCAAAATCAAAAAGAAAAAGGAAAAAGAAACCGCTTTAAAATCTCAATTTAAAAAAATGAGGAGGTTTCTTACTCCGAATTTGAATTCCATGTTGATGATCCTTCCCTATTTTCTAAGAAATTCAAAAAGTTTCTCTAACTCAAAATCAAAATTCTTCCAAAGTGGAAAATAAAATTTTTGAGAAAGATAAAAATTTCAAAGCGGATATAAATGTTTTTGAGAATAATCGAATGAAAACTAGTGGTGAGTATCCTAAAAAGATGATTTAGAGAGATGTTATGAGTGTGAGGTAAAAATTCACAAAGCTTATGAGTGTGCCACTAGGATTAGAGGATAGGACAAAGGAAAAACTACTTTTAATGCCATTCTAAGAGATAGTGATGTCAAGTCGATGGATTATGTGGAAGAATCACCACATGGACGTAACTTCATCACGTTCATTGCTAGTTCCTTTAGCACTTCAAGTACGTCTCATGCTGCTGAGGACGTTTCTAAATGTGATAATCTTGATAATAATTCAGATTATTCCGGAGAGTTTAAGGGTGGTGATTATTTGAGTAAGGGAGAACATAGTATCCAACATACCTACTCCGAACTTTACACCAAATTATTAAAAACCAAAAAGCAAAATAAAAATCTGGCTCTTAGGTGCTGTCGTTAGAGAAGGAGTTGAAGATTTAGAGAGAAAGTGAGACTTCCGTGAGAATATATTTGAGTGGGAAAATAGTTTCAGAGGGGAGTCAAAAGAATTAATTGACTAACAAAGTGGCTAGTCTTATGAGATATCTTCAAGAATCATTAGAGACTCATGAGAAACTTGAATACAAGATTTTCTAACTCAAGAAAGATATCACACATGCTCGGGAGGTCAGGTCACTTTAGAGAACAAATTTAAGAAGGTTGGAACGATGTCCTAGGTCCTGCGTGAGGTTTTAAGAGAGGCAAGAGATAGGTTATGAAAGTGCATCCACTTTTAATATCACACCTAAATTGGTTCCTAAGTTTGTGATGGATATGTATGGGCCTCGAACTCGCCCACGAAGGAGAACTCATCATAGGAGTTTTAACCAAGGTAAAGCGAAATAAATCTATGTTTATACCCATCGCAATTGAAGAGGTCTACTATAATGAGTTTTGTTAAAAGATAGGAAGAGTCTCTCACACACATGCTCCCACATATCATTATAGCGACTTTGATAGTCTTAGAGAGCAAGTTGAGTTTCTAGTCACTACTTCTAGATTTTTAATGGAATAATTTTAAAGGATGTTTACGCCTTTTGAGAACACTTTCAAAACAATGACTAGTGCTAACATTGATAAGGGCGAGAAAAAGGTTACCACCACTTAGATTCCTAAAAGTGATGAAAAACCCCTTGTTGTTCATATTAATCTTAAGATTCAAGATACTTATCATTTTTATTTTGACAGTGGGTTCACTTGGCACATGATCGGTGACAAGTCACATTTCACCAACCTTGTGGATTGTAAGGAAGGTAAAGTCACTTTTGGAGATGGGTGTAGGTCTAACATATTAGGTCAAGGTTACGTGGAGATTTTTGTCTTTCCTAAGATAGACAATGTGTTGTATGTTGACGGGTTAAAAAAAAGTTGATAAGCACAAGATAAGCTCTTTATGCTAACTTTGTGCTAAAGTTTGACTGGTCAGAGTGTAACATTTATGATCAATCTAGTGAGCTTTTGCTATAGGGTGTGAGGATTACTGATAATTGTTATGGTATTATTCCCAAGTCCTCTTTAGTGTGAAATAATGTTAAGCTCTCCACCATGGACCTTTGGAATCAACGACTAGGTTAGGTTAATTTAAGAGATATTGAAAGATTTGTCAACAAATATATAGTTCGTGTCTTACCATATTTCTTAGAAAACCAACTTCCTTGATTTTTTGTCTTTACTAATAAGGGAAACAAATCAAGAGTCCTCATAGTAAGTTGAAAACCATTACCACGCCCTATGTTTTAAAGTTTTTACACATGAATTTTATATGTCCCATGCTTATGGAGAGTATTGGTGGTACAGAGTATATTCTAGTGATAATTGGTGATTATTCAAGATATTCTATCATTTGTATTTATTAGAGAAAAGTATGATGTTGTTGAGCTCTTAACAACCAAGTGCCTTTCACTCCAAAACCAGCATAGTGTCACTATAAATTATATTCGTAGTGATAATGACACTTAATTTAAAGAGGTCAGAGTTTATGGCTTTTGTGATGAAGTCGACATCAAACATGAGTTTTAGGCCATTCCCACTCCTAAAAAAAAGGGGATCGTTTAGAGGAAAAATAGTACTATTCAAGAGATAGCAAGGCATATGCTTCTTACTAGGAATGTGCCTAGACTCTTTTAGGAGGAGGCGGTTAACACTGCATGCCACACAATGAAAAGGCCTTATCTTTATCCACACAGACTTCACACTTTATATAAGTTATGGATAGGAAACACACCCAACCTATCATTTTTTTGAGTATTTGGGAGTCCTTGATATATCCTTAGAGTTAGAGAGAACTTAGGGAAGTTCGAATCTAGAAATGATGAGAGAATATTTTTATGATGTTCATAGTCTAGAAGATCCTATAGGGTCTAAGGTCATGGAATCGATAAGCGTCAGGATTAGAGATGATGCACCGACTATGTTTATTTATCATTATCTTGCATGTGAGAACAATGCACCCCTAATGATGATCTCATTGTTCCCTACTCCATCATGGTGGACACTGCTCTTGAGGATCCAACATCTTGGGTTTGATAGACTCATGACCCTATCGACATACGTGTTCATCCCACAGTAGGTGTCAAGACTTGCGGTCAACTAGATAATGTGGTTAGCTACTTTTTCTAAACTTCCACAATAGAGCCCAATAATGTGAAGGAAGCATTCAAGAATGAGCACTGAATATGTGATTTTCAAGATGAGTTCTTCAATTTCAAAAGAATGATGTCTGGGAATTATTCCCCTAACCTAGAGAGACTAATGCGATTAATACCAAGTGGCTATATAAGAACAATATGTGTGATACTGGTACCATTGTTCACAATAAGGTTAGGTTGGTCTCTCAAGGTTGCACACAAATTGAGGGTGTAGACTTTGATGAGACATTCTCTCTTATTTCTAGGCTTAAGTTCGTATGCTTACTAGTCCACATAACATGTCATATACGGTTTAAGATATACCAAATGGATGTCAAGATTTCCTTTCTCAACATCATTCTTTAAGAGGAGGTTTATATGGAACAACCAAAGGGGTCTAAAGACCCAAAGCACATATAACATGTCATTTATCTATAAAATATCTTGTATGGTGTAAGGCAAGCACCCAATTCTTGATACGTAAGGCTAACTTTCGATCTCTTAGCTCGTGGCTTTAAAAGAGTGGGATTTGACCTGCCATTATTTGTTAGGATAGAGGTTGGTGCTATTTTGGTTGCCCAAGTCTATGTAGATGACATAGTCTTGGGATCCACGTGTTCCTAGCATGATCACACATTTTTGGATGAGATGAAGAATGAATTTTAGATGAGAGTGGTTGGTGAAATCACTTTATTCCTAGGTTTCCAAATTTATCAACTCGAGAATGGGATATTTATATCTCCATCTAAATATACTAGGGACCTCAAGAAGAAGTTTGGTTTAAACCGCGCTAAGCACTCACGCACACCCATGAGTTCTTCGACTATGCTTAGCAAAGACACTTTAGGCATGAATGTAGGGAAAAAACTCTATATGAGTATAATAGGTAGTCTCCTATACTTGATCACAAGCCATCCCGATATCGTCTTTAGTGTATGAGTTTCTACATATTACCAAGCATCTAAAAAACAGTCACAATTTGTTGCACTTAAACATATCATTAAATACACAAGTGGCACTCTTAATTATGGCATTTGGTATTCCTTTAATACCTATGACCGTTTTTTATCGTATTTAGATTCTGATTGGGCCGGGTTTGTCGATGGGTTAAAAAGCTCCTCGGGTGGATGCTTATACTTTGGAAGTGCTGTCATTTCATGGTTGAGAAATAAGGAAAATTCCATATCTTTTCCCACAGTGAAGGTCGAGTACATAGACATCGAGAGTTGTTGCACATAACTTTTATGGATGACGAAAATGTTGGAGGATTATGGGATTACTTAAGGCATAATGGCTATTTCTTGCGATATTACGAGTGCAATCCATATTTTTGATATCCTCTCAATTATTTTCGTATGAAGTACATTAGGAATTATGATCACTTTATTAGTGATCTTGTTAAGGAGAATATTGTCTTCTTGAGCTTCGTGAGTGCCAAACGTCAATTGTCCAACATTTTGACTAAACCTTTAGATGCATTTAGATTTAAGGATCTTAAAAAGTCTTTGGGCATTTGTGCCATTGATTGATTTTGGGTATTGTTTCTAGTATATGGTGTTTTTCATGTTGCTATCATGTGTCCTTATTACTAGATTGCACCCTTATGTGTATATATTAAAAATCAAAAAAGAATTTATTTTGATAAAAAAATTTAAAAATTCAAAAAATATTTTTACATATTGTTTTACACTATATATTGATGTGTATTTATGATGTTCGAATCACAATTTCATTCCATCCATTCATGTACCTTAATCATGGTGTTATGAGACTTGGATTAGTTTCCTATGTGTGCTTACTTATGCATGTTTAGCATTGTGTCACTCTTTGTTGATTACTTCCTTCAAGCTAAAATCATAATATCACCTTTATTTCACACAGGCACGAACTTTTGAACACTGAACTTGCTTGTCTTACATCGAATATGATATTCTCATAGCAATCGTGCTTAATAATGACTCAAATATACTATGAACTAATTGTGCATGTAAGAACCAATGATCAGATTTTTTCCAAGAAATTGATTTATGTTTAAGCAATGGAAAAGAAGCTACGAAAGAAGCAGTTTTCTTTACATTAAAGGCCACTATTGGCACGAGCCTAAAAGATGATTTTGACAAATAAAAACAAAAGTTACAAGTAATTTGTTGCCAAGTAATTTGTTTTCATTGATTCTTCCTTAATATGAGCAATATGATTGTTTCAAATTTTTTGAGATTTTATGCTTAAAATGTGAGATTTTGAAGGTGTTACAAGTTGACGATCAATGGATTTGCACAATAAATTTTCTTAAAATACATTCAATAGTTTGGTGTTATTAATTTGAAAAGCATTGAAATTTATGACATTGTGTATGAGTTGAGTCAATTTCAATTTATTCACCATTTTTTACACCAAAGGTTAAATTGAGTTATTTCTTTAGGAGTGCCTCTTTTATTTCGTTCACCATCGCTATGTATGCCTATGTTTATTTTCCTGTGCATTAAGTTCATGATGTGTAGGATTTTCCTACGTAATCCATTTCCACGAGTATGATCTTTTCGTGTTATTCCGTTGTGTGCATTAGTTATCCTTATATGTACATGTTTATACTAAAAATGTCAAAAAGTTTTTAAAATAGTTCGTTAATGAAGTTTCATAGCATATGCTTAATTGTTTTTTCTTTGTGATGTTATTTCAAATTTAGACTCTCATGATGATGACTTTTTAGTATTACCTTCTAATCCTTTATCTATTACAAACAAAAGGGAAAGAATATGTTGAGGGCGAGTTTCCTTTATTTTTTTAAACACCATGCATCACAGTATTTTATTTGTTTCACGTGTGTAGGTATTTTTTGCCTTGATAATTTCATGGACTAAACGATGAGGATTTTTAGTTAAAGATAATGTCACGCGTGTCTTTTCCTTTTCAGGTTTGGTTGGGGCATTAGTTGAACTTGTCTTATGGGTTATTTTTTTGATTTTGTATTTTGTACTGGAATAGCCAGAGGGGGAGAATTGTAAGAGTAAGATTTATAATTGCTCATTATGTTTTCAATTTTGGCATATTCCGTTAAACCTTTACCATCATGTACATTCTTAAGAATTGCAAGTGAAGACAAATTAACCGAATATAACAATCGAAGATCGAAAGAGTTGAGATTGTCATTACAATCATTATAGAAGGTATATGGTTTTGATTGTGTGAAAACATTTTATTGAGGGGTTATTTTTATAAAATGTTTTAGGCTTATTTTTAAAAGATTTTTTTTAAATTTTTATGTCATTTGAACGACGTTATAGGTTTCGTTCGAATGAGTTTGTCTGTTCGTTCAAAACATCAAATGCTATTTCTCTGTTAGTAGAACTAATGTAACTCGAAGCTCATTCGAAGTTGGTTCAAATGAGATTAGTTGTTAGTTAAAAAGAGTTAGCCTTTTCCTTTAAACAAACCCCTATTTTTGCTTGAACGAGTCCTCAAAGTTTCTGCCGCCTCGAAAACCATATTTTCTATAAAAAGTGGTCTTCGGATCTGTTTTTTATAAGACTTTTGGCAAAAAATCACTTTACTATAGAATACTAAAAGGTTTTCAAAACCTAATTTTACAAAAACACTTTTATTTTCCAATCTAAACCCCTTGGATGATTTATTGAACATTTTACCCTCTAAGAACATATCTATTATTCATAACCTTGTGTATTTGATTCTCCACTATTAAAGATAGGAATACAGTTTCTCGAGGCTGATCGGTGGACTCCGAGGCATATGAATATTGTTGTGGATAATTTTTGGATCTGCATCATTATCTGTTAACAACAAGCATTAAAGAAACAACTGCATCACTTAGTGGAGTCTAAGCTTTTGTAAGTCTGTTCGGGTCATTCTTTAATACCTAGTTGTAACAGTGATGAATATAGGTATTGAGTGAAAGGTATTTCTCCTCATCTTTTGTCTTCTAGTTTGTGATTTGTTTGTTTTGATTTAATTTTAGTATCTTGCATGTTTAGGTTCACCTAATTAATGAAGATGGAATTTGGATTAAATAAAATTTGACTTGTGTGAGTGTGACCTAATTTACAATTTCTACATCTAAACGGGCCACTCCATTTTCCAGTTATGTTTTTTTAAGTTCAGTGCATTGATAAAACCTCCAAATACACTAGTCATAGTCCTAAGTTATGTGTAACTAGAGACTCCAATAGAGGAACAATTTGTCCTAACTATCCTCAAAGTTACGATTGTCTTGTGAAAAAGGTAATCATCCCATGAACTCATTAACAATAATACACATGCTATAAATAGATTACAAAATATTGCGTAAAGAGTCTAAATATCACTCTACGTGTCATTAAAAATAGTTGTCAAAAATTCACTAGAAGGTAATTTTTATAAATAAAAAAATTGTTGTTCAATAATGTTTTTTCATTAGAAACATTTTATGAGGTTTAATTTTATTTTTATTTTCTAAATATTTTTTTTTAACTTATCCCTGTTTTTCTCGGATGTTATGAATATTCATCTCTATCTTATTTATTGATTATGATAACAAGTACTATTGCGATGTTATTTTTTCTAAAGACTTTGGTAAAATTTATTTTCTTTTTATTTATATCGTGGATAATATAGCACTGCCCCATTGATTTTGGTGGTTATAAATGTGAAGGTGGTGTATACTTTTTTTATATTTTAATTTATGTAACGATTCATAACACTTATAAAAGGAGCATTTCTCTAATGAATTAACACATTTAATCCCATCTTCTTTCTAACCTATACAAAAGACCCTAAACATACTAACTTAGCACCACACATCCTACCACACGATGCAAATCCCACCTTACCTCACCATTGCATATGTTAGCATAAAATGAATACATCCAATCATAATGAATTTTTTTAATGAACATACGATGCGAATTCATGAAATGAATACTACATAGAGGCAATATATCGTAAAACATAAAAGTAAAATTCTTCCCAAATCAAGTTAATTCCAGAACTTAATACATATGTTTGTACCCAATTGAACACAATAGAAATCCAAATTTACATCCCGAAATCTCCCAAACCTTCGATATTAGATTCAATGTTCTCCATAAAAATCAGTAAACTATACACCTAATGGCTCGAAAATAGGCACGAACTCCTCGAGATGGATGATTGTAATCTGTTTAAACTAGTTATGTCCTTATTGGACTCCCAGTTATACAAAATGACAACTGTATGCAAGTTTTAGGTTAAAAAATAGGATTGGGGTGATTTATAAAAAAAATTAACCAAATGGCCTGGAAAGAGGCACAATCACCTCAATATGGACCATTGTAATGTGTATGAACTGACTGTTTCCTTATCGAACTCCCGGTCTAGCAAACTGATACGTATACACAAGTTGTAGGTTAAAATGGGGTGTTGGGGGTGAATTATCTAAACAACAACCAAATGATCCTAAAAGAGGCACGAACGCCTAGGGATAGATGATTGTTGTGTATACATTTGGATGGGTCCTTAGCGGACTACTGGTTTAACGAAATGATAATTATAAGTAAGTTTTAGGTTAAAAATAGGTTGTTAGGGGGTGAAATATAAAAAAAAAAACAAATGTCCCCAAAAGAGGCTTGAGCACATCGATATGGACTATTGCAACATGTTTGAAATATAAACGTGTCCTTGTTGTATTCTCTTTTTACTAAAATGACAAGTTCACATAATAATAAGTTTTTTTTTAAAAATTTCTGCTTGAAAACTTTTTAAACACAATTTGATTTGTAAGGACAATTTGTCCATCATTATGTATATGATATGTCATACGCCGTTACAAGAATGATAGTTGAAAAGATCACATCGTCATCAACAAAATCCGAAGATCAAAAGAAAGGAAGAATTCAGAAATTCAGACAGCCGGACCGGTCCGCCTGATATTAAAACGAACCGATCCACCTAACCGGACCGATCCGCTGAGACCCGAACCGATCCGCCTTGCTCGTTTAAGACCAGTGAGCCCCGGACCGAATGCGAACCGAATCAGCCTCAAAATAAAAGAACCGGTCCGCCATCGGACCGATCCGCCTAAGGCCCGGACTGGTCCGCCCTGGATAACCACGAACAGATCGTGTGCAGATTTTTAGGGCAAATGAATTCTTATTTATACCACGATCGGGGAGTTGGTTTTCTTAATACTGACACACGATTTTCTGAGTTCCATAACTCATAAGTCTTCATGGTATTTGAGTCCATTGATTCATACCCTTGATTCACACAAATTCCATACATTTGTGAGTCACTTTTGGTAACCCAAGAACACCATTGATGTTCAACCCTTTGTGAAGTGGACCGCTTCTTCCTCTTCATTGCATCCCTACTGGACAGGGATAGTTCCAGCCGCCAGCCCTACTGGAAAGGGTTTCTTCCAGCCGCGACTACAGAATCCGATACCCGAGGGTAATTCTTAGTCAAACTGTATTTCATTGTAATCCGATTGTAAACCGTCTTTTACAAATTATAGTGATATACAAATGGTTTTGCCCCTGTGGGGGATTTTTCCTTAACTTTGTGTGTTGAATATCTTGTGTATGATTTCATATTGTTTCAATCACACCTAGTTGCATGCTTAAGGTTAATTTGGGTTAAAAATGGCAGTTAGTATATTATTTCTTAATTGAACGCAAGCGCCAACTCTTTCAAATTGGTATCAGAGCAGGTTACGCTAATCTATCGCGTATTCCTTTTTCCGCAAAATTTTTCTAAGATATCAATTTTCTGAATAAATTGATTTTTTAAAAGAGCGTGTTCAAATGGAGAAGTCATATTATAAAATGCCTATTTTTGACGGGTCGAATTATGCCTATTGGAAAGCCCGTATGAGGTCGTCTTTAAAAGCCATTGACGAACGTGTCTGGATTTTGGTTGAACGAGGGTGGACTCCTCCAACCGTGACTGTTGATAATGTGACCAACTTGAAACCTGACATCACTTGGACTGATGATGAATTTAAATGGTCATCTTTTAACTCTAAGGGTCTAAGTGCTATTTCTGGGTCTGTCACTCCTGATGAGTTCAAACGCATAATGACGTGCACCACGTCAAAAGAAGCATGGGATATTTTGCAACTTACCCATGAAGGAACGAATGCTGTTAAAGAGTCAAAATTGCAAAATTTAACAACTCAATTTGAAACCATCACCATGCATGAAAATGAATGTTTTGATGAATTTTATGCTAGGCTTTTTGACATTGTTAATACTAGCTATAATCTTGGTGAACATATTCCAAATGCAAGAGTTGTTAAAAAGATTCTTCGTTCCCTTCCTAAGCGTTTTATACCTAAAGTCACTGTGCTAAATTCCTTGGGTAATTTAAATACTCTAAAATTGGAAGAACTGGTAGGAGATTTACAAACTTATGAAATAGACATGTTTCCTAAATCTGCCAAGTCAAAAGATAAGGGAATTTCCCTTAAAGCCCAAGAGAGAAAAAGTGAGGGGTCGGCAAGAAAGAGAGTCGAGTCGTCTAGAAAGATAGAAAATTCTGATTCTGAATGTGAGTTTGACCTAGATGATTTGGCACTTTTTGCTAAAAACTTCAAGAAAATTCTGAAATTTAAGAAAAATGGGAATTTCGAAGATAAAAAGAATTTTCAGAAAAATAAGTTTGAAAAGAAAGATTTCAAAGAACCCCCTAAAGACAGTGAGAGGTGTTTTGAGTGCGACGGTAAGGGACACAGAGCGTTTGAGTGTGCCACTCGTCTGAATAGGGAAAAGGGTAAAGTTGTCATAAATGTTACCCTTAGTGACGACAGTGAGGTCGAGATGGTGGACTCGGGAGATGAGTCACCGCATGAGCGTAACTTCACCGCGTTCATGGATAGTCATGTGAGTACTCCTAGTGCATCTCACGACGATGAGATTGCTACTTCACAGGGACACCTCGACAGCGAGAGCGAAGAGAGTGAGGGAGAGGAGGAAGGTAGTGAGGACGAGAGTAACCTTCAACGCGCGTACGCTGAGTTGTATAATGAATCATTTAAAACTAAAAAGCGTAACAAAGCCCTAGTGCTTAGGATCACCGCGTTAGAAGAGGAGTTAGGAGAAACGAGAGAGAGAGAGCCCTCCACCTGCACCGCCATGAGAGAGAGAGAGAGTCTGCCTGGGTTAGTAAAGAGAATTTGCTTAAAGAGAGAGAGAGCAGTTTTGAGAAAGAGAAAGCGGACTTGACTAAACAAGTGGATAGTCTTACGAGTGAGCTCCATTCCTCCCTGGAGACTCGGAAGAAACTTAAAGCCCTTGTTGCCCAGCTTACTCATGACCTTGAGAGAGCTAGGAAAGTCAAGGTACAAATCGAGGATAGATCTGGAAAGATGGGAAAGATGCTCCTCGGTCCCGCTTTAGGTTTTGGTGACAGGCAAGGATTAGGTTTTGATGGTGCCTCCACATCCAAAATTGCACCCGGACCAATTCCTGAGTTCACTACAACTCCTTATAGCCGTCATAAAAAACCAAGAAGGAGAGTTCGACCAAGAAAAGCAAACCAAGGTCCTCCAAATACTGTGCCCTTTTGCTCCCATTGCAAAAGAAATGGACACCTTAGGGATGATTGCTATAAGTTGGGTCGGACACGACGTACGTTTGCTCCACCACTTCAGACTGATGAGTTTGCCAGTCTGAGAGAGCGTGTTGAGTTCCTAGCCGCCACATCACAGAGTTTGATGGAGGAATTCCGACGAATGACCTTATCATCAATGAATGCGCCCCGCATTCCGGCTAAAACCAACAACAACAAGGGAATACAAAAAGGTACCTACTCTTGGGTTCCTAAGAAAGAGAAAAAGGCCCTTGTTGTCCATGTCGCTCTCAAAGCCCATAATACCTCACAGTGGTATTTTGACAGTGGTTGCTCCAGACACATGACAGGTGATGCCTCATTTTTTACCCATCTTGAGGATTATAATGATGGGAGAGTCACCTTTGGAGATGGTAGAAAATCTAGCATAGTTGGACGAGGTACAGTAGAGTTACCAGGATTTCCAAAGCTAGAGAACGTGCTGTACGTCAAAGGTTTGAAAGCAAACCTTCTTAGCATCAGCCAGCTGTGCGACGATAACTTTGCAGTGAAGTTTGACCGGAAAGCTTGTAAGGTCTATAATCAAGACGGTAAACTTTTAGTGCAAGGGGTGAGGACTGAGGATAACTGCTATGGGACTGAGCCCACATCCTCACTAGTCTACAACAGCGCCACGATCACTCCTATGGATCTGTGGCACCAACGTCTAGGTCACATGAACGTTAGAGACTTATCTCGATTAGTCAAAAAGGACCTAGTACGTGGCTTACCATCACTTGGAAAGCAAACTTCCACGATCTGTGGACCCTGTCAGTTGGGAAAGCAAATCCGTAGCCCACATAGGAAGTTGAATTCCATTACCACCTCACGTGCTCTTGAGTTGATTCACATGGATCTTATGGGTCCTACTCGCACGGAGAGTCTAGGTGGTAAGAGATACATTCTCGTGATGGTGGACGATTTCTCCAGGTACTCCATTGTAGGTTTTCTGAGAGAGAAATCCGATGCTATAGAATTCCTAACGACCAAGTGCCGTGTCCTGCAAAATCAACACGGAGTCACTATTAACAGAATACGTAGTGACAACGGCACTGAATTTAAGGAAGCAAAGGTGGATCTGTACTGTGATAGACTTGGGATCAAACATGAGTTTTCTGCTGTGAGAACTCCTCAGCAAAATGGGATTGTTGATAGAAAGAATAGAACGATCCAAGAGATGGCTAGATCTATGCTTCTAGGTCGTAAAGTTTCTAGGAGATTTTGGGCAGAGGCAGTGTCTACTGCATGCCATACGGTGAATAGGGTGTATCTGCGTCCACACACACTTCACACTCCTTATGAGTTGTGGACTGGCAAGAAGCCTAACCTAGCATATTTCCGTGGTTTTGGGAGTAAATGCTACATCCTACGGGATAGAGAGCAATTAGGAAAGTTCAACTCCCGGAGCGACGAGGGAATATTTCTAGGATATTCATCGAACAGTAGAGCGTATCGGGTTTTTAACCTGAAGAGCTCTAAGATTATGGAATCAATAAACGTCACTGTGCAAGATGACGAACCTTCAACGGTTATTGTTCCTAATCTTCAGTGTGAGAATGAGGATTGTTCTGACAATGATTTACCTGTTCCTCTCTCACACTCTGTGGACCCTACTCCTGTGTTAGGGGACACACCTGCTTGGGTTCGCAAGAGTCATGATCCTTCAGCCATTGTTGGCAATCCCACTCTAGGGGTCAAGACTCGTGCTCAACTAGAGAACGTTGTTAGTCATCATTGCTACACGTCCAAAGTCGAGCCCAAGAATCACAAAGAAGCACTCAAAGATGAACACTGGATATCTGCTATGAAGGATGAGTTGCTTCTGTTTAAGAAGAACAATGTCTGGGAACTTGTCCCCCGACCTAGTGATACTAATGTTATTGGTACCCGGTGGATTTTCAAGAATAAAATGGATGAAAATGGTACCATAATCAGAAATAAGGCTAGGTTGGTCGCTCAAGGCTACACACAGATAGAGGGTGTAGACTTTGGGGAGACATTTGCTCCTGTTGCGAGGCTTGAGTCCGTCCGTTTACTACTCGCCATCGCATGTCATCTGCACTTCAAAGTATATCAGATGGATGTCAAGAGTGCCTTTCTGAATGGCATTCTACAGGAAGAGGTTTATGTGGAACAACCAAAAGGGTTTGAAGACCCTAAGCACCCTGATCACGTCTACTATCTGAGGAAAGCCTTGTATGGTTTGAAGCAAGCACCTCGTTCTTGGTACGAGAGGCTTACTTCCCATCTCTTAGCCCGTGGCTTCAAAAGAGGGGGAGTTGATATGATGTTGTTCGTCAGGAGAGATGACAGTGCTATCTTGGTTGCCCAAGTCTATGTGGACGACATAGTCTTTGGATCCACATGCTCCCAGCATGCTCACCACTTTGAGGAGGAGATGAAAAGTGAGTTTGAGATGAGCTTGGTTGGTGAGCTTACTTTCTTCCTTGGTCTCCAGGTTCGTCAGCTAGAGGATGGGATGTTCATCTCTCAATCCAAGTATGCTAGAGACCTAGTGAAGAAATTTGGTTTAGACTCCGCTAAGCATGCTCGTACTCCTATGAGTACCACTACCAAGCTTAGTAAGGACACTTCAGGCAAGGACGTAGAGCAAACCTTGTATCGGAGTATGATAGGCAGTCTTCTCTACTTGACTGCTAGTCGTCCCGACATTGCCTTTAGTGTTGGAGTCTGTGCGCGTTATCAGGCGTCTCCTAAAGAGTCACACTTACTCGCTCTAAAACGTATTATCAAATACGTGAGTGGGACTCTCTCATACGGTATTTGGTATTCCTTTGATACCGATGACCGTTTGTCCGCCTATTCGGATGCCGATTGGGCAGGGGACGTAGATGGTTGTAGGAGCACTTCTGGTGGATGTTTCTACTTTGGTTCTACTCTTGTCTCTTGGTTGAGCAAGAATCAAAACTCCATCTCTTTGTCCACTCCGGAGGCGGAGTACATCGCCGCCGGGAGTTGTTGCACGCAACTCATGTGGATGAAGCAAATGTTGGAGGATTATGGGATTTCACAGGACACCATGACCATTTCCTGTGATAACACGAGCGCGATACACATATCCCGCAATCCTGTCCAACATTCGCGCACAAAGCACATCAGGTTATGCGAGCACTTTATACGTCAGTTAGTTGAGGAGAAGGTCGTAACCCTGAGTTTTGTTCCTACCGACCGTCAGTTAGCCGATATTTTCACGAAACCTTTAGATGCCCTTAGATTTGAGAGTCTTAGGAAGTCTTTGGGGATTTGCACAGTTGACTGAGGGGTTGGTCTATGTCTAAAATAGGATGCTTCTTCATGATCATATCATATGCTTCCTATTGCTAGTCTGTTTATATGTACTATTCTTTGTTGTACAGCTTGTCTTTACTCTTTTTGCTGTTTATATTGCTTTTAAAAAAAAATACAAAAATATTTTATTTTGATAAATTCTTTGAAAAAGACCAAAAATAGATTTGCCTTTTATGGATGAGCATTTAAGATAGCCAAGTCACAACTCCATTCCATATATCCATGTGACTGTTTGATAGAGATTTGAGAGGCTACATCATTTCATCCATGTGCTTAACATTGATTGGAGTCCTTGAGATGTAATTAGTGATATTTCCTACATGCTTGACTCCTATATCCTTTATTGCACACATGCACGGCTATATTTGATTGTTGTGCTTGTCAATCTCATGTTGGCTTGAGTGTTTCCATCTCAATCCTGTCTATACAATGTATAAAATGCGATAAAACTTGACAAGATTGGATTGCATGTTAAAACCGTTTTGGTGAGACTGTGTGTAGATTTTCATAACGGGGAGGGGCTGCGAAAGTTAATTCTTATCCTTTGCGCAAAAGCCACCGTTAAAAGGACCTAAAAATGGAGGAATTTTTATATCTGAGGTCCTAAGAGGTTAAAAGAGCCCGAAAAAAATTGATAAGGCAATAAAAAGTTATTCATGCCAAATATGGGCCATTTAGGTTTCAACCAATTCTCCAAAGTTTGAGAATTTAGTATACCTCTATTCAAAATATAAATCTGAGGGAGTTTGGTTGGAGATTGAAAAACGGGTTTGCACTTCCTTAAAAGTCCTGAAAAAGCATGAAAATCATTTTGGACGTTATTGGTGTAGAAATCACTTTGAGCTTTGATTTGTAGATTTGATATAGTCAATGTCGTATATTTCCATTCTTTTACACCAAAGGAAGCATTTGAGTTCATTCGTTAGGAATATCCAATACTCATCGTGCACATATGTCTTGTTTGTATGCTTTGATTTTCCTATCGAATTTTGATCACACCCATTCTTTTACGCTATCACCGACTTGGTTGTTTTATGTTCATTCATGGTGTGATTTTATGCCTTGTGTCACCCCGGTACTTGATTGCTTGATTTATTTCTCTCATTTGTCTATTTCGGGACATCATAAAAAGGGGGAGAATGAATTATCTGATTATGGGGGAGTTTTGAAATTCTGAGAATATTCAAACTCGATACGTCACTTGGTATTTGCTTTGTCTCATGTGTGTAGGTACATCCTTGATAATCCCATGATGCACACCCTGATGAGAAAAGCGGTGAGATTTCTGAAGATTCGAAGAACAAAAGATGCAGCCTTAGTCATTTGTACCTCTTTCAGTTTTGGGTTCATGGAAGGGTAGATTTGTATAGGCATTGTTTCATACTTGATAATTCGGATTTTTTATGTTTGTTCCGGCATAGACATTGGGGGATATTTGTAAGGACAATTTGTCCATCATTATGTATATGATATGTCATACGCCGTTACAAGAATGATAGTTGAAAAGATCACATCGTCATCAACAAAATCCGAAGATCAAAAGAAAGGAAGAATTCAGAAATTCAGACAGCCGGACCGGTCCGCCTTATATTAAAACGAACCGATCCGCCTAGACGTACCGATCCGCTAAGACCCGGACCGATCCGCCTTGCTCATTTAAGACCAGTGAGCCCCAGACCGAATGCGAATCGACTCAGCCTCAAAATAAAAGAACCGGTCCGCCATCGGACCGATCCGCCTAAGGCCCGGACCGGTCCGCCCTGGATAACCACGAACAGATCGTGTGCAGATTTTTAGGGCAAATGAATTCTTATTTATACCACGATCGGGGAGTTGGTTTTCTTAAGACTTACACACGATTTTCTGAGTTCCATAACTCATAAGTCTTCATGGTATTTGAGTCCATTGATTCATACCCTTGATTCACACAAATTCTATACATTTGTGAGTCACTTTTGGTAACCCAAGAACACCATTGATGTTCAACCCTTTGTGAAGTGGACCGCTTCTTCCTCTTCATTGCAGCCCTACTGGACAGGGATAGTTCCAGCCGCCAGCCCTACTGGAAAGGGTTTCTTCCAGCCGCGACTACAGAATCCGATACCCGAAGGTAATTCTTAGTCAAACTGTATTTCATTGTAATCCGATTGTAAACCGTCTTTTACAAATTATAGTGATATACAAATGGTTTTGCCCTTGTGGGGGATTTTTCCTTAACTTTGTGTGTTGAATATCTTGTGTATGATTTCATATTGTTTCAATCACACCTAGTTGCATGCTTAGGGTTAATTTGGGTTAAAAATGGCAGTTATTATATTATTTCTTAATTGAACGCAAGTGCCAACTCTTTCATGATTACTGATAACTTATTTTTTATAGGATAACAATTGAGCATTAGATTTTATCCACATGGAACACATGGGCAAATTAATGGTTTCTCTGAGCGATGTATTGAGCTACTAATGTTTAATTTTAGGGTTTGCTTATTTATTATTGTTAATGACATTCAGGCTTGCTTACAAGATGTGTTATGTTCGTGAGGGCTTCATCATCATCATTCTTAGCTTAATCTCATCTATTCTTGTGGACTTGTGTGATATTATTGTTAAATTTTTGGTTTATGCTTAAGTAGATTTTATATTAATAGTTTTCTAGAATGCCCCCCCAAATATAGTAAACTCTGTTGATTTTTTTATCTGTGAAATATTAATACTTTTCATATTTTGAAGTTTAATATGTATATTAGTCTATTATTAAAAATTTAGTATGTTTGCAAATGTTGATTCTCCTAGTTGTTTGTAAAAAATTTGTTTCTTTTTATTTCTTGAAAATATGTCACGGTTTAAAACTGTGCCGAAAGCGTGCAGAAATGAAAATTTGACACGATTTTAAGCAATACCAAAAAAGTGACAAAAATGACATTTTGGCATGGTTTAAAACCATGCCAAAAGTATGCCAGAATTTCAAATATGAGCACCCTTAGGCCAAAATCTGGCAGAGTCTAAAATCGTACTAGAAAAAAATGGCAATTTGGCATGGGTCATTTTGGCATAGTTTTAAACCGTCCCAAATTAAGTTTGACATGGTTCCAAACCATGCCAGATTGTAGTTTTTAGTGTGGTGAAGTGTTAGGCACCCATTAAGCCATTTTTGTCTCTCATGGTTTATGATAATGTTCTTTTTTTGATTCAAAAAATGCAATTTGTGTGTACCATATGTGTGGAGTGAAATAGGTGAAAAGAAATCGCTATGCCCCATGGTGGAGCCAAATCTTTTTTCGAGGTTGGTTTCTCAAATTTACATGCAAGTGCAAAGTTTTATATATATGTTTGTTGTTCAAGGGCGGGATACCCTGATCGACTTCTTTGGGTGTTTTAATAATATTCAACCAAATATGGTATTTTATATATGCAACTATACATTCTGAAATCAAGACTTTGAAGTTTATTTTGGAAGATGCTAATTAAGTCAAATATATCCTTAACAAGAACAAAAGAGGGCAAAAATAAAAATTAAGATAAAATAAGTAAATTCAACAAATACCTCTCTATTTTAGTTGAGTAAAATTTAGGCGTATTGTTAAAGCTATAAACAACAAACAAATAAAACCATAAATAACAACCAAATACATACGTCAATATGTATATCTGTGCGTGTTCTTCAAATCAATTAATCTAAAAAGAAGACATTCATATGGGTGAAATGCGAAAAGAAAGATTGATATTTTTTTAGCACAAAGATGGATACTTGAATATATACACATACATATGCAAGTGGAAAAGATTTTTGATAATGACTTGTTATGGTTTTGCCATGCTTCATACATTAAAAAGGAATAATGACAAAATAAAATGTTGTGACCGCAAATGTTTTGTTGTTTTGGATATATGCAGAAAAAAGGTTCAATATTATTTTTTGGGGTTGCTTGTTTGGGATTTGGAAGTAACAAAAAAGTGGGAATGTTATATTTTGTTTACCCTAAAGTATCTTACAATATACTTTTTCCCTCATAACTTTAATTTTTTCTTTATTTGAAAACTTGGATGGGGCATTTACCCACCCCAATAGCAATGTGGCTCTGCCACTGGTCATACCCATGTCATGGAAAAGATAGGGATGAGTAATTATAATGAGCATGCATAAAAGAATGAGAAAAAATTAATCAAAATATGAGCGATATGCCTGATAGAACTCATTATGAACAGATGAGCACACATGTCGAACTGGATCGATAAAAGAGTCAGTATAATATGTAGTAATAGATAAACTATGGGGATGCACCAGATCGTAACTCACTAAGAGAAATTGAGTACGCGTTTCTAATGGGATCGCTAAATATAGGAAATGATTAAATTACTATATATTTATAAAAGTGAGAAAGGAGTGAAATATGGAAAGTGGAAAAAAACATAAATCCAGAGATGACCTTGCAAGACCCACATAGCTGGAATTGGCATCAGAGTCCATGTAGTTAGAAAACAAGCAAGGGTGGAATTTAGCCCATGAACCGAAAACTAGAATTTTCTTATTTTGGATTTGTGAAAAACATACACAAGTGAGAAATGTGTAGTAAAAATGAAAGGAAAGTTCTAATTTGTAGTTTAACGATTAAATCCTCTTTTTTGGTTTTATGATTTTATAAAAATAAATTTAATGAATATATAAAAAGTAAAAAGGTAACTAAAGTGAGGGAAAGACAATTAAATGTGAAAAATATACTAGTTAGTAAAAAAGTGATTAATGACATTAAAGTAGAAATTATAGTGAATAGGATTTAGACCTTCTATAAAACTTGGGTTTTGACTTTGATGGTGATGTAGTCTGATTTTGATGGTGGTGTGATGGTGGTAAAGTGGGTAAGAAAGGTGAGGTATGTGGATGACATAATGGAATGTAGGAGGAATGTGTTGAAAGGGATGTGCAAAAGGCCACACACCAATTTTGAGTATAAGTCCCTCCCAAGGTTTCAAAAGAAGGTCCTTTTCAAATAAGGTCATTATCACACCCCAAACCCAAATCCATTATAATCATTTATTTCTTTATAATAACTTAATCATATTCTTCAGCCCATTTGAAATATAATTCATTTATCAACATTTTCATGTATAATGTACGTAATGAACATAATACCGTTCTTTGTACCATTATATAATTCACATCAGAGTCATAATTAAGCGGACATAAGATATTATGATTAACTATGATTAATTATTGGAATCATCAAACCAACCCATGCTAACTCAATATATATAATGAGTGAGTGTAGTAAAACCTTCAGTGTGACAATGATAAAATCCCCATATCTAAACCCCAGCTCCTTCTAACGGTGCTGCTCTCAAAATCACCGATCATATAATATCCTAGCTGACGTTTTATATGAAATATGTGGATAAAAAATCCAAAAAATCATGCCCTGGTATGGAATACCAGTTTTATATCAAATATGTGGATATAATATCCCAACAATCCTTCCCTCCAATGAAATAATAGTTTTATATCAAATCAGTGGATATAACATCCCAATAATCCTCCTTTCTATGAAATAACAATTTAATATCAAACATGTGGATATAAGATCCCAAAAATCCTGCCCATTGGCAATAATAAATCCTGGAACATAAGTTCCAACAAATCCTTGTCATAAGAGAAATTAAATCATTGGATCTTTGTCCAATTCCAATCCTGGATCATAAGACCCAAACAAATCATGGATATTTGTATATCTAAGCAAATCCTGAATACCGAATCATTCAAATAAATCATGGATCACAAGTCCCAAATAAATCTTGGATCATAAGATCCAAAAAAATCCTAGATCACAAGATCCCAACAAATCCTAGATTGTTGAATATCCAAACAAATCCTGAATACTGAAGTATTCAAATAAATCCTGGATCATAAGACCCAAATAAATCCTAGACCAGAAAATCCAAACAAATCCTGAATACTGAAGTATTCAAATAAATTTTGGATCATAAGACCCAAACAAATCCTGAATACTGAAGTATTCAAACCAATCCACTCTTAGAGCTATATTCATATTTATATATGAAATAATCATAAGTACACTCGCCTTGGCAACTTATCAGGCTTTCCCTTTTCGTTCGTTCGGCACTTGTTTAACCGATTCTTCTTCTCTTCTTAACATTCTTACAATATTAGTATTAGCATAAGAGCATTAACAATACAAAGAATAACTTGAACATAACTCAATTCATAAGCATCATATGATTTCATTCAAATAATTTATCATAAATGAAATTTCATCTAAACTTATGTTAAGATGTTTAACATATCCAAATCATAGCCCAACCACTCTTTAGTTTCTTCTTGATAATCCAATCCTTAACATATTAGGTTTCCAATACAAAATACAACACATCATTTCAAGATTCCTAGAGAAAGATATGCTCATTTCTTTAATACATAACAAATCCGCCTTATAGGCTTCTCTATCATTCAGTCAACTTCCAGGAATTTTCATAATTTTTCTAATTCCTAACTTCCTATGATATTCTATCTAATATCAAAAAACATATTTAATAACATAAAATTAAAGTTTCATGATTTTTAAGGTTCATTTTCTATGTCAAGCAAAGCATCGAACATATGGTGTGCTTACTTACACTTTTGGGGAAGATTTTATATTTGAAGTTCAAACTATCACCGAAGATTCATTTCTTGGTATTTTACATGCTTTTCGGGTATTCTATACATATATGAGTCTATGTTAATCTACAACTGAAATTAATCAATTTCAGTAAGTATACAAAAAGATATAGAAGTTTGAACACGCAAGGTTTTCAATCGAAGCAATATAAAGGGTTTACACCTTCAACTTGCTTAAACTTACATCTACCCATACATATACATCATGAAATGAAACTTTAATAAACACTTGATGATTTCTATCATTCCCACCAGTAATATAAGAAAAATAAAAATATTTACAGGTAAGATTACCTTCGGGACTTTTATGTAATTTTTACTGATTTTTCTCCTCACTTTTTCCTTCCGAGACTTCCCAATTCTCTCTCCATATGCTAAACTTATTCCATGGATGAAATATGCTGAAGGAAGAGATTATTTCAAGGGTTATAAGTCGGCAAAAGGGCTCCCCCTTGGTCAAATAAAAATATAACTTGTGATGCCATATAAGACAAAATATCGTTTAAGGCTAAATGACTATTTTACCCCCTGTTCGTAAAAAGACAATATCTTCTCACTTAGATGTCCGTTTGATGCATGTCTTGTTGTTTTACAAACCTAATTAATATATAAACAACTATATAGTTATACCGCAAGTCAATTATTATATTATAATGGTCAAAACTAGTCTTCAACATGAACATTCCTTCAGAAAACTTAAAAATCTTGTGTTTATAACTAAAAAAATATTTCATGTTTTATGAAGGTAGGATTAGACTAAACATAATAACTTAATATAATATATATTAATAACTCATTATCCATATCACATAAGCTAAGCATGATTCAAGTACTAATTAATCATAAATATATCCGGGTTGACAAAATTCTCCCCCCGTTAGAAAATTTCATCCTAGAAATTTACATACCTTGGTTGTTCACATCAAACAAATACGGATATTGCATTTTCATTATATCCTCGCTCTCCTATCTAGCTTCTTCCATGGAATGCCTTATCCACACAACTTTCACAAGTGGGATCACTTTAGATCTCAATATTTGTTCTTTCTTATCCACGATAGCAAGTGGTTCTTCCACATAACTCAAGTCTTCCTTCCACTCAGTAGGTTGTTCCACCAATACATGTATAGGATCTGCTACACACTTTCTTAACATAGAAACATGGAAAACATCATGTAATTAAGCTGGCTTTGGTGGTAATGCTAACTTCTAGGCAACCATCTCGATTTTCTCAAGAATTTTTATAAGGTCCAATGTAGCGTGGACTTAAATTCCCTTTCTTTCAAAACATCATAACTCCTTTCCATGGCGATATCCGAAGAAACACAAAATTCCCTTTCTATAATTCTGAATCTTTCCGCCATTTATCCGCATAACTTTTGGTCTGCTTTGAGATGTTCTCATTCTTTCTTGAATAGTCTTCACTTTTTCAGTGGTGACTTCAATCAACTCTAGACCCTCTATCTTCCTTTCCCCAATTTCATCCCAACATACCGGTGTATTACACCATCTACCATAAAATGCTTCGTATGGAGCCATACCAATAGTAGATTGAAAACTATTATTATATGCGAATTATGTATTACCATACCAATTACGTTTGTAATCAAGCACACAAGCTCTAAGAATATCTTCCAAAATTTGTATTATCCTCTTAGACTTCCCATCTATCTGAGGATGAAAAGTCGTACTAAACTTTAAGTTAGTACCCATAGCATACTGTAAACTATACCAAAATATGGATGTAAAAGTAGGGTCCTTATCTGAAAAAATAGAAACAGGCGCTCCATGCAATCGAATAATCTTATTAATGTACAATTTCGTATACCTATCAATAATATACATAGTCTTGACTGCTAGAAAATCTTATTAATGTATAATTATCCTACACATGATTTTGTATACATATCAATAATATACATAGTCTTGACTTGGTCAATCTGTCCACCTGTACCCAAATCGAATCTAACCTCTTATGAGATCAAGGAATCCCAACCACAAAATCCATCGTTACATGATCCCATTTCCATTCCAGTATTAGTAATGGATGAAGAAAATTAGCAGGTTTCTGATGCTCCACCTTCACTTGCTGACATATAAGGCATCTAGCAAGAAAACCGATTATTTCTTTAGTCATATTATTCCACCAATAATTCTCCTTTAAATCCATATACATTTTAGTACTACTAGGATACATAATATAAATTGAATTATGAGCCTCATCTAAAATTTCCTCTTTCAATTCATCCACATTAGGCACACATAATCGTTGTTTATATAGTAAAGTGCCATCATTAACAGTACAAAAATCGTCAGACTTACCATCTTGGACATCTTGTCGTTTCTTCTCAAGTAAAGGATCCTAACTTTGCAATTCACGAATATGGTTAGCTAAAAATGGTCTCGCGCTTACATGAGAAAATAATATGTCCCTATATGCTAGTTATAATTCTACTTGCATCAATCTTAATTCCATAACGTGGGCGACTCTAGCACACTGAATACAAGATAACCTGCTCGAAGCCTTTCTACTCAGAGCATCTGCAAGTACATTTACTTTCCCTGGATGGTAATGAATTGTACAATCATAATATTTAATTAACTCCATCCACCACCTCTGCCTCAAATTCAGCTCTTTCTGGGTAAATAAATATTTAAGACTCTGGTGGTCAGTAAAAATTTCGCATACTTCACCATATAGATAATGAAGCCACAATTTCAGAGCAAACATAATAGTAGCAAGTTCTAAATCATGTGTAGGATAATTACGTTCATGTGTACGCAATTTCCTCGAAGCATAAGCAATAACCTTACCATGTTGCATAAAAACACAACCGTATCCCTGATGTGAAACATCGGTATAAATAACAAAAACATCCCCACCGTGTGGAATAGTAAGAACATGTGCAGTTACCAATCTCTTTTTCAATTCTTCAAAACTATTTTCACAATCATATTCCATTCAAATTTAACATCTTTCTAGGTTAACTTAGTCATTGGCAAGGAACAAAGAAAATCTATTTTCATAAAGCTCCTATAATACCCAGCCAAACCTAGAAAACTCCTCACCTTTGTCACATTATTTTACCTCTCCCATTTTACAATAGCTTCTACCGTTTTAGGATAAGCACATGTACCATCTTCAGAAATAACAAGGCCTAAAAATACAACTTTTGATAGCCAAAATAACTATTTATCTTTCAACACATTCAAAATAGTTGTGAGATGCTTTTTATGTTCAACCATATCACGTGAATAAATCAGAATATCATCAATAAAAACTATCATAAATGAGTCAAAAAAATGATGCAGTATCAAGTTAATAAGATCCATAAATACAGCTGGAGCATTAGTCACCCCAAAAGGCATCACCAAAAATTCAAAATCACCATAGCGAGTATGAAAAGTAGTTTTAGAAATATCATTCTCCTTGACCCTTAACTGATGATAATCCGATCTCAAGTCTATTTTTAAAAACACTTTAGCACCCTCTAACTGATCAAACAAATCATTTGTTCGAGGTAAAGGATATTTGTTCTTAACTGTAGCTTTATTCATCTTCCTATAATCAATACACAAATGCATAATACCATCTTCTTTTCCACAAATAAAACCGGTGCACCCCATAGAGATACACTAGGCTGTATGAACCCCTTATCAAGTAAATCCTACAACTGAATCTTGAGTTCTTTCAATTCGACAAGTGCCATTATATACGGTCCCATAGAAATAGGGGTTTTCCTCGGTTCTAATTCAATACTAAATTCAATTTCTCTCTCTCTGGAGGTAACCCAGTCAACTCACTAGGAAACACTTCTCCAAAATCCCGTACAATAGAAACATCAACTGATTGAAAAACCCCCATGCTACTAGTGTCAAGAACATATGTAATAAAACCTTCACAACCCTTACTCAACAATTTGTTCATTTGAATAGCAGAAATGATGCAATTGGGAACAATTTTCCTTTCCCCCACAAATTTAAATTTAGACTCACCAGTAATATTAAAAATAACTTCCTTACGGAAACAATCCATAGATGCATGATATTTAGATAACCAATCCATTCCCAAAATTATGTCAAAATCAGATATATCCAATGGAAGTAGATCTATAACTGTATCTCTAACCCCCACAGTCAAAAAATAATCACGAAAAACATATTCAGCTATAACCATATCCATCATAGGCATATGCATACCCAAACCCACATCTAAATGAGTACATGGTCTATTCAGATATATAACAAATGCATATGACACAAACGAATATGTGGAATCGAGATCAATCAAAGAAAAATCACTTTTATCAGTAACAGAAAGTGTACCTATCACCACATCCGGAGTAACCTAAGCCTCTTTCATCGTAAAGACTCGCCCACCTGGCCTGGAACTACTAGTTTGTCCCATGCCCAAGGTTCCATCTATAATTATATGTAATTCAACAAAGTTCTAACAACCAACATAAGCAGTTTATAATACTAAACTATTAGTTAGTACATAAACAATTTAACAATATCAAATCAAACCAATAACTTCCATCAAACCGTCACACACGTACATAATTAATAACTTAGACGCTCGGATACCACTAATTGTCGCACCCCAAACCCAAAAGCATTATAATAATTTATTTCCTTAGAATAACTTAATCACAATCTTCAACCCATTTGAAATATAATTTATTTATCAATATTTTCATGTTTAATATACATAATGAACATAATACTGTTCTTTGTACCATAATATAATTAACATCAAAGTCACAATTAAGTGGACATACGATATTATGATTAACTAATGGAATCATCAAATCAACATATGATAACTCAAAATATATAATGAGTGAGTGTAGTAAAACCTTCAGTGTGACAATGACAAAATTCCCATATCTAAACCCCGGCTCTTTCTAACGGTGCTTCTCTCAAAATCACTGATCATATGATACCTAGCTAGAAGCGTACAAAACTCAGAATGTTAAAATAAAAACCGTAAGCATTAAACTCAGTGATGTACTCTTTACCTGCAGTGAAATAACAATTCTATATCAAATCTGTGCATAAAAAATCCAAACAATCCCGCCCTGCTATGAAATACTAGTTTTATATCAAATATGTGGATTTAACATCCCAACAATCCTGCCCTCCTATGAAATAACAAATTTATATAAAATATGTGGATATAACATCCCAACAATCCTGCCCTGCTATGAAATAACAATTTTATGTCAAACCTATGGATATAAAATCCTAACAATCCTGCCCACTGGCAATAACAAATCCTGGAACATAAGTTCCAACAAATCCTTCTCATAAGACAAATCAAATCATTGGATCTTTGTCCAATTCCAATCCTGGATCATAAGACCCAACCAAATCCTGGATATTCGAATATCCAAACAAATCCTGAATACTGAAGTATTCAAACAAATCCTAGATCATAAGACCCAAATAAATCCTGGATAAAAAAGATCAAAATAAATCCTATATCATAAAATCCAAATAAATCCAGGATATTTGAATATCCAAACAAAGCCTGAATACTGAAGTATTCAAATATCTTGGATCATAAGACCCAAATAAATTCTGGATTAGAAGATACAAAAAAATCCTGAATACCAAAGTATTCAAACCAATCCGCTCTTAGATCTATATTCATATTTATATACGAAATAATCATAAGTACACTCACCTTGATAACTTATCAGGCTTTCCCTTTTCTTTCGCCCGACACTTGTTTAACCGGTTCTTCTTCTCTTCATATCATTCTTACAATATTAGTATCATCATAAGAGCATTAACAATACAAAGAATAACTTGAACATAACTCAATTCATAAGCATCATATAATTTCATTCAAATCATTTATCATAAATGAAATTCCATCTAAACTTATGTTAAGATGTTTAACATATCTAAATCATAGCCCAACTACTCTTTAGTTTCTTCCTGGTAATCGAATCCTTAACATATCCAAATCGGGAACATGGATTGTAATTGGGTGCATATTTTCAGAGATAATCAACATAAACGTTCATAATATAGGTGCGCGAATTCATATGATACTTCTAAATAAGGCGCTCAATTTCAACCTTAGGTGTAAAATGTTGAACGTCAGTGAAATTGACTCGAATTATGCGATATGCTATGAATTTTAATGATTCCCAAATCAATAATGCCAAACTATTTAATTCTTTTCAAGAGAGTTCGTTGTGGAAAAATAAAATCCTTTTCAATTTGTCAATCTTTTTCTTAAAATATAGAAAATCTTTTCTGATTTTTCACAATATAAAAAATATGAATACACTAGAAATGCAATCTAGCAATAGGGATATATGATATAATCATGATATTCACCCTATTCTAGAAATAAGTCTCGAACTCAATCATTAGGCCTAAAGAAGTTCTTAAAAGGAAAGGATATCCTATGAAATTCCTACATTAAACATTGTGAAGTCTTGACTAAATACTATACATGCTCTTAAAAACTCTCAAAATATCTATTATGATGTGCGGAAGCATGTTGAGTAACATGTGTGGGAGTGCATGAGAAAATATGTGTAGAAACTCTTGTGGGGAACTCTCCCTATCTTAAAACAAAACTCTCTAAGGTGACCCAGTTGTTTACAATGGGAACAAACATAAACCTTCTAGGATTTACCTTGCTCAAAATTCTTAGGAAGAGATCTTCTTAGCAGGTTAGTCCTTCTTTGTAGGATAGTTAGTTTCCCATTAGGATCCATCACAAACTCGGTAATCGGTTTGGGTGAAACTTTGGAAGTGGATGCATAATTATAACCCATTGCTACCTAACATGAAACTGAGGAGAATATTTCTAACCTTCTTAGATGTGTCATCTAATGTGATTTTGACCTCTCGATCATGTTTGGATGTCACTATCGTTAAGAGTGGATTTGTGTGTAACTTTCCCCTTACCTTATCTCTTTAGTCTAGTGGCACACTCATGGGCTTTGTGTATCTTGACCTCGCACTCATAACATCTGACATCTTTCTCACAAATATTCTTGTCTTTGTTCCTTTGGAAGAATTATCTTTGTTAAATTTGAGAAACTTTTTGAATTTTTTTGCTAAAGGGCTAAATCCTCCATCTCAAAATCAAATTCAGAATTAGAATCACAAACTATATCTTTCTTCATTTTGGAATCGGCCTTAAAATTAATCCCTATTTTATTTTTTTAACAGTTTTTAGAAACATGTAGATTTCATAAGCTTGAAGGTCACCTACGAGTTATTATAACTGAGGATTGCCTAATATTCTCAATGAATTCAGGACAGTGACTTTATGGGTAAAACGGGTTAGTGGGGATTTATAAATCTTTTTCAAAACTCTCATCTCACGAATTTTCTCACCCCAATAAAAACTAAAGTCAACGATATCACACAATAGTGCATAAAATTCATAAAAAAACTTAGACTCTAACATGGTAATAGTCTCAAATTGTGTGGTGAGATTTTGTAGCTTAGAACTTTCACAGCATCGGCACCCTCGTGAATGTACCGAAGGGTATCCCATGCTTCCTTAGATGTGGTGCACATCATGATGCAGTGAAACTCGTTAGGGATTATGGATCCAGAAATGACACTCAAACCACATGAGTTAAATTGACTCCATTTTAGTTCCTCCTCCGTCCAAGAGGAGAGAAATTTAGGACCTATAACATCAACATTGGTCACAGTGGGTGGTGTCCACCCTCTTTCATAAACAAGTCAGATACACTCATTAATCACTTTTAAATCCGACCTCATTCGAACTTTCTAATAAGAATAATTAGACCCATCGAAAAGAGGTAGCCTGTTATACAAATTAATCAAAAACCCAAATTTTAAAGGATCACACAAAAACTTACTGTAAACTTCTCTGATAGTAATTTGTGAAAATTGGTATAAAAATAAATCCATAAATAATTTAGGATCACATGATATTTTAATGCAGCCTACTCTGATAACAATTTGAGAAAACAAGGGTTCGTATGGATTGTCCGTATATTATGTTATGCACACAAAAATTCAAATTTGAACAATATTTTATCTTGATTAGTAACAAGGTGTGTATGCAATATAATGTCCAAATTAATTATGCCAAACCACACAAATAATCAAATGAAACAAACACACGAAGAAGATTGAGGAAAAATCACTTTTGGGAAAGACCTAAATTTCAGCACTATTTGAGAAATTGACAAACTCAATAACTTATAGACTACTTAGAGCTCCATTAAGTGTAATGCACAATCCTTAATTCTTTAACCGTTATGTCATAGTCTAATAGAGCCCACAAGAAATAGTCTTCCCTCGGTATCCACTGATCAGCTTCAGGATGCATGATCCTATCTTCTTCACTCGTTGAGCTTCGACTCCACAAATTTTTAGTAGAGTAACTTTAGAAGGGTTTGATGCAAGTGTATGGAAACTTGGGTTTGAATAAACTCAAAAAATCATATATGGGATGAATGATTTGAAAAAGAAAAGTGTTTTTCCAAAACATAAAGGCGAAAACTTTTGGTTCAGATATTGGAAATTCATTTTCGCCAAAAGTCTTGGAAAAAACTAATCAAAATTGCTTTTCATAAAAAAATACATTTCGAGACGGAGGCATCGTTCGAACGAAAATACCAGTTTTGTTCTAATGAGAATTGGCCTTGTTTGAAAGATAAATCATTTTCGTTCGAACAGACTTCTAATGACCCTCCGACGACTTGGGTTCTATTAAACAACAGATTCTCATTCGATGATCGTTCGAAGCTTGTTTTAACGAGAACAAAATTTCGTTTTAACGAGATCTTAATCTCGGTTTAACGAGATTAAAAATTAAATAAATTTATTTTCAAAAGTTAATGTTTTCAAAATGCCTCAATTTAAAAAGTAAACTTCCCAGAATATAATTTGACTGAGAAATAAAAACCACGGGTCGTATATCTCCATAAAGTGATGGTGACAAATTCAACGGCTTGAATTCCAGAAACGATGCTCGATCACGAACATGTCTTCACATGATCGTGGATGCAACGTTGATGTAGTGTTTGGTTTGAAACTTTAATATGTAATAGGATACACTAAAATATCCAAATTCATAAGCTATGGGAGATTATAAAACCTTACTCTTACAGATAGACAAAGGGTCAGGGGTTCATATAGGCAGTTTACAATGGATTTTTTCAAAAAAGAGGCATAAAATAAAGATCTTAAGACCAATTTGCACACAGACGAGACTGTTGGAAGTAGGATTTAAATCTATTAAAAATATCATTGAGAAACTTTAGAGTCTAAGAGTTGACTAAATTTAAATGGATCTCGGAAGCATCTAGTGGCCTCTAGATTAAGGTTTCAAAGGAAAAAGGCAAGTAAATGCGAATCGTAGGCCGATTCGAGCACGATATGGACCGTTGGAATGGGTATTTAGAGACCTACGAAAATTCATTGAGCTAATATCATTTATGGAGTTGACCGAAATCAAACTAAACTCGTAAGTGTCCGGTGGCCTCTAGAGTAGGGTTTTTAGATGAAACAGGAAAGTAAATTCGAGTCATAAGGCCGATGCAACCACAATATGGGTCATTAGAAATGGTATTTAGATCCCTATGAAGGTTTATGGATCAATTCTCAGTTACGAGAGTTTACCTAAGTCAAATAGAGCTCAGAAGTGCCAATTGGCCTATAAATTATGGTTTTAAAGGGATGACCGAAGTCCGAGGGTTTAAGGAGATATGTTTGGGACCTATAGAGGTATACGTGGAGGTATAAAAATTGGGTATAGCCCTTTATTGGTTTAAAATAGCACTGTAAATTATGAAGATTCTCTTTTCAGCCAAATCTTTAGTTGTGTTGGGGAAGCAACCTTTTTTTGTGGAAAAGATTGAATTAGAGGGTTTGAGAGCTTATGTACACAAGTTTCAAAATGCCTATCTAATTCATATTTTTCACCATAACAAAATAGAGGTTAAGTTTTTTTAGTAAGATTTTCATTTTTTTGTCAACCTGAAGAAATAAGATTTTCTTAAAGAGTAAAATTCTTCTTTGTATTTTGGAGATATCCATTGCTATCATTCTAGGTTAAAGTTATTTTAAGTTTGATTACTTCTTTTTAATACTTGAACAAAACATTTTTTAAAATTTGTTCTTAAGAAACTTTAAATATTTTTTATATCTTAAAAATACATTTTGAGTTTTGCAACACCCTAAATAATTAACTCCCTAGGATTGATTGAGTATGCAATTTTTGATGCTCAACTAGTTTGGATAATTGTGAAAAATATTTTTATAGCCGAGACCCCTCGAAAGTATACATCACGTGAAATCATATCAAGAGATAAGATCATCAAGATCAAGAATCCAAGACCGTCAAGACAAGGGTAAAAAGGTAAAAATAACCGCATAGACTAGTTCACACACCTCACAAACACACCACATACTTTTATGATATTTTTATGCATTTTCTTTAATTTTATTTTCATATTTGGTATTAATTTTATTTAAATAAGTATCTTTTATAAGTGCCAAAATTTTGAAAAAACCAGAAAGCGTGCTAAATTGAACAAACATAAAATTTTCATATTTTAAAAAAAAATTGTAAACAATATTTGTTTAATTAATAACATTGTTGTGCACACGTTATATTAAAAAACATAATTTTTTCCATCTGGGTATATTTAAAGAAACTGATAAACATTTAATCTGTCATTGTGTGGGCTTGATCCAAGGGTGAGTTTAACCGACCAATAATGAGAGTTTAGCGGATAACCTCTTGTCTCTAGTTAGCTTTGATATTAAGAGAAATTATGAACCTTAGGATCTAAGAAGTTACCTTTTAAACTATGTGGGTTGTTCACTTACTATAACCGTTGAATAATAAGTGTGGTTTCCAGCTGCCAATTATATTTAGCTTACTTATTCGACATTCGTCCGATTTAGGAGCATCTGGTTTAAAGATCCTTAGCAGTTAGATTTCCTGTATGATTGTTCGTCACTTTTTATACCTGTTGATACCAATTTTAGTCTACTGACATGGCACAATGAAGTGGAGACACGTGTCAATCTACATGGTACTAACAAACATTTCTGAACAATACCTTGACTTCGAGGAACTCAATTTCCCCGATTAACTCACCGAGCAATAGGGGCTCACCTAGGAACTTTACTGCACCGAGCAACTCATGGATACCGAGATATTTAGGCTATCCGAGCAGCTTAGGCGGTCCGAGTTGCACCTCGATCAGAGCATTTATTATCAGACAATCAAGAGGATTAAATGCGCATTAAATGCTGAATATTATCATACGGATGTATACGCTTGTTGAACAGTTATGTATTACCCATTCACATGTACAGCCTCATGGCTATAAATACATTGTATCATCCTCATTGTAAGGGGATCGGAATTTCTTGATAATAATCCTACTTCGAGAATTCCTAAACAATCAATAATAACACAAATAGTGGACGTAGGCCATTCGTTCAAGGCTGAACCACTTTAAAATCTCTTGTTTTATTTATTTTTATCTGTGATTAAACAAATTAGAGATAGTCTAATTTTTACATCAACAGATTGGCGCCGTTTGTGGGAAACGACTGTAATTTTCGTTTTTCACCAAAAACAATTCATCATCAATGGCTGACAATCCTGAATCCAGCAATCGAAATGCTAGAAACCCCCCAAATCCATCCGCTCCTCCAAATATCCAAGATCTGGCAGGAATCATGGCCAGTTTGGCTCAAGGCCAAACGGCCATGCAGGAAACAATGCGACAACTCATGCAAACTATCCAAGATGGAGCATCAACCTATTCAGGACAACGAAGTGGTCAAAGAAATACTCATTTACTTTCTTTACGCATTAGGTAAAGCGATTCATATCGCACTGATAAATCTGAAGATTTTTCTTATCAACCGGGTCGAACTTCGTCACTACGAGCCACAGATACTGAACAACACATCGCTCTCTCTCCGGAAAGGACCAGTGCACTGGAAAGATTGAGTAGGGTCTCTCCTTTTGATCGATTGGGCCCTAGGAAGAATAAAAGTCCTCCTAAGGCTGTGTCAAGAAACTTTCAACGACCATTTGATTTAAGAGAGGGTTCTGCCCAATCACAACCAGTTGCTCGATAAGATAGATCCCAAGAAGCCACATCCACGCGATCAGTTGCTCGAACCAACAGGCCCGAGGAAGGAAATGATGCGTGGAAAGGCTCTATTCAGAGGTTGGAGGATAGATTAGGGGAAATAGCCAAGGCCAAGAATCCTCTACAAAGAACTTTTATCCAAGGGACACCTTTTGTCCAAGCAATTGTGGATTTTCCCACACCATCAAAGTTCAAAGCACCTGTTGTGACTCCTAAATATGATGGAAAAACCGACCCTGTCCTTCATATAGAGCAATACCAAGCTGCTGCTGACATCTATGCTGTGCCAGATGAGATGAGATGCAGAGCATTCTCGGAAACTCTTACAGGATCTGCTCAAATATGGTACAACAATCTTCCTCGGGGTAAGATTTCAATTTTCTTCAACTGGCCGAGCTCTTCATTGGAAACTTTTGTTTTGGAGCAAAACCGATTAAACGAGTAGCACACTTGTTAAGTGTTAGACAAAAGGCAGGTGAGAGCACCAGGGATTATATAACTCGTTTCAATAACGAGAAACTCGAAGTTATCGATTATGAGGAAAAAACAGCGATTACCGCTCTGATGAGTGGGCTGTTACCCAACACGTTGTACTACACTTTAGCTAAAGATCCACCCAGAACCATGTCAGAACTGATGGCAAAAGCGGCCAAGATCATGAACGCCGAGGAGGCAATGGCTGCAAAGAAGAATATGGATACCAAAGAGACCAAGGTGGAGGTTGATAAGGCCAAAAAGAAAGAGCATAAGAACAATGGTGGTGACAAGCACTCAAAAACAAAGCCATCATGGGAGGTATTAAAGAAATTTGAAAATTATACTCCTTTGAAGGTAGACATCAACCATGTTCTAGAAGAAATCAAGAACAGCGAGGAATTAAACTGGCCAGAGAAAATGAAGTCAGATCCTGACAAGAGGAATAAGGCCAAATATTACGAGTTCCACAAAGATCATGGCCACATGACCAAAAATTTCATAGCTCTTCAGAATGAGATCGAAGCACTCATTAGACGAGGAAAACTGGCAAAGTATGTTGATCGTAGAAATGAAAGAAGAAACAACGACCGGGCAAGAGAGAGGTCTAGATCTCCTCGTCGAGCAGAGGAGAACAAGAAAAGAGACCATGAAGATGATCTAGAAGACGACCCTGATCTTCCCAAAAGACTAAGGCAACCAGAACGTGAGGTATTTTTAATACGTTTTGGATCATTTGATTGTAATGTTATTACAGGTGGAGATGTAGGAGGTGGAGACCTTACTGCAGAAAGAAAATCTTACCTCAATGAGGCTCAAGCCTGTTCATATATTCAACGAATAAACTTAGCTGAAGATGATCGCTCGAGGAAGGTCAACAAAGAAAAACTGGTCATTGGTTTCTCAAAAAATGACCTCGCAGGTGTGTTGTATCCTCATGATGACCCATTGGTGATCAAAATGAGAATGAAGGAAGTGATGATCTCGAGAGTACTGGTTGATAATGGTAGCTCGGCTGACATTATGTTCTACTCGTGCTTCGACAGCTTAAATCTAAAGTTGTCTCAGTTGGAGCCTTATCATAGGCCCCTCCTCGGTTTTGCTGGCGAGAAAGTTTTTCCACTTGGGACGATCAAATTGGATATGTTCATTGCTATATGGCCTGCTTGTCGAACAGAAAGAGTACGCTTCTTCGTGATGGATAAGAATGTTCAATCAGCCTACAATATCATCATGGGAAGGGTAGGATTGAAGAAGTTTGAAGCAGTACCATCTATGGTACATTAATGCCTAAAATTTCCAATCAATTTTGGAGTAGGAGTTGTGAAGGGTGATCAAAAAGTAGCTCGAGAATGCTACTATTCATCTGCCGAACAGGAGGAACTGGAGGAATTTAGGAAAAAGACTAATACGTATCAGGTGGATGAAGGTGCAGAAATTAAAACATTGGATCCTAGAGATGAGTCGCAACTCGTGAAAGGTCAGGTGGTGGAAGCTACTGAAAACATCGTTCTGGACGACGAGCACCTTGAACGAACAACTCAGATAAGTTCGCCGTTAGATGCCTCATTAAAACAGGAGTTGATAGTTTTCTTAAAAAGTAGAAAATAAACCTTTGCTTGGAGTCATGAAGATATGCCCGGAATAGACCCAAATTTCTTATGTCACGAGCTCAATGTGAATAAGGAAATCAAACCAGTGAAGCAAAGAAGAAGAGCGTTTAGCCCCGAAAAGAACCAAGCTATACAGGAGGAGGTCGAGAAGCTCCAAAAAGCTTGCTTTATTGAAGATGTTAAATATCCAGACTGGTTAGAAAATATAGTAATGGTGAAAAAGAAGAACAACGAATGGAGGATGTGTGTAGACTTCACCGACCTCAACAAGGCATGTCCAAAGGACCATTTTCCATTGTCCCGAATTGATCAACTAGTGGATGCTACCTCGGGACACGAGCTGTTGAGCTTCATGGATGCTTATTCTGGCTACAACAAGATTAAAATGAAACCTGAAGACAGGGAAAGTACCTCTTTCATTACCCCTAGGGGAACTTATTGTTATAATGTTATGCCTTTTGGTTTGAAAAATGCAGGTGCGACATATCAGCGGCTAATGAACAAGGTGTTTACAGAACAAATCAATCGAAATATGGAAGTCTATGTTGATGATATGCTGACAAAGAGCAAGAAAGCTGCTGACCATCTAGTTGAATTAGGCCAGACCTTTGATCAATTGGATAAATATCAAATGAAATTGAACCCGACCAAGTGAATATTTGGAGTACGAGAAGGCATGTTTCTCGAGTACATTGTCAATCAACGAGACATTGAAGCAAACCCTGAAAAGATCAAAGCTCTGTTAGGGCTGCGATCTCCAACGACGAAGGAAGAAGTGCAAAGTCTTACAGGGCGAGTAGCAGCACTTAACAGATTTGTATCGCGAGCAACTGATAGATGCCTCCCATTTTTTAAAACGCTACGAAAGACTTTTGGATGGAATGAAGAATGCGAGAAAGCTTTTCAAGAATTGAAGAAATATTTGGGAGCACCTCCACTGTTGTCCAGACCGGTGACAGGAGAAAGGTTGTACTTGTATCTGGCGGTTTCGAAAAATGCAGTTAGCACGACATTAATAAGAGTAGAGGATGAAGTACAAAAACCAATTTATTACACTAGTAAAGCCTTTCGAGGAGCATAGATCAGATATCAAAAACTGGAAAAGTTGGCATTGGCACTGATCGAAGCGAGTAGAAGAATGAAGCCATACTTCCAGGCTCATACCATAGTCGTACATACCGATATGCCGTTGAGGCAAGCTCTTCATAAACCAAAAAAATCAGGGAGATTAATGTATTGGGCAATAGAACTCGGTGAATATGATATAATTTATGAGCCTAGATCGTCACTAAAAGGGCAAGCAGTAGCGGATTTTATAGCAGAGTTCACTTATCCTGATACCCCCGAGGAGCAAAAGCTGAACAACGACTAACCTGTGGATGTTAAAGGATCATCAAATTTAAACCCCGATCAACTTAAATTGGTCGGAGAGCCAGATGAGAAGATCGACGAGCAGCGAGGTGTGATAGAAATGGAGATAAAGGAGCAACAAATATTCCATCGAGGAACTTTGTCCAATAAGACGTTTGAGGACGAGATACCTATATGGAACCTATATGTGGATGGCTCATCATGCACCTCAGGTAGTGGAGCTGGGATTGTATTGACAAGTCCAGACGAGGTCGATATAGAATATGCTCTACGCTTTCAATTTCAAGCTTCTAATAATGAGGCCGAATATGAAGCGATGATTGTAGGTCTTAGTCTGGCAAAAATCATGAAGGCAGAGCAGGTAATCGTATGCAGTGACTCACAGTTAATTGTAAACCAAATGCTTGGTGTATATACAACAAAAGGAGAGTTGATGATTAAGTACCATGCAAAGGCAATGGAATTGGTATCGGAATTTGTTACTGTTCAACTGGTTAGAATACCAAGAATGGAGAATGCAAGAGAAGACGCTTTAGCTCGATTAGCATCGGCTACTCGTACCGAGCTACGAAGAACAATCCCAATTGAAGTTCTAACTAGTCGGAGCATAGATGAAGATCTGACGATGAATTTTATTACCCTTGATTTAGGGCCATCTTGGATGGATCCCATCAGGGCATATATTGAGGAGGGAGAATTACCAATTGAAAAACTCGCAGCCAAGAAATTGAAGTTTAAAGCTGCCCGTTATGTACTAACTAATGGTATTCTATACAGACGAGGAATCATAGCTGGCTTGTAGAGGTGTGTACATCCCGCCGAGGTAAATGATTTGATTGAAGAAGTCTATGAAGGGTCTTGTGGAGCCCATGTAGCAGGTCGGACTTCTGCAAAGAATAATGACGCAAGGATACTACTGGCCAACGATGAGGGCTGATTGTATAACCTATGCCAAGAAATGTGACAAGTGTCAGCACTTCTCCTCCATCCGAAGAACTCCCCAAGCATTGTTGACACCCATTACTTCTCCTTGGCCATTTCCCATGTGGGGAATTGACCTGGTCGGGCCACTTCCAATAACTAGAGGAAGATTTAAATATCTCGTCATTGCAGTGGATTATTTTACTAAGTGGGTAGAAGCCGAGCCTCTTATTGATATGACGTATGACAAGGTGTACCAATTTATTTGGAAGAATATCATTTGTCGATATGGTCTTCCTCATGCCTTCATCACAGACCATGGAACCCAGTTTGACAACGAGGAGTTCGCGGCCTATTATCATCAGTCAAATATCTTGAAGATTCACTCGGCACCAGGTCATCCCCAAAGCAATGGACAAACTGAAGTGACAAACAGAACGTTGCTAACTGGCTTAAAGAAAAGACTAAATGACGCGAAAGCAAACTGGATCAACGAGCTACATTCAGTACTATGGGCTTATCGTACTACTCCCCGAGCAGCAACTGGAGAATCTCCATTCATGCTGGCATTTGGAAGTGAAGCTGTTATACCTGCCGAGTTGGGCCTCCCAACACACCGAGTGCTGAACTTCAACTCCCCTGTCAGCGATTTAATGAGAAGGTTAGACTTGGACATGCTCGAGGAAGTTAGAGAAGAAGCAGCCATCAGGAATGCTGCTTACCAGTAACGAACAACTTTGTTCTACAACAAGAGAGTGAAGAAGTGCGACCTGAAAGAAGGAGACTATGTGCTAAAGAAGGTGATTCAAAAGCACAACAAACTGGAAGCAAACTGGCATGGACCTTACCGAGTTACAGAAGTTGTTCGACCAGGAACCTACAGAATAGAAACTTTAGAAGGGGAGAAATTTAAGAATGCATGGAATGCAGAGCACCTGCGCAAATATTATCAGTAATGTAAACCCTCATGTAATGCAGTTTCATCAGTATGAATAAAATGTGAATATTCTACCCAATTCTCTCCTTTTATTGAAATATTTTTTCGCGGAATGCTAGTGCTACATAGTACTCAGCAAATCCACCAAAAGTGCCAACTCCGGTTGGTTGGGAAGAAAATCCACCAACTCCGGTTGGTCGGGAATAAAAAATATTTCTCAAAAGTGCCAACTCCGGTTGGTTGGGAAGAAAATCCACCAACTCCGGTTGGTCGAAAATAAAAAAATATTTCCCAAAAGTGCCAACTCCGGTTGGTTGGGAAAGAAAATCCACCAACTCCGGTTGGTCGGGAATAAAAAATATTTCCCAAAAGTGCCAACTCCGATTGGTTGGGAAGAAAATCCACCAACTCCGGTTGGTCGAAAATAAAAAATATTTCCTAAAAGTGCCAACTCCGGTTGGTTGGGAAGAAAATCCACCAACTCCGGTTGGTCGAAAATAAAAATAAAAATATTTCCCAGAAATACCAACTAAGGTTGGTTGGGAAGAAAATCCACCAACTCCGGTTGGTCGGAAATAAAAAAAAAATATTTCCCAGAAATACCAACTATGGTTGGTTGTGAAGGAAAAATATTTCTAAAAATCCACCAACTCAGGTTGGTCGGGAATAAGAAGCTGCCAACTACAGTTGGTCGGGAACATTTTTATTAAACAAAGCATGAGTATGTGATAAAAGTTAGCTAATGGCTTAGAATTCAAAAGTGATTAAGCAAAATTTTTGATACTCGTAACATTTTAAATTACCACCAAGCTGGTCGAGAAACAAAATATCATCAATTTTGGTTAGTCGTCAAATGATTACCACAAATTCAGGATAGTCCACAATAAGTTTTAACCAGCTTTAGTTGATCGCCAAATAACACAATGTTGTTATCTTTTTAACAGATATACATACACATATGTAAAGTGTTTTACAAAATATCTACAAGACAATGGCAATCAAGATTGCAAAGAAAAATAAAAGTCTTTCATTAAATCTAGAGCAAAATACATCGAGAATGAAATACATATTAATTATTACATCAAGATTCCTATTATATTGGTTTCTTCCCCTCTGCCTTTGAAACGGGTTCTTCACCAGCAGGAGGATCGTCTAAGGCATAAGGGGAGTTAATGAAATTCAAATCTTTAAGCATCCTGATGTTCATAACTGATGGCCGATCAAGGAGGAGCTCGGGGCGAGATATCTCAAAGTTGGAGTGAAGATTGTAGTCATCGAGATACTTTGAAATTAGGCATTGTGGAATGGCCCGAGCAGGAATCCAACTCATATCAAGATTGAAAGGAGGCACTGGTAGGTCGAGCAACCCAGGATTGTGGTAATCCCATAAATAATGACCTTGTTCCAACTTCAGCACACCCAAAGCATTTAACTATCCTTGTTTATAACCCACATTATTTGCATTCTCGAGCCGATCATCTAAATGGTAGAGGGCTTCATTGTAACCAGCCATCCAGAACTCCCTAGGCTGTTTGTGGAACTGGTAAGTTAATCTTTCTAACTACTCGTGGAGATTCTTCACCAAATTCGTTTTATTCTCCAAGGTAGAATTTAGGGCAGCGAGTTGCTCGTCTAAAGTTTGGATTTTCTTAGACATCTCAGCCAATGCCTGGTTCTTTGCCATCAATTGGCAGGCTTGATTCTCCAGTGCCGATTGAGTTCTTTGTTCCTCGACAGGAATCCGAGCATCTCTTGCTCGTCCCCGAGTAGAGGTAGAAGGCCCAATCCTCTTCAAGGTTTCTAATTCATCTCTCAGATTGACATTTTCGACCTCTAAAAAGGAGAATCCCTCGTCATTTACAGGGACCAAGGCGTTTGAGGTAGAGGCAGCCGATCTCAGCTGGGATACTTCTCCTCGCAAGTTATTATTTTCCTGCTCCAACAATTTAGCTATCTGCCCGTGCTCCTCGACCTCGGTTTTCAAAGTTCTCTCCCTAACCTCATAAGCAGCAAACAATTTATCGTATCCCTTATCAGCATTCAGTTGCTAATACTTCTTCCCATATCCTTGGTGCAAGAGGGCTGAAGATTCTTTGTATTGTTGTTGAAGCTCCTCGAGAGTGCCTTGGAGGTCTTTAATCATGTCATAATATGCTATATTATTAGCCACTGCCCGGTTGAGCAGACACTTTAAATACTGGTAGGCTTCAACTGCCTGCTCTGAAGCATCTTGACCAAGGATATCAATGATTTGAGCTTCAATCATATCTGTATGACCAGCTCTGAAGTAATCATTGCATTGCCTCAACAATTTTGTATCATGAGCAGATAGCAATTCCATCCTGGCCATAAACTAGTAAAAAGAAGAGATAGTAAGAATCAATAAGGAGCAAGAGGAAGAGAATCAATGAATAGTCAAAATTTCAAATTTTATTACATCATAAAAGAGAAGTGCATAGGTCAAAGTTACAATTGGCAAAAATAAACAGAGAGAAAAATCCGAACAACTCTACACCTTCTCCTTGTCTCCCAAAACTTTCTCGGAAGGCTGGGACGAGGAAGTAGGTTGCTCGGGTGGCACAGATGGCTGCTCGGTGGGAGCTGGAAGCTGCTCGGTTGAAATAATGGATGGTTTGAGTTGCTCGCAGGAGGACTGTACAATTGGGGGATGAGAAATTTGATCCCCTATCACCATGGAGGATTCCTCAGAGGTAGCTTTGTCCTCTTCTTCTTCAGGAGTTGGAGGGGGGCCAGGGATGTGTCGCTGAAACAGGTCAGAATTTTCATCAATATTCATCTCTTTTAGAGCAGTGACTTAGCCATCCCTAAAGTACTTAAGGCTACCATATTCCACCTGCGACATCATGGCACCCAGACCCTTATTCCATCCTTTGTCCCAGCCAGCACTGAAGGACTTTTTCACAACTAACTTTCTTTTCACCTTCTCGGAGGACAGCTTCTCGGATAGAAGTTCCTCGGTAGCCTTCAATTTATTCTCCACTTCCTCCTTCTGACGACTTACTTTACGAAGTTTGCCCAACTCTTCCTCAGTAGCTTTGAGCTTACCTTCAAGCTCCCCAGCATTTTGGAGCTTCCCTTCGAGCTCTTTATTCTTCCCCTCCAAGTCTTTTATTTTTTTCTCCAACCCCTTGGAGACTTCAACAGCTTGATCCCTCTCCTGCTCGGTGGAATTAAGTTTCTTCTCCCAAACAGTTTTATCATCAACATACTTCTGACGAGAATCCTTCAGAGACTGCGTCAAACCCACCAAAGCTCCCTCTACACCTGACGAGGAGCTTGAAGCTTTAATAGTTTCATTTCTTTTCAAAATTGTATTAAAACAAGTTACCAACTGGGAAAAGAAAATAATAGCAAGTCAGTGCAAAGATATAACAAGGGAAAAATGAAAGTTTAGGACAATAATACTTACAGAAGGAATATGACGAGCAGCTAATGTGGTAACCATATCCCGAGAAAGATTTTCTTCAATACCTTGGATCTCGGGAATGATCTAAGACTTCACCGAGCTCATGGCAGAGCTTGGGGCAACAAAAGTGGGAACACCACTTCCAGTAGTCGGGGGCTGAGCGATGGATTCAGCCAAATTGACCGAGGAGCTCTTCTTCAGCCTCCTCAGAGGAGCATCAATGATCTCGACCAAGGATGTAGTCTTAGTCGGGGATATGACTATAACCTCGCTTGGAGCAGCGACCTTGCTCGGAGCCACTGGGAGTTTCTCGGCAACCTTCACAGGAGCAGCCGGAGGAGGTGCATCGATTTTTCTTGTCCCTTCTTCTGGGACATCATGTTTGCTTTTCCTTGCCTCCCCAACAACAGAGGCAGATTTCTCAAAGAGGGCAGGAGTTCTTCTTCTCTTCATTCTTTCACTCAGAGGAATATGTGACTTAGGTGAAGAACTTGAAGAAGCTGGTACTGGTTCTACGTCACTTATCACCGGGCGAGCAGTAAAAGACGAGGTGTAACTTTTATACTGCAGCAAATATGAAGCTGATATGATATGCTCGTCGGCAACAGTTTGATGCAAACCCCAGATAAGTTTCAGATGTTTTAAGTTAACTTCTGTCTCTTTTGGAGACCTTCTTTTGCTGTCAACTGCAAATAAATGAAAATTAAAATATCAGTGACACATTTTATCAAACACAAAGAAAGCATAAATTCAAAAATAAAGTAAAGTAAAAACAACATATCCCATTGCCATAGGAAGGGCATCTGGGACCCTGATACACATCATTTCCAGTTAGTGGAGCATGTTGCCAATTTTTTATAACAACACCATGCTCAAAATAATCCCTATTGGCATCTGGGAGATTGACCACTAAAGCTCTATTTAAAAACATGATTTATGGAATTCCTATACGAGTTCCATGAATCTAATTTAATCAATGAACTCCGTTAACTATTATTCACGTATTGGGGGCTATTTTTGCAGGAACCACGTCAAAATATTGACAGAATTCCAGACACAAAGGGTTTGGGGGAAAAGAAAAGCCACATTCAGCAACAAAGAGACTGGGGAACCAATGTTCCTCAGCCAAACGAAAATAATCTGAAGGCTCAGAAAGTTCCTCCAAAATAACCCATGAAGGAATAGAGAAATCCAAACGAAACTTATCAAGCGACTCAACAAGGTAAACCATGGCGAATAAAGAAAATAAAAGAGAAGGAAGAAGATCTTACAGAAAAATGATGGACCTGTTGACAACGAACGATGAAAAGGATGAACGCACAAGAGAGAGAGAAAATGAAAAACTCAAAGATACAGATTTGAAAAAGTAAAAGACGATATGATTTTCTGCAACGCTTAAATACCTTACCTTGGGAGAAGGTAAAAATAATGATTACAAAGGGAGACATTTACGCTACCTGCGGTTAAAAGGACAAAAAGGGCGCGGAGATCGAAACAGTTAGAAAAATTCGAAAAGTCTGATTCTATGAATTTGAAAAGGAAAAATAAATGCAAAGAACACGCTCCTAAAATTCAGGATGGCCATTTAATCCCACCATATTTCGAGAAGAATGTTCCACGCTCCTGAGTCTCGAACTGTGAAACATTATGGGCTTCTGTTGATACCAATTTTAGTCTGCTGACATGAAACAATGAAGTGGAGACACGTGTCAATCTACATGGTACTAACAAACATTTCTGAACAATACCTTGACTTCGAGTAACTCAATTTCCTTGATCAACTCACCGAGCAGTAGGGGCTCATCGAGGAACTTTACTGCACCGAGCAACTCATGGATACCGAGATATTTAGGCAGTCCGAGCAGCTTAGGCGGTCCGAGCTGCACCTCGATCAGAGCATTTATTATCAGACAATCAAGAGGATTAAATGCGCATTAAATGTGCATTAAATGCTGAATATTATCATACGGATGTATACGCTTGTTGAACACCTATGTATTACCCATTCACATGTACAGCCTCATGGCTATAAATACATTGTATCATCCTCATTGTAAGGGGACCGAAATTTCTTGAGAATAATCCTACTTCGAGAATTCCTAAACAGTCAATAATAACACAAATAGTGGACGTAGGCCATTCGTTCAAGGCTGAACCACTTTAAAATCTCTTGTCTTATTTATTTTTATCTGTGATTAAACAAATTAGAGATAGTCTAATTTTTTACATCAACAATACCTATTAGTATATAACCCGTAGGATGCACAGGCGATAAAAGGTTAATTTTAATATCTTCTTTTAAAGTTATTATAAAAGGTTAATTTTTTCATAAATAAAATTTGTTTATTATTTTTAAATATTTTATTATATAAAAAATATTTCTTATAAATATAAACTTAAAAAAAAATTGTATGTATTATAAGTAAAAACTGAAGTTTTTTTTATAAACAATGCGTTACATTTTGTTTCACGACCCAAAACTTTATTTATTGATATATATATTTTATAATTTTTCATGTCGTTTGATTTCTTTTTAATATATATATATCTATATATTTATATTTATATTTAATTTGAGTGTTCTATTATTTTATGTAAATACAATATAATGTGTATGTTTTATAATATATTAGTGTCTATACTTGTTGTAAATTGTTTTACTTTATCTTTTAGTATTATTTGTCTATTTGAGTCTTTTTATATTTTTTATATATGTGTATTTTAGTCCTATTAGGTCCTATTTACATGGAACATTTTTTATTAGGTCCTATCGCAACATTTTTTCCTTAAGAGGTTCTATTTGTACATATAGTGAATATTCATTATATGTTTAAAAATTGGACCTATTAGAACAAAAATCTTTTTTCATGAGACCTGATGGAGCAAAAAAAATATTATGACCTATTGAACTACATACTTAGGCCCCGTTTGATTGTCTCAAAATTGTAAATTGGATCATTAATAAATTGTCCCATTTACAAATTGACTCATTAATTGTGTTTGGTTTCATTAATGAAAAGATTTATTAATTGCCCCATTTTAGCTCATGTGCAAAATCTGAAATTGGATCATTTCATAAAAAAATGTGAAATGAATCCATTTGAAATAAGAATCACATTAAATGCATGTCTCCTCTCCATCTTCCCCTCCATCTCTCTCTCTCTCTCTCTCTTTCCCTCTCCCTCTCTCTTTTGATTTGTTTTTATCTTTTTTTCATAGAACATTAACATCAATTTCAAATTACCAAACATTGTGTAAAATTGGATTTAACTCATTTCAAATTCACTCATTTATAATTCACTAATTCACAATGAACCAATTTACATAATCAAACAATTTGCACAACCAAACTGGACGTTAGTAAACGAGACTAATTGATAAAAAACCCTTAGGCCCAGTTTGATTGCGCAAATTTTTGATTATGTAAATTGGTTCATTGTGAATTAGTGAATTGTAAATGAGTGAATTTGAAATGAGTTAAATTCAATTTTACACAATGTTTGGTAATTTCAAATTGATGTTAAGGTTCTATGAAAAAAAGATAAAAACAAATCAAGGGAGAGAGGGAGAGGGAAAGAGAGAGGGAGAGAGGGAGAGGGGACATGCACTTTATGTGGCTCCAATTTCAAATTGATTCATTTCATTTTTTTTGTGAAATGGCCCAATTTCAGATTTTGCACATGAGCTAAAATTAGGCAATTAATGAATCATTTAATTAATGAAAGCAAACACAATTAATGGATCAATTTGTAAATGGATCAATTTATTAATGATCCAACTTACAATTTTGGGACCAGGGCGCTTAATATTTTATTTTTATTTTTTTGTGTGTTGTAAGTTTTTCTTGTGAGTAGTCATTATGTCGATTTTAAACGGTTAATGAAAATTTTGAAATTGAGACAGAAAATTGATTAAATGTCTTAGAAATAATCATAAAATGATTAAATGTTTTACATACTGGTTCTACACTCCATGAAAAACAAACCTTATACACACAAACACAAACCTTCTACACATACTAGTTCTCCATTTCATTTACCGAAACTCTGTCTAGGATCACTAGATTTAGACGCAAACCTCAAGCTGGAAAACCAAATGCTTTGATAAGGAACTTCCATCATCAGGAATAGATCCACCAGCAAATGCAAATCTTAGTGCATCACAAGTCTCTGAGTTGTCTTGGGCAAAACTGTTATCGGAGACGTATATAATACCCAATCTGCCGGAAGGTTGTTGGGAGTGGGAAAGAAGATCATCTATAAAGTGGTTACATGGGGTGTATCCAACTAAATAAATAGGTCAGGCAAGTAAAAAAGTGAGCTTAACTTCTTGGATGACAATTTTGTGGACCCATGATATAATTTATAGTCCATGGCAATGTTTTATGGTACCTTATTTCTTCACCTTTCTTTTTTTTTTCATCCAACTTTTTTATTAAATCGTTATCTTTCTTACTTATATTTACATAAAAATGTAAATTTTTAATTAAAAATACACTTAAAAATGTATTTATAAAAATAATGCTACCAAAATAAAAAAAATATTGTAAAAATATTAAAGAGTGCTTAAATTATTTGAAAAAGTAAATAAAATAAAATAAAACAAAAATTGTTTACACTTTTTTAAAAATTAAATCCTAGTTTTAACTATTTTAGATAACAAAATATTTAACTATTTTTTGCAAATATAAATATTATTTAATAAAAAAACTTTTTTGTAAGAAATTAATAATTTTTTATAAATACATTTTTAAGTGCACTTTTTTAATTAAAAACTTTAGAAATGTTATATCATTCATTTCTCTATTGAAACCAGGCATTGTTAACAACAACTTTGGATTTCAATTCATTCTGTCGACTTACGAGGTTGTTAACTAAAAGTTTTCCAGATCGCTTCATCTCTTATACTCCCTCTATAATACCTTTTTCGTCTCTTCAGTTTTCAATCTTTTTCATTCTCTCTTATTTGGAGTTTTGTTTAAACATTTGAGACATATATCTTTTCCTATGTTTTTCCTATTACGTCTTGCTCACGCATCGTGCGGGCTTACAACAAGTTATAAGTATAATATAGATACCAATAGTTGTTCTATATTAAGTGGTTTAGGTTATTTCTTAAACCAACCGCAATTTGAAATTTTATTGAAGACCGTTACTACTTAGCTTTCTATACGCTAGTTTTTAAGCCATCAGATCAATTAGCTTTTGGTTACTTCAATATTAGATATGGATTCTTTGATCGATTACATTACTTGAGGATTCATTGTTGTATTAGAGGTATTTATCAAGTGAATATTTATTTACAGTTTACGTAATATGTAATCTTGTTATCAATCTGGGGATATTTCTACACCATATTATCACCGTCTAATGAGGATTTTCCACATGGAGTTACAAACTGGAAATCACAACCGAAGTGTAATGCGCTAATTTAACACAAAATGTGGGTGAAATAGTTAATACTTATCAATGCTTTAGACATGGTTTTTAGCACTAATTGACAATTATTGGCACATTTAAGCACCTACATGGGAAAATTGAATTAGGTAACCACGCAACAGTTGCAGGGCAACGAACTCTATAAATAAGAAACTAGAGGACAAAGGAAGAAAGGTAACCCTTAGTGAAAAACTACATTCACTTATTTTACCTTTTTTTTCTTTTTTTCCCTTTTCATTTATTTACAGCTTTTCTTTCATTCGAAGTAGTTTGTAAGGTAGATTGTAACTCTATTTACATTTTATTAAAAGTTTCTTTGACTTCACGTCTGATTTTCATTAGTGCAATCTTGTTTTCCATTTCATAATGTAGTTGTTTTTTTATTGCATCTATCTTCCTTTACTTTCGAAGTTTTTGTTTAATCTCATGTCAAAGTATTCCATAAGGAAAGTACAAGTCTTATAATTGAAGCATCGAATGATACACAATTGTACGATTATCATAAGATTGGAAAGCTCACAACATTACATGGAACATTTAAAATTAACCAAAATCCATAAACCAAGTCAGTGTCCCAAACATAGTTTTAGCACGCCTCATGGTACACAAGTGCTGAATTGTTGTTTACCATGGCTAGGACAAGAGAAATCGATGATGGTACAGAGAATGATGGTGAAATTGGGTCAACTAGCCGACACATCGCGACTAGAGATAAAATAATGGTTGAAACTACTCACAAGTTGAGACAAATCGCTCAAAATTATGAATTAAATGTAACAACAAAGAGCTAAAAATATTAACACACCACCTATTATTGATGTACCTTTAATTGCCTCAGATCAGCTGATAAACTAGTTAAGCCTAGTTTTTTATCAACTTTGGAATATGATGAAAAACCTTATCATAATAATGCGGAAAATAATTAATCCGTAATTAATTATTTCGTTTCGGGAAACCAGATTTTTTGGTTCAGAAAATAAATTTTAAATCCCAAAGGTCAATTAAAATTTGTCCAAAAAATTTAATAGTTGCTCAAGAAAGACCCACGACCCGGGCACGGGCACGAGCCAGGTCGGACGGATGGTGACGGTAGTGTGCGCGCGTGTGGGATTTTGACCCAAGCCCAACACATGCGTAGTGTAGGCCATCTCCCCTTCAAAGAGTTGGGATAGCCCAAGGCATCCAAGCCTTAATCCCATAACTCGGGTATATTAACTCCAAGTATTTCTACCACTTTTTCAATATGGGACAAACCCACTTAACTATGTTACATCATCTAGCTTAAGCTCAAATGGGTCACTTTAAGTCCAAATTTCTCATTCATTAGTCCAAACCTATTGTTGAAGTGTCTAATGTTCAAGGGTAGGCACTAAAAATTGGTCTAAACATCTTTACCTAACCCAATACTTATCATCCTTCCCAATACAAGTGATACTAATTCTGGAACAAACTTAAGAATGATAAACTACTCAATTACTACTAGCCTATGTGTTAGCAACCCTCTAGAGGGTATATGAATGTATAAGACATACCAATGGTTGGGTTATAATAACCTAATAGGTAGAACACCCCTCCCAAAGGTAGGAAGAACTGGACCATATCATAATGATACCAACTTTGGCTTCTCCGGAACTTCGGACTATGGGATAATCAATTATCTTATGTCTGAACAAGAACTCGGGAGGTGGGGAAACAACATGAGGATTTGCAATCAAATCCCTCAAGTGTCTCAAATAATGCCCTTTCAAGCAAAACAAAATGATCCTCTCCAAATTTCACCTCCATTGGTGCAACCGACACCCATAATGAACTAAATCATTACTCCACAAAATAGGCAGTTGCTTGGGGCAGTTAGGAGAAATGAAATTGTGGATATCATATATGAGATTTGTAGACCAATGGCTTGGGATGACCCAATTATATAGGAATCCATACCTAGAATGGATAGATAGGATTGAATTCCCAAAGTATTTTAAGTTATCATATTTCTCTCTCTTTTTAGTACATAGGAGTCAATTCACTGTGGAACACATTTTTTGATTCACTAGTCATTGTGATAATGCAGGAACAAATGAATACCTCAAACTATATTTGTTCTCTAATTTCCTCACTGGTGGAACTTTTTCCTGGTGCATAAGCGTGCCTCCTAAAAATGGTCAAACTTCATAGCAACTAGAAGATATATTTCATGAATAATACTTCCAAACTGAAACATAAGTTTTTATGGTTGATTTGGCTAGAATAAGCTAAAATCTAGAAGAAAAAGCTACCATCTTCATAAGCAGGTTTAAAAAGGATAGGAATAAAGCTAAACTAGTTCTACCTGAGTGAGAGTTTGTCAAATTAGTCCACAATGGAATGGAATTTAAGCTTTGGAAGAAATTTGATGCCACTGAATTAAGAGATTTTACTGCCACGGTATCCAAATATGAAGCTCTTTTAGAGGAAGGGCATGAAAGAATCTCTTATTCTCTCAAGACATACTACAAGAATCTAAATTTAAAAATAGATGTTGCTGATATTATAATAACTTAAACTATAGTTTGTGAAGCATTGTTTCAAAAGATCTCAGCAACATAATCTTATGCCCCCAAATCAGGGGGGGTAAGAAATACTCATTTTGATATCTCTAAGGGAGATAATTTTTTTATTATCTCTTAAAAGTTAAAATGTTAAATCGACCGACGATGCAAGAACTCCAAATGAAGTTAAAGTAAAAAACTATTGTAAATGTCACATTATTTTCTCCCACTCAACTAATTCATCTCATGTTTTTCACATCAGGATCTAAGAGTTGATTAGGATAAGGAAAGTCAAGTTTCTTAGAAGGGACGAAAGAAGCATGGGGGTTGATGGAGACCCATTTATCAATGTAAAAGAAGTGGGAAGAAACATGCAATTTATTCAACTTACTCACAATAGAGCCCATGTTAAGTTAAAAAATGAAGAGAAACGTTGAGTCTAAGGATTAGATTGAAGCAGTTGTTGACCCAAACCAGAAAATCCTGAAACACTTATGCATCAGGTGTGGAGAGAAATGTGATGAGATGTGGAAATTTATGGCTTCAAAAAGGAAATTGGAGGAGAAAGTCAAGAGGAGTGGGAATAATGGTTATGCTTCCAAATCCAAAGTGTTTCAAGGCCAAGAAGAACTCCAAGGGCATGTCTTTTGGAAAATTAAATAAATTTTTGACCCTTACCATATTTAAGGAAATATCAAAGCACCAAGGAACTATCAATACAATGGGCTTTGTTGTAATGAATCCAAATCAGGACACTATTTGGGAGTTTCAAGGCCCATGAAAATCCCAAAATCAATTCCAATGGCAAAAGGTTGCTTAATTGGTTTATTGCTCAAAACCCAAAGTTTTCCCAACAATTTAATGATATGTGTAGTTCTAGTTAATCACCTTAATTAACACTCGCATCAAACTCTTTTTCGATGGAAGCACAAGTCTTTTTAATTAAAGTATCGAACAGTACATAATCAATTGACTATCATAAGGCTAAGATAATCAATTGGTTGGAAAGACCACAAACTTGTCTAATACACTCGCAATTAACCAAAATACATCAACCAATTCAATGACCCAAACAAGATCATTATACTTCCAGTATTTTTCATCTCAACGTTTCATTTTCTTAGTGTTTCTAGAGTATTATGCTCTTGACAATATTACCTATTTATACTATTGTTAGGGTTGGTCAGACCATATTCTCTGAGAGATATAAAGAGAGAGATATGAGGGTGTAGAGAGAAAAACAACGCTAATTTAGTGTGAGATAAAATCATAATGAGAAAGAGGCATATAAGGAGGAAGAAGAAAGAATATGAGTGAGATATTGAATGTAGTCTTTACACCATTTTGTCAAGATAACTCATGAGTTGTTGTCTAATCCATTGTATCAAGACTTAAGTGTTCTCTAGTTTTTTACATAGACTTTGAGAAAAATCGTTTGTGTCTATAAATCTCAAACATGATTTGCACTTAGGTTTTTTAAAATAAAAAGGGTTTTGAAAATCATTTTTTAAATGAATTTTTAGATTATAAAAAGTATGAAAAACCTTATTATTCTTGTTGGATATAGTAATATATGTTTAATATCTTGTCGATCCATAATATCTTGATAAATCAAAACTTTATAGTGTAAAGTTTTATATCTGATTTTGTGAATAAAGAAAACTTTTAAATCTTTTGAAAGTTTTCAGATCTCAAATCATTGTCAAGATTTATTATTATTCGTTGAAGATATAAAATATGGATAAATCTTTTAAACATATTCTGATTTATCCCGATGTAAAGTGCATATAGAATCGTTGTAATTTGCATATGGGTTTATTTGTAACTCTTTGAGTGTGAGTGTGAGTTAGTTTGCATTTGCATATTAGTCACACAACATTATACTACACTACACTACACTACACTACACTACACTACACTACACTACACTACACGTTATACACTACAAATAACTTTCGTTTGTATAGGTTTATATTTTAGAAGGACGGACATACTCCACTCAACTTATGTTTCATTTTGATCTTTTTTGTTGTACTTATAACATATATTTGATTGGGTTAAATAGAAATTTGACCCAATTATTTGGGGTGATTTTGAATATTGGACCTTCTTTTTTAATTTTTTTTAAATGTTAACCCCGAACTTCACATTTTAAATGCCTTTAACCAAAGCGTTAGTCCCTGTTAAGGGAACTAACGACAATGGTTGAGTCTGCCATTTTGCCCCTTCATTTTTGGTAAAATATCCACATCACCCATTTGACTCCAAAAAAAATCATTTCCCTAAAAGAAAAAAATATCAATTATATTTTTTAATTGCAATAGTTACATAAAAAAAAATTATTATTTTTATTAAAATGGATGTTAATAAAAATTGTTTCGTTATTTATTTTAATAAAACTTAATATTATGGAAATAATTTTTTTTATAATTTGAATATAAAAATCATAATATTATGTAAACATAAAAATATAATATTCTAAAAATTTTAAAAACATTCTAAAAATAACTTTTGTAATTAAAAAAAACATTATCATGTTTATAAAATTAAAATTATTATTTAAGATTAACGTTAATAAATTTTTTTCGTTATTTTTGATAAAAAAAAAAGGGTAATATTTTGGGAAACAAAATTATTTTGAATATGAAAAATCCCAATGTTCTGGAAAATTATAAATTTAATGTTCTAAAAATATAAAAGCATTTAAAAAGTAAGTTTTTTTAATTAAAAAAAATACTATTTTTTAAAATTTAAAAATGTACTATTATTTATATACAAAAGCATATTATTTTTTTTTATTAAAATGGATGTTAATAAAAATCTATCTCGTTATTTAATTAAAACATAATATTCTGGAAATAATTAATTCTAATATTCTTGAAAAATAAAAATTATTCCATTCTATAAATATAAAAACATTTTAAAAATTCAATTTTTATTTAAAAAAACTAAATTATTTATAAAAATACTCATTATTGTTTTTATTAAAATGGACATTAATAAAAAACATTTTCTTACTAAAAGAAAGTTTAAACAATATATACTATGCGTTTATATATATATATATAATGACTTTTTTAAATGGTTTTTATGTCTTGAGAATATTAAATTTTCAATTTCCAAAATATTCGATTTTTTATATTCAAAATATTATGTTAATTTTTATTTCCAAAATGTTATATTTTTAAAAATAAATAAGGATCATCATCATCATCCTTGCCTTAATCCCATCATATGGGATCAGCCACGAGGATTCTCATTTTCCATTTTAATATATTATATGTAATATTATCATCCAAGTTTAATTTCTTAAGATCTATCCTAGCAATTTCCTCTCACGATAGCTTAGGGTGACTCCTTTCTCATTTATTCTCTATTTTTAATAATCTTCCTCTTGTTATAGGTGCATCTACTGGTCTACACAACACATGTCCGTGACACCTAAGTCTACTTTATCTTAATTTATTACTAATGGGAGAAACTCCTAACTTTTCTCTCACATATTGATTTTAATTTTGTACTTTCTAGTAATTCACATCATCTATCGGATCATCCTCATCTCACTATAATGTATAATTTGTTCATATTTTTTCTTCAAATCCCAACACTTCGCTCCAAATAAGGTCACTGACCTAACAATTGTTCTATATTTTTTTAATTTATTTATCCTCTTATCGCATAACAACCAACTTGTTTGTCTCCATTTCATCCAACTAGTTGATATTCTACTCGTAATATCCTCATCAACATCACCATTAATTTTTAAGACTGAACCTAAATAGTAAAATTTATTAGTTTGGTTTATCACTTTTTTTCAATATTTAACATTATGTTATTTGATACTTCATTATTAAATTTACATTCCATAAATTCCATTTTATTTCTACTGATTCTTAGTCCCTTAGAGTCTAAGGCTTTTCTCCAAGTATGTACTCTCATTGTTAAGCCCTCCTTTGAAGTGTCTACTAAAACTATATCATCCGCAAACAACGTACACCATGGGATATCTTCTTGTATGTTCTTAGTAATCTCATCTAAAACTATGGAAAATAAGTAAGGACTTAAGGCCGATCCTTGATGTAAACCCACTTTAATCGTAAAGTGTAAGGACACAAATTTCCAATTGAGTCCATATATAGTTTTGGCTCAATTCCGGACAAAAACATTTATTCATAGGATAGTATTTATTGTAATATTCTCAAGCCTATGAAGTGTATGTTGAAGACGTAGCGGCAAAGAATTTAAAGCTTCATCAAAATGCCGGTTTGCGTGCCTCGTTTCTACGTCATCAACTAAGGTTCCATGCTCCCAAGGTATGAATGTAATTATATTTATATAGGAGCTTGGAAGAATTTGTATTGGGTGTTAGGTGTAATAAAAACTGCATTTTATTTTCAGAAAGAATCAATTAGAACTTTAATATAAGTATATAAAAGTTTCTGGGCCAAAATCGAATTTTATAAACTTTCTGGTCGTTCGTTAGAAATGTCGTTCGAACGAGTTTTTTCGTTCGAACCAGATTTCGTTCGAACGAGTTTTTTCGTTCGAATCAGTTTCGTTCGAACGAGTTTTGCCAACGACCCTAACTGGCCAGTCGTTCGATATGTCGTTCGATATGTCGTTCGAACGAATGTTCGTTCTAACGAGGTATCTAACGAACTTCTAACGAGCCCAGGTTAGTCACTCGTTAGAAGTCTCGTTCGAACGAGAATCAAGTTCGTTCGAACGAGATTCCAGCGGGAACAGTTATTTGGCAGTTTTTTTGCAGTTTTTCCCCACTCCTCCACTTGGTTTTCAACCAACTTTTTTCATACATTATTATGTGCGGGAAACACATTTTCCAAGACAACTTTTCCATCCTAATACATCTCCTAGAGAGAGTTTGAGAGATCATTTTAAAAAGGAAAATGTTCATGTTTTGAGTGTTCTTCAACTTAAAGAAAAAATTTTAAACACTTAGTTTACACCCATTGTTGTTTATTCCAAGTTCTATATATACATATCTTTTCTTGGAGTTTTTGGCACCGGTTTTCTCTACCGAATTCAAGAGACGTTTCGGGTTTGCTTCTACACCCCATCACAAAGAAGACATTTGTTGAGATTCTACCCACACGGAGAAAGGCTCCATGCTTGGGTGACGGTGACCATATAAAGTCCCATCGGTGGATTCCGAGACCGCGGTGGTGTTCCAAGGTTGTCCTCTAGGAAGAGGTTTCTACGAGAAGGAGCGTCGAGGCTTGAGAGGGATCGAGTCAGTCGTTGTAAGTCTATCTGTCTTGTAATTATAATTCCGTATCTAGAGGACTTGTGGCTAGGGCCGTCCGAGGTTGTTTCCCGTCTTGGGTTTTTCCTCGTACATCTCGGCGTAGTGTGACATTGTTTATTTTATCTTCCTCATTAATTTAGAATCCATGCTTAGGATAATTTCAAGATAAAATTTGGTTTAATTTTCACACTCATTTAATTTGGGACTTAAATTAAATATTGGGTAAAATTGGTTTATTCAAGTCATTTGCTAAAATTGGTTTCGCCTAACTTTGTTTAAATGAATAATCATGACTTAGGCAAATTCTAGGACTTGAATTTTGTTTTAATTTGTTTTGAGAAATTAAAATTTGTTGTTATATTTGAAAGTTGAACCATCACCCCTTTTACAACACTTCCGCATCTAAATAAAAAGGAAATTAGATTGAAAAGGAAATTAAATATTTTAATCGAGTGAATTATTTAAAACCCGGGGATTCCACTTTTCAAATTGGTATCAGAGCCAAAAACGATAATTTATTTCGTTAAGATCCTTTAATTTTTTGGCTAAATATGGATTTTTCCCCATTTTCAAAATTTCCTATTTTCGATGGTTCAAACTACGCGTATTGGAAAGCGCGAATGAGATCGACACTAAAATCTATCGACGAGAGAGTTTGGATGTCTGTTGTTACCGAATACTCCCCACCAACTTACTTAGTTGAAAATGAACGTGTTATAAAACCCGCCGATAGATGGACTGAAAATGAGTTTAAACTTGCTAACTTTAATTCCCGAGGTTTAAATGCCTTATTTAGCGCTGTCGCACCGGATGAATTCCGACGTATTATGACGTGTGAAACCGCTAAAGAAGCTTGGGATATTTTACAATTAACTCATGAAGGAACTAGTGTCGTTAAAGCTTCAAAATTCCAAAACCTCACCACTCAATTTGAAACTATCAAAATGGATGAAAAAGAAACTTCTGATAAATTTTATGCTAGACTTTCTGATATTGTTAATTCATCCTTTAACTTGGGAGAGAAAATACCTGACGATCGTGTTGTAAAGAAAATTTTGAGGTCCCTACCCGATAGATTTATTCCTAAAGTGACCGTTTTAAATTCTTTACCCACTTTAGCCTCTACGAAATTAGAAGAGCTTGTAGGTGATTTACAAACCTATGAACTGGATATGTTTCCCTCTAAAACTGAAAAGTAAATTGAAAAGGGTGTTGCTTTAAAAGCCCGTAAAGAGGTCAAACAAGTAGTAGAGAGCGATAGTGATAGTGACTCGGAAGACATGGCTTTGTTTGCTCGTAAATTTAGAAAATTTCTTAAATTTAACAAAGATAAAGTTAAAAATGATTTTAAGAAATTTGATACTTCTAAACATGATAAAAGCGAGAAGATTTCTAAAGCCGAGAAAATCCCTAAACCTAGTAATGAACATTTAGATAGGGACGAGTCTAATAAGTGTTTTGTTTGTGAAGGTTATGGCCATAGGGCTTATGAGTGCCCCACTAAACTAAGGAAAGATGGTAAGCGACCTATTTCATATAATGCAACCCTTAGTGATAGTGATAAGGAAGAAAAGCCCGATTCCCCCACTAAGAAAAATTTTGTGGCTTTTATGGCTAGTCATGTGAGTGATAATGAGAACTCATAGATTGATGACACGATAGCACATGCCACTTCCAAGGTCATTGTTCATGATTCCCTTGTTTTTAATGATAGTGAGAGTGAAGAAGAAAGTGAGAGTGAAAATGAAGAAGAGGTTGATGTGAGTGAACTTCAAAATGCTTTTCATGAATTATATAAAGAATTTATTAATTTGAAAAGAACTAATTTGAAGTTAGAAGCTTGTTTAAGAAAGAGTGTCAAGGTCGTTGATGATAGTGCCTTAATAGAAGACCTTAGGACACATGTGAGGACTCTTCAAGAGAAGCTTGATTATGTAGAAGGCGAAAGAGATAGCCTTAGGGGTTTAATGAAATCCTTGAAAAAGGAGCTTCTTGCTTTTGAAGAGCGAAATGTTTTACTAGAATCTAACATTGCTGAATTGGAAAATAAATTAAAAGATTCTAGTAATGTCAAATTTGATTTGGAATGTCGTTCGGAAAAACTTGATAAAATGTTAGGAACGATCCAAATTAAAAATGACACTTGTGGTTTAGGCTTCAATCCTTGTAATGAATTTACTCATAATGCCCAAACCAATGTTTTAGGAGAATCAACTAGGAATACTTTTAAAGATCACTCCTTAAGTAAATCTTTTCGACATGTTCTCACTTGTACACATTGTGGTCGACAAGGTCATCTTAGGAAATTTTGTTTAGATCTTAAACGAATTCCTAGAAAACCCCATAGTAAAGTAACCACGGTAGTTAACGTTCCTACACCCCAAAATAGTCATTCCTCATTAATTTGGGTTAGGAAATCTGACTTGGTTGCCTTACAAAATAGGGATTTTGATTCTCATTTACTTTCACATGCTTCCTCTCTTGCTAAATCTAAAGGATAAATGTGTTAGTATTTGCATGCTTTAGCGTTTGTACTTCATGCCATATTCATATGCTAAATGTATGCTTGTTTAGTCAGTTTCTAGTCATTGACTTATTTCATATCACATGCTAGAAATTATGACTTGTTTATCTTTTTGTATTATTTTTTTGTGTTTGATTTAACTGCAAAATATAAAAAGATTTTTTTTTATCATTTGTGTTTTATTTATTTCATTTATGCTTGATGAAAAATACAAATGATTTTTGTTTAGTCTTTTGAGTATATATCTTTCTTTTTGACTAAAAATGTTAAAAACTCAAAAAGATTTTGTTTGGTGTGTATTTTTGTTTGACACACTTTATGTGGCATATACTTGTGTTTGAATCCCATCATTTACGCTCCCACGTGGCTAGAACTTTTGGTTTAGATTTTCAATCCTTATTATGTTCTTTACCATATTTTATGGAGTAGTTGGATTTTGTATTGTTTAAATGGATTCTATTTCTATATGCCTCTATTCACACATGCACGAGCTCTTTTGAAATCTTAATGTCACATGTTATATTTGAGCTTTTTGAGGTGTTCTCCTATCAATCTAGTCATCTACATATCTATGACCTAGGAGGACTAGTGCATGTCAAAATCCGTTGCATGTGAGATTTGTGTGAAAAATGAAAACATGATAAATTAATATATGCACGGGGAAGGGCTACGAATGGATGAATTAAATCCTTTATGATAGTAAGCCACCGTTGATTGGATCTAAAAGAAATACGTGATCCAAAGGCCTAAAAACAGAATATTTGGCATTAAACAGAAAGCAATTGCCAAGGCCTATGTTTGTATGATATATTCATTCAAAAAATAAAAGAATATATATGCTCATTGAGGGAGAATTGGATGGTATATCAACGGTTTGCACAATGTCCGTTTATCCTAGTTGTCTTTAATGTCATGACTCTATGTGGTTTGTAGAATCATCATCATGCTAGGATTGTATGCATTGTGTATGTTTATTCATTGAGTTCAATCTATATTGTTACATGAGGTTATATTTCAATGTGATGAAGTTTGCAATCAAATGAGAACTCCGTGAACGTTTATTAAGTGTTTGGGTCTAAATTTAATCGTTACTAGTACACACCCCTACACTTCCGTTTCCATATGACACATTTTTGCCATACGAGTGTGCAAACTTATTGTATTTTGTGTCATGTGTGTGTTTATATCTATCTATATATGTATGTACTTATTGGTATATTTAAAGTATATATATATATGATATCTGTTTGTCTTTGCCTTGCTTTAATTGCCCATATGCTTTCATGTCTTATCACCTTAAGCTTTCACATGCTGTTTATTAGTTCTTTATCCTTTGCCTATTCCCGAACAAAAAGGGGGAGAATGATGATAGGGGGAGAAATGGTATCTAATCCTATTATTATCGTATCTTCGATTGGGGGAGATTTATCTTAGGGGGAGACGTCTTTCTAAGTAGGTCATGTGTTTAAAGGGAGAATTAAATTAGGGGGAGTAATTAATTAATTGCATTTAATATTTTGATATTCCCTATGCATTTGATGAGTTTGCTTAAGTGTCCAGGAATTATTCTAAAGCGGCATCTTTCTATGGCAAAGTGTTTGATCCTTGGGTTGAGTCAAGTTTGGGCGGGTTATGTTTTGAGTCTAGTAGAGCTTGACGGCCCTTTAGGATTTTTGTTTGGTTTTTGTCCCGAAATAGCCAAAGGGGGAGATTTGTAAGGACACAAATTTCCAATTGAGTCCATATATAGTTTTGGATCAATTCCGGACAAAAACATATATTCATAGGATAGTATTCATTGTAATATTCTCAAGCCTATGAAGTGTATGTTGAAGACGTAGCGGCAAAGAATTTAAAGCTTCATCAAAATGCCGGTTTGCGTGCCTCGTTTCTACGTCATCAACTAAGGTTCCATGCTCCCAAGGTATGAATGTAATTATATTTATATAGGAGCTTGGAACAATTTGTATTGGGTGTTAGGTGTAATAAAAACTGCATTTTATTTTCAGAAAGAATCAATTAGAACTTTAATATAAGTATATAAAAGTTTCTGGGCCAAAATCGAATTTTACAAACTTTCTGGTCGTTCGTTAGAAATGTCGTTTCGAACGAGTTTTTTCGTTCGAACCAGATTTCGTTCGAACGAGTTTTGTCGTTCGAACCAGTTTCGTTCGAACGAGTTTTCCCAACGACCCTAACTGGTCAGTCGTTCGATATGTCGTTCGATATGTCGTTCGAACGAATGTTCGTTCTAACGAGGTATCTAACGAACTTCTAACGAGCCCAGGCTGGTCACTCGTTAGAAGTCTCGTTCGAACGAGAATCAAGTTCGTTCGAACGATATTCCAGCGGGAACAGTTATTTGGCAGTTTTTTTGCAGTTTTTCCCCACTCCTCCACTTGGTTTTCAACCAACTTTTTTCATACATTATTATGTGCGGGAAACACATTTTCCAAGACAACCTTTCCATTCTAATACATCTCCTAGAGAGAGTTTGAGAGATCATTTTAAAAAGGAAAATGTTCATGTTTTGAGTGTTCTTCAACTTAAAGAAAAATCTTTAAACACTTAGTTTACACCCATTGTTGTTTACTCCAAGTTCTATATATACATATCTTTAATTGGAGTTTTTGGCACCGATTTTCTCTACCGAATTCAAGAGACGTTTTGGGTTTGCTTCTACACCCCATCACAAAGAAGACTTTTGTTGAGATTCTACCCACACGGAGAAAGGCTCCATGCTTGGCTGATGGTGACCATATAAAGTCCCATCGGTGGATTCCGAGACCGCGGTGGTGTTCCGAGGTTATCCGCTAGGAAGAGGTTTCTACGAGAAGGAGCGTCGAGGCTTGAGAGGGATCGAGTCAGTCGTTGTAAGTCTATATGTCTTGTAATTATAATTTCGTATCTAGTGGACTTGTGGCTAGGGCCGTCCGAGGTTGTTTCCCGTCTTGGGTTTTTCCTCGTACATCTCGGCGTAGTGTGACATTGTTTATTTTATCTTGCTCATTAATTTAGAATCCATGCTTAGGATAATTTCAAGATAAAATTTGGTTTAATTTTCACACTCATTTAATTTGGGACTTAAATTAAATATTGGGTAAAATTGGTTTATTCAAGTCATTTGCTAAAATTGGTTTCGCCTAACTTTGTTTAAATGAATAATCATGACTTAGGCAAATTCTAGGACTTGAATTTTGTTTTAATTTGTTTTGAGAAATTAAAATTTGTTGTTATATTTGAAAGTTGAACCATCACCCCTTTTACAACGCTTCCGCATCTAAATAAAAAGGAAATTAGATTGAAAAGGAAATTAAATATTTTAATCGAGTGAATTATTTAAAACCCGGGGATTCCACTTTTCATAAAGTCATTAGTTTTTCCACATATAGTTCTTACTCTAATATTTGTGTTATCATACATATCTTTAATAACTTTAATATAACTCATAGGAATTCTTTTCCTCTTAAAGCACACAAAATTATATCCCTAGTTACTCTATCATAAGCCTTTTCTAAGTCTATAAAGACCATATATGAATTTTAGTTTTTAATTTTGCATTTCTCCATTAACTATCTTAATAAGTAGTAAGCTTCCATGGTTGATTGCCCTTGTATAATTCAAATTGATTATCCGAAATAGTTGACTCATTTCTTAATATTTGTTCTATAACTTTTTCCCATAATTTCCTAGTGTGATTATTTAGTTTACTTACTATACTAACTTGTAAAGTGGTATGAATACGATTCTTAACTCAGTGTGGTTAGTTGACTTATTGACCTAACTTGTAATTGAAGTAAAGCATGGTACGGTAATTGGGAGGGAAATTAGTGATTGGAAGAGTTGTGTGGAGTCACTCGTACCTGTTTGTTGTGGACAAGGTGCCTATTAAGGTTTTGGGTGGAAAGCCTGGTCATTCTCCATCTGGTTGTTTAGAGGTGAGCAAATAACTAAAATTTTGGATCGGACGCGATTTAGAGTTCGTTGTTAAAAGGGGCATTAATCGTAAACTGTTTTGGGGAGACTTTTGAGCGTCATAAGAATTACGTCGCCATGAATCAAGATTTGAAAGACTGATAGGAGGGGTCAATGTTCTTATGGTTTCTCTCAAGATGGGAGTTTTGTGTTGAGATGGTCACGGGAAGCTGTCACTTAGCAACGTGCGACCTTCCAATAATATTGAGGCAATAGAGCCAGTGATTTATAGTCTTGTCTTATTTGGATGTCGTTGGTAGAGACACAATGTGTAATGTTTTGTTATTGAGGTGAGAACTTACGATTGATGGAGTATATCAGTATGAAGAAAATTTAACAAGATTGCCGTGAAGCTGGGGCTATAGTGAGTAAGCCTTTATACATCTGGGTAGCACTAGAGGGCATATAGTGGAGTGTCCCTTATGTTAGTATGATTTGATTTTGGGTACTAAGGGTGTCATGTGTGGCTCAAGATCCTAAGTTTTGGTATCGGTCTTATCCGAATTTTCAGGGACGAAATTCCCTTATAGGGGGGGGGGGGAGAATGTAATACCCCGTACATTTATGGATAATTAAATTACATGAGTGAGTGTAATTTAATAATTTGAGAATTTAAAGTAAAAAGTAAATATTAATTTGCAAATGACATATTAATATTTACATGTGTTATATTTACTTATGGGAATAAGTAAATGAGATGGACTATTTTTATTTCATCTCGCAGGAGAATGAAAGCGACATTATTTTATTCGAAAAACACGTGTGGAGTTATATTGGATTTAAAAAGATGATTTTTTGATAAGTGACTCGGATGGGAATTTTGAGTGCACGGTTGGTCTTGAAAGGGCCGAGATAGTAAGAATAGAGTCCCCGGGGGTAGTGTTTGGATTCCGAGGAGTTTTTGGATCAGTGGGGACTTGTATTTGTGTATACAAGTCAATTTTGGATTTAATAAGTGGATAACCCTTATTTTCTCTCTTATGAGTCACGAGAGAAACAAAAAAGAGGAAAGAAAAGAAAGAAATAAGAAAGGAGAGAAAGAAGGGAGAAAAATGGGAGATTTCCGACCAAGATTCGGGGGATCCCGGCACGAGGACGTCGGATTTATCCAACCAGGCAAGTGTTTAACTTGATTTAACTATTAAGTGTGTTATTATAGTTGGTGAAAATAATATGAATTTTCGGTTTGGGATTTTGGAATAAAAAAAGGGTTTTGCAAAAGATTTCATGTAAATTTGAGGTGATAACGAATCCATATGAAATCTGGGTTAAAATCCATGTTAATGGTGTAATTTTTGGTGAGAAATTGGTAGGATTGAATAAAAACTAGGGTTTAATTAAGTTGGGGTTTAAATTTTAATTAATTTGATGAATCCCAAAAATAAATTGGTGTATTGGGTATGTCTAAGTGTGTAGATGTTTGTAGTAATATTTAGTGAGGGTAAAAATAATAAAATTTAGGAGTTTGAGAAGAAGGTGAACTCCCGAACTGATCAGATCATCGATCAGTTAGTTTTATTGGATATCGGTTCGGTTCGGTTCGTTTTTGGGTCACCGGATCGGTTCATTTTTGGGGCTATCGGTTCGGTTCGTTATGTCAAAACAGAATCGGTTTGTTTTATGGCATAGGTTCGGTTCGGTTATGGCAGTTAACTTTGGGATATTTTTCATGGATAAAAAGGATTGAAAAAGAATGCCTTTTGGAGATAAATATCAAGGGATCTTAAATTGACTGTGAGGGCCTCCAAAAGATTAAGCGAGGGATATATAGACCTAGGTTTAGTGGGTATAAGATCCGGGTTATTTATGTTAAGAGTGTTTGGGGATGAACGACACTCGGGAAAGTTATTTCGGCGAGTATATATATATATATATATATATATATATTTATGCATGTAGAATATATATGTCGATTATATATGAGTGAAATCCGAATGTGCGAGTAAGATGAATATTAGAATTCTAGCTAGACGTGATAAGCTATTATTCGGAAGAAATTAATGAGAAATTTGTATCATAAATGAGACAATACTTATGGGATTAAAATAAGTTGTGTGTATACTTATGAATTAATATGAATTGGTATATTCGGGATTATAGGCTAACGCCACGAGAGATAGGCATGATAGCCGCATTTGATGATATATATATACATGGGAATATAGACAGTACGTATATGATATGATTATGAATATATCTGTGTGTGAGTGATATATTTATGTGAATCATACCCCTCTAATGCTATCGTGGGAAGTTGCGTGATGTGGGTGAGGCCCCTGGCTTGAGGAGCAGGGAGCGTATAGTCCCCAGGTCATAGCGTCATTTTTATATTGTGTGACATTTATCATGGGTGAGAAGTCTCGGGTATGATTCGCTCTCACTTTCAGGTGAGGAACTACGACCTCTTACCATACATTGTGATTTGGTTTTTACTAAGTCGGTGTGAGAGTCCGATCGCTGGTACCCAGGATAATATGTGAGTAATTCCCTGAAAGATGATAGCATTGTAGAGACTGCATCCATTGAGTTAAATCTCTAAGGGATGGTTATTATACTTATATAGTGTGTGATATATAAGTATGGATATAGTTGATGTGTATAATACATAGATATACTTGATGTGTATAGTATATTGTATATATATGAGATGTGAATATATATATATATATATATATATATATAGACAGACAGACAGAATAACAATTATATTGTAAAATAATTTCTGGATCATTTGGGAGTATAAAATCTGGAATAAAATAGGTGATATACGTATATAAAGATGAGAATATTATATACGAGATATAACACTAAAATCTGAATAGTGTATAACTAGTGAAAGTTATTCAAAATGAAGGAATGTATAATAAGCGAGAAATTAAAATGTATAAGCTACTGTGAAAGCTTAAATATTATACATGGGACATGAGATAGTGTTTGGGTATTCTGAAGTTCCTTGAGATGATAGTTAGGCTGGGTAGCGTAGCTATGGCATTTAAAATATACGCCTTAGGTGTGCACTGTTACAAGAGAGGTGAGGGGTATCTCATGGGAGTGCGACACCGGTTTAAATATGGAGAATCTCATATTTTAAATATTAATGTATTTTAATCACTTGCTAAAATATTTTTTAAAACACGGGCTCTGACCCATATCTATCTTTTCTTTTTCTTCTCATTTATTATACTTTTTAGGTGTCCAGATAGAGGGACGTCTGGATGGATATTCATTCGAGTCAGACGTTGCTGCTGTAGCTATTGATGTTGGAAGGAAATTATTTAGACGCTTCTGTCCTTGTGATCTAGATAGGAGATATTATGAGTTATATTTGGGCATGTTGTCCAACTTTTGTCATTAGTTGCACACATTCGATATGGTTGCATAAATTTTTTACCGAGAGTTATCGGTTATTATTTATTCATTTTAGTTGTTGTTCATATCTTTGTATGGAGGGATGTACTTGTGATTTTAAGTTAAAAAGATTCAAAAGTTTAAAATTTGACATTGGGCCTAATAGGTTATTAGTAATTAAATGGTTTTCAACAGTGATGCTGAGAATGAAACAATTTGAGATTCCTGTATAATTTAATATAGGACTAGTCACCCGGTATTTTTTTAGGCGGGGTGTCACAAATGGTATAAGGGCACCAGATTCTAGTGTCGTTAGGAATCTGTGCGGATGCACTACGTTTTTAGTGTTGCTTACTATTTGATATAGATCCCTATGCTTAGGATTGTTGATTCCTATGGTGAGATTTAGTTCTCCTGCTATAAAATATAATTATAGTGAATCTTATATGAGTTTGGGTGTATTCATTTGCCGAACAATGAAGGATGACCGGTGAGAGCCGTTGTGAGAATAGCAGGAGGCGGGGCTCAAGTAAAGTTGAAGAATATTTTGGGGACGATGACCGTAGTCGAGGTCACCCCTATTGTTGCCCGGGAAGATGGGGTTGTAAGGACTTCTAGGGTGAAGCATATATTTTATACCGTTATAGAAGAAAGTAATGCTAAACTAGACTCACCCAATGTGGTTAGAATGGGAGAGAGTCGGAGGGGTCTTTGAAGAGGACCACCCGTTGGAATTTTAGAAGTGCGGAGATTGTGTATGTGACCAATGGATGTAAGATACCTACAGGCTTTGGCATATAGTTGGGAGTAGTATAACCGGAAGTGAAAAATTGGGGTAAAGATTTTTCTTGGCTCGTGGGAGGAGTGTTGTAATGGTGGGAGTAAATCACCACATTTGGTATAATAGAGAAAAGAGACTTAAAGTGGGTAATGGACTCATGAGTGGATTCGCCATCACTTATGAGAAACTCTACTTGGAAGGTCGAAGCAGATGGTGACTATGTTGTGTTTTGACAGTGAGGATATTAATGGTTCTTTGTGTGGGGAGCTAAAAGCATTGAAGTGTTTAGTCAGGGGTAAGACTGTATGTAACGGTTCTAGTGAAACATCATAGGGGGAACCATCAGGGGACCTATGTAAATGGTTTAAATACCTGAATTCCTACCGAGTGACGATGGATTCAGTTGGGGCAATTAAAGCCAGTAGTGTGTTCCTCAGGGTCATTGGAGCTAAGGGAATAATGAGGATAGCCGTCAGGTCGAGGCTACTAGGATTCGAGAGAAGGACACCCCTAATATGGTTAGTATGGCAAAGAATAGTGGATTATATGAAGAGGTATTTTTATGAGGAGAGTAGGACCTTATGCATTGATTTTTGCCCGAAGCGAGTAAAGGGACAAGAGTATGGTGCCTAGTTGGGCAATAATTAAGATAGTTTTTGGTTCATTTTGGACAAGCGTGTCATATCCAGGAACCATTGGATCACCCAAGGTGATTGGCAAGGTAGAGAAATGAGTTTTAACCTCGGTTATATGAGGTATTCTTTGGGTGGCACGAGTGATCCACAGTATCTTAATTAGCACTAGATTCGCGTGTGAGACGAGTTTAGTGCATATATCGATAACATTGTTATGTTTATATATTTCTGTGGTATAGCGGACTTATTTTTTTGTTTCATCCGTAGGGAAGCGAGTGTAGGTATGGTGGTATATATTTTATTGGAATTACTTCATTTTAGTGATATGTTATACGAGTATATTATCTTGAGTATAGACTGGTTAGAACGATAATGGGTTGATATTGCAAGGTTATCGTGTATACTGTTCCAAGGCAGGATGTGTTATTTTGGCGATGCCTCACCTGAAGCCTCACCTGAAGGAGGGTCGAGCACACATTTACATTATATTATGTTTAGTGCTCAGGACTTGGTGACAGGGAGAGTGCATTATTATATCATTCCTTTAGAGATGTGGGAGTTGAAATTTATATTTGTATGTCTGGGAACAAGATTCTGAGAGTCCTGGTTATGTGTTTGAGGTTTATGGAATTTGATTACCGCCAATGCTGAGTGATAGTGCATTTGGGGGGAAGTTCCTTGTTTGAATGTGATTGCGGTATGAAATACGCATGGATTTTGGTAAATGCCATGGTTAGAGAGACGTTGATGGATGCTAGGGCATCAATTTTGATCGTTTATTAATGGAAAGTGTATAGGAAACTCTCTGAGCTGAGAGCTATTATATAGTATAAGGCCAGTAGAGCCAGTTCTGCCGTGAGAGAGCACTGGAAATGTTTCTTCTCACCAAGACTGGAAGGGTAGAACAATGTCGAGGAGAATTAAATTTTAATTTATGGGATAATTGAGAATACCCATGTGTTATAGCCACATCTAGGATGCGAGGCCAGTTTTAATGAAAGTGTATGACGTTTCCAATGTTGTGCAAATGTGCCCCGATTATAGGGTGTATGGGCGCCCTGGTTAGTTGATTTCAAATCGTCCAAGATAGGAGGACGTAGGAATCATTGTGTGGAATGTACGCATGTGGGGCAGTTTTAAACAAGCTAGAATGGCATGATTGATTGAACGTCATGTGAGAATGATGATAATCCAATTATCTATGTGCACTGAGAGTTGGCACACCCGAGATAGGTTGAAAGTATGTGGGAAGCCATTTATTCGGGTGTCTTTTGAGGAGAGGAAAATCTATTATTGTATGGAAGTTGAGAGGAGTCTTACTCAGTTGAATGTTGAGAGTGGCTTGCGCGTAAATAGAATGTTAATCTCTATAAGAGGAACGGGCCCAAAAATTCGCATCATGGCAAAAAAAAGTGCAAAGGCCGAGACTTTTGGGTACACCCGGGGAAAGAAGGGGCTTATAAAGTACCACTTAATGTAAGAAGTTATAAGTGGGAATTGGTGTTAGATGAGACGTAGTGATATTGTCTTCGGGTGCACCACTTACAGATGGAAATAAGTTGGTTCGAGATGAGCAACTAGAAAATTTTGTTTCAAGCCGACGATTCCAGTGACAGAGTGGGCAGACGGGCTGGTGAATTTCATTGATAGGTGTGCTCAAACTTTTCTTTGAAAAGAAGGATTGCACTGGTGCAGGGTGCCGCCCAATATTATTGTGAATTAGGATGAAGATCCTTGTACCCCACCTCTTATAGGAATTTTGGGGAAGTAGTGGGGATGCTATTTTATTTTGGGCAAGTCGTGTCACCTATGGCCCGATGAGTAGACGGGAGGTGATTGACGACTAGTAAAGTGGTATTAATGCGATTCTGAAGTCACTGTGGTTAGTTTACTTACTGACCTAACTTATAATTGAAGTAAAGCATGGTACGGTAATTGGGAGGGAAATTAGTGATTAGTAGAGTTGTGTAGAGTCACTCGTGCCTGTTTGTTAGGGACAAGGTGACTATTAAGGTTTTGTGTGGGAAAGGCTGTTCATTCTCCATCTGGTTGTTTAAAGGTGATAGAATAACTAATCTTTTGGATCAAACGCGATTTAGAGTCCGTTGTTGAGAGGGACATTAATCGCAAACTATTTTGGGGATATATATATATATATATATATATATATATATATATATATATATATATATATATATATATATATATATATATATATATATATATATATATATATATGGGTGTAGAATATATATACCGATTATATATGAGTGAAATCTAAATGTGCGAGTAGGATGAATATTAGAATTCTAGATAGAAGTGATAAGTTATTATTCGGAAGAAATTAATGAGAAATTTGTATCATAAATGAGAGAATGCTTATGGGATTAAACTAAGTTGTTTGTATACTTAGGAACTAAAACGAATTGGTATATTCAGGAATATAGGATAATGCCACGAGAGATAGGCATGATAGCCGGGTTTGATATATATATATATATATATATATATATATGTGTGTGTGTGTGTGTGTGTGTGTGTGTGTGTGTGTATGATTATGAATAAATGTGTGTGTGAATGATATATTTATGTGAAGCATACCCCTCTAGTGCTATCATGGGAAGTTACGTGATGTGGGTGAGGCCCCTGGCTTGGGGAGCAGGGAGTGTATAGTCATCAGGTCATAGCATCCATTTTTATATTGTGTGACATTTATCATGGGTGAGACGTCTTGGGTATGATTCGGTCTTACTTTCAGGTGAGGAACTATGAACGCTTCTCATACGTTGTGATTTGTTTTTTACTAAGTTGGTGTGAGAGTCCGACCGCTGGTACCCAGGATGATATGTGAGTAATTCCCTGGAAGATGATAGCATTATAGAGACTGCATCCATTGACTTAAAGCTCTAAGGGATGGTTATTATACTTATAGTGTGTGATATATAAGTATGGATATACTTGATGTGTATAGTATATTGTATATATATGAGATGTGAATATATATACGGATAGAATAAAGATTTTATTGTAAAATAATTTCTGGATCATCCGGGAGTATAAAATATAAAATAGGTGATATACGTATATAAAGATGAGAATATTATATACGAGAGATAACACTAAAATGTGAATAGTGTATAACTAGTGAAAGTTATTCAAAATGAAGGAATGTTTAATAAGTAAGAAATTAAAATGTATAAGCTAGTGTGAAAGCTTAAATATTATACACGGGATATGAGAAAGTGTTTGGGTATTCGAAAGTTCGGTGAGATGCTAGTTAGGATGGGTAGCATAACTAGGGAATTTCAAATATCTGCGTTAGGTTTGCACTATTACATGAGAGGTGAGGGGTATCTTATGGGAGTGAGACACTAGTTTAAATATGGAGTATCTCATATTTATAATATTAAAGTATTTTAAACACTTGATAAAGTACTTTTCAATACTCGGGCTCTGACCTGTATCTATCTTTTATTTTTCTTTTACTTTGTTATACTTTTTTGGTGTCCAGACACAGGGACACTTGGATGACTATTCTTTCGAGTCAGTAGTTGCTGCCGCAGCTATGGATGTTAGCAGGAAATTGTGTATATGCCTCTATCCTTGTGATCTAGATAGGAGATACTGTGAGTAATATTCGGGTATGTTGCCCAACTGTTGTCATTATTTTATTTTTCGGCATTTTTAGTTGCACACATTTAATATGGTTGTATAAATATTTTACCGAGAGTTGTCGATTATTATTTGTTCATTTTAGTTGTTGTTCTTATCTTTGTATGGATGGATTCACTTGTGCGTTTAAGTTAAAAAGATTAGAAAGTTTAAAATTTGACACCTGGCCCAATAGGTTATTAGTAATTAAATGGTTATCTACAGTGATGATGAGAATGAAACCATATGAGATTCCTGTTTAATTTGATATAGGACTGATCACCCAGAATTTTATTAGGCGGAGTGTCACATCTCACCTGAAATTTTCTTACCTATTTTCTCGATATCATTCTTTATTCTTGATCAAATGTTGTTAACATGGTCGTTCTATTTCGACTGCCTAAAATTATCTCTTTGTATCCTTTTAAATCCTTCCATTTTATATTTTGATAACCTATTTTCTCTTTTCGATACTTAAATCCTTTAACTGCCAAATCTATTACTAATAGGCGATGTTGATTTGTTAAGCTTTCACCTGGTATAACTTTACAGTTTTTGCATATGTACAATTTTCTTATGCTAAATAAGTAATAGTCTATGTGAGTTTTATTCTCCCCTCTTTTAAATGTTATCAAATTTTCTTCCCCTTTTAAAAAAAATGTGTTTTTTTAATGTTAGATCATATGCGTTAGAAATTTTTAAGATAGTTTTCATTGCTTCATTTTCTCTTACCAAAACCACAACGTCATTATATCCTTGGATAGTCATCACGTTATACTCCTGCATATCCATTCAAGTCACATGTACGTAGAAATTTGTTGTAATACTTCATCCAATAATTCCCATTGTTTTATCTAAGATGATCTTTTTACTCATTAATATATCTCCCCATCTTTTAACATCCTCGACTTTATCTTTCATATAGTGATCAACAACAATACCTACCCCATTTTGAGGATTATCTATCCATCCCGAGTAAAATAATTTATAACATTCTCCTATCTCTCTAGCCTTTTCACCCTTCCATTTAGCTTCTTGTACGCATGCTATGTTGATTTTTCTCTGTTTAAGGTATCCATAAGTTATTTACACTTACAGATTAGTGTTCCTAAATTCCACGTGACAAATCTAATTTTATTTATGTTATTATTATTTGCATTTATTCTTTTAACTAGACAATCCATCATCACGATTTGACATAAGTTTTACAGTCAGTTATCAACTTAACACTAACCCACCTCGTTTCACATCTAGACATTAGCATCGACAATGGTAGAGCCAAAAAGAATAATTAGTTAATTAATTAGTTAAATAAGTAGAACTTTTACAAATTAATACACTAAGTAAAAGTGTTAAACTAAAGTCACAAACACACTAGAATGATACAAATGCGCCTCTACGTATGATAAAAATAATAATAACTCTAGACTACATGCATTCTGTGCTTGTAAATAAAAATATGTAAAACTTCAAGCAAGTAACATAAATAATAAATAAATTGTAGTAAAGGAAATGAATAAGGATATTGTTTTTTATTAATGCCCATTTTAATAAAAGAAATTGATCAGTTTTTAAATTATGAATGGCACAATTTTTTTTTAAAAACTGAAATTTTAAATTATTTTAAAAAATTTAGAATATTAAACTTTTAATTTTCTAGATTATTAGGATTTTACATATTCAAAATATTATGCTTTTTCCCGTAATATGATATATTTTTAATATAAATAACGACAGAGTTTTTTTTATTAACGTCCATTTTAATAAAAAAAATTACTATGCCTTTTTTATAATACTATTGTAACTAAAAAATATTATAGATTTTTTAAGGAAATGTTTTCTTTAGTCACATGGGATGATGTGGATATTTGACTAATATGAAAGGAGAAAAATGACTGACTCAGACACTGCCGTTAGTTCCCTTAATGGGGGGCGGAGGCTTGATCAAATACGTTTAAAATGTGAATTCCGAGGTTAACATTGCAAAAAATTAAAACGTAAGGTCCAATGTTCAAAATCACCCAAACATCAGGGTCAAATTTGCATCTAATCATATTTTGTTTTAATGGATTTCTCCTTGTGTCGACGAGGACATCATGGATGATGTTTCCCCACCCTGTTTGAGGCTTTACCACATAAAAAATTCATGTTTGTTCTTTAATATTCAATTTATAAATATCTTAATATGTCTCATGCTAAAGTTACAAATAATATTGAGTTTTAAACTAATTAAATAGGAGTTTTTAGAAATAAAACTTGACTTAAGTTTTTAGTAACACATCTTGTATTTGTTAAAACCTATTCCATTTTCATAGAAAAGAGGTTACTTGATAAGGTTGCGGATTGCACTTGAAGAAATTTTTAAATTTGTTAAAATAAGTATTTGGGGAATTTCATGTGGTATTAGAGCCTTTGTAATTTTTAGATACTAGATCTTGCTAAATCTGTTTTATTAGAGAATAGATGAGAGAAACGAAAAATTAATTAGACCGCCAATGTTAGATGGAAGGAACGTTCCTTACCGAAAGGTGAGGATGATTTTCTTCATCTAAGGTACATTGAGGGATGATGTTTGGGATGTGATCAAAAAAAGTTACACCCCACCTATTAAGTCTGCTGGTGATGGTAACACTAGGATAGTAAAGAAATCTGTAAGTGAATATTCTAAGGAAGAAAAAAACATTTCTAATATAATATTAAAGGGAAGAATTCGATCTTTATGGTTGTCTATGAGACTGAATTTAAATGAATTTCTTCTTGCTCTACCTCCAAACATGCCTGGGACACCCTCTCCATTGCCCATGAAGGTCACAGACGTGTCAAGGCAGGAAATACTTAAATGCTTATATATCAGTTTGACACTATCATGATGTTAGACAATGAGAACTTTAAATAATTCGACCTGAAATTGACTGACATTGTTACTAAATTGTATGCAAATGGAGTAGAATATGATATGAATGACATAGTAATGAAAATCTTAAGATCCTTGATTGGTAGTTCTGATTTAAAAAGTGTGTTATTGAGGAAATGGATGATTCGAACTTGACCCTAAAGTTTTTATGTAGCAAACTTATCACGATTGAAATGCAATTCGAGTATAAGAAAATTATGCTATTTGGTTCTAAGAAAAAGCATGAGTCAAATTTTTTGTTTTTCTCTTAATTGGATAAGTCTAAACCATACCTAACTGACCTTCACTTGCACTTAGATAGTGATGATGTGGATATTGAAATGTTAGATAGTGAGATTTCCATGTTAAGCAAACATTTAAAAAAAGATTGTATAGTTTAGAAACTCCATGGATGATAAATAAGAACAATCTTATGGTCAAAACTCTCATGTTTTAATACCTCATGAAATAAACATTGATGGAACTAATGATAAAGAAAAGGACAACACAAACCTAAATTAGACATGTCTAAGGTTAAGTGTCATAAATGTGGTAATATAGGGCATTGTGATAATAGATGCAAATCTAAAGTGAAAGTCACACATAAGGCACACTTGAACAAAATGTGGCATAAGTCTTTTGAGTGTGAAAATGATGAATCTGTAACTTTAGACTCTCATCTGGTTCTAATAAGGGTGATCAGTCCTCTACTAAAATAAAACAGGAATCTCATTTGGTTCATTTTTAGCATCACTCTCGAAAATAGTTTAATTACTAACAACTTATTATACTTAGTGTCAATTTTTTTAAAACTTTTGAACTTACTTACATAAAATTTCCATTCACATAACTAATCCGCATAAATAAATTAACCGATAATTCTTTGCGAAAGGTCACAATACAATAATTCCACTAATTGAATGAAAGAAAAATAAATGAAATAAATACTAAGTAACTGGAAATACCTCCTATATACATCTCAAGGATAGAAGTGTCTAATCAATCCCTGTAGGCATTCACAGCTACTGCAACTTTATCTGACTCGAAGGATGGTTAAGCCAGGCGTCCCTGTAGCTGAGCACCTAAAAGATTTTAAAAATATTTTCAAACGGGTCAAAGCCCAAAACCTTTTAAACACATTTAGCAAGTGTTTAAAATACATCAATAAATATGCATTGTAATATTTTTATGTTTAAACTGGTGTCGCACTTCCATGAGATAACCCTTACATCAATAAATATGCATTGTAATATTTTATAATTAAACTGGTGTCGCACTTCCGTGAGATAACCCTTACCCCTCATCTAAGTGCACAGCTAACGCATGTATTTCAAACATCCTAGTTATGATACATAGCCTAATTAGTACCTCACCACTAATCCTTATCCCGTACGCTACCATTTATCACGTGTATTCTATATGCTTAGCTTTCACATTCGCTTTACAATTATAATCCTGAATTATAATTAAATCAATTCATTTCAAATAACTTTCACTAGTTATTAATTCAAAACTCACACCTTAGTGTCATATGCTCGTCTATAATTATATCACACCTATATACGTATTTTCCTTATCATTCTCGAGTTGTCTTTCCGAATCCAGATAGATTTACTGTTCATAATATTATTTAATTTGCCCGTATATATATATATATATATATATATTCACACACACCCATTCACACACACTTATATATACGTATATACCAATTCAATGAAGTATACATACATATATATCACTTGAAATGTATGTATTACCACCATCCCTTAGCGTAATATCTCACTCGATTCGGGTCTCTAAATCATGCTCCAGGGCATACACACATCATGCTGGGTTACCAGGTTAGAATCTCAGCACCGAAACCGAACCATAAATAACATCACTGTGACTCCAACCTCACATAGAGTGAGCATGCATGGTCCTAGGGCCAATACTATGCCTATTAAGATTCGCCAGGAGACATCACCCACAACGCGCAACCTCCTTGATCTCACTAGAGTGGTATGTTCACACATTTATATCATACACACAGATATAATGATACATGTATACTGTCTTTATACCCGTATATATCTCCAATCCATCCGACTAATCGTGCATGTCACTCGTAGCACTAGCCTAATTTTCTCTAGTCTACATCCGACTCCTAAGTTCATAACTAGTCACTTACTTAAATATACATCACAAATATAATTTATTATTTAGGACACTAAGCCTATCTTCAACTGGATCGTATCCCAATTACCTCCGAAATTCCCATTCGAATCTACTAATATATTTTTCGAGTGTCTCTCGTCCCAAACACCCCTAATTACCCGCCTCAGATTTATCCCGACTATCCCAAGGTAATTAATAATATTTCGAAGTCCTAACCTAATTTACGGACATCCCAAATCGACCTGAAATTTTTTGATTAGCAAGACCCAACAAAATAAACAAGTTGGGTGACACTAGGCAGCCAAACCTTTTTGGCTTGAAGGCGAACTTAGTCGCCCCTGCAGTTCGGCCAAAAATGACTTAGTTCATCTATATGAGATTTTCACACTATTTTTCATACAATTCAGTCCCAATCACCATCCCGATCATCAATTTGTACTATTCAATCAATATAATTCTTGAGGGAACATGTTTTATGGATTCAAATCCTCCAAAACTCATTCTAAATCATGTGATTAATCATAAAATTTGCAGAATCTATTCACACCTAAATTCTATTACCCATTTACACTATTTTTCCCAGATTTATAATTCAATATCACCTCTATTCTCATCTAGAGTTCAAACCCTGGTTTTAATCAATATTCTCAATCAAAGTTCTATCTTTTATATGGGATTTAATCTCAGATTTCATACAATAAACTATTCGCATCAATTTTTCATGAAATCTTTCCCCAAAGCACATTTTGATAACATATAAATCCCATTCAAAATCATATTTGTGTCACCAACCATAATATGAATTGAAAAAATGCGTGTATATCAAAGAAAGTTAAACACTTGCCTTAGATCATCATAGGGTCTGAATCCTTCTTGATAGATCCTCCTTGCCCAAGAATCTATCCCGAAAATTGACAATTTCCTCCCCAGGTTGCCTTTTTGATTTCTCTCTTGATTTTTCTCCGTTCTCTTTTGCCCCTCTCTCAATCCTAGGCAATTCGAATGATCAATTGGGTTGCCTCCCTCATTATTCCCCTAATCCCGGAATTAGATTAACTAGTAAAATTAAAATGACTCGAATACCCCAGTATAGATCTTATATGGCTTAAAAAGTTTCTGGAACCCGATTACAACCCCAGAGTACCTAATTCTTACCATCACATATCATCTGTGCATTCGAAATCACCATACAAGTCACCTATCACCAATTTACCAATTTATTCCCAGCACGACTTCACATGTGCATCCCGAATAAGATCGTGTCAACCCATCGCTTTTACCCACATACGACATATTATATAATAATACAATTTCATTTACTTATCACACAAGTAAATATAATAAAACATAAACATTCATCTAATATTCTCTAATTAATATTTATTTAATCCTCTTTAAATTTCAAAAATTAGTTAAATTACGAGCACATGTGTTAATTAAATATTTTCAAAAATACGGGGTGTTACACACTTCCTCCCTTACAAAGGAATTTCATTCCCAAAATTTAGAAATGTCTGGTACCAATAACTTTGAATGCTTACTAGCACGACATCCCCACGTACCCAAAATGAACTCATGGCAATATTATGGTGCCACCACTATACACCCACTAACGGTACCATCCTACTAAAGGCCTACTCACTGCGACCCCAAAATTAACGACAGGTCTATTCAAATCATTTTATACTTGTATTCTACATCATTTCTTATGGTCTCACCTTGATGATGATAGACAAAATATCGTAAAACTACGAAAAATACCCCAATAAGATGGGCCTATATACCATTGGCTCTATAATCTCAATACTGGGGAAAGACCCCGCTTCCCTACATGCCAACTTCCCTTATTGCCAAATCACATAACTCCCATTATGGGAGACACCCACAATAGCACCTGACTACTCATGTCAGTCTTTAAAATCTTTGATTCCCAGCGTTGACATCCCTGAACTACACAAAATAGTGTCTGATTAACCTAATCCTTGTTGACGAACTCTAAATCACATCCGAGCCGAGAAACTTGTTGTCCCCCACCTCTAACCAACCAGAGGGTGGATGGCAAGGAGTTCCACAAAAATCCACAAAAGGAGTCTTGCCAATGATAAATTGCTACGAATTATAACACACAACTCTACTAACGGAAATTACTCCTTCCAATTACCCAAAAACCTCACATTCTCCAATATTTTAGTCACATCTCCCGTCTAATCCTCGATCTACGATTAATACATCTTACTCAAAATGTAACTTCGTTCGCATTGCCTCCTGATAATCCCTATAGAGGTGGGACTTAAATATCTCATTCTGATCTACAATAATTTCGGGCGACACCTTGTGCCGATTCATTCACTCTCTTCAATGGAACATTATGCACACAGCCCCATAGTGTAACTGACCTAAATTAGTAATTACTGTTCCATCTCGATTAAACCAATTAACAAGTTAAAAGGTACTTTTGACCTTTCCACAATATTGGTACCCCAACAATGAACTCTATTATTTTTCTTACACATTCCGTCACTAGAATCACCAATTATTGCAAAATTCTGGTTGATCGCCTCAAACCAACCTTTTCCTATCTACGAGGGGTGGACTTATGAGAACTTCTCCATGTATCACTCATCACTGACAAAACCTCTCTATATCCCACGTTATGTGGTACATTCTACTCCTCTTCATGGGTATGACGAAAATTGTGAACCATGCGTCTGCTCTAAACTGTGCATTTCCTGAGTCCTTTTCATTTGGTGAAATCAACATCCAATTTGTGCACAAGCCACCCTCAAAATTTGACTGAGTACGACTTTGCTCTCCTTCCCAAAACTTTTGGACCCTCCCTTTTCAAGAGAGATCCTTATCGTGTCTCCACAGTCTTGCAACCCATCTTGGGTGTGATAGCTCTCCTTATTGTATATAACCAGGCAATTTTCTTCCTTAAAAGAGGTTCAATCCATCTTCTAACTTTTTCAATTATGTTCCTACTACCCCACAGGAAAATGATTTAACACATTTATTACCACATCACTTTATTCAGGACGATACTAAAATTAAACTAACCAGGATGCCCATACACTCTTTATCACGTGCTTATTTGCACAATTATCACAAACGTAATATATTCCTGCATGCTCGATGTGGATATACACTAATGGTATAATCGATTACCCTATTAGTCATAACTCAAATATTCTCGTGGTTGTCCCAACTATCATCTAATAGTGTAAATGTTACCCAGTGATCCCCATATAGCACAATCCAGCTCCACTGTCCTTCGATCGAAGAATATACATTAACTCAAAGTTTTATCTAAATTCAAGTCTAATAACTGCAGTATTAAACCCATTCCGTAGCGCCCAAAGATCATAATCGGGACACTTTCTATCATGTCCCCCGTATCTTGTCCCCCGATGTATAAGTCTAATCGTCTATTCCCACATTATTAAAGTGGTCATCCAACCGGCGCTCTTACTTTAACTAAGTCCTCAACGTTAAATTATTAATGAACTCAATCTCTTTGCTCGACGGTAAACCCGATATCCCCTGAATCTCATTAGTAAAGTTCCTACGCACCGAGATAAAATATAACGAGACGGTTATACTCTCTGAAGTATCCTCTATAATATATTATAAATAAAGGCTTGACTCTCTTTCAGGTGGGACACCGCAAAGACAACACATTCTGGCCTGGAACGCTGAACACGATAACCTTACTGTAATAACCCAGCATCGCTTAAACCATCATTAACCAGTCCATAACCACAACAACATCATACTCAGATATTACAGATCTCTACAATGAGTAAATCCACTAAAACATATTCTCTTAGTGTCCACACCCGCTCCCCTGCAGATGGGACCAAAGAGATCTCCGTTACTCAATGGTAAATATAAACACACAATAATGAGACTAACGATATATACATTAAACTCGTCTCATGCTCGAATCTAGTGCTAACCAAAGCTAATATGATGCACCCATGTCATATAAAACTTACCCTATTTACCTAAGGATAAAACCTATACATTGAATTACCAATAGCACTAGTTGTTCAGCTGGTTCCTGTACATAGTAATCCTATCAGAACTAACCCAATAACTACTACTATTATTTCCACAGTTGGGCATCCTGCTCATGTCCCCTCGTTCGTTGCGGACAAGTTCTGACGTATGTTGGCATGTGCTCCACATGTAAAACACCTCCCTATGTAATCCCTTTATCGATGGCCCTGGCCTTGTCGGGGATGTATCGGTCTCCAACCCTGGTGGCCTTGTCCCTAATGGCCGTCCCCTGGTGTCCTTAGCCCTGATGGCCACCCCGTAATTCCCTTGGCCCTGCTAGCCCTAAGGAATAGGCGTCTAACCCTAACATCCCTGATTGAATTAAACGTCACCTTATCGAAATTCCCTTAATCTGAATCCTTTAGGTAGGTCCACCTATTAGGTATCCCCTTGTGTTGACCCACTAGAACTAATACCTCCAGCCTTTCCTAATTAGCTAAACTCTTCAAATCTCTTGGTTCCCTTCACATAAAAAGCATTAATATCGACATTGTAAATATACAACATTAACACCATCTGCACAGGTCGTTCCAGCCAAATTTCTCAAAAAGTGTTGGCGACTTCCACTTGTGAGTCCATTATCACACTTAAGGAATATTTTCTCCTTCGTTTCCACCTCTTCGGTCATGAAGTTCCCTAAATTTGTAAACTTTTTCTCATACTTGGCCATTGTACAACCCTCCTGTGATAAGACTAATAACTTCCTTCCAATATCTGTCTGGATAGCAGATGAATAGACTTGTAGTCAAACTACACCCAAATTTCCTCAATATTTATAATATCTCTCTCTTCATATGTCGTGACTAACTCTAATCACTATAACGCTACTCCTATGAACTTAAAAGTCATAAAAATTTATTTCTAAGTGTCGGTGCTCTTCACCCAACATAAATGTCTTTGGATGTTCTTCTTCCATTGACATGATAATATAAAGTTAGCATTTTCCTTGGAACTCTTGTGAATGGACCTTTTAAAAGGCCACTTCTGACTCTCTCCCATACTGACCGCACTAAGTGAATCTGAATTGGCACCACCATCTGTTGTGGTAGTGCTTAGGAAACAACTGGTCCCTAATGATCATCGTAGCATTAATTGCCTGAGTAACAACATTGTGGACTTTTAATATGGTCACCGTTCTCGGATTCGTGTGAGGCTGTAAATGAGCCTCTACTCCTATGGTCCTCCTAACGTCCCTCACAAGTCATTCTCTCTTATTTGACATACGAAACTCAGCCGAACTAGAATAAGATTCCCTTCAATTATACATAATAGCACAAGAACATAAATCGCAATATGAATCAATAATCCTAAGCATAGGGCTTTACATCAAAGAAAATGAATGCTGAAAATGTAGTAAGTCCGCACATATCTCAAGGACACTAAAACTTGATGCTCTGATACCATCTATGAAACCCCGCCTATTCTAATAACGATGATAAATTGTCTACTAAAATAAAATAGGAACATCATCTGGTTCATTCTTAGGATCATTGTTGAAAATAATTCAATTACTAATAACCTATTAGGCCCAGTGTCAATTTTTTTAAACTTTTGAACTTACTTACATAAAATTTACATTCACATTATTAATGTCCAAAAGTGGAAGCAACAAATAATAATAGAGGAGACAATCATAGGGAAATAATAATTATTGAGAATGGGGATGAGAGACAGAGAGAACTATGATTTTTATATGGTTCGACTCGTTGAGGAAACCTACATCCACGGTGTTGCTGATTTGCTATTGCACTTATTAACACAATTACAATTAGGGTTCTTGATAAACTAGTAGCTTGAAAAGATATCTGTGGGGGACCCTTTCTTTCGTGGGCTAATGTCCTATTTATACGTGATTTGTGGATATTTACAAGAGGAAATGTGGATTGCCCTTATAAGTCAGGCAGTTACACCTGGAGATACATATTTATCATAACAACTTGATACGCCTTGGATCACAGATGGACTTTAATGATAAAATACGTGATAACTGATATAGAACAGACACGTTTATCATAATCCCATGAGGTGAATAAGGGATATCTTGCAGGTATGCGCTCACAGGCATATAGACGTGTCAAATCTTATTTTAACAGGTCGACCGAGATGATTGACACTAAGACAACCTCCCTTTGGAGTGAAGCGGAGAACACTTGTTAATTACTTTGGCCATTCAGAACTCATTCTCCTTTGGGATTATATGGGTATAACAGAAATCCCCCAAGACCTCTTGCACGAACTCTTCAACTTGAGGCTGGGTGAGTGGAGGAGGTGCTATGTGATGCTAGTAGTGAATCATTTATGGTAGTCTCACCCTGGTCGGCCTAAGACGAGCATATTTCCTTTAGGGTTTTCTTATGATATTTCAAGGACACATGTTGAGTAATCTAAGAGTCTTCTTTATAATGATGGCGAATGGACATGCACGTAAATACTTTGTACCGCTGTTTCAATTCTGCAGATTTGCTAACATTTGGCCTATTATGTCTTTTCAATCTTTCATCAAAGATTTTAAATACACTCCACTTCTTTTATTTTCTTCCATTTAGAGAATTGCACAAATTTTAAGAGAGAGAAATTTCCAAGCGTTATTTTAATCGTTTATTAAAACTTAATCGTTTTGCCTCCAAAACTATTTCAAGGCCTCCTTCTTCGTTCTTAGTAGTTTAACTCACCATTAACTTACTTTATTAGGTACACCTTCCTTACTTTAGTTAGGGTTTCTTTATTATAGAAATTTGTTGAATGATTTTTTGTTGATATCTGGTGATTGCGATGTTAGACACCCATTGAGTTGATTGGCCTACATTTAGTAGAAGGAAAATAGGAAGATGCGTGAGTTTTCTCCCTCACGTTCCAAGAATTTACAATTTCGTTCATATTCTTGAATCAGAGCACCCTGGGATCACAAAAAAAGGTTTCCCCTCCTCTTCAAGTGATTAAACCAGAGGAGGATCATGGTCACCCTCTTTATACTCCCAACACTCCCTCTAGTTATGGTTCTTCCATTGACCTTGGTGTTCCTTATATTTCTTCCCCCATCTTAAAAACCTCTGATACGGTCCTTGTCATACCTCCTTCTAGAAAGAGAAACTTCATGAATACTTGTAAGGGAAAATTTCCAATTGAGTCAATCTATAGTGTTGGCTTAATTCTAGATAAAACTCATTGAGTCATAGGATATATGTTGGTTGTACCTCAAGTCTATGACATTTGAAGAGTTGAAGAATATGCGGCCAAGAAAAAATGTAGATATCACTGTCGGTTTCAAGTGCCTTGTTTCTCGTCATCAACATTGTCTCATTTTTTAAGGCCTCCAAAGGTATGAATGCATTAATATATATAGGATCTTGAAAAATTATTTGGGGTTCCTTTTATCATCAATGACTTTTTAATTTTCTCATAAAATCATTTTAGAACTTTTTTATTAAAGTTTTGGGCTTATATTAAAAAATTGGGATTTTCTGTAGAGTCATTCGAATGAACTAGACATCTCGTTCGAATAACTTTTCCAGGTCATTCAAACGAACTTCTCACGACAATGTGTGATTTTTTATCTGCTTTCTCGTTAGAAAGTCGTTCGAACCAGGTTCAAATGAACTTCTAACGAGTTTGGTCATTTTAAGGTCTGATTTCTCGTTCAATGTTTCGTTCGTTATCTCATTCGAATAGTGTCGTTTGAACGACATTGGAAAGTCGTTCGAGCGACCCTTCGTCGGTTTTGACAGCTTTTGCTTAAAAACCTCCCTCCTTTTCCACTATCCCACTAAATTTTTACCTGATAAAATAAGTGCGGGAACAACTTTTTAAGAGAGACTTTTTGCATCTTTTGAGAGCATTTGAGAGGGAAAATACTTTCAACAAAAAGTCATATTTGTGTGTTGAGTTTTCATGAATTAATTTCTTCCAAGAACACATGTGTACACCCGTTGTTTAGTTTAAATACAAGTTCATATATATATATATATTTGCTTGGAGATTGTTTGGCACCGGGTTTCTTCTCTACGCATTAAGGAGATAGTTCGGTTCCTTATTTACCCCCTAATAGGAGATTGTTTGTGTTGTGGTGTACTCATATGGTAAAAGGCACCGTGTGTGGATTGACGGTATTTGTGCCCCATTGGTGGATTCCAAGATCCCAGTGGAGTCTGTAATTATCGTATAGGTGGAGGTTGAAGAACGAAGGAGCGACAAGGCTTGAAGGGAGTCGAGTCGAGGAAGTAAGTCTCTTGTCGTGTATTTTGTAAAAATGCCATGCTTAGTTTACTTGTAGGTAGGGTCGTCCGAGGTTTTCCCCATTACAGGTTTTCCTCGTACATCGCAGGGTAATGTGATTGTGTGTGTATTTTAGTCTTACACATTTTCTGTGGCATATACTTGTGTTTGAATCCAATATCATATTCCCTTTAATGTGTCAAGAACTTTTGGTTAAGATTTTCAATCCTTAAAGTGTTTTTTATCATGCTTGAACGGAATAGTTTAACTTTGACTTGCTTAATGGATTCTCTTTTTATATGCCTCAATTCACGCATGCACAAGCTCATTTGAAATTTAACTTCACATGTATATTAAGCTAAGTGAGATTTTTTTCCTATCAATTTAGTCATCTACATGTTGCTATGACTTTGGAGGATTTGTTCATGTAATAACCGTTCCCGAATTTTAAAAAAATAGAAAAATATTTATCTGGTGTAGTTGTCTATCAAGTCGGGCTGGGAAAGAAAAAAATACTTTGCGTGAAAATCCACCATTGAAAAATAATATGGCATAAAAAAAATTAACCAAGGCTTTCATTGTTTAGTTGGTATGTTCATAAAGAAAAGAAAAGGAAAATGAATCTGTATGAGGAAGTTTGGTTGGATATATCAATGAGTTTTCATAATGACTTTGTATCCTAGTTATGCTACTGTTGTCATGACTCTATTGGTTTGTAGAATCATCGATATTTTAAGCTTGTGTGTATTGTGTATGTTTGTTCATTGAGTTCACTCTATATTGTCACATGAGGTTATATTTAAGTGTGATAAAGTTTTGCAATCAAATGAGAACTCCATGAACATGTTTAGGTGATTGGTTCTATATTCCTTAGTCTCTAGTTCACACCCCTTCACTTCCGTTTACCACATGTATTTAGACACATTTTTCCATTTGAGTGTTGAAAGCTTAATGTATTTTGTGTCGTGTGTGGTGTTTATACCTATGTATATGTGCGTGTGTGTTATTAGTATATTTGTGTATGTGTGTGTGTGTGTGTATATATATATATATATATATATATATATAGTATATCTTTGTTTTTGAGTCTCTGCCCTTCTAAATAGTCCATGTATGCTTTGAATTCAAAATTGGTATCTTTCTTGTTGCGAAATGTGTTTAATATCCCATGATTATCATAGTACATTTTAGTGGTATCTTTTGTCATCTCATTGTAGTTGATATTTATTACTCTTTGTGTGGATTAGTTGTACTTCATTGTTGCCTATATGCTTTAATGCGCTTTTCACTTTATGCACCATTACATGTTTAATCTATTTTTCCTTATTCACATCCCTTGTTTAGTTTAGAGGAAGTATTTTCTTTAATTGGGGGATAAATAAGTTATTTTATTCTTAATCTTTGTCTATTCCTGAACAAAAAGGGGGATAAATGGTATCTAAACCTTTAGTTTAGGAGATCTAACATAGGGTGAGAGCGCTATCTTCTTAGGTAGATCATGTTAGATAAAGGGAGATAATTAATCAAGGGAGAGAAATAATTTTACGCACTTTAATTTTTTATATTTCCTATGTGTTTCATGGTTTGTTTAAGTGTGCATGATTTTATCCCTATCGGAAAATTTGTCAAAGCGGCAAAGTTTCTACCAAATGTCGAGTCAAGCATTATATTTTTTATTTTTCTTTGGGTGGGATTGTGTGTAGGCGTGCTTGACGTCCCATAGGATTTTTGGTTTGGTTTTGTCCCGAAATAGCCAAGGGGGAGATTTGTAAGGGAAAATTCCCAATTGACTCAATTTGTAGAGTCGGCTCAATTTCGGACAAAACTCATTGAGTCATAGGATAGATGTTGGTTGTACCTCAAGCCTGTAATGTTTGAAGAGTTAAAGATGATGAGGCCAAGCAAAAGTGAAGATATCATTGCCGGTTTCAAGTGCCGTGTTTCTCGTCATCACCATTTTCTCATTTTTGAAAGTCTTAGAAGGTATGAATGCATTAATATATATAGGATCTTGAAAAATTATTTGAGTGTTCCATTTATAAACTTTTATCATCAATGACTTTTTAATTTTCTCAGAAAATCATTTTAGAACTTTTTATAAAAGTTTTGGGATTATATTGAAAAATTAGAATTTTCTGTAAAGTCATTCGAACGAACTGAACATCTCTTTCGAACGAGTTTGCCAGGTCGTTCGAATGAACTTCTAACAATAATGTGTAATTTTTTATCCGCTTTCTCTTTGGAAAGTCGTTCAAACGAAATCGTTCAAATGAGGTTCAAATGAACTTCTAACGAGTTTAAGGATTTTAAGGTCTGCTTTCTTGTTCGATGTTTCATTCGTTATCTCGTTCGAACGACCTTGAAAAGTCATTCAAACGACCCTTCATTAGTTTTGACAGTTTTTGCTTAAAAACTTCTCCACTTTTCCATTATCCGACTAAATTTTTACCTGATAAACTAAGTGCGGGAACAACTTTTTAGGAGAGAATTTTCTGCATCCTTTGAGAGATTTTAAGAGGGAAAATACTTTCAACAAAAGTACCATTTGTGTGTTGAGTTTTCATGAATTAATTTCTTCTAAGAACACATGTGTACTATATATATATATATATATATATATATATATATATATATTTGCTTGGAGATTGTTTGGCACCGGGTTTCTTCTCTATCCATTAAAGAGATAGTTTGGGTTCCTTCTTTACCCCCCCAAAGGAGATTGCTTGTACCGCGGCGTAGTCATACGATCAAAGTCAGCGTTTATGGATTGACGGTATATGTGCCCCATTGGTGGATTCAAAGATTTCGGTGGACTCCGGAGTTATTGACCAGGCGGGCGTTGAAGAACGAAGGAGCGCTAAGGCTTGAAGGGAGTTGAGTCGAGGAAGCAAGTCTCTTGTCGTGTCTTTTGTAAAAATATCATACTGAGTGGACTTGTAGGCTGGGCCGTCCGATGTTTTTCTCGTTGTGGGTTTTCTTCGTGCATCGCGACGTAGTGTAATTGTGTTTATTTTATCTTGCAAACTCACATAGATGCATACCTAGGTCTAATCAAGATAAAATCTGGTTTAAACACAATTAGTTTAATTTGGTGCTAATTTGATAATATTCATGCTTGGTTTGTTTAACTTGAAATGGATTGAATTTTGTTTCAGTGAAACTTAAAATGTTTGTGTAGTTTAATTTCACTTTAAGTTTAATTTAATTTTTCATGTGTTTGATTGTGCTTTTAAAGTAAAGAAAATTAAATAATTTTTAAAAAATTAAAATTTGGTATATCATTGAGCCATCTCATAATTTGAGTTTCAAATTGGGGGCATTCGCTCCAATAATGCTATTTTTATGGATTATATAAATCCTGATTCTCTTTTTAAGGATTTCGCTACTATAGGGCAAAAGACATTAGACCGGACAACATGGGTCCCCACTATTCTACAGAGGGGTCTCATACTGAGGCTTTTGATGAAGAAGAAGGGGACCTTGTTGGGTCTTCTTATACTTATAATCCAGCTAGAGATAATGACCATTGGTACCAATGTACAGTAATTGCGAAGGAACTTGATTTCATGAGAGAGAGATATGTGCGCTTCTTATAGCTATCTGAGCCAGAATGCCCAACGTTTTTTAGAGGCGTTACTATGTACAATATTCTGAGGAGATTTGCCTCCCTTTGTGGGATCTCCAAGTAGGGATGAGGCTGCCTCTTCATCCCACCGTTCGCTCCATTTTTAGGGGTTATGGTGTGACTCTAACCCAACTGCATCCAAATGCATACAGGACCATACTGGAGGCAATGATGTTTTGGAAACTTAGGACGAATTTTGATCTTATGGGGGATATCTTCAGGTATGTGTATAGTTTAAAGGACAATGCCAAAGCCCCCAAATATTACTATTTTTCTCCCCAAAATCCACAGTATAGGATGGTTACCGTCGTCCAATCTAGTAATCATAGTTGGAAGGGTCGATACGTACTTATAAAAAGAGACTGGGAGTTTAGAGCCCATGAGAGGGGCAGGTCGGGTAAAGTCCCCAAGAAATAGAGTGGGCCTAATGACATAGGTAAAGTCCTTTCTATCATTTGACATCATGTTTATTCATTCTTGTTGTCTTATTTCATTGACATTTATTGTTATGTTTTGTGTATTTTAGTGCAGAGAACCCCAAGGCTGCCTAAGTCTTTGGTCGACCTAGTTGTTTCCTATTGGGAAAAGAAGCCTCCTAAATTCGCGGACTTATTTACGGTGGAAAAGTTCAATGCTGTTAGGTACCATAATCCACCTGGTGGCAGGGTCCCATTGTAGATTGAGGTGCCCCAACAAGGTTGGGTGGAGAAGGAATCCCATTTTTCCATAGGTGATCAGTTTACAGGTAGGGAAGGAAGTTTCAAAACATGTAATTTATATTGGTGCTACACTTACTATCCTTTTATGCTTTAAAATTGACACACTAATGTATAAGTTCATTATTTTGTCAGGGATAGAAGATCATCCGTCCGAACAAACCTTAGGTATGGCTCCTCGTTTTATCAATCGCAAGGCATTTCCAAGGCTCATCAAAAGAGAGCTGGTATTGGCCAAAACTAGATAGGAAATGAGCAGGTTACTATTTCAAGGGAGACCGAGCAGGATTCTCAACATCAAGACGCTGTTGCTACTGTTAAGGATAAGGGTAAGTCTCCCATGGATCCTTCAATAAGGGACAAGAGGCCCAAGGAGGATGAGGAAGACAAATAACCTTTGCATAAATTTCTTAGGGGACTTGGTCGCACTTCCGAGCCTAGTCGAGCTTCAGGCCCATGCCATACTTCCCGTTATAGGAAAGTCCCTTCGTTTGACTTTGACCCCGATCATAAGGTTACATACGATGACTTGAAGTTTGCTTTGGACTCTATTTTTTATCATGCTAAAAATGCCTTGGATCTTCTCGATTATTGGGGCCATATAAAGGAATTCGAGTTTTTGCACTATTCTGATTTAGACTCCCTATGGACTTTGGTTGGTGGTATGTATATCTTATCTACTTTGCACTATAAAATTTAAGTAGTTGATTATCATATCTTGACTATGTTTCCTTGTTCATCTTTCAGATGTCCATGGCTTTCACTATACTGACTGTGAGATAAATCCTTGGAGAACGACGTAGCCTATAATGAGCTTATTGAGGAAAATAAGACATTAAAGGCTGGGCATGACAAGGTTTCTAAAGAGTTGAAGGAGAGGGATGCGCAACTGATGGCCAGGACGAAAGTGTTGAGTAATGTGGAGGGTGAGAATATTACTCTCAGAGAGAAGTCAGATACCGAGGATGCCAAAATTCAGAGCTTAAATAATGCACTAGCGGCTGCAAAAGGGAAGTTTGAAAAAGACAAGTCTGCTCTCACTTCAGAGCTGCAAGCTGCTCGGGACGCCCAAGCCTCTACTGGTATTGCTGTTGTTGAAGCATTTAAGTCTTCGGCCTAATTGAACACCGAATGCCTGAGCTAATTCTTGGATGGATGTGAAGAATTAAAGAAGAGAGTGGCCACTCATTTCCCCGATATTGCTGCGACTATGAACGGGTGGCAAGGAGATGATCAGGAAGCCGTAAACTTGGCTGGGGAAGAAGGTGAGGACTTTCCAGATGATGCCCAATCTTGTAAACATTTGTGGATTTATTATTTTTTCCTTATTATTATTTAAGAATAATTCTGTAATTTTGGATGCACCATCTATGACATCCATCAAAACATGTTTCTACTTCTTTAAACATGGCTTTGTTAATTTGCTTGTTTATATATTTTTTCTTTGTTGGAAATAATATTAGGTGCCTCTGTTCACGGCCATTGAGGTTTTATAGAGTGTCTAGGTAGTCCACTTATAATAAATTTGAACAAGTATAACTATCCGCGTCCTATGAGGCCGTACAACGTTTTTAGCCTACCACATTATTCACAACCGGTGAGGTCGTACAATGTATGTAGCTGACTATCTCATTCGTGACCTGTAATATCGTACAAGGGTTTGGAGAACTTGTGAAAACAAGTTCATACATATATAATTATTCTCTACCTTTGAGGTCGTACATGTTTTTTAGCCGACCACATTGTTCGAGACCCATGAGGTCGTACAATGTATGCAGCTGAATACCTTGTTCCTGACCTATGAGGTCGTACAAGGTTTTGGTAAACTTTCAAAAATAAGTTTATACAAGTATAACTGTTCATGGCCTATGAGGTCATACAGTCTGATCCGGTATTTTTATTTTGAAGCTCTCATTTTTGGTAGCGCAATTTGGATGCATTCAACGCATCTCGTTCTAAGAAGAAATCATGAAATGAGAGATAAAAACATCATTTTATTAATTGCAATAGTGCGAGCTATATAAATGAAATGACCAACAAATTACTGATAATATTTCCTAAGATGCTTCGAATTCCAGGGGTTCTTGAATTATTCTCCCTTCAAAGTTTTAATGGGGTATGTACCTGGCCTTACACTGCTAGTTACCCTGTACGACCCATGCCAGTTGGGCTCAAGCTTATTATTCTTCTGTATCACTTTCTTGAGGACATAGTCCCCCTCCTTTTTAGCAACTCGTATTCACCCGACGGTTATAGTATCGTGCAACCCTTTGTTGGTAAGAGGCTATGCGCAATGCCACATTCTCTCCGACTTCTTCCACCCGATCAAGGTCCAACCATCTCACCAGATCACTTTTTAGAGAATCAAAATTGAGGACTCTCTAGCAGGGAGACCTATTTATATAAGAATGATCGTTTCTATACCGAAGGCAAGAATATACGGTGTTTCTTCAGTATCTATCCGTGGAGTGGTATGGTATGCCTGGATCTCTCTATAGAGTTTGTTGATTAAGATCCCTTTTGCATCATCAAGACTATTCATGATCCCGCCCAATATTGTCCTATTGGTGACCTCAGTTTGGCCATTGCAATATGCATGTCCCGGAGCGGAGTGTAGTTTTCGGATCTTAGACCTTGTGCAGTAGAGCTCGAAGTCTTGATTGTCAAACTGTATGCCGTGATCGGTGATGAAAGGCATTCCATAGCAACATATGATCATTTTCTACATGAATTATAATACCCTTTCGTAAGGCATCTCCACTAAAGTTCGCCTTCCACCTACTTAGTAAAGTAATCCACTCCCACTACGAGGTACTTGTGTCGTCCTTTCATCCTCAGCAACAACCCGACCAGGTTTATTCCCAATATAGTGAACGATCAGGGAGATACAATTGAAGTTAATGGGGATTCATGGGAATTGTGGATCTTTACGAACCTCTGGCACATGTCACATTTCCTTGCATAGTTTGCACAATCAACCTTCATGGTCGACTAGTAATATCTTTGGATTGCAATTCATTTTACTAGTGATTCTCGGGAAGAATAGGCTCCACAACTCCCTTTGTGCACCTCGTTAATGAGCTCTTTAACTTATGTCGAGTGGACATACTTTTGTAGCGAGATGGTGTACCCTTGTCGGTATAGTGCTCGTACTTCCATAACATACTGGGTTGCCTTGTAGCACAGCTTTTTCGCCTCATTTGGATCTACAGAGAGATTACCATCCTCGATATAAGATCATATGGGGTCAATCCAAGAGGGTTCCAGATTCATCGTTATTACTCTGTGTGGGTCTTCCTCAATGCTCCTCTGCACAAGTACTTCAATTGGTATTGTTCTTCTCAAAGATGTTCTCGTAGGACGTCTTCACGGACATTCTCCAATCTAGGGATTCTTATTACTTTTGCTTCTACGAATCCTTCCAACTTCTGTTGAACAATGCCAAGTATTTTTCCATATATTCCTCTATAGCCTCATAAACTACCAATATCTGATTAACAGCTAGCTGGGGATTTCTATGTGCTAAAATGTGTTCGGCGCCCATGGATGATGCTAGGCTGAGCCCGGCAATAAGGGCCTCGTACTCTGCCTCATTATTGGATGCTTCAAACTAGAAACGCATGGCGTATTCCACATCTATGTCATCGGATGTGACGATTATAATGTTGGTTTTGCTTCGTACCAAACAGGTTGATCCATTAACATATAATTTTTAGATCGAATAATCTCGATCAAAATTCGCTTCTTCCATTTTTTCAAACCTGAAAAGTTGGCGATGGGACTCGCCATGCCATCCTTTGTATTATTTGAGGGAGATTTCTCTCTGAGAAGTTTTCTCGGTGCTGCTTGGGCTCACGATCTCCTCTCGGTGTGATAATTCACTGCTAGGGACTGAACTCTTTCCCGAGGGAGTCTGATCATATGGTTTCGCATCGTAAGTGAACTTTGTAATGAAGTTCGCTAGTGCCTTCCCTTTTACAATGGTCCTTGGTTCGTACTGTATATCCTACGCGCCCAGTTAAGCTAACTAAACTTTTTTAGTTTATGTAGGACTTTCCAGAGAGTTAGGTCCGTATAGATCACGATAGTGTGGGCTTGGAAGTACGATTTCATCCTTCACGATGCTTCTCTCATGCTAATGCTAATTTTTCCATTCGAGGATATCGGACCTCGGCCCCCTGGTAGGCTCTATTAGTGTAATAAACTAGTTTTTGGACCCCTTCCTCGTGCCTCATTAGTGCCAAACTAATGGCTGATTCGGACACTATGAGATACATGTAGAGTTTTTTGGGAATAAACGATCATGATAAGAGAGGTGGGGAGCCTATGTAACGCTTTAGTTCTATAAGCCTTTTTTTTCATTCCTCATTCCATTTGAATAGCTTTCAGAACACCTTGAAGAAGGGCAAGCACTTGTCAGTGGCTCTGGAAATGAACCTGTTTAACGCGACTACTCGCCCGGTTAGTCTATGTACTTCCTTTTTCATCGTTTAAGACTTCATGTTAAGCAAAGCCTAGCTCTGGTTGGGATTAACTTTGATGCCCCGCTAATTTATAATAAAACTCAGGAACATTCCTTCCTTCACCCCAAACACATACTTGGCGGGATTCACCTTCATCTGATACTTTTCCAATTTATCGAAGGTCTGACTGAGGTCTTTAATGGTGTCAGAGTTCACCTTAGTTTTTGTGAGCATATCGTCTATATAAACCTCCAAGTTAACCCCGATCCGGTCCTTAAAAACTTTGTTCACCAGCCTCTGGTAGGTGGCTCCTACATTTTTAAGACCAAACGTCATAACATTATAACAGTAGGTACCTTGGTGAGTTATAAAGGATTTTTTTCTCTATCGGAGGGCTTCAACCTGATCTAATTGTAATTGGAGTATACGTCCATGAAACTGAGTAGCTCGTAGCCCTCCGTGGCATCGACCAGCTGGTCGATCCATGGTAGTCGACACACATCCTCCACTTGTTATTTTCTTATGCACCATGACTATGTTACCTAGGCATTTCGAGTACATAACTTCATCGATGAAGTTAGCATTATGCAGTTTGAGAACATTTTCTTGAACAACGAGGTTCTTATCGGCATCGAAAACCTTTTGTTTCTGCTTGACTAGCTCATCCCCTTAAATTACGTTTAACTCGTGGCACATAAAGTCGGTCTCTATTCCTAGCATGTCATCGTGGATCCACGTGAACACATTCTTGTGCTGTTGCAGGAATCTCACAAGTTCTTTCCTCAAAATGGATTTAAAGACGACCCGATTTGAATAGTTCATTCCAGATGATTATCATGAAGTGGGACCATCTCAATCTCTTCAGGAGGCTGCCCATTGACCAATTTTTCTTTATCTCGAAGATTAATTATTTCAATATGATAGGTTAGGGTCAACCTTTTTTACTCTTCCTGGTTTGCTGAAATGAAATAGCATTCATGATCCACCCTTCGATTTCCTTTTACCATGCCTACTCCGAAGTGAGTCAAAAATTACAAGCACTGATGTACGGTAGATGGCACGGCTTCAAACCTTTTTAGCCCGATCCTCCCATAGATCACATTATAAGCTAAAATCATATTCTTATCAAGGATGAAGAACCATATTTTCTCTGTTAGGCTGATTGGCCAAGTGCCGACCACAACTTCCAACTCCACCGTTACCAAGGGGTACACATTTTTTCCTGAAAACTAGATCAGAGGTTGATGATAAGATGTGATTTCTATGTCCTTGAGTTTTAACTTTTTGTAATAATTGTAGAACATTACGTCTACAAAGCTTCCATTGTCCACCATGATCCTGGCCACCCGACCTTCTTGGATGACCAGTGGATCGTCATGGGGGTATAATACCCAAGAGAGATCGTCTTTTATGTAGCCGATGATTAACTATTCCTTGTTCACCTTGCGTGGTAGCTTGTCTAAACTTATTATCAGATTTATCTATGTTTTCTCACAAGATTAGGCCTCATTCAGATAGGCTTTCCTTTTTATGGGGTCTTCTCCCCCATTAGCTCCACCTCCAGTGATGAAATGATAGTCAAAGGATATCATGCCAATGTCGTGTATAGGTTCTTTAGGTTTTTTAAGAAGATCTGGATCGTCATTCAAGTCATTATCCCTTGCTAGTTTCTTGTCGGTTGTCCTTCGGTGGGGCGATTCTGACTGTCTCCTAACTTTGCCTTCTTCAGGTTTTAACAGGCGTCTTAAATTTTATTAGAGTAGGGTATGCCAGGACAGAGGAGATAAAGGGGGATCCTTTTGTGAAATCCTGTTGAAGGGGGTTCTTCGACTTTGCCATCTCTCCCAGGTAGTCTTTTAGGCATTGGATGGAGCTTTTCCATGGATGGTTATTGCCTTGGGTAACATCTTCAACTGTATTTTCTGCTCTTCCTTGACTTTCGGATGATCTCTATTCCTGGAAAGTCTTCTCGGATTTGGTTGATGCCCGAGCAGAGCTACAGGAGCCCCTAGTGGCGAACCTACCCAACGTGCTCCTCCAGGGGTAGTCGTGTGGAGCTGCTGGTACTTTCCAACAGTTGTATCATGGGCCTAATCGATCAAATGTTGATCCTCTGCTCAGTTTTTCCAGCATGTTGGGGCCCTCCTCTGAGTTTGACTGATCATCAAAGGGGTTGGGCGACTAAATGGAGGAGGTTACCCCGGGGCGGTATGTCCAATCCCATTGTGACCTGGTTCACCGGGAGGAACTAGCATTTCCACAGGATCCCACATTTATCCTCCTGGGATTCTCCATCGCTCGCATATGGTATTCTTGGTGCCGTTCCTTATGAGGCGGTGGAGGAAGTCGCCTTTTACCGCTCCTTGATATCTCAGGTATGGGAGTCACATTATTTGGATTGGGTTACAGTGACCTCGTCTAGAGGGTGTGTATTGACAGCTTGATACTTTCCTGCATTATTTCTTGCCCCTTAGTGAGGCTCATAGTATATTGTGTAGGTCGCCTGCCCCAGTAGGGGTATGTGGTGTCTGAACTTCTTCCATACGAGTGCTTTTGAGGTTATTCGATGTTAAATATTGTCTCTACTAAGTATTTGAATAAGTGGTTTTGGCTAGGAACTACAATGTCTTGTTGCGAGGTTGCCACAGACGACGCCAATTTGTTAACGTCTAAAAGTGGAAGCAACAAACAATAATAGAGGAGACAATCAGAGGAAAATGGAACTCCCCGTAATTCTGAGGATATGGAATTTAATTAATTTGGTGATACAAGATTTAATTTATCTAGAGGATTTAATTAAATTAGTGAATTGAGATTTAATTAATTTGGGTTATATTTTTATTACATGTGTTATAATTTGAGGTCGACATTGGAGATTTTAGTTAAGTAGCTCGGATGGAAATTCTGAATGCACGGTTGATTCCGAATAGGTCGAGATAGTCAAAAAAGAGTACCCGGTGGTAGTAATTGGGTCTCGAGACATTTTTAGGCATAACTAGGCTCACACGGGGTGTTTGGGTCATTTTAATTTGGCCCATAGGCTTAAAAATAGGAGTAGCTTTAAGAAGTTTCTGTCAAACACAACTCAAATAAAAAAACCTAGTTGTGAAGAGGGAGAAATTGGGAGAGCTTTTGGGAGCCAAACCAAGAAGAAATTGGAGTGTTCTTCGTCAAATCTTTGTCCATAACAAAGGAAGTCAGATCCTATAAATTTATTCAGACAAGTAGTTAAACTTGCTTTCAATTTAATTTCACTATTTCGATTCATATCATAATGGGTGTGTTAAAGAAATATATTTTTGGGGATGGCTATTATATGAATTGGGTTTTGATAAATTGAGTAGATTGGGTCGATTAAATAGGATATTGGTGTTGGGTGTGTGTTAGTCAAATTTTAAATCAGGTTTAGATTCGAGATACAGAGGTTAGGATCGTGGATTTGCGAAATATGTAGTTGAATCTAGGAAGAGGATTTAATAAACCGTATATGAACCAAAATCGTTGAATGATGGATATTAAGGTAAATCGGTGATGTTTTAATGTAAAAGTGATGGTTATAACATGTTTTGGATGAATAATAAGCGTTACAAATACTCTGATTGCATACTGTTAAGAAAATAATAAGGTTGAGGTTCGCCAATGGCGAAAACAGTAGGAGAAGGACGAAGAGTTGGAAAACGAAGAAGGTCGCTTGAATGACATTGGAAGTCATTCAAAAGAGATTAGTATCAGGTTCGAACGAGATTGTATCTCATTCAAATGACCACAAGTTTTGGACATGGAGATAGATCTTTTTCGTTACGAGCGCGTGGCCGCCAGTTTCGTATTTTTTTTTAATTAGTTATGAATTTGTTACTGAAGGGTGTCTGAAACCAAAATCTTTTATGAGAAATCAAATCTGGATTATTTAGGGATATCCGAAGATGAGTGTAGGACTCTATAAAATATTAAGGAACATTAATTTTACCTTGGAATTGGATGGGAATGAATTCGGGGTACGGATTTATGAGTGTTTAGGATGAACAACACTCGAAAATATATGAAGGGATTCGAATGGAAATTTCGGGTGAAATTAGGATACGGGATGGACTGAGATGTGCTTAGTATCTGGAATAAAAGTATGAATTTAAGTTAATACTTAAGGAATTAAGAGTCAAGGTTGTGACTCAGATATTTTTAGGCGGAGTGCTACGGGAGTTAGGAATGGGGTAGCCGATTTAATTTATTATAGTGATATATAATAAATTATCGAATATTAAAATTAATGAGGGGTGTGAAACTTGATGGTGGGACTTTGTGTAACAAATTCTAAGAGATGAAGATATGGACTGACTAACAGAGTGTAGGTATTATAGTTGGATGATACAACTTGAATAGTAAAAATAATTAATGTGAGTTAAATTAAATTACAACCGGGATATAGACTTGGGGTATAATTAGGCTTGTGCTATGGTAGTTAGGCAATGGTTAGCCGGACTTTATTTAATATATGTATACGGTTATGTGTGATAGTATATATATATATATATATATATATATATATATATATATATATATATATATATATATATATATTTGTGTTCTCTATAGATATAGGTGTGAATGATATTTATAGGAATAAATGCCCCTCTAGTACTACCATAGGAGGTTACGCGATGCGGGTGAATCCCCTGACTTGAGTTGTAGGGAGAGTATAGTCCCCAGATCATATCGTCCAGGATTTTATTATGTGATTTATTTTCGAGGTGAGACGTCTTGGGTATGAGTCAGTCTCACTATCGGGGAAATATGACAGCCTCCACTACATTTGCGACATTTTTGCCCAAGTTCGGTGTGAGTTAGTCCGACTTGAGGTGGCCAGGTTAGAGTGAGCATGCCTGGGACATGATAGCATTTTAAAGAATGCATCCGATGAGTTATTACTCGAGAATGGATGATTATTATACGCGACATGTGTGTGAATGTTGTACTATACTAGTACGTATATAATATTAGTAGATAATTATATGCGGGATGAATACATAAGTGTGAATGTATTTCTTATAACACTAGGTTAAAAGTTATATGATTTAAAAAGTGGTTTCTTATATAACTAGCGTGAAAGTTATATGAATTAAAAAAGGGTATTTCTTATATAACTAGTGTGAACGTTATATGATTTAACATAGTTGAACCGATCAATAAGTTAATGATCAAATAACTTAATAATCAAAGTAAGAGTACTTGGGCTAGAGTAGTAGTAGAAAGACGTGTGATATGACTAGTTAGGTGGGGTAGCTTAACTATGAAGTTTAGCAGGCAGGCGTCAGGTGTGAACATTAGATGAGGGGTGAATTATGCCTCAAGAGAGTGTGACACTAACTTAAATATCAAGAGTATGTATGCATATTTAATTATTGCAATTTAACTGCTTGCTAAATTTTTTCAAAACTGTTTTACTTGGACTCTGACCTATGTCCAAATATTTTTCAAAACCTTTTAGGTTTATAGCCATAGTGACACCCAATTTGAGGATTCTATTCAGGGATGCGCAACTGCAGCTCATGTGGAAGTTGAAGGACTTTGCTATAGACACTTCATTCATTTTTTCCTAGTGTAGGTACTTTATTTCAGTACTCAGTGGGGCATGTCACCCCAGATTTAGTATCCAGTTTATTTATGTTAACTTGTGTATCGAGGTTATGATTTCAGTTTACTGTTTTATTTCATTGTTGAACCGATAGTTGATTAGGTCCTCTTGATTTATATTATTCATCTGTGTTGGATTCAACTATCAATTTGTGTTGATGGTTTAACTAATATTTACTTCCGCATGTTGTTAATTAATAAAAGATCAAAGTTGGCACCGGTCTAATTAAATTACTAGGTAGTTAGTAACTTTAAAAAGTTTTTCGACAGTGATGCTAAGAATGAACCATATTATAACAACGTTTTATTTTAATCACGAGCTAGCCACTCGATATTTTAGTAGGCAAGGTGTCATGGGAAATAGTAATTATAGAGAATGGGGATGAGATACAGAAAGAACAAATTATTTTTACGTGGTTCAGCCCAGTGAGGAAACCCATGTCCGTGGTGTTGCTGATTTGCTATTGCACTCATTGACACAGTTACAATTAGGGTTCTTGATACAACTCGTAGCTTGGGAAGATATCCATGGGGGTACCATTTTTCATGGGATAATGCCCTATTTATATGTGATTTGTGGATATTTATAAGAAGACAGGTGGATTGCCCTTATAAATCGGGTAGTTACACCAGGAGATACATGTTTATCAGAATAACTTGATACGCCTTGGATCACAGGTTGATCTCAATGATAAATCCCTGATAACTGATATAGAACAGACACGTTTATCATAATCCCACGTGGTGAATAAGGGATGTCTTGCGGGTATGCTCTCACATGAATATAAACGTGTCTAATCTTATTTAAACATGTCGACCGAGAAGATTGACACTGAGATGACCTCATTTTGGAGTGAAGCCGAGCACACTTGTAATGACATATTTTTATAAGTCCGTTATCAATGTATTATGTCATATACCGCTACACCGTCGAAGAGCATTCAAGAGCAATCTACATCAAAGATGGATTCGAATTAATCAAGTTCATCATTAAAAAGACTCAGCGAAGTTTTCTTTGGTAAGGTAATGTTTTAAATACCTTAACTTTACACTTAGAGCTTGTAAGGACATATTTTTATAAGTCCATTATCAATTTATTATGTCTTATACCGCTACACCGTCGGAGAGCATTCAAGAGCATTCAAGCATCAAAAGACGAATCCGAATATCAAGTTCTTCATAAAAAAGACTCCGCGAAGTTTACTTTGGTAAGGTTGAGTTTTAATTCCTTAGCATTTCACTTAAAGTGTTGGGATATTTTTATCAAATATTTTCTAAAGATTTTGTTCTCAGACACCTTTTCGTAGAAAAATCATAACTAATTCATAAAAAATCAAAAAAATACGAAACTAGCGGCCACGCGTTCGTATCAAAATTTTCTACAGGTTGCGTGGAATCTAGTTTGATAGGTCATTCGAACGACCTATTTTTGTCGTTCAAACGACATAGCATCTCGTGAGATCTCGTTCGAACGACATTTGTCCTTCGTTCGAGCGACTTGCTGATCTCGTTCGAACGAGCTCTGTTTTCGAGGCGGCGTGATTTTCTATAAAATCTCATTCTTTGGTTCCGTTTTCAAAAAGAAGTCACGGCATTTTGACGAACAGAAAAACTGCGAAAGCAGAATCCTTTTTGGCTTCCTCCTTTAGGGTTTTAATCCCTTTTTGGTTTTCAATTCACAAAACTCCCATATGCTTTAGTGAATTGTTTTGGTTTTCAAGAACACAACTTTTTCTTTTGTTCAAACTTGTGGAGAAGACGTCTCTCTTCTTCATTGACTCCCTCTTGGAATGGGAAAGTTCCAGCCAATGAACTTGGGGAGAAGCCGTTTCTCTTCTTCATTGCTGACCACCTGGAGTTCCTGCGGGAGATTTCAGCCGGCGACATAGGAACCGACACCTGCGGGTATTTCTATGTCACACTTATTTTCATTATATTTTAAGTGTTGGAGCAGACTTTTTCGTCAAAGTTTGAGAATGAGTATTTTTTCTAATTATTGGAGAGGACGTTAAAATAATATATTTTTTTACGCAACAGTCGTTCAAACGACTTTATACTGTCGTTCGAACGACATGGCAGTGTCGCGCGATGTCGTTCAAACGACATTTGTACGTCATTCGCGCGAGACCCGTATCTCGTTCGAACGAGCTCGTATTTCGAGGTGGCGAATTTTTGTATAAATACTCATTAAATGGCTTTGTTTTCATTAAGAAGTTCCAGCATTTTGAAAGACAAAAAACTGCAAAAGTGCAGAATCCTTTTGACTTCTTCTTTTAGGGTTTAATCCCTTTTTGTTTTCAATTCTCAAAAATCCCGTATGCTTTGGTGAATTATTTTGGTGTTGAAGAACACACCTTTTCTTTTGTTTACCTTTGTGGGGAGAACTCTACAACCGGAGAGCTGCGTGCTATTGTGAAGAGAGTCCCTAAAAAGTTCACGCTTGTGGAGAAGCCTATTCTCTTCTTTATTACTGACCACCTGGAGTTCTTACGGGAGATTCCAGTCGACGATATTTCTAGCCATTTCTTTAAAGTGTGACGAAGACACCATGCGTTACACTTGCGGGTGATTATCAGGTTGTATGTAAGTCAATGGTCTTGTGAATTCTTCAAAGTTTTAGAAATAAAAAGTTTTGCCCTTCGGGAATTTTTTCCGTATATTTCTGTCACATGCTTTACTTATTTATGGTTTGACACACGAACACATTTAGATGCATGTTTAGGGGCTGAATTAATTTGGTTTAAAAATAGACTCCAATTAAATAAGGTTTACTTGGAAACTTGCGATTTAATTTAAATCGGTATCAGACACCGCATTTATTCGGTTTTTCAAATTGGTATCAGAGCGGTTACGCTAATTTATCACGTGATCCTGATTTTTTCATGGATTTTTTTTTTTTATATACAATTTGACTTCTCACGTCGTCAAGTTGGTATCAGAGCGAATTGTGCTAATTTATCACGTATGCTTATTTTCGATAAAGTTTGTGTGATACTGATTTTTTTTTAATCATATTTTTTTTTAAATTATAATTTTTTTGATGGAACCCTTATGTAATCGGATGCCCCCCTTTGATGACACGAGTCATAGTTTTGATGATATAAATCGTTTGAATTAGATGTTTGCTAAAAGAATTGATTTTTTGAAAAAAGAAAATTCTCGTTTTAAATCCGCAATGGATCTTTTGCAAACGGTTCAAAATCAAAGAGATTTTTATCGTGAGAAACTTGTTTCCTTGGACCATTGCTTTATTGCTTTAAAATTGTCCAAGAAGGAGAGTGATGATAGGGTCCTATTTTTAGAAAAAGAATTAGAGGACCTTAAGAATTCGATGGTTTGTGTTTGAGCCAAAGATGACAAAAATATTTTAATCAATGAGTTTGTGGCACGTGAAGAGACTCTTAAGTAAAAGTTTGCTTTAATTGAAGGGGAGCGAGATAACCTTCTAGGTTTGATTGATAATTTGAAGAAGGAGTCCCTCAAATTGGAAGAGTCTAATTATTTGCTTGAGTAAAAAATTTTGAAGTTAAAAAATGATTTAACAGACTCGAGTAGGTTTGGTAGTGATGGTAATGGCTCATCGTATTCTCACGCTTCTAGTGCTAAAGACAAAACCATTATTTGTTTTAGAAGGTCAACCAATTTCAAGGATGTTAGAAAAGGTCAACCCATAGGTGTCGTTCCACCTGTTTACACATGTTTATATTGTGCTTGGAAAGGTCACCTTAGGCGTTTTTATTTTGATCTTGGAAAATGTCCTAAGAAGTTTATGTCTAGTGTTCCCTTGGTTCCTAAATCCCCCACACGACGTTTCAAATTTATTTGGGTTAGGAAATCACTTTTAGAGGCACCAGATTTTAGACAAGTTGATTCCCATTTGTTTGCACATGATTCTTCTCTTGCCATATCATATAGATGAGTGTGTTCGCATGTTTGTCATACGCTAGTTTTTGCATTATGATATTTATGTTTACTAGAGTTGTGACGTGTTCTATTTGTATAAATTTTTTCTTTTGAATTTTTTTTTGAAAAATACAAAAAGATTTTATTTTGATAAAATTTTTGAAAAATCCAAAAAGTTTTTTGTATTTTGTTTGCAGCTTTTATGGATGAACACTTAGGATGACCGAGTCACAACATTATTCCATTTTTCATGTGACTATTTGATAGTGTTTTGAGATAATATGCCAATTCATCCATGTGCTTTATAATGTTTGGAGTCATTAAGATGTAATTAAGTGTTACTTCCTACATGTTTGACTCGTGATTTCTTTTATTGCAAACATGCATGGATTTGTCTGATTATTGTTATTGTCTTATCACATGTTGGTTGGGTGTTTTTAGTTCAATCATGTCCTTAAAACGAACCAAGCGCGATAAAACTTGATAAGAAAGTTGTACATGTAAGAGTCGTTTGTGAGTTTGTGTGCTTTATTTAAAAATGGTGAAGGGATACGAAAGATTTTCAATTATCCTTTTCGATTAAGCCGTCGTTTAAATTGGACCTAAAAAAATTGTGGAATTTTATTATCCGGGGTCCAAACAGGTTTAAAAGAGCCCGAAAAAATTTAAAGGCAATAAAAAGAAATTCATGCCAATTATGGGCCAATTAGGTTTTTTGCACCAATTCTCCAAAGTTTGAGAATTTAGTTTATACACCTCAAAAAGAAAATATATATGAGGGAGTTTGGATGGAGAATTAAAATGGGTTTACACGTCCTTGAAAGTCTTGAAAAAGTGCTAAATAGTTTTGGACGTTATTGGTGTGGAAATCACTTTGACTTTGATTTGTTGATTTGCATAAGACGATGTTATCTAAATTCAACATTTTTTACACCTAAGGATACTTTTGATGTTCATTCGTTAGGAGTACACGTATGCATCGTGCACATATCATTGATTGAGTTTATTTACCTATCGAATGTATTCACACCCGTTCATTCCATTTCCATGACTTGGTTGTTTTAGTTTAAATCCATGGTGTGATTTTTGGTATCTTATTTTTGTATGAAAAATTGAAAAAAAAAATCAAAAAAATTTTGTGGATTTTTTGGGATATACCTTTGCATGCGCGTAGTTTGATCCTTGTTTGCTATGCATTTTAGCATGGCACTCCATGTTTTGATTTTTTTCTTCTTATCTGTCTATTTGGGAACATCATAAAAAGGGGGAGAAAGAATTATCATGTTATGAGGGAGTTTTTGCATTATGGGGGAGATTTGATTTACTAATGATTTATTCTTATATCATTTCAAACTCGATGCGTCACGAAGGTGTTTGCTTTATCTCATGTGTGTAGGTACAAACATTGAAGATCATGATGTTGCACACCCTGATAAGAAAATCTTTGAGATTTGATGAAGACTTTTTGAAGAACAGTTTGAGATCTTGCAAATTTATTCATGGGAGGGTAGATTTGTATAGGCATTTTATTTTTTGATAATTCAGATGCTTTTATGTATGTACCAGCATAGACATAGAGGGAGATTTGTAAGGACATATTTTTATAAGTTCGTTATCAATGTATTATGTCACATACCGCTACACCGTCGAAGAGCATTCAAGAGCAATCTACATCAAAGACGGATCCGAATTAATCAAGTTCTTCATCAAAAAGACTCCGCAAAGTTTTCTTTGGTAAGGTTATGTTTTAAATACCTTAACTTTACACTTAGAGATTTTGGGATATTTTTGCAAAATATTTTCTAAGTGTTGGAGCGGACTTTTTCGCCAAAATTTGAGAATGAGTATTTTTTCTAAGTATTGGAGCGGACATTAAAATAATATTTTTTTGACAACGATTTGTACTATCATTCGAACGACATGGCAGTGCCGCGCGATGTCGTTCAAACGACATCTGTACGTCGTTCGCGCAAGACCCTTATCTCATTTGAATGAGATCTTATTTCGAGGCGGCACATTTTTGTATAAATACTCATTAAATGGTTTCGTTTTCATTAAGAAGTCCCAACATTTTGAAAGACAGAAAACTGTGAAAGTGCAGAATCCTTTTGACTTCTTCTTTTAGGGTTTAATCCCTTTTTGTTTTCAATTCACAAAAATCCCATATGCTTTGGTGAATTATTTTGGTGTTGAAGAACACACCTTTGCTTTTGTTTACCTTTATGGGGAGAAATCTACAACCGTAGAGCTACGTGCTATTGTGGAGGGATTCCTTATAAAGTTCACACTTGTGGAGAATCCATTTCTCTTCTCCATTGCTGACCACCTGGAGTTCTTGCAGGAGATTCCAGCAGACGATATTTCTAGCCGTTGCTTTGAAGGTTTGATGAAGACACCGTGCATTACACTTGTGGGAAATTATCAGGTTGTATGTACGTCAATGGTCTTTTGAATTCTTCAAAGTTCTAGAATTAAGAGGTTTTGCCCTTCGGGGATTTTTTCCTTATATTTCTGTCACATGCTTTACTTATTTGTGGTTTGAAACACGAACACATTTAGTTGCATGTTTAGTGGCTGGATTAATTTGGTTTAAAAATAGACTCCAAATAAATAAGGTTTACTTGGAGACTTGCGATTTAATTTAAATCGGTATCACACACCGCATTTATTCGATTTTTCAACACTTGTTAATTACTTTGTCCATTCAAAACTCATTTTCCTTTGGGATTATAAAGGTATAACACACATAATTAACCATGAAGATAATAGAACTCACTTAATGCCATAAATAAATTAACAGACAATTCTCGGTGCAATGTCACAATATAATAATTCCACTAACTGAAAGAAAATCATCTGAATGAAATAAATACTAAGTAACGGTCCACATGCCCTGAATAACTCTGAAATACCTCATATCTATATCTTAAGGATAGAAGCATCTAATGATTCCCTGCAGGCATCCACTGCTATTGCAACTTCCTCTAACACGAAGGATGGTTAAGACAGGTATCTCTGTTACTGACCACCTAAAAGTTTTTAAAAATATTTTAAAACGAGTCAAATCCCAAAACCTTTTAAAAACATTTAGAAAATTTTAAGACATTAATAAATCTGCATTGTAATATTTCATATTTAAATTGGTGTCACACTCCCATGAGATATCTCCCACCCATCAGCTAAGTTCCCACCTAACGTACGTATTTTAAACACCCTAGTTACACTACACAACCTAACTAGTAGCTCATCACTAATCTTAGCCCCATACGCTACCATGTATCACGCGTATTTATATACTTACCTTTCACATTTGCTTTACAATTATAATTAAATCACTTAATTTCAACTTTCACTAGTTAGTAGTATAATAATCATACCTTAGTCTCTTATGCCCGTATATAATTATATAAAACCTATATACGTATTTTCTATAGCATTCTCGAGTTGTCCCCCCGAATGCAGATAGATTTACTATTAGTAATATTCTTTAATTTGCCCATATATATATATATATATATATATGCATCAAGTATACATACAGATATATCACCCTTAATATATGTATAACCGCCATCCCTCAGAGTAATATCTCACTGGGTCTCTAAAATGCTATCATGCTCCCCATCATACACTCATCATCCTAGACTATTGGATCGGAATCTCACCACCTAACCTAAAAAATCATCAACCTACTAGAGGCGGTCATACTCCTGAGATAGTGAGCCATGACCATACCATAAATCACAACACTACGGCTCCAACCTCACATAAAGTCGGCATGGATGTCCCTATGACCTTGGTGTCGATACTACACTTGTTGAGATTTGCCAAGAGAGATCACCCATGGCACACAACCTCCCTGATCGCACTAGAGTGGAATGTTTATATAATTATATCTCACACATATATAATGATACATATATATTATATTTATACCTATATATATCTCCAATCTATCCGGCTAACCGTGCATGTCACTCGTAGCACTAGCCTAATTTTTTGAGTCTACATCCGACTCCTAAGTTCCAAACTGGTCACTTACTTATATATACATCACAATTATATTTTAATTTGGAGACTAACCCTATCTCTAATAGGCCCGTATCCCAATTCCCTCCAAAATTCCCATTCAAATTTATTAGTATATTTTTTGGGTGTCCCTCGTCCCAAACGCACCCTAATTACCCACCTCGGCTTTATCCCGACTATACCAAGGTAATTAATGATATTTTAAAGTCCTAACCTACTTTAGGGACATCCCAAACCAACCCAAAATTTCTAGATTAGTGAAACCCAACAAAATAAATAAACTGGGAGACACGAGGCAGCCGAACGGATTCACCATGAGGGCGAACCAGTTCACCCCTTCAGTTTGGCCCAAAACGACGTAGTTTCGCCTGTGTGAGTTCTACCCATTAGATTTCATACAATTCGGTCCCTACCACCATCCCATTCATTAATCTATACTATTCTATCAATATAATTCATGAGGGAGCCTTTTTATGGATTCAAATCCTCCAAAACTCATTCTACGTCATGTGATTAATCATTAAATTTTCAAATTCTATTCACACCTAAATTCTATTATCCATCTACCTTATTTTTCCCAGATTTACAATTCAAGATCACCTCTATTATCATCAAGAATTCAAACTCAGATTTTAGTCAATATTCTCAATCAATGTTTTATCTTTTATATGGGATTCAATCTCAAATTTCATATAATAAACTACTCGCATCAATTTTTCATGAAATCTTTCCCCAAAACCGATTTTGATAACATATAAATCCAACACAAAATCATAGTTGTGTCACCAACCATAATATGAATTAAAAACATGCATATACTATCAAAGAAGGTTAAACACTTGCCTTGGACCATTGTAGGGTTTGAATCCTTCTTTGTAGATCTTCTTTGCCCAAGAATCCTAGCCCGAAATTGCTAATTTCCTCCCTGGAGTCCCTTCTTGATTTCTCTTTTAAGTTTTATCCCTTATCTTTTAACTCTCTCTCTATCATCGATAATTATAATGATCAATTGGGATGCCTTACTCATCCAATACCCTTAATATTCCCCTAATCTTAAAATTAGGTTAACTATTAACATTAAAATGACCCGAATACCCCCGTACTGTTTTTGTACATCTTAAAAAGTCCCAAAAACCCGACTACAACCCCTGAATACCAAATTCTGACCATCTCCACCCATCCCGGATCATCCATGAACTCGATATCACCATCTGAATCACCTATCATAAATTTACCATGTTATTCCAAACACAACCCCACACGCGCATCCCGAATAAGATCTTGTTAAGCCGTCGCTTTTACTCACATACAACGTAATATATAATAATGCAATTTCTTTTACTTATCACACAAGTACATATAATAACACATAAAAATTCATCCAATATTCGCTAATTAATATTTATTTAAACCTCTTTAAATTTCATAAACTAATTAAATTACGAGCACGCGTGTAATTTAAATACACCCAAAAATACGGGGTGTTATAGTTATTTTAAATCGAAGGAAAATATTTTTAATTAAGGTCTTAGAAACTATTCCAAATAGTTCAACACAGAGGAATTGTTATATTTTACCAAAAACTTAGGTTCTTTAAAGAATCCGTAAGGTAACACTGCCTTCTAGTATTCCAAAGCATGAACATGTGTTATCTATTAAGTATACATGCCCCTATTAGAAAAATTTGAGAATAAGCCAAAGTTTTTTCCTGGCAAACCTCATTTTGGCAATAGGGTTAAACCCATTTTTCTAGGATTATTAAATAAAGTTAAGCCAAGTTTTGCTAAATATTGCTCATATTGTGATGTTTTCGGATATAATTTTAATGATTATTTCCAAAAGAGAATCGGTACTCCTGTTACTATAATTTCAATTATTCTCTAGTTAGGCATCAAGACTATGTTTTGTCTAGGCAATCTTCTAAACAGAATAAATTTGGAAATAATAAGAATAAGTCTCGAACTAAAAAGAACATAATGCAGGATTCCCAGACATTCTACTAACTCTTAAAACCAAAAATGATTTAAAGCGAGCCTAATTTGGGATAGAAAATATGATCTACTACCCCAACTGAAGTGTCAATTAATTTTTACGGGACTCAAGGCTGAAAGCACATCAGCTGGTTGGTACCTAGATACTAGTTTCTCTAAACTCATGATCGGAGATGAATTTAGTCTTTACAACATGACTAGTGACTTAGGTGGAAATGTCATGTTAGTAGACGGTGAATCTTCTCAAATAATTCGTAATAGGACAATCAAAAATGGGATTATTTCTGCCAACTTCCATTCTTTTAGTTAAAGGTATTGATGAAAATCTAATCAGCATTAGTCAATTCTATTATGCAGTCCATACCATAAATTTTTCAAAAGCCAAGTGCAATTTCTTTGATAAAAATGGCAATTGTATCAGAACAGGAAACAAAACTCGGGACAATCGCTATATAGTTATTATTGGCATTGAATATTTCAAATTAATTAAGCATGATTATAAAAAATTTTAAAACTTAAGCAGATTAAATAGTCGTAATCTTATTCAAGGTTTTCCCAAGATAAAACGGACCCCAAATATTGTATATTGTCCGTAGTGAAGTGGGAAACATAATTGAGGCCCCTCATAAGAAAATAATTGACATTATGTGTTCAAAACCTATAGACCTAATCCATAAGGACCTAATGATTCCATCTAGTACTATTAGACTTTGTACCAACAGTCATATTTGGGTGATGGTTAATGACTTTACTCGGTTTATAAGGTTAAATTTTATGAAAAATAAATTTGATAATTTTAAAGAGTTTTTACAAATCCCTTTGAAATTTTGACACAAAAAACCATTCCAAAGTAACCTGAATGTAGAGTGATATTGCAGGTAAATTCAAATAAATGGGGATAATTGAATCCTATTCTTGAAATGGATATAAATAAGTTTCAATGGCTCAAAAACACAACATGAGAATGGTATAATTGACATGTAAAATTTTCATGGAACGTTTTGAAAAAAATTTATTTGATTACCTAAGAAAGGCTATAGGAATACGCATCATTAATTACAATATGCCATGTACACATGTTTTCCTGTCTTAATCATGTTGATGACATGTCCTCTGAGATTTTAGGGAACAGATTTTCCATAAATGAAAAAAGGCACCTCCTAGAACTTATTAGTATGGGAGTGACACTTTATTAGACCCGTATATGTGTTCTTATGGTTGTTATCTTTTTAGTTCTCTCTTACTATGTGATTTCTTCACCCGTTATCTATTTGAGATAAAACAGGAAGAGAGTACATCCTATAGTAATCTGCATTTTCTGAAAATTTCATGTGTTATCTTGAACATTTATTTCTCACTTGATATTTGTGATATGACATTCATTATAGATTCTTGGAAAGCTGTTAGGGTATTGGTTTGTATGATAATTAAGGTACATAATTTCCTTTTTATAATTTTGGGATGGATCATTAGAAAAGTTTTTATAGGAGTTAGAATTTTATTTTTTCCTGAACGGTACTCATGATGTACTCAAATGATTTTGTCATAAATATCCAATATGGGAGATTGAAGCACCCTAAATAGTTAAGTACCTAGGTTTGATTGAGCCTACACTATTTGATCCTCAACTAGTTTGGATAATTGTAAAATTTATTTTTTGTAGTTGAGCCCCCTCGAAAGTAAACATCATATGAAAGCATCTCAAGACCCAAGATCACCAAGATCAAGAAGACAAGACCGTCAAGACATGGACAAAAAGGTAAAAAAACACAAACTGGTTGACACATCTCATAAACACACCACATATTTTTTCATTTCTCATATTTTTATTTTCATATTTGGCATTCATTTGATTTAATTAAATATCTTTCTCAATTTCTAAAAATTTTAAAAAATCAGAATTACTGTTAGACTGACAAAAATATCTTTCCAATATTTTAACTGAATTTTAATATTTTTTTAAACAATATTTTAATAAATAACATTTTGTGCAAAGTTTATGTTAAAGAAAAAAAATTGCATCGCTTGTACACACATGTGCTAGGTGTATTTGTAGCCATTGATTAACTTTTAATTTGTCGATGTGTGGGCTAGGGCGAGTTTGATTGAGCAATAAGGAAAGTTTATCGGATGGACTTTTGTACCTAATTAGCTTTGATATTAAGTATGACTATGAACCTTAGGATATACTAATATACCTTTTCAAATGATGTGGGTCATTTACTTGGAATAACCATTGAGTAATGGGAGTGGTTTCTGTTAGGGTTTTATTCTTAAAATAATCTATGACATTTTATTTTAAGTAAAAGTGTGTCAGTTCATTTTAAAATATGAATCATGGTTTCTTGTATGCCTTATATTTGGTTTAAATAAATTGTAGACATGTCGTTAAATAGAGATCAATAGGAATTCTGATGATTCAGCTTAGGCTTGATCATAAGGAGATCAAAATTCTAGTTCTAACATTATTAAAATGTTCACAACCTAGATAGGGAATCCATATCCTATCAAAATAGTTGCAATACAAACCTAGCAATTTATCTCGAACTATGCGAACTTGTATGATTGTTTGATAACTTGTTCTATAGTTTGATAGAGGATTGTGATCGGTACATCCTAAAAATGTACTGAACAAGGCCACCTGTGATATTTGAGCCTATGGGCTGTCTTAATTAAACTCCGACAATCTTATAAAATTTGCAAAGGGTGCATAGGTTCTTAATCATGATAATTGTGAGGACTATAATGCTTACTCAAATGTCACTTTGATTGTTACTGGTGCGATCTGATTTTATATCGGTTCAAATGATCTCCGCATATTGAGTGACAATTATGTAAGTAGGCCTGAGATCATAATTAAAAGGAATCCACGTCCAAGGGATACCATGGATGTGATATCCCCTTGATAAACTTCTATGTTTTGTTTCCACCAGTAAAACACAACTGATGGATTATTTTATAATCTTGCAGAGTAGCAAATAAGTTAAGTGTGAGAATCAAGGATTTGATTAGATGTTGGTTAAAATTGATTAACAGTAAATTGATTTGACTAAGGGGGTATCGGGCACTTAATGTGGGGAATTATATTATGTACCATAATAAACTTTGTAAATAAGACCTATTTATTCCAAGTGATTTTGAGATAATTAGATTGGAGTGCAGTCATGATTATTTAATGGAATTAATCGCGATTAAATAAATAAGGAAAATAATTCCAAAAATTATGATTGAGATTTTTGAGTATTTATTTGGAAGCCAATTTAATTATTTATATTGGGGCCCTAGTATAGTCTATTGTCCAAGTCATAGGACCTAAACTCCAAGGTAATGAAATTTGACTAAAGTTCAAAGCCCATATATATATTAGTGTTAGGTAGGGTTTTAAGCAAATGATTTATTATGGAGGGTTATAGAGGGAGATGATATTCACATTTTTATGAAGGGATGAGGGGAGAGAAGGTCGATTCTCTCATATTTCACCATGGTTTCATCTCTAAGAGTACCAACACAGAAGGCTTACTTTGGGTGGATCATATGCTAGAAGATTATAGACGTTCGAACATTTCTTGAAAGATTCTTGTTGACCTTGCAGGGTAGAAAGAATTTCATCATCCACAAACTTTGTCTCCTCTTATGAATCACAACATTATTCACTATTGTACTATATTCTTCAACCCTTGGTTTAATCTTTAAACCTAGTTCTTATTTTTTTTCATTATGCATGATTAATGAAAGATCTTTAGGGCCGATATTTTTTCGCATTTTAAATGTCAATACCATGTTGTTTTCCCCAATAGTTTCCACCTACCTATTTTATTTATTTTACTTCCTTGTTAATTGTCGGATTTAGGAGCCTTTGGTTTAAAGATCCCTGGCTACTAGATTTCCCTTATGGTTGTTCCTCACTTTTCTAAACATATACCAACAGTTGTTTTATATTGAGTGGTTTAGGTCATTTCTTATACCATCTATAGTTTTAAATTTTGTTAAATACCGACACTACTTAGCTTTCTTTATACGCTAGTTTTTAAACCATCAGATTATTTAACTTTCGGTTACTTTAATTTCAACCATATATTATTTAACTGGTTACATTATTTGAGGATTAATTTTCATGTTATTGGTATTTATCGAGTGACTTGTTATTTCTAGTTAGCATAATATGTAAGCTTGTTATCAGCCTTTGGATCATAATACTTTCGGTATTTTCATCTCAGACTTTTATTATCTCAGGGTTTTTAGGGTATTATTCTCTTAACTATATACCCCTTTATACTATTAGTTAAGGTTTGTTAGCCTATATTCTTTTAAAGATAAAAAGAGAGAGAGCTGAGGGTGTAGAGAGAGAAAAACCTAATCTTGTGTGAGAGAAAATTAGATTGAGAAAGATGGAGATAAGAAGGAACAAAGATGTGTATGAGGTACATAATTTGATTATAGTCTTAACACAATTTTGTCAATATAACTCACGAGTTGTTTTCTCTCCATAATATCAACTTAGATTTAAGTTTTTATCTAGTTTCTTACACAGACTTCGAGAAAACCTTTTGTGTCTATATATCTCGCACACGAATTACACTTGGGTTTTAAGAATAAACAAAGTTTTGAAACTCATTTTTTTGAATGAATTTTGAGATTATAAAAAGTTTGAAAACCTTATTATTCTTTTTGGATCTTACATCGTATGTTTGCCATAATCTCTTTATAAATCAAAACTTTTTAGTGTAAAACGTTTTAGATCTCAATTTGTGAATAAAGAAAAGTTTAAATCTTCTGGAATTTTTTAGATCTGAAATTATTATCAAGATTTGTCGTTATTTTTTTTAGATATAAAATTCGAATAAATATTTTAAAGCTATTATGATTTATCCCATTGTAAAGAGCATATATAATCTTTATAATTTAATTCTAGGATAGTTTGTAACTATTTCAGTGTGAGTGAGTTTGACATATGCATATTAGTCATATAACACTACACTACATCACATGTAACACCCCACAAATTATTTCAGTCTGTTTTGGTTGATATTTTGGAGATAGGGACAAAATGCAATCGACTAATGATTCAATATTGAAGGTTCAATGATTTGAAATAAGAGATCATAAATCAATATCTAGAGGTGATCTCAATTTAGGTATTATCAAATTTCATTTTGATATTGTTTTGTTGTAGTAATAACCTATTTTTTTAGTGGAATTTTGTGTGTCGTAGAGGATATCGTAGATGTTTCCCCACCCAATTTAGGGTTTTAAGATGTAAAGAAATTCTCGTGTGTTCTTTTCATATTATGTTTATAAATATTATAGTATGTCTCGTACTAAAGTCATAAGTAACATTGAGTTTTAAACTAATTAACCCTAGAGTTTTTATAAATAAAAAATGAATTAGTTTTTTAGTAACACATCTTGTGTTTGTTAAAACCTGTTCCATTTTTAATACAAAAGAGGTTATTCAATAAGATTGTGGATTACATTTGAAGCGATTTTTACTTGGTTAAATTAAGTCTCCGGATAATTTCAAGTTTAGTTCTATTAGCCAAACACTTTTTGAAATATCCCTCAACCTTTAGGACTCTCACATTCTATAAAGTTAGAACTAAATTAGTGGATTTTTACTTATTCATTTGGAACAAAAACATTGCTTCTACTTTAAAGAAGATTTGGAGTTTGGTTCAAACACGACATTATAAATGTAAGTTTACACCCATGATATGATGAGTGTTTAGAGAGAAATCTATGCTCTATTCTAATTAAAAGGTTTAAAAAATATATTGTGGAGGTTGTGGATTATTGAGTATAGGAGAGGTTCAAGTCTGTATGTCATTTATCCCCTTTTTAAATCATTATCTATATAGTGGAAGATGTCACTTTAGCATGAGGTTTTCTCTGCAAGTGTTTTCCGCATATAACATCTGAAGTGCATGATTTACTATTCGATATTTTGATTTATCTTATATGCTTCATGAACATATATTTTAAAGATATATCAACTTGTAAATCACATTTTTTCCACTTAGATGTTAGGATTAACTTTTGCCTAAATTTGGATAAAAAATAAATATTACTTTAATTTTGGTAATAATTTTTAATCTGGGTAGTTCATATCTACACACACATTCTCTCAAGTGGTATTAGAGCTATACCTCATTTTGTTAAGTTTAATCACCTAGTGGTTGATCACGTGTGTGTAAAAATGGCTTTGTGTATGATATTTTTGAGAATTTGCCTAGTAGTACTTCCAATGATTATTTTACTGGATTTGATTCTTAGTCCAATTTTATATATTTTCCTTCACCAGAAAATGAATATTAATCCTATTAGGATGATTGCTATGATATTGATTTCGTGACTCTAGAATCTAAATATGATAAATTATTTGAACCGTCTTTTAAACTTTTTAAAAATGAATACTTTATTACCTTCCAAACTCAAGTAATATATAAACAGCTACGTATTACGATTGCCCAAGCACGAAAAACAACAATGACACGTGAGAAAACTCAAAATTGGCGACTTTCGCAGAATAATGATTTATAACTTAAGGTATCTATAAATGATCGTCTTCAAGTTTACCAATCTCACATGCGTGAGAAGATTTAGTTGTTAAGAAAAGAGCCTCCAACTATTTATTGTAGTTGAACAAAAGTTTTAAATGAAGAAAATGGAGCTCTTCAAAAAAAGGTCAAAACTCTTGAAAGAGAGAATTTTATGTTTTTTAATGAGGTTGTACTTTTAAAAGATAAACATGAATTTTTATTCATTCTTGAATGCCAAGGATATATCCTATTTGAAAAACTTAAATGTGTATATGTTTCATTTTTGGATATTTTATATTTTTTGGATGAGTTAAAAGATAAGAACATTATGGAAAAACTATTTTTCCGTATATCTTGAAAATTTTAAAAAGGATCTTCTTTTATATGAAGAGTCCAAAATCATTTTGTAAAAGGAAGTTAAAAGTGTTAAAAATGAGATCACAAAAAGTTGGGGATACTTTGATAACAACCCGAGAAGGACATGATAAAAGAGGTTAGGTCTTGACTACTTTAATGTTTCGGCTTCCACTAGTGAAGCGATTTTTACAAGGTCTAATTCTCAAAATAAAAAAACATAATGAAAAACTTTCATTGAAAACTATAGATAAAAAGAAACATATTGTAAATAATTTTGAAGATAAATATAAACTTGGTCATATCAAGTTTAATAACAAAAATCATATGCTTAATCTTAGGAGACCTAAAATAAATTTGTTTGTTCTCATTTTCAAAAGAAATGTAACACTAAAGATTTTGTTACAAGTTGATAAACATTTAGATTTTTGAAAAGGTTATTCTCAATCCCCAAACCCAGATGACTATACCCAAGACTTTTAAATATGATCATTGTCATAAAGCTGGTCATTTAAGAGAGTTTTCTTTTTACTCAAACGAAGCCTACCTTTGAACCATGGTAAGAATGTTATGAATTTTGTGGGGAATAAAAATGGTCAAAGATTTTTTTATTCTAGAAAATTTCCAACTAAACCCATTGAAAGACAAATTTGGGTTAAAACGAGTCAAAATATTTTTGGTCAAATGGGTCGAGGAAAGAGAAACAAAGAAAAAAATGCACCTAATGCTTCCATTTAAACCTGAGGCTCCTCGTATGAGTTGGGTATGGTTTAGGAAGGACATTTCAAATGAAATTAAAATTGATATTAAGAAGATTCCAAAATTGATTCCCTCTACCTCTAAACACTAGAGGGTGGTTTGTTTTTGCTCATATCTTTTGTTAGAATTTCACTTAATATATCTTATGCTAGGATATGTATTTTTTTTACATATGTGGGTTTATGTTTCATGTATATCATTTTTTATAACTCATATGTGATTGTTTGTCTTCTTGAATTGTTCATTATTTATATCTTGAATAATTTGAAAATATATTATTTTTTAGAATACCTTATTTTGGTTTTCCAAAAATACGTCTAGGATTGTCACATCCAGTTGATCTTTTATTGATTCATGTATGTTATGTTCTCAAACATATTAACCTTATTTTAATTTTTTTTTACCTCAAATATGTACTTTTTACATTTCTTATCATCTTTGGATTTTCACTAGTCTTGTATTTAGGTTTTATATGCTCTCCTAACCTTAACATTAACTTTGTCTTTCTCTAGATTGATTCTTACAACTTCTTTGGTTACTTTCTTAGTGATTTGAGCTTGTTGGAACATGTTTAGTATTATGTTCTTCGTTTATATCTTTTGATCCTATATCATTCTTTTTTAGTTGCATATATCTTTCATCGAATAATTCAAAAAGATTTTTGGTACAATATAGTTTTTGCCTTTTAGATGATATACATCATGACACATTTTCGTATATAAAAATGGCTTATTTGATTTTTTTATTGGGGAATATGACATGTGCTTGATTAAATGAATTCGATTTTCTTTTAAGTTTATAAACTTTTAAAAAATTTATACTTTGAGAATATATTATCATATCTTCTTGCACTTTACACCGAACTACACATTGAGGTGATGCCAATCTATGAGGAATGTCCTAGATTTTAGATCTTTTATAAAGCGTTCCAATCTTCATTAGACTTGTGAAAGTGTGTCTAGAGCCTATATGAGTATGAGAGGATTTTCGTTCATGATTTGGAGATTCTTAAAAAAATTGATGCTATCTAAATAATGATGAGTAAAGATATGGTTAAGGATACTACTTTTATAGGATTATGATACCTTTGAAGGTGGAAAATAGTGTCCCGTATTTGTTCTTGAGTGAAAGCTGCCAAATGCTAAATAATTGCAACATAAAAATGTCCTAAAGTTTTTCATCCATCTAAAATTGGGTAACCCAAAAGATATGAAGTAAAATATTTTAACCAGTTGATAATTAGGGGGGGGGGGGTGTAATAGTTAAAAATGATCCTAAGTAGGGTGCTGGATATTTCAATTGAGTCAAAGTTTTGTGCTCTTTTTTTTATGATCCATTATCTTATTTGAACTTGATCTTGAACCTTTCTCTCAATGGTGTTCAACTTATTTATATTTCACAATCGAGACATGATCTTATGTTCTTGGTTAAAACTCTCATCATGTTATTAGCCTTTTACAGTTAATCTTTTCTTGATTATGAACATGGGACCTAGCACTTTAATTTAGGTAAGTTGATACTATTGCCTATATTTTTACTTTTAAAAAATGGGTCTTGGTATATTTCTGTTGTTGAATAAATATTGATTATGATATGTAGAACCATTTATTCGATATAAGTTGCTAAAGATCAATTTTGTAACTTTTTTTTTTGCATCTTATTCTCTTTCCCCATGTAGTTTATCTTGCAAGCTTCTTAAAAATATTTATTTGAAAATTCATGATTGGGGATATCATTTTTGTTGTGTGATAAATTTTATTGGTACATACGTGCTCTTATATAGTCATAGTGGACTTTATACTTGATATTACTTATTCATGTTTTTAGAGTATGCTGTGTTTCCCTTGGATTTGATATTAACAAAAAATTTACATAAATGTTGATATCATAGTTCTTGCATTAGGATAAAATGCTATATTATCCAAATGTGTTTGATCTTCACATGTGTTGATCTTTTTTGATAGAATACTACATTAAAATGCCTTAAATCTTAGTATATCATATATCATTGGTGTTTGTTATCCATGATATTACCTATGCTTCACCCTTGGATTTTATGTAGACATATTTCATCGATACTTACATTGTCACATATTTAGGTTTCAAGAAATTGTGTTTACATGTGTTTTTGAGTTTTAGGATTGGTTTAGAAATTAGTTTTTACCAATATCGTATATATCATATGCTTATAACTCATTTGTATTTTACCTTGTGTTTAGTACATTGTGAGTGTTCCCTTAAAAATCTTAATATTAGTGTCGATATACTTGTCTTGTTATATCATTATTAATCTCTTGAGCCTTTATATCTTATATCATATGATTCATATTACTTTTTATGTTCAATTAACATATACTTCATATCTTATAATTATTTACTCCAATCATGTTGTATAGTTATATTCATAAGGTCCGTATTAGTGTATATTTAGATCATATCATCATTATCAAGCAAAGAGAAAATTGCATCAAAGGAGAGAAGGCTTGAATAAGGCAGAATTAATTTGTGATAAAGGAAAGTTTGATATAAGATAGGAAAAGAGAAAATTTATGTTCTTAGATCACGTTAGGGCGAATGAATTTAGTAGAATGGATAAATAGATTATCAAAATTTTGGTGACATATATATATTTGGCCTACTTTTGATTGAGTTATCTTTGGTGCCTAATATATATTGTTATCGCATGATCATATCCTAGCTTAACTTATATCTCAACTACATATAGTGATATATTAATTTCAATCCTTATATTATCTATAATTAATTCACTTTTCTAAAAAGTTACTAATTATGTTCTTAGACACCAATTCATGATTATATTTTATTTTATTTTGTCGATTCCATGACAAAAAGGGGAGACTTATTTTTCTTCGAGAATGAGTTTCCTTCCTATGGAGAATATTTCCTTAGGAAAAAATATTTTTTGGGGACAGACTCATTTGAGGTGAAGAATATTCCCTAAGGGAGAGATAGTATGATCAAGAGAAAGTACCACTATGTGATATTATGACATAGTTTTGAAAACGCGAGTTTTTCTAAATTAAATCAATGCTCTGATACCACTTGTTGGAAATGATGACCCCCAATTTTGAATTTTATAAAAATTAATTTCCTTTTAGATGCGGAATAGAGATGGTTCAATTAAACAAGTACATAAACCAAATTTTAATTTCTTTTAAATTAAAATAAAACTAAACTCAAAGTGAAATTAAATTAAACAAGAAATACATTTTTCACTTTAACATATTAACTCAACCCAAGTCCTAAAAATTTACCTAACAGATAATTAATTCAATTTTGCAAATTAGGCCAAACCAAATTTTATCCAATAAAATTAATGACTTGAACTAAATTAATTAAACATTACCTAAATTAATTTTAGCACCAACTTAAGCATGAGTGGTGATTTAAACCAATTTTATCTTTCTACCTAAGCATGCATCTAATGTGAATTTTGCAAAAGATAAAATAAAAAAATAACTACTACGCCGCGATGTACGAGAAAAATCCCACAACGGGAAAAAACCTCGGACGACCCTAGCCTCAAATTCACTAATTATGGTTTTACAAGTACAAGACAGAAAGACTTACAAACACTCGACTTGACTCCGTCCAAGCCCCGGCGCTCCTTCTTGTACACACCTCTGCCTAAAAAATAACCACGAAGGTCCACCGCAGTCTTAGAATCCACCGATCGGACTTTTTCAATCATTCCCACCGTAACAAGGAGCCTTTCTCCGAGTGGGCATGTCACAGCAAACAATCTTCTTCTTTGTGGGATGTAGAAGCAAACCCAAACTTCTCTTCTTTGAGGTGTAGAGAAAAATCTGGTGCCAAAGCACTCCAAGGATATATATATTGAAACTTGGAATAAACAATATGGGTGTAAACCAAAAGTGTTTAAGGATAATTTTCTTGGAAAACAAACACTCAAAACATGAACCTTTTCATGGAAAAATTAAACTCTCAAAACTCTCTCTAGGAGATAGAAGAATATGAAAAACTTACTTGGAAAAAGTTGGTTCCCGCACTAGATAATTCTGTCAAAAAGTAGTGGGGAAAAGGTAGTGGGAACATGGAGAAAACTACAAAAAAATGCCAAAAAAAATTTCCCGTCAAAGTCATTCGAATGACTCGTTACAGAGCGAAAAAAGGAAACTCGTTAGATGTTACAAAGTGAAAAAAGGAAACTTGTTAGAAGTCTCATTCGAACGACCTGGCAATCTCGTTCGAATGAGATGCCAGTTCGTTCGAACGACAAAGGAATCTCGTTTGAACGACATTCCAGTTCGTTCGAACGACGTGTCAAAAAATGCACTATTCATTTTAAGTCCAAAACTCTTTATGAAAAGTTCTAAAAATATTTTCTGAGTAAAACAAAGTCGTTAGAACTATTTATAAAAAAATTATAAATAACACCCAATAAATTTCCAAAGCTCTTATAAAATGCATTCATACCTTAGGAGCATTGGAACAATGTTGTTGACGTAGAAATGAGGCACACTAAACCCGACATTTGAGGAAGCTTTATATTCTTGGCCGCTACGTCTTCAACTAACACGTCATAGGCTTGGATGGATACACTTGAACACTATCCTATGACTTAAATGTTTTTGTCCGAAATTGAGCCAACACTACATTAAGACTCAATCGGAGACTTGTGTCCTTACAAGTTTATATGGAAATGATATTATAATATATAACTTATGGAATGAATTTCATATATTACATCTTATTGAGATATTAGATAAACTTAGTATATCTTATTTATTAATTAGATAAACCATGCTTACATTGATTAGGTCTTGTATTCATATCATTACCCTTATTCTCTTGTCAATTATTTGTACGTATATCGATGTATTTTTTAATGTTGGACTGGAAATCAAGTTACAAGATCTTCAAATGGTTATCCTTGTATGCCTTTGGATGAACGAATCGATTCATAAGTCATAGATTTGATTCGTTTATTTGTAAAATTTTATTTTGTGTGTTTTTGTCGTTCCCCCTTGTAAGTTCACAAGTATGATCAAAAGCACCATATTATCAGGTTGACTTATTGTGACACCCCACCTATTTTAACCACGGGTGATGAGTCCTTTGTTAAAACAAACAAGAATCTCATTTGGTTAACTCTTAGCATCACTATCGAAAACTTTTTAATTTACTAACCACTTATGTTAAGCCGGTGTAAAATTTAATCTTGCATTAATATACCAATATAAGGAAATTTAATACATTCACCAAACCATACGCATAATATAAATATCTAAATCCAACACACAATAAATAACTAAATCAAAAATACCGGATAAACCATCCTACCTAGCTATGTTACATATCCCAACTAGATAGCACATATAACTAACCACAATAGGTCTAAATCCCTCATATAACGCATACGACACGTGACCACAATAATAATAATAATAATATATGTCACCCGTGTATTATTATTGAGTCATTTATTTAAGTCTCCTAACTTAAATTACTTTTAGATATGCACAATTTATCAAAGTTATTATTACACATGAGTAGATACATCACACTTGTATCTATCACACATATAATACATACAACTATAGCATCACCCGGAATGACCCCCATGGTGTTTGCATACTCTGCTATCATATCCATGTATCTCTCGTACCAAATTAAGTATTATCGGTTCGGAATGTCTCCTTCAACCCAAAATCAATAACACACACAATGGAAGCGAACGTAGATCTAAGCCTTTGGGCTATGAACACACCTAACTTACCAAAATAACCTGTCAGTCCAACTAATACACTGCACATAGTGAGCCTCCCTAAGTTCTATGTTCCGGGGCACACATCCAAAGCTCACTGGAATCGTCAAGGTGGGATTTCCCTTTTCGCAAAACCTCCCGTGATAGAAGACAGCATAGGTATGTTCACGCACATAATTAAATCACAACAATAGGTATTCACACAACCTATATATACATATTACTCAGTAGGTATTCACACAATCCATCATATAAATCAGTACGCAACATATATCTCTCATATACTCAACGTACTCATTGTAACCTCTTTTTATAAATTCTCGAGTATCACTTGCTACCCGAAAGAGTCCTATATATCCCTTAATAAATATTTGTAGTTAGTATCTTTTTATTCTACTAGTTCACAACTTGGGTTTACTCACTCTCCCCGTAACCCGTTCCAATTCACATTTTTTTTTAAATTTCACATCATGCCTAAAAGGTCCTAGCCTTATTTATCTCATTTTGGCTAAACTGCCTTGTCATAGCCTAGTGGAATTTAATAGGTCCCTCCCTATAGTTTAAAAATAATATAAAAGTCCCCTCGTGGATTATTCATTAAATTTAGGGCATAAACTAAAAAATTTCCAAACTCTGGGCAGCCGAATTGATTCGGTGAAGAACTCGAGTGATTCGCCTGCTAAATCGATTCGGTCATCAAGCCGAATCGATTCACGCCTGACAGTTTTGCCTTCCTCATTATGTTGTTATGAGTTTTCTACATGTTAACTTTCTCAAACCTCTACACAACAGTCCTAAACGTCTAACCAACATATTCAAACGTCAAATTTATGTGCATGGACGATTTCTAGCATAAATAACATATAAAAATCCTACGAAATCTATCCAAGAATAGATTAAAACCCCATAACCCTCAAACCCTAAGTTATGGTGTTTTTCATGTGTAATCAACTACATATATCAAAAATCGCAGATTTTTTCATATAAATCTTAAGTAATTAATCCTACATGAATTCCCTATCCCAAATCATGCATTACACCCTATAGATCCCAAGAATTCATTAATTAAATCATGAAACTCAACCCTACAATATATAGGTAATATAACATGTTTTAAAAATTACAAGATAAACACTTGCCTTTATAGTAGTAGGTCTAATTTCGAGTTGTGTGCGATGAGGAAGCCTTCCTTTCCTTCCAATCACAATTCTAACAACTTTGGTGAAGAGAAAAGATGTGACAAATCCGAGGTTCTTCTCTTCTTTCTCTCTTATGGCCTCTCATCTCTTAAGATTATATTAATCCTGACCTCTAACTCCAAGGGGTGTACATAACACTTAGAAATTCGTATCTCCTCTAACCCTAGTCTCCCAAATGATCGAAACGCCTTCATATCCTGCGGGGATAATCTCAAATCACCCCGGGACCCAAATAATACACCCACGTATACTATTCGGACTATTTCGACCCTTTCGAAATTAATAGTGACCAAAATCACCATTTGAGTCACTCTAAAAATAATTTCCTATCTCGACTTCATATAGTCTACACACAACGCCCGATTGAGGTATAATACTGTCACGTCACTATCACTCACTATGACGTAAAAATAATTATTTACTATTCACTTAGTATTTATATTCAATAAAATTAGTCATTCTCTCTCTCGATTAATATTTTAATCAACACATTATATTTAATTCCATTAAATTACGTTATGCATGTAATTTGAAATTAACTGAATTATTTTAATTTTAAATACTCAAAAATACGGGGAGTTACACTCATTTCGTTCTAAAACACATTGAGTTATTGTCTAAGTTATCCGAAAAGGCTTCAAGCTGAAGACTACATGACCATACTTCTTCGTCTTCATCCAAGAGATACCTCATGCAATAACCGTTGACATTTTATCTTTAGGATAAAGGTAAGACTTAAAATTACTTATTTTCCCCCTTTTTAAACTTAATTAAAATCGAATTTTCTTAAATGTGTTAAAAATTATGTGTGGGTTAGTTTGTACAACTTTAATAAATACACTATGCAACATATTTTTCTTAAGTTGCATTCTTATGTGTGTATTTCAAGTGTGTGTTCTTAGTTGTGAACAAACATACTTGAAGTAATTGTCAAAAATCTTTTTAACTCTTGGATGGAAAATATTTGTTCAAAAAACTCTAAACAAAGGCGTTACCTACCTCATCATAGAGTTATTGTAACGGAGTCATTCTTCTCTACAGCAAAGGCCCCTTCGCTGGTACTTTTTCCAATTCCAAAGATTCCGTTGATCTTCCTATGACTTGGCTTCACTGTAGGTTCGCTATAGCAATAATTTTCCTCACTGCAGCGAAGCTCGAGCGATGGCTCCTGATGTAGGGCAAAAATAAATATGTCATAATTGATTGCATTGTAAAATGTGAAGATTTTTTGCCATATATTTTATTGTGTTGGGTAAGCAACCTATTTTTTATGGTAAATAATGAATTAGATGGTTTGAGAGATTGTATCCACAAGTTTGAAAATGACAGCTTAGTTCATATTTTTCTCCATAACTAAATAGAGGTTAACTTTTTTAGTAAGGTTTTCATTGTTTTACCAACCTAAAGAGATCAATTTTTTTTTAAAGAGAAAAAACCTTCTTGTATTTTTTTAGATATCCATTGTTTATGTTTAAAGTTATTTGAAGTTTGATTTTTTCTTATCAAGAATTGAACAAAACATTTTGTCGAATTTGTTCTTGAGAAAGTTTAAATATTTTTAATATCTCAAAAACACGAAAATAATACTCCGGCCCATAATGTAAATTCCGTATAAAGGACTGGGATCTAAAAATACCATAATGTTGTATAATTTATACCTAGTATCCTGTAGCATACACACGTAAATATGCCCCTTAGTTGGAATTATGTAGGATTTGATATCGTGGCTACTCAGGTATTTAATTGCAATACCGATCTAAACTCGTAACCCAAGTATTATAATATTTCTCTTGGTGTATTATCTTTAGGGATGTCTCCATCTCTAGTCCAAACTCCCTTTCTCAAAAATAGGCGTAATATCGAGTCCTTGTTAACGAAAGTCGCGATAGTATTTCTTTCGATATATTATCCTCACGGGGTTAACTAGTTATGGGGAAATGGAGGGATAAGTGGGTATGAGGAATTCCTTGGTGCGTAGCAGGTGCGTAGGAGGTTTAGTCTAGTGGAGATTTGCGAGTAGGTAGGGGGATAAGTGGGTATGGGGTTAACTAGTTGTGGGTGTGTGGGATTGGGTTTTACAAGTTGGGGAGTAGGCTTGGGTGGGTTATCAATTAGGTATGGTGGTCTTGGTATAGTCACAACGGGGTGGGTAGGTGAGATGGGTACGAGGAGAAGAGTAGGTGGTTTTTAGATGGGAGGTGGCATAGGCAGGAGCAAGGTATATCAGCAGGGGGTTTGGGTTGTGCGGCCAGTGTGGGTAGGGTGGGTGGGTATGGGGGGGTAGATGCACGTGTCGGTTGGGTTATAGGTTGGGGGTAAGGTTTCTCAGGTATGTGTGTGTGTATATTAAAAAATGCGTGTCAGACGCATGTCCGTTGTCGCTGGCGCAAACCAATTTCAATAAGGAATTAAAATTGATTGGGTTATTTTTTAATTTCTTATTAGGTTCATTAAAAAGATCATTATTTTGTGAGGGGTGTGAATTTTGTAAAAGGGAAATTTTGAAAATGGAGGTAATGTGAACTTTAAGCATCAATTTGTTTCAAGGGCTCTCACTAAACCTAGGAATCCCATTACAATGGATGTTTGGAAGAAGAAAAGTGAGTTGGGTGATATTATGCGTGGCTCAACGTCTAAAGGTGAGTTTTACTCAAATGTCCTTCCACCTCTAATTAATACCAAAAAGGTTACTCCTCCCACTTAAGTTTCTAGGTGCTTGTCATAGAGAGGCTATTCTTGTTTCATATTTCATATCTTAACCTCGGATATATTTTTAGGAATGATTGTGTTATGAAGATTTGTTTTGTATGCCTTGTGTTCATAATCATTTAAGAGTGTTTTTATTTTTAGTTTTGGATGAGTTTTGTTTGTATTTTGGGGATTTGTTGTGTGAGAGGTTGCATCAATGTTGTACATGCTGCAATTTCATCTCTTGTTTTTTTTTTCTTGTCTCTTTATCTTGAGAAAAAAAAAGAGTAAGATTTTGATTTTATTTATTTTTGTGTGAGAGTGTGTTATAGGGATGGCAATGGGCCGGATTTGGTATGGGTTTGCCAAAACCAAAACCTGCCCCATAGAAAAAATTTAACCCAGTACGTCCTGCGACGGGTTTAGTTTAATGCGCTTCGATCCTGATTAAGTGTAAACCCCTTAAACCCACCCTGACCTGTCTCGTTTACATTACATGGATCAAAAACTCGCTTGGGACGGGTTAAGACTCGCGTGTTAAACCCACATACCACACACACACACACACACACACACATATATATATATATATATATATATATATATATATATATATAAGATTTTGGTGTAAATAATATATCAAGGAAGGGTACTTAAGTAAATATAAAAAATAAACGGGGCGGGGCGGGTTATGATTGTATATAGTAACCTTAACCCACCCCATTTATTTAATGATTTCTTAACCTGCCCCTTTAGGGGTGGAGTAGGGTGGAACCCCGATGGATCGGGTTAAATTTCCATCCCTAGTATGTTGTTATTAATGTGTGATTTATTTCTATCATACCTTTTCATTTATATGCGATTGTACATACACTGGCTTTTTTTGTTACACACGTGAAAAATCCAAAAAAAAAAATTGTGTTTTCTTGATTTTTTATTTTTGCTTAACCATACTAAATACCAATGGATACATCTTATTAAAAACACGAATTAGATAGTTTGTTTTCAAGTGTTTATATTCTTCATGTAAACACTATCTTAAAAATACCATGAAAATTAATTTTTACAAGTGTACTAAGGATTCTTAGTTTGTATATCACTTACACCATAATATTATAGTTGTTTTGGTCTTTTATTGAGACTTATTATGATGATAGAATTGAAATTATTTATTATTATCATTGCGTAGCTATTTGTTAAGTCTTCATGGTATAATTGTATGAGATTGAGTGTTATGTATATATACATATTTGTTGGAGCTGAAAAAGGACCATTTATATGAATTGATAAGGTCTATAGTTAGAGTGATAATAACTAGATTAAATTTTAATATCTATTGGGTAGGTGTCATATAAAGTGTGAATATGTTGAAAAGATCCACAAGCTAAGTGCTTATCTGGAACTAAAAACAAGAAAGGGAATAACGTATTTCAAATGAATGAATATTTTATATTAGCATAAAAGATTCATACAACATATGGTTAAGAGAGTATATGAGGTGGATGGAAAATTCTTGCCTAGTCCATACTATGATTTTATGATTTTGATGACTAGTTATCTAATGATTTGAATCAATGTTATTTAAAACAATTATAATTCATTTTATTCTATTGATCTTCTTTTTTGGAAATTAGGACTCTTATTATCAATTATTAGAAGAAATGGCCTCTTATAGGTGGCTTACAAGACATACATAGTGACAGCAAATCTTAGGAATAAAACATAAATGAGACTATTTATAGAATAAAGCCCTTACAAAATGAGATAATGAAGAAGAAATTAAAGCTAACTTGAAAAGACCAGGAGAAAGAATCTTGCACCACTGACTTCTATACATTATTAAAATTGCGCATACCCCACTTATCTACTATAAGAAGGCCTTCAGGTCCTTCGAAAAATCTCACATTAGAGGAGAATCCATCTTTTCCCCTTTTCTTCTTATATTAGCTAATAAATAAGCCACTTTGTCGTCTGCCCTCAAAGTATGAATTATTCTACAAGATAATCCCTACAACATACTTTTAATTTTTTAATTAACCATCTTATATTGTAGGGCATTGACCTATATTATTCAAAATGTACACTAAATTCTTTGAATCACTTTCAATAATAAGTTCATAGTCTATTAAATCCTCATAATGCTCTAATCCTTGCTTCAAGGCCATTGATTCTACCTCCATATTGAAAACCACCCTGAAGTTTTCATGAACAGCCCATATGAAGTCCCCTGATTGATTTCTAAGCACTCCCCAACCTTCTCCAATTCCTAGATTCCCAACAGAACTTCCATCTACATTCAGTTTGAGGAATCCTGAAGGAGGATTCTACCATCTTACTTGCTTCTTATAGATTGAAGAATGTTGAACTTGATAATAGGCATTCATTTCATATCTGATGAAGTGAAGGACTGAATTCATCTTGGTGGAACTGCCCTCATGCCTGGTCTTGTTTCTATGTTTTCATAAACACCAATATGTAATAGATGGAGATATTTTATCAATTATATAATCAAAATTTTCTCCATGAAGCCACTATTTTAAACTTGATATCTAAATTCTCTTCCAGTTGATCTTTAATCCCCATGAAGCTTAGGCATATAGTCCCAATTTGATGAAGCTAGATCTCCTGCCTCAAACGGGTGATCTAAGGTCTCTTCCTTTAGCTCTCCACTATAGTGGCACTTGGATGGGATTTAATGTCTATTGACTTGATATTATCATCAATAGGAAGGAGATTATTCAATAGTTTCCATATGAAAACCAAAATTTTGGCTTGGATTTTTGGGTGACACATAAACATGGACCTATATTTAGATATAACTCTTTCTTTACAAATATTCCAAGCAGTTGAAATTGAAAAATTACCATTATTACAAGGCTTCCAAATAAGAGCGTCTTCTATATTATGAAATATTTCCTCTAACTTTATAATTTTTAAGGCCTCATTGTGGGAAAACTTGTCCATAACCTTATCCTTGTCCCATTTACCCTCTTTATCCCAGAAATGATGAATTGAATCAGCAACTACTAGATTGAGGATTTTGCATTGGTGAATACCCCATACTTGCAAATAAGTGTAACATCACATCCTATGTTGATTTTTATGTCAATTGAGATGATTTCCATACGTGCTATTATAATTCTACATGTTTAATCAACTTGATGTTATTTAATGCTTAATGAAAATTAAAAGTTGTTATTCATTTTTGTTGTGAGAACAAATCTTATAATTGTATAGATATACCTTATATATTTTACTTTTACCTAGAGTGATATATCCTTCCTTCTTTTTTGTGTTTTTTCATGTTTTGGTTGGATCATTTGATTTCATTTCTCTATTTGATTTTGATTCAATCTTGTGAGTCATGCATTTGTGAGTTTTGTATATTTAGGGTATTGAGTTGATTTTGAAGTGTTGAGTGTACCTTTACCAATTTGATCCTATTTGGGTTATTTTTGGGTATGTTGAGGTTTATTTGTTTGAGCATAAATATGTTTTATTGTATGAGGAAGAGTATTTGTGGACATGAGACTTTTTTTTTTTTTGGGAGGGGGGGGGGGGGGGAATTGTTTTTTAAAGCAGTGAAAAGGTTGGAATTTTATTTATTAAGTATGGTTTTCAAGGTTGTGTTTTTTTTCCAAAAAAGGTTCGCACAGTAGCTTGAGGTTTCTTGACATGGTTATTTATGCCTTAGATTATTCGCTCAGTTCCCTTTTATGACCATTCACTTGGACCCGTGTGCATTCTATCATATGCCAGTCATTCGCACGATTATGTCCAGTTTGTTGATACTTTATCCTCATTCATCCTGTGATTGTATGTAATTCTTTAAGGTCATACCTATATCACATTTTCTGGTAGGTGCTTTAATGAATTTGTATTTTTTCTAGCATAGGTGTACTTGGCCATGATTTCTGGTGTTATCCCATTCTTGGCTTATCTTTGGTATTAGTGCCTCCTGTGTCATGCACCTTGTGGACTTCCTTAGATATAGGTCTACTTTTCTATCATCACTATCATATGTTCTTTATATGATCTTGGTAGTTTCATTTTGATATGACTGTGTTACGTAAGTATTTTTATCATCTCTTAGTGTACTTGGATTGAGAGTTGCAATTTTTAACTCTGTTTTAGGTCTTGATTGTATTTTTATGTGATTCTTTTGGATTAGCCAGTGATATCTGCACTTGTAATGATTATATATCACTTTTTCTTCCTAAGATGCGCTTTATCTTCTTGTAGGTTTTTATGTCCCTTGTGACACTTTAATATTTGTTTTGGGTAGGGTTTGGTGCTTTATCTTGTTGATTATCTTTTGTGAGATTATATGGTTTGAGATATTTTTGGGGATACATTGTGTTGTTTTTAGTAGATATGTCTATCTTGATTATGTCTATACTTACTTATTCATCTTATATCATAATTCTTGGGTATACGATCTCATTTTTGTTGGTCTGATTGATCTTGATCTATTTCACATGATTATTGTCATGCTTATTTTAGACATATGTGGTTCTTATCATAGTTTCTCATGATTTTTCATATGTTCCATACTCATGATCACATGTCTTTAACATATCTCTTCATAATACTCCTACTCCCATCATGTCTCACATGTTTTTTCTTTGCCATACTTTTCATGATCATGTTTATATTTTTAGGTGGTGATATTTTCTTGGGGGGGGGGGGGGTATTTGATTCTCTATTTAAGATGTCATTCATTTTTGTTTTATGTCATCATACACTTTTTAGTCTTCAAGATACATATGATTTGTTACTAGTATATGTTTCACTTGTGCTTAACCAATTAATATCATATAGTCATTCTTGCTTTATCATTGATTGCATCTCTTTTTATTTTGGTATCATGTTATTTATTTTTGTGGATCTTACATAAGATATATGTGATAAATAATCTAGTGTGTATTCTACATGTGATTGATTATCATATTCTAGTCTATATTGAAAATGTTTTATCTCTTCCATATTTTGTGCTTTATAGGATCACTTATTATCTTTTCTACATTTGTCTATTAATGGAAAAAGGAGGAGATAATACTATCACTGACAGTGTTATATTCAGAGGGAGTTACTATGTAGGGGATTTTGCCTTCATATTGAAGACACATGCTTGATGGTTTTCTATTTTCTAAATTCTGAAGGTATCTCGTCACTGGTTCAAACTCTTGGGCATCTAGTTTATATCATAGATTGAGTTTTTACTTTTCAGTCCAACATTAGTCTATGGTGTCCTTTCTAGGTTGTGGGTGATGTAGATTAATGATTGAGACTTTATTATGTATAATGGGATTTGCAGGTATTTTGGTGTAATACCCCGTATTTTTATGGCTTTTAAGTTTGGGGATTTATTAAATTTAAATTGAGTTATTAATTTAATATTAATCCAAAAATTATTGTAAATATTTACTAGCGTGATGAGAGTTAGTAATTATTGGGAATTTGTTGAATATTACTTAGGGGGTAAATTAATATGTATAATCAAATTTATTAAAATTATCATGAGTGTATAATTTGAAAATTGTGGAAATTAAATCGGGACGCGCCTGTGTCGTGTCGGGATTAAATTATTATTATTAAAAGTGAATAAATTATAAGTCGCATGTATGGTCATTTCGAGTTCGCCAATGTGTCCGTAAGGGTCGAGATAGTCAAAATAATGTACTCAGGAGTTTAATTTGGGCCTCGGGGCGTTTTTAAGCCTAATTGGCATCCCGGGAGGGTATTATAGGCATTTTATATTTTTGGGTAATTAAACCCACGAATTTCCTAAGGATATATCAGTCTTTAGGGGTTGTCTTTTAGTGTTATCAAACACAAAACCAAAGAACGGCCATTAAAGAAGAAGGTGGAGAGCTTTCCAAGCAATCCAAGGCCAAGAACTCATCCGTTTGCACCGCCACCACCACCAAATCGTATCGCGCGACGAGGAACGCAACCATACCTTTTCATCCACAAAATCAAAACCTTAAATTCCAGGCAAGTATCTATCTTTCTTTGTTTTAGTTAATGTTTCAATCGTGTTAGTATAAGGATGTTAAGAACATGTTTCATGGAAGAATTTGATACCTTAGAGACTTTAAACACATGTAGTAGAGGAAGTAGATATATTCTGGACATCTCAATCACATGTAGAGGATTAACCCCCAAATTGTATGGATTTAGAAGCAAGAAATCTGGAAAATAATTTGAAGAATGGAAATTTAAAAGAAAATTTAGGGATCTTGAAGATTATGTAAACTTTACCCCATTAATTCGTTATCATTGATGAATTTGGACATATTTCACGTAGGAAATCATGTAGTTAAGTATATAGTACTAGTAGTATTGTTGTTTGGGAGTTTAGGGATCGTTAATGGAGATTTGGTTGAGGTTGGAAAGGCAAACCCGTAACTTGACATGGCAGAATTCGTCATAACTGCTTGATCGATCGATCAGGAATATCGATCGATCGATGGTCGATCGATCGACCCCATTCCTCGATCAATCGATCCCTCCTGGAAAACTGTGTATTTTTCTTTTTTTTGTTTAATTTGATAAAAATGCATATGAACCCTTTATTATTATTATTAGAGCATATTGGGTTATAAAGAGGACCAGTAGGGTCTAGGTAGACTCCGTTGAGTGAAATTTAATGTAGGAAGAAATTTGGGGTTAACGGGGAGTTATTCACACACAATAAATCATGCGTACGTTTCATAAAAGATCGAGACTCGTAGGGGAGTTAGACCAGAAGGTAAGTGAGAGTATGCCTACTGAAATTATACTTTGGGAGGTAGAATACTTCGATAGATGAGAAGTAAGTATGAAGTAAATTATATATGAGAATAAAAGTGACGAATCCGTTATGTAAGATAATCGAGTAAAATGTGCTAAGAACGGATAATTAAAATTATGGGTCGTGGGCGCACCTAATTTAGAAAATGTGATATATTTATATATATGACTGTGTGATTGTGCATATATTATGTATCTGTGTAAAAATCATACCCGAGCTACTTGTTATCACGGAGGTTTCCACGCCGGGACAGTCTTATCTCGATTGGGCCTTTATGGGGGATAACGACTTGTACCCTGGAAGTTAGTATCCTTGATACAGGCTATTGGAGTGATGGTCAGATGGTCCTAAGAGACGTGAGGGTATGTGCTGACCTCTTAGTGACTTGGAACTATACTTCACCTCCAATTGTATTTGTTTTGTGTTAATACAGTTCGAGAGTGATTCCCAACTAGTATTTCCCTTAGTACGAGTGATATGGGGACTTGATAGCAGAGTATGCCAGCACCATAGATTTTATGTGGGGTGCTGATAGTATATATATATTTATATAAGTTACTAATATATGTATACTTAAATATGGGAACTTTCTACTGTGTACAAAAAATAGTTAAGTAATGAATAGATACTCCAACTTTATTATACGTGTTTGGGAATTTTGGTCACAATACTGAGTATTCTAATTAATATAAAATATATGAGAGAGTTTAATTTTCAGAAATTAATTATCTTAGCCATAGTATTTTCTCTGGATGAGCCGTATAGGAGAGTTAAGTTAAAATAAACTTCTAATGTAAATTGTACAGTAGGCGTGCACACTAGATGAGAAGTGAGAATTATCAAGAGAGTGTCGCACACTAACATGGTTATTACATTAGCCGGTAAGCATTTTAAATACTTGTTAAACCATTCTTAAACTGTTTTACCCTCGGGCTCTGACCCGTTTCCTCTTATTTATTTTCTCTTGTATATATATGTATATATTACAGGTGCCCAGCCACAGGGGCTTCATGCTTAGATTCTTTGGACTGTACGTGTTGCAGCTTATGTGGGAGTCGCAAGCCCTTGCTTTAGACGACCTCTTTGTTGATTCTGCTCTTATTTTAGTTCTGCTTAGTTAGGGCATGTGTCGCCCGTTTCTCTATTCAGTTCAGGATTTGTCAGAGATTTATGTTCTTTTATTTTCAGTATTCGGTATACTTTGGGATTTAATTCTTGTCAGAATGATTCATTTGTATTTTATAAACTTGGTATTGGTTTATCTTAATGGTTAAATTCTTGTGTGTCAATTGCCATCCTTAACATTTATGCGATTCTTAACTGCTGATTATTAATAAGGATTTCAAATTGGAATTTAATAAAATGGAAATAAGGTTTTAAATGATTTTGACACTTAGCTTAATTATTTAGGGTGTTTAAATTGGAAATTTTATTTTCGATAGTGATGCTAAGAAAGAACCAACCGTTCACCTTGATTTTAATTTTATAAAGGATTGATCCCCCGGTATTTAATTAGGCGGGGTATTACATCTGGGCTTTAGGATTTTTGAGAATTTTGGCATGAAATAATCAAAGGGGGGTAATGAAAATGTATATAAGTGCTTTTTGGGTTATTCTGTATTAGAATTTTCTATACATTTCTTCATCAACTCAGAGACATTTGTGGAGTTTTAGTCATTTTTTGATATGTTGTAAGACCTTGGTACACTTTAAGATGCGCTCTCCTTGCCCACATATTTTTTTCCACATTTCTTGCACTTATTCTTATCCCTGTGAAATTATTTTTGAAAACACATGAAAATGGTGGCTTTTGGATAAGAGAATTTGAAAAGATTTTATATTCTGACCAAAACCATATGCACATATGGAAAATGGCATCATGCACATGATTATGATGAGAATGTTCAATTTATCACACTATTGATATTCGTGCATACGCCTGAAAATCCCTTTGTACCATCGGACTTCGGAGAAGCAGAAAAATTGTTTTTTCACTATAAAAAGAATTTTTGCTCCATTTTAAAATTATAATTCTTAATTATCTTTGAGAAATGTATATATCTAATAGTTTCTCTTTCTCTCTCTAAAAATCCTAGATGAGATTTGGTTTTTTCTCACTTTTACTGAAATATTTTATGATAGAGGTTTGAGTGATTTCATCAAATCAACCTTAGAAAACATGTTTCCTTAACTTTCCATTGGACATCTTGAGTTGAGATGTCAAAAAAGAGGAAGATATAAAGTTCTCGGGATGCGTTCTTTAAATTAAGTGTGTGGAATCTAATAGAATTGGATTCTTTTATTTCTACAAGGAGATTTATAACATAGTCACTACATCGGATGGAGTATACAGGATTGGTGGAATTGAGAGATTGTAAGAGAACTCAAACTAGTTAAACGATTTATCTCATATAACATCTTCATTTTTCTAGTGAATTAGTTGTAGCATCCTGAGGTTTTTCTCCTTGATGTGATTTTTACTCATAAATCTCAGCATTGTGCTCATTCTCACATTTACTTTTATTCACAACACATGACCTCGCATAATTTCAAATCTACAAATGATTTAGGTTTCTATATTTTTAATTATCACATAATTTCGATTGAACAAAACTACATTGGCTAGACCTCACCTGATCACAAATTGACTTGAATTTGGATCTAATTAGATCTAAGTGTAAATTTATCATTTTTTAAATTGTAATTGATCTCAAAGGCTTTTGATTTATAATTGAAAGATAGCATTACCCTTTCCTTAAAGCAAAGTTGCATCTAATCATTTTAACTTTAAATATTTGATGATTTGCCTAAGTGAGTGTGAGTTTAATTTAGATTGTGCAAATCATTTATTGTTTTTGGTTTTAAAACGATCAAAATTTTAAATGCTCGCTAATTCCATGTATATCCCATATTCACCCCCCAGTTAAGACATCAACACAGCGAATTCCACATTTTCATTCGAGTCAAAGAATTGTATTTATATTTATTAAAAAAACTTCATGTCATGCACATGGTTCCAGTTAGCTCACTGTGTATTTACTATATCACATTGACCCATAATGAGCCACGTGTCAATCAGCCTCAGATCACGTAAATTCATGCGCATGATTGTGATTTGGTGTCGTGCGCACCCTTTGCACAAAGGAAAATGCTATGTGTCCCAAACAACTCCCCCAAATCATCCCCCAAATAGCTTTAAGTGTTATACCTTATGGTATGGGTCCCGCCAGGGCACAACTCATCAAGGCTATTTGGGGGAGATTTGGGGGATTTGTTTGGTACCCATAGCACTACTCTTGCACAAAAGGCATAACTTACAACTGTGCAAGGTTTTAACACCAATCCCAAAAAAGTGTGTTTGAATAAAAAATATCAATGCACAACCAGAAAAAGATATCAAATTAATCGAAAGCTTTAGTAGATGTGCTGAACCGCTGATATCGAACAAAGTCCAAAAGGAAAAAAATCGGATTCGAGTCACTCACCTATGACATTTACATGAGATTTGGAGGCCGTCTTGATGTATGCGACTAAATATTTTGAAAAATAAGTATCCAATCTTATACATGTATTATGTATTTTTTCAATTTTTATAATATTAAAATAAAATTTTGAATTAATTTGGATATTAAATTAAAGTATTGAATTATAATGTTAGTGTGACAAGCCAGATATAATTATGATCAATTCTATTTGAATCATGCTTAACTTATGTGATATGGATAATGTGTTATTAATATATATATATATATATATATATATATATATATAGGATATTATGTTTAGTCTAATCCAACTTTCATAAATCATGAAATGTCCAATTATTTATAAGCGCAAAATTTTATTATTTTTGGTAGAAATGTTCTTGTTGGAGACTATTTTTTACCCTTATAATGTAACAATTGACTCAAGGTGAAAACTAAATAGTTGTAGATATATGAGTTAGGTTTGTGATAAAACAAACGGAGCATCAAACCTATGTTCGAGTAAGAAGTTAGCCTGAATTTACGAACAAGGGGCAAATATATCCATTCCCTATAAATGGTATATTCAAATATGATTTCATATTGATAAGCTTGGACACCTGTATGTAATATCCCGTAATTTTATTTATTTTATTTAATGGGATTAATTAAATTATTTGGGATAATTATTTGGAAATTAATCCGGATTTAAATACTAGCGAGACGAGAGTTGGTATTTGATTATGATAATTATGTTCAATATTACCGAGTGAATATGGTAATATATGATTAATGAATTGATTAATATTGTCGCGAGTTATAAATACGATAATTCAGAAATTAAGTTGGGGCGCGCGTGTCAGTCGCGTCAAGAATCAATTTAAATGGATTTAAAAGTAAATTACAATTGTATCATCTGTATGGTCATTTTGAGTGCGCCAACGTGTCTGGAAGGGTTGAAATAGTCAGAAAACACTAGCCAGGGGTTTTGTTTGGGTCCCGGGACATTTTTAGGCCTAATCGGCAACCCGGGAGGGTATTTTAGTCATTTTAAATTTTAATGAATAGTAACCTATGAAAATTAAGTTTTGTTTATCAGCCAACCTTAGGGCCATTAGGGCCATTATCTGTCAAAACCAAAGAGTGGGCAACGTGAATAGAGAGGAGAAGTTCCAAGAGTTTCCAAGTCCATAACCACCACACACCACCACTATCGTCAAATTTATGACCGGAAAGAGAAGGAAAACCAACCTTTATCGTCATCAAAGGATCAGAACTTCTAAACAGAGGCAAGTGATTTAAATTACAATGATTCAGTACATATAATACCCATGATATTTTAGAATTAGAGATCAAACTAGAAATATTATAAATCTCATGAATTGGAGAATTTAATCTTGAATATGGGTAGGTTTTGCATTTAGATTAACTTCTAGTATGTAGAGACAATGAAATCATAATCCATATGTAAAAATTCACGACTTAATGTTGAGAAATTTAATGTTCTTGAAGAAATTTTGAAGAACTGCGTTTAGAGGAATTTTTATGACTTTTGATCCAAGAAACTATTAATTCATGATGGTTTAATGATTCTAAAACATTAGAGATTGTCGAAACATGTTGGGGTAATGAGTACTATACTTGGTTGGGATTTTGGGACGTTGTAATGGAGGATTTGGGGTGTAAATTTGGAGAACCCATAACTGTATAAAGAAGTTCTGGGCAAACACCTGCTTGATCAATCGATCGACTCAAGAATGTCGATCGATTGACCCCTCTTGGGTTTTGAGACTTTTTCCCCTTTAAATATTAATATAAACCCCAAACCTATAATGATTCTTAGGGTGATTAATATAGTATTGTTGGACTTAGTTAGGGTGAGTCGGGTCTTAGTTTATGCCCGAAAAAATGGTTTACCTTATGGAATTGAAGGTTATTACTTACGAGGTTTTGCCGAGTGAGGTACGGTTAGAAATAGTTCGAATTGAGACTATAATCGGAATGAATGATGATGTAAGGACAGGAACAGTAACGGAGGAACTTCAAGTTACTGAGATAACCTTAGAAAATCATAGGAGACCTGGTAACCTTTTGGGATAAGTGTAGGTACTCAAATTGATATGACGAGAGAGTTATCAAGCTAAATATATATTACGTAGAATGTTCGGGATAAAATTACAACGTATGAGTCTTATAAGACGGAACGTGTGAATAACTATATTGATATATGATTACTTAGGTTGCGTGAATGCCTAGTGTATGCATTTATTATGTGTGTGGCATACCTACCATACTTGCTATCACAGGAGGTTGGTTTTCGGAAAAGGACCATCTGAACTTTATGTGCCTACGGGGGGATTTAGATTGGTAACTTAAGGACATAGGGTTGTGAATGACTTATTTGTGAGTTGATAAGTCAGCTGACCATGGGAGCGTAGGTATGTACGTGACCCATGGGTATGTGAACTATGTTCGCCTCCAATATGTGTGATTTTGTTTATGGAAACGGTTCCTGGGTGATTCGGAACCCGTAGTCCTTATGTACGTGATGTATCGGGATTCGATAGCATAGTATGTGTGCACCGCAGCTTATCCTAGGGGTGTCATATTTGTATTTATATGCCGAAAATAATATACTTTTACTCATAACTGGCTCACTATTAAAGTTTGAATGTGAATAATTGAGATATTTGAATGGGAATAAAAGTGTGAGAATCCATATCGTAATTAATGTAATAATCAGATTAATGTAAAGGTGAGTTATATGAAGAATATATTATGATGATACGAATAGACCCCTATATTATAATGTGAAGATAGGAAGTGGTACAGACTAGTTAGTTAGCGGCATAACTAGGATGGGTTAAGGGTATATGTTAGGCGTGAACATTAGTTGAGGGGTGAAAAACTCGTGTGAGAGAACGTATCTAACATGTATATAATATTTACTATTTATTGCAATTAAACCCTTGCTATATTTTTAAACTATTTTCATTTTGGGCTCTGACCCGTTTGCTTCCAAATCTATTTTTATAAAAAAATCTTTTAAGTGCCCAGCCACAAGGATGCCAAGCATAGGAGTTCCATTACATTTACGTGATGTAGTTACTGTGTAAGTTACAGGATCTCGGTATCAGACGCCTCCACATTCTTAACTTGATTCTATTCAGGGTTACTCATCTGTTAGGGCATGTCGCCCATTTCCATTTAGAGATAGCATTCTCAGACTTTCAGTTTTATTTCAGTTTTGGATTTATCTATTATTCGGACTTTTGTATAGGGAATTATTCAGTATTTGAATTATTCAGGGGAGTGTTACTCCAGACTCATTTTATTTATTCCATTATTATTATGTTTTGATTATGGTGTGGATTTTGTATGGTTAGCTTAATTAATTGGCTACATGTTAATTTAATTTGATAAAATTTTACAACTCACTTTTTAAATATTAGGTGGCTAGTAATTGTTTAAAAAGTTTTTGGCAGTTATACTAGATCTGAATCGACTTGATATTATGTTTTAATGATATAAAGGAGTAGCTACCCGGTATTTAATTAGTCAGGGTGTCACAGGTGGTATCAGAGCATCAGGTTCTAGAGTCCTTAGGATTTGTACGACTTGTTATGTTTCCGCATAGCGGCCTTTGATATAGAGCCCTATATTTTAGGATTGTTGTACTATTTTGTATATATCTTACGTTCTCCATCTATTTTGAGATATTAACTGTGGACTTATAAAAACTTCTCTCTCATTTCAGATGCCTCCTCGACGTGAACAACGAGTTCCCAGTGGTGCCCAGCCCGAGCCTCAGCCTGCACCATTTCAGGATTCTATGAACGCTACTAAAGTTATCGCTATTGTAGCCTAGGTGATAAATGTCGCGTTAGCAGTTGTGCAGCAGGCACCACCTCAGGTACTAGTGGTAGCCCCAGTCCAGGCTCATCCATTCCCGTCTGCTTAGGAATGTGTCCATGATGCCTTTCATAAGGCGCACCCTCCGAAGTTTGCAGGGAGCTCTGATGTTGTTGTGTCGAGTCAGTAGAAAAAGGACATCCAAAGGCACTTGAGGATGTATGAATGTACAGATGTGCATATGCAGATACTGTCTATATTTAAGCTGGTAGGAGAAGCATTGCAGTGTTAGGAGTCCATTACCACTGCCGAGGAGAGAGATGTTCTTTCTATTCAAGAGTTCTGTGTACGGTTTGACCGTATATATTTACCCTAAGTAGTTCACATATAAATGAGGCAAAAATTGATGCACCTTAAGTGAGAAGGGAGGACAGTGGAAGAGTATGAGGTCGAGTTCACCGATCTTCTAAACATAGTTACCGATGAGATCCCAACTGAAGAGAAGAAGATCCAGAAATTTATGGATGGGTTGATGTGGAGGATCCGTCATCACCTTCTAGGGAATGTCTCGTTGGCCACCTATTCAGATTTGTTTAACGCATCGCTACTTCACTTCTAGGACCACCGTTTTCATTTGTCAGACGGTAAGTGAGAAGAAGAGTCCAGCCAGTAGGGCAGGACAGGGGGTAATGGAGCCAGCGGGACAGAGTCAGCTCAGGGTCAGCACAGTCAGAGCGATCAGAGTTCCCAGCAAGGGGATTATAAGAGATTTAGATCATGAGGTTTCAAACATGACCAGCAGGGTCAACACGGTCACCAGGGCCATCTAGGACAACAGTAGTTTCAGCAAGGCTAATATGGTTAGGGTAGGGGTGGTACGGCCATCAGGGCCGTGGGAAGCAGGGTCAGAGAGGGGGAAACTTCTCGGGGAAATGTTTCATATGTGGAAAGATTGGCCACAAATGCCAAGAGTGTCCTGAGAGGGGTAGGACCCCGCAGCAACAGCAGCAAGGTATGTGAAAAGAGCCCCATAGATCGATGTTTCTCGCCGCCCTCCCAGCACCACTACCGATACCAGCACTTCCACCTATTCCAGCAGTCCCAGTTCAATAGGGAGAACTCCATTATAGTTGGGTTTATAACCTTCAGCAGGCCGCAGGCCCGCAGGATCCACCCGCGATTGAGGGTATGTTTTCTATTCAGGGGACTATGGGGCGTATTTTATTTTACATGGGAGCCACACACTATTTTTTTGCCACCAGATTAGTATGCGCTATGGGATTATTAGATACAGTGGAGAGAACTTTCACTTGTGTATATTCACCATTCAGTAGAGGTTCTGTGATTTCCTTTATATGTAGAGGCGTGGGTGTAGAGATTGGGAGATTTACTTTACCTGCTGATATGCTAGTATTAGATATGTCCGAGTACGATGCGATTATTGGTATGGATTAGCTGGTTACGCATAAAGCCATGATTGATTATTTTAGTAGGAGTATTATTTTTGGCATACCCGATCAGGTAATGTTCCTAGTGGCGATGCCTCGTCCTGAGGGAGGATCGTCCACTCACTTGTACTATATAGAGGAAGAGACCTCTAAGGAGGTTATGATACCGCTTGATTCGAATCCAGTCATTACGGAGTTCATTGATGTATTCCGAGATATTTTGGGATTACCTCCTAGTAGATAGATAGACTTTGTTATAGATTTGGCGCTGTACACTCGACCGATAGCTCGCGCACCATACCGTATGGCTCCAGCGGAGATGAGGGAGCTACGAGATCAGATAGAGCAGTTGTTGGGTTAGGGGTTTATCCGTAGGAGTACTTCACCGTGGGGTGATCATGTGCTATTTGTGAAGAAGAGGGATGGATCTTTGAGGTTGTGTGTAGAGTACAGGGAGTTGAATAAAGTCACGATATGGAATAAGTATCCGTTGCCCCGAATTGATGACTTATTCGAACAGTTAAGAGGAGTTGCCTTCTTCTCAAAGATTGACTTGAGATCGGGATACCATCAGTTACAAATCAGGGAGCAGTATGTCTCAAAGACTGCCTTCTTGACGAGATATGATTCCTACGAGTTTAGAGTTATGCCTTTTAGCCTAACCAACGCCCCAGCCGTGTTTATGGACTTGATGAATAGGGTGTTCAGATAGTTACTGGACCGGTTCATTATTATCTTCATTGATGACATTCTGGTTTACTCCCAGAACGAGGAGGAGCATGCCGATCACTTGAGACAGGTTTTGCAGACATTGCGTCAGCACGAGCTATATGTAAAATATGAGAAGTGTGGATTTTGGCTGAAGGAAGTTTAGTTTTGGGGGCACATAATTTCTGACAGGGGGATATCTGTTGATCTAAGGAAGGTATCAGCGGTGAGGGAGTGCGGCATCCCACGACACCGACGGAGATACGTAGTTTCTTGGGCCTAGCAGGATACAACAGGATATTTATTCAGGGATTCTCAAAAATAGCGGGTCCATTGACACATCTGACTCGCAAAGGGGTACCATTTATCTGGAGTGATGCATGTCAGTTGGCTTTTGATGAGTTAAAGGACAGGCTGACCTCAGCACCAGTGTTAGCATTGCCCAGGACGGTAATGGAGTATCTAGTCTACACTAATGCATCCTTACTAGGACTTGGGGGTATACTACAGTAGGAGAGTCAAGCTATAGCTTATGCTTCTCGTAAGCTTAAGCCTCAAGAAAGGAATTACCCCACCCATGATTTGGAACTAGCGGCTATCATATTTGCACTTCGGATTTGGAGACACTATCTCCTGGGGGAGAAATTCCATTTATTCACAGACCACAAGTCATTACAGTACCTCTTCAGACAAAAGGAGCTGAATATGCGTCAACGTTGGTGGCTCGAGTTTGTGAAGAATTATCAGTTTGATATCCAATACCACCCAGGGAAGGCTAACGTGGTGGCAGACGCGTTGAGCCGTAGGCCAGTAAGTGAGGTGGACGAGGTGTGGAAGGCGAAGTGAAAGGAGTTTGGGAACCAGGATGTCGTGGGCCGATCATTCATGTCGGTGATGACAGTTACGCCCCAGATCATTACGAGAGTAGTACAGGCTCAGGAAGCAGACCCGTTCTGTCAAGAACAGATAGTACGGTTACTAGCAGAGGGGGGTGAGTCTTATATAGTTAGCTCAGATGGGGGCTTACGTTTCAATAGGAGATTAGTTGTTTCTGAGGGGGAAGACTTGCGATACGAGATGATGACAGAGTCTCACGGTTCACGATTCGTGGTACATCCTGGTGGGGATAAGATGTACCAGGATATGAGGTGACAGTACTGATGGAGCGGGATGAAGCGAGATATTGTCGAGTTCATTTCAAAATGAGCCACTTGTCAGCTAGTAAAAGTGGACCATCAGAGACCGGCAGGACTTCTACAGTGTGACACCCCGTATAATTAAATAATGGGTAGCTACTCCTTTATTAAATTAATACGAAATATCAAGTTGGTTCAGTCTTAGCATCACTGTCGAAAAATATTTAATCAATTACTAGCCACCTAATATTTAAAAAGAGAGATGTCAAATTTTATTAATTATGTTAACAAATAAACAAGAATTTATTTATAAACCATCAATCGCATAAACAATCTCATATGAATAACCAACGAAATAAAATCAACTGAGTCTGGAGTAAACACTCCAATCATAATAATGCTAGAGTAAATAAAGTCCCAATACAAGAGTCTGTATAAATAATAACCAAAAACTAAAATAATAAAAGTCTTCAACTACAAACTCTAAATAAAAATGGGCGACATGCCCTAACTGATACAAATGACTTTGAAGGAATCAAGGATAAAGTGAGAGCGTCTACTACCAAGATCCTGTAACCTCCACAGTAGCTACAGCACGTCATCAGAATGGAACTCCTATGCTTGGCGTCCCTGTGGCTGGGCACCTAAAATGTTTTTACAAAACAAAAATAGATTCGGAGGAAAACGGGTCAGAGCCCGATGTGAAAACAGTTTAATAGTTTATCAAGTGTTTAAATTACAATTAAACAACACATATTATAAACACGTTAGTTGCGTACTCTCACATGATTTTCTTACCTCTCAACTACTGTGCACGCCTAACGTATGCCTTTAACTCGTCCTAGTTATGCCACTATCTAACTAGTTTGTACCACTCCTGCCTTCGCATTCTAACATAGAGTATCTACACGTAACCCCCAAATAAGCCATATTTATAACCCATGTTCATATTCATTACATTACTTATCTCAAGTGTTAATTAAATTCTCATTCTTAATCCATTCAAATATATTCTCATTCTTAACCCATTCAAATATCTTAGTTATTCACATCTACTAAGCAACAATGAACCAGTCACAAGTACATAAGTATATCACTCTCAGTACATAAATACATATATGGCACCCCTACGCTAAGCTGCGGTGCACGCATACTCTGCTATCGAATCTCGGCACATCACGTACATAGGGACTACGAGTTTCGAATCTCTCAAGAACCATTTCAATAAGAAAATTCACACATATTGGAGGCGAACATAGTTCACATACCCGTGGGTCATGCACATACCTACGCTCCCATGGTCAGCTGACTTATCAACTCACAAATAAGTCATTCACGAACCTATGTCCTTAAGGTACCAGTCTAAATCCCCCCGAAGGCACACAAGGATAAGAGGGTCCTTTTCCAAAATAAAACTAACCTCCTGTGATAGCAAGTATGATAGGTATGTCATACACATAAGAAATCCATACACTAGTGTAATACCCCGTATTTTTGTGATATTTATTTATGGGATTAATTAAATTAAATGTGAATTAATTTGGGAATTAATCTGGATAAAATACTAACGAGATGTGAGTTGGTATTTGATTACAATGTGTATATATGACTATATATGAATATTGAATTATCAAATTGTCGTGAGATTGATATACGGCAATTCGGAAAACTTTGTTGAGATGCGTGTGACAGTCGCGTCAGGAATATATTTATTTTAATTAAAAAGTGAATTTTATTTCTATTAACTATATGGTCGTTTTGAGTGCGCCGACGCGTCCGGAAGGGTCGAAATAGTCAGAAAACACTAGCCGGGGGTTTAGTTTGGGTCCCGGAGCATTTTTAGGCCATACCGGCAACGAAAAAGGGTAGTTTGGTAATTTTAGATTTTTGGGAATTAAAACCAACGAAAATTAGGAATTAAAAATCTGATTTGGTAATTACCCACTAAACCCACTAACTACACCCTATGACCTAATGGGCTACGGGGGTTATTAGAATTAGTTCCAAGAATTTCCTAAGGCAAACCCTAGCCACCATTGTCACCTTGGAGAAGAAGAGCTTATAGAGAGAAAAGAGAGGAGAAATCCTGCAGTTAGAGAGAGAACAATTCATCTTCAACATCAAATCAGAAAAATACATAAGGCAAGTGGTTTAATTTACATTATTTTGCAGTGAATGTTTCTTCCATGCTTAGACAATTCTAAAATTACATTTGTTTGGGAGATTGATGAAAACCCATAAAATTGGAGTTATAAATTTAATTTTGGATATAGGTTTGCATGTAGAAATGTTATTGGATGATTGAACTAAAAGAATTACTACTTTTTGTGTTACAAAAACGGATTTTATTAGGCTCATTGATGATCTAAAATTTCTAGGGTTCATGTTCTTGAGATTGGGGGAAAATGTAGAGTTTTGATATTTGGATGATGTTTAGGATGAATTAACCCCACAAAACACGTTAGTATATGACCTAAGTGTGTTTAGGAATGATTAGAAACCTTGAAAAATTGTTGGATTGATGTTTAGATGAGATTAAAGGTGAAGAAAAGATGGAAAAACGAGAATAGGAAAATTTGGGCTCGAAACTGGCCTCTCGTTAGAAGACCTGCCCAGGTCGTTCGAACGAGCTCGTTCGAACGAGCTTCTAACGAGTTGACAGTTTGACTTCTAACGAGAGGGATGTTCGTTCGATGACTTTCGTTCGAACGAGATCTCGTTAGAAGGCCCACTTCGTTCGAACGAACTCTCGTTCGAACCAGCCTCGTTCGAACCAGACTTCTAACGAGCTGACAGTTTAGGCTTTTTGGCCTGTTTTGATTTCGCGTGTCCCGTAACTTTGTTTAATTGTAGAGATAACATTCCCTTGATGATGAATTGGTATATTTGGGATATTTGGGATATAGTGAGGAGTAAAACATAGAAGTGTGATTTGAACCAAATGGAAATTATGGATTAAGACGTGAGTGTCTATTACGACGTGAGAATAATTGACGGCTTGAATAATTATATTAACCGGGAATATGTACATTGTGTAACATTATATGTAGGTACGAGAATGAGAAGTGTACCACAAATAAATTATGGTGATTACTAAGATGTGTGCATACTTAGTATATGTATATGATTTTATGTGTATGACATACCTACCATACTTGCTATCACGGGACGTTTACGTTCGCTTAGGGCCCTCTAATCCTTGTGTTGCCCGGATTTAGATTGGTACCTCGAGAACATAGGTCAGAGAAGGACTTATTGGGATATTAATAAGTCTACTGATCGGGGGAGCGTAGGTATGTGCGTGACCCATGTGATGTGACTGTGTTCGCCTCCATTGTTTGTGATGTTTTTATTTGAGTACGATTCCTGAGAGATTCGGAATGCGTGATCCTTATGTACGTGATGTACCGGGATGGATAGCAGAGTATGTGTGCACCGTAGCTAGTCTCGGGGTGCTTGTATTGTATATTTATGACGTGAATAATATACACTTTAATAATGAGAACTTTCATGTTATGTATTATGAGTATAATTATGGTCATGTTTTGAGAAGTTATAACGGGATAACCGGTAGAGAATTGTATTGCTAATAATTGAGAATCCAAGTTTAAGTAACGCCCTCTATTTAGTTGATAACGCTAGAATGCATAATGAGAATCGAGTAGTAAGGGATAGATCTTATCACGGTTTGGTTAGTTACGTATATCACTTAGATGGGTACGGTACGTTAGGATTGCACAATTAGTCGAGAGGTGAGTATTTCATGTGAGTGCACGTCCTAACATGTAATTTGCATTCATTGTTTTAATGTTATTAAAACACTTTCTATTTTAAAATACTCTCCACTTTCGGGCTCTCACCCGTTTGCTTTCAAATCTATTTTTTTTTGTAAAAACATTTTAGGTGCCCAGCCACAAGGACACCATGCTTAGGTTTCTCATCCAGGTGACGAGCTGTAGCTGTTTGTGGAAGTTACAGGACTTTTCTAATAGACGCTTCATCTATCTTGATTCTATATTCAGCTTTTATCAGTTGTAGGTCATGTCGCCCATTTCTATTAGAAACATTTCCTATTTCAAATTTTCAGACTTTTGGCATGTAATTAATTCAGGATAGATTGTGCTACTTATTTCAGTTGTGGGATTGTTGTGAGGAGTTTTCCTCCGGACTTCTTATTATTATTATGTTGGTTATTCTATTGCTTCATTATGGTGAATCATTGTTATTCTTTCATTATTCTTTTACTGTATGTTAATCAGACTTAATTTAAAATTTGGCAACTTACTTTTTGAATACTAGGTGGTTAGTAATCATTAAAATGTTTTCGACAGTGATGCTATTAACTGAACCAACTTGGCATTTTATATTGATTTAATAAATGAGTAGCTACCCGGTATTTAATTAGTCGGGGTGTCACAGGTGGTATCAGAGCATCAGGTTCTAGTGTCCTTTAGGATCTGTACGGCTTATTATGTTTCCGCTGAGCTTTCTTTGATGTAGAGCCCTATATTTTAGGATTGTAGTATTATTTTGTGTATGCTACGTTCTTCAGCTATTTTGAGTTTATAACTGCGAACTTATAGACTTTATTCTTGTTTCATAATGCCTCCACGACGTGCACAACGGGTTCCCAGGGATGCAACGCCTGAACCACAGCCCGCACCAGTTCAGGGCACGATGAATGCCGCCGAGGTTGCAGCCATTGTGGCCCAGGCGGTAAATGTCGCACTAGCCGTAGTTCAGCAGGCACCACCTCAGGCGCCGGTAGCCGCGCCAGTTCAGGCACATGCATTCTCGTCTGCTTGGGAACGTGTACGTGATGCTTTCCAGAAAGCACACCCTCCGGAGTTCGCAGGTAGCTCCGATGTTGTAGTATCTAGTCAGTGGAGGAAGGACATTCAGCGGTACTTGAGGATGTACGAGTGCACCGATGTCCAGAAGCAGATACTAGCTACCTTTAAGCTAATGGGGTCTGCACTGCAGTGGTGAGAGTCTATTACCACCGTGGAGGAGAGAGATACTCTCACGATCCAAGAGTTTTGGGTGCGGTTCGACCGCAAGTATTTTCCGTCGGCTGTTCACACGAAAATGAGGAGGAAGTTGATGAGCCTCAAGCAGGAGGGAAGGATTGTGGCCGAGTATGAGGCCGAATTAGCTAATCTTCTGAACATTGTTCCGGATGAGATACCGACAGAGGAGAAGAAGATATAGAAATTTACAGACGGGTTGACTTGGAGGATCTGTCAGCATTTGTTGGGGAACCTATCGTTGGCCACTTACTCTGATGTGGTTAACGCTGCACTGTTACACTGCCAGGATCACCGCTTTCACATGGCTAAGGGCAAGATATAGGGAGAGTCCATCCATCAGGGCAGGACTGGAGGACATGGTGCCAGTGGGGCACAATCTATTCAGGGGCAGAGACAAGGTGACCAGGGTTCCCAGCAGGGGGATCACAATAGGTTCAGATCGAGAATTTTCAGGCACAGACAGGGAGGTTTTCGGCAGGGCCATCAGGGTCCGAACGGCCATCAGGGCCAGCAGGGTCAGAATGGCCAACAACAGTTTCAACAGGGCCAGCAGGGCCAGGGGAGGAACGATAACGGCCACCAGGGCCGGGGGCAGTAGGGACAGAGAGGGGGGAACTTTTCGGGGAAGTGTTACGTTTGTGGTAAGACTGGCCATAAACGCCAGGACTGTCCTGATAGGGGCAGGGCCCCGCAGCAGCAGCAGGGTGCTCGACATGAGCCACAGAGGCCACTTTTTCCACCTGCCCTCCCAGCTCCAGCCCAGGTGCCAGCACTACCAGCCATTCCAGCAGCTCCAGTGCAGCAGGGGCAGTTACAGTATGGACGTGTCTGTAACGTCCACCAGGTCACAGCTCCGCAGGCACCACCCACGATTGAGGGTATGTTTCCTATCCATGGTACTATGGGTCGGGTTTTGTTTGATACGGGGGCAACGCATTGTTTTATAGCTACACATTTTGCGAAAGCCTTAGGGTTGTTAGCCACAGCAGAGAGCACAGTGACGTGTGTAGACTCACCATTGGGGAGTGGGTCACTTATTTTCTTTATATGCCGGGGAGTGGGGGTAGAGATTGGTAGTTTGGTATTACCTGCAGACATGTTGGTATTAGATATGCATGAGCACGATGTGATTATCGGTATGGATTGGCTCGCAGCTTATAGAGCCATGATTGATTGCTTCGGTGGGAGCATTATTTTTGCCATTCCGAGGTAAGAGATGTTTGTAGTGGCGATGCCTCACCCAGAGGGAGGCTCGACCGCTCATTTGTATTACATAGAGGAGGATACCTCTAAGGAGGTTGTGATTCCTTTAGATTCGATCCCAGTTGTTAGGGAGTATTTCGATGTGTTTCAGGAGATACCAGGCCTACCCCCCCAGTCGAGAGATAGACTTTGTCATAGACTTATTACCAGATACGAGACCTATAGCACGCGCACCGTACCGTATGGCTCCGGCAGAGATGCGAGAGCTACGAGATCAGATAGAGCAGCTGTTGGGTCAGGGCTTTATTCGCAGGAGTACCTCACCTTGGGGCGCTCCAGTTTTGTTTGTAAAGAAGATAGATGGTTCACTGAGATTGTGTGTGGACTACCGAGAGTTGAACAAGGTCACGATACGAAATAAGTATTCGTTGCCTCTAATCGATGACTTATTCGACCAGTTGAGGGGAGATTCTTTCTTCTCCAAGATTGATTTACGATCGGGATACCATCAGTTGCGTATCATGGAAGAGGACGTCTCGAAGACTGCGTTCTTAACGAGATATGGTTCTTACGAGTTTCGAGTTATGCCTTTTGGTTTGACCAACGCTCCAGCAGTGTTTATGGACTTGATGAATAGGTTGTTCAGAGACTTCCTTGATCAATTCTTCATTGTCTTCATTAATGATATTCTGGTTTACTCCCAGACAGAGGAGGAGCACGCCGAGCATTTGAGGCAAGTTTTGCAGACGCTACATCAGAACGAGCTGTATGCAAAGTATGAGAAGTGCGGGTTTTGGCTGAAGGAGGTCCAGTTTTTGGGGCACATTATTTCCGACCGGGGGATATCTGTCGATCCGGGGAAGGTATCCGCGGTGGGAGAGTGGGGACAGCCCACGACACTGACAGAGATCCGTAGTTTCTTGGGACTAGCAGGATACTACAGGAGGTTCATTCGGGGATTTTCAAAGATAGCAGGTCCTTTGATACATCTGACTCGTAAAGGTGTGCCGTTCATCTAGAGTGATGCCTGTCAGTTGGCATTCAATGAGTTGAAGGATAAGTTGACCTCAGCACCTGTGTTAGCATTGCCGAGACCGGGAGTTGAGTACCTAGTTTACACTGATGCGTCCTTGCAAGGACTTGGAGGTGTATTACAGCAGAAGAGTCAGGCCATAGCTTATGCTTCCCGTAAGCTTAAGCCTCACGAGAAGAATTACCCCACTCATGACTTGGAGTTGGCGGCAGTGGTATTTGCCCTTCGGATTTGGAGACATTACCTTTTGGGGGAGAAGTTTCGATTGTTCACGGACCACAAGTCCCTACGGTACCTATTCACGCAAAAGGAGTTGAATATGCGGCAGCGAAGGTGGCTTGAATTTGTGAAGGATTATCAGTTTGATATCCAATATCACCCAGGGAAGGCTAACGTGCTAGCAGATGCGTTGAGCCGTAGACCCGTAGATGAGGTGGCAGGGGTGTGTAAGGCCAAGTGGAAGGAGTTAGGACACCAGGATGCAGTGGCCCGATCATTCATGTCTGTGATGACTGTTACGCTGCAGATTGTCACGAAGGTGGTAAAGGCCCAGGAAAATGACTCGTTCTGTCAGGAGCAGATAGTTCGATTACTAGCAGAGGGAGCAGAATCCTATACCGTTAGCTCAGACGGAGGATTACGCTTCAATGGGAGATTGGTAGTTCCGGAAGGGAAGGAATTGAGGCACGAGGTGATGGCAGAGTCGCACGGCTCACGGTTCGCGGTACATCCCGGTGGGGACAAAATGTACCAAGACATGAAACAACAGTATTGGTGGAGCGGGATGAAAAGAGATATTGCCGTGTTTGTTTCTAAATGCGCTACTTGTCAGCTAGTAAAAGTGGATCATCAGAGACCGACAGGACTTCTACAGCCATTGAAGGTCCCGATGTGGATGTGGGAGAGCATATCCATGGACTTTATCACGGGGTTGCCTACGTCACAGAGAGGTCACGACTCCATTTGGGTAATTATGGATAGGTTGACCAAAGTCACTCATTTTCTACCCGTAAGGACAGACTACACTACGGGATAGTATGCCCAGCTCTTTATTGCAGAAATAGTGAGACTTTACGGTGTGCCTCTAAATATCGTGTCTGATCGAGACAAGATATTTGTTTCACGGTTTTGGGAAAGTTTTCAAGAGGCCATGGGCACGAAATTGCGGTTGATTACAGCGTATCTCCCGCAGACCGATGGGCAGACTGAGCGTACAAACCAGATGTTGGAGGACATGTTGCGTATGTGCATCATCGATTTTGGGGGTGGATGGGAGCGGTATCTTCCACTGGTAGAGTTTGCTTACAATAACTCCTACCAATTCACCATTGGCATGGCTCCATTTGAGGCGTTGTACGGTAGACCTTGTCGTTCCCCAGCATGTTGGTTGGAGGTGGGAGACAACAAACTACTTGGGCCGAAAGTGATTCAGGATACTTTGGCGAGGATAGAATTGATACGGAGTCGCATTTGGGTAGCTCAAGACAGGCAGAAGAGCTATGCTGATGTGAAGAGGTTCTTTAGGGAGTTCCAAGTGGGGGACCAGGTTTTGCTCAGAGTATCTCCTATGAAGGGGATTATGCGTTTCGGGAAGAAAGGGAAGTTGGCACCGAGATATGTGGGACCATTTCCTATTATTGAGCGGATTGGACCGGTTGCGTATAGACTTGGGTTACCGGAGCATTTGCATCGGATTCACGATGTGTTTCATATTTCCTCGCTAAGGAAATATCTTAGAGACGTTTTGGCTCATTCTCACATTGCCTTGGAGGACATCGATCTCCAGCCTGATAGCTCCTACGAGGAGGGGTCGATTGTTATTTTGGACCGAAGTGAGCGGAAACTACGGTCAAAGATAGTTCCGTTAGTGCGTGTTCAGTGGCGACATCATAATGTCGAGGAGTCCACATGGGAGCACGAGGATGAGATGCGTGAACGTTATCCGGAGTTGTTCTTACCAGGTACTTTCTAGTTCCGAATTTCGGGACGAAATTCTGTTATTAGGGGGGAAGTATGTAATACCTCGTATTTTTGTGATATTTATTTATGGGATTAATTAAATTAAATGTGAATTAATTTGGGAATTAATATGGATAAAATACTAACGAGATGTGAGTTGGTATTTGATTACAATGTGTATATATGACTATATATGAATATTGAATTATCAAATTATCGTGAGATTGATATACGGCAATTCGGGAAACTTTGTTGAGACGCGTGTGACAGTCGCGTCAGGAATATATTTATTTTAATTAAAAAGTGAATTTTATTTCTATTAACCGTATGGTCATTTTGAGTGCGCCAACGCGTCCGGAAGGGTCGAAATAGTCAGAAAACACTAGCCGGGGGTTTAGTTTGGGTCCCGGGGCATTTTTAGGCCATACCGGCAACGAAAAAGGGTAGTTTGGTAATTTTAGATTTTTGGGAATTAAAACCAACGAAAATTAGGAATTAAAAATCTGATTTGGTAATTACCCACTAAACCCACTAACTACACCTTATTACCTAATGGGCTACGGGGGTTATTAGAATTAGTTCCAAGAATTTCCTAAGGCAAACCCTAGCCACCATTGTCACCTTGGAGAAGAAGAGCTTGTAGAGAGAAAAGAGAGGAGAAATCCTGCAGTTAGAGAGAGAACAATTCATCTTCAACATCAAATCAGAAAAATACATAAGGCAAGTGGTTTAATTTACATTATTTTGCAGTGAATGTTTCTTCCATGCTTAGACAATTCTAAAATTACATTTGTTTGGGAGATTGATGAAAACCCATAAAATTGGAGTTATAAATTTAATTTTGGATATAGGTTTGCATGTAGAAATGTTATTGGATGATTGAACTAAAATAATTACTACTTTTTGTGTTACAAAAACGGATTTTATTAGGCTCATTGATGATCTAAAATTTCTAGGGTTCATGTTCTTGAGATTGGGGGAAAAATGTAGAGTTTTGATATTTGGATGATGTTTAGGATGAATTAACCCCACAAAACACGTTAGTATATGACCTAAGTGTGTTTAGGAATGATTAGAAACCTTGAAAAATTGTTGGATTGATGTTTAGATGAGATTAGAGGTGAAGAAAAGATGGAAAAACGAGAATAGGAAAATCTGGGCTCGAAACTGGCCTCTCGTTAGAAGACCTGCCCAGGTCGTTCGAACGAGCTCGTTCGAACGAGCTTCTAACGAGTTGACAGTTTGACTTCTAACGAGAGGGATGTTCGTTCGATGACTTTCGTTCGAACGAGATCTCGTTAGAAGGCCCACTTCGTTCGAACGAACTCTCGTTCGAACGAGCCTCGTTCGAACGAGACTTCTAACGAGCTTACAGTTTAGGCTTTTTGGCCTGTTTTGATTTCGCGTGTCCCGTAACTTTGTTTAATTGTAGAGATAACATTCCCTTGATGATAAATTGGTATATTTGGGATATAGTGAGGAGTAAAACATAGAAGTGTGATTTGAACCAAATGGAAATTATGGATTAAGACGTGAGTGTCTATTACGACGTGAGAACAATTGACGGCTTGAATAATTATATTAACCGGGAATATGTACATTGTGTAACATTATATGTAGGTACGAGAATGAGAAGTGTACCACCAATAAATTATGGTGATTACTAAGATGTGTGCATACTTAGTATATGTATATGATTTTATGTGTATGACATACCTACCATACTTGCTATCACGAGAGGTTTACGTTCGCTTAGGGCCCTCTAATTCTTGTGTTTCTCGGATTTAGATTGGTACCTCGAGAACATAGGTCAGAGAAGGACTTATTGGGATATTAATAAGTCTGCTGATCGTGGGAGCGTAGGTATGTGCGTAACCCATGTGATGTGACTGTGTTCGCCTCCATTGTTTGTGATGTTGTTATTTGAGTACGATTCCTGAGAGATTCGGAATGCGTGATCCTTATGTACGTGATGTACCGGGATGGATAGCAGAGTATGTGTGCACCGTAGCTAGTCTTGGGGTGCTTGTATTGTATATTTATGACGTGAATAATATACACTTTAATAATGAGAACTTTCATGTTATGTATTATGAGTATAATTATGGTCATGTTTTGAGAAGTTATAATGGGATAACCGGTAGAGAATTGTATTGCTAATAATTGAGAATCCAAGTTTAAGTAGCGCCCTCTATTTAGTTGGTAACGCTAGAATGCATAATGAGAATCGAGTAGTAAGGGATAGAACTTATCACGGTTTGGTTAGTTACGTATATCACTTAGATGGGTACGGTACGTTAGGAGTGCGCAATTAGTCGAGAGGTGAGTATTTCATGTGAGTGCACGTCCTAACATGTAATTTGCATTCATTGTTTTAATGTTATTAAAACACTTGCTATTTTAAAATACTCTCCACTTTCGGGCTCTGACCCGTTTGCTTTCAAATCTATTTTTTTTTGTAAAACCATTTTAGGTGCCCAGCCACAAGGACACCATGCTTAGGATTCTCATCCAGGTGACGAGCTGTAGCTGTTTGTGGAAGTTACTAGACTTTGCTAATAGACGCTTCATCTATCTTGATTCTATATTCAGCTTTTATCAGTTGTAGGGCATGTCGCCCATTTCTATTAGAAACATTTCATATTTCAGATTTTCAGACTTTTGGCATGTAATTAATTCAGGATACATTGTGCTACTTATTTCAGTTGTGGGATTGTTGTGAGGAGTTTTCCTCCGGACTTCTTATTATTATTTTGTTGGTTATTCTATTGCTTCGTTATGGTGAATGGTTGTTATTCTTTCATTATTATTTTACTGTATGTTAATCAGACTTAATTTAAAATTTGGCAACTTACTTTTCAAATACTAGGTGGTTAGTAATCATTAAAATGTTTTCGACATTGATGCTATTAACTGAACCAACTTGGCATTTTGTATTGATTTAATAAAGGAGTAGCTAGCCGGTATTTAATTATTCGGGGTGTCACAACTAGGCATTCACACAACCTAAGTAATCATATTACAATATAAGTATTCACACAACCTAAGTAGTCATATTACAATATAAGTATTCACACATTCCCTCTAGAAATGTCTCGTACGTAGTAAGTTTACCCCGAACATAATACGTAGTATATATATTCATCTCGATAACTCTCTCGTTGTATCAATTTGAGTACTTAAACCTATCTCAAAAGGTTACTAAGTTTCTTATTAATTTCTGATGTTATCTCAGCACTTAAACTCACTCTGTTACTGCCATTAACCTTACCTCATCATAATTTCCCATTATAGTTTCAATTCAAACGCTTTCTAATCGTACCTCACTCGGTAGACCCACGTAAAAAATAACGATCAATTCCATAAGTTATAACATTCTCCAATAATAACTAAGACCCTACTGACCTTATATAAGTCCCACAATATTATATTAATCACCCTAATAACCCACATCGTCTTTGGAATAATCATTAACCTTAAAGAGAAACAATTGTCAAAAATCAGAAGGGGTAGATCGATCGAAGAAAAGGGGTCGATCGATCGATGGTTCGATCGATCGACCAAGTAGGTATCAGCCCGGAAATTCTTAAAAATTACGGGTTCTCCACTTTTTACACCTCAAACTCTTCATTCTAACGTCCAAAACTCACAACTAAATATACTAATCTGTAAGGACACAAATTTCCAATTGAGTCCATATATAGTTTTGGCTCAATTCCGGACAAAAACATTTATTCATAGGATAATATTTAATTGTAATATTCTCAAGCCTATGAAGTATGTATTGAAGACGTAGCGGCAAAGAATTTAAAGCTTCATCAAAATGCCGGTTTGCGTGCCTCGTTTCTACGTCATCAACTAAGGTTCCATGCTCCCAAGGTATGAATGTAATTATATTTATATAGGAGCTTGGAACAAAATTTTATTTGGGTGTTAAGTTTAATAAAAAAACCATGTTTTATTTTTAGAATAATTTAATTGAAACTTTAAAATAAAAGTACACAAAGTTTCTGGGCCAAAAATTGAATTTATCAAAAATTTCTGGAAGTCGTTCGAAGTCTCGTTCGAACGAGTTTTTCGTTCGAACCAGATTTCGTTCGAACGAGTTTGCCAACGAACCTAAACTGGTCAGTCGTTCGATATGTCGTTCGAACGAGTTTTTTCGTTCGAACCAGGTTTCGTTTGAATGAGTTTGCAAACGAACCTAAACTGGTCAGTCGTTCGATATGTCGTTCGAACGAGTTTGGTCGTTCTAACGAGATATCTAACGAGTTTCTAACGAGCCCAGTCTGGTCACTCGTTAGAAGTCTCGTTCGAACGAGAGTCCAGTTCGTTCGAACGAGATGCCAGGCGGGAACAGTTTTTGGCAGTTTTCACCCCATTTCCCCACTTGTTTCTTAACTGATTTTTTAAGGCTTTATTAAGGACGGGAATCATTTTTGAAGGGGTATCCTTTTCATACCATACAAACTCCTAGAGAGTGTTTTGAGAGAAAATTTGTTTAAGGAAAAAGATCAAGTTTTGAGTGTTATTCTTTAATGAAAAATCCCACACACTCTAGTGTTTACACCCAATAGTTGTTTATCCAAGTTCTATATACATATCTTTACTTGGAGTTTTGGCACCGGTTTATCTCTACCGAATTCAAGAAGAGAAGTTTTGGTTTGCTTCTACATCCATCAAAGAATAAGACTTTTTATTGAAGATTCTACCCACTTGGAGAAAGGCTTCATGCTTGGGTGACGGTGACCATATAAAGTCCCATCGGTGGATTCCGAGACCGCGGTGGTGTTCCGAGGTTGTTCGCTAGGAAGAGGTTTCTACGAGAAGAAGCGTCGAGGATTGAGAGGGATCGAGTCAGTCGTTGTAAGTCTATCTGTCTTGTAATTGTAATTCCATATCTAGTGGACTTGTGGCTAGGGTCGTCCGAGGTTGTTTCCCGTCTTGGGTTTTTCCTCGTACATCTCGGCGTAGTGTGATATTGTTTATTTTATCTTGCATCATAATTTAGAACGCATGCTTAGAATAAATTCAAGATAAAATTTGGTTTAATTATCACACTCATTTAATTTGGGACTAAATTAAATATTGGGTAAATTTGGTTTATTCAAGTCATTTGCTAAAATTGGTTTCGCCTAACTTTGGATAATTGAAAATTATGACTTAGGCAAATTCTAGGACTTGGATCTATTTAATTGGACTTAATCGGTTTGATTTAATCTTGTTCAATTAAACCTAAATTTGTTTTGTTTAATTGTTGTTGAACCATCATCTTTCAACGCTTCCGCATCCTCCATTGAGTTTTATATACAAAAGGAAATTATTTTGCGCTTTCATAATCAACTTACTAACATGTTTACATCATTCCCCACGTTTTAGATTCATCAAATCAACCTATAACATCAATTACTTAAATCAAAATACCCAATTTTCATATAAAAAACTAGTTTTCCTATTTCTTCAAGAACATCACATAATTCAATCAAATTTCATAATTCTCTACCCATAAATCATAAATTCGTGGTTGTTATCATCTCCAATAATTACTACATGCAAGTCCTATCCAGATTATGATTTTAAACCTTTCAAATCCATTCAATTTTCATTTTTCATGATAAATCTTCAAATCTATAAAAACATGTCAAATATATGCTTTGAATCTTTACAAGATAAATCACTTGCCTGAAAAACGTTGCTTCTGATTCGTTGATGATGTTTAGGGCTGGTCCTCCTCCTTTCTCCGACCACAATTCCGACGAAAATGGTGGTGGTGGGTGGTGGTTTTGGTTTGGAAACCCTTTGGCAACTTCCCTCTAACTCACGTAGCCCACTCTCTTATTTTTGGCTGATAATGACCCTAATGGCTTTTCTAATAATATACAAATAAACTCTAAAATTCGTGGGTCTTAATTCCTTAATTTTTAAAATTACCAAAATACCCTTCTGAATTGCCGGTTTGGCCCAAAAGTGCCCCGGGACCCAAACTAAACCCCCGGCTAGTGCTTTTTGACTATATTGACCCCTTCGGATACGTTGGCGCACTCAAAAAGCTCATAAGTATGACATAAAAATAAAATACTTTTAAATCCATTAAATTGGATCCTGACACGACTGACACACGCGTTTCAACTAAATTATTGAAATTGTCGTATTTTCAACTCACGATATTTTTAATAAATTCAATGATTACATATTACCATAATCACTCAGTAATATTCAACAACATATTAATAACCAAATACTAACTCTCGTCTCGCTAGCATTTAAATTTGAATTAATTTTTCAATTAATTAATTTTCCAATTAATTATCCCAAATTAATTTAATAAATCCCATAATTAAAAACAATTCCATTTCATTAACCTCATAATTAAAAGCCATAAAAAATACGGGGTATTACATACTTCCCCCTAATAACAGAATTTCGTCCCGAAATTCGGAAAAGTAAGGCATACCTGGAAAAATTAGGAATCCTCCAGTACTCAAAATAAAATATAAAGAAAGGCCCAATCATTAAAGCCCTCGCTTCACAATAAGCTTGTTTAACAGTCTTGATACTTTATCAGATTACACTTCAATAAATGCACTTCACGTTGTGCTCTTACTAAACAACATTCGAATAAAAATAGCCTATATATCATTGGCCGCATTATCTCAATGTTATTGTGAGTCCGTACCTCACTACGCATTAACTCCCGCGTTTATCAAAACACCAAACTCCCATCCTGGAAGAAATCAGTAACACATCTGATTACTCTTTCCCATTCTTTGAATCTCTGTTCCTGGCGTTATGACTTTCACACAAGGGAAAACCACTTCAGCCGGTTGGTGTTACACAAAACATTTGTAAGAACCTTGTCCACTATAAATAGATACGGGTGCTTTCCCCCAACCCTACCATTAGGTAATATCTTCTCCCCATTACTACAATATACTTCACTTACTTGTTATACCCTATTTGGAAACGAAAAGATCGTAATGAATCCAAAATTTCTTTCATACAATCCACCTGTCGTCAATTACCTTACACCTACACCTCGGGCTATAGGTGATACAACCTTCAGAACAAAGCGTTATTTCTACTACTTCTTGCTACCCCACGTTGAAGGTGGATTTCGAGGATCTCCTATTGGTTCTGAATAATACTGCGTAGGACCACGTACTGGCGTGTTCACTATCTAATAGTGTAAATCACACAAGTATATAATCATTTATGTCCTTCTGGACAACCTGTCCCACATATTCGAAGGAACTCGTGACTTATCTATAAGTTGGCAACCCCTCAAAGAAAGTTACCAACTTGACTCTTCCATCCCTGGAATCGTCGGCTTGATACAAAATTATCTGGTTGATCATCTAACCCCAACCGTTCTACTACTTACTACACCTCTTTCAATGTCGACTTTCACGTATAATTCTTCCCGTTAAGTGATACTTAATGTTCTTCTTCTCTCGGCGTATACCAAAAGTTTCGACCCTTACACTTTTCACCACTTTGTGCCTATCTGAACTCTTTATACCTTATTGACATCCTCATTCTATTTACTCTTGACCCTCAACCTTCGATTGGTCGTAACTCTACTCCAAATTATCCATAATAGTTAAATACATATGCCTTCTCAAAAGGTACCCCCTTATTAAATGGCTTTCCACTGCCTTTTCACCAAATTCGGACGTGCTACACTGATTACACATGATATTCATTAACACCTTTTCTTACGACGTTTAATCCCATAAGTAATAATCTTACCCATCTATGTCCCTTCTTCCGGCGATTACTACATTAGCAAACCAAGATGTCTACACCCCTTATAACCCAATTGTACGATTTTTAAACATTATATACACTTCATACGTATTCCAAACTCTTTATTGCCGCTGCATTTACAACATGTCTATACCACTTGGGCGTTCTCAATCACCTCTAAATTTGAAATCCTAAATCCTTCTTAACCTCAATACGTCCTTCAATCTGAACAAAAACCAAAATTATCAGTACTTCTTCACTAACAACTGGCTCTTCTGGCCTTATATCGTATATTTACCCCTTGTTAACTTCCAGTTATAACTACTTACTTCCATAACGATCGAGGTATCCAATTTATGGATGGGTGGTCAAACATCTCCCTACTACCAACCTTATGCTAAGTTTCATGCGTGGGATGTCTCGCAAAGCGAAATCCAAATAAGGACCCCCCCGATACACTACTACCTAACATTGTCGATCATCGGGATCCATTACGCCCTCAGTCCATAACATGTACCCCTATATTCCCGTCTCTTAATCAACACAGTTACATCTCCTTTCGCAATGACACTCAAACAAGGAACTCCTTACGAAATACACTTTCTCTTGACATTGATGGTAATCACATTTCATATACATCATGCAATTATAATCGGGGCTCTCAAAATCCCGTCCCCAGACACACAACTATGGGTTTAAACTCCCAAATATCTAAAGGGTGATAAAACAATGCACTCTTCTTATTACGACATCCTGAGCATTAATTATAATAACCAGCTAAACCTTTTCGCTGACTAGTAAACCAATTACATATGAATCATATCAATTAAATCCCTACACATACTGGGATTAAATATCCGAGACCATTATACCTTTTTAAAATCACAACAATATATATATATACATATATACAAAAGTACAATTACGAGTCCGGCCCTCTCACAGATGGGGCCTCACAAAAATGAAACATTATACCCTAATGTAGTAACCTCGATAAACTTATAATACCAGCACACTATCGGTATAATCATATATAAAACCATAATTAGGATAATATCATACTCGTATCACCGCACTAAAATGAGTCATTTCAATAAAGTATATACCGCTAACAATATACCCATTCATCCTCCGTGGATGACAATAAACGTAACCCCACACTATCAGGGAAAATATTCACATAAATAATAAAATTGTCGATACTCACTAAACTTGACTCTCAAGCAAAAATAACAATAATAACAATTGTAGCAACTCGTTCATGCCACAAACAGCATGCAACATCATCTGAGGATATAACTCATACTTCTATCCTGACAATCTTCCTAGTTGTTCAAATGGTTCCTGGACTTAACACACTTGTCCATACCAAACCGAATATTTCAATAACTGTTGCCCTTGCCAGGCACAATACCTTTATCCCTACACTTGCATCGGGAAACATTTATAACGCACGAGTTTCACTCCCCACAAAATACCTCTGCACATGCTCCACTTATCTTCGGTCACACTGACCATGTTAAGGTGGTCCTTCTCTCGGACGTTGGTATTCTCGGCTCTGATTACTACCTTCATTGTTCCCTTATCTTGATGGACCTAAGGAACACGCTACTAGTATCCACATCTCTTACTGAAATCACCATCGCTCGATAATAATTCAGTTGTCCGAATCATTTTAACGGGTTCTCCGTTGGGTCTTCCCTTTGTGGTGCTTCTCCAATACCATTTTTCCCAGTCTTACTCTATAGAAATTCCTTGATTCTTGCATCTCCCCACCCAAGGAAATGTTTACCTCTAAATTAACAATACGCAACATTATTACCATATGCGTTGACCGTCCAAGCAGAATTCCCCAGAAGAGATAATAATTCTTCTTGTATGTAAATTCTCCCTTTGATATCCTCTTCTCCATTTCACCTACTTCACCCGGTGTAAGGTTCGCTGCATAATTAAATTTCTCGTCACAAAGTGACCTCTGTCCGTCCCTCTTGTGTGAGTTCATAATAACATTCGCCTTTCACCCTGAACATCTGATGCAGGAACTTATGGTCAAACCATACGTGTACGCCTTCTCTCGACGTCACATTCCACTTCTAAGTGTGGTGATTGTCTCTCACCATTGAAACTCCGCTCTCATGAGCCAAGAAAAATTTACCCCAAATTTCCACTCCCAATGGGCCATACCCCGACGTATGTCCAGGCCTTTGGATATATTACATTCGTTTGGCTAGCACACGCCATCTCCACATTTCGAGTATTTCCACTGCTAGTTCTCTTTAATGTTTCACCTAACTCTTTCTCTCCCATTCCAACCTTATTGGGCGAGTCTCATTTGACCCCACTTTCTACTATAGTTGTGCCTGGAAGTCACAAGTCGCACCTTGGCCATCTGTACTGGACTTCCGTGCCATAATATGGGTGACTTCAACCACGGTCATCCGTCTTTAATAACTTAAATAACCTCAACTGATCTTTTGCCTCCTGTTGTTCGCCCAACTGTTTTGGCCTGACGTACTACATTGTTCGGCGCACGAACACACCCGATTGTAAATAAGATTCACTATCATTACATCATAGCAGGAGAACAAAATCTTACCAAAGAAATCAACAATCCTAAACATAGGGCTCTATATCAAAGAAAGCTATGCTGGAAGCATAATAAGTCGCACAGATCCTAAAGGACACTAGAACCTGATGCTATGATACCACCTGTGACACCCCGTATAATTAAATAATGGGTAGCTACTCCTTTATTAAATTAATACGAAATATCAAGTTGGTTCAGTCTTAGCATCACTGTCGAAAAATATTTAATCAATTACTATCCACCTAATATTTAAAAACATAGATGTCAAAATTTATTAATTATGTTAACAAATAAACAAGAATTTATTTATAAACCATCAATCGTATAAACAATCTCATATGAATAACCAACGAAATAAAATCAACTGAGTCTGGAGTAAACACTCCAATCATAATAATGCTAGAGTAAATAAAGTCCCAATACAAGAGTCTGAATAAATAATAGCCAAAAACTGAAATAATAAAAGTCTGCAACTACAACCTCTAAATAAAAATGGGCGACATGCCCTAACTGATACAAATGACTTTGAAGGAATCAAGGATAAAATGAGAGCGTCTACTACCAAGATCCTGTAACCTCCACAGCAGCTACAGCACATCATCATAATGGAACTCCTATGCTTGGTGTCCCTGTGGCTGGGCACCTAAAATGTTTTTACAAAACAAAAATAGATTTGGAGGAAAACGGTTCAGAGCCCGATGTGAAAACAGTTTAAAAGTTTAGCAAGTGTTTAAATTACAATTAAACAACACATATTATAAACACGTTAGTTGCGTACTCTCACAAGAGTTTCTTACCTCTCAACTATTGTGGATGCCTAACGTATGCCTTTAACCCATCCTAGTTATGCCACTATCTAACTAGTTTGTACCACTCCTGCCTTCACATTCTAACATAGAGTATCTACATGTAACCCCCAAATAAGCCATATTTATAACCCATGTTCATATTCATTACATTACTTATCTCAAGTGTTAATTAAATTCGCATTCTTAATCCATTCAAATATATTCTCATTCTTTACCCATTCAAATATCTTAGTTATTCACATCTACTAAGCAACAATGAACCAGTCACAAGTACATAAGTATATCACTCTCAGTACATAAATACATATATGGCACCACTAGGCTAAGCTGCGGTGCACGCATACTCTGTTATCGAATCCTGGCACATCACGTATATAGGGACTACGAGTTTCGAATCTCTCAGGAACCATTTCAATAAGAAAAATCACACATATTGGAGGCGAACATAGTTCACATACCCGTGGGTCATGCACATACCTACGCTCCCATGGTCAGCTGACTTATCAACTCACAAATAAGTCATTCACGAACCTATGTCCTTAAGGTACCAGTCTAAATCCCCCCGAAGGCACACAAGGATAAGAGGGTCCTTTTCCAAAATAAAACTAACCTCCTGTGATAGCAAGTATGATAGGTATGTCATACACATAAGAAATCCATACACTAAGCATTCGCACAACCTAAGTAATCATATTACAATATAAGTATTCACACATTCCATCTAGAAATGTCTCGTACGCAGTAAGTTTACCCGGAACATAATACGTAGTACATATATTCATCTTGATAACTCTCTCGTTGTATCAATTTGAGTACTTAAACCTATCTCAAAAGGTTATTAGGTTTCTTATTAATTTCTTATGTTATCCCAGCACTTAAAGTCACTCCGTTCCTGCCATTAACCTTACCTCATCATAATTTCCCATTATAGTTTCAATTCAAACGCTTTCTAATTGTACCTTACTCGGTAGACCCTCGTAAGCAATAGCGATTAATTCCATAAGTTATAACATTCTCCGATAATAACTAAGACCCTACTGACCTTATCTAAGTCCCACAATATTATATTAATCGCCCTAATAACCCACATCGGCTTTGAAATAACCATTAAAATTAAAGCGAAATAATTGTCAAAAATCAGAAGGGGTCGATCGATCGAAGAAAAGGGGTCGATCGATCGATGGTTCGATCGACCGACATTCTTGAGTCGATCGATCGACCAAGCAGGTATTAGCCCAGAAATTCTTAACAGTTACGGGTTCTCCACTTTTTACACCTCAAACTCTTCATTCTAAAGTCCAAAACTCACAACTAAATATACTAATCAACCTACTAACATGTTTACATCATTCCCCACGTTTTATATTCATCAAATCAACCTATAACATCAATTACTTAAATCAAAATACCCAATTTTCATATAAAAACCTAGTTTTCCTATTTCTTCAAGAACATAACAGAATTCAATCAAATTTCATAATTCTCTACCCATAAATCATAAATTCGTGGCTGTTATCATCTTCAATAATTACTACATGCAAGTCCTATCCAGATTATGATTTTAAACCTTTCAAATCCATTCAATTTTCATTTTTCATGATAAATCTTCAAATCTATAAAAACATGTAAACTATATGCTTTGAATCTTTGCAATAGAAATCACTTGCCTGAAAAACATTGCTTCTGATTCGTTGATGATGTTTAGGGCTAGTCCTCCTCCTTTCTCAGGCCACAATTCCGACGAAAATGGTAGTGGTGGGTGGTGGTTTTGGTTTGGAAACCCTTTGGCAACTTCCCTCTAACTCACGTATCCCACTCTCTTATTTTTGCCTGATAATGGCCCTAATGGATTTTCTAATAATATATAAATAAACTCTAAAATTCGTTGGTCTTAATTCCTTAATTTTTTAAATTACCAAAATACCCTTTCGGGTTGCAGGTTAGGTCTAAAAGTGCCCCGGGACCCAAACTAAACCCCCGGCTTGTGTTTTCTGACTATATTGACCCTTCCGGACATGTTGGAGCTCTCAAAAAGCTCATACATATGACATACAAATAAAATACTTTTAAATCCATTAAATTGGGTCCTGACACGACTAACACGCGCGTCCTAACTAAATTATCGAAACTGCCATATTTTTAACTCACGACATTTTTAATAAATTCAATGATTACATATTACCATAGTCACTCAGTAATATTCAACAACATATTAATAACCAAATACTAACTCTCGTCTCGCTAGCATTTAAATTCGAATTAATTTTTCAATTAATTAATTTTCCAATTAAATATCCCAAATTAATTTAATAAATCCCATAATTAAAAACAATTCCATTTCATTAACCTTGTTGATACCAAATTTAGCCTGCTGACATGGCCCAATTGAATGAAGACGTGTGGCAATCTACGTGGAAACAACAAACACTTCCGAGGAACTCAGACGCTCCGAGGAACCATACTACAAGGAGGAACACTGCTTCCGCGAGGAACAAGAACTCTACGAGGAACTTTTGAGTACCGAGGAACTCTTGAATACCGAGCAGCTTAGGCGGTCCGAGCAGCTTAGGCGGTCCGAGCTGCACCTCGAACAAAGTATTAATAGCAAGATAACCAACAGTTTGACTGTTCATTAAATGCTTATCATTCAGATGTATACGCTTAAGGGGAATTTAATATATTATCCTTTCACAAGTACAGCATTGAATGTATTACCGTTTCATATTATAGCCTCAGGGCTATAAATACATTGTACAATCCTCATTGTAAGGGGACCGGAATTTCTTGATTGAACTTGTAATCGGGAATTCCCAAACAGTCATCAATAACAGAAACAGTGGACGTAGGTCATTCTTATAAGGCTGAACCACTTTAAAACTTTTGTGTCTCATTTATTTTATCTGTGATTAAATAATTAGATACGATTTAATTTTTTACATCAACAGATTGGCACCGTCTGTGGGAAACGACTGGTAATATCGTTTTTTATCAAGAACAATTCATCACAAATGGCTGATATTCCAGAATCCAGCAATCGAAAAGCTGAAAGCCCCCCAAATCCATCTGCTCCACCAAATATTCCAGATCTGGCTGGAATAATGACAAATCTGGCTCAGGGCCAGACCGTCATGCAAGAAACTATGCGACAACTCATACAAACTCTCCATAGCGGTGCACCAACCCATTCAGGACTGCGAAGTATTCAAAGAAATACCCGTTTACCTTCTTCACGTACTAGGCGTACTGATTCATATCGTACTGAGGAATCTGAAGATTTTTCTTATTAACCTGGACGATCTTCGTCAGTGCGGGCCATAGATACTGAAAAATGTATCACTCTCTCTCCAAAAAGGACTAGTGCGCTAGAGAAGTTAAGAAGGGTATCACCTTTTGATCGATTAGGACCTAGAAGGAGTAGAAGTCCTCCTAAAGTCGTATCGAGGAGTTTTCGACGACCATTATATTTAAGGGAAGGATATGCCCAGTCGCGAACAGCTGCTCGTCAAGATAGATCCCAGGAAGCCACATCAACTCGATCAATTTCTCAAACCAACAGGCCCGAGGAAGGAAATGATGCATGGAAAGGCTCTATTCAAAGGCTGGAGGATAGATTAGGGGAAATGGCTAAGGCCAAGAACCCTCTACAACGAACTTTTATTCGAGGAACACCTTTTGTCCAGGCCCTTGTAGATTTTCCAACACCATCAAAGTTCAAAGCACCTGTTGTGACCCCCAAATATGATGGAAAGACATACCGTACCCTTTATATAGAACAATACCAAGCTGCAGCCGACATCTATGTTGTTCCAGATGAGATGAGATGCAGAGCATTCTCGGGAACTCTTACCGAATCTGCTCAAATATGGTATAACATTCTTCCTCGGGGTAAGATCTCAACTTTCTTTCAACTGGCCGAGTTATTCATTAGGAATTTTTGTTTTGGGGCAAATCCTGTTAGACGAGTAGCGCATTTGTTAAGTGTTAGACAAAAAGCTGGTGAAAGTACCAGAGATTACATAACTCGTTTTAATAACGAGAAGCTCGAAGCCATTGATTATGAGGAAAAGACAGCGATTACCGCCTTGATGAGTGGACTACTGCCCAACAAGTTATACTACACTTTGGCCAAAGATCCACCTAGAACCATGTCAGATCTGATGGGAAAAGAGGCCAAGATTATGAATGCCGAGGAGGCTATGGCTGCGAAGAAGAATATGGATGCCAAAGAAACCAAGGTGGAAGGTGATAAAGCTAAAAAGAAAGAGCATAAGAACAATGGTAATGACAAATATTCAAGAACAAGGTCGACATGGGAAGTATTGAAGAAATTTGATAATTATACTCCTTTGAAGAAAGACATCAACCACGTTCTAGAAGAAATCAAGAACAACGAGGAATTAAATTGGCCAGAGAAAATGAAGGCAAACCCCGAAAGGAGAAATAAGGCAAAATATTGTGAGTTTCACAAAGATCATGGCAATATGACTAAAGATTGCATAGCTCTTCATAATGAGATCGAAACACTCATCAGAAGAGGAAAACTGGCTAAGTATGTTGATTGGAGGAATTATAGAAGAAACAACGACCGAGCAAGAGAGAGGTCTAGATCTCCTCGTCGAGCAGAGAAGAACAAGAAGAGAGACCATGAAGTTGATCCAGAAGATGACCCCGATCTTCCCAAGAGACCAAGGCAGCCAGAACGTGAGGTATTTTCAATACGCTTTGGGTCATTTGATTGTAATGTTATTACAGGTGGAGATGTAGGAGGAGGAGACCTTACTGCAGAAAGAAAAGCTTATCTTTGTGAGGCTCAAGCTTGTTCATACATTCAACGAATAAATCTAGCTGAAGAGGATCGCTCGAGAAAGGTAAACAAAGAGAAATTGGTCATTGGCTTCTCAAAGAACGACCTCACAGGTGTTCTATATCCTCATGATGACCCATTGGTGATCAAAATGAGGATGAAGGAGGTAATGATTTCAAGAGTACTGGTAGAAAATGGTAGCTCGGCAGACATCATGTTCTACTCGTGCTTCTACAGTTTAAATCTAAAGCTATCTCAACTGGAGCCTTATCATAGACCCCTCCTCGGTTTTGCTGGCGAGAAAGTATTTCCACTTGGGACGATCAAATTGGATATATTCATTGGTACGTGGCCTGCTTGTCGGACAGAAAGAATACGCTTTTTCATGATGGGTAAGAATGTTCAATCATCATACAATATCATCATGGGAAGAGTAGGATTGAAGAAGTTCGAGGTTGTACCATCTACGGTACATCAGTGCCTAAAATTTCCAACAAGTTTTGGAGTAGGAGTTGTGAAAGGTGATCAGAAAGTAGCTCGGGAATGCTATTATTCATCCGCCGAGCAAGAGGAACTGGAGGAATCAAGGAAAAAGACCACTACCTATCAAGTGGATGGAGATGCAGAAATTGAAGCATTGGATCCTAGAGATGAGTCGCAACTTGTGAAGGGTCAAGTGGTGGAAGTTACTGAAAACATCATTCTGGACGACAAGCACCCTGAACAAACTACTCAAGTAGGTTCATCGTTGGAAGCCTCACTAAAACAGGAATTGATAACTTTCCTAAGAAGCAGAAAGCAAACCTTTGTGTGGAGTCATGAGGATATGCCTGGGATAGACCCAAATTTCTTATGTCACGAACTCAATGCGAATAAGGAGATCAAGCCTGTGAAGCAGAGAAGAAGAATATTCAGTCCCGAGAAGAATCAAGCTATACAGGAGGAAGTTGAGAAGCTCCAGAAAGCTTGCTTCATTAAAGATGTTAAATATCCAGACTGGTTAGCAAATGTGGTGATGGTGAAAAAGAAGAACAACAAATGGAGGATGTGTGTAGACTTCACCGACCTCAATAAAGCATGCCCAAAGGATCACTTTTCGCTGCCCCGAATTGATCAACTAGTGGATGCTACCTCGGGACACGAGCTGCTGAGCTTCATGGATGTTTATTCTTGTTATAATCAGATTAAAATGAAACCTGAAGACAGGGAGAGTACTTCTTTCACTACCCCTAGGGGAACTTATTATTATAATGTTATGCCTTTTGGTTTGAAAAATGCAGGTGCGATATATTAGCGGCTGATGAACAAAGTGTTTGCAGAACAAATCAGTTACAATATGGAACTCTATGTCGACGATATACTGACAAAGAGCAAGAAAGCTGCTGATCATCTAGTTGACTTAAGCCAAACCTTTGATCAACTCGATAAATATCAAATTTGACAACGAGGAGTTCGTTGCCTATTGTCATCAGTCAAACATTTTGAAAATCCACTCAGCGCCAGGCCATCCTCAAAGCAATGGACAAACTAAAGTGACAAACAGAACGCTGCTGAATGGCTTAAAGAAAAGACTGGACGATGCGAAAGCAAATTGGATCAACAAGTTACAGTCAGTATTGTGGGCTTATCGTACTACTCCCGGAGCAGCAACTGGAGAATCACCATATATGCTGGCATTTGGAAGTGAAGCTGTTATACCTGCCGAGTTGGGCCTCCCAACACACAGGGTACTGAATTTCAATTCCCCTGTCAGCGACTTAATGAGAAGATTGGATTTAGACATGCTCGAGGAAGTTAGAGAAGAAGCAGCCATCAGGAATGCTGCATACCAACAACGAACAGCTTTGTTCTACAATAAGAGGGTGAAGAAGTGCGACTTGAAATAAGGAGACTATGTGCTAAATAAAGTGATTCAAAAGCACAACAAACTAGAGGCAAACTGGCATGGACCATACCGAGTTACAGAAGTTGTTCGACCAGGAACTTACCGAATAGCAACTTTAGAGGGGGAGGAGTTTAAGAATGCATGGAACGCAGAGAACCTGCGCAAGTATTATCAGTGATGTATATTCTCTCCTTTTATTGAAAGTTTTTCGGGGAATACTAGTGCTACACACTACTCGGCAAAACTCGGACTACTCAAAAAAATTTCTCAAAAATGCCAACTAAGGTTGGTCGAGAAACAAATATATTCCTCCGGGAAGTTAAACTTGTATTCCTCCGGGAAGTAAAACTTGTTTTCCTCCGGGAAGTAAAGTTTGTATTCCTCCGGGAAGTAAAACTTGTATTCCTACGGGAAGTAAAACTATGTGTTCCTCGGAAGTAAAAGTATTCCTAAAAATTCCAACTTATGTTGGTTAGGAAGTAAATATATTCTCAAAAACGCCAACTAAAGTTCGTCGGGAGGTAAAATTATTCCAAAAAGTGCCAAAGTTACTCGTTAAGAAAAAATCCACTAACTGTAGTTAGTCGAAAAGGAAAATTTACCGACCTTGGTTGGTCGGAAACATTTTATGAAGACGAGAAAGTGATCGAGCAACATTTTTTATACTCGAAACTTTTTACTAAGTTGGTCGAGAAACAAAACATTATTTTTGCCAAATGACTACCACAAATTCAAACTAGTCGACAATAAGTTGATCGACAAATAACACAATATTATTATCTTTTTAACAGATACACATGCACAGATGTAAAGTGTTATAAAACAATAACAGTCAAGATTTGCAAATAAAATTATTTCATTAAATGTAGAACAGATTACATTGATAATGAAATGTATACTAACTATTACATCAAAATTCCTACTCTATTGGTTTCTTCCCCTCTGCTTTTGAAACAGGTTCCTCGCCAGCAGGCGGATCATTTAAAGCAAGAGGAGAGTTTATGAAGTTAAGATCTGTTATGTCTGAAATGTTTCATTTATTTATGTCGTACGCCGCTACATTTGGCACGTCTCCTCACGACCTCACATGACGGCCTCTATCCGAATTCCGGGAATCAAGCATGCATTATCTCCACTAATATGTCCCACATATGCTTCAATGACTTCACGTTCCAAGATTTTAGGGACTTAATGCAAGTGGTACGCAAGGGAAGTCAAAACAGTGAAAAAAGGCACAATAGGAGAGTTCAAGGGCATTTTCGTAATTTCACATCCATAGTTCGGAGGTCTGGTCAACTAGAAAGTTGAAGAGCTCACCGTAATGAAGATACTGGAAAAAACGGCACCTCAATCTGAGCTACGGTGAAGGAGTTATGACCTTTTCAAGATAGAGAAAATTCCTTAAAGAATGCTGTTTTTTTTGTACGCTGGATAGAATTTTAGAGTTTTAAGAATGTGGGACTCTTCATATTTTTTCCTATAAATACCAACTTCGGGGGAGTTGTTTTGCAAGACTTTAGGAGATGAATTTGAGAGTCCAAATACATCTAGTCTTCATATTTTTGAGTCCCAAGACTCATGTTTTGATTCACACATCATTGCCAAACCTTTGTGAATCCTTTTGCAACCCAAGAACACAACTTTGGTTTGTTCAACCCTTGTGGAGGAGACCGTTCTTCTTCTTCATTGCAGCCCTACTGGAAATGGATAATTCCAGCCGCGACTACAGAATCCGATACCCGAGGGTAATTCTTAGTCAACTTGTATTTTCATTGTAATCCGATTGTAAGCCGTTTTCTTACAAATTATAGTGAAAATAAATGGTTTTGCCCCTGAGGGGGATTTTTCCTTAATTGCATGTGTTTGAATGTTCTTGCGTAGATTATCTATTTATTCAATCACATACTACTGCATGTTTAGGGTTTGTTTGTGTTAAAAGGGTTTTATATATGGTTTGATCATTTGAACGCGAGCACACACGTTTCTCAAATTGGTATCAGAGCAGGTTACGCTAATCTATCGCGTATTCCTTTTTTTTCCGCAAAATTTTTCTAAAATATCAATTTTCTGAAAAAATTGATTTTTGAAAAAGTGCGTGTTCAAATGGAGAAGTCATATTATAAAATGCCTGTTTTTGACGGGACAAATTATGCTTATTGGAAAGCCCGTATGAGGTCGGCTTTAAAAGCCATTGATGAACGTGTCTGGATTTTGGTTGAACGAGGGTGGACTCCTCCCACCGTGACTGTTGATAATGTGACCAACTTGAAACCTGACATTTCTTGGTCTGATGAAGAAATTAAATGGTCATCTTTTAATTCTAAGGGTCTAAGTGCTATTTCTGGGTCTGTCACACCTGATGAGTTCAAACGCATAATGACGTGTACCACGTCAAAAGAGGCATGGGATGTTTTACAACTCACCCATGAAGGAACTAATGCTGTGAAAGAGTCTAAGTTGCAAAACTTGACAACTCAATTTGAAACAATCACCATGCATGATTCTGAATGCTTTGATGAATTTTATGCTAGACTTTCTGACATTGTGAATACTAGTTTTAATCTTGGTGAACAAATTCCGAATGCTAGAGTTGTTTAAAAGATTCTTCGTTCTTTGCCTAAGCGTTTTATCCCTAAAGTCACTGTGCTAAATTCTATGGGTAATTTAAATACGCTAAAATTGGAAGAACTTGTAGGAGATTTGCAAACTTATGAAATTGATATGTTCCCTAAAAATGCTAAATCTAAAGATAAGGGAATTGCTCTTAAAGCCCAAGAGAGAAGGAGTGAGGGGTCAGCTAGAAAGAGGGTAGAGTCATCTAGAAAGAGAGAGACTGACACGTCAGATTCTGAGTGCGATTTTGACTTAGATGATTTGGCGCTTTTCGCAAAAAATTTCAAGAGGATTCTCAAATTTAAGAAAAATGGCAATTTTAAAGATAAAAAGAAATTTGAGAAAAATAAGTTTGAAAAGAAAAATGAAAAAGTTTCTAAAAATCCTCCTCTGAAATAAAGTGAGAGATGTTTTGAGTGTGATGATTGGGGTCATAGAGCTTTTGAGTGTGCCAATCGTCTGAATAGAGAGAAAGGGAAAGTTGTTCTTAATGCTACCCTTAGTGACGACAGTGAGGTCGAGACGGTGGATTCTGGAGATGAGTCACCGCATGAGTGTAACTTCACCGCATTCATGGCCAGCCAAGTGAGCACTCCTAGTTCTCCTCACGACGATGAGGATGATGCTTCACAGGGACACCTCGACAGTGAGATCGATGTGAGTGAGGGAGAGGATGACACAAGTGAGAGCGAGAGTGATATACAACGCGCCTACGCTGAGTTATATTCTGAGTCTTTTAAAACTAAAAAGCTTAACAAAGCGTTAGTTCTTAAGATCACTTGCCTAGAGGAAGATTTAAGGAAAGCGAGAGAAAGAGAGTTCTCCACCTGCACCGCCCTGAGAGAGAGAGAATCTACCTGTGTCGTGAATGAGAATTTGTTTAGAGAGAGAGAGTACTCTAGAGAAAGAGAGAGGGGACTTGATCAAGCAAGTGGCTAGTCTTACGAGTCAGCTCCATTCCTCCGTGGAGACTCGGAAGAAACTTGAAGCCCTTGTTGCCCAGCTGACTCATGATCTTGAGAAAGCACGAAAAGTCAAGGTACAAATCGAGGACAGATCTGGGAAGATGGGAAAGATGCTCCTCGGCCCCGCTTTAGGTTTTGGTGATCGTCAAGGAATTGGATATGATGGTGCCTCCACGTCGCAAATTGCACTTGGACCAGTTCCTGAGTTTACTACAACTCCTTATGGTCACCGTAAAAAACCTCGAAGGAGAGTTCGACCAAGAAAAGCAAACCAAGGTCCGCCTTTGACTGAGCTCTTTTGTACTTATTGCAAAAGAAAAGGCCACCTTAGGGAAACTTGCTATAGCATGGGTCGGACACGACGTACTACTGCTCCACCACGACATACTGATGAGTTTTCTAGTCTGAGAGAGCGAGTTGAGTTCTTAGCTGCCACGACTCAGAGTTTGATGAAAGAATTTCGACGGATGTCTTCGCCGTTGGTGAATGCTTCTTACATTCCAGCTAAAACCAACAAAGGCAAACAAAAGGTCATCTCTGCTTGGGTGCCTAAGAAAGATAAAAAGGCCTTTGTTGTTCATGTTGCTCTCAAAGCACATAATACCTCACAGTGGTATTTTGATAGTGGGTGCTCCAGACACATGACAGGTGATGCCTCATTTTTTACTACTCTTGAGGATTATCAAGATGGCAGAGTCACCTTTGGAGATGGGAGTAAGTCTAGCATTATAGGACGAGGTACTATCGAGTTACCTAGTTTTCCTAAGCTAGAAAATGTTTTGTACGTCAAAGGTTTGAAAGCAAACCTTCTCAGCATTAGCCAGCTGTGCGACACTAACTTTGCAGTAAAGTTTGACCGGGACGCGTGTAAAGTCTACAATCAAGCCGGTAAACTTTTGATGCAAGGGGTGAGGACCGAGGATAATTGCTATGGGACTGAGCCCACATCCTCACTTATCTGCAACAGCGCCACGATCACTCCTATGGATCTGTGGCACCAACGTCTAGGTCACGTGAACGTTAGAGATCTCAATCGTTTATCTAAAAAGGACCTAGTACGTGGCTTACCATCTCTTGGAAAGTCAACTTCGACCGTTTGTGGACCCTGTCAGTTGGGAAAACAAATTCGTAGTCCTCATAGGAAGTTACATTCCATTACCACCTCTCGTGTTCTGGAGTTGATTCACATGGATCTTATGGGTCCCATTTGTACTGAGAGTCTAGGTGGTAAGAGGTACATCCTCGTGATGGTAGATAATTTCTCCAGATACTCCATTGTAGGTTTTCTGAGAGAGAAATCCGATTCTGTAGATTTCTTAACGACCAAGTGCCGTGTCCTGCAAAATCAACACGGTGTCACTATTAACAGAATACGTAGTGACAACGGCACTGAATTCAAGGAAGCAAAGGTGGATTTGTACTGTGATAGCCTTGGGATCAAACATGAGTTTTCTGCTGTGAGAACTCCTCAGCAAAATGGGATTGTTGAGAGAAAGAATAGAATGATCCAAGAGATGGCTAGATCTATGCTTCTAGGTCGTAAAGTTTCTAGGAGATTTTGGGCAGAGGCAGTGTCTACTGCATGCCACACGGTGAATAGGGTGTATCTGCGTCCACACACACTTCACACTCCTTATGAGTTGTGGACTGGAAAGAAGCCCAACCTGGCATATTTCCGTGTATTTGGGAGTAAATGCTACATCCTACGGGATAGAGCGCAATTAGGAAAGTTTGACTCCCGAAGCGACGAGGGAATATTTCTAGGATATTCATCGAATAGCAGAGCGTACCGGGTTTTTAACCTGAAGAGCTCTAAGATTATGGAATCAATAAACGTCACCGTGCAAGATGACGAACCTCCGACGGTTATTGATCCTAACCTTCAGTGTGAGGATGAGGATTGTTCTGACAGTGATTTACCTGTTCCTCTCTCACACTCTGTGGAACCTACTCCTGTGTTAGGGGACACACCTGCTTGGGTTCGCAAGAGTCATGACCCTTCTGCCATTGTTGGTGATCCCACTCTAGGGGTCAAGACTCGTGCTCAGCTAGAGAACGTTGTTAGCCATCTTTGCTACACGTCCAAAGTCGAGCCCAAGAACCATAAAGAAGCACTCAAGGATGAACACTGGATATCAGCTATGCAGGATGAGTTGCTTCAGTTTAAAAAGAATGATGTCTGGGAACTTGTCCCCCGACCTAGTGAGATTAATGTGATAGGTACCCGGTGGATTTTTAAGAACAAAATGGATGAAAATGGTACCATAATCCGAAATAAGGCTAGGTTGGTCGCTCAAGGTTACACACAGATAGAGGGTGTAGACTTTGGGGAGACATTTGCTCCTGTTGCGAGGCTTGAGTCCGTCCGTCTTCTGCTCGCCATCGCATGTCATCTGCGCTTCAAGGTGTATCAGATGGATGTCAAGAGTGCCTTTTTGAATGGCATTCTACAGGAGGAGGTTTATGTGGAACAACCAAAAGGGTTTGAAGACCCTCAGCACCCTGAGCACGTCTACTATCTGAGGAAAGCCTTGTATGGTTTGAAGCAAGCACCCCGTGCTTGGTACGAGAGGCTTACTTCTTATCTCTTAGCTCGTGGCTTCAAGAGAGGGGGAGTAGATATGACGTTGTTTGTCAGGAGAGATGACGGTGCTATTTTGGTTGCCCAGGTCTATGTGGACGACATAGTCTTTGGATCCACATGCTCCCAGCATGCTCACCACTTTGAGGAGGAGATGAAAAGTGAGTTTGAGATGATCATGGTTGGTGAGCTTACATTCTTCCTTGGTCTCCAGGTTCGTCAGCTAGAGGATGGGATGTTCATCTCCCAATCCAAGTATGCTAGAGACCTAGTGAAGAAATTTGGTTTAGACTTCGCTAAGCATGCACGTACACCTATGAGTACCACTACCAAGCTTAGTAAGGACACTTCAGGCAAGGACGTAGAGCAAACCTTATATCGGAGTATGATAGGCAGTCTCCTCTACTTGACTGCCAGTCATCCCGACATCGCCTTTAGTGTTGGAGTCTGTGCGCGTTATCAGGCATTCCCAAAAGAGTCACATTTACATGCTCTAAAACGTATTATTAAATATGTAAGTGGGACTCTCTCATACGGGATTTGGTATTCCTTTGATACCGATGACCGTCTGTCCGCCTACTCGGATGCCGATTGGGCTGGGGATGTAGATGGATATAGGAGCACTTCTGGTGGGTGTTTCTATTTTGGTTCTGCTCTTGTCTCCTGGCTGAGCAAGAAGCAAAATTCCATCTATTTGTCCACTGCGGAGGCTGAGTACATAGCCGCCAGGAGTTATTGCACACAACTCTTGTGGATGAAGCAAATGCTGGAGGATTATGGGATATCACAGGACACCATGACCATTTCATGTGATAACACGAGCGCGATACACATATCCCGCAATCCAGTTCAGCATTCGCGCACAAAACACATCAGGATACGTGAGCACTTTATTCGTCAGTTAGTTGAAGAGAAAGTCGTATCCCTGAGTTTTGTTCCTACCGACCGTCAGTTAGCCGATATTTTCACGAAAGCTTTAGATGCCCTTAGATTTGAGAGTCTTAGGAAATCTTTAGGGATTTGCACAGTTGACTGAGGGGTTGGTCTATGTCTAGAATAGGATGCTTCTTCATGTTCATATCATATGCTTCCTATTGCTAGTCTATTTTATATGTACCATTACTTTGTTGTACAGCTTTGTTTCATTCCTTTTGCTTTTTATATTTCTTTTAAAAAAAATACAAAAAGATTTTCCTTTAAGAAAAATTTTGAGAAAAGCACAAAAAAAGATTTTATTTCTTTTTTCCAAATTTTTTAAAAAATCCAAAAAGATTTTTGTATTTTGCTTCTTTTATGGATGAGCATGTAAGATAGCCAAGTCACAACTTCATTCCATTTATCCATGTGACTGTTTGATAGAGATTTGAGAGGCTACATCATTTCATCCATGTGCTTTACATTGATTGGAGTCTTTGAGATGTAATTAGTGATATCTTCCTACATGTTTGACTCCTATATCCTTTATTGCACACATGCACGGCTATATTTGATTATTGAACTTGTCTATCTCATGTTGGCTTGCGTGTTTTCATCTCAATCATGTCTATACAATGTACAATATGCGATAAAACTTGACAAGATTGGAATGCATGTAAAAACCGTTTTGGTGAGACTGTGTGTTTTTGTATAACGGGGAGGGGCTGCGAAAGGTAATCATCTATCCTTTGCACAAAAGCCACCGTTAAAAAGGACCTAAAAATGGAGGAATTTTAATATCCGAGGTCCAAAGAGGTTAAAAGAGCCCGAAAAAATTTAAAGGCAATAAAAAGCAATTCATGCCAAATATGGGCCACTTAGGTTTCACCATCAATTCTCCAAAGTTTGAGAATTTGGAATGCCTCTATTCAATACAATATCTGAGGGAGTTTGGTTGGAGAATCTAAACGGGTTTGCACTTCCTTGAAAGTCCTGAAAAAGCATAAAATCATTTTGGACGTTATTGGTGTGAAAATCATTTTGAGCTTTAATTTGTTGATTTGATTGAGTCAATATCTTATATTGTCACTCTTTTACACCAAAGGAAGCATTTGAGTTCATTCACTAGGAATATCCAATATTCATCGTGCACATATGTCATGTTTGTATGCATTGATTTTCCTATCGAATTTGATCACACCACTTCATTTACGCTATCATTGACTTGGTTGCTTTATGTTTATTCATGGTGTGTTTTTATCCTAGTGACACCCCGCACTTGCTTATTTGATTTATTTCTCTAATTTGTCTATTTGGGGACATCATAAAAAGGGGGAGAAAGAATTATCATATTATGGGGGAGTTTGAATTCTGGGGGAGTTTTTGAGATGTTGCTTATATTTTTATCATATATTGATATCCATGTTATCTCATTTCAAACTCGATATGTCACGTGGTATTTGCTTTGTCTCATGTGTGTAGGTATGAAGATTGCAGATCTATATGTTGCACACCCTGATGAGAAAAGTTTTGAGAATCCTGAAGAATTAAAGAACAAACGATGAAGACTATTCATTTGTACCTTTTCCAGTTTTGGGTTCATGGGAGGGTAGATTTGTATAGGCAATTTCATATTTGATAATTCGGATTTTTTATGTATGGACCGGCATAGACATAGGGGGAGATTTGTAAGGACATTTTTCACATGTCTGAAATGTTTCATTTATTTATGTCGTACGCCGCTACATTTGGCACGTCTCCTCACGATCTCACATGACGGCCTCTATCCGAATTCCGGGAATCAATCATGCATTATCTCCACTAATATGTCCCACATCTGCCTCAATGACTTCACGTTCCAAGATTTTAGGGACTTAATGCAAGTGGTACGCAAGGGAAGTCAAAACAGTGAAAAAAGGCACAATAGGAGAGTTCAAGGGCATTTTCGTAATTTCACATCCATAGTTCGGAGGTCTGGTCAACTACAAAGTTGAAGAGCTCGCCGCAACGAAGATACTGGAAAAAACTTCACCCCAATCCGAGCTACGGTGAAGGAGTTATGACCTTTTGAAGATAGAGAAAATTCCTTAAAGAATGCTGTTTTTTTTGTACGCTGGATAGAATTTTAGAGTTTTAAGAACGTGGGACTCTTCATATTTTTTCCAATAAATACCAACTTCGGGGGAGTTGTTTTGCAAGACTTTAGGAGACGAATTTGAGAGTCCAAATACATCTAGTCTTCATATTTTTGAGTCCCAAGACTCATGTTTTGATTCACACATCATTGCCAAACCTTTGTGAATCCTTTTGTAACCCAAGAACACAACTTTGGTTTGTTCAACCCTTGTGGAGGAGACCGTTCTTCTTCTTCATTACAGCCCTACTGGAAAGGGATAATTCCAGCCGCGACTACAGAATCCGATACCCGAGGGTAATTCTTAGTCAACTTGTATTTTCATTGTAAGCCGTTTTCTTACAAATTATAGTGAAAATAAATGGTTTTGCCCCTGAGGGGGATTTTTCCTTAATTGCATGTGTTTGAATGTTCTTGCGTAGATTATCTATTTATTCAATCACATACTGCTGCATGTTTAGGGTTTGTTTGTGTTAAAAGGGTTTTATATATGGTTTGATCATTTGAATGCGAGCACACACGTTTCTCAATGAAGTTAAGATCTTTTAACATCCTAATATTCATCACGGATGGTTGATCTAGGAGGTGCTTGGGACGAGATATCTCGACATTTGAATGGAGATTGTAGTCGCCGAGATACTTGGAAATTAAGCACTGAGGGATGGCCCGAGAAGGGATCCAACTTATGTCGAGCTTGAATGGTGGCACTGGAAGGTCGAGCAGCCCAGGATTATGGTAATCCCATAGGTAATGACCCTGTTCCAGTTGCAGCACACCTAAGGCATTCAACCATCCCTGTTTGTAGCCCTCATTATTGGCATTCTGGATACGATCGTCCAAGTGGTAGAGAGTCTCGTTGTACCCAGCCATCAAGAACTCCCTGGGCTGTTTGTGGAATTGATATGTTAATTTTTCCAGCTGTTCGTGGAGATTTTTGATGAAGAGTTCTTTATTCTCCAATACAGACTTCTGCGCAGAAAGCTGCTCTTCCAGATCCCTGATTTTCTTAGACATCTCAGCCAATGCCTGGTTCTTCGCCATCAGCTGGAAGGCCTGGTTCTCTAGAGCAGATTGAGTCCTCTGTTCCTCGACAGGTCCCCGAGGAGTTCTTGCTCATCCACGGGCAGAAGAAGAAGGCCCAGACCTTATCAAGGTTTCCAACTCATCCCTCAGGTTGGCGTTCTCGACCTCCAAGAACGAAAATCCCTCGTCAGTCACTGGAACCAAAGCATTCGAGGTGGAGGTAATAGATTTTAATTGAGATACTTCTCTTTGTAAGTTGTTATTATCTTGGTCCAACAACTCGGCTATTTACCTGTGCTCCTCGACCTCGTCTTTCAACGTTCTCTCCCGCATGTCGTAAGCAGCAAAACGCTTCTCGTATCCCTTGTCGGCAATGATTTGCTGATACTTCTTCTCGTACCCCTCGTGCAAGAGGGCAGTGGATTCTTTATATTGATGCTGAAGGTCTTCAAGAGTGCCTTGGAGATCTTCAATCATATCATAATAAGCTAAATTGTTGGTCACCGCACGATCAAGCAGACACTTCAAGTATTGGTGGGCTTCAATTGCCTGTTCCAAATCATCTTGGCCGAGGATGTCGATGATTTGTGCTGCACTCAGATCTGTGTGACCAGCCTTAAAATATTCATTGCATTGTCGCAACAGCTTTGTATCATGATCAGACAATAATTCCATCCTGGCCAAAAACTAGCAGAGGAAGAAAAAGCAATAATCAATAAGTGTCCCAACAGAGTATGAAGAGGAGAAATAACAGTATGCATAAACAAAAGTTAAACTTTTATTATATCCCAAAGGTCAGAAGTACAATGTTCAGAGTTACATGTTCAGGATTACATTTGTTAAAGAAAAATAAAATAGATAAAAGTCCGAACAACTCTACACCTTTTCCTTGTCTCCTAAAACTTTCTCGGGAAGCTGGGACGAGGAGGTAGGTTGCTCGGATGGAGAAGATAGTAGCTGGGGAAGTGTTGTAGGTTTCTCGGAGGAAGTAGCGAGTTGCTAAAGTTCCTCGTCAGGGGGATGGATAGTCAGAGGATGAGAAACTTGATCTCCCATCACCATGGAAGACTCTTGGGAGGCAGCTTCGTCCTCTTCTTCGTCTTCAGGAGTTGGAGGGGGACCAGGGATGTGTCACTGAAAGAGTTCGGAATTTTCATCCACCTTCATCTCCTGTAGAGCAGCGACCCACCCATCTCTAAAGTATTTAAGGCTGCCATATTCAACTTGCGACATCATGGCAGCCACGCCTTTGTTCCACCCCTTGTCCCAGCCGGCGCTGAAAGACTTCTTCACAGCCAATTTCCTCTTTAACTTCTCCGAGGAAAGCTTCTCGGACAGAAGATTTTCATCAGTCTTCAATTTATTCTCAACTTCTTCCTTCTGGCGACTTACTTCGCAAAGTTGGATTAATTCTTCCTCAGCAACCTTGAGTTTATTCTCAAGCTCTCCAGCATTTTTGAGCTTCTTGTCGAGCTCTTTATTTTTCTCTTTCAAGTCCTTTAATTTTTTCTCCAACCCCTTGGAGACTTCAACAACTCGAGCCTTCTCCTTCTCGGTTGAGGTAAGTTTTTTCTCCCAAGCAGCCTTGTCAGTATCGTACTTCTGACGAGAATCTTCCAAAGACTGTCTCACGCCCATCAGAGCTTCCTCCACACCAGATGAGGAGCTTGAAGCTTTAATAGCTTCATCTTTCTTCAAAATTGTGTTAAAGTAGCTCACCAATTGTGAAAAGAAAATGAAAGCAAGTCAGAGACAGATATAACAAGGGAAAGATGAAAAGTTCAAAGCAACAAGACTTACAGAAGCAATATGGAGAGCAGCCAATGAGGTGATCATATCCCGAGAAAGGTTTTCTTCAACACCTTGGATCTCGGGAATGATCCAAGTCTTCACCAAGCTCATGGCAGAGCTCGGGGGAACAAAAGTAGGAACACCAGTTCCAGTAGTTGGGGGCTGGGATATGGTTTCAGCCAAATTGACCGAGGAGCTCTTCTTCAGCTTCCTCGGGGGAACATGAATAGTTTCGACCATGGAAGAACTCTTGGTCGGTGATATTATAATCACTTCTCCTGGAGCAGCAAACTTGCTCGGGGCCACTTGGAGCTTCTCGGCAACCTTCATAAGAGCAGCCGGAGGGGGTGCATTATTTTTCTTTGTCCCTTCCGGGACATCATGTTTACTTCTTTTTGCCTCTCCAACAGCAGAGGCAGGTTTCTCGAAGAGAGTGGGAGGTATTTTTTTCTTCATCCTTTCACTTAAAGGAACGTGTGACTCAGGCGAAGAACTGGTAAAAGCTGGTACTGGTTCTACTTCGCTTATCACCGGACGAGCAGTGAAAGAGGAAGTGTAACTCTTGTACTGCAGCAGATATGAAGCTGACCTAATGTGCTCATCAGCAACCGTCTGACGCAAACTCCAGATAAGCTTTAAGTGCCTTATATTAACGTCTGCCTCTTTTGGACACTTTCTTTTACTGTCAACTGCAAATAAATAAACATTAAAATATCAGTGGCACATTTTATCAAACATAAAGGAAGCATAATTTCAAAATAAATAAAATGAAGTAAAAATAACCTATCCCATTGCCATAGGGAGGGCATCTGGGACCCTGATAAACTTCATCTCCAGATAAAGGAGCATGTTGCCAATTTTTTATAACAACCCCGTGCTCAAAATAGTCCCTATTGGCATCCGGGAGGTTGACCACTAAAGCCCTATTTAAAAATCTAGTTTTTAAATAAAAAATGTTATCACCAATGGACCATCTATAACAAAACATGATTTCTGGAATTCCTATGTGAGTTCCATGAATTTGATTTAGCCTATGAACCCCATTAACTATTCTCCATGTATTGGGGGCTATTCTTGCAGGAACCACGTCAAAGTATTGACAGAATTCCAGACATAGAGGGTTGGGAGGAAAAGAAAATCCACACTCAGCAACAAAGAGACTGGGGAACCAATGTCCCTCAGCCAAACGGAAATAGTCTGAAGGCTCAGAAAGCTCTTCCAAAATAACCCAGGAGGGAATAGAGAAATCAAAGCGAAATTTATCAAGAGATTCTATAGAATAAACCATGATGAAAGAAGGAAATGAAGAAGAAGGAAGAAGTTATTACAGAAAAAGAGTGGATCTGTTGACAACGAACGATGGAAAGGATGAACGCACAAGAGAGTAAGACAATGGAAAATTCAAAGATACAAATTTGAAAAAGTAGAAGACGATGGAATTATCGGTGACGCTTAAATACTCTGCCTTGGGAAACGGTAAAGTTAATGATTACAAAAAGAAACGATTACGCTACCGGTGGCTAGAAGGATAAAAAGTACGCGGAGATCGAGGCGGTTATAAAAATTTTAAAAATCCTGATTCTACGAATTTGGAAGGAAAAATAAATACAAAGGAAACACTCCTAAAAATCAGGAGGACCATTTAAAACTACCATATTCCGAGAAAGAATGTTCCACACTCCTCAAATTTTGAACTATGAAACATTGGGGGCTTCTGTTGATACCAAATTTAGTCTGCTGACATGGCCCAATTGAATGAAGACGCGTGGCAATTTACGTGGCAACAACAAACACTTTCGAGGAACTCAGACGCTCCGAGGAACCATACTACAACGAGGAACACTGCTTCCCCAAGGAGCTCCGAGGAACAAGAACTCTATGAGGAACTTTTGAGTATCGAGGAACTCTTGAATACCGAGCAGCTTAGGCGGTCCGAGCAGCTTAAGCGGTCCGAGCTGCACCTCGAACAAACCATTAATAGAAGGATAACCAACAGTTTGACTGTTCATTAAATGCTTATCATTCAAATGTATACGCTTAAGGGGCATTTAATATATTACCCTTTCACATGTACAGCATTGAATGTATTACCCTTTCATATTACAGCCTCAGGGCTATAAATACATTGTACAATCCTCATTGTAAGGGGACCGGAATTTCTTGATTGAACTTGTAATCGAGAATTCCCAAACAGTCATCAATAACGGAAACAGTGAACGTAGGCCATTCTTATAAGGCTGAACCACTTTAAAACTTTTGTGTCTCATTTATTTTATCTGTGATTAAATAATTAGATACGATCTAATTTTTTACATCAACAAACCTCATAATTAAAAGCCATAAAAAATACGGGGTATTACATACAGCCATTAGAGGTTCCTATGTGGAAATGGGAGAGCATTTCCATTGACTTCATCACGAGGTTACCTACATCGTAGAGAGGTCACGATTCCAGTTGGGTAATCGTGGATCGATTGATCAAGGTTGCTCACTTTCTGCCAGCCCAGATAGACTACACTACGAGACAGTACGCCCAGATCTTTATTGCTGAGATAGTGAGACTTCACGGGGTGCCTCTCAATATCGTGTCTGACAGGGACAAGATATTTGTGTCACGATTTTGGGAGAGTTTCCAGGAAGCTATGGGAACAGATTTGCGATTGAGTATAACCTATCACCCGCAGACCGACGGGCACACCGAGCGGATGAATCAAATGTTGGAGAACATGTTGCGTACATGCATCCTCGACTTTGGAGGTGGTTGGGGGCAGTATCTTCCACTGTTGGAGTTTTCCTATAATAACTCCCAGCAGTTCACTATTGGTATGGCTCCATTTGAGGTGTTGTACGGTAGGCTTTGTCGTTCCCCAACATGTTGGCTATAGGTGGGGGATAATAATATACTTGGATCGGAGGTGATTCAGGATACTTTGACGAGGATAGAGATAATACGGAGCCATATTCGGGTTGCTCAAGACCGACAGAAGAGTTACGCTGATGCCAAGAGGTTCTTCCGAGAGTTCAATGTGGGGGACCAAGTGCTGCTTTGAGTGTCTCCTGATAAGGGGATTATGCATTTTGGGAAGAAAGGGAAGTTAGCACCTAGATATGTGGGACCATTCCCTATCATCGAGCGGATTGGACTAGTTGCATATAGGCTTGGGTTACTGGCACACTTACATAGGATCCATGACGTGTTCCACATTTCCTCATTGAGGAGATTTCTTCGGGATGAATTGGCCCATACTCACATTATTTTAGAAGAGATTGATCTATAGCCTGATAGTACCTACGAGGAGAGACCAGTTGCTATCCTAGACTGTAACGAGACGAAATTGAGGTCGAAGATAGTACCGTTAGTGTGTGTTTAGTGGCGGCATCATAATGCCGAGGAGTCTACCTGGGAGCGCGAGGATGAGATGCACGAGCGTTATCCAGAGTTATTTTTGCCAGGTATATTTTATTTTCGAATTTCAGGATGAAATTCTATTATTAGGGGGGAAGTATGTAATACCCCGTAATTTTATTGATTTTATTTAATGGGATTAATTAAATTATATGGGATAATTATTTGGAAATGAATCCGGATGTAAATACTAGCGAGATGAGAGTTGGTATTTGATTATGATAATTATGTTGAATTTTAGCGAGTGAATATGGTAATATATGATTAATGAATTTATTAATATTGTCACGAGTTATAAATACGACAATTCGGAAATTAACTCTTGACGCGCGTGTCAGTCGTGTCAAAAACCAATTTAAATGGATTTATAATTAAATTATAATTGTATCATCTGTATGGTCATTTTGAGTGCACCAACGTGTCCGAAAGGGTCGAAATAGTCAAAAAAACACTAGCCAAGGATTTAGTTTGGGTCCCGGAACATTTTTAGGCCTACCCGGCAACTCGGGAGGGTATCTTAGTCATTTTAAATTTTAATGAATAGTAACCTACGAAAATTAGGTTTTGTTTATCATCCAACCTTAGGGCCATTAGGGCTATTATCTGTCAAAACCAAAGAGTGGGAAACGTGAATAGAGAGGAGAAGTTCCAAGGGTTTCCAAGGCCATAACCACCACATACCACCACTATCGCCGGATTTGTGATCGGAAAGAGAAGGAGAACCAACCTTTATCGTCATCAAAGGATCAGAACTTCTAAACATTTAACTTATAATGATTCAGTACATATCATACCCATGATAGTTTAGAATTAGATATCAAACTAGAAATATTATAAATCTCATGAATATGAGAATTTAATCTTGAATATGGGTAGGTTTTGCATGTAGATGAACTTCTGGTATGTAGAGACAACGAAATCATAATCCATGCGTACAAATTCACGACTTAATGTTGAGTAATTTAATTTTCTTGAATAAATTTTGAAGAACTAGCTTTAGAGGAATATTTATGACTTTTGATCCAAGAAACTATTAATTCATGATGGTTTAATGATTCTAAAACATTAGAGATTGTGGAAACATGTTGGGGTAATGAGTAGTATACTTGGTTGGGAGTTTGGTACGTTGTAATGGAGTATTTGGGGTGTAAATTTGGAGAACCCGTAACTTTTTAAAGAAGTTCTGGGGAAATACCTGCTTGATCGATCGATCGGCTCAAGAATGTCGGTCGATCGACCCTTGCCTTCGATCGATCGACCCCTCCTGATTTTTGAAAGTTTTTCCCCTTTAAAGTTTAATATAAACCCCAAACCTATAATGATTCTTAGAAGGATTAATATTGTATTGTGGGACTTAGTTAGGGTCTATCGTGTCATATAAGATGGAACGTGTGAATACCTATATTGATATATGATTACTTAGGCTGTGTTAATGCCTAATGTATGGATTTCTTATGTGTATGACATACCTACCATACTTGCTATCACGGGAGGTTGGTTTTCGGAAAAGGACCATCTAATCTTTGTGTGCTTATGGGGGGATTTAGATTGGTACCTTAAGGACACAGGGTTGTGAATGACTTATTTGTGAGTTGATAAGTCAGTTGACTATGGGAGCAAAGGTATGTACGTGACCCATGGGTATGTGAACTATGTTCGCCTCCAATATGTGTGATTTTGTTTATTGAAACAGTTCCTGAGTGATTCGAAATGCGTAGTCCTTATTTATGTGATGTACCGGGATTCGATAGCAGAGTATGCATGCATCGCAGCTTAGCCTAGGAGTGCCATATTTGTATTTATATGCCGAAAATAATATACTTGTACTCGTAACTGGATCACTATTAAAGTTTCAATGTGAATAATTGAGATATTTGAATGGGAATAAAAGTGTGAGAATCCATACCGTAATTAATGTAATAATTTGATTAATGTAAAGGTGAGTTATACGTAGAATATATTAGGATGATACGAATAGACGCCTCTATTATAATGTGAAGACAGGAAGTGGTACAGACTAGTTAGTTAGCTGCATAACTAGGATGGTTTAAGGGTATACGTTAGGCATGCTCATTAGTTGAGAGGTGAGGAACTCATGCGAGAGCACGTAACTAACATGTTTATAATATTTACTGTTTATTGCAATTAAACACTTGCCATATTTTTAAACTATTTTCACTTTGGGCTCTGACCCGTTTGCTTCCAAATCTATTTTTGTAAAAAAAAAAAACTTTTAGGTGCCTAGCCACAGGGAGACGTGTTGTAGCTGCTATGAAAGTTACAGGATCTCGGTATTAGAATCCTCCACATTATGCACTTGATTCTATTAATGGTTACTCATCTGTTAGGGCATGTCGCCCATTTCCATTTAGAGATAGCATTCTCAGACTTTCAGTTTTATTTCAGTTTTGGATTTATCTATTTATTCAGACTTTTGTATTGAGAATTATTCAGTATTTGAATTATTAAGGGGAGTGTTACTCCAGACTCATTTTATTTATTCCATTATTATGTTGTGATTATGGTGTTGATGTTGTATGGTTATCTTAATCAATTGGCAGCATGTTAATTTAATTTAATAAAATTTACAACTCACTTTTTAAATATTATGTGTCTAGTAATTGTTTAAAATATTTTCGGCAGTGATGCTAGATCTGAACCAACTTGATATTATGTATGAATAAGATAAAGGAGTAGATACCCGGTATTTAATTAGTCAGGATGTCACATTGTAGTTGTACAATTGATGAATATTGGATGGTTAAGTATGTAGGACAATAATTCGAGGCCATACCAGATAGCCAATGAAAGAATGTTTTGATCTCGTCCTTCCAAAGGGTATTTTGATTACATGTTTCATGTGTATATATATTGAGAATATACTTTCATGTTTAATTGGTTTTAGTTATAAATTCCTTATGAGGCATTTTCTATTGTTGAATGTTCATAACTTTATCAACATGTATACCATTGTTTCGTGTTTACTCATGTTTCATGGAATGTGACTAAAGTGGAATTATATTGTTGTTGTATTGTAATTGAAAGTTACATAAATATGTTAGGATAATACTTATGATTGGGATTCAATATTGATTAAGTTAGACTGACAGGTGTAAGGTCTAATCTATCCAGTTCATCTCCACCCAAAGGAAATAAAAATACATAGTTGACAACCCAAGGTGAGTGTACTCATTGGAAAGAGATATTTGTATACTGTTATGGATATGATCATAATGTTATGAATATGAAATTGTTGATTTTGGTTTACCAAAATGGGAGGTTACTCCCCGACCCAAAATGGGGGAGAATTGTCTTTAAAGACAAGGGGTTACTCCTCGACCAGGAATGGGGGAGAATTGTCTATTACAGAATGGATATGTGAATCATGATTCAGAAAGTTAGGTCATTCGTTATGAATGGACCGGATAAGTTAATACATTGTTATATTAATATGATTTATTGCATTTAATTTTCTGTAATAGTTTAGTAGTGATGTATTCACTGAGCTATTTCGCTCATGGTTCCTATGTTTTTGTTTTTCAGGTAACGTGATGTCACTGCCAAATCTAGGAGGTCGGGTTAGGTTAGCTAGGAATAGGTGAAATAATAATTTTGTTTAAATGTAAATGATGTATTTAAGTAACTTATCCTTCAAGCAAGTTTGTGTAGCATAAGTACTTTAATGTTGTAAAAAGTTTTTGGTTGTATGGATTTACGCTAATGACTGTATAATTAAGACTTGTGTTTATCGTTTGGTTAAATTAATCATGGTTTGACTCACTTTGACTTTCAAAGTTAATTATAAGTAACTAAGTTCGGGTGTGTCAGCTTTTGGTATCAGAGCCTAGGTTTTAGAGGTTTTGCAGTTAGAAGAGTCAAGATTTGGCAGTGAATGTAGGAAATATATTTTGTTTGGTACTAACAATTATGTTAGAAAAGATATGTATATTTGTATGTTATTATATCTTTGATTCATTTCAGATATAAAAGAATGGATGAGGGAATGTAAATGTGAGAATAGAAGATGAGGCTTCAAATATGCCAGCAGAAGCGTAGGTTGAACGACCTATTCATATAAATGTGGAACTCGAGCTAGAACAATTGACAGATATGCAAAAAATGGCACGTGCTATGACTTTAATGGCAGAGAAATAAGCTAGGTTTATGGATCAGATGGAAGAATAACAGGCTAGGCAAATGGAGGCACAAGCATTGGCTAGGGCTGAGGAAGTAATACATCGAGAAAAAAGGAGTAGTTCATACGAGAAATTTATTAAGATGAATCCACCATCGTTTGAAGGAGCAGTTGATCCAACAGAGGCAGAAGTATGGATTAAAGAGATTGAACTTATTTTTGGGGTAGTGAGAATGCCTGAAAATCAATGAGTGACCTTAGATGCGTATATGCTAAAAGTAGAAGTTGAGTATTGGTGGGATGCCACCAAACATTTGTTGATTACTCCAGGAGGTGGGAATGTGATCTCATAGGATAATTTTGTTAAAGCTTTGTATGATAAGTATTTTCCTCCAATGTATCGAAAATAAAAGGGTAAAGAATATCTTATGTTGAATCAGGTAAGCGTGACTGTTAGAGAATACGAAGCTAAACTTACAACTTTATCTCGATTTTCTTTGAGGTTTATATAGAATGAGGAAGATATGTGCAACCGCTTTCTCGATGGACTAGAGTTAGTTATTAAATCAAGGTTGTAGGCATTACAGACTGTTCATTATTCAACCTTGGAGAAAAAAGCTATGCTAGTAGAAAAGGACGTGAATGAAGCGAGAAGGAATCAAGAATGAGGTTTAAAGAGAAGCAGATTCGATTCGAATTATCAAAAGGGTAGTGATACAGAATATTAAAAGTTTGGAGGGAAAAAATTCTCGAATGGCAGAGGCATGGGAAGTAGTTTGCAAAGGGGTGAAACTAGTAGTGGAAAAGGTTCAGGAGTTTCAGCATAAGGAGATCCGAATGCTTATTTCTTTTGTGGGACATCAGGTCATATAAAGAGAAATTGCCCATAGTTAGTTAATATATAATGTTTGTCACCAAAAGGGTCATCTGAAAAAGAACTGTCCCATGTTATCAAGAGAAGTTTCAGTCAGTAGTGTGGGGCCTAGTAAAGGATTATCTCCAAGTAGTACAACCAAGGGAAGAGGTAAAGGACAAGCAAGTGGATCGAAGGAGGAAGAGTATTTGCGATAACATTGCAAGATGCCCATGCTACACCTGAAGTGGTTACAGGTAAACTTTCTATTGCAAAGAAAGATTTATATGCACTCATTGATCCTGGATCAACGCATTCATTCGTAGCATCACATATTATTTCATATTTGGGTAGACTATGTTCATATCTAAATTGTACCTTATATATTTCAACACCAATGGAAAGGGTAATTCTGGTTGAGAATGTTTATAAAGATTGTGTCTTAAGAATGGGTGAGCGAGATTTATATGTTGATTTGATAGCGTTGGCCATTCAGGATTTTGATATTATTTTGGGGATGAATTGATTATCATCTTATCATGCTTCCATTGATTGTTTTAAAAAAGAAGTTACATTTCATCTGCCTGGTGAACCCGAGTTCCAGTTTATAGGGGAAAGGAATGTTGTTCCTAATTATTTTATATCAGCAATTAAAAGTAGGAGGTTATCGAGTAAAGGTTGTGCAGGGTATTTAGCTCATGTTTTTTATACTAATAAAGAGACACTTAAAATTGAAGATATACCAATGGTTAGAGAATTTTCTGATGTCTTTCCAGAGGAATTGCCAGGATTACCACTTGATAGAGAAGTAGAGTGTTTTATTGAATTAGTTCTAAGTACCGGTTCAATTTCCCGTGCTCCATACAGAATGGCACCAAGGGAGTTAAAAGAATTGAAAGTGCAATTACAATATCTGATAAGTAGATGTTTTATAAGGCCTACTGTTTCGCCATAGGGGTCCCTATAGTTATTTGTAAAAAAGAAATATGGGACAATGCGATTATGTATTGATTATCGACAATTGAATAAGGTGACCATTATAAACAAGTTCCCTATACCCGGTATCGATGATTTGTTTGATCAATTACAAGGAGCCACAATATTTTGAAGATTGATTTGAGATCGAGTTACCACCAATTGAAGGTAAAGGATAGTGATATTTCCAAAATAACTTTTCGAACTCGATATGGGCGCTATGAGTTTTTGGTGATTCCATTTGGATTAACTAATGCTCAAGCCATTTTTATGAATCTGATGAATTTGGTATTCCACTCTTTCATTTATTAATTTGTGATTGTATATATAGATGATGTGTTGATTTACTCGTATAGCATGGAGGAACACGAGAAACATTTGAGACTTGTATTGCAAATTTTGAGAGAGAAGAAATTATTTGCTAAATTCAGCAAGTCTGAGTTTTGATTGAATGAAATTATTTTTTTAGGGCATGTTGTCTCGAGAAATGGGATATATATTGATCCAAAGAAGGTGGAAGCATTCGTTGCATGGGAGAATCCTAATAATGTGACAGAAATTAGGAGTTTCCTAGGACTGGCAGGTTACTATCGCAGATTCATTAAGGGATTTTTAGTAATAGCATTACCATTGACAAAGTTGACCCGTGAAGAAGTGAAGTTTGTGTGGGATGAAGAATGCGAAATGAGTTTTAAATAATTAAAGAAGCGGTTGGTTTCAGCTCCTATACTTACTATTTCGTGTGAGAATAAGTCTTTCGTAATCTATACAGATGCTTCATTTCAGGGGTTAGTATGCGTTCTTATGCAGAATGGGAAGGTAATAGCATATGCTTATAGAGAATTAAAGATGCATAAACGAAAGTACTCTACACATGATTTGGAGCTAGCAGCCATTGTTGTGGCGATATTACTTATATGGAGATACTTGTGAGATATTTACGGATCATCAATGTGACAAACTGGATATAATTATGATAAACTATATTTAAACCATACTTAACCTATGTGATATTAATAATGTGTTAATATTATATCTAATGTTAAGTGATTATGTTTAGTCTAATCCTACTTTCATAAATCATGAAATGTCAAATTATTTACAAACACAAAATTTTGTTGTTTTCGGTAGAAATGTTCCTGTTAGAGACTATTTTTTACCCTTATAATGTAACAATTGACTCAAGGTAAAAACTACATAGTTGTAGATATATGCGTTAGGTTTTTGACACAATAAATGGAGCATCAAACGGATGTCCGAGTAAGCAGTTATACTGAATTTACGAACAAAGGGCAAATTTGTCCATTCCCTTTAAGTGGTAATTTGTCTTTTACTAAACCAAATGTTTTAATTTGATTGGTTGGCATGGGAGGCAGCCTTGGCCGAATTAAAAATCTTCTTCTAACCTATTTCTTCAGAAAATTTAAGCCTAGGTTCAGTTTGAAGGGTTTTTATTCTTGAGGAAAGAGAAAGTAGAAGTTAAGGAAGAAAAGGTTACATTAAAAGCTAGGAAAAATTCCAACAAAATTCTTAAAGTGTTTCCAAGGTAAAATTATGTGTTAATATTGTTTTAATCTTGTATTATACTTATTTAAAAGTATATAAGTAGTGAATTATTTATTAAAATTCCATTATCCTTTGTGATAATATGTATTGGATCATATGTGAGATAAGTAGTGTTTATAGGCAATATTGCTTTGTAGTGAAACCCCTTGTATTCAAACTTGAATATGTTTTTGTGTGCTTACTGTAATTGAGAAATTCTAATTGGATATGAATTGGACTCATATATTCATATCATATTCGAAAATTAGAATTTATTTATTTGGGGTTAGGCCTTAATGATGATTTTAATTTGGTACATAGTTTCTGTTTGTATATTTCATTTCGGTATGCCCTGAGTTTAGTCAAGCTTTTGACATAGCACTTGAAGTAAAAAAATTATTAAACTTTAATTATGTACTATTAATTATGTTTAAGGAAAATTGGTTGAAAATAATGGAAATTTGTGATGGAGAAAAATTATGAAAATTCTTGGAAGTTGAAGGAACAATAGAGGAGCTTGTAGGGTGTGTTGTAAAGAAATGGTCATAACTTGCTCTAGGAAGCTTGAAAAATTACACCGTAACTTGTAATGGAAAGTATATTCATATATGTTTTCATATTTATAAGGTTGGACACATGTTTATACAATTTAGGAATATAGGATGGTTGAGTATAGAGGACAATAATTTGAGGCCATACTAGATACCCCATGAAAGAATATTGTTATCCCCTCTTTCCAAAGATCATTTGGAGTAAATGTTTCATGTGTATATACATTGATAAGTATGCTTTCATATTTACTTGGGTTTAGTTATAAATCCATTATGAGGTATTTCCTACTGTCGAATGTTCATAACTTTATCAACATGTATACCATTGTTTTGTCTTTACTCATGTTTCATTGAATGTGACTTAAGTGAAATTATATTGTTGTTGTATAGTCATTGAAAGTTACATAATTATGTTAGGATAATACTTATGATTGAGATTCAGTACTGATTTATTTGGATTGATATGTGTAAGGTTTAATCAACCCAGTTCATCTCCACCCGAAGGAAACATAAATACATAGTTGACAACCCAAGGTGAGTGTACTCACTGGAATAATGTATTTGTACACTATTACGCATATGATCATAATGTTATGAATATAAAAAATTTCATTATGGTTTACCGAAATGGGAGGTTACTCCCCGACCCAGAATGGGGGAGATTTATTTATTAATGACAAGGGGTTACTCCTCGACCAGGAATGTGGGAGAATTGTCTATTTAGACAGGATATATGAATCATGATTCGAAAAAGTTGGTCATTCTTATGAATGAGCTGGAGATATATATATATATATATATATATATATATAGGAATATGATTTGTTGCATTTAAAATTTATGCAATAGTGTAGTAGTGGTGCATTCACTGAGCTGTGTTGCTCACGATTCTAATATTTATATTTTTCAGGCAACACGAGGTCACTGCCAAATCTAGAAAGTCGGGTTGGGTTAGTCAGGAATGGGAGAAACAAAGATTTGGTTTAATGTAAATGATGTAATTAAGTTAACTTACCCTTAAAGCAAGTTTTTATGGGCATGACTACTTTGATGTTGTAAAAAGGGTTTTAGTTATATGGATTTACAATGATGACTCTGAAATTAAAACTCGTATTTATAGTTTGGTTAAATTAATCATGGTTTGACTCACTTGGACTTTCAAACTTCATTATAAGTAACTGAGTTGGGGTGTGTCAATCAAAGTTTGAAATATTTATTTACACAAAAAGAACTGAATTTGAGACAGGGGCATTCAATAGAGTTGATTAAAGACTATGATTGTACCATCCACCGTCATCCTGGGAAGGCCAATGTAGTAGCAAATTCTTTGAGTCGAAAATCATCAAGGATTCTGGATTGCATACAGTGTGCACGTGTTGGAAATATTCTTGACTTGGCATCGATGGGGATTGAATTAAGTTTTTCAATAAAGGGAGGATTATTAGCAAATGTAACGGTGAGATCCTTACCGAAAAAACGCATACAAAAATTGCAGATCAATGATCCATTCCTTGAGAAAAAGAAATAATAAGTTCATGATGGTAAAGAGAGTGACTTTGAGATTAATAATGATGAATCGTTATGTTATAAAAATAGAATTTGTGTACCGAATGATCCATCCTTAAAGAAGGATATATTAGAAAAGGAACATCGTTCTATTTATTCTATGCATCCAGGAGGTACCAAAATGTATAGAGATTTGAAAGAGTATTATTGGTGGAACTATATGAAACTTGAGATTACAGAATTTGTAGTTAAATGTTTAATATGTCAGCAAGTGAAAGCGGAGCATCAAAAGCCGGCGGGATTATTACAGTCATTGCCTATTCCAAAATGGAAGTGGGAACATATAACGATGGACTTTGTTACCTGATTACCTCGGTTATCAAAGGGGCATGATTCTATTTGCGTGATTGTAGACCGATTGACGAAGTTAGCTCATTTTCTTCCAGTTAATACCACCTATACTGTTGACAAGTATGCACTTATGTACGTTGATGAGAATATCTTTTTACATGGGGCACCAGTGTCAATTATATCAGATAGAGATCCAACATTCACTTATAAGTTTTGGCCTCTTTTAAAGAATGCCATGGGCATAAGTTTGAAGTTCAATACTACATTTCATCCACAAATCGATGGGAAATCAGAAAGGATGATTCAAATATTATAAGACATGTTACGAGCTTGTGTATTGGACTTCAAGGGTAGTTGGGATGATCATCTATAATTGATGGAATTCTCGTATAATAATAGTTATCAGTCCACCAATTGTATGGCTCCTTATGAATCTTTATATGGGATGAGATGTAGAATGCCATTGTGTTGGGATGAAGTGGGTAAAAGGAAAATTTTGGGTCCTAAATTGATAGATATGACAACTAAAAAGATCAAAACGATTCGGGAACGGATAAAGATAGCGCAAAGCAGACAAAAATTTTATGCAGATAAAAAGGAAGTATCCACTGGAATTTCAGAAAGGAGATTTTGTATTCCTGCGTATTTCACAGTGGAAAGGCATCATGAGATTTAGGAAGAAGGGGAAACTAAGTCCAAGATACATTGGACCATATCAGGTGCTAGAAAGAATTGGTAACCTGGCGTATAGATTACCATTACCTCCAAAGTTATCCCGTTTACATGATGTGTTTCACGTATCGATGCTTTGTAAGTATTTGGCAGATCCATGAATATGTTGATCTGAAGGAAGACTTATCGTACATCAAGGAACCATTGGAAATTATTGATCATAAGGAAAAAGTATTAAGGAACAAAGTTATTCCCTTATTTAAATCATAAAATTGCCAATTATTTACAAACATAAAATTTTGTTATTTTCGATAGAAATATTCCTGTTGGAGACTAGTTTTGACCCTTATAATGTAACTATTGACTCAAGGTGAAAACTATATAGTTGTATTTATATGAGTTAGGTTAGTGACACAACAAATGGAGCATCAAATGGATGTACGAGTAAGAAGTTAACCCAAATTTATGAACAAAGGGCAAATTTGTCCATTCTCTCTAAGTGGTAAATTGTCTTTTAGTAAACCAAATGGTTTAATTTGATTGGTTGGCAAGGGAGGTAGCCTTATCCGACTTAAAATTCCATCCTCCTTTGTGATAATAACTATTTGTTCATATGTGTGATAAGTGGTGTATGTAGCCCGTATTGCTTGTTATTGAAATTCCTCGTATTCAAACTTACATATATTTCTTTGTGTTTACTATAATTGAGAAATTCCAATTTGATATGAAACTAGACTCAGATATTCATATCATATCCGAAAATTAGAATTTAACTCCTTGTGGTTAGGTCTTAGTGATGGTTGCAAGTTGGTACATAGTTGTTGTTTGTATATTTCATTTTGATAGGCCTTGAGTTTGGTAAATCTTTTGACATAGAAAATGAACTCTAAATATTATGAAAATTTAATTTTTTATTATTAAAAATGTGTATTGAAATTGGGTAGAAAATCATGGAATTTTATGGCGTAGAAAAATTATGAAAATTCTTGGAAATTGAAGGAACAATAGAAGAGCTTATAGGATAGATTTCTTGTGTTGTAAAGAATTTGTCATAACTTGCCCTAGAAAGTTTGAAAAATTACATCGTCACTAGTATTGTAAATTATATTCGGATATGATTTCATATTGATAAGTTTGGACACCTGTAGTTGTACAATTTATGAATATAGGATGGTTAAGCATGTAGGACAATAATTTGAGGCCATACCGGATAGCCCATAAAAGAATGTTTTTATCTCCTCCTTCCAAAGGGTATTTTAAGTACATGTTTCATTTGTATATACATTGATAATTATACTTTCATGTTTACTTGGTTTTAGTTATAAATTATTTTTGAGGTATTTCCTACGGTTGAATGTTCATAACTCTATCAACATGTATACCATTGTTTCGTCTTTACTCATGTTTCATGGAATGTGACTTAAGTGGAATTATATTGTTGTTGTATTGTACTTTAAATTTACATAAATATGTTAGGATAATACTTATGATTGGGATTCAATACTGATTAAGTTGGACTGATAGGTGTAAGGTCTAATCCATCCAGTTCAGCTCCACCCGAAAGAAACATAAATACATAGTTGACGACCCAAGGTGAGTGTACTCACTAGAAAGAGATATTTGTATAATGTTATGGATATGATCATAATGTTATGAATATGAATTTTTTTATTTCGACTTTACAAAATGGGAGGTTACACCCCGACCCAGAATGGGGGAGAATTGTCTATTAAAGACAAGGGGTTACTCCTCGACCAGGAATGGGGGAGAATTTTATATTACAGAAAGGATATGTGAATCATGATTTGTAAAGTTAGGTTATTCGTTATGAATGGACCGGATAAGTCAATACACTATTATATTAATATGATTTATTGCATTTAATTTTATGCAATAGTTTAGTAGTTATGCATTCACTGAGCTATTTTGCTCACGGTTCCTATTTTTATATTTTTCAGGTAACGTGATGTCACTGCCAAATCTAGGAGGTCGGGTTAGGTTAGCCAGGAATGGGTGAAACAATAATTTTGTTTAAATGTAAATGATGTAATTAAGTAATTTATCCTTCAAGGAAGTTTGTGTAAGAATAATTACTTTAATGTTGTAAAAAGTTTTGGTTGTAAAGATTTATGTTGTTGACTGTATAATTAAGACTCGTGTTTATGGTTAGGTTAAATTAATTATGGTTTGACTCATTTTGACTTTCAAACTTAATTATAAGTAACTGGGTTGGGGTGTGTCAGTTTTTGTTCTAAAACATTCTACTGAACAGAGTTAATAGTGAGTGTAGTTTAGCTTCAGTCCAATTTGGTTTTTACGGTATCATTTAGTAAGATGTGTTTCCTCTAAACTCTTACATCAATTGTGTGTCATTCGATTCATTGAATCTAAATTGTTCATTTTTAATCCACGGTTATTCATTAGTGATATTATTTTCAATTGTATTCTTTCATCTATAGGTTCCAAGGTTATATTCTAGTCTAAGATTATATTGTAACCTCAATCATTAGATATTAATATATGTTTGTTATTTTTAACCAAAGGGTGAGAGGCAATTTGGGTGGATCGAACAATCTTTATAACTTGTTATGATGATAGTTAATATTTAGTCTTAGTTGTTTAACCCATACCGACTTACCAAATCTAATTTTGACCACCCAAAATTATTAGGGTTTACCAAAAATATAGAATTCATTTTGAGCTCTTATATATACTTGTCATGTGAAAACTATATACCACTCTCGCACATCGAGCACTATTGAAGGTGTGAGCTTGACTTTTCTGAATCAAAGCTCGGATACCAATTTGAAAAGCCCCGGATTTTAATTTTACACAATTAAAAAATATTTAATTTCCTTTTGTATGAACAACAGATGCGGAAGCGGTGTGGTGGTTCAAACTTAACACAACCAATTTTAATTTCATAAACAAATTAAAATTACACCAAGTGTTGTAAAACTAATCAATTAATATATTCACTTAAACCAATTAATTAATCCAAGTCCTAGAATTTGCCTAAGTCATATTTATCAATATTAGCAAATTAGGCGAAACCAGATTTTAGCAAATGACTTGAATTAAAGAAACATTGCCCAATATTTAATTAAAGTCCAATTTAAATTGAGTGTGATAATTTAAACCAAATTTTATCTTGAATTATCCTATGCATGCATTCTACGTTATTTTACAAGATAAAATAAATCAATCACACTACGCCGCGATGTACGAGGAAAACCCCAAGACGGGAAACAACCTCGGACGACCCTAGCCACAAATCCACTAGATAAGGAATTACAATTACAAGACAAATAGACTTACAACACACGACTCGATCCCTCTCAAGCCCCGACGCTTCTTCTTGTAGACACCTCTTCCTAGCGGATAACCTTGGAACACCACCGCGGTCTCGGAATCATCCGTTAGGACTTTATATGGTCACCGTCACCCAAACATGGAGCCTTTCTCCGTGTGGGTAAATTAAAATGAGAAACACTTCTTCTTTCTTCGTGGGAGGTAGAAGCAAAACCCGAAACTTCTCTTCTTGAATTCGGTAGAGAAAACCGGTGCCAAACTCCAAGCAATTGATATGTATATGAGAACTTGGAATAAACTTATTTGGGTGTAAACACTAGAGTGATGGATATTTTTTTTTCTCTAAAAATTTCACTCAAAACATTAACATTTTCCTTAAAACAATTTGCTCTTAAACTCTCTCTAAGACATGGAAATAGATTGGAAAAGTTAGATTGGAAAATGTTATTCCCGCACATAATAAAGTCTGAAAAGGTTGGTTAAAAACCAAGTGGGGAAGTGGGTGAAAAACTGCCAAAAACTGCCAATAACTGTTCCCGCCTGACAGCTCGTTCGAACGAGACTTCTAACGACGTTCCAGATTGAACTCGTTAGAATCTCATTGGATATCTCGTTCGAACAGAAAGTTCGTTCGAACGCCATATCGAACGACATGTCAGTGGCCTAAAATGGGAACACATTGGCAGGTTCGTTCGAACGATATTTTCGTTCGAACGACAATCTCGTTCGAACGACTCTATCGAACGAAAAACCAGAAAGTTTGAATATTCTTGTTTAAGCCCAGAAAACTTTATAAACATTTATTTAAAGTTTTAATTAATTCTTTCTTAAAACAAAACGTAGTTTTTATAAAACCTAACACCTAATAAACTTTGTTTCAAGCTCCTATATATATATATAAATGCATTCATACCTTGGGAGCATGGAACTATGATTGATGACGTAGAAACGAGGCACGCAAATCGGCGTATTTGATGAAGCTTTATACTCTTTGCCGCTACGTCTTCAACAAATACTTCATAGGCTTGAGAATATTACAATTAAATACTATCCTATGAATAAATGTTTTTGTCCGGAATTGAGCCAAAACTATATATGGACTCAATTGGAAATTTATGTCCTTACAACTATAAAGAAATAAAAAGAGTTAGTTAGATAGGTAGATAACTTAACATTTAAATAAAAAGAAAGAAAGAATGAGTGAAGGGAGAGTAGAGTTTAATACTATAGTTATGTTAAAAACTAGTTAGTCCCGAGATATAATCGTAGTGTAAAAATTAACACACATTTTTAATTAGTTCGACAAGTCAGCATGACAATGTCCATGAGGAAGGGAGATAAGAGTTTTAAATATTGAAGAGGAAAAAAAGAAGACCCGAAATTCTTGGATTTTTAGAGTAGAGTCTATGTCGAGGATACAAAAACCTGTTAATTGATTCCCCAAGTCATTGGGGATCATTTCTATTTATAGATACAAGTGTCCTTTGGTTTTAGATATTTTTCATAGTGATAGATCATCATCCTTTATCCTATTTTTGATGATATGGAATAATAGTAAATCTGTATTTGGATCTCCAATCAACATATCCTTTTATTTTTCCCTATCTAGTCTGTGATCTCTAGGGGCTTGATAGTTGTAGTCTCTTAGTCTACATGGCTTTCCCAACTTATAGTCCCTTTAATTACTCCTATAATTAAGGTCGTTGATCTTTTGGTTGATTGTGCTAATTTTACGTTGTGGAATTGTTTACATGTGACATAGTTTGTATCATTAACTGTCATGCATAGTGGGAGAATAATCATTATACGAATGCATATAATCCATGTATTTGGGCTTCATGTATAGTATATTTACTTCCCTAGGTAATAATAGCTCACGAAGAACGTGATCTGGGGAAAGTGAGAAAGAGTATCTCTTTCTAAGAGATCCATCACTTCACCCATTGTTTTATAAATAAAGGGTATAAAGGGGTGTCAAATGACCCCTTATACTCCTTTCCTTAAATTGTAATGGTACGAAATCCTCAATTTTATTTTTCTCTCTAATTCGCAAATAGCTTACTATTCATCTTCATCATTATCTTTTTTTTCTTTGATTTTCCCTCCTCTTATCCCTGCCAAGGCGTTTGAGGAAGTATGAAGTGACCTCAAAAATCAATTTTGAGGCCTTTCATACTATATATCTAATACATGGAGAAGTCAAAATATGGATTTCTCTAGATGATGAGTACGTATATGACATCATAAGTGAGGTATGTTTTACGAGAATTATCATAATAGATGGGGAGTAGTTCGTTTTCTCCTTCACCCATTGTAAAAGTACTCTGCTTTAATGGAATACTTCCAATCCAAGCAAACTAATGTTTCTTTTATATTGTAATGGGAGAAGTCCAACCAGAGTTGTGGGACTAATATGGGATTCAATGAGATTAGAATGATATGACCTAAGTAATTTTAATGGGTATAGAACATATCATTTTCAAGATAGATACAAGTCTTATAATTTGGTGAGTTGGCTTTCTAGATCATAAAACGATACCAATAGATATGTCTTAGTGTTTTCTGTACTGTTATATTATGTAAACAACACAGGTCTTTATGTGCCTATTCAGGCCGGATCTACTTGTGGATCGTTTTCCATTCATTGGACTTATTTTATAATGCCCTGTGGCCTTGTCCTATTATGCTGTGGCATCATATCACTTGTTCTCACGGCTATATTTTAGAAGTTTAATATTAGGGAAAACTTACATGCTACGGTCTCTAAAGCCCTGACCTTCATTATCAGTATTGGTAGATAAGTCGTCTATAACAATTTAATAAATCAAACTATAAGGAGATCGTTTAATAAACACGAACTCCATTGATATTAATAATAGATTTATAATACAAGTCTCATGACATGTTTAGCCTTTCTCCTCGTACAAGTCTTTATAAAAAACTTAAAAGATAATTTAATAAAACAGATTTAAATATAAATAAATTATTTTTCTTAATCTCCAAAGCTATAAATCCCTCCAACTATATTTTGTGTTTACTAATAATCTTTGTGGCCTCCATCCTGGGGAAATAAGGAATATTGAAAGGATGAGCTCAAATAGCCCATTAAGGGTTAAATTAAAATTCCTCAACCCACCTGTTAATGTTAGTATTTATTAAAAATAGAAGATTTACTATCAAAGTAATGCAAAATAATGCTAGTATGGTTGTGCAATATGAGTAAATAGGATGGAAAGATGAAGATTTTCTAACCCCTCAGTTTACCCCAATGACTTAAGACTCAATGTCCCTTAAATCTCAACTCCTCAACCTCCCCCAAGGCTCAATCTCCCCTGGTTCTACCCCATAGTATGTGGCCTTTATTTTAGAACATTGGATATATCATTATCCTATGCCTTATTCTAGGGGTCTTTTGACCCGATCATGCAACAAGTCTAGTCTTCCCCTCCTTCCCAATTCCAGGATGGAGGATTTGTGGTCTATTATTAGATCCACGACCTTAGTCGAGCTCTTCCCAAGAGTAATTCACATAGTTAACCTAGGATGAATCTCCCTAGGGATAACCATTTTAACCTATAAGGAATGAGCAGTAGGCCCTCGCCAGAAAATGACACCTAGGCCAGGCTAAATAGTATCGTGGATTTAGCATCAAATCCCATCTCAAATCCACCCAGACACATTATAAACAAAGTCATTAGCCTCAAATAATGAGTTAGAACTCCTGATATACAAATAATAAGGGTATTTTAGTAAAACAAAGGTTTTAAACCCTAATTGCAACATGACTCAAATCCACAAAGATTAAAGGTAAAACCCTAAATAAAACCTCATAAGATCAATAAGAATATCCTCAACAACACAAAATCTAAAACCCATAATCTACAAACAAGAATTATGATAGGAAGCCTTTAAAATAAGGATTCAAGTGGATGTTAACAGTCTTTGGACTTAAAATCTCAATAAAGAGTAAATATCCATGGCCTTAAACCCAAAATATGATGAATATTAAATGGCCATTGCTTAAAACCCCAAAAATACATAAATCATTATGGATAAGAAATGGCCATGGTCTAAACCCATAAAACTCAGTTTACATGCAATGGCTCATCTGATTTAATATAGAATATGGAAATTAAGGTTTTAGCAAGGAAGAAGAGTATGTGAATAGATCTTTTATTTCAATGGACTCAGTCTGATGAACATAGCATGTTTGTCACCTCTAGGCCACCTCTTCCCACCGTAAATAGTAAATAACCTCAGCCATAAATTCGACAGCACCTACTCCTCTAAAAAATAAACTTTCTCTATCTAAAGTGGTAAGATATGATTTTTAGTATCTTTGGGAAGTGTGCTAAGGGTTACTATTTCTACGAATTACAAGGGATCCTAGGGATTCCACTCATGTCATCACCTTTTCATAAATACCCTTCCAATAAGGCTTTCACAACCTCTATAAGAGAGTAGTCCCCTTGAATCCTAGGAGTATAGTAATATTAGTAGAGGCATAACCCCTATAGGTATGGTGATATATGATAAACTAAGTACTATTAGTAAGGATAAATACACAGAGAATATTGTATATAATCAACATTCAAATTGAACTCACAAATTTCTCCTGTATATCTAAAATGATAATGAAGTAAACTCATATGTAATTCCTTTAAATGGAGAGAGAAGTAAGCACCCTGGAACACCTTGGAAGGTAGCCAATACATCAACAACCTCTAATAGTTATCTGGTTAGCTATTAAAATCTTCACAATAAATGATAATGGTGGGTGAAAAAACTCTCTGGTTTGTAATAACTCCTCTCTAATATATTCTCTCCCTAGAAATAAAATATCTAGAAATAACTCTCTCTTCTCAGAAGTGGTTAAGGCCAATAAATAGCCCGTCATCTTTCCCGAGATATCTTAGTCCTTCACAGCTATGAAAAACACCCCCTTATACTTTAAGTCACAAACATTAAATGCATAATGGTCTTGCCTGTCCAGCGTCATAAGCATTAAATACCAAGACATGCATTTTTCCTAACCACTAAGCGTCAGAGGACTGTTACAATAGAGGTTGCTCACCAACTATATAACATCACCCATACCATCGTGGACAATTTTTAGCTGGCTAATGACATCACCTAAAGTAGATGTAACATTTGGTAAAGGACTCTTTGGCTCAAAGCTCAATATACGACGGAACTCAAGGTTACTCTTCACAAGCTTCCAAGGTGAAAGATCTCTCAGTGTTTTACTAGGTGTATCTAAGATGGACAAGACAAGAATTAATGCTACCTCGCTTATCAATCCTCCAAACCAAGTCCCTCTAAAGTTTCCATGGTGAGGTCATTCGATAAAACATTTGAGCTCTCCCAGGCCCTGCTAGGACTGGTCTCTCGCAAGTACTGTTTGACCTCACACTCAATATTACATTTGTTACAGCATTATAATCAATTTATTTAAAAGATACAAATTTACTAAGTAAGAACAAAATATAAAGGGGAGACATCTCAGCAAGTCTCTTTGTTGGGTTGCATCACTGAGCTGCCTTGATGTCTTCATGATGCTTCCTTCTCTTGAGTCTCTTTTGTTAATTGGGAAAGCTCTTTCTAATTCAGAGATAACCTTCAATCCCCCTACATTTACCTATTCATTTAGAGAGTTTTTGTGCCAGTAAGAAATTTTTTCACAAGAAATACATCAATCTGATGGATTATCCTTTATTAGGAGCAAAAATTCTTCTATCTCCGTCAACTTTGTTGGAACTTCTGTCGCTATCTCTATTAAAAAAATTAAATTCTCCCTGATGTACCTAAACCAAGGCTCCACAATTACTGGGCCTGTGGCGAGGGTACATTGTAACTTTTTTCTGGTGTTAGATCCTAGCCATTCCGTCTTCTTCGTTCTTTATGGGAATTATCCCAAAGTACCCATGGATCTTGTCCGTCGTCATTTTGACTGCTCAAACTTTACATTCTTCCCAATCTTTTTCATTTCATTCCTCCATTGAGTAGACCTTTAGTGAGGGGATATTTTCTTTTTGCCTTCCCCTAGTAATAGGAATTCTTTTCGTTTTCTCTACTTGAAAAAAAATTCCTGGCGTTTGGACCTTGGTAAATTCTCTCGGATGCATCTTCAACCCATTGTATCGTCATTTGGTCTTATAGTGTGGGGACTTTCTTTAATTGTGAGTTTGGGCTTTAAATATATTTCAAAATTTCTGGCGCCAAAATTCATTACTTCTTTTGAAAGCAAACCTCTCTCCCCCAAGCATCACCTCACTTATGATGTGAGATTGTCTTTTCAACTGTTAGGGCACTCCCGGAAGTTCCACGTGTCAATTTATAATCATTATGGGCAACTAGGCATGTGATTTAGTGGGAAATCACAAACCTCTATTTGTATTCCAAAGATTCAATACCTTAAAACACTACGAGAAAAAATTTATTTTCATGCTATCGTTTTCAAAGTGCTAAAGAGAGAAAATAAACCCTTTTTCACCATTGTTGAGTTCTTCTCAAGATTTTCTTTGTCGGAGTTCGTTCTTCCTTATCTCTTTGCCACCTTCAACCCTGTTAGTCCACCACTTTAAGTCCACTCTTTCTTCTTACCGCTAGACTTCTACTTCAAGCTTCCCCCATGGCTCCTTTAAGTGCACTGGTTGCTCTGACCACCACTACTCCTCCTACCACCACTGTTACTCCTACCACTACCTTGGATGCCACCTCCTTGATGACAGCTCATCAAGAGCAACTCCGTTTTTACCTCCAATCCCCTATTTTTGGCAAAGGTGATGATTCCTTAGGTTCCTACAAAACTTTCACTTTTAGTGCGAAGTGTAACCCTTTGTTCTTGTGTGATGAAGATGAAGATTCTACCATTTGGGGTTTCTTCACCCTAGAGGGAACTATGACATTTCATAATGATCGAGGTGACTTCCCTCACTCCCACATTAATTTCGGAGGTCCTGGTGGTTCCCCACCAACTTTCTTACTTGAAACACTTGTATGCATTCCACCTATATTGATTATATTGCTAAAGTTGGACTTCATTATGCCACCTGCTTTGGGAAGTTCACTCTATCCAAACATAATGCTGCGTTATAGGTCCTGGTCTCCCGTTGGAACACTACAACCCACACCTGTATTTCTTCATAGGGGGAATTCATCGTTACTCTTGAGGACGTTTGTGAGTTGCTTGGGCTTGAGCCCATAGGTACTTCTCCCTACAATGATGAGGCTTTAGATGCTGAAGAGATAAAATCCCGAGCAAACTTGAACCAGACCTGTAGCTAATGCATTGGTACTTCGAACAAAGATACCTTCACCCCCTCATTAGCTATTTGTTTTGTGCCCCTACTTCATCTGATTTTGGCCTAGGTAAAGGTACATCCCCCGAGTTACATGTGTACATATGTGTGATTCTTTCTCATTTTGTCTTGCCCGATAAGCCAATGATCAACCTCGTGAGGATCTTATCAATATTTCCATCCGATTAGCCAAGGGGTACAAACTCCCTCTGGCATCCATAGCTTTTGGATCCCTTTACACTTAGCTGGATAGGACCCACTTAGACATGGGATGGTCTTTGGGTCGATACAACTTGACCAATTTTGCCAATCCTATAGTCTTAATGGGTTTCCTTTACACCCGTTTTCCTAATATAGTATCCAACTCCATATGACTTCTACTTAGTGAACCCATTAAGACCCATCTCTTATTTCATTTCCATAAGAAGCAGAGTCGTAAGTACATTATTCCCATTTTTGACAAACCAAGTTGCTTTGTCACGAGGTCTTACGGTGAGGGACATCTTTTCCTACACTTGGAATTTTTTGACCATGAAGCTAGAGTTATCCATCCCACTTCTGAGGATCTTATCATGAAGGACCCTTCATTCACAATTATTTTGGCTTTAACTCTAACTTACCTTCCCTCCTATACTGAGTAGAGATATATAAAATAACACTACAACCCCAATCGTTATAGCCGCTATTTTGGCTACGATCAGGGGATTCCTCTACTCGCTTTTCAAGACTCTCATGCAAGAGGCACTTTTTTTTAGGCTTATGCCTTTTACAATGTCTCGGTAACCTCCACCATCTGTTCAACGATCAGTAGCCGATTTACCATTCCTGCACTTACTAAGAAGGGGGATATGGCTTCGGATTTTTTATTGAAGTATTGGCCGACACAGCTGGTCAAGATCGAAGATTTTATTCAAGGTCCCCCTGTTTATTCACTTTTTCAAACTTTTCCCCCTTTAGAGCTGGGACTCAAGGGAAATTTCATCATGAGGATTGATTCCCTCTAAGCATCACCCCCAAAGGTCCTCCCAGCGAGCTACCTCCATACTGCCCTATGATCATTATTGCTACTCCAAGGACCAAGAAAACTCCAACGCCCAAGCAACCTACGACTGTCGAAGGTGCTCCTACCAAAGGTGTCTATGTGGAAGGTACCGTTGCCCTAGGTACTTCTGGAAAGGTCCCTTCTCAACCCCCTCCAAAAAACTCAAAGACAACAAGGAGTGGGACTTCCACCAAATTAAAGTCCCAGACCCCTGTTGATTCCTTCCCTATTGCCTCTGTTCCCCTTCCAATGTCTGCATCTATAAGTGCGGAGATTTAAGCTAAATGTCAAGTAGAGGTGGAACGAGTTCAAAGTGAATATCAACGGAACATTCTTTCTATTTCTACCTTTGCCACCTTTCCCACATTATGAGTAAATCCCATTAAGGGTGCCACATCTAAGAGAAGAAGTTCGAGAGTCCCATCTACTGTTAGTGAATCTGGTACAAGGTAGAAGACTCTGGGTATAAAATCTCAAAAGAAATGTGCCTACGAAATGCAACTACCATACTGCCTCTGTTCCCAGAACCTCTCCTCCTCTATCTTCATTGAGGCCATTACCCTTAACGATAGTTTTAAAGTTGAGCATGGTCCTAGTGAGTGAGATTCTTAATTACCTTAACCCACTGCTTCGCCATGGTCATTTCATCCCACTCTTTTCCAGAACAAGAGGTATGTTTTCCCACACTTAGCCCTTTATAGCTTAGTGAGGTATATTCTCTAACACTTGTGCACATTTTTTTCTGTAGGAAGGTGAAACCGAGAGGACTTCTCCCCCTGTGAGACCTTTCAATGGAGGACGTTTCGGTGTTTTTAAGACCGTTTCATCTCCTCCTCGTTCTCCCATGATTGGGCTAACCTATTCTCGTCGTTCTGCCTCCCGATGTGCAAAGGAGGCTACCGGTAGAGCTGTTGCCTCTGTGGAATCCATTGGAATCTCCCGTCAGTTAGAGGAGACTGCTTTGGTTTCTTCTAAGGCATCCCCCCTTCCTTTGGTTCCTTTGGACGTTGCCCCAATTTCTTTTAGCCCACCAGATGTAACAGTTCTTCCCTTTTTTTAGCTATCTTTTTTTATTGGTTGTCTTGTAATCTAAGTTATTTATTGTATTTTAGGTTGTATCTGCTTCTAACCTGGCTTCCTCTCTTGCTGGTGTACTTCTTCAGTTTCCTCTAGTGAGGTCTTTCACTGGGTTTGCCCCTTTCTCCCCCATTACTAAGCTAAGTTCACTTTTTTTTTTGTATTTGCCCACTTTTGTGTGGTGTTTCTTGTGTCTAACTTTTTTATATTATTTGCAGCTTTCTTCAGGTTTGACTCCCCCTCTCTTTCTAGGACTCCACAGGTTCCTCAGGATACCATTGGTTCATATTCTCACCTAGGGGTTCCTTCGTCCTCTGTGGTGATCGATACAGCTATTGTTCAAACGGGTTTAGTGGAACCCTCCCCCTGCTGGAACTTATACCTTTTTACGGGGAATGCACTTCGCCCAGGTCCGAGGTTCCTCTTTTTGAGGGTTCTGTTGACACCCAAAGGGATGCTGATATTTGTACTTTTTAAGTTTCTACTTCTTCAACTGCTAATATAGCAATTGCTATCGAGATAACTTCTTCTGCTTTTTTGCTTGTCTTATTATTTATGCTTGTTAAAATGCAGAATAAGAAGCAAAACATTAATTCTTTAACGATGACAACCCCTTGTTAATTTTTTCGTAAATTCACACCTTAGAGGTGACTTAACAATGAAAACACACTTGTTAAGATTTTTTCTTCAACTCCACCTTAGAGGTGACTTAACAGTGAAAACCCACGTGTGAAGATTTTTTCTCAAACTCCACCTATAATGGTGACTTAACAATGAAAATCACTTGTTAAGATTTTTATCAAGCTCCGCCTATAACGGCAACTTAACAATGAAAACCACTTGTTAAGATTTTTTCCAAACTCGACATATAATGGTGACTTAACAATGAAAATTCCTTATTAAGATTTTTATCAAACTCCCCCTATAACGATGACTTAACAATGAAAACTGCCTGCTAAGGTTTTTCTGCAAACTCCACCTATAATGGTGACTTAACAATGGAAAACGCTTATTAAAATTTTTCTCAAACTCCACCTATAACGGTGACTTAATAATGAAAACCAATAGTTAAGATTTTTTCTACATTCTCATTCTTCTCTTTTCATGTGTTTAGGTTGCAAGGGAACCCGCTCATGTGGAAGAGCCAACTCAATGTGATCCCTCACCTGTTAAATCCACACACTAAGAATCAAATCCTTCTGAGGACTCAAGCCATAACGACCGTGGTTCAACCACCAGCCTACCTGCTGATAGCGAGTCGGGTTATGAGGTTCCTCTACAAAACATGGTTCCCCATGAGTTCTGCCCTATGGTTCTTCGTCAATCTCCCTAAATCCCTGCGTGCCAGCGCTCCGTTATTGAACAAATTTCCACCCATTACCTCAGACTTTTACTATTGACTATCTTCGTTTAAATATAGTAGTGATGAGTTATAGGCTCCAAGGCATGGCGATCTTTATTGCTTAGGTTGTCAACACCCAAACTTTAAATCTCAGTTGGCCCCTCATTAATCAATATCTAGGCAATTTAAAGGAGCTAGGAAAATATGTCTTTCATTTTAATTGGTCGATCATCTACTTGAAGATTTGGAAGTGTAATCAATTGGAGAGCCAAAGGAAGATGTATCGAAAGCACATAGAAGATCAATGTGTCAAGGAGGCGAGATTGGTGGAGTTATCACCTCTTTTGGAGACTGCCGAACAGGAGGTGAAGGTTACCAAAGAATCTCTGCTCAAATCCAAGAAAAAATGTTGGGCCTCAGTGAATGAACGTGCCCAAGTCCTAATCAGACTTGAAGGCTCTATTACTATCTAGTGAATATGCTTGGAAGCCTCTTCGAGCCTTCCTAGGGACTTCTTCTCCTATCATGACTTATGGTTTCTTCTAGGTTGAAGTTCTTCTTTTATGTTGTAATTATCTTTCATTTTCTCATATGTAATTCTTGGGCAATAGTTCCTAATTTTGTAACCCATTTTTGAGTATATGAATGAAAAGATAAAAACTCATTTTCTGCCATATCATGCTTTGTCATTTGTTACAACTCTTGTTATATTCATTACGAAGACTAAACTCTTTCAATTTCAATCAAACTCTTAATTAACAAAAGACATAACTCATAATGACTTGCAACATAATTTCAACAATTTAAAACAAATAAAAATCTACCAATAATGAGGTTACTCTCTCAAATATGATAGATCTGTAACCATTTGTTATTAATCTTGAAAGGTTTATCCGCTTCCATCTTTGAGATTAAGTAGTAACCTGAATCGTGAATCTCCTTCACAATAAAAAGTCCCTCCCAATTCGTAAAAAATTTAGACAAGCGGATCCCTTTGATGTGATTTATAGTTGCCTATAAAACCATATCTCCTTCAACGAACTTCCTTGGCCTGACCAAGTTGTCATATGCCCTTGAGAGTTGATTAGTGTACATTTTAAAGTATTTTATCGCGTTGTTCCTGTGTTCATTTAACGTTTCTAACTGTACGTGTCTACTCTGAGGGAGCATGCTACTTCTCAAGGCATATCGAGCTGGAGGAACTTCCAGATCCACCGATAAAATTACTTTAGCTCTAAATATAAGAGAGAACGACATGTACTATGTATTCTTCTTCTTCGTTGTTATATAGACCCATAAAATTTCTGGCATCTTGTCATCCCATGAACCTGGGAAATCTTCTATTGTCTTGGCCAAGATATTAACCAAGGTATTTACTGCTTCAGCTTGATCGTTGCCTTTGGGATATGCCACCATTGAGGTATGATGGATGATGGGGTACTTGTCTGTGAGCATCATTACTTTTTTATTGATAAATGGGTTCCATTATCATAGAGGATAAACTTTGGGATTTTAAATCAACAAATTATGTACTCTTTAATTAAGTTGTCCACCACTCCTATTGTTGCTCTCTTTAGTGATATTGCCTTAGTCCACTTTGTAAAGCACTCTGTTGCCACTAATATCCAAATCTTTCCTCTCAAAGATGGATGTATTTCCCCTACCAGTAAAATGCCCATGTGTGGAATGGGCAAGGAGTTTCCAAAGAGTGTAAGTCCGCCAAGGGAGCATGGATCATGTTTCCATGCAGCTAGCATGCCTTGCACTTTCAAACAAACTTAGTAGAATCTTTTTCCATTATTGTCCAATAATAACACAAGGTCATTATATGGTCATATTGTGTAGCCCCTCCAATGTGAGCCAGTTCGTGAGCTTGCTTCAATACTTTTGTTGCCTCCTCCTTTGTGGTGTATCTTAACGGCTTGTTGAAGTATCCAATATGATAAAGCTACTCCTCTTGAACGTAGAATCATGGGGCCCTTTGCTTGAGTCCCATCGCGTCAATTTTCTCTGTTGGATCAACTCCATCCTTGATAAAATCAATGTAAGGCTTCCTCCAACCCTAATGAGTTTTAACGAAGTGACATTTAGCTACCTGAAAGAAAAGTTAGCATTTATCACACTTTCATTGTAACTTTGCTTCATCCTTCTTTATCGTTGGCCATAACTATTTCTCTCTCTCTAAATTCTTTTCTACAGAGGGATCTCAGTTATTTCATAGTGTTCGTCATGTGTTTTTTAACTTCCTTTCTACTTTCTCTGGTTCGATGCACCTTGATAGCCATCCTCCCACGTTCCTGAAGTAAAGACTTCCTTGGCTAGCAAATTACTACACTAGCTCTCTGAGTTCCATTTTCACTTCCTAAGACTCCAACTATTTTCTAATGTCGCCTCTCCAATACGAATCATCTTCCATCAGAAAGATCGATTGCACCATCGAGGGAGCGATTATTGGTTGTATCATAACAGTAGTTGTATTGATTTTCTTAGCCACTTTCTGAGCAAGGGTGGCATAAGCATCAACATGACGATTCATCGTTATAGGATACCTATTTATCTTGACCTAATGGAACTATTTTATCTGTAATAAATAATCGTTCTGTATGGAGCTAGGCTGAGATGCTTCAATGTATATTACCCGTTCACTTACTGGACCAATAAGTTCAAATCACCCTTGATGTATAGTGAACAAATTCCCCTTCCAATGACCTCTAGCAATCCCAGTACTAACACCTCTTACTCTGCTTTGTTATTGGAGCAAGGGAAATGTAACTTGAAGAAAAGGAAAAATTCTTCCTTCCCCTTCGAAAGGATAACCCTTGCATTGCCCTTTTTCTCTACCGAAGAACCATCAAACTTTATAGTCCACTCCTCAATATTTGCATCCAAAACGCTGGCCTACAAATCATCTCCAGGAAGGCTCTCACGGGATGGCTCAAATATCCCAGATGGAAAAATTACCAGTAAGTCTGCATATGCCTGGGTCTTGATTGTACGAGGGACCACACATTTCAAATCATATTCTGAAAGAATGAGGAACCACCTTATTGCTCTTTCAATTAAAATAGTTCTCGCTAATAAAAACTTAATGGGATCACATCTTATCATAATATGAATTGTGAAAGATAGCATATAATGTCTAAATTATTGCGCTACAAACACCAAGGCTAAATAAAGTATTTGTATACTACTATACCTTGCCTCTGGTCTATATATGATTCTGCTCAGGTAATAGATTGGCCTTTCTCAACCATCAATTTATCGCGCTAAGAGAGCTCTAACGAAACTGGTGGTAAATATGAAGTGAAGTTTCAACAGTATCCATGTCCTTAAAGGAATCATTATTTATGGAGAAGTGAGCAGCTTATTTAGCTTGGTGAGATATTCTTGGTGAGCTTCTTCACATTTGAACTTTGTTTCTTGTCATAGAAACTCCATCGATGAGTTATCTCGACTAACCCTGACACAAATCCCCTAAGGTAAGAGACTTTACTGAGGAAAATCTTCAGCTCCTTCGTTGTTCTTATACATGGCATCTCTAGGATTGCTCGTAGTTTATCCTGGTCCATCTACACCCCCTGCCGATCTGCCATGAAGCCCCAAAACTTCCCTCTCATAACTTCGAAGGAACACTTCAGCGAATTCATCTTCAGCTTATACTTATTTCACCGAATGAACACCCTCCTCAAATTATCCAGATGGGACTCCACCTTCTTCGACTTGATGACCCGATCATCCACATAAAATTCTAAAAACTTATGAATGAAGTCATAAAAAAGCCATCATCATTCTCTGATATGTTACTCCAGCATTCTTCAACCTAAAAGGTATCACTTTGTACATGAAATTACCTAACGGGGTTCTGAATGTTATTTTCTCTACATCTGTTGTATCTATCTTGATCTGATTATATCCCACATACCCATCCATAAAGCTTTACATTTCATTCCCGATAGTTGCGTCGATCAAGCTATCAATAGAGGGTAGAGCTAAATCATCCTTTGGGCAAGCTTTGTTCAAGTTCTTGAAGTCCACACATATCCTTATCTGATTTTTATCCTTCTTTCCCAAAGGTACAATGCTTAACAACCAAAGTGGGTGTTGTATTGGTTTGATGAACCCTGCTGCTAATAACCGTTGGACCTCCTCCTTAATCTTTAGATCCAGCTCAGGCTTATAAGTTCTTATATCTTGTTTCATCAGTATGGATGAAGGCATAACGTTTATCTTGTGGCAAATTACTTCTTCATCTATCCCCTACATCTATGTGTACTATCATGCAAAGACGTCTCTATATTCCCTAATCATCTCAATCAAGTCCCTTCTTTTCTCTTCGCTCAGATCCTTTGAAATGAAGATGAGCCTTGGATCTTCTCCTTCTTCGGCTAGATCCAGCTACTCTAGCTCCTACGCTTGTGGCTTCGGGCTATCCATCATGTACTCTGGTTCTTCTTTTACTTATTTCATAAAATCTTATATATTTGATTTGTCTATGACCATGCACTGACCCTATTGGTCTATTAGGAAACACTCATACACTGGGTCAGCCTTTTAGTCAGCCTCTAGAATAGCTCTTTCAACTGCCCGCTCACACCTTCAAAGGTAATAAATCACCTTTTTTATCCTCCGTTATTATATTTTTGCACTACCTATTGGCCATCACGACTGCTTTTCATCTCCTGTCTTTTAAAGCTTCTACCAACCTATGCCCCAAAAACCTACTCAAGACCTTTGGACCTCATATTCCATCGGGTCCATACAAAGCCTCATCCTGCCTCTCAGTTGTTTAGAGATACTCTGAGGTTTGGGATCAACATTATTGACCTCCTTAAGTTCTTCTCTACCACATGATCTTTCATTCCTCTGGTTGTTCACAGGCCCCATCCTTTCTCTAATCAAGGGAACTCTAGCTCCCTCCATCCGCCTCATTAGGACTCTTACATCCTCCTCCAACTTTGTATAGAATGTTGCATCCACCAAGTGAGATTTTTCCATTACAAGGATATTCTTCATTGGATGAATAATAATCTCAGTCCCCTTCACATTAGGCTTAGGGCATTGATGATATGTCGAAGAGACCAGACCGTGATTGTGTACCCACACCCTTCGTATCAGAAGATGGCAAGAAGTAGCACTATCAATCATATAAAACTTGATATGTTTAGTGATATTCCCCATCACAATCCCTATGTTCACATACCCAAGTGACTTGGAGGACTGACTATCATAACAAGAGATCATTAGAGGCACCAGTATTAATCTTACCTCGGAGATATTAGATGCATGGAATGAGTTGATGGGAATGATGTTTATGGATTCTCCCCCATCCATTAGATCTCTAGAAAAACTTACCCCATTGATACTCACCATCACGTACAAGGGCCTATTGTGTGGGAACCTTACAGCCCTATCGGAGCGCTGAATGTCACTTCAGACAAGAATTTCCTTACCAACATGGCCATCGGCCCCCTCCATCTCAGCGATGGAATTGAATTCTTTTGAAAAATGTCCAGAATAGTTTGATTTATCTCCAGCCTGCTTTCCTTTGGCATTTCCACCTGATCGAATAACCATGAGAATTTGGGTGACTACGATAAAACATGGTACTCCAGTCCTTGAATCACTTATTGACTATCCAAGTTATACATGTCCTCCATATCTCTTACACCAGCTTCATCATAGGCTATCACCACATTATCCATTCCTCTTGTGTTGTCCTCTGATGCCTCCTCAAACTCTTCCTGCTCCACCATAAATTCTCATGCTTGCCTCTCAGCTTCTTCATCATAAGCAACTATCAGGTTTGCTGCATGTGCTGGTAGTGGGTTATTGTTAACATTCTCTTGAGGGATCTGCAGAGTTCCTGCCTTGATGCGTTTGCTTATAATATTTCTCAGTGTAAATCATGTCTTCATTGGATGGCCAATCTTTTAATGGACCTATCACTATTTGGGATTAACTCTTGTTTCTAAATCTAGCTCCGTCGTTGGAGTATCCTTGGGCTTATAGATCGTCCCTCCTTGCATCATGGCGTTGTTGCAACTGTCATCCCCTTCAACAGTACAAGGAAATGGCAGTGGATCCTCTTTGTCTTTACCAAACTTTCTTTTGTTATCCTTCTTTGGTTGTTTGGCCCTATCTCCTCCATCGGCGTATCCCACTCGTGAGGGATGGCCCCATCCTCCAACGAGTTGAATTGGCTACCTGAACATTATATGCACCACGATCGAGTTTGGTCGTATGACCAATGATATGTTCCTTGCTTCCTTAAGAAACACCATAAATGTTCATTGGCGTATTTTTTTTATGAGGGGACAGATGTACTCTAGGAGCAAACCCTCAACACAAATTTAAAGGAGTTTGGACTCTTTGGCCTCCTCCCTCCCGTTGAGGGACCTTTATCTAAACCTTCGAATATACGTTACCACTTCCTCCCCCTGGACGTTGCTTGCCCCTACCCAACTATGCCAATGTGAATTCGTCTTCAGCCAGAAAGAAGTTTGGGACAAACAGAGTGTGAATTTCCTCCTATGTTGAGACACTCTTTGGTGCCAAGTAAGAGTACCAGGTATATGCCTTATCGGTAAGGTATTTGGAAAACTCTCACAACCTTAGCTTCTTATTGTTTCAATGAGCTCCCTAATGCTTAATGAACCGCTTGATATTCTCATTCGATTTTCCTCCTTTTTCCTATGTACTTCTTAAAAATAGGAGTATTGTAGTCCTTCGGGTAAGGTTCCTCATTGTATGCCTCAGGGTAGGGAGTACTAAAATCTTCGTACACAGATTCTACCTCACTGGCTAACTAAGAGAAAGCTGCTATCATCTTTAACATCTCTTTCTGTATCTACTTCCTCATTTCTTCTAAGGTTGATTCAAGGATTTTCTCAACCGTTGGAGCAATGGGCTGAGGAACCAAATGTGGAATACTTTCCACACCTAGGATACCCACTGTTGGGACAGGGGTCAAGACAATGTTCGTGGGAGAAGGTCCTGTGGGAGATGTGGTCAATGGGGCTACCGGAGCTTCCATTAGTGTTACGAAAGAGTTGGGGTCTAATCCACCTCCAAAAGTCGTTACATCTATAGGAGTCTTCAAGAACTCAAAGAATTTTCCCATGAGAAGGACTATTTGTCTTTATCCCATCACGGCGCTAGTAGAAGCTTGTGTGACTGCTGGGATTACTATTTCCAATTGAACTGGGGGCAAGTCCACCCGAGGAACCCTATACCTGGAAGCCTCAATCTCCCTCACTGCTTGTTCTTTATTTCACTAAATAACATCAAAGTCAAGCGTACGGTTAATGTTTTCTTATGCCATACTTCTAGAAGAATGGCTCCCTAGTAGAGTCTCCAAATGTAATAGGGTAATCCCCTTGAAGCCTGGGAGTATAGTAATACCAGTAGAGGCATAACCCTTATAGGTATGGTGATGAACGATAAACTAAGTACTCTTATTAAGGACAAATGCACACACAATATTGTATATTATCAACACTAAGATTGAACTCACAAATCTCTCATGTATAACTCATATGATAGAGGTAACTTCTTCAAAGGGAGAGAGCAGTAAGAACCCTAGATGCACCTTGGAAGGAAGCTAGCATACCACCAACCTCTGATAGATCTCTGGCTAGATTTTAAAAGCTTAACAATAAATGACAATGGTGGGTGAGTAAACTCTCTGGTTTGCAATAACTCCTCTCTAATATATTCTCTCTCTAGCAATAAAATATCTAGAAGGAACTCTCTCTTCTCTGAAGTGGTTGAGGCGAATAAATACCCCACACCTTTCTATAGATGTCTCAATCCTTCACAACTGTGAAAGACATCCCCTCATACTTTAAGTCACAAATATTAAATGCATAATGGGCCAGCCTGTCCTATGTCATAAACATTAAACTTATCCAAAGTCCTCGGCCTCGAATAATGAGTTAGAACTCCTGATATACAAATAATAAGGGCATTTTAGTAAAACAAAGGTCTAGACCCTAATTGTCTCATAACTGAAATCTTCAAAGATCAAAGGTAAAACCCTAAATAAAACCTCTTAAGATCAATAAGAATATCCTCAACACCACAAAATCTCAAACCTATAATCTACAAACAAGAATTATGAGAGGAAACCGTTAAAATAAGGATTCAAGTGGATGGCAATAGTCTTTGGCCTTAAAATCTTAGTGAACAGTAAATAGCCATGGCCTCAAAACCCAAAATATGATGAATAGTAAATGTCCATTATTTAAAACCCCGAAAACCCATAAATCACTATGGACAGTAAATGGGCGTGGTCTAAACCCATAAAACTCAGTTTATATGCAATGTCTCATCTTATTTAATATAAAATATGGAAATTAGGGTTTTAGAAAGGAAGAAGAGTATGTGGACAGATCCCTTACTTCAATGGACTTTGTCTAGTGAACATAACACGATTGTCGCCTCTACACAACCTCTTCCCACCGAGTATATCACATTGGCCTCAAATTCAGCAGTACCTACTCCTCTAAAAAATCTAACTTTCTCTCTAAAGTGGGAAGTTATGATTATTAGTAGCTTTAGGAAATGTGCCAAGGGTTGATATTTATAGGAATTACTAGGGATCATAGGGTTTCCCCTCATGTCATCACCTTTTCATAAATACCTTCCCAACAAGGCTTTTACAACCTCCAAATCTTATTTCTCATGTTATGACCTAATTAGGCCACATCATTATCTCACGCGTTAAGCTTTGTAAGTTTACGTCATTAAACTTTGCAACATTTTCCTTAGGCCCTAGTCTTTCTTTGTCTTTGTGGCCTACAACTCCCAAGTCCTTTCCATTATAACATAACTGCACTTGTGGTTGTGGCTTCCCATATGGTCATCACCTTTTATGGTTTTAGGGTCATTACATATTTTGTAAATTTTTCATTATTTGTCATTAATCGGTCTTACATTTTTTTGTGTGTAGATCCCTATTGTAAGAGGAAACATAGATACCAAGACATTAACTTTGCACATCTGCAAACATTTTAGGCATGACAGCTCCAATCTGGCTCAGAACTCACTAGAGATCAACTCATAAGATTCTTAGCTACGAATTGACTGTAACATTATCCAAGAACTTTACATCCATTCCAAAGGTCATATTACGTAATTACATAGTGGTCGATGATTCTTCAACTCCAATAACTACCTATGTTCCTATACTGTAGTGACATGGGTTGTACGTTGGTGAAACGTCTTTGCCCACCTATATGGTTTCTATTGACTCTAAAGAGGCCGAGCCGGCGCAATAATATAAAGACCTATTTTTTGACCACTTTTCCCCATTCTTTATGTATTACGAAGTCAGCACATTATGTAGTCTTTGGTAAGTGAAATAAGGGGAGGGGGAGGGGGAGGGGGAAGGAGAAGCGGAAGGAGCGGAATGGAACTTTTATTTTCCACCTGCTCCTCACTATCTCAAGGATATTATCATTTATTTGAAGAAAATATTTAAGATCACTATGGCTCGGGAAAATTTGAGGAAACATGGAGAATAAGTTGAGCAGAATCCCTAAAGTGTATCTACAACTAAGAATAAAGTAATATTTACCCATGAGATGCAGAATCGGGATAAGGATAAGGGTAAGGAGAGAGGAGGAGGGGGTCAAACAAGTTAAGAATAGAAGGAGTGATAAAACTCCACCCCACTCCTTCTAGGGGCAATAAATGCCCACTAATTGTTTCCCCATAACAACAAACTCCTTCACCACAATTAATGCCTAGGGTTCACCTTTGGATGATAAGTTTCATGAAAGGTAAGGAGATCATCATTGCCGATGATTCGACGTTCCAAAACATCAAGGTTTGATATTTGGTGTCTCAATCCACCATGTTACCTAGGGGCATGAGGACGTTGAAAGTCTTTTCATTGGACAGCTTTTATAAGGAAGGTATCCATCATTTCATTCTAATAAGTTATCATTTAATTTTTCTTTGTGCACATCTCTAAATTTTCTTAAATGTTAACTTTTCTTCTTTCTTTTGATTTTCAGGCCATGAAGGCAATGCGTGAGGTGACCACCTAGGCTAAAAACCTTCTAAAAGGAGTGACATTCTTCATATGACTAAGATAACATCATGAATACCACTCTTAATAGTAAGAATAATCACTCTTAATAGTAAGAATAATCAGATCACTAACCTTAAGATCAAGCTTAAGAATGAAATTACTTGCAAGGAGAAGGTGATAGGAGAGGACAAACTCCTTCAGTTGGAGTTTAGGAAGGTTGACAACAAGTTTGGAAAACTGAAGAAAACCTTTTCCTAGAAGACTCTGGAGAAGTTAATTCTTCAGAGGCAAAAGATAGACCTTCATGGATAATTGGGAAGTTAACCTTGAGAAGTCTTTTAACGAAGGCTTAGAAGTTGGTGTATAAGAGGTTACTATGAAATCAAAATATCATTCCTTCAACCTTTATTAGATCGCTCACCTTCAAAGGGGACATATCCTATATAATTGATCAGGATGGCCCAACAAAGTTATTATGAGCACAAACTTTCATCAACACACAGGGGAAAATAGAAAAGTCATGAAGAACTTCCAAAGCTCATCCAACGTTACTACAAGTTTAAGGATAGGGAAGTTAGTTGTAAATAATGTCAATGTTGTCTTGAATATACTTCCTCAAATCACGAATTGGATCCATAGACATCATGGGTGGAAAAAAAATAGGGTAGAAAAGAGGAGTATCAAAGAATACTGACTTGGTCACCAAATCCTTGAAAGAAGTCAGATCAAAAGTTCCCTAGTCAAAACACAGGGGGTCCAAAGTCGATTGGTGTTAAAGTATGGTGTTGGTTACACAAAAGTGTAATAAGGAGATCTATAATCAGTAGGGAAGTGGCACAATGCTAGGCATCCAAGAGGTTCAAATATGCACTTTTTATGAGTATATAAAGGGAAAATGGTTGCTTTAGTTTTGACTTTACGATGATAAGTGAAATTGGAGTAAGTCACTTATATGCGATACTGAAGTGGAAAATGGGGAGAGCGATAGCACGATCATAATCATATCCAGCTTTGTCAAGATAATGTTGAACGGGTGCTTCCCATAAAGGTTTTAGAGGAGTTTATAAGGGACCACTATGAAACACAGTGGTATGTTAGTAGTGGTCATTTGACTCAATATGAATGTGTTAGTTAATCATGGAAATCCTTTCATCACAAAGAGCTAATTTGAAAGACTAAGAGATTGGTCGGTTAATCATGGAAATCCTTTCATCACCAAAAAACATTTATTTATGCAACATTTACCACAGAGTAATGATGATCAAACACGCGGAGAGGACATGTGAAGTTTAATAGTCAACTATTTAATTTTTCTCAAAAATTAATTAGTGTGGGGGTATGTTTACACCATATTATTAGCGACTAATATAGTGTCCCCGTGTCGAAATACAAACCGAATATTATATCCGATAAATATGAGGGGATAGTTAAATATAAATGTCTAAACAACCAATTGACACTTGTCAATACCTTGAATGTGGGATGGACACTTAGCTAACATTTATAGGGGCGTGAGCATAGCTAGGCGGAAACATTTAAATGGGAAACCACCTAGAAATTACAATATTGATTTCATGGCAAATGACTCTATAAATAAGCAACTAAGGGATGAGGGAAAAGAGGACTCCCTTAATAAAAAAAAACTACATTTTCTCCTATAAACTCTTTCTCCTAATATTTGTTTTTCATTTATTCACTTTTTTTCTTGTTCATCGAAGTCGTTTGTAAGGTATATTTATTGTAATTATATTTATATTTTATAAAAGTTCCTTTTCCTTTACATTTAGTTTGAACCTTCCTTTTATCTTTACTTCTTCAATTTACATCTTTTTACTTACATTCTACTTGTTTAGACTTATTTAAGACTCATTGTTAAGTCTCCTAAAAGTGGAGCACAAGTCTTGTTAATTGAATCATAGAACAATACATAGCCGCTTGATTATCGCAAGGCTAATATTATCAATTGGTTGGAAAGACCATACGCTTTCAAGGAATGCTCTGATAAAATAAAAATACATAAAGAAACCAAGCCAAAGCAACATATTTTTGGCATGCCTGATGGGAAAATAGTGCTAAATAATTATTTATCACAACTGGAACAAGAATGAGCAATGATGGTACATAGAATGTTGGTGGAATCATTTCAACTAGACCACATGTCACCACCATATAAAAGCAGTGGTTGAAACTAGTCAAGAGTTAAGACCAACTAATAAAAATCAAGATTTGAATGTGACTATAGCTCCTAGGGACGAAAATACAAGTGCAACAATTCTTATAGGTGTGTCTTCAACTCCCAATATCAATTAATACATCAGTTAAACTTAGTACTTGACCATCCTGGGAATATAATGCAGAATATTGGTATAATTACTCACATGTGGAAAAGAAAAAAAAATAGTAAGTTGTCTCCTCCTACAGTTATCGTATCTAGTCATAAAGAGTACGCACCAAAAATTGGTGTAAGTTCAACCACACAACACAATCCTTTTTGCCATGTATATTATAGGTCAAATAATGGTGAAAATAATTTTGGAACAAGCCTAAGGATGGGAAACTACACAAACACGGTGTGAATAAACCACTAGAGGGTTTAGGAGAATTTGTCACTTACCAACAAATGGGTTATAATACCCAATACGAATAATGTATGTCCCATAAGTGGGAAGGACTGGACTGGACTATAATACAATGAGCCCAATTTAGGTTTTCTAGAGACTTCAAATTATGGTGTAATCACTAATCCTATGTTTGAATATGAACTTGGGGGTTGGTAAATACCATGATATTTAGTAATGAGCCCTTTTAAAGGGAATATAGTTCTTGAATCATCTCAATCAATTACTTTCCAAACACAACAAAATGATCCTCCAAAATCCCACCTCCTTTGGTGCAAATATCACCCACTGATAAACTAGGCAGTTGCACAAAAAAAAGGCAATTCGCTAAGGGAGTTGGAAGAAATGAGATTGCAGATAGTATATATGAGATTTGTGGACCAAGGGCTCAGGGTTCCAATCTATAGAAAGCCATATCTTGAATTGGTATAGGTGATTGAACTTCTAAACGGCTTTAATCTCCCAACTTTCTCTTGTAACATCCCGTATTTTTGAGTAATTAGAAATTAATTAATTTGGTGATATTTGGAATTTCACGTGTGCTATAATTTAGTGGGATTTATTTTTCTTGTTGATTAAAATATTAATCGGGAGAGGTGGTGATAAATGTTTATAGCTGATAATTACTAATTGGATGGTGATTTGTTATTTTACGTCATAGCGGGTAGTAGTGTTGTGATTATGTTAGATCTCAACTGAGGGTTGAGTGTAGACTATATGAGGATGAGATGGGAACGTGTGGTAGAGTGACTCAAATGGTGATTTTGAGGTCACGATTGATTCCTAAAGGGTGGAAATAGTCAGAATAGTGTACCTGATGTGCTTATTGGGTCCCGGGGCGATTTTAGACAAAACTAGCACCAAATAAGGGCGTTTCGATCATTTGAGAGTTTGTGGTAGATAGAACTTCGAAAATTTGAAAACTATATAATCCAATTGGAGTGGGAGACTAGGTTTAGAACACCTTAGAATAGAGGAGGCCATAAGAGAGGAAACGGAGAAGGAATCTAGGCTTTCCTATATCGTTTTACACTACGGACATCGCCAAAATTGAGATCGGAGCAAGGGAAGAACAACTCCATAATCAATCAACGAAAATCATACCTTATGGCCCAAGGAAATTATTTATCTTTCACTTTATTTAAGAATGTTATAATACCCATGATAGTGTCGGGTTAAGATTGGATGAAGACATAATTTTGGAATGTATTTTGGGGTTTTAATTCATGCTTTGTTAGGAAACATATTAGAATCTAACCTCCTGAGATTTATAATTCAAAATTTGATTTTTAAGATTCATAAATATGGATTCTTGTTGGGTTCTTGGTTGAAGAACATGAATCTTGAATAACTTAGGGTTTGATTGATAAACATGAGATGACAATCTGCCAGAATTTTTGACAATATTTTAAATGTGTACCATTTTAATTGTACTTAGAATTAGAGTTGGACCATAGATTTCTGGAAATTTAAAGAACTTATATTTCCAATGATATTTTAATGAGGTCATTTGGAATTCTGTAGAGGGATAAATCGCAATTTTACTACAGCGTGTTTAATCTGCCAGCACAGTAATCTGCTTAAATTTTTTATCTTACTTTAAACGTAAGCCATTTTAATTGTGCTTCAAATTAGAGTTCTAGACATATATTTATGGAAATTTCTAGGTATTATCTTTCCAATGAGCTTTGAATGAGGTAATTTGGAGTTCCTTAGAGGGAGAAATCGCAATTTTACTACAGGATGTTTAATCTGATAGAATAGTTACGACTTGATTCGATTACCTAGAGTTCACCAATTTCTCTTGTTTATGATCGAAATTGGGACTTTTGTTTGAGATAATTTTTGTGTGATTGTTTAAATTATATGGAGAGACCTATTTAATTCCGGTAGACTATGGTAAGGTTTGCGCTTATATAAAGGAAAGGATTTAAGGCTAGGACCTTTCGGGTATAATGTGTAGTTGAAAATTTTTGGGAATTGGAATGGTTTATGGGGAGCGTGAGTAAACCCAAGTCTTAAACCAATAGGATAGAGATATATTATCTACTGACATTAATTAATGAGTAACTAGGACCCTTCATGTAGTGAGCGATACTCGAAAATATGTATATGAGAGGTCATTATGGTAAATTGATAGTACGTTAAGTATTTGAGAGTTATATACTACGTATGGGATATATTATAGGTTATGCGTATACCTATATTGGCTATATTGATAGGTTGTGTGTATGCCTATACTGGGCATGCTTATTGGTTGTGTGTATATCTACGCTGGATATATATATTGGTTGTGTGAATACTTATAATGTAATTTGATATGTGTGTGAATATACCTACACTGCCTGCTATCCAGAGGTTTTTGCTTAGAGGGTGATCCCACCCTGGTGATTCCAGCGAGGTCTGGATATGTGCCCCAAGACATAGAACCTAGGTATGATCACTATCCGAATGTACGATAGTATTAACGGTCATTTGGGTACATTAGGTATGTGCGTGACCCAAAGGCTTGGAACTATGTTCGCCTCCAATATGTGTGGATTTGATTTTTAGGTTCTAGGCGACATGACGAATAGATAGTCCTTGATTTGTGTAGGAGAGGTACATAGATTTGATAGAAGAGTATTCTAGCATCACGAGGGGTCATTTCGGGGAGGCTATAGTTGTAATATTATATGTGTGATGAATATATACAAGTCTGAATTATTCTACTTATATGTGAAAGTAGAAAAGATAGATAGTGTATATCTAAAAGCAAATTATGTGTGGTGAAACCTCATCAATGTCATGATAATAATGAATGATTATTCTACTTGTGTGATGGTATGAGAACTTAATCTAAGTGGTTTAATAATAACATACGAGAATTGTTAGTTTTTAGTGTTAGAATAGCATACTATATGGGCGGTACGGGGAAATATGAACCTTTTGTGTTATATACGTATGTCTAGTTAGGTTGGGTAGCATAGCTAGGTAGGATGCGTTAAGAGTACACATTAAATAAGAAGTGAGGAACTCAAGGAAGTGTACGCGGAACTAACATGTGTATCTAATAACTATTTTTAAATTGTGATTTAAATGCTTGCTAAATATTTTTAAAAAGGTTTTCTCGTGCTCTGACCCGTGTCAAATCTATTTTTCTACTTTATTCCAAAACATTTTAGGTGTCTAGCCACATGGATTCCAAGCTTGATGATTCATTCTAGGGATGCTTAGCTGCAACATTGTGGGGGCTTGTAGGACTCGATGTATACGCTTCACTTATTCATTCCTAGATAGGATTTCATTTCAGTATTTCATTTGGGCGTGTTTCCTCTTCAGACTATTCAAATTTATCAGACTTGGTTTTATTTACTTTAAACTTGTAGATGAATTTTGATTTGGGAACCGATCGTTTATTCGATATTATTTTATTCCGTGATTTATCGTGTGACATTGTAGACTCTATCATTATGTGGATTATTTAGAATATTTTATTTAACTTATTGCTGTGTGGTTAATGAAAGACAAAATTTTGACACCGGATTAATTTAACATAGGTGGTTAGTAATTTAAAAAGTTTTCGACAGTGATGCTAAGAATGAACCAGTTCAGATTCCTGTTTGCTTTAATGAAGGACGGATCACCCGTGGTTAGCATATGCGGGGTGTCACATCTCTATTTTCTTATGAAATGGGAGTCAATCCATAATGGATCATGTAGAAAGGTTCAGTAGTTAGTGTACCAATACATGAATTAATGAATACTTCAAACTCAGTTTTTTTCTATTCCACACATTAATGCAACCTTCTCTTAGTTCATAAGCCTGCCACGTAGCACTTTTCACACATGGTCGCAAATGGAAGATATGTTTCATGCCCAATTCTTCCAAACTGAGCTAGAAGTGTCTATGGTTAATTTGGCTAGACTAAGACAAAGTCCAGATGAAGAAGAAACTAGCTTCATTAATATATTTAAAAGTGCTAGGAACAAATGCATGATAGTCTTACTTGAGTCCGAGTTTGTCAAATTGGCCCAAAATCGGCTAGAATTTAGGCTTCGAAAGAAGTTCAATGCTACTGAATTCAGAGATTTGGTGGAATTAATCGCCAAAGTGTCCAATATGAGGATATTTTAGTGGAACAGCATAAGAGAAACAATTTTTCTTTAAAAACATATTGTAAGGACCCAAATTTAAAAGAAGACCCATATGTTTAATTTTGTGTGATTGGATCCTATGATGGTTTATCCAAAGTTATTTTTTTATCCTAGATTCGATATGGTTGGAATAATTAGGATTTTGTAATTATTCCTTTAGCGATGTATTTTGAGGTGTTGGAATAAGGTTTTAATTTTTATTTTCTGTTACAATCATATATTTATATGGGCATGTGTGTTAGGCAAAATTTCATCGAGTTTCATGAATTTTTGGAAGAGTTATAGTCATTTTTTGTATGAATTTGCGAAGTGGAGAAAAAACTGTCAATCTAGGCCGGATCGATCCAGAAATCAAATCTATCTAATCGAGTACAAGAAGCTTTAGATTAGGCGCAAGCATCCTTGAATGGTCGTTTTGTTGAAGTGTTCTACTTCAATAAAACGTTTAGGCCATGATGTAATGGGAAAATTTTATCTTTTTATTTTTGTTTGCATTTATTTATATTTGCAGGTATGTCACATTATGTTATTACGTTGCATAATTCACGTGCTTTATTGGACAATTCGGAACACTCGTTTTTATGGATAAATCCATTTTATCTATTATTTTCTAACTTGAGTTAAATCGAGGTAATTAAGTCTATGGTATAGATTATATTTTAATCTCTGGATTTTATTTTAAAAATTGATTTTATTTTTCAAAAATTAACTTGATGAGATTGGGTGATTTAATTTATATAAGTAAATTAAAAAATTACAAATGGCTTAATTGGGCATTTAGAATTAAATGAATTATTTTTCAAAACCTTTAAGTTTCTAAAATAATAAGTAGGAGAGGGGTTTAAACATAAACCCCATGGTTTTCAATAGTGTTTTATGAATCGGATGTGATTAATTTATCACGTCAGTTTCGGTGTGGCCCCCAAATAGATAGAATTAATTAAGAAATCAAAGATTTACTAAAACTCTTAATTGAAAATTCTGAGGATTAAAATGTGAGTGAGTTTGATCCCCCCAATGGGGAAGTCTGTCATCAGCAAGTTCTATTTCGAGGAATAAAACGTTGTTATCACTTAGACACAACTTTTTATACCCTTGCAATGGAATCACTGTCATTAGGAGTGGGGACAAAATTCATCGATTATTCATTATGTTGGACGGAAGGTTCCTTAACTATCCAAATAACATAATGAAAGATGAAAATATGTTTGGCTTGACGTGGGGTGATTTAATCTATCAATTAATTTTAAAATTGGCGATTCAAGAATGCCACTTTAAAATTTAATCGAATTAATTATCATATTTAATTGATAATTAATTTTTTTTAATTTTATGATTCTATGATTTCAAAAATGAAATCAATTTTTCTCACAATTTTAGTCTTAAAGTTTGATTATAATAAGTTTTAAGGAATGGAAATGTAATTGGACATTATTCTAACGTTTGAGGATAATAAAAAATTTCAACCTAATATTTTCATCAATATTTTAAAATAGAGATGTGATTAACTCCTCATGCCAGCTCGTTTGGTGCCCCAACGGATGGTTATAATCACGGAATCACGATATTTTAAAATACAAGGTAATTCTTTTAAATTAAGTGTTACATCTATTCGATCCCCTAATGGGGAAGCTCTATATGTGCATATTTGATTTTAAAGAATTGGTCGATGATAATTTGTAACACCTATGATAGGTTGATTACACTTGGGTGAGAATCATGTTTTTAGAATGATTTTATCAATTATTAAACGAATTATTCTTTCGATTAGACATGGTGGGTAAACCTAGTACCATATCATAATCCGAGAGTGAGCATCATCGGTAGCCGAAGATTAATGTTAGTTATTTGAGAATAATTGACATCGCGGGACTATGGGCTCTAATATGGATAGGGTAGAAATAGTAGTCAATTTTTAATTTTCTGAAGTTAAATATTAAACATAGACAGAATTAACCCTAAGCACTAGTTTTAAATAGTTGTTACAATATATGGTTTATCAACTTTTATCTTGTCCTGAAACATGCATTTAGGTGATATAAGAATAAAATAAAGCAACACACCGACGTACAAGGAAAACCCATAACTTGAAAAACCTCGGACGTCCCTGCCATACAAATTCACTATGACGAGGTTTTACAAAATTCAACCGATGATTTACAACACAAACTCGACGCCCTTGAAATATTTAACACGTATTTGATATTCAATCTCTCATCCATAGTGACACGTAGGAGTCCACAAGCGCAACTTCAACAACGTGTGACTCCACACACACCTCTATGTTCGTCAATAAGGCTCAGCTACCATTTTGCGAATCGGGAACATGGGCGCACCACTTCTTCACAGCAACACCACAAATATGGAGTCCATCATTTGTAAATAGCAAATACAAAATCCACCGTATGAAACATACTCAACAAGGAAGATGGTGAGTAAAAACTTGATGCTAGAAGAGATCTCAAAGCATATACGATTCAATCTTGGATCTTAAATAGTTTTTGTTTGTGATTAGATTGTGATTTTTGCCAAAATTCTCAACAAAAGTTAATGCCAACACTCCAATTTATAGAAAACACGTGTTTTTTAAGGCATGTTTTTCGAGGCAACTCATTCGAATGAGATTATTAAGGTGATTTGAGCACACATTGAACGAGATTTGAACGAATAATTTCTACAAAATAAAAAAATCTCGTTTGATCCTTATTTGAAGCTCGTTCAAGCGATATTTCCTTCTCGTTTGATCCTCATTTAAAGCTCGCTTGAATGAAGCTTCTGATTTGAAATGTTAAGTGTATCCTCAGTTATATCATCATTGTCTTATTGGTTTTTAGTCGGGACATTATCTGGAACTCTTTGAGTGAACTGATTGCCCGAAAGAGCCGATAATGTGACTTCCATGACAGGGGGAGGAATTACAACTTCAACTCTCGACTCGTTCGGATCCGAGATGATCTGTACAAATGAGTTTGACTGATTGGAAGACTCATCATATTGAGAAGATGAGGTTTGAGAAGAGACTTTTCAACTTCTTTAAACCCATCATAAGGGACTCTTATAGCCTCGTCGTAAGAATCCACACTCTCAGTGGTGTGGAAAATGAACAAATTATTGTCTACAAAAGAAGATAACTCAGACATGGAGTCACTAAGTTCTACAATGGGAGGGTGTATGATAGTTAAAGGAACGGGATAGATTGGACACATTGGGACATCCTCGACTTCATTCTTAGCGGCGTCCTCAGCTTTCACCATTCGTATCTCCTTAAAACATCTCTCCCTAAGGGTTGGTAACTCCTCGGCTCATTTGTATAAGGGCATTAACATTCAAAACAATTTTTTGGGTTTATTGAGTTATCAACCAGATCAAAAGAGAGAACTCAATCGTTTCCAATGAAGTTCCTTAATAACAATGCAAGAAAAATAAGGAAAATCATTAGAACTTCACCGGAGATGGTGATCGGAGATTCACCAGAATGTTCAAATTAAAGAAAAAAATAGACGAAAACTCAAATGAGTACCCTAAAAGACCTTTTACAGCCTTAAAAAACTTCCCAGAAAACTGAAGGCTTGGCCCAAACACCACCAAATAGTTCACCAAAAAATAAAAAAGTCGCCAAAAAAAAGAAGAATCCCTTAGAAGGAAGAAGTAGCTCAGAAAATGTTCGAATAGTGAGAATCGAAGGAAAAGTGAAGAGCGATAATGGCAGTTTGCACAAAAAAGCTTAGACGGGAATAAGTTTGCAAGAAGGAAAAAGAAAATGTCATAAATGGTTTTCTAAACCACCAAATGATTATGCATGATTCTCAAGAAGAGTCATCATTTGGGCGTCAAACCCAAAGAGCTTCATCCGTCACTTATGCTTCGGGCAAACACTACCCAATGGAAACTGAGAAATGTGTCATCTCAAACTTGTTTAACCATAGGCTAATTACCAAGTGTCAATTTAAAGACTATAATCAACTCATATATGACATTGGAAGTATTGCTCCGCCGCCAATCAGAAACATTTCATCAAGCTTTTCGTGTTTAGACACTCTTACCCCTTAGCCTCCTCCTAACATTAGAGACTAAGGGCTAGGGTTGATTGATATGCTCAAGTGTAACCTCGTGTGGACATAGCTCTTACTCTACCTATCCGACCTTACAAAGAACACTTTATACAAGGAACCTGGCATCAGCAATCTCGATCTCGTTCATCCTCTTAGGACGATACCCTCTAACAGCGAAGTCCTCCTTGTCTCGTCTCGCATATCTCCCCTGGTAGTCGAGACCTTGTGGATCTTCTTGAAAACCATCTTGACCTGACGCCTACTCAATCAAGACCACACTCATCATTCTCCAGTCTTTGATTGAACAAGACTCTAGGAGTCTCATACTCAGCCCAACCGAGACCCTTCTTAATGACATCTCCACCACACGCGAGGAAAGACTCCAGTATAATCAGTCCACATGGACAGACAGTTATAACCATATCGCATGTGCACGTGGGGGGAATATTTACTTCATCATTATTTGCATGCACTACGGTTAGGTGGCCTAACATAATTGACTTGTATATATTATGCGCGCTTATTACATGCTTGGGGGTGCATTACACTACCCAAGCACTATATAAGCTTGTATTCTTTAATAATGTAAAGGATTGATAATTATAAATCGTATCAAAACTCCGTTGCAAACACATTAAAGAGAGAAAAATTTGTGTGAACTGTAATCACATGTCATTAGTGCCATTTTCATAGTGAAATCTCACACACTATTGCACAGTGGAGTAAACCAAATGGTCAAACCACTTACTTTATAGTCTCTTTCTCCATTGCCTCACCTCCTTATTTACTTTTATATCTAATTTCCACTATTTTTTATGGTTCTACTGGATTGAGATCTTACTCATTTACTTGGGGGTACCACAACTGGTATCATCACTATTCGCCCCGATATTGCCTTTAGCATTGGGTTTTGTGTGCATTACCAAGTCTCTTTAAAAGAGTCTTACTTTATCGCACTTCAAAGTATCATCAAATATGTGACTATATCCCTTTCCTACTATATTTGGTATTCCTCTAATATAGATGATCACTTTTCAGCTTATTCAGATGCCGAGGGGTCAGGGATGTTGGTGGTTATAGGTACACCTCGGGTGGGTGTTTTTTATTTAGGAGTGCTCTTGTCTCATAGTTAAGCAATAAATAAAATTCTATTTATTTTTCCACAAAAAAGGCCGAGTTTATAGCTACCAGGAGTTATTGTACACAACTCTTATAGATGAAGCACATGTTGGAATATTATGGGATTACCCAAGGCATAATGACTATTTTGTGTGATAATACGAGTGTAATTCATATATCCCTTAATTCAATCCAACATTCCCACACAAATCACATTAGGATACTTAAGCATTTCATTCATGATCTTGTTAAGGATAAATTTTTTCCCTTGAGCTTTGTGAGGACTGAACGTCAATTAGGCAATATTTTCATGAAATCTTTAGATGCACTTAAATTCGAGAATCTTAGGAAGTATTTGGGTATTTGTTCCATTGATTGAGTTTAGGTATTTTATCTAGTATAAGGTAATTATCATGTTCTTATCATTTTTTCCTATTACTAGATTGTATTTCTATTGTATTTTATGTTCACGTATTCTTTTATCTTGAAAAATCTTTAAAAAAATCCAAAAAAAAATTTGATTTTTAAGATTTGAAAATTTCCAAAATGATTTTTGTATTTTGTTTTTAACCATATATGGATTTGCATTTAAGATGTTCAAACCACCTCTATACATTCCATCCATTCATGTGACTTTTTCATGGTGTTTTGATAGATGGCTTAATTTCTTTAGTGGTTTTAGTAATGTGTGGCTAGCATTTTGTTGTTCATTAATGGTTACTTTCTTCATGCTAAACTTTTTATCACCTTTATTGCACACATGCACAACTTTTTGAACATTGCAATTGATTATCATGTGTCAAATACGGTGTGCTTATGTCAGTAGTGTTAATAAGAACCAAATGCACTAAAGATAAGTTGTGCTTGTAATAACCATTTCACGGATTTCATTTCCCAGAAAATTTGTTTTATGTTATGCAATGGAAAGGGACTACGAAAGAGAAAATTCTCCTTGAGTTAAAATCCATCATTTGCAAAAGATCCTAAAAGATTAATGCCACACAAAAATAAAAGTTTCGGGGCCAATTTTATTTACATTGATGCTTGGCAACACATGGCTATGATGATATCTTCAAAATTTTAAGAGCGAATTCTTAAATATGTGAGATTTTGAGGGATTTATAAAGTAAAATATCAATGGATTTGCACAACAGACTCTTTTGGAAAACATTAAATAGTTTGGAGTTATTGTTTTGAAAAATATTTAAATTTATGGCATGTTGCTTAAGTCGAGTCAATTTCATTCAAGTTCACTGTTCTTACATCCAATGATGAAATTAAGTCCTTTTTTTTACATGTATCTCATTAACTCCGTGTGCCTATTTTATGAATGCCTATGTTTGTTGGCCTATGAAAAATGTTCACATAATTACATTCCTCTTTCTCGATTTGGATATTTTAGTGTTATTCCATGGTGTGATGTATATGTAGCTATATGTACTTTCTTATACATACACTTTTTCTTGAAAAATTATAGAATTTAAAAAAATAGTTGGTATGCTTCTTCAAAACTTCATCGCATGTGCTTAATTAATTATCTTTGTGATGTTATTTCATTTGGATTCGGGTGATGCTAATGATTCATGCTTAGTTTTTTACCTTTTGTTTATTACGGACAAAAAAGGGGAGACCAAATTGAGGGGGATTGTATTTTTCTTTTAACACATATGCATCATGTAATTTCTTTTATCTAATGTGCGTAGGTCATTCCTCCTTGATGATAATTTTATGGACCACAAAAGATGAAGGCTTTCAATTGAAGACTTATATATTTATGCATTTTCATTTCTTGGTTTGGGAAGGCATTAGTTGTATTAGTCTTAGTGGTCAATTTGGCTTCGGTTTGTGTTCTGTTCCAGAATAGCCAAAAGGGAAGATTTTTAAAAGCATGATTTATAATTTCTCATTTTAATTTTATTTGGCTTATTCTTTTATACCCCACTACACCTTTCTGACCGTTCTCAAGTCTTCAAAGAGAAAAATTATCGGTGACATTTACAATATTGATGATCATCCATCACAACTTTACCCAAGAAGCGTTATGAGGTGATTTGGTAAATCTTAAAACGTTTAGGGGTCACTTTTAAATAGAGTTTGTTTTAAAAAATATTTTAAAATATTTTTTAATGATTTTTTGAAAAACTCGTCAGCTCGTTAGAATGAACTGACATGTCATTCGAATGAGATTCAGCAGGTCATTAGAATGAGGTTCCCATATTCAACTAAGATATGAAGTGTCATCTTTTTGGTTAGCTCTAGAATTCTATTCGAAGTTTTACTGGAAATCGTTCGAATGAGATCATATACATCATTTGAATGAGGTGGCAATTCATTCGAACATGTACACATGTTTTTGTTTTTTAAATAAATATTTTACAAATCTTTAATCCCTATCTCTTTGCAACAATTTTCCCTATAAAACGATATGTAGGATTATCCTTTTAATAAGCCTGTTTAGAGTTCTTTTGTGATCAAACTCTGTAATTTTTTCATCCATACCCCTTGGATATTTAGGATCATTTTTTCAATCCAAGAACAACACAATCTAAAGTTCTAAACCCTCATAGAGAAATTATCTACTGTTGATTTGTGGAGTTTATGAACTATGACTGAAGAAGATCGGATTGTGTATTCCAAAGGCTCGGTGATGGATACCGATGGAATATCTGTTTCCTATAGGTGGTGCTAGATTGCATCATTTTCGGTTGAATATTTGAATACTCTTGTACATTATACTTAGTGGATGTCTAAGTAGTTTTGTAAGTCATTACGCATCTGTTTTATCTTTAACAGTGCTGAATTAAATGTTTTACCCGAAGGGTATTTTTCCTCTATTTCTTCTTCTTTTTGTTTTGATTTGGAATTATCTTCTCATCACCATTGCATATTCACTTTAACAAGATAAAATTTAGAAAAAAGTTAATCTTTGTGTGAGTAACCTAAGATATTGCTTAATCCATATAACGACACTTTCTCAAATATATATGTATATGATAATATTGTTAGGAAAACATCAAACTTAAGTCATGTAACATATGAAGTTTAAATCCAAAAGAGCTCATGCATGTGTGTGAGGAGGCGTATGAAAAGTGAATCCATTGCGCAAGTCAGTTTCAAACTACTCCATGAAAGCATAATTAAGAACAATCTAAGAATTAAAAATCATAATCAAATTTCCTAGCCACATGGAATGAAGTTTATTCAAACACACCAATATGCCACACAAAATGTGTAAAACTAAACTATGCATAAATATAAATCTTTTTGAGTTTTTCGAACCTTCTCTGACACTAAATGATAAACAAGCTCAAAAGACCAGCAAAATCTTTTTGTATTTTTCAATAAGACTCAATAAATGAAAAAAAAAAGACTCAAATAGCATACAACTAGAAAACACGTATATTATTAATTATAAAATTTAATGTATGTAAATATGCGAACGCAATCAACCATTGGTTTATCATGAGAAGTATCATGTGCAAGCATTCGAGAATTAACAAGTTTGTCAGGTAAATCCTCCAAATCTGATTTGATAACCCACATAGGTGTGACACGATGTTATTGGCTTTTGGGAACCTCGGTGACTCTATACTTCCTAGGACTTGTGTTAAGATCATAACAAAATTCCCTAAGGTGACCTTTCCTAAAAAAATCTAACATGCGTAAACACATGGAATGTTATTATAGTTTGACCTTGTCTAACGTCCTTGGTATTGATTGACACTCTAAAATAAACGTTGGTTTTGGCTTTAACACCGGAAGCATTAAGATTATTATACCCACTATTAACACTACTTGAATATCTTAAATCATCTTTTAACTTCAAAACTCTAGATTCAAGCAAAAATTTAGACCCTTCAAACTTTAGGGATTCCTTTCTATTTTTAATAATTCCTAGAAGGTTATCTCACTCCCCCTCAATGAAAGAGAACTTATCCCTAATATTCTTCTCACATACCATTAAATTTGTAATGAATTTATCATTATCCTCAATGGAACTTAATTTAACCCTAGAAGCTTTAGAGTCCTTTAATTCATTCTCTAATTATTGGACTCCATCTTCACTCTCTTTTTTAAACACTTCAAAAAATTTAAAATCACGATTGATCTCCTTTATATTTTCATGAAGAATATATGTTTGAGTTTGAATAGTTTACAAAAATTCAATATCAGCTTTAAAACACAAATTTTCTTTTTTAAGAAATTTAATTTTTTTTCGAACCTCAAATTTAAACGAGTTAATTTTTCATTATGACAATGAACTAAATTAAACTCCTCTAAAGTATCAAAATCTTCTTCATCACTATACACATAGGACAAATTATCACTATGATGATCCATCGAGAGACACAAACAAACACGAGATAGAGAGACACACGCAGACCACCCTAAAACAACTCAAAATAGTGGATCTACATGATAACTTAGTGCACCCGCTCTAATACCACTTTAAAAGTGTGGGTATATATGGAATGGTCTAAAAAACAACCAATTTTTAATTTTCACAAATTAAATATTAAACATAAACAATTTAACCCAAAGTAAAATGTTGACTAATTTTAAACAAGTTATGATTAATTAAATTAACCAATTTTGTTTTAACCTAAACACTCATCTAGGTGAGTGCGGGATAAAATAAGTAAATAAACTAAAATGTCCGATGTAAGGAGAAAACCCCCATTGAGAAAAACCTCGAACGACCTGGCCATATAAAATCCACTAAGCATGGAATTACAAAGGACATGATATAAGACTTCCAAAAGAGACTCGACGCCCTCTCAAGCCTTGAGGCTCTTCGTTCCTCAACCTTGGCCTAGTGTCACGCAAGTGTTAATTCATGTATTGCCACAACTTGTGAGTCCACACATGCCTCGATATTAACCGAATAGATTAGCAACTGTCTACAAATTTGAACATGGAATCCACCTCTTCTTTACTGCAATATCACACCACGAAGTCCACCATATTTAAATAGCAAATACGGAGTCCAGCATATGAATTGATTATCAATAGGATGAAGAGATTAAATCAAAGGTGCCCAAAATATGATCGTAAAGAATAATATGATGAATACTTGCATCCTAAACAACTTGGGTGTAACACAGATTTTGGAGAGATTTTTTATAGAGTTTGGGAATTCAAGGTATAAGTTTTTATCTCAAAGAAAACTCCTACCCCATAATCCTAGTTATAGAAGGATTTCCAAAAGTGGGATTCGGATGAAACACTATGATGAAAATCTTGAAAAATACTTCAGCTCGTTCAAATGAGGTACATATCATTCGAACGAAGCCACACTTTTTGTTCGAACACCTTTCTAATGAAATACCTAAAGAGAAACCACCAAAAGACAAAAACTGTCGCGTGCGAAGTTTCATTGGAACACGATCTAATGATGTACATAGACTCGTTCATACGACATACCCAATGTCATTCTAACGACCTCGCAAAAAAATATTTTTTCTAAAAAATATTAAAAAGAGATAAAACCCTTCTATAAATTTTAAAGAAAAAATTATAAATCATAACACCCACATAGAAAGTCTCAGGTATAAAAATATTTTTGCATCCATACCTGAGAGATCCTCGAAACATGAAGATTAAAATGAGCATGAAACATATAACTATGATATAGATCTTCTAACTTAGACAATACTGTAGAAACCACATTTTAGGACCCCCCCCCCAAGTCTCTCCTTTGGTCCCTAGCACCTCCCCATTCACTAAAAACCCTAGGTCATACTCCGAGTACCGATATAGAGGTCATCGGGTGCTCCGAGGACCATTTGACTCCAGTCAACTCTATCATTAGAGAGAAAACTTAATAAATCTTTGAAAGGCTCTAAAAATCCTTTCCAACAGTCCACCTCGTGAGTGAAACATCATAATCGTTCAAACAAATGATCCATTTTCCCCCGAAAGCTGATATGGAGGCCACCGGGCGCTCCCGAGATCCATTTGACCAAGATAAGTTCTTCAGCTCAAATAAGAGTGAATGAATCTTCGAAGGGCATTGCATAAACTTTCCAACAATACACCCCCCAATGCGCGAATCAGCCTTACAGTAAGGACGGATGACCCGTTTGACTCCAAACGGTCATAAGCACATTCAGACCCCGTTTGATCAAAGTCAACTCTCCAAACCAAGAGAATCTCTTTGGAACTCAAATTACCTCACATAACCTTTCCAATTGTCTTCCCCATGCACGATTCTAACTTACAGTCAGGACAAAGAATACATTACCGTCCGACAATCTCCCGTCCAAAGGACCAACTGGTGCTTTCAAGCCCCATTTGACCAAAGTAAACTCCCAAACCTGGGAGCAGCCCAAAGGACACTTGAAAGTCTATTAATTACCTTTATAATAGTATGAGTCGTGCATGATTTGGATTTACGAATTGCGTTCCACGGCCAATTTTTTGGGAAAATCTGCACGAGACTGTCTATCGACAGGTCCATTTCCCTACCAATCGGTAGTGTGTCTAAGGTCACTATTGATTGGTAGGGCTAGGGATATGCCGATCGACAGTCCCCCCCACCCTATATAATGGGGGCATGAGCTCACTTCCAAGGCACACCTCTAATCCATCAATATTAGTGATCTCAACAACATTCTTCTGTAATCAACGAAGATTCTTTGTGTGAAATTCCTTTCCATATTTCATTCCCAGCATTTTAATACTCAATTTAGCAAATATATACTTATCTCTCATCCAACATTTATCTCAATTTGCAAGGGAGCTCATCAAGGATCACGATAAAGCCTCAAGTCTCCAAAGAAGGTCCAAACATCATTTTCTCTCTAAATTTCATTATTTTTGCATTAGTTATATAAATTATCAATTTAGATTTTACTTTAGATCATACACATTAACATCTAATCCTTTATTAGTAATATTTCACATATTTTACTTTCTATAAAAAAAGAAAAAAAGAAAAAAGAAAAAGAGGGTTACACCTATAAATTTCGACGGGATCATTCATCACATTTTATAGAAACTAAAAATATCTTTTCTACACACGCACATATAATAAAACTCCCATTTGAATCTATGGTATAAACCCCACCCTTGATCCTTATGAGAACTACGTGGACTTTTTTGCCTTTATAGGCTACGTAGGTGTTTTGGGCTAAAACCCGAGACACAAGTCTAATTTTACTATTTTCCTATTTTCATCTTCATTCTATCTTATCTATATATTATTCATATATATCATGCTTGTGATTCATACATGTGCATCTTATCTAACAAATATTATCTTTCCCTTATAACGATTAATATCCTGATAAGCACGTACATTATATTTTTCATATTATTATTTTCGGAACATTCCTTTGGATGACCTTACTCTATCCTTTCCATGATGAGGGTAGAGCGATTTCGATCTCCGTATATATATACACGTGCACACATTTCACAGAGAAATTATAAAAATAGTAACATAAGACCATGAGAGACTGAAGGGGTGGGATGGACGCCTAACACCTTACCATTTCGTAACTTAGTCCCCAAACCTCTGAACTATTGGATTCGTAAGCATCATTTTGTCTTTGATGCCGCTCTCTCGAGGGGGCAACATATTTTTTTGCCTATTTTGTGTAAAATAGGCTTGTGACTCCATCTATTTACATCAACCCACACCGACGATGGCCGAAGAAAAGGGCACGAGACCTTCGTCCCTCCCTCCAACCGCACGTGCGCGAGTGCCGAAATCCCTCGAGATAGAGGGAAAATCCTAGAGGGGTGGCCACAGTGGTGACTCTGCTGGAGACTGACTTAAGATGACTAGTCTCTATTTGCATGGTTGTTATTATTTCCTTCTCGTGTGCGTATGCACCTACCTGTATGTCCCCTTTTTCTCTTATATTATTTCTTGTATATATCTATCGCATGTTTATGTCACCTCTCTTTCACTTTTCACTTCACACACTTGTAGATACTCTCCATGTACACTTTACACTACTTACACGTAGGATCACTTATATCCACATGTTGCACACACCACTTAGAATATCTGTGCTTAGGTGTCACTAATACACACCTCAACTTATCACACTTTTATATATCCATGCTCACTCACACTTATCACAAACCACTAGTAGATGATCCATGCTTAGGTTCACTACCACACACTCACTTATATAATACTCACACATCACTCACTCCCATATATCCATGCTTAGTACAATTTTCATGCTCCATGATAGGTTTACTTTCCATGATACTTGTACATTTTTTCTTATTAGTATAGTTTTCATCAAGCCAAATAAAATATTGTCTTCATAATATACTAATCAAGAATCATGCATTTTGCACACTATATCACTGAAGAACATGGCTATTGACCATATTTTGTCCGTCACTTTGTGATGGGCGTTGGTCCGGCAGGTCACAGTTAGCCTAAGCAATATGACTTTCACCTTCCATTGGCCAATTACCTTCAACGTATATCGAATGGTTCCCCCCGTATTGTACTGCTTGACCGAAGTCATGACGGGAGGTATATAGCAGGGAACTTGTTCACGTACGTCAATTATATCGATCTTTTTCTCACACGTACTGTCTCCATGAGGTATATAGTAAGGCAATTCATGTACACTTAGGTATGTCAAATGGCTTGTCCACACGTACCTATTGCCCTCAAAAGAAAGACGTATATCGTGGAAGTCATGCCAAAGGGGGGAACATTTTCACTAACCCAATAAATGCATATCCTCATATAGGTGTCAAACCTAGGGCACTAATATTTTATTTGTCGATTATTACCCAAAACTTTGCCCAAATAATGAGTCAGCATGCCGCCCAAACTTTTCTTGCGATTTCGTCTTTTTCAAAATGGGACCCTTTCCATGAGCCTGGCAACAAGTCCAACCGTGTTTTACATATTTTTCAAACCCCATTTTCCCTGGCTTGGGCCCCTTTCGGTATTTCTTTTGCATTTAGGTAAACCTAATACAAGTGAAAACATAAATAATAATAGTAGTAGTAGTAGTAGTAGTAGTAGTAGTAGTAGTAGTAGTAGTAGTAGTAGTAGTAGTAGTAGTAGTAGTAGGAGTAGCAGCAGTAGGAGTAGCAGCAGTAGTAGCAGCAGTAGTAGTAGCAGTAGTAGTAGGAGTAGGAGTAGTAGTAGTAGTAGTAGTAGTAGTAGTATTAGTAGTACTACTACTACTACTACTAATAATAATAATAATAATAATAATAATAATAATAATAATAATAATAATAATAATAATAATAATAATAATAATAATAATAATAATAATAATAATAATAATAATGATGATGATGATGATGTTGAGACCATTCTCTCATTGTTTACCCTTTTGTCAAAATACCAAAAAAATATTTTTCCTCCTCTTTCATCAAAATACCAAAAACATTTTTTCTTCTTCTGTCCCCAAAAAATATCAAAAATATTTTCCTCCTTTTTCAATAATAAAAGTTTTTCCCACCCCTCTTTTAAAAAAAATGGATCATTTTCCTTCTCAGGTCGGTCGCATACCCGACCCTTGGCCTGACTTCCTATTGGTTTCGGTCCTCTATTGAACCACCACGATGCTCCACTAGTTCTCCCGCTACTTCCTTCGAGTGTCAAATCCAGTCTTACTCACTCCCCATGGTGAACGCAGACTAAGTACCGAATGTGAAACCTGATTTGATGATGGTCCTAGTCCAACTGACGGCCAAGATTGACAATCTTTAAATCGAGGTTCATGAGATGCAGTCAAACTGGGTCCCTATCCCCGAAGATCCCAAAGTCCTCTTCCCTCTTTATATGGATCCGCCCTCACCTAAGCCTATCTGGGTCCCGGAAGAATATCACCACGATCCACGCACCCCTCCTGCCAATGGGCCACCGCTAGCTCAGCTCCCTATGCCAAATCTTGCCCATCTAGGGGCTAACCTTCCATTGCCTATCGATCCCAAGGAAGAAGAGTTAAACCAAGTAAAGGAGGACCTTAAGTTATTGACCAAAAAGTTTGACCAAGTCCGAATCTCCAAAAACTACATGGATTACACCCATATGTCTCCTTACCCTAAAGCAAGGCTACCAAAAAAGTTCAAGATGCCCAACATTGAGAAGTTCGGGGGTAGTAGACCCCCAATTGTCCATATTTAAAGTTACCACCGAGCCATGACTCTTCTAGGTGCCTGATAAGCACCCAAAAGTGTACATTTTATACCCCCGAATAAATGTATTTTAGTTTCTAATTCTTGATAATTTGGGTCTTATATGCTTAATTGTTTAAAGTGCAGGCTTGATCGCCGTTTGCAAAGTTCGACGCTTATTTCAAGGCAAATGTGCGATTTATGGAGCTAATCCCCCATTCCCGTATCAAACCCGAGCCTAAACTTAGCCCAAACCTTCATCCGAGCCCGTGTGTGTTTAGTTTGTACTTTTTAGATTTCTAGTTTGAGTCGTTTTTATTTTTAGGATTTATTTTAGATTTATTTAGAATTTTCTAAAATTTATATTTCTTTTTTTTATTATTATTATTATTTTTTAATTGTAATCTTTATTTTTAGTTTTTCTAGGTTTTATATTTTTAGAACTTTAGGTGTTATTTTTACTTCTTTTGTAGTTTTTATTTTTATAGATTTTATTTATTTTTAGAGGATATAATTTAGTGCGTCGAGTATTTGTTTTCCTTTATTTTCGTTTTTAGTTTTTAGTTAGTTTATCATTAGTTTTGTTTTGTTTTGTTTTATTTTATTTTATTAATTTTTTATTTGAGTCGTGTTTAGTTTTTAGAGTTTGTATTATGTGTCGTGTTATTTTTATTTTTTTTAGTTATTTTTAGTGAGTTTTATTTTGAGTTGATTTTTATTTTATTTAGTTATTTTTAGTGAGTTTTATTTTGAGTTGATTTTTATTTTATTTTTGGTTGATTTTATTTATTTTATTTTTTAGTTTACTTGTTTTTATTTTATTAGGTTTATTTTTCTTATTTTCTGATTTTATTTTATAGGGGTACAAATCAAACACACACATCCCTAACCTACACTACATTACACACTAACACTTCCCTCACCCTCACACTAAATTCCTACAACCATCCACACCCAAACACCCACTACATCTTCTACCTCCCAGCCCCCATGATTCTCTCTAACCTCCATAAATAACAAAACCCACATCTCTCACCTTCCTCCATAACCAAAACCACCATAACCAAAGACCTTAAACCACACCCGTTAAACCCACTAAAACCCAACCTCTCTCATCCTCAAACCACCAGTTCCACCCCACACCCGAACCACCGCACCATCTCCAGACCCAACTCGCCCCTCAACCACAACCCCGATCCCCTGCCTTCGGCCGAGTTAACTCGTGACCACCCATCCTTGCTCTGCTGCCAACCCATGCGACCAACTCCTGCAGAACCCGTCACCGCCCAGCCCACCACTTGCTCCGGCCAGCGCCAAAACTTAACCCGCTGGTCAAATCTGCGCATACCTGCCTCCGTCGTGGATACCCATAACAACCCAAGCCACCCACTGTCCCAGACCCGCAACCCATCCAGCTCATCAAATCACTCTGAACCCATAACATCTACTAACCCGTATACCCGACGAAAAACTTCACAAACCGAACACCCACTTCAAAACCCATTTCCTTTTAAAAACCCATTCGTTTTTTATCACCTACCAACTCAAGATTCCAAACAAAAACAAAAAATAAAAAATAAAAACAAAACATGCATATTCTATCCACCTGAAAATTCCATATCCTATACCCCAAAATCTATTACCTGCAAACCTCTTACACATCTTTTCAATCGCAGCTCCATACAACACACCAAATCCTGCCAAATCCCATTTTACTGCCATAGCCCATTATTTAGTGTGTCTTAGCTTCATGCCTTGGATAAAAGTAAGACCCTCTTCATTTTAAAAGGAGGATAAGTAGAGAAAAAATCGGACAGAGACAGTGTAGAGAGAATATAGCATTTTAGTTTTTTTTAAGTGCTCCATTTTTGGGAGCTCATACCAAGTCTGAATCTCCGGGAACTACATGTATTACACCTATATGTCTTATTACCCTAAAGCAATGTTGTCGAAAAAGTTCAAGATGCCAACATTGAGAAGTTCGGGGGTAGTAGACCCCCAATTGTCCATCTTTAAAGTTACCACTGAGCCATGACTCTTCTAGGTGCCTTCGAGGAAATAATGGACCAGTTTTTAAAACTAACTTTGAAAGACAGTGCTCTTTGTTGGTTCCTATCCCTCGAAGAATCTAGAATTCACAGTTAAGACGATGTTGCCTATGAATTCATATCATAGTACAAGTACAACGATGATTTGGAGGTTACACATCGTGATTTAGAACTTCTCAAACAGAATATTGGAGAAACTGTCAGTAATTTCATAGCAAGGTGGAGGGAGAAAGCGGCCACCATGACCAATCGACCTTCCGAAAAGGATCAAGTCAGTATTGTGAAGACAAAATTCTGACCCCATGTCCGAGCGACGATGAGATGATAATATTACCCCCATTTTCGTTCCCTCCAAGAAGTAGGAGTGGTGATCAAAGAAAGGCTTGCCAAGACAGATCTAAGCCAAAGAAAGTTTCCGGACAGTTCACTTCCAGAAAGTATAAAAGTTTTGCCAATACCACAATTTCAACCATCAATAACATCTCTCAACCTTCCACTTCATAGGCACCAGAAAGACGCCCTAACCCAGTTAGAAAGGAATACACCGAGATTGATTTTCCCCTCTCCAAAGTCTACCAAGCCCTTTTGAGCCGAAATCTCATCAAGCCATTAGACCCTTGTCCATTACGAAACCCACTTCCTAAAAATTTCAAACCCGATGCCCATTGTGTTTTCTATCAAAATTTTAGCTATACTAATGATCATGCTTCCGTCTCTAGAATGTAATCAAAGGTCTGATTGACCGAGGTGTTATCACCCCACCAGCCAATCTTAAACCAAACACTATTCACAACCCACTTCCAAATCATAAAAAGGATATATTCCTATAAAATGACCCAAAATATGACCCGTCTACCTAGATTGTAGCCATTAAATCACCCATCATACTCATATATTCGACTAAACCCCTCAAAGTTTGCCTATATATTCTCCTAGACCCTACCTATTTTTCCGATCAATCCTTATCACTTCTTACAAAAGAATGTATTATCGTTCATACCTGGTCCGGGAAGAATAATATAGAATTACAAGCGGTATTAAACCAACTCCTGGAGTTTGGGATGAAATTGCCCTCGTAAATGACCATTAAATGCCAAAAATTCAGCTCACTATTCATAAAAGCCCAAAAGTGGGCTCGGGGGTCAGATAATTTGGTAGTACCACCGATAAAGTCAGTTTAGATTATGTCGCCCATATTATGACACACTTATTCTGACAAACCAGTGAAATTTTTAGTATGTCCGAGCTACTCGATGCTTAGAAATTACAAGGGAGTATGGTCCCTTCACTTATGCATCTCCCTATTGAGTGGGAGGATCTATACGAAGAAGTCGTTGACGTTGTAGAATGCATTGACTTCTTGTGGAAGGATGACATTAATGCTACCAAATGGGGGGTGAATTTTATCGTTCACATAAAAAGTAAAGCCCAGAAAAGACTAGTCCAATAGTCAATATATGAGGAATAATATCGTTTGAAGATATGTTATGATAGATCAACAAAGTGGTCGAACAATCCGAGATAAATGAAGAAATAGGGTTTTTATTTTCCCCCTCTTCTGCGAAACATATGACTAATCTAGGAAGCCTTATCAGATTCTGAACCCTCAATCAGCAATGACAGATAAAGGAAAAGGTGTTAAGAAACTCTCTATGTCGAAAATAACCCTCGAGGAGAGGAAGATCCTCGATTAATTAAAGAAAATTCAGGTTAATATTACTCTATGTGTACTCATTATTATTGATATAAAAAATTATCCATGTACGTGGACAAATCAGATATGGGCACTTGTCTCCTTATATGCCAATAATCCTAATCAGTAGCCACTCATTAGCCTCAAAGATAGTTGCTCGGCAGGCAAGTCGACCAACATGAAGAATGCGGATCATCAAAGTAAATAAATAATCACCATATGACAGAAACACCCAAGGGTCCTTCCATACGTGGTCTAGACTATCAACTATTACATTCATTATGTATGGGTGTAAATGTTTGAATATATAAAGGCATTTCAACCCTTGATATCTGGGTCACTATAAGTACATTGTATTCCTTTCACAAAAGGGAAGATAAAACAGATTCTAGGATATTCTTCTTAACAAGATTACCTAGCTTGTTGTAATCACTCAAATAAATATAATAACAGTGTACATATGCTTTCTTTCACAGCCAACCCACTTTAAAACTCTTTGTCTCTTGTGTGATTATTTCATTATAATTTTATATTTTATTTGTGATTAGAAAATTGGATCTAGTTCATTTTTTAACATCAACATATTAGCACCGTCTGTGGGAATGTGTGTCTATTAATATTCTATCTCTTATATATCCTTATTTAAGGGGAAATGAATGATCCTGAGACTAGTGCCAGAAATGAAGGCAACACTAGCATCCCATCTACTCTACTTATAGCTGCCGAACTGAATGGAATTCTTGCTAGTATTTTCATGGGTCAGTCCATATGGGAAATAATGAGGCAAATGGATCAGTCATTGTGAGCTAGGTCTCCAATGCTTTCCAGGCAGCTAACGATTCGTCCGCCGAGGAGAGAAACGCCACCTCCGCCTCATAGGCATAGCCGACATAGCTATTATTGATCTTCACGTGATAGGTCTTAAAATTTAGGAGCAACTTCATCGCTCAGATCCATAGAATTCTATGATGGCCGTTCTCTTTCTTCTAAATGACCAAACGTTTTGGAAAGATTAAGCAAAGATTCGCCTTTTGACCATTTGGGACCCAGCCCAAATGCGATGTATAGATTTTTCAAATACCATTACTGGTTCAGCCCAAATATGGTACAATAACTTACCCCGGGGACAAATTTCTAACTCAACCAGCTCGCCGAGCTGTTCATTAGCAACTTCTGTTTTGGGGCCAATCTAGTGAAGAGAGTAGCCCATCTCCTTAGTGTTAGGTAGCAAGTAGGGGAAACCACTAGAGAATACATCACTCGTTTTAACAACGAAAAACTAAAAGTGGTGGACTATGAAGATAAAATAGCCATCACCTCTTTAATGAGTGGATCGCTTCCAAAAAAGCTATATTATGCTTTGGCCAAAGATCCTCCTAAAATCATGACTAGGCTCATGGCTAAGGAAGGAAAAATCATGAATATCGAAGAATCAATGGCTACAAAACAAAGTACTACCACTAAGTTTGAGAAAAAGGAGAAAAAGGAGTAGAAATCAAAGAAGGATGATAATCCCCAAAAGTTTGGAATGTATACTCCATTAACGATCAGTATTCACCATATCCTAAAAGAAATTAGACATAATAAATATTTGTGATGGCCTAAGAACCTAACATGAGGTATAAATATAAATATTGTGTGTTCCATATGGATCATGGCCACATGACGAATAACTGTATCACTTTAAAGAACGAAGTGGAATCCCTCATTTATCAAGGAAAGCTGAACAAATTTATTGATCGACGAGAAAGTAGAGAAGCAGGAAGAAGGTCAAATTCTCTTTGCAAACCCGGAGATGATAGGAAGAGAAACCATGAAGATGGTTATGAAAATGATCCTGACCTATCAAAGAAGCCTAAATAACCAGAACTTGAAGTAGTTATGGTGCGTTTTGGCTCTTTTTATTATCATGTAATCACAGGTGGAGATGTAGGAGAAGGAGATCAAACTGCAGAGAGAAAGAACTGCCTGAATGAAGCACAGATCTGCTCCTATATACAATGAATCAATCTTAACAAAGATGATCGACCCATGAAAGTCAAGAAAGACAAACTAGTAATCGTCTTTTCCAAGAATGACTTCTCTGGGGTACTGTATCCCCATGATGATTAATTGGTCGTCAAGTTTAGATTTCAAGAAACCATCATCGCCAAGGTTCTGATTAATAATAGGAGCTCTGTTGATATCATGTTCTATCCCTTCTTTCAAAGTTTAGGACTGAAACTTAGTCATTTAGAACCATACCACAGTTCAGTGATAGGTTTTTCTGGCGAAAAATTTTACTCCTTTGGAACAGTCAAGCTAGAAGTGTTGCTCGACACTTGGCCAGCAAGCTGCACTAAAAAGATACACTTTTGAAATCGATCCACAGTCCATCAGTATTTAAAGTTCCTTACTCACTTAGGGGATGGTGTCATGAAAGGTGACCAAAAGGTGGCCAGATAATGTTATTACTCCTTAACCGAGCAAGAAAATTTGGTTGATTTGAAGAAGGAGACCACCACTTACCAGGTGGACAATAGTGAGTCGGGAGTGAAAATTCTAGATTCCTGAGATGAAATAGATTTAGTCATAGTGCAGATTGTTGAAGCCATCGAAAGCATAATCATTGATAATGACAAACCGGAGAGAACCACCCAGATCATCTCCACACTGGATTCGCTCCTTAAACAAGAATTGATTGTGTTCTTAAGACAACGGAGGAATTTGTTCATTTGGATTCATGAGGATATGCCTAAAATTAATCCAAAATTCCTTTGTAACAACATCAACATTAATAAGGATGCCAAGCCTATCAAGCAAAGGTGCAGGGTGTTCAGTTCGAAGAAAAACCAGGCCATACAGGAAGAGGTGGAGAAGCTACAAAAAGTCCAATTCATTGAGGATGTCAAATATCCAGCCTGGTTAGCCAATATTGTGATGGTAAAAAAGAAAAATGATAAGTGGTGAATGTGTGTAGGTTTTACTGATCTTAATAAAGCTTGCCCAAAGGACCATTTCCTTTGGCCTAGAATTGATCAGTTGGTGGATGCCACATAAGGACATGATCTGTTAAGCTTCATGGATGCTTATTCTGGTTATAACTAGATAAGAATGAAACTAGAAGATATGGAAAGAACTTCTTTCATTACTAGCCGAGGTAATTGTTGCTACAATGAAATGCCCTTTAGGCTCAAGAACGCTGGAGTAACAATACCAGGCGTTGGTCAATAAGGTGTTTGAAGAATAGATCGAGAAAAATATGAAGGCTTATATAGATGATATGTTGACTAAAGGGAAGAAGGATTCAAATTAGTCAAACTTTCAATTATCTGGAAAAATATCAGATGAAGCTAAATCTGACCAAGTGTGTGTTCACTGTGCAGGAGGGAATGTTCCTCGGCTTCATAGTAAACCAAAGAGTAATTAAAGATAACCCTGCCAAAATCAAAGCTCTGATAGAAATGCAGTCGCCAACCTGCAAGAAGGATGCTCAAAGACTTACTAGTAGAGTAACTCCTTTAAACCGATTTATTTCTCGAGCAACATATAGGTGTTTACCATTCTTCAAGGTGCTCAAAAAGACCTTTGAGTGGAATACAAAATGTGAAGAAGCATTTCAAGAATTGAATAAGTTTATGGGATCTCCACCATTGTTATCCCGACCTGTTTTGGGAGAAAAATTATACTTATACTTAGTTGTTCCTGAGTCCGTAGTAAGCTAGGCATTGGTTCAAATTGAGAATGGAATCGAGAAATGAATTTACTACACCAATAAACCATTATGGGAAGCTGAAATCAGATATCTACGCTTCAAAAAACTGGCTTTAGCTCTTATTGAAGCCTTGATGGGTATGAAGCCTTATTTTCAAGCACACACCATAGTTGTGTACACTAATCTACCCCTTCGACAAGCATTCCACAAACTTGAGAAGTCCAAAAGATTGATGTATTGGGCAGTAGAGCTGGGAAAATATGATATCATCTATGAATAAAGGTCATTGTTGAAAGGACAAGCTTTGGCGAATTTTATTGCAAAATTCACCTATCCAAAGGCTACCGACCAACAAGACTTGCCTACCGAGCAGACTTCTTCGAAAGAGAGCTCATCCCAAAGCAAGCCAAAGTTGTAGCCGACAAACCTGAATCATCCTGAACTCAAGAAATAGCTCAGAACTATTCAAAGGGAAGTAAGAAGATATTCCACCATAGAGTTCTGTTTGTGGAGAGCTTCAACAATGATTTCCCATTGTGGAATTTTTATGTGGATAGATCTTCATGCGCAACTGGAAGTTGAGCAGGTATCACACTTAATACTCCTGGAAATATTGATGCTGAATATGCCATTAGGTTTTAAGTCAAAGCATCAAACAATGAAGCTGAGTATGAGCCTTTGATAGTCGGACTGGAATTAGCACATTCATTAGGAGCCGAGCAAGTGGTGGTCTATAGTGATTCACAATTGGTCATCAACCAAGTGCTTCATCTATATGGAGTCAGGAGAAAGTTAATGATTAGATACTTGACCAAGGCAATAGGAGTCATATCTAAATTTCTAGGTTTTAAAATGAATAGTGTAAGGACACAAGTCTCCGATTGAGTCTCAATGCAGTGTTGGCACAATTCCGAACAAAAACATTTGAGTCATAGGACAGTGTTCAAGTTTATCCATTCAAGCCTATGACGTGTTAGTTGAAGACGTAGCGACCAAGATTATAAAGTTTCATCAAATGTCGAGTTTGTTGTGCCTTTTTTCTACGTTAACAATATTGGTTCCAATGCTCCCAAGGTATGAATGCATTTCAAATATATATAGGATCTTGGAACAATATTTATTGGGTGTAATTTCATTTTAAACTGATGTTTATTTTCATAAGGTTTCTATAAAACTTTAAAATAAAGTTTCTGGGCTAAAAATCAAATTTCAACCATTCTGGAAGTTCGTTTGATATTGTCGTTCGAACGAGTTTTTCGTTCGAATGAGAATATCGTTCGAACGAGTTTGCCAATGAACATTCCCACTTGGCCACTGGAACTTCGTTAGAAGTGTCGTTCGAACGAGACTTCATTCGAATGAAAAATCTCATTCGAACGAGATTTCTAGCGGGAATTTTTTTTGCAGTTTTTATCATTTTTTTATCAGTTTTTCCCCATGTTCCCACTTACTTTTACCCACTAACTCTTGACAGAAGTTATATGTGCGGGAACCAAGTTTGAAAAACTAACTTTTAACATTTTCTAAACACTTTTTTGAGAGAAATTTTTTTTAGAGAGAAAAATTTGAAGTTCAAAAGTTCATGTTTTAAGTGTTAGCATTTTCAAGAACATTACTCAAAAACACTTTTTTACACCCATTTGTTTTGTTTATCCAAGTTCCTAAATATATATACTTTGCTTGGATTTTTGGCACCGAGTTTTTACTCTACCGAGTTGAAGAGTTTGTTTGGGTTTACTTCTACATCCCTCAAAGAAGAAGTCTCGTTTTAACTGTTGCATTCCCACATGGTGTAAGGCACCATGTGTGGTTGACGGTTGTTCCTAAAGTCTCATTGGTGGATTCTAAGGTTCCGGTGGAGTCCGGGATTATCAACTAAGCGGAGGTTGGTACAAGAAGATGCATCAGGGTCTTGAAGCGAGTCGAATCGAGTTGAGTAAGTCTTTTGTCTTGTACTTGTAAAAATACCATACTTAGTGGACTTAAGGCTAGGGACGTCCGAGGTTGTTTCCCATTGTGGGTTTTTCCTCGTACACCGCGGCGTAGTGGTTATTTGTTTATTTTATCTTTTGGAAAATTCACATTAGATGCATGATTAGGTAAAAAGATAAAATTTGGTTTAGATCTCTACTTGCTTAATTTAGTGCAAATTTAATTTGGGTAAATGTTTATTTAATTCAAGTCATTAATTTTATTGGATAAAATTTGGTTTCGCCTAAATTGTAAAAATGAATATTTATTGTTAGGCAATTTTCTAGGACTTGGATTAATTGGTTTAAGTGAAGATTTCCTCTTGTCTAATTTAATGTCACTTTGAACTTTGTTTAATTTTAATTTGAAAGAAATTAAAATTAGTTGTTTGTGTGTGTTGTGTTGAGCCATCCTTTTTCCGCATCTGTAAAAGGAAATTACTTTTTGAAAAATTTAAAATTGGGGGTATTTGCGACAACAAATTGGTATCAGAGCGGGATCGCTAAATTATTGCGTTTAAGATCCTTTTAAATATTTTTGACTAAAATGGAATTTTCTCCATTTTCAAAATTTCCTATTTTCGATGGTTCTAATTACGCATATTGGAAAGCACGTATGCGTTCGGCACTTAGGTCTCTAGATGAGAGGGTTTGGTTGTCAGTCGTTAACGGGTGATCTCCACCTACACATTTAGTTGAAAATGAACGTGTTCCCAAACCTACCGATAAATGGAGTGAGAATGAATTTAAACTTGCAAATTTTAATTCCCGTGGTTTAAATGCCTTGTTTAGCGCGGTCACACTGGATGAATTCCATCGCATTATGATGTGTGAAATTGCTAAAGAAGCTTGGGATATTTTACAACTCACTCATGAAGGAACTAGTGTCGTAAAAGCTTCTAAACTCCAAAACCTCACCACTCAATTTGAAATCATCAAAATGAATTAAAAATAAACTTTTGATGAATTTTATGCTAGACTTTCCGATATTGTTAATTCATCTTTTAATTTGGAAGAGAAAATACCCGACAATCGAGTAGTAAAGAAAATTTTAAGGTCCCTACCCGATAGATTTATTCCTAAGGTGACCGTGTTAAATTCTTTACCCACTTTAGCCTCTACGAAATTAGAAGAGCTCGTATGTGATTTACAAACCTATGAACTAGACACGTTTCCCCCTAAAACTGAAAAGAAAATAGATAAGGGCGTTGCTTTGAAAGCCCGAAAGGAGGAAAAACAAGTAGTAGAGAGTGAAAGTGAGAGTGACTTGAAAGATATGGCTATGTTTGCTAGGAAGTTTCGAAAATTTCTTAAATTTAACAAAGATAAATTTAAAAATGATTTTAAGAAATTTGAAAAATCTAAGCATGAAAAAGCCAAGAAGATCTCTAAAACTTTTAATGAAAATTTAAATAGGGACGAGTCAAATAGGTGTTATGGTTGTGAAGGGTATGGCCAAAGGGAAAAAGAGTGCCCCACTAAACTAAGGAGAGAGGGTAAGCAACCAATTTCTTTTAATGCAACCCTTAGTGATAGTGATAAGGAAGAGGGACCCGATTCCCCCCCTAAGCCCAACTTTGTGGCTTTTATGGCTAGTCATGTGAGCACCGATAATGAATCTTCCCATGAAGATATTCAAATACATGACACTTCTGAGGTCAAAGTTTATGATTCCCTTGTGTTTGATGGTTGTGAGAGTGGAGAAGAAAGAGAGAGTGAAAATGAAAATGAGGTTGATGTGAGTGAACTTCAATTTGTATTTCAAGAATTATATGAAGAATCTATTAAATTAAAAAGAGAAAATTTAAAGTTAGAAGCTTGTTTGAAAGAGCGTGTCGAGGTCATTAATGAGAATGTTATAGTAGAAGACCTTAGGACACGTGAGAGAGCTCTTCGTGAGAAGCTTGAATATGTAGAAGGCGAGATAGATAGCCTTAAAGGTTTAATGGAATCCTTGAAAAAGGAACTTCTTGAATTTGAAGAGCGGAATGTTTTATTAGAGTCTAACATTTTAGAATTTGAAAATAAATTAAAAGACTCAAGTAAAGTCAAATTTGATTTGGAGTGTCGTTCGAAGAAATTAGATAAAATCTTATGCACGGTCCAAATAAAAAATGACACTTGTGGTTTAGGCTTCGATACTTGTAATGAATCCTCCCATAGAGCCAAAACCAATGTTTTAGGAGAATCCTCTAGGAACAATGTTATAGATCATTCCTTATGAAAGTCTTTTCGCCGAGTCTTTAGGTGCTCACATTGTGGTCGAAAAGGTCATCTTAAGAAATTTTGTTTTGATCTTAAACGAGGTCCTAGAAAATCCCAACGTAAGGCAACCGAGGTAGCCAAGATTCCTGCACCCCGTGATCTTCATTCTTCGTTTGTTTGGGTTAGGAGATCCGACTTGGTAGCTTTATAAGATAGGATTTTTTATTCTCATTTACTTCCACATGCTCCCTCCCTTGCTAAATCTAAAGGTTGAATGTGTTAGTTGTTTGCATACTTTAGCTTTTGTGCTTCATACTATATTATCATGCTAATTGTATGCTTCTTAATCATTTTTCTAGTCATTGCTTTATCACATATCACATGCTAGAATTATGATTTTTTTTTATCTTTTGTATTATAGTTCTTTCATTTTAGGCTGCATTAAATAAAAAAAATAAAAAAAGATTTTTGTTTATCATTTGTGTTTTATTTTTTTAATTTAAGATTAATGAAAAATACAAATGATTTTTGTGTGTCTTTAAATAATTTTATTTTTGGTTAAAAAATTGTCAACAACTCAAAAATATTTTTGTGTGTGTATTTTAGTTTGACACTCTATGTGGCATATACTTGTGCTAGAATCCCTTCTTTTTTGCTCCCATGTGGCTAGAACTTTTGGTTTAGATTGTCAATCCTTAAAATGTTCTTTACCATGCTTACATGGAGTAGTTGGATTTTGTGTTGCTATAATGAATTCTATTTTATATGCATCAATTCACACATGCACGAGATCACTTGAAACTATAACTTCATATATATATATTTGAGCTTTGTGAGGTGTTCTCCTACCAATCTTGTCATCTACATGTTATGTGACCTAGGAGGACTAGTGCATGTTAAAATTCATTGCACGTGAGCTTTGTGTGAGATATAAAAATGATATATATATAAATGTGCACGGGGAAGGGCTCCAAATGAAAAAATCATCCTTTACGAGTAAGCCACTGTTTGCTTGGACCTAAAAGAAATACGTGGTCCAAAGGCCTAAAAGAATAATGGCATTAATAGAAAATAATTGCCAAGGCCTTGTTTTAATTGATATATTCATTCAAATATATATAGGATTATTGAGGGATATTTGATGGTATATCAACGGTTTGCACAATGTCCATTTATCCTCGTTGTACTTTCAATGTCATGACTCTATTGATTTGTAGAATCATCAAAATTTCTAGGCTTGTATGCATTGTGTATGTTTGTTCATTGAGTTCAATCTATATTATCACATGAGGTTATATTCAAATGTGATGCATTTTGCAATCAAATGAGAACTCTGTGCACGTATTTTAAGTGATTGGGTCTAAATTTAATTGTTGATAGTTCACACCCCAACACTTTCGTTTCCATATGACACATTTTTGCCATAGGAGTGTGAAAAGCTTATTATATTTTGTGTCATGTGTAGTGTCTATACCTATATATATGTGCGTGTGCGTTAGTGATAGCCATTATTTCTACATATATATGGTATTTTTCTTTGCCTTGCTTTCTAGTCCATCTATGCTTCTCATTCATAATTGGTATTTGTCTTAGTGTATATTTTGTTGATATCACATGCTTAGTATCTCATGTATCACATTGATATCATTTTTTTTATTGCATCTTCGTTGGTATCCGTTATTATTTGTATGTATTTGTTTCATTTTGTTGCCTATATGCTTTCATGCTCTTATCACTCTAAGCTACATGTTTAAATTAGTTTTTATCCTTTGTCTATTCCTGAACAAAGGGTGGAATGATAGGGGGAGAAATGGTATCTATTCCTATTGTAATCACATCTTAGTTTGGGATATTTATCTTAGGGGGAGATGTCTTTCTAAGTAGGTCATTTATTTGATAAAGGGGGAGAATTAATTTAGGGGGAGTATTTATTTTAATTGCATTTAATATTTTGATATTCCCTATGCATTTGATAGTTCGCTTAAGTGTGCAGGAATTCTTATAAATGCCAAGTTTCGTCGGCAAAGATATTGATCCTTGGGTCTTGAGTCAAGTTTGGGTGGGATGTTTGAGTCTAGTAGAGCTTGACGGACCTTTAGGATTTTTGTTTGGTTTTCATCCCAGAATAGCCAAAGGGGGAGATTTGTAAGGACACAAGTCTCCGATTAAGTCTCAATGTAGTGTTGGCTCAATTTTGGACAAAAACATTTGAGTCATAGGACAGTGTTCAAGTTTATCCATTCAAGCTTATGACATGTTAGTTGAAGACGTAGCGGTCAAGATTATAAAGCTTCATCAAATGCCGAGTTTGTTGTGCCTCGTTTCTACGTCAACAACATTGGTTCCAATGCTCCTAAGGTATGAATGCATTTTAAATATATATAGGAGCTTGGAACAATATTTATTGGGCGAATTTTATTTTAAACTAATGTTTATTTTCAGAAGGTTTCTTTAAAACTTAAAAATAAAGTTTCTGGGCTAAAAATCAAATTTCAACCATTCTGGAAGTTCTTCGATATTGTCGTTCGAACGAGTTTTTCGTTCGAACGAGAATGTCATTCAAACGAGTTTGCCAACGAACATTCCCACTTAGCCACTGGAACTTCGTTAGAAGTGTCGTCCAAATGAGACTTCGTTCGAACTAAAATCTCGTTCGAACGAGATTTCTGGCGGGAAATTTTTTGGAAGTTTTTATCAGTTTTTCCGCATATTCCCACTTACTTTTACCCACTAACTCTTGACAGAAGTTATATGTGCAGGAACTAAGTTTGAAAAACTAACTTTTGACATTTTCTAAACACCTTTTTGAGAGAAAAAAAATTTAGAGAGAAAAATTTGAAGTTCAAAAGTTCATGTTTTAAGTGTTAGTATTTTCAAGAACATTACTCAAAACACTTTTGTTTACACCCATTTGTTTAGTTTATCCAAGTTCCTTAATATATATACTTTACTTGGATTTTTGGCACCGACTTTTTACTCTACCGAGTTGAAGAGTTCGTTTGGGTTTACTTCTATATCCCTCAAAGAAGAAGTCTCGCCTTAGCTGTTGCATTCTCACATGGTGTAAGGCACCATGTGTGGTTGACGGTTGTTTCTAAAACCTCATTGGTGGATTCCAAGGTTCCGGCGGAGTCCGGGATTATCAACTAAGCGGAGGTTAGTATAAGAAGATGCATCAGGGGCTTGAAGAGAGTCGAGTCGAGTTGAGTAAGTCTTTTATCTTGTAATTGTAAAAATACCATACTTAGTGGACTTAAGGCTAGGGTCGTCCGAGGTTGTTTCCCGTTGTGGGTTTTTCCTCGTACATCGCGGCGTAGTGGTTATTTGTTTATTTTATCTTTTACAAAATTCACATTAGATGCATGCTTAGGTAAAATGATAAAATTTGGTTTAGATCTCTACTTGCTTAATTTAATGCAAATTTAATTTGGGTAAATGTTAATTTAATTCAAGTCATTAATTTTATTGTATAAAATTTGGTTTGGCCTAAATTGCAAAAATGAATATTTATTGTTAAGGAATTTTCTAGGACTTGGATTACTTGGTTTAAGTGAATATTTTGTGTTGTCTAATTTAATATCACTTTGAACTTTGTTTAATTTTAATTTGAAAGAAATTAAAATTAGTTGTTTGTGTGTGTTGTGTTGAGCCATCATTTTTTCGCATCTGTAAAAGGAAATTACTTTTTGAAAAATTTAAAATTGGGTGTATTTGAAACAACAAATAGGATACCAAGAATAACTAACACCTGAGCTGATGCACTTGCTCAGCTGGCTTTAGCAGTAAGAATAGAACTCTGAGAAGCATTTCAATTAAGATTTTGACAAGAAGGATCATAGACGAGGATCCAATGGTCAGTTTCATTACTATAGATTTGGAACCTTCCTGGATTGATCCGATTAGAGCATATATTGAAGAAGGAACCCTACCAGTAAATACCAAAGAAGAAAAAAAGCTCTGGTACAAAGTAGCTCGATATGTATTGGATAGAGGAGTTTTATATAAAAGTGGATTAACTATCTCCTTATTACGTTGTGTCCATCCATTGGAGGTTAAACATTTGATCAAGGAGGTGCATGAAGGTTCTTGTAGAGCCCATTTAGCTGGTCGGTTGTTACTCCAAAGGATTAATATACAGGGATACTACTAGCCAACTATGAGGGCAGACTATAGGGTCTTCGTAAGAAAATGTGATAAATGCCAAAGGTTTTCTGCAATTCACAAAGCACCAATAACTTCTCCTTGGCCATTCACCATTTGGGGAATTGACTTGGTGAGCCCACTACCAACCACCAAAGGTAGGTTCCAGTACTTGATAGTTGCTGTTGATTACTTCACGAAATGGGTAGAAGCAGAGCCATTGATAGAGATGCCTTATGAGAAGGTGTACCAATTCATCTAGAAAATAATCATATATAGGTATGGCGTGCCTTATGCATTCATTACAGTTCATAGAAACCAGTTCAATAATGATGAATTCAAAGAATATTATTTTCAATCTAAGATCCAAGAACTCCATTTTTCACTAGGCCATTCGTAAAGCAATGGTCAGACAGAAGTGACAAACAGATGTTTGCTTAATGGGTTGAAAAAGACACTTGAAGCTTCCAAGGGAAATTAGATTAACGAGTTTCACTCTGTTCTTTGGCCTTACAAAACAACGCTGAGGACAGTAACAGGAGAAGCACCTTATATGTTTACATTTCGGATGGAAGCCATGGTACCAGCCGAGATAGGACTATCAACTCACAAGGTGATAAATTATAATTCTCCAAAGAGTGATTTAATGAGAAGATTGGACTTAGACATGTTGGAAGAAGTCCAAGCAGATGCCACCCTCAGAAATGCTACGTACCAACTAAGGATTTATCGCTTTTGCAACAAAAGGGTCAAGTCGACCAACTTAAAAGAAGGTGATTATGTCCTTAAGAAGGTCATCTAGAAAAGCAACAAGCTTGAGGCTAATTGGCATGGCCCATATCATATTTTAGCGTTCATCCGACCAGGGACTTTTCGACTTGAGACATTTGATGGGAAGGAATTCAGGAACCCTTGGATCATTGAGCACTTTCGTAAATATTATCAATGAATACAGGCAGTGGCATATTGTATTTCTATTTACCTTGTGTTCAAAACAATTATTATAAGGACATAATTTTATAAATGTCCGGGGTAGAATCTAGGAATTTTCTGCTTTCCCTAGATCACAATTTGTATGTCTGATACCGCTACATTCGGCACATCATTACGATCATCCACGATGGCCTTTATCCGAATCCAATGCATCCATCATCTTCACGTGCATCATGCAACATGCGACGTGCTGCTCAGCGCATTCCCACTACTCCACTACGCAATATTGGTAAAATGGTTTTATTGGAGTTGTTTATATTTGCATAAATATATGGGAAATTTTTTAAAAAATAATTTTTAAAGTCTGAAATATTTTTTATCAAAATCAGAATTTTTCTAAGTGTAGAAGCGGAGTGCCTCAGTCGAAGAGCTCATTCAAACGAGTTGGCACTGTCGTTCGAGCGAGATCAGCATCTCGCGCGAAGTCGTTCGAACGACACATGTCCTTCGTTTGAGAGAGATGCCTATCTCGTTTGAGCGCCGCCGCCGCCTCAATTTTCATATAAATATCAGTGTTCCTTCTACACGGTTCCCCAAGTCTTTCTGCAAACATGAATTTTGCGAAAACATCCCAGAATCAGACTTCACCTTTTGAGGTTTTCTTAAGCCTTTTTATTCACATAATCACTCCCATTTATATATGTAAATTGTTAAACCTTCAAGAGGATCATTTACTCATCTGGAGTATCTTGTGGAGAAACCATCTTTCTTCTTCATTGCTGCCCACCTGGAGTTCGTGCGGGAGATTCCAGTCGACGACATCAGAATCGACACCTGCAGGTATTTCTGTGTTACACTTATTTTCATTGTAATCCGTGTAACCGTACCTTACAATATTATAGTGAAAATAAAAGGTTTTGGCCCTTTAGGGGATTTTTCCTCACATGTGTGTGTTTGAATGTTCTTGCGTGAATTTATCATCTTCAATCACACCTAGATGCATGTTTAGGACTTAATTGATAAAAACTGAGTTTAATTAAATAATTTCTTTATTTGAACATACGCGCACTCTTTCAAATTGGTATCAGATCCAGTTACACAATTATACCGTGTAATTTTTCGCAAATTTTTTCTAAGATATCAATTTTCTGAAAAATTAATTTTTGAAAAAGAGCGTGCTCTAATGGAGAAGTTATATAATAAAATTCCAATTTTTGACGGGACTAACTAAGCATACTGGAAAGCCTGCATGAAATCAGCTTTAAAAGCCATTGATGAACGTGTCTGGATTTTGCTTGAAAGAGGGTGGACACCTCCCTCCATCACTGTTGAGAACGTAACTAGTTTAAAATCCTCCACTGCTTGGACTGAAGAAGAATTTAAATGGTCATCTTTTACTTCTAAGGGGTTAAGTGCTATTTTTGGATCCATCACACCTGATGAGTTCAAGCGAATAATGATGTGCACCACGTCAAAAGAGGCATGGGATGTTTTGCAACTTAACCATGAAGGAACTAATGCTGTGAAATAGTCTAAACTGCTAAATTTAACAACTCAATTTCAAACAATCACCATGCTTGAGTCTGAATGTTTTGATGAATTTTATGTTAGACTGTCTGATATTGTTAACACTAGTTTTAATCTTAGTGAACACATTCCTAATGCTAGAGTTGTTAAAAATATTCTTAGATCACTGCCTAAGCGTTTTATCCCTAAAGTCACTGTGTTAAATATTATGGGTAATTTAAATACGCTTAAATTGGAGGAACTTATAGGAGACTTGCAAACGTATGAAATTTATATGTTTCTTAAATCTGTCAAGTCCAAAGATAAAGGAATTTCACTTAATGCCCAATAGAGAAAGAGTGAGGGGTCGGCAAGAAAGAAGGGAGAGTCATCTAGAAAAAGAGAGACAGATACGTCAGATTCTGAGTGTGATTTTGACTTAGATGATTTGGTCCTTTTTGCAAAAAATTTCAAGAGAATTCTCAAATTCAAGAAAAATGGTAATTTTAAAGATAAAAGGAAGTTTGAGAAAAATAAGTTTGAAAAGAAAAATGAAAAAGTTTGTAAAGATCCTCCTAAGAAAGAAAGTGAGAGATGCTTTGAGTGCGACGGTAGGGGTCATAGACCTTTTGAGTGTGCTACTAGGCTGAATAGAGAAAAGGGCAAAGTTGTCCTTAATGATACCCTTAGTGACGACAGTGAGGTCGATTCGGTGGACTCTGGAGACGAGTCCCCGCATGATTGTAACTTCACCGCATTCATGGCTAGTCATATGATTACTTCTATTGCTCCTCACGACAATGAAGATGCTGCTTCACGGGGACACCTCGACAGTGAGAGCGATGTGAGTGAGGGGGAGGATGATGCAAGTGAGAGCGAGAGTAATCTTCAACAAGCCTACGCTGAGTTATATAATGAGTCATTTAAAACTAAAAAGCGTAACAAAGCGTTAGTTCTTAGGATCACCGCGTTAGAGGAAGATTTAGAAGAAGCGCGAGAGAGAGATTCCTCCACCTACACTACCTTGAGAGAGAGAGAGTCTGCCTGTGTTGAGAAAGAAAGTTTGTTTAGAGAGAAAGAGATTGTTTGGAGAAAGAGACTGTGGTTTTGAGAAAGAGAAAGGGGATTTGACTAAACAAGTGGATATTCTTACAAGTGAGCTCCATTCCTCCCTGGAGACTCGGAAGAAACTAGAAGCCCTTGTTGCCCAGCTTACTCATGATCTTGAGAGAGCACGGGAAGTTAAGGTTCAAATCGAGGACATATCAGGAAATATGGGAAAGATGCTCCTTAGCCCCGCTTTAGGTTTTGGTGATAGGCAGGGAATAGGTTATGATGGTGCCTCCATATCCCAAATTACACCTGGACCAGTTCTTGAGTTTACTATGACTCCATATGGCCATCGTCAAAAACCACGAAAGAGAGTTCGACCAAGAAAAGCAAACCCAGGTTCGCCTAAGACTGCGTTCTTCTGTACGTACTGCAAAAGAAAAGGCCACCTCAGGGAGTTTTGCTATAGTTTGGGTCGAACACGACGTACTACTGCTCCACCACATCATACTGATGATTTTGTTAGTCTGAGAGAGCATGTTAAATTTTTAGCTGCCACGTCACAGAGCTTTATGGAGGAATTCCGACGGATGTCTTTGCCGTCTGTGAATGCTTCTCGCATCCCGGATAAAACCAACAACAATAAGGGTGGTAAACAAAAGGTTACCACTTCTTGGGTACCTAAGAAAGATAAAAAGGCTTTTGTTGTACATGTCGCTCTCAAAGCACATAATACCTCACAGCGGTATTTTGATAGTGGGTGCTCCAAACATATAACAGGTGATAACTCATTTTTTACCTACCTGTAGGAGTATAAGGAAGGTAGAGTCACCATTGGAGACGGGAGCAAGTCTAGCATTGTAGGATGAGGTACAGTAGAGTTACCAGGATTTCCTAAGCTATAGAATGCTTTGTACGTCAAAGGTTTGAAAGCAAACCTTCTCCGCATTAGCCGGCTGTGTGACGCTGACTTCGCTGTAAAGTTTTATCGGTACGCATGTAATGTGTATAATCAAGTCGATAAACTTTTAGTGCGAGGGATAAGGACCGAGGATAATTGTTATGGGACTGTGCCCACATCCTCACTTGTCTGCAACAGTGCCACGATCACTCATATGGATATGTGGCACCAACGTCTAGGTCATATGAACGTTAGAGATTTGACTCGCTTAGATAAAAAGGACCTAGTACGTGGCTTACCATCTCTTGGAAAGACGATTTCCACGGTTTGTGGACCTGTCAGTTGGGAAAGCAACCCCCATAGGAAGTTGCATTCCATTACCACCTCCCGTGTACTTGAGTTGATTAACATGGATCTTATGGGTCCTACTCGTACTAAGAGTCTGGGTGCTAAGAGGTATATCCTCATGATAGTGGATGATTTCTCCAGATATTCGATTGTAGGTTTTCTGAGAGAGAAATCTGATGCTGTAGATTTTTTAACGACCAAGTGCCTTGCCTTGCAAAATCAACATGAAATCACTATTAATAGGATATATAGTGATAATGACACATAATTTAAGGAAGGAAAGGTAGATCTTTAATGTGATAGCCTTGGGATCAAACATGAGTTTTCTACTATGAAGACTCCCCAGTAAAATGGGATTGTTGAGAGAAAGAATAGGACGATCCAGGAAATGGCTAGATCTATGCTTCTAGGTCGTAATATTGCCAGGAGATTTTGGGAAGAGGCAGTGTTTACTGCATGCCACATGGTGAATAGGGTTTACATGCGTCCACACACACTTAAGACGCCTTATGAATTGTGGACTGACAAGAAACCCAAATTTGCATATTTCCATGTATTTGGGAGTAAATGCTACATCCTAAGGGATAGAGAGCAATTAGAAAAGTTTGACTCCCGGAGGGACGAGGTAATATTGCTAGGATTTCCATCAAATAGTAGAGCGTACCGGGTTTTGAACCTGAAGAGCTCTAAGGTTATGGAGTCAATAAACGTCACCGTGCAAGATGATGACCCTTCAACATTTATTGATTCTAGACTTCAGTGTGAGGATGAGGACTTTTCTAGTAACGATTTACTTGTCCCTTACCCACACCCTGTGGACCCTACTCCTGTGTTAGGGGACACACCTGCTTGGGTTCGTAAGAGTCATAATCCTTTTGCCATTATTGGTGATACCACTTTAGGGGTCAAGACTTGTGCTCAATTAGAAAATGTTGTTAGCCATCTTTGCTACACGTCCAAAGTCGAGCCCAAGAATTACAAATAAGCACTCAAGGATGAACATTGGATATCTGCTATGCAAGTGAGTTGCTTCAGTTTAAAAAGAATAATATCTGGGAACTTGTCCCCCGGCCTAGTGAGACTAATGTGATAGGTTCCAGGTGGATTTTCAAGAATAAAATGGATGAAAATAGTACCATAATCTGAAATAAGGCTAGGTTGGTCGCTCAAGGCTACACACAGATAGAGGGTGTAGACTTTGGGGAGACATTTGCTCCTATTGCGAGGCTTGAGTCCGTCCGCTTACTACTCGCCATCGCATGTCATCTGCGCTTTAAGTTATATCAGATGGATGTCAAGAGTGCCTTTCTAAATGACATTCTTCAGGAGGAGGTTTATGTGGAACAACCAAAAGGGTTTGAAGACCCTAAGCACCCGGAGCACGTCAACTATCTGAGAAAAGCCTTGTATGGTTTGAAGCAAGCACCCCGTTCTTGATACTAGAGTCTTACTTCTTATCTCTTATCTCGTGGCTTCAAGAGAGGGGGAGTTGATATGTCGTTGTTCACCAGGAGAGATAACGGTGCTATTTTGGTTGCCCAGGTCTATGTGGATGACATATTCTTTGGATCCACATGCTCCCAGCATGCTCACCACTTTGAGGAGGAGATGAAAAGTGAGTTTGAGATGAGCATGGTAGGTGAGCTTACTTTCTTCCTTGGTCTCCAGGTTCGTCAGCTAGAGGATGGGATGTTCATCTCCTAATCCAAGTATGCTAGACCCCTAGTGAAGAAATTTGGTTTAGACTCCGTTAAGCATGAACGTACACCTATGAGTACTTTTATCAAGCTTAGTAAGGACACTTCAGGCAAGGACGCAGATCAAACCTTGTATCGGAGTATGATAAGTAGTCTTCTCTACTGGACTGCCAATCGCCCCGATATAGCCTTTAGTGTTGGAGTTTGTGTGCGATATCAGGTGTCCCCGAAAGAGTCACACTTACTCACTCTAAAACGTATTATCAAATACGTGAGTTGGACTCTCACATACGGTATTTGGTATTCCTTTGATACCAATGACCTTTGTCCTCCTATTAGGATGCCGATTGGGTCGATGGTTGTAGGAGCACTTCTGGTAGGTGTTTCTATTTTGGTTCTGCTCTTGTCTCCTGGTTGAGCAAGAAGCAAAGCTCCATCTCTTTGTCCACTGCGGAGGCTGAGTACAATTCCGCCGGGAGTTGTTGCATGCAGCTCTTGTGGATGAAACAAATGTTGAAAGATTATGGGATTTCACAGGACACCATGACTATTTCCTGTGATAACACAAGTGTGATACACATATCCTACAATCCTGTCCAATATTCACGCACAAAGCACATCAGGTTACGCGAGCACTTTATATGTCAGTTAGTTGAGGAGAAAGTCGTATCCTTGAGTTTCGTACCCACCGACCTTCAGTTAACCGATATATTCATGAAGCCTTTAGATGCCCTTAGGTTTGAGAGTTTTAGGAAGTCTTTAGGGATTTGCGCAGTTGACTGAGTGGTTGGTTCATTTCTAGGATAGGATGCATTGTCATATTATATGATTCCTATCCCTAGGTTGTATTTTTTTTTGCTTTTTTCTATTTTTTTCTTAAATCCAAAAAGATTTTCTTTTTTCTAAAATTTTGAAAAAGCACAAAAAGATTTTTGTATTTTATTTGCACCTTTTATGGATGAGAATTTAGATAGCTGAGTCACAAATTTCATTCCATTTATCCACGTGACTGTTTGATAGTGATTTGAGACGCTACATCATTGCATCCATGTGCTTTACATTGTTTGGAGTCTTTGAGATGTGATTAGTGATATCTTTCTACATTTTTGGCTCCTTATCTCCTTTATTGCACACATGCACGGTTTTATTTTATTATTGTACTTGTCTATCACATATTGGCTTGAGTGTTTGCATCTCAATTCTGTCTATAGAACAAACCATATGCGATAAAACTTGACATGATTAGAATGCATGTTAAAACCGTTTGGTGAGATTGTGTTTTTAAACGGTGAAGGGCTATGAAAGGTTCTTATCTAGCCTTTGCGATTAAGCCACCGTTAAATCGGACTTAAAAAATTGAGGAATTTTATTATCCGGGGTCCAAAGAGGTTAAAAGAGCCCGAAAAAATTTAAAGGCAATAAAAAGAAATACATGCCAAATATGGGCCATTTAGGTTTCACTATCAATTCTCCAAAGTTTGAGAATTTAGATCACCTCTATTAAATATATAAATCTGAGGGAGTTTGGTTGGAAAATTTAAACGGGTTTGCACTTCCTTGAAAGTCCTGAAAAAGCATTAAATCGTTTTGGACGTTATTGGTGCAGAAATCATTTTGAGCTTTGATTTGTTGATTTGATTGAGTCAATGTCTCTTATTTTCATCTTTTTACACCTAAGGAAGATGCTGAGTTTATTCGTTAGGAGTATCCGATATTCATCGTGCACATATGTCATGTTTGTATGCATTGATTTTCCTATCGAATTTGATCACACCCCAACATTTACGCTATCATCGACTTGGTTGTTTTTGTGTTTGTTCATGGTGTGATTCTTTGTTGTATATTTTGTGAGAAAAATTTTTAAAAATTCAAAAATAGATTTTTTTTTCCTTGTGACATTGTCCATATTTATGCTTCTCATATCTGTCTATTTGGGGACATCATAAAAAGGGGGAGGATGAATTATGGGGGAGATTTGTTTAGTTGATTTATCAATGATTTGCTTAAGATTAATTGATCTTTGATTTTAGCATATGATTATATTTAAAACTGTTGCTTGTCACGGGTATCTGCTTTATCTCATGTGTGTAGGTACAAAGTTAATTTATTGGATTACACACCCTGATGAGAAAAGCTTTGGGAGATTCTGAAGAGCCGAAGATTTGAATATTCTGAAGTTTGATTGAAGACATGTCATGTAGTATTTTCAGTTTGAGGGTTTAATGGGGATATTATATTGCATGTCATTTGTTTTAAGGAGATTGCATAATTCGGATTTTTTATATAGACATAGGGGGAGATTTGTAAGAACATAATTTTATAAATGTCCGGGGTAGAATCTAAGAATTTTCTATTTTTCCTAGATCACAGTTTGTATATCTGATACCGCTACATTCAGCATGTCATCATGATCATCCACGATGGCCTTTATCCGAATCCAATGCATCGATCATATTCACGTGCATCATGCTACATGCAACGTGTTGCTTAGTTCATTCCCACTACTCCACTATGCAATATTGGTAAAATGGTTTTATTGGAGTTGTTTATATTTGCATAAATATATGGAAAAAATTTCAAAAAATAATTTTTGAAGTCTGAAATATTTTTTATCAAAAGCAGAACTTTTCTAAGTGTAGAAGCAGAGTGCCTCAGTCGAAGAGCTCGTTCAAACGAGCTGGCACTGTCGTTCGAGCGAGATCAGCATCTCGCGCGAAGTCGTTCAAACGACACGTGTCCTTCGTTCGAGCGAGATGCCTATCTCGTTCGAGCGACGTCGCCGCCTCGATTTTTGTATAAATATTAGTGTTCCTTCTACACGTTTTCCCAAGTCTTTCTGCAAACACGAATTCTGCGAAAATAGCCCAGAATCATAATTCACCTTTTAAGGTTTTCTTAAGCCTTTTTAGTCACATAATCACTCCCATTTATATATGTGAATTGTTAAACCTTCAAGAGGATCATTTACTCATCTGGAGTATCTTGTGGAGAAGTTGTATCTCTTCTTCATTACTGCCCACTTGGAGTTCCTGCGGGAGATTTCAGCCGAAGACATCAGAACCGACGCCTGCGAGTATTTATGTGTCACACTTATTTTCATTATAATCCGGGTAACCATACCTTACAATATTATAGTGAAAATAAAAGATTTTGCCCCTTTGGGGGATTTTTCCTCACATGTGTGTGTTTGAATGTTCTTGCTTGAATTTATCATCTTCAATCACACCTAGATGCATGTTTAGTACTTAACTGATAAAAACTGAGTTTAATTAAATAATTTCTTTATTTGAACATACGTGCACTCTTTCAACTATCTTTCAAGTTTAATAAAAATCTTCATTTTGGTACCCTCATTTTTTTCGATTTTTTTTTCCCGGAGTATGGTGATATATATATATATATATATATATATATATATATATATATATATATATATATATATATATCGCCCAGAAATAACAAACAAATAATGTCTCTTGGTCTTCATCACTTGCGGATCAACATCACATACTTAATAAGGTTGAACTTATCTACTGATGAATAACACATACTTAATCAGGTTGAACTTATCAAATTTGAGATGCTCTAACAACTTAATGCACAGTCGTGTCTGGCCCGACTAAGTTATTACTTCGTGTATGACTTCTTATGTACAAGTCATGAGCAAGAAGTTATTATTTCATGTATGACTTCGTATCAATAAGTCACAAACAATAAATTCACTCGACCAAGTTAAATACAGGATACACTCCTAACACACTTGGTTGGCGCTAATAATTTACTTCGTGTATGACTGCGTATTTGACAAGCCGAGAACAAGAAGTATGTAAAACTTTGGTTACAACACAAATAGTTAAAAACAAGTTTTACACGACTAAGTTAAATGCGGGAAAACATGTAAACATTCCTACCCATTGGAATACACACATATATTCCCCATACACTTGGTCGTCACTGATAACTGATCCTAACTTGGATCAATAAAACTATTTGTAGTTTTATCTAAGTGCTTTAGTAAAATCTATGACCCTACAATCATAGTTTAATAGTTCATTATTAAACAATAACTTAGTTGACTGATTGATTAACTAATCATAAGTTGACAACACAAATCATAAGTTGACAACACAAAAGTATGAATTTTTATTCAAATACTAAGTGTATTACATTCAAGATCAAATGAATGCAAAATACAAAAGAATTATTCAGCAGGGCATTTTCCCTGTTCTTTGAAAGTTTGTAGCATTTTATCTTATTGCACTCTCTCCATACTAGTAGGAGGATCATCCAGGGTATAAGGAGAAACGACGAAATTAAATTCCCTCAGCATTTACCTATTACAGCTGCTCGACACATTGATTAGATGAGGAGGACTAACTATTTCATGTACATCATGAAGATCATAATCTCCCAGGTATTTGGTGATTAAGCACTGGGGAATAGCATCAGGAGGAATCCATAACATGTCCAATTTAAATGGGGGCTTATCACAATCCAACAGACCGGGCTCATTTCAGTACCATAGCTCACTATTTTGATAATATTTCAACAAGGTTAGAAATTTGGTCCATCCCCATTGGTAAACTTCACGGTGGCTCTGGGAAAGATGATCATCAACATGGATAAGGGCCTCATCATAGCCTTCAATCCAGACCTCCCTGGGTTGTTCGTGAAATTAAAAGGTTATCCTTTCAACCTGATGCTGAAATGTATTCAGGACGTCACTCTTTACCTTCAGTTGGATGGATTTATCTGTAATGGATTTATCCTTAGCTTCTAGCTTCATAGACAACTTAGCAATAGCCTGACTCTTTGCCTTCAACTGGGCATCTTGATCTTCTAGGTTTTCCTGGTTCTTGCATCTTCTACAGTAGGTCGAATAGCTCTTTATTACCTGAAAGTTTGCCCAAGTTTGGGTTTTTGTAGTGCTTCAAGTTCTTCTACCAATTTGGCAATCACGGCTTCCAAAAAAGAAGCACCTTGATTAGCACCACTGGAAGACGACTTCTTCAGGCTATCTAGCTTATTTCTGAGCCTATTATTTTCCTCTTCAAGAAGTTTGCTACCTCCCGAGCTTTATCCACTTCTCGGTTAAACAGGAACTCCTTCTTACTGTAGATGGAGGCATATTATTCCAGATTCTTCTCAAATCCCCAATATTCACTCAATGCTTTGTACTTAGCCTTATAACTAAAGAAAACTTATGGTCTTCTTACAGATCTTCAATCATCTCATAATAAGCATCATTATTTGTCACTGCCCTATCCAGCAAGCAATGAATGTGAATGTATGACTCCTTAACTTGGTCGGACACATCTGGACTAAGAAAGTCGACTAAGTCTTCTTTGGATAAAGGAACATGGCTAGCTTCTAGAAGATTTTTACTCCGCCTGAGCAAGTCGAATTCAGTATAAACTATGGCCTTTTTCCTAGCATCAAACTACAAATTGTAAATGTAAGAACACAAGTGTGATCAATAAGAAAACATAATACAGAGAGCATGACTTCATGAAGATAACTCAACCAAGAAAGAAGGCATAAAAATGGTAAATACGACACTTTTAACTAAAAAGATAAATATTTTCATTGATAAATGAGAAGATGTTCCATACTACTGATCCTATTACAAAGCAGATGAGCAAAAAGAAAACAAAGGAGTTAAACCTTCTCCGTATCTTGACCATTAGCATCAGAGGGCAGGTCGGAAGAAGGAATGCCCTCATCAATAGGCTTTAAGGCAGACCCAACAGGCTGAAGGGAAGATTTTCTAGACCCTTCCTCGTCATCAAAATCTTCCTCCAAGTTTGGATGAGAGTCTAGTTCATGCCTCTTAAACAGTTCGGAGTCCTCTGTAGTGTCAACCTCCTTAAGAGCATCCGACCAACCATCCTTAAAGGATTTCTTCCTTATAAACTTAATTTGACTAAAGGCATCTAGAAACACCTTGTCTCACCCTTTATTTAAGGATTCTTCCTTTATTTTCTTGTTCTTAGCATTCTCTGATCAGACCAACTATTTTCTCCTCAACATCCTTGAGGAGGGCTTAAATTTCTAGTAACTTGTCTTCGGCCATCTTGGACCTATTTTCAATAGCTGTCAAACTGGTCTCTGCAGTCACCAGTTTTCCCTCAGCAATAGTGGATCAATCATTAGCTTTCTTCAGTTCTTCCTCCTAAGCATTCTTTTTGGACTCCAATGCTTTCTTTGAAGTCTCCACAAATTGCCTTAGACCCTCAAAGGCCTCTACTACATCTCCTCTTGAAGAATGCATCTAATCTTCCTTCTCCATCAGTTGGTTTAAATTCACCAAAAACTGCACAAAGGAACAACATCAGATTACAATGAGAAAAACAAGACATTAAGAGCAAGTAGTAGAGGGGAAAGAGTCACCAAAGCCAAACTTTAGCAAGCATTTTTTGCCAACTTTAATCGTGGTAGATAAGAAATAGTTTCTCTATCAGCAAAGCGAGTACCAGTCTTCATGAATTTCATAATCACGCTAGGATTAATAACAACAGAGGATGACCCAGCAATAGACATGTCCTCTTGAATTTTCTCGACCAACTCCTGGTCAGCAGAACTCTTCTCAACCTGCTTCTTAGAAAGACCTTTTCTTAACCTTTTTAATTGAGGTGAAGTAGTATCAACTTCCTCAGTGGTGATGACCTAAGGAACTTTTTCTTTCTCAACAACTTTTGATGATTTCTCGGGCTTCTTGGCATCAGTAACCTTGCGAGTCTTCTCGACAGCTCTCTTACAAGTGGGAGAAAAATCTCCACTCATAAAGTCAGGAATTTTTCTCTTTCCCATGCCAAAAGTGGAGAGGTGGGAATGGTAGAAAGGTATAACGACTCAAAAGAAGATGAAGTACCAAAATCCTTCTTAGCCGAAGAAGTAGGAACTGGTTCCCCTTCTAGATTTATAGGGGCTAAATCTATAGTAGTGGTGGTCTAGAAACAAAGGAAGTAACTGAACTCCTATATTGCAACAAATACGAGGCATCTCTAGGGTGTTCCTTGTCAATCCATTGGTGAGTTCACCACAGGAATTTCGATTCTCAAAAGTTGATGTCCCCTTTGTTGGGATACTTTTTCTTGCTCTCAACTGTGCAAAACAGGACAAGAAAACACTAATCAGAAAATCATCTAACAGTTGGTTAGTAAAAAAAAAGAATATAATAATTAAAATCAATAACCTATGCCATGTCCTACTTGAGGGCATCTGGGGCCCTCATACACTCCTCCTCTTTGAAGAGAATCTTATTGCCAATTCTTCGCAATAACCCCATAATCAAAATAGTCTTTATAGGTGTCTGAAAAATTGAGAACTAGGGCTCTATTTTCAAACCTAGTTTTCATATAGTAGGCACTGTCACTGGTAACCCATTTGTAACAAAGCATCAGCTCAGGGATGCCAATGTGGGTTCTATATATTTAGTTAAGCCTATGTATCCCATTCACTACTCTCCAAGTGTTGGGGGCTACTCTAGTGGGGATGACATCAAAATACTGACAAAACTCTAGACATAAATAATTGGGGGGGGGGGGGGGGGGGGGATGAAACAACATTCAGCTATGAATAAAAAAGGAATCCAGTGACCCTCTGGTGGTGATAACACTTCAACAGGTGGTACAAACATTTCTAACTCTACCCAATCAGGGATGTTCCTTTCCTGCCTACATTCATCTAAGGAATCCCCATGAAATCTTTAAACCATGGTTACAGTAAAGAAAGAAAGAAATCGAAAAGAAAGGGAAGAAGAAAGCTTATAGAGAAAATGGTGGCAGAAGCAAAGGTAGGAATGTAAAAAAATGGACTAGATCCAATTTTTAAATCACAGATAAAATATAAAATTGTAATGAAATAATCACACAAGAGAATAAGAGTTGGTTCAGCTATGAAAGAAAGCCTATGTCCAATATTATTGTATTGATTTGAGTGATTACAGAAAGCTAGGTACTCTTGTTAAGAAGAATATCCTAATATCTCTTATATCTTCCCTTTTGTGAAAGGAATACATTGTATTTATAGTGCCCCGGAGATCAAGGGTTGGAATGCCTTTATATATTCAAGCATTTACACTCGTACATAATGAATGTAATGGTTAATAGTCTAAATCATGTGTGGAAGTACCCTTTGTGTTTCCCCCATATGGTGACTGTTTATTTACTTTGATGGTCTGCATTCTTCTTGTTGGTCGACCTGCCTGCCGAGCAACTATCTTTGGGGATAATGAAGTGGTTGTTGACTATGATTGTGAGACACCCCACCCAATTAAATCCTGGGTGATCAGTCCATTACTAAATTAAACAGGAATCATTAGTGTTTTCATTTTGAGCATCATTGTCGAAAACTTTTAAAACTTACTAATCACCTAGCGTTTAAAAACGTTGTGTCAAATTGTATCTTTCTTATTAACATGCGTAAATTTAAGCTTATGCAAAACATTCACCATTCACCACATCAGATAATAAGTAATGAACAAACTGAATAAAGAAAATGACTGGATAAATAATCCAGTTAAACATCCATAATAATCAAATCCATGATGAAGTAAATACGACAAGTCTCAATAAACTAAAAACCTAATATAAATACACTGTATCTGAAACATTATTTGAATAAGAGTGGGCGACATGCGCTAACTGAAATAGATACTCATAAGGAATAGATGATAAATATGGAGGCATCTACTATCGAGGTCATGCAACTTCCACAACAGATGCAACACATCCAAGGAAAGGAACTCCTATGCTTGGTGTCCCTGTGGATGGGCACCTAAAAGTGGTTTTACAAAAACAATGACAAGAGATTTGCAACGGGTCAGAGCCGAAGTCAAAACAGTTTAAAAAAATTTAGCAATTGAATTAAAATGCAAAATCAATAGATATTATATACATGTTAGGTTTACGTGCCCTCTCTTGAGATCCTCACCTGTCAACTAATGTGCACACCTAACGTATGTTTCTACCACCTGAACTAATTATCCTACCCCGCCTAACTAGTCTGAAAAAATATTTATATTTCTTTATACGCTAACACGTTATGCCCACTCGTTTTGCCCATACTGTACGTTAGTAAATTCTTTACATCAATTAGACAATTATGAAGTTCTTAATATATGTTTAGTTGTCCATAAACAAAATTATATAAGATGTCACTATCTTTCTCATCTACTAAGAACGCAGTAGAATATTTCATAAGTATATATATTTATCACTCTATATAATATATATACAAATATGGCACCACGAGGCTAAGCTGCGGTGTGGCACCCTTAGGTTGAGCTGCGGTGCATGCATACATCACAAGTATATATATATATATATATATATTATTACGACACCCCGAGGCTAAGTTGCAGTGCGGCATAGTCTACTATCAAGTCCCGATACATCATGTACAAAATAAAGGACTAACGGTTCAGAATCACTCTTGAACCATAAAAACAAATCACACATACTTACGCATATACCTAAGCACCCAAATGACTGAGCACACCCTAAATCACCGTAGTTTGCATTATCAAAAGTTCTATGTCATAAGGTACTAGTCAATATCCCCCTAAATGGGCTCCTCGGAATAAGACTGGCCACAACGCGAAGCCTCTCGTGATAGCAAGTGGTGTAGGTATATCAATACATATAATAATAATAATAAAGTAGGTATTCTTACCACCTATAAAATCAGTAGGTATACACACAACCTAAATACTATCATTCGTACGTAGTACGTTTCTCTCGAATACACACCGTACTTATTACTTATGATTTTTACTCACTATCATATTTATATGAATTTTCACACAACTCTAAGGGCCCTAGTTACCACTTCATTATTTTTCAGTAGTTATTCCCATCGTCACTACTGGTCATAAATATAGGTTCACTCATAACTACGTCACCCTTCTCGAATTTCATTCATTTGTCAATTACAAATATTTTCTCAATTATCCCAATACTTACTCGTCTCACTTTATGTAAATCTAATCTCCACTTTAGGCCTAATGTCCTTATTATATAAGAAAATTCACAGTCAATCAATCTAGGCAACCTCCAACGGAATAACAACTAAAAATAACATTTCTTAAAATTTTCCCCACGAATCTGCCTAGTTTTGTAAAATGAAGTTTTTAGGCATTTCGGATCCACTTTTAGAAGTATCAGAGAAAAAAATGCAGAAAACGGGATTTTCTACGAAGCCAATCGGACAGAATAGCCATTTTCGGTACCAAAATGGTGCAAAATAGTTTCTAAAATGATGGTTTAATTTACTTGATTTCATAGACTTCTTCAAATTCAAGAAGTATTTCTACAATTAGGGGTGGAAATTCGGGTTAGTCGTGTCATTTTTTGGTCGCGTTGATTTTGAATTGAGTATAAGTTTTATGTACTCTTAAATCTATACAAGTCAATCATGTCATGTTCGGGTCATTCTGGTTATTACCGTAAACGGGTTATCGTGTAAAAAATTCCCAGCCCTATCTACAATTCAATCCTGCCCATCAAAACCCAAATTTTTGCCATATAAATCATGACCCAATTATTGATTTCGTGTTCTCTACATAAACCAATCAAATCTACATGCAAGATCCTACCCAAGAACATTTTTCTCATTCTCCAAATTAATCCAAAACATATGATATTCATTTAAAATTCATCTTATTCTAACGTGGATTATATCCTTCTTAGATTGATAAAGATAAGCACTCGACTCTTATTGTAGTTATGGTCCGTTGTAGAAGAAAGGTATGGTTGCATTTCTCTTCCCCCGATCTACACGATGGTGGTGTTTGTGGTGCAAGAAGATGGTTCTTGCATTGGAACCCTTAGGAATACCTCTCCTCCTTCCTCTTGTGTCCTCTCTCCTTTTTGTTAACTGATAACCCTAAATTCGTTTTCATATTAGATATATGAACTCTCCAATTTTCGTAGGTCCAATTTCTCCAAAATTTCAAAAGACTAAAATACCCCTCCGGTGTGTCGATTTGGCCTAAAATTGATCTGGGACCCAAATAAAACTCCCGAGTATACTTTTCTGACTATTTTGACCTTTTTGGACACTTTGGCGCACTCGAAATGATCATACGGGACTTAAAAATAAATTACTTTTTATTTCATTAAATTGAGTTCCGACACGACTGACACACGCGTCCCACCTAAATTTTTTTAACTGTCGTATTTTTCACTCGCGACAATTTTAATATATTAATAGTTCCATATTACTTTATTCACTAAGTAATATTCATTATAATTCTCATTAATAAATACTAACCCATGTCTTGCTAGTTAATATTTATTTCAATTTGGATTAATTTCCAATTAATTTCCCATATTTAATTTAATTAATCCCATAGTTAAAAATCATTAAAAATTCGGGGTGTTGCGAATTGTTGGCATGCAAAGAGACAAGTGCACAAATCTGATTTGTCCACATAGGTGGATAATTTTTGGTTTCAACAGAATCCCCCAATACTTCATTCTTGATATTTTATTGAAAGGATGGAGTATATTTTCTTTAAAGTTTATTGGCGTTAGCCGACGTACGGGACTTGTGAAAATTAGTGAATTGCCAAAGGGTATATTGGTATTTGTGCACTTTTAGAACTCTGAAGCCATAAGAACGTCGATCATCGATACAATTAATCATTCCTTGCGCAGTTTTCAAGGGAAGCTATAAGAGACGAGACTTTTATCGATTTTTGTACCATAACTTTTCCAAGATTTTGAACTCTACTTCTTATTCAAGTTATCTATTTTTAACAACTGCACCGAAATGATTTAATTAAATTGATTACCGGATCCATAGTCCCTCTTTCTAACACACCGGAAGAAGCCATGGTTGGGTATTTAACCTCTACTAGAATTCTCTCCTTCTCAGAGGAAGAAATCCTTAAGTTTGGTCTAATCATAACTATGCTCTCAATATCTATGTCGAGGTCATGGGAAAGATAGTCTCACTTTCTCTTGTCGAAAACTGATCATAACTTAATGTTTGTTCATTAAGAACCCTTAACTGCTTAGGATTGAAAGTAAACAACCTTACTCCAACTTCCACTGCGGTTCGTGTTTATGGAAATACTCGTCGAGAAGTTATAGGATCCATAAAGCTTACAATATGGGTTGTCCCTGTAAATCCCGTTACTGAGTTTCAAGTCATCGGCATGCCAGCTTGTTTTAACGTGTTGCTCGATCGACCATGACTCCACAGCATCAAGGGAGTGTCTTCCTCTCTGCAATAGAAACTAAAGTTCCTCGCCAAGGGGCAGGTCATGACCATCTTGGGCAACGATGATAATATCGAGAATGAAAGAACCAGTAATCCGGTGCTAAAGAGACAACACGGAGCGAATGATATGTTTTTGTCAGGTTTTCAAGTCGAACCACTTTTGCTCCCAACAGGGGATGATTTCAGAGATAGAGTTTGTCCAGAGCACAACCCTCGTAACAATGTCAATATAATAAAAATGTTCAAAAATATGCACTTCATGCCCAGAGTGGGGCTGGGATGATGACAGCAAGGAATATTAGAACCCATAGTGCTGAAAAAGGCCTTTCCTCCATGTGGCGTGGGTTGTCAACCATCATTAGAGAAACTCATAATGCTCCGTCAACCTCGATTAAAAAGAAGACTAGAAAGTACTAAGATTGTCTTACAAGATTCTTTGAATGGGAGATTTATCAAAGAAGGTGAATATTTTCCCTTTGGTGGCTTTCCCAAACCGTGGTATGATCATGTGGGGAAGAAGATGAATCTAGGAATGGAGATCTTCCTCTAAGACAGCTACTCATGGGTCGAAAGTTCCCAACATCACGTGCAACCTCTTGTTGAGAAGACTACATCTGTTACCAGAGATTTAGACAAAAGTGACTCCAAGGAATTATTCAAATTACAGACATTGGGGCTGATACTCTGCATGATCCACTCAGGCGCTACATCATCTGATCCATCCATCTTGATCAAAGTTGCTGATATAGCCCTCCTTAATTGAAATGTTATACCAGTTCCTCCTGTTGAAATGCAACCCAACCCAGATGTTTATTTTATTTCTTATTCTTTTGTTGTTCTTCCTTATTATGATAATATTGTAATAAAGACCTCATTTGATGAGGTGTGTAGCGCTATTTTTCCCAAAAATGAAATAAACGAAAATTTTGAGTATCTTGATGTGCCTTACATTAATTGTCTTGATTTTAATCAAAATCTTGATGATTATGAAAATGAACGATTCTTAATTGATCTTAATAAGGTTAATAACAAACAACATAACCTCGTTTAAATTAATGAAGATGAAACTATTATTATTAATCTCGACTCTAGTAGTCAATTACATAAGATCTAGGCACCACCCTTGATGAGCTTGAGCATGTGCAAATCGAAGGACTACTGAAGGAATATGTTGACGTCTTCACATGGTCTTACGATGAAATGTCAGGTATTGATCCTAAAATAACTCAACACGAGATTTCAATGCTCCCAGAATGTCAAATGACGCGACTAAGAATGTGTCTCAGAAGTGCGTACTCTCTAGGCTCAAGTGCAAGCCTGCCGCGTTAGTAATAATCCGATAAGTCGGGTATCTATCCTCTGGGAAATAGGACAACAGGGTTATGATGACGTTGGACAGATGAAGGAATCCTAACTTTGACTCTAAAGAAAAAGAAAAGAGTATTTGTATGAGAATTTACTACAACTAAATGCAATTTTTGGAAATAATTATTTAATGCACGAAAGTATTAATGAAATGCAGCTACTCTAAATTACTGATGATAATTGACTTGAAACTGTAAACTATATGATGAAAGAACAAGACAGGAATACAATCCCCCAAACCTAGTGTATTGATGGTATAAAACTAATCGTAAATTTAAATGATTAATTAGACCCATAATTTAGTACTCCCAAGCATTACGTATATGAAGTTCAAGCCCGCGCCATACTTAATCAGAGGACGAGTAAATCGGTATTGCGATAGTTACACTCGAATTATATTCTAAAGCATCCCGGTTACCTGGAAGCAAACGAGATCCAAGGATCTACAATTGTTGTGTTTCTACGCAATACAGTCATAATCAAACCATTAAATTTAGAGGATTAATTTTATGCACTTACAAATACCACATCGAGTTGGGTTCATGCATTCCGACCTTAGAAAATCTAGCCTACCATGATGAAATTAATGAAAACGATTTTGGAATTGCATGAAGTCATGATTAAACTAAGGAAAAATTGAAGAATGATGTAAATGGGAAATTAGATAGAGGAAATTACTCACTAATCTTACTAAAGCACTCAAAGCATTAACTACAATTACTGGTAATCACAGAAATCTAAACAATCTTCAATCTTGGAATTAAAATTATAAACTATCTTCAAACTAGGGTTTTTTTGAAAAGAATGGAAAATTAGATAAATTCTTCGTACTAGGAATGATAATACAACGGGTTTAAATACCCTATAAAACTCCAAGAGTTTTAGCTGCACTAGAACTCTCCATTAGAGGAATTTTAGAAAATTAAAATTCGATAATCGGACTGGTCCGATCCTCCCTCAGTTCGGTCTGGCTGGAATTCGGATCGGTTCTTTTATCTATTGGGCGGATCGTTCCGGTGTGAATCGGTTCGTTTGTTTTCTTTCAGCTTCGATCCCTCTTCGGTCCGGGGTTCTCTGGAATTTGACATTGCGGATCGGTCCGGATTTCCTTTGACTTTTTCTTCAAACTTTGACTGCTCATAACTTTCACACCGGGACTCCGATTGAGGTACCGTTTCTTCCTATGTACTTGTAATTGAAGTCGCTTAAACTTCTCTCAGATGCCTCATCTGAATTCTGGGTAAAAATTACAACTTTGACCTTTTGACTTTTCCTTCTTTTCTTTCTCGATTCTTTTGGTTTCTTTTTTTTCTTTATTGACGAAATACCAGAAACTCGGGGTAATCATTAGAATAAGTTAGTCGCAAGATTATGACATAAAATCAAATCAATTATGTTGTTCGAGGTGCTAAAAGTAACTAAATTAAAGGGATAAATTGGGAAGAATTTATGCCTAATCAAATCCCCCTAACTTAGAACTTTGCGCGTCCCGAGCAATGTAAAAGAATCCTAGCAAGGCTTAACTCTTTTATATCATTTTATTGGGATATAATACCTTTTTCACGGGCAAGCGATTGCATTTAGTTTATGCAACAAGCCTTTAAACCCCTAGGTCAACCTAGTAGGACGAGTTGTGTCTCGTGAGGGTTTGCAGAGAATATACCCACAAAATTTGACTCAAGGAAAATTCATAATACGCAAAAATTGTATAATTCAAACTTTCCCAGAAAATAGTCATCATCAAGTCATATTTACAAGTCTCAAATCATAGTGCGTGTGTGTGAAGCCAAAAGTTTAACCGCGGATTTCCACCGATTGACCATTACGTTACTTATTCAAAAATTCGTTTTGATTTCAAATTTTCAGGGAATGCTCTGTTAAACGAATCACTCAGAATGTGGCCATTCTCTCGGTATGCGTGATATAAAGAGTAAATATAATGGACACAAAGTCACACACACAAGTAGAAAGACGGAAATTTTATAGTGATAGGATCTCATCAACGGATTACAGTTTTAAAAACGGTAACATTACCTCTTATTCACCCATTCAATCTCTTTTGTTATCTTTTGGTGTATTAGCTCTCCACGTGGTAACCAATTTTTGCAATTCGGACTCGGTTAGGACTTTTTTGGGTTTTAAGGTATATTGGGTAAAATGAAAATGGTAGGGAAGGTTGGAATTGGAAAAGTCATTTATGATGTCCATTTGTGCTTTTTCCGGGCTATTGCTCATTTTTTTCTTCTTTTTCTCTATTTTTTTCTGTTTTTCACTTCTGTTGCCCAGGTTATACTCAAGAGGGGGGGTGAATTGAGTTTTTACAAACTTTAATGTCAAATTTATATTTCAGAAAAATATTAAATTTAAATCACTTAAACAAATTTCAGATTAATAAAACTATAAATAATAAATTTAACAATATCAAATAAATGCAGTCAACTGATTATAAACAACTAGAAATGCTGATTTTAATACTCAAGAAATATTAAAATAATTTTCGTATTTAATTTAAAGTGATATTCTAAAATTAATTATTTAACTCAAAAAATAATTATTTTACCCTTAAAATTAATTAAGTCAAATTTCGGAATTAATTTATTTGCAAGATAGTGTGCTGAAAATATTAACTCAAGCAAGCATGTGCAAATAAATAAATATAAGTGCGGAAAATAAATGACACCGAAATTTAACATGGTTCGGCCAAATCCCGGCCTACGTCCACGCGCCTAGAGCCCCTGTCTCCTTTGCGCTTCACTAAACCTGATCCACTTGCGGGTAGGATCAAATCACCACGTACAACTGTTTGCAAGCTAACTCCGAGCTTCAAACCCCGTGGTCCACTTGCGGGTAGGAACCAATCACCGGTACAAACTGAAGCTTCAACAAAGCTTCACAAAAATCTGAATTTTTTGTAGTACAGAATAAAATACTGAAACTCCTCAAAATACAATTTGTAATCAGAGTTTCTCCTTCTTGAATCAGACTTCAATAAATGGTGTTGAAGTAGGCACAAGTCTTCTTCTTCAATGATTGAGCAGATGATAAAATTTATTGCTCTCTAGAATGTGTAGCTGAGTAGTAGAATAAATGCTCTCAAAGATATTTCAAGTGTTGCTGATATTTTCGTTTTTGTCTTCGACTACACTTCAATTGCAGCTCTCACAGCATTTAAATGTGTCTTCAGATGACTAGCTGTTAGACACAGCATTATGAACATTTAATGCTCCTGATTTTCTGAGATGAGAGAGGACAAAAAAAATCTCCAAGATTGAACTGCAAATCTTTATTTTGCTTCTCAATAAAATGTAGCTGTTGTAGCACAAAAATGATCATTTGAAAATATGAGACTGAAAGTGGGTTCTTTTTCCATCCCAAAATAATTCCTGTAAGAATATATTAGTCCAGGAAATAAAATACAGATATGATGTATAAAAGTGAAGTGTTAGTCCAAGAGATAATACCCAACTGATATATTAATGTGGAACTGATGTGTAAAAATTATAACTGATGTGTCAAGAGTATTTTTCTGTCTAGAGAATAAATGGGACAAAGTTATAAATAGTGCAAAAGCTCGGATAAAAAAAAAATTAAGCTTGCAAGAGCAGATATATATATCAGAATTTTCGGACTGAAATAAAAAATGTATAACAGATATGTACGTTAAAAATCAATTCAGACAAAAATAAATATTACAAACCAAATAGAAAGGATAATTTTCTAACTGGTACAGCACCAAACCAAAGCCATTTCTATTATGACACAGACACAAGACTTGACAAGAGAGAGAGGAAGTACACGCAGCATTTATATATATATATGTGTGTGTGTGATCATTCGTACAAAGAAAAACAAGGGAATGGTACGGCGTCAACTCAGCCAAGGACAGCAACAGTAACGCTGGTCATGAACTGTGTGGGTGTGTGTCCGAAAGTCTGATATGACAGGTATTTATCAGATATGGGATAACGTTTTAAATCTTAAGGCTTAAACCTTCAAGACACTTAAAAAAATTTCGGACAGATTAAAAAATTTAATTTCGGACAGTTAAAAAAATAATTCGGACAGATTAAAAAATTTAATTTCGGACAGATAAAAAAATATTTAATTTCGGACAGATAAAATATTTAATTTCGGACAGATAAAAAAATATTTCGGACAGATTAAAAAATTTAATTTCGGACAGATAAAAAAAATATTTAATTTCGGATAGATAAAAAATATTTCGAACAGATTAAACTTTCCAGAGTACAAAAGTAATAGTAGATATAAAATATGATACAGATGCTGTTACAAAAAGTCGGACAGAACAATAATGATAAAAATCTCTGCTTCCAACACAAATATACCAACGAGACTATAGGGTAATGGCCGAAAATCTAAGTAGGTGGCAGGTAGCAAGTGTGTATAGGATGAGACAAGACAAGGCTTAAAAAAATAAAATCAAAAAGGAAGAAGTAGTAGCCTTTGCTAAAGGCTGTAAAAAACGTGAATAGCCCATGGCTATGAATGGATAGCTTGCAGAAGCATTAAATGCAATCTGCATGTTCACCATCTCTAAACATCTCTCCATTCCAGCCCACGTGGCATCAAGTTCAAATGCCTTAAACTCTTCTACATATGGTACAGCATAATATGCCCAAGGCTTTAACTTTACAAGCCAAAAATATATTGTTTCGAGGGATCTTTTCAGTTAAAAAAAATAATTCCGAAAATTATTTTAGAATAGGAAATTTATTTTAAACAAAAATACACCAATTTTATAAAAAAAATATTTTCAAACAAAAACATTTCTTTTTGAAAATGCTTTGGCTCATAATTAATTAGTCACACCATAGAAGTTATATATCAAGATATATACATGTGTGTCTAGTGTGTCAAGTGCAAAAGTGCAACATACGTGAATACCTTTACTCGAATATGTCATTGAGAGGAGTCGAGGCGAGATTTATACAATAATGAATATATATAGAATAAAAAAAATGTTTGGAATCATCAAAATCAATATATTAAGTTAAACTAAAATGTATATTAATTAAACCAATTTAATTTGGGATAAAATACATTTTCGTTAACAATCTCCCCCTTTTTGATGATGACAAACAATGATTCACAATTATCCATAAAATGTATAGATTAAGCACGCATAGTGAATCAGAAATATTTCTCCCCCTTTGTCATTATCAAAAGGATATTTCTTATAAATTCAGTGCCACGAATAAAAAGGGCGAAGCTCCCCCTATCAAAAATAATTTATGAATGGGATATAACCATAAATCGCAAAGGGCATAAAATTTTCAATACGCACATGTGTCAACATAAATTTTTCATAGCATGTATTTGAATTTGTAGATAGATAAAAATATCATCAAATAATGCATAGGTCGCCAAAATGAAAAAATAATAAAAGATAAGAGATCAACTTTTCAAATTTCATCAATGATAAATAATACCAATTATAGTCACACACTAATCTGATACCAATTGTTGTAATCACACACTAATCGTGCGTTGCGAACAATAGATCCTCAGAACAACTTTTTACGCACAAATCGGAATCACAACTCAATGTTCTCAAATAAAGCAAATATGAGAGATATATCAATTTGCATAATTAACTCTCTTACTAATGTAATAAAATTGCAACATAAATTTTCAATAAGCACAATATCAATTGTTGTATACATCCTCATGATAGAATAAGCTTTTAAGCGCACAACATGAAACATTTCATAACTCGATGTTTTCAAATAATTTGAATTAAGCACATAACATGAGTTAGAAATAGCAAAAAAATATAGCATTTTGCTCAAGCTTTGCCGATTTCAAGATACGAGCTAAAATTCTCAAAAAGATCAAATTCATAATAATATATCAAGGTTATGATCAAGCATTTTTCGAACAAATAATCAAACAAATTTCAATAAACTTTTATCTCCCCCTAAGGGATACCAACTAAGGCAAATATGCACATAAAGACTTAAAGTGCATATTTTCATGAAATAAAATAATTTCAGCATTTATTTCCATAAGATCAAAGAGTCTTACAAATGATATCAATTGTTGATCATGTGGTTTCTCCATAAAAAAAAATTCATCGTGAAAAAAAACAATGACATTAATCATGTAGTATGCAATAATCCTAACTCATAGAGATTAATATGACCATATCATCAAAATCAACAAGTGAATGTTACAATATTAACATGTATCACATATAACTAATATACTAGAATGTACTCAAATGACATTTTCGTTTCAAATTAATAATCAATAAAATCATGAATTTATCCAATCTTATTATTCATAAAAAATATATCAAGATGTAAATAAAAAATTATGAATATTTACCAACGAAAAATTTATCATCAAACTCAAGTGTAAGTTTCATATAACATAAAATCATCAAAAATAATGAATATACAAATTCATATGTGAGAACTAAATAATCTATCAACACGCTCATATGATATAACAAATATTCCATTCATGAAAATGTATCAATTATGAAATGAGTCATTAATAAACATATGATATAAATTTCAAGAAAGGTATTCCTTACCACCTTACCAATACCAAAGATATATTCAACTTCTTCCAAGAGTGGCATTTTCAACATTAGGCAATGATACTAGAGATTTGTAATATGACCAAATCATATGCCTTGAAAATCCACATCCCTTCTCAAAATGCAACCTACACAACTTTGAAAATTTTCTCTTTTGGTACCCAAAATGTGTGAGGTCCATAGGGGTTAGTATACATCTTGGTTCCTTTAGGAATCCATGCGAATTTTCTTTTTCTAAATTTATATGGACACAAATTTGAAAAATGTGTGTGTCTACCACAATAAGAGCATAAATAATTAGGTAGACTAGATGAAGCATCAAATTTCAATAAATTGGAATAAGTCTTTTTCTCATTTCCTTCATCATATCCAATACCATTATTATTAAATCGAATCCTTTGTGTCTCAACAATTTTATGAAAATATTCATTTCCTTTTGTAAAATTATCTAATGATTTCTTTAAATATTCAATCTCCCTTTTTAATTCAATATTTTCAATTTCAAGAGGAGTAGTGACAATAACAGATTTTTCCTTTTTCAAAGATTTAATTTCATTTTTCAAGGATTCATTTTCTAATTTCAACTCATCAAAATCATTTGACATATAATCATATTTAGTTGAAACTAATGAATGAGACTTCTTAAGTTTAATATATTTATTTTTAAGTTCTTCAAAACTTTCACATAATTCACCAAAAACGTTTTGTAAAACTTCATAATCATCAACTTCATCATTATCACTATCACTAGAGTTAGGGTTAGAATGTACCCCATTTTCCATAGCCATGTAACATAGATGAGCAACTTCATTTTCATTTGAATCTTCATCGGAAGAGCTTGTGTCGGAGTCACTCCATGTTGTAGCTTTCAATGCCTTCTTCCCTTTCTTATATTTTGGACAATTAGGCTTAATGTGTCCAACTTCATCACAATGATAGCATCTTGGTTCAGATTTGGATTGATGATCATCATTGAACTCTTTTGAAAAATGTTTCTTTCTCCTTTCCTTGGCTTTCTTTTTAGAATTGAGATATTTTTTGAAATTTTTAGCCAATAGAGAAATTTCATCATCATCATCATCGTCATCGTCATCTTCACTTTCTATATTTTTGCTTGAAGATTTGAGAGCAATAATTTTGTTTGCTTTTGGTTTCTCAACTTCAACAAATTCCTTAAGTTCCATTTCATGAGTAATTAAGGAACCCAATAGCTCATCAAGAGAAATAGGTCTTTCTTTAATCGCTTCCTTGATAGCCAGCTTCTTTGTCATATAAGCAGATGGTAGTGACCTGAGAATCTTGCTCACTAATTCAGAGTCAGTATAAGATTTGCCAAGAGATTTAAGACCATTAATAATATTTGAAAATCTAGTAAACATATCAGAAATAGATTCATCAGACATCATCTTAAATAACTCATAATTATGAACAAGCATACTAATTTTATATTCTTTAACTTGACTAGTTCCTTCATAAGTAACTTCTAGTCTATCCCAAATTTCTTTAGCAGATTCACAACAACAAATTCTGTTATACTCATTTACATCAAGTGCACAATGCAGAATATTCATAGCTTTAGCATTTATTTGAATTTTTCTAATATCAGCATCATTCCATTCATTTTCTTCTTTACGAACATTTTCATCATTAACAACTTTCATAGGGATATTAGGACCATTTATAATAACTCTCCAAATAGCATAATCATTCGATTGAATAAAATTTTTCATTCTATTTTTCCAATAGCTATAGTTATTTCCTGAAAATAAAGGAGGTCTATTTATTGATTGACCCTCACCAAGAGATGAAACATTAAAGTTTTCCATTGATCTTTAACTCTAAGATTGTTAAATCTAAAAATAAATAAGAAGAGCACTAGCTCTGATACCAATTGTTGCCCAGATTATACTCAAGAGGGGGGGTGAATTGAGTTTTTACAAACTTTAATGTCAAATTTATATTTCAGAAAAATATTAAATTTAAATCACTTAAACAAATTTCAGATTAATAAAACTATAAATAATAAATTTAACAATATCAAATAAATGCAGTCAACTGATTATAAACAACTAGAAATGCTGATTTTAATACTCAAGAAATATTAAAATAATTTTCGTATTTAATTTAAAGTGATATTCTAAAATTAATTATTTAACTCAAAAAATAACTATTTTACCCTTAAAATTAATTAAGTCAAATTTTGGAATTAATTTATTTGCAAGATAGTGTGCTGAAAATATTAACTCAAGCAAGCATGTGCAAATAAATAAATATAAGTGCGGAAAATAAATGACACCGAAATTTAACGTGGTTCGGCCAAATCCCGGCCTACGTCCACGCGCCTAGAGCCCCTGTCTCCTTTGCGCTTCACTAAACCTGATCCACTTGCGAGTAGGATCAAATCACCGCGTACAACTGTTTGCAAGCTAACTCCGAGCTTCAAACCCCGTGGTCCACTTGCGGGTAGGAACCAATCACCGGTACAAACCAAAGCTTCAACAAAGCTTCACAATAAATCTGAATTTTTTGTAGTACAGAATAAAATACTGAAACTCCTTAAAATACAATTTGTAATCAGAGTTTCTCCTTCTTGAATCAGACTTCAATAAATGGTGTTGAAGTAGGCACAAGTCTTCTTCTTCAATGATTGAGCAGATGATAAAATTTATTGCTCTCTAGAATGTGTAGCTGAGTAGTAGAATAAATGCTCTCAAAGATATTTCAAGTGTTGCTCATATTTTCGTTTTTGTCTTCGACTACACTTCAATTGCAGCGCTCACAGCATTTAAATGTGTCTTCAGATGACTAGCTGTTAGACACAGCATTATGAACATTTAATGCTCCTGATTTTCTGAGATGAGAGAGGACAAAAAAAATCTCCAAGATTGAACTGCAAATCTTTATTTTGCTTCTCAATAAAATGTAGCTGTTGTAGCACAAAAATGATCATCTGAAAATATGAGACTGAAAGTGGGTTCTTTTTCCATCCCAAAATAATTCCTGTAAGAATATATTAGTCCAGGAAATAAAATACAGATATGATGTATAAAAGTGAAGTGTTAGTCCAAGAGATAATACCCAACTGATATATTAATGTGGAACTGATGTGTAAAAATTATAACTGATGTGTCAAGAGTATTTTTCTGTCTAGAGAATAAATGGGACAAAGTTATAAATAGTGCAAAAGCTCGGATAAAAAAAAATTAAGCTTGCAAGAGCAGATATATATATCAGAATTTTCGGACTGAAATAAAAAATGTATAACAGATATGTACGTTAAAAATCAATTCAGACAAAAATAAATATTACAAACCAAATAGAAAGGATAATTTTCTAACTGGTACAACACCAAACCAAAGCCATTTCTATTATGACACAGACACAAGACTTGACAAGAGAGAGAGGAAGTACACGCAGCATTTATATATATATATATGTGTGTGTGATCATTCGTACAAAGAAAAACGAGGGAATGGTACGGCGTTAACTCAGCCAAGGACAGCAACAGTAACGCTGGTCATGAACTGTGTGGGTGTGTGTCCAAAAGTCTGATATGACAGGTATTTATCAGATATGGGATAACGTTTTAAATCTTAAGGCTTAAACCTTCAAGACACTTAAAAAAATTTCGGACAGATTAAAAAATTTAATTTCGGACAGTTAAAAAAATATTTCGGACAGATTAAAAAATTTAATTTCGGACAGATAAAAAAATATTTAATTTCGGACAGATAAAATATTTAATTTCGGACAGATAAAAAAATATTTCGGACAGATTAAAAAATTTAATTTCGGACAGATAAAAAATATTTCGAACAGATTAAACTTTCCAGAGTACAAAAGTAATAGTAGATATAAAATATGATACAGATGCTGTTACAAAAAGTCGGACAGAACAATAATGATAAAAATCTCTGCTTCCAACACAAATATACCAACGAGACTATAGGGTAATGGCCGAAAATCTAAGTAGGTGGCAGGTAGCAAGTGTGTATAGGATGAGACAAGACAAGGTTTAAAAAAATAAAATCAAAAAGGAAGAAGTAGTAGCCTTTGCTAAAGGCTGTCAAAAACGTGAATAGCCCATGGCTATGAATGGATAGCTTGCAGAAGCATTAAATGCAATCTGCATGTTCACCATCTCTAAACATCTCTCCATTCCAGCCCACGTGGCATCAAGTTCAAATGCCTTAAACTCTTCTACATATGGTACAGCATAATATGCCCAAGGCTTTAACTTTACAAGCCAAAAATATATTGTTTCGAGGGATCTTTTCAGTTAAAAAAAATAATTCCGAAAATTATTTTAGAATAGGAAATTTATTTTAAACAAAAATACACCAATTTTATAAAAAAAATATTTTCAAACAAAAACATTTCTTTTTGAAAATGCTTTGGCTCATAATTAATTAGTCACACCATAGAAGTTATATATCAAGATATATACATGTGTGTCTAGTGTGTCAAGTGCAAAAGTGCAACATACGTGAATACCTTTACTCGAATATGTCATTGAGAGGAGTCGAGGCGAGATTTATACAATAATGAATATATATAGAATAAAAAAAATGTTTGGAATCATCAAAATCAATATATTAAGTTAAACTAAAATGTATATTAATTAAACCAATTTAATTTGGGATAAAATACATTTTCGTTAACAACTTCTTTTCTTTTCTTGCTATTTTTGTTGAGCATTTTTTTTTCTTGCTCCTTCTTATGCACTTTTCGGACTTAAATTCTGAATTTTTCCATTTTTCATAATTCTGGGCTATTTTGGGTTTTTCGGGTTACCAAACGAAAAGGATAAATTATTCAACTCAATTGGGTTACAAAATGGATGATTTTTCACAACTTTTTCTGGCCAATAATTTTGGGTAACAAATGATGGCCTACTTCATTGTCCGAATTACTTATTAATTTACCATATGCATTTCGAGATGAATTTAATTTAGAGATTTGTAACGCGCTTTTTAAGGCAATACCACACACGTTTTCCATAACCGATCAAAATGAAAGGATTGAGATCCACGACGACTTTTTAGGCGCTGAAAAGAACTTTAAGTTAACAATTAACTCGGATTGATTTATAAATTTCACAAAGATGAAAGGCTCGAATCTCACCGGGTTTGTTAATCTCCACACTTATTCATTAAATCGTCAATTTTCGCTCAATTTCCATCTTTGGTCAATTTCGGCTTTGTGTATTTGAATTTTATAACTTGAGACTTTAATCCGACTTTTAATGATATTTTTTTTTGAAAAATTTGAATTCCAATTTTTATTTATTTTGAACAAAATATTTTTGGATTTTTCAAAATTTTTGGATTTTTTTGAAATTTCTGGGCATTTTTTAAAATTTGTGAAGTTTTAAAAATACGCACTTGTGACCCCCCTAACTTAGACTTTTGCATTGTCCTCAAGCAAAAAGGACGAAAAGCTAAACAAGGCAAAATAAGAAGTGCGATAAATAAAACAAATAAATGGAAAAAATGCAGATTTTTATAAAACAGGACTGTGGTACAATAACAGGGAAAAGCATACAATTATGTGAACAAGGGAAACAACTAAAAACTGTCACAACCAAACAAAGCTTCACTGGGGTGGTGGTTAGGAAGAGCTGGGCGCGTCGGGGCCATAGGGGTCATAAAAGTAGGATGGCAATGGCTCGTTGGGATCCCCTTGGCGTCGGTACAAGTCCGCTTGGAAACGAAACATCATGCTTGTATCGCGACGGTAGTCGGTCAAAAAGCTGCTGAATCTCGTCTCAAGGGCCAACATACGATTAGTGAGGTCGCTACCCGCCCATTCAAAATCAGGGTCGTCTTCTTCTTCAGCCGACTCTTCATCCGCACCTACGTCACCATCTCCACATCAGCACCTGCTTCTTCTTCTTCCTCTTCCTCACTCGAGGTAGCATCGTCTTCTTCATCACTTCCCCGCCTCGCCCGGAGGATGGCTAGATGTTTGGCGCTCCGCGTGCGGGTTCCCTGTCCAAAAGGACCGAGGAGGTGAGTACGATCAAGCAGTGCCTCAATGCCAGCGTCCTTGAGGATGGAGGTAATCAAACGTGCATATGGAAGTGGTGATGCACCTTTCTCATCCATGGCCACGACGATGATGTCGGCGTATAGGGTGCGAGCCAGGTTAATGAAAGTGTTGGGATCGAAGATGTGGTATGTCAATGTGGCCTGACGGGGACGCATCGCTGAATCGTTGAACGTTTGCAAAATATTTGCACACACAATTTGGAAGGTGAGGCGTGCTTTCTCGTTAAGACGGTCAACAGCGACAGTTTGCCTCCTCCATGCAACATCGGGGGCAATGCACTCCATAATCAGTTCTTTGGCGACCGGGGCGACATTCCTTGGGTAGGTGAAATCTTGAACATCGGGAACGTCGTATTCGGTCAACTTGGCCGTGATAAGGGCCAACGAAAAAGGGATGACGGTACCATTAACATATGCTTGAAACTCGAATTGGCCCGTTTGAACAAGGGAGCCATAGAAAGATCGGACCTCGGCTGCCCAAACCGCTTCGTACGGTTGATTAAGGAATCGACACCAACCCCTAGGCATGAAGAGGGCGGTGACGGAATTGGGCAGACCTGACTATTGGACAGCGTGCTCCATGTGGAGTTTACGATCCGGACCAAAGAACCGATTGCACCACCCCTCCTCTTGGCGGGAACGGAATTCACCATGGCCGGAGGGTAGGATTTCCTTGGAGTCGTATTTGACGGGGGAGGGTCGTTGGGCCATGATGACGGAGAGAGTTGGCTGGAAAATTAGGGAGAGAGAAGAGAGGAGTGAGGTGCTTGAAGGTGTGGAGAAAAGTGGAGGCTATGGGTGGGTATGTATAGGGGAGGGGTGGGTAGGTTTTGGAAATGGAGGGAAAGGGTTTTGAGGGAAAAAGGGAGTGTATTTGGGAGGGAAATTGAAGGGTTGGTTATGGGGGAACGAATTGGGAGGGAAGATAAGGGATTGGGGAGAAGGGGGGGTGCACCTAGGGAATAGGGGAAATTCTGCAGAAAGCGGACCGATCCGGCTGGTAGCCGGACCGGTCCGGTCCTTTAATTTTCAAGTTCTTCAAATGCCGGATCGATCCGACTCTAAAATAAAGGAACTAATTCGGGTCGGACCAGTCCGGCTAAAAAAGAAAAGAATTGATCCGGGTTCTTGCATTGAGCTGGATTTCCCCCTAATTTAATTGCGATCGCTCTCTTGTAAAAGTTTTCAATTCTCATCATGCTCCCTATCAGTTTGGACTCAAAATTCTCTCGATCTCTATGGTTAACGCAACTTGACTCAATTTCCCGAAACATGTGAATGCTCTCACCTTATTGTACCCTAATCCTATGGGCTCTCACTACTCACACGACTCTCGTCTACTATACACAAGAATTCACCCCATATGCGTCGGGGGTGCGACGACCTCACTGTAACAGCTCACTTTATAATGTCGGGCTTGGATGGTTTAGCCAAATGACTTCCCCACCTATATGTAGGCTTCCACCTCCTCAATGGATGGTGGAGATCAAAATACATGAGTAGTCTGGATTAATTCTCCAAAATGGTCCCACGTCCTTGTAGGAACATTTTAGAACACTACATACTTTTTTATAATTCTTGATTATTCCATTCATTACAAGTAAACTCTAGATTATTCTAGCAAATCCTACAATATTTCATAATATATTACACAATAGTAGATAATATACTAGGAAAATCTAGAATGTTATGGAGAATTATGGTGTAGGTATGGAGCCTTTAAGGAAGAAAATGTAGAAAATGCATGGTACGTGACATGAAGATCATAATCATCTTCATCACTCGTAGGGGGAGAAAATGTCGAGACATTTCTTTTATAGTACCTACGCATAACTAAAAGAAAACAATGAAAGATAATAAACCTAAACATTTAATAAATTAGCATTTAAAATAACCCTACTATTTAATATTAATATTTTATAAAATCTAAATTTGAAATTTTGGCATTTAACAAATCCTAACATTTTGCAAACCTTTGTATTAAAAATAAATTCGCACATTTTTAACATTCATTTCAAAACTTATAACATATCAAAAGCAAGTTGTGATTTTAACATACAGGCAAACAATTAATCAAAACTAAACTAACCTTGGGCATGAGCTAGGAAAACTAATACTCTATCTATCTCTTTAGTCGCATGAGCAAGAGCAAGTAGGAGATGAAGTTAAGTTGTTCGGTCATTCAACAGTGGGTTCTCTCAATATCTCTACAAGCTTCTTTTATTTGTTTTGGTGTTAGACATTTTGGGAGAGTTATGGGTGGTGAACTGATAAATACGGTGCATATACCATACTATCACTACACCAAATCCTGCGAATGGTCACGCCCAGTGAGTCACGGCCCAAGTCCGCGACCAGCTGGTCGCGGACTTGGGCCGTGACCCACTCAATATTTGGCGTGACCATATTTATTATCACACTAAATTATCGATGCTCTCGAAGTGGTCACGGCCCAAATCCGTGACAACGTAACTTGTGGGAACGGACCCCGCAGCCGCGGGTCTCCCGGTTTGAGAGTACGACGGTAATTTGCTTATTTCCACACTTAGGCTTAAAAACATGGCGTTAAAGGGTGAGAACTCGTAACAGCCTCCGAACGGCCCCGTGGGTGGCACCAATACCTCCCACGGGACCAACGTAACTCGTAGGAACTGACCCCGCAGCCGCGGGTGTCCCGGTTTGAGAGTACGATGATAATTTGCTTATTTCCACACTTAGGCTTAAAAACATGGCGTTAGAGGGTGAGAACTCGAAACAGCCCCCGAACGGCCCCGTGGGTGGCACCAACACCTCCCACGGGACCAACGTAACTCGTGGGAACGGACCACGCAGCCGCGGGTGTCCCGGTTTGAGAGTACGACGGTAATTTGCTTATTTCCACACTTAGGCTTAAAAATATGGCGTTAGAGGGTGAGAAATCGAAACAGCCCCCGAACGGCCCCTTGGGTGGCACCAACACCTCCCACGGGACCAACGTAACTCGTAGAAACTGACCCCGCAGCCGCGGGTCTCCCGATTTGAGAGTACGACGGTAATTTGCTTATTTCTACACTTAGGCTTAACATGGCGTTAGAGGGTGAGAACTCGAAACAGCCCCCGAACGGCCCCGTGGGTGGCACCAACACCTCCCACGGGACCAACGTAACTCGTGGGAACGGACCCCGCAGCCGCGGGTCTCCCGGTTTGAGAGTACGACGGTAATTTGCTTATTTCCACACTTAGGCTTAAAAACATGGCGTTAGAGGGTGAGAACTCGAAACAGCCTCCGAACGGCCCCGTGGGTGGCACCAACACCTCCCACGGGACCAACGTAACTCGTAGGAACTGACCCCGCAGCCGCGGGTGTCCCGGCTTGAGAGTACGATGATAATTTGCTTATTTCCACACTTAGGCTTAAAAACATGGCGTTAGAGGGTGAGAACTCGAAACAGCCCCCGAACGGCCCCGTGGGTGGCACCAACACCTCCCACGGGACCAACGTAACTCGTGGGAACGGACCCCGCAGCCGCGGGTGTCCCGGTTTGAGAGTACGACGATAATTTGCTTATTTCCACACTTAGGCTTAAAAACATGGCGTTAGAGGTTGAGAACTTGAAACAACCCTCGAACGGCCACGTGGGTGGCACCAACACCTCCCACGGGACCAATGTAACTCGTAGGAACTGACCCCGCAGCCGCGGGTGTCCCGGTTTGAGAGTACGACGGTAATTTGCTTATTTCTACACTTAGGCTTAACATGGCGTTAGAGGGTGAAAACTCGAAACAGCCCCCGAACGGCCCCGTGGGTGGCACCAACACCTCCCACGGGACCAACGTAACTCGTGGGAACGGACCCCGCAGCCGCGGGTCTCCCGGTTTGAGAGTACGACGGTAATTTGCTTATTTCCACACTTAGGCTTAAAAACATGGCGTTAGAGGGTGAGAACTTGAAACAGCCTCCGAACGGCCCCGTGGGTGGCACCAACACCTCCCACGGGACCAACGTAACTTGTAGGAACTGACCCCGCAGCCGCGGGTGTCCCGGTTTGAGAGTACGATGATAATTTGCTTATTTCCACACTTAGGCTTAAAAACATGGCGTTAGAGGGTGAGAACTCGAAACAGCCCCCGAACGGCCCCGTGGGTGGCACCAACACCTCCCACGGGACCAACGTAACTCGTGGGAACGGACCCCGCAGCCGCGGGTGTCCCGGTTTGAGTGTACGACAGTAATTTGCTTATTTCCACACTTAGGCTTAAAAACATGGCGTTAGAGGGTGAGAACTCGAAACAGCCCCCGAACGGCCCCGTGGGTGGCACCAACACCTCCCACGGGACCAACGTAACTCGTAGGAACTGACCCCGCAGCCGCGGGTCTCCCGGTTTGAGAGTACGGCAGTAATTTGCTTATTTCCACACTTAATTTTTATATTTCTACTTGGTTACTGATAATTTTAACTCATATATGCAATTTTTCAGCTTGATTAATTTTTTTGTAAAACTACTTGGTTACTGATACTTTTATTTTTTGTATCCTATCATTTGTAGGATTTTTGCAAGTGGATCAAATGAAGGAGGCAATGGTTTACAACATGATGATTATTTATATGTTGTGGACATTCAGGATAATGTTTTTTATGTGTTATAGCCGTGCAGGCTTTTATTGTTTAGTTTTATGGCCGTGCGGGCTTTTATAATTTGATTGTTGAATTTTATAGCCGTGCGGGCTTTATAATAAGCAGGTTTTTCATTTACAGGTTTTGGAATGTCAAGAAAATAGAGGAAACTCTGCCCAATTTTTTTTGGTCTGTGAATTATTAAGACGTGTAATATTTTTAAGTTTGTATATATATTTGTTTATTAACAACATTCTCAATTCGCAATTTGTGATTTTTTTTTATTGTTTTGCCTATAATAAATATTTGTAACACCTCGTAGCAACCGATGATGCACTCACAGGAACCCCAATTTTAGGATTGGGCAAAAAAAAATACATTTTTTTTAAATTACAGATAAATATGGTCATGGACTTTGTCCATGACCATTTTTATTTTTTTTTGTCGCGCTTAAAAATGGTCGCGGCCAAAGTCCGCGACCATTTTTTTTATTTTTTGTCACGGTAATGGGTCGCGGACTAGGGCCGCGACCAATTTTTTTTTAATTTTTTTTGTCACACACATGGGTCGCGGCCAAAGTCCGCGACCAATTTGTCACGGTCGTGGGTCATGGACAAGGACCGTGACCAATTTTTTTAATTTTTTTAATTTTTTTTTGTCACGCACATGGGTCGCGGACTTTGGCCGCGACCAATTTGTCACGGTTGTGGGTCATGGACAAGGGCCGCGACCAATTTTTTTAAATTTTTTTTTTGTCACGCACATGGGTCGCGGACTTTGGCCGCGACCAATTTGTCACGGTTATGGGTCACGGATTAGAGCCGCGACCCATCACGGCATGGGTCACGGCCTAAGTCCGCGACCATCTGCCGTGACCCCTTTCGGCCGTGACCATTTTTTGGTCACGGACTTGGGCCGCGACCCACGAAAATGGTCACGCCCGAAATGGTCACGGCCCAAGTCCGCGACCCACAGGTTTGGTCAGGGATTTTGGCCGTGACCAATCGCCAGTTTTGGTGTAGTGTATCCATATTTGTATACGTATCCTTATCCGCTTAGATAGAAAAATAATTATCGGTATCTGTGTCCTCTCGGATTCTCGGGATTCGAATATTATCAGAATATGTCTACATTGTTTATCCATCTTAATTAACACTAATTTTGAAATTAACTAAAATTCATATTGAATAAAAATTAGACGATCGAAGTCCAAGATAATTTTGCTATAACTAACTAAAAATCGACAATATAAACTCATTAGAGAATGTTTGAAATCAAGTACTAACCTTAAAATGTTCATGTAGGGGGCTTGGAGGTAATCTCTGAATTATAGAGAGCTTCCCCAATTAATAGAAAAGACTCAAGAGAAGGAAGCAACATGAAGACAACGAGCCAACTTAGAGAGGCAGCTCGGCGGGGCAGCTTATAAAGGAATCTCAGTGATACAACTCAGCGAGTAAACTGACCGAGAGAGCTCATTTTCATCTTCCATTCTTACTTATTCAAATTGCATCTGTTAAATACATTTGTTTTAATATTGTAATGATTGTAATATAAAGTGTGAGGTCAAACGGTACGCGCAAGAGACCAGGACTGGCAGGGCTTGGGGTGAGCTTTCATGCTCTATCGAATGACCTCGTCTTGGGAACTTTAGATGGATTTGGTTTAGAGGATTAATAAGTGAGGCAGCGTTAAGGCTTATCTTGACCATCTTAAATACACCTGATAAAACACCGAGAGACCTTTCACCGTGGAATCTTGTGCGGAGTAGCCTTAAGTTCTATCGTATATTGAGTTTTGAGTCAACCAACCCTCTATTGAATGTCACATCTACTGTAGGTGATGTCATTAGCCATCTAAACATTGTCCAATCCTTAGTTGAGTAAACCACTGTGGTATTGGGGTTGTTAGACAGTTTGGGTAGCCACCTCTGTTGTGATAGTCCTCTGACGCATAGTGGTTGGACAAAAGGCATGTCTTGAGATTTAATGTTTATGACGTAGGGATGACTAGCCCATCATGTATTTAATGTTTGTGACGTAAAGTATGAGGGGATGTCTTTCACAGTTGTGAAGGACTGAGGCGTCTCAGAAATGGTGTGGGCTATTTAATGGCCTCAACTACCTCTGAGAAAGGGGGTTCCTTCTAGAGAATTTATTGCTAGAGTGAGAATATATCAGGGAGGAGTTATTGCAAACTAGAGGGTTTACTCACCCGTCATTGTCATTTATTGTTAGGGGTGGACAAAAAAAAGACCGATCCGAATGGACCGAACCGAAAATTAAGGCTATTTTGAAATCGGTCCGAAAATCGGTTCACAAAAGCTAAAAATCGATTAAACCGGTCCGGCCCGCGGTCCACTATAATAAAAGACCGATTTGGACCGGACCGGACCGATTCCAATATATATATATATATATAATAAAAATAATGTTTTTGTGTTTCTTATGTATAGTCTTTGAATTAATGTATATAACTTATGAATTTAATTTGGAACATTTTATATATGTATAGACATTGTTTTATTTGGGTTAAAAAAATCCATGTAAATATCACTTGGAGTTTCGAGTATTATTTTTTTGAATATATTTTTGTCTGAAAAATAGATAAAACAATTCATAAAATGCACATATATATAAAATAGGGTCAGGACCGAATTTTACCCTGGACCAGACCGAAAAAAGCCTGGACCGAATTAATCGGTCCGGTTTCGATCCAAAAAAATTGAGGACCGAATATTCGGTCCGATCCAAAAAATAGGCAAAACCCGGACCGGACCCTGCCCACCCCTATTTATTATGAATCTTTTAGTGACTAACCAAAGATTTTTCAGAGTTTGTTGGTGTGTTGGCTGCGTGCAAGGTGTATCTAGGGTGCTTACTTCTCTCTCCCTTTGAATGAGTTACTTCAGAGTTTCCTTTATTATTGTTTGAGTTATACATGAGAGATTTGTGAGTTCAATCTGAGTTGTTATTAAATTGTGTTTGTATGTTTATCATGTGATCATCAAGGGTATTCGAGTTAAGTGTTATCACTATACCTATAGGGGTTACACCTCCATTTATACTTGAATAACCATTTTACAACTCTTATTCATGAATAATGTTCTCTTTTCCTCTTATTGAATAATCCATAACTCCTCAACATGCATTTCTCCTTTGTTAAAAAAGGAAGATACACACAAAAATTCTTAACTTTATGCACCTACGCTACTTTGTGGTCACCAATAAACATGTAATTGGATTTTTTCAAAGTATTGTTATGAGTGGCAGTGGGTAACCTAACATGTAATTGGATTTTTTCTTTCCTTTTCCAATTGGAAAGCCTCTTTATAAAAAATGCATCACAACCACCCACATGCTCCTTACCAACCACATTGAAAAGATAACAACAAAAATAATATGCGACCTCTTTGTGGACATTATATTCTAACCAAGTTGGGTGTTCATCAAACCAAGAAAGATTAAATCGCCTTAACCCTCCTTGATCTCTTTGAAGAAATTTATGATCACGAGGTTTACAAGGCGAGACATTTTTTTGAAGTACCTAAGCATAACTAGAAGAAAATAAAATAACAAAGCAAAGTGAGATTTAAACATACAAATAATTAAATTAAAGCAAAATCAGATTTTTACCCGAAAAAACAAAACAATAGTTCAGATTTTTACACCAAAAAAATAAATAAAAGCAAGATCAGATTTTTACAAAAATAAAATAAAATAAAATAAAATAAAGGCATGATGAGATTTTTACAAAAAAATATATAAAGCAAACTCAAATTTTAACATACAAATAATGAAATCAAAGCAAGTCCATATTTTTACACTAAAAAAAACAAAGCAAGTTTATATATTTACACAAAAAAAGATCAGAGTTTTACACCAAAAAAACAAAGCAAACTGAAATTTTAACATATAATTTTTTTTTCAAACTAAACTAACCTTGGATAAAAACACCACACTACTCTCTCTTTAGGTACTAATTTTGTGATTCTTTCAATTTTTGTCTACAAATGTTAATTTATCTTAATTTTTATTAGTTATTATTTATGAATAGGAGTAGTAGTAGCGCTAAGATTAACTAATAGATTTTTGATAAGGTGGGATTTACCTCTTTACCCTACAAATATTTTACATATTACTAATATAATTTACAAATTTGCCGTTGAAGTTTTTTTCCCCCAAAAAACAAGGTGGGCAGCTGCCCACCATATGTTCTTCTTGCCTCCGCCCATGCATCCGCCGCTTAAACGATCTTCAAGCAAGATCAAAATGCCAAGTGTTAAGCTTGCAACAATTTAATTGTAAGTCTGAAAGGTTTCTACTTTGTATTTGGATTGAGATTTACTTAATTTATGATTTGTATTAGTTGTGAGGTTTGATTTGATTTTTGGAGATTTCATTTTAATGATGAAAGTTAGGATAAGTTCATTTATCTGAATTTAAGGTTTTTTTGTAGCATCCACTATATGCTGCTGTTAAAGCTATTAAACATGTTGTGTTTTGTCCTTTTTTTAATGCCTTTTGATTTATTTACGAGCAATTGTGATAAAAATGATATATCTTAAGATTCCAGAAATATATTCCAAATGTAGGTTCATGAGCTGTATTTGATCCTTGACTGTGGAGAATTGTATTTTAAGAATAAAAGTTCGGATAAAGTAGTTTATGTGAATTTAAGGTCTTTTTAGTATCCACCATATGCTGATATATAAGCTGTAAAGGATTTTATGTTTTGTCTTTTCTTACATAATGTTATTAAGTTCTCTGATTTGTCTTTGGGCGATAGAGATAAGAATATGTAGATTTTGTTAGACATATCTTACGATTGCATCAATATATTCCAAACGTATGGATTCTATTTGCAAGTCCGAAAGGTTTGTAGTTGGATTGCCATGTTTTCAATTTTATGAGTTGTATTAGTTGAGGTTGAGAAAGTTTGAGAGGTGTATGGTATGCTCGTGGAGCGTGAGGTGTACGCGTCATTTATCAATTCCACGTTTAATTCGTAGGGTAAAGAAGATATCCACTCATTTGAGAGAGGTTTCTCTTGCGATTGAGGAGGGTGAGGAAATGAGCAGCAGTATGAGTAATCCTATCCTTCAGAGATGGCAGCAAAACACCACAGCTGAATGTGATTAGTGAATGTGGATTGAATGTAGGTTCGAAAGTAATAAATGCGAACAATCAAAGATCAAGAGCAATAACTCCGAATGATATGTGATAAATGTTGAGAGTGAGACAAATCCTGCAGAGAATGTTTTTCTAGGATGCTTTTGTGTGTTAATGATATTGGGTGAGTGTATTATTTATTGTTCTTGGAGTATTAAATGCTCTGCCTCCTCATTTAATGCCTCCTCATTTAATGCACTTGGACACGACATTAATGAGGAGGTGACTTGCTAGGCGCATACAATAGAGCAGGTCTTGCAAAACCCATGTTCAGTGGTTGATCAGCCTCTAGACATGTCTAGGTTGTACTTGTGTAAGGACAAATTTCCAATCGAGTCATTTGTAGTATTGGCTACATTCCGCTGGACAAAACACTTTTGGGTCATATCAAGTCTATCATCTTACAACTGTAGAGAATTGGGCATTCAAAGTTCACGCTACATCTAAACGCATTCCAATTCCATTTTCCCAAAAGGTATATGATCAAAAATCTTATTTAAGTGTTGGAGTAATTTTAATTTACTTAGAAGATTTATGAAATTTTTTTAAATTAATTTTAAATCTTTTTTTTGAGAAAAAGAAATTTTCGTTCGAAGTTTTCCCAGGTCGTTCGAACGACCTGGGTCTAACGAACCTGTTCAATATGTACTGGAATCTCGTTAGAAGGATCGTTAGAAATGTCGTTCGAACGAATTCGTTCTAACGAGATTTCTAACGACTTCCTTTATTTATACACCGAACTTTCGTTAGAAACTCGTTCGAACCAGGTTGTTCGAACGAGATTTGTCAGTTTTGAATTTCTTTTTCTGCAGTTATTTTAAATAACTTCCCTTGTCCACTTCTTTTCCAGTTTTTATAATATGGACGAAAATCAGTTTTTCATAAGAAACTTGCACATTTTGAGAGAACAACTCTTGTCTTCCTTTTGATGAAAAACACTCCAACACAAATTTGATTTTTGAATGAACCAAAACCCCAAGCTTTCAACCTGAATTTCATCATGGACATATGCGGTGGATTTCCGCGTTCTAGTTAATTGGAGACGGTTCTTTGGCCTTCGGTGGATACCGAGACACGAGCAGTGTTGTGCAACGCGTTGGAGCTTCGCGTACTACAAACGGAGGTATTGGAGACGGCAACAACAAGTCTTTGTGAGTCAAGTCTGTAAGTCTTTTGAGTCTCTTTGTAAAACCATATTTGTAGTGAATTTGTCTAGGCCCAGCCGTTCGAGGTTTTTCCCATTTGGGTTTTCCTCGTACATTGCGACGTAGTGGTTTGTGATTTATTTTATCTTGATATATCACTTAGATGCATGCTTAGGACTAAAAGATAAAATATGGTTTAAATCACTACTCATGCTTAATTTGGTGCTAAAATTAATTTGGGTAATATTTAATTAACTTAGTTCAAGTCAATAATTTTAATTTGATAAAATTTGGTTTGGCCTATGTGGAAAAATGAATTAATCTTGTTAGGCAAATTTTAGGACTTGGATTGAATTAAGTTGTTTAAGTGAAAACTAATTTGTTGATTAATTTAATGTCACTTTTAGTTTAGTTTATTTTAATTTGAAAGAAATTAAAATTTGAAATTAGAATTTGTAGTTTGTATTGTGTTGAACCATCCTATTCCGCATTAAAGAAAATTCATATTTAATTTGAAAAGCATATTTAAAATTGGGGGTCTACGTGTTCCAACAAGTGGTATCACCCATTAACCCTCTTCCCCACTACACCCATTAACCCTTTTTCCCTACGATTCTTCCCCTCACCTCCTTTCAACCTATTTCTTCCTCACACAACCCTCATTCCTCTTACATTCATCATTTTCAGGTAGGGTTCCGAGTTCGAGGTCTCCCTCTTCTCTCTTCCAGGTATCTTCTTTATCTCTCTTCTTTTCTTTATATGTATATATCTATATATATGTATATATATTTATATATCTATGTGATATTGGGTATGTTTTCAATTTAACCCTTATTTTGTCACCCAATGTCATATATATATATATATATATATATATATATGTGTGTGTGTGTGTGTGTGTGTGTGTATCTTTTGCTTTGGGGCTCTATACTATATAATATTTTTGTTGCTCCTACTAATTAAGTTGAGCTCCCTGAACATTATCATTTTTTTTCAGTTAAAATTTTTTAAGATAATTTCACAGAAGTTCCCTTAATTATTTCATTTTTTTGTTTATAACTAATGGAGAATGGGAATTGTTGCTGTTTTGGTTTGTTGGTGTTGATTGGCGGTTTGGTTGGACTATTTTTGGGTAGGTTCTAGTTTAGTCCTTTTAGAATGCCTTCTCGTAGTCGTCACAACCGTCGCATAAGCGACTCTCCTGAGGAACGTTCTTCCTCCTCCTCTTCATCCTCATCCGACGAGGACACCAATGTTAATTCATCTATTCCTGACCTTAGATTGCGTTGGAGGACTCTCACCAGTCATACCCAATACCATACACAGGGTTTTTCCACATGCTCCTATGTCCGCGAAAAAATCGTCAATCTCCCCTCTCTAGCTGGCACTACTATCCATTCTTGGATTTCTGATTTAGGTTGGGACCCGCTGTTCAATCTCACAGACCCCATTTATCCCGACCTTATTCGAGAATTTTTCTTTTGGATGAGTGTTCGTGAGGACCATATTTTAGCTAAAGTGCGCGGTCGCGACATCATCGTCTCTCCTGAATCCATCGCTCGTCTTGTTCCTTTACCCCGTGTCACAAATCCCTCATTTCCTTGGCCTCACAACTCTCGTCCTGATTCTGGTCTAGTCATGAGCACCGTGAGTCGCATTACTCAACCCGGTACCATAAATATTTACCATAAGAATTTACATCCGGATTTTATGGTACTGAATTGGATTGTTTGTGCTTGTCTCATTCCTCGTGCCAACTCCACTCAAATTGCAAAAGTGCACGTGGATCTCATGTTTGCTATCAGCAGAAGAGCTGCCATCGACCTCCCCGCCTTCATTTTTATGGTTATCAAATCTGTCAAAGAAAACCCATCCGGTCCCGTTAGGCAAGCCCTTCCTTTTGCAGTTCTCATCACTCGCCATTGTCTTGATGCAGGGTGCCCTCGTCTTCCATCTGATGTCCCTGTGACCCGATATCAAACCATTGATATGTCCTTCGTTAGTCGCTCTCGTAGTCATTTACCTCCTGATTCTCCTCAAATCACTATCTCTCAATCCTCCTCCACTCAATCCACCGCTGCCTCAATCCCCGCTCCCTCTAGACCATCATCTTCTCGTGCTCCCCCACCCCTTGAATCGGAGGATCTTAGGTCTATTCGTTCACAGGTGGAGCAAATCCAGGAAGACAGGCGCCAGGACAGGGCTATTATGCTGGAGCTTTTGCTTAACATGCAACGGGATCGTGAAGCTCAGGCTCGTCGGGAGGAGGAGGCTGAAGCTCGTCGAGATGAAGCCCGGGCTCGTCGTGATTCCATCCTACTTGAGCATCTTGAGGCGATTCGTCGCATGAAGATGCGTCGTGGTGCAGGCTCATTCGGTTCAGGATCCCTTCCAGATGATTCCCCAAATGATGCTCCAGCTCCCTGATTTTCTTTCTGTTTCAGTTTATTTCATCTTTTGTACTTGTGTGGGCGAGTGGAACTTTTATTTACATTCTCTCACTTGTACCTGGTTATATAGTTTGGTTAGATTCTCTTTATTGATGTATGGATATTTGGTTTTTCCTCTATGGTTAATGATTTCACTCTCCTATTTATTCAATTGGCATATATGGATTTTGGATTGTGTTGCATATTTATTCCTCGTATCCTCTTCTCTAACCATGCAGGTTAATTCTATCCCTTTGTCTTTTCCAGACAAAAAGGGGGAGAATAGGGGGAGTTCTTATTTAAGATTTAGGGGGAGTTAAGAGTTAATTTTAATTTAATATATATCTCATACTCATGATTAATTAACTTGCTTTATACTCTCATGATTAGTTAACACTTGATTTATATTCTCTATTGCCCCATGCGTTTTATGTATTTGTTGCTTTATGTGTGTAGGATACATCGCTTACTTATCTGCAGCTCATTGTCAGTCGCGTTCATAAGTCTATCTTTTTATTTGGGTTTTTGGGACGGGCTTTAGAATCGGCTTGACGGCTGGCTTAGCAAAATTCAGTTTTTTTTCGTTATATTTTTTAATTTTGTTTTGTCCCGGAAGAGCCAAAGGGGTGATTTGTAAGGACAAATTTCCAATCGAGTCATTTGTAGTATTGGCTACATTCCGTTGGACAAAACACTTTTGGGTCATATCAAGTCTACCATCTTACAACTGTGGAGAATTGGGCATTCAAAGTTCACGCTACATTTAAACGCATTCCAATTCCATTTTCCCAAAAGGTATATGATCAAAAATCTTATTTAAGTGTTGGAATAATTTTAATTTACTTAGAATATTTATGAAATTTTTTGAAATTAATTTTAAATCTTTTTTTTCCAGAAAAAGTAATTTTCGTTCGAAGTTTTCCCAGGTCGTTTGAACGACCTGGGTCTAACGAACCTTTTCAATATGTACTAGAATCTCGTTAGAAGGATCGTTAGAAATGTCGTTCGAACGAATTCGTTCTAACGAGATTTCCAACGACTTCCTTTATTTATTTATTCCCCGGACTTTCGTTAGAAACTCGTTCGAACCAGGTTGTTCGAACGAGATTTGTCAGTTTTGAATTTCTTTTGCTGCAGTTATTTTAAATAACTTCCCTTGTCCACTTCTTTTCCAGTTTTTATAATATGGACGAAAATCAGTTTTTCATAAGAAACTTGCACATTTTGAGAGAACAACTCTTGTCTTCCTTTTGATGAAAAACACTCCAACACAAATTTGATTTTTGAATGAACTAAAACCCAAGCTTTCAACCTGAATTTCATCATGGACATATGCGGTGGATTTCCGCGTTCTAGTTAATTGGAGACGGTTCTTTGGCCTTCGGTGGATACCGAGACACGAGCAGTGTTGTGCAACGTGGAGCTTCGCGTACTACAAACGGAGGTATTGGAGACAGCATCAACAAGTCTTTGTGAGTCAAGTCTGTAAGTCTTTTGAGTCTCTTTGTAAAACCATATTTGTAGTGGATTTGTTTAGGCCCAGCCGTCCGAGGTTTTTCCCATTTGGGCCTTCCTCGTACATCGGCGCGTTGTGTTTGTGATTTCTTATTTCATTGCATCTAATCACCTAGATGTATGTGTAGGATAAAAAGGATAAAATTTGGCTAATTTGTATCTCTTAATCAAGTTAAATATCCCATCACATTAATTGTTAATTGGTCATGCTAACTTACTAATTTGCAAAGGATATTTAAATTGGAATATTTCTAAATTTGGAATTTTTTTATCAGTGTAGTGTGTGTATTCTACGAAATAACCTCAGTTCATATAACCTTACAACTTCAACAGCTTGTAATTGAAACGCGTGTGCTCGAGTGGTCCTAGTCAGTGGTTGACCCAGGAATTTAACGCGGTGTGGGCGAAACACATATGATAAAATAAAAAACTTAACCTGCACACTATCAAAAAGACCATATATAGATTGTCAAATTGTCTTGCATAATTGCATTGCAAACATCAAATTACATAAGATTTTTACGATAAAACTCTTCGGGTATTCATTTTCTGGAAACGCTGGATGATATCTTCATTGTCAATGTCAGACACTATTTCCCTCTCAATATATGCCTCCAAGCAATCAGTTATCATCTTATCTCCATTTTATTACGCAACGAAGTTTTGGTGATTTTCATTGCAGAAAATACTCTTTCGACAGTCGCAAATGCAACAGGTAAGAGTAATGCCAACATCATATGCAAATACACCAATAGATATACGCGATGCTTCTTCAATTGACACATCTTAGTAGCAAGCTCGCCAACCCTCATAACTCCAACAAATTGTTCATCGGATTGCACATCCACAATATAGTTATCAAGTTGATGCTCAAGAATCATTACTTCTTGAGAAGGAAAGTCCGATGGATAAAACTCAACAAATCGAAGCAATTTTATCGTATCACATGCAGAGAATGAATCGATTGGATCAAGACAAGACATACACGTCAACAACTCCGTATTCACCTCATTAAAATAATTATCTAGCTCTTGAAGTTGGAAATCTATCACCTCGTAAAACACTTCAACATGATATTGATGAAGATTTGTGGCTTCTCCTGGGTTGCGACGTGATCTTCTTATAACCACCACCACGTCTTCCGTATTTGGCACGTGTCTTGCTTGACACAAAATGAAGAAACCTCATCCAACGACGACTCCTATCCATCCTCTCTCATTTGTTGTAATTGTTGATTGGTTATTCTCACAAGAGTCATGCCATTCACAATCTCTTGGTCCTTTCTTTGTAATGCTTGTGACAAGTCATTTGCAATCCTTAAAATATTTTTCATCAAGTGCAAATGAAAAACAAATTCAAAGCATTGCATAAGTATCATTAGGTTCATGATTTGACCTTTATGCTTTCGATCTTTTGCATCCTTTTCAAAAGAACATCTTTCACTGAGGAGAACAAGCAAATCAAACTCACAAGTGTGCCATAATGAAAACTCAATGTGTCTTACCTGCTCGCTTCGATGCTAATTCTTGATTCAATCCCCATTATGGTTCAAAGACTCGATCGAGTTGACTCGGAATCGGCAGCCAACGATACGAAACCGATTCACGTAACGAAAAAAATCATAAATTGCCCTAACGCGCCTTGACTCGCCGATAAATCGGCCGGTACGAGTTAAACATGCGAAATATCGGATGATACGGACCGAGCCAGCCGAGTTGATGTAAAAACAAGAGAGATGAAGTAAAAACAAGAAAGAAGAAGCGTTTTTCAGCATTGGGGAAGAGAAACTCACGCATTACTAGGTTCGGCCAATCAAATTTCTTCGTAGTTTCATTCTCGTCCTCCTTTTTGTTGGAACAACAGTGTTTTCAATTAGGTTTAGATATGGGTCGTGTGTATTTTGGGATTTAAAGACCTTATGTGTGTTTTTATGTTTTTTTTTGAGTTTTAGTGTTGTGCGTGCGTGTTTTTTTTTTCTTCTGTTTAATTAGGTTTTTCTGAGTTTAAGTGCCGTGCGACCTCATGTTTTTTTATTTATTTTTGTTTAATTAGGTTTGAATGTTATTTTTTCAAAGAAATGTTACAAAAAACATTATTTTTTAAAAGAAATGTTACAAAAAATCTTAAAAAAAATTAACTCTCCTAAAAAACATTTTTTCTAGGAAATGTTATTTTTTTTAAAAATATTCAAATCTCTTATTTAAAAAAAAAAAACATGGATCAATTACCAATATTCTCTCTCTTTTTTTTATTTTTATTTTGTCCAAGCATGGATCAATTACCAATTATCAATTACCATTTGACCAATATTCTCTTATTTTTAAAGGTTCGCGCCCAACGGCATTTTTTGAGTGTTTTTAAAAAAAATAACCCCGCTTCTTAAAAAAAGGAGTTATGCAAATGTTATTTTTTTTTTTTAAAAAAGATGCAAATGTTAGGGTAGAGTTAATTTAAAAAAAAAAATTGTGTTGGTAGATAATACTTGAACAAGTCATTTTTTAACTCTATTTTTTGGATGTTATTTTGTAGAATGGCTCATATAATTTTTTTATCAAGTTTTATGTGTCATTAGATCGGTTTTCAATATTATTATTGGTTTACTATGCAATATTGAATCTGACAACTCTGCCGCGCATCAGTATACCAATTCTACAATGCAATGCATATTGAATGATGGGTTTGAATGTATCTCATTGATCCACATTGTTAAATCTTATTTTTTTGAAATTTTCTAAATTTTTTTCTGAATTTTTTGCGGTCTCTAAATAGCGCATCTTTGGGTATCACCCAATACCGCGACCGAGTTGAAAATCGGGTGTCCGATTCCGGTACCGATACCGTGACTTTGAACCATGATCCCCATCCTGTCAAAATATCTCCGTCGCATATCCCTATTGTAACGTTCTCAAATTGTTTCTCACGAAGAATCTCTACGTTTGCGTGAGGCTCCAACAACATTGGTATGGTCGTGGAGCGTGAGGTATTTGTAACTTATCAGTTCCACGTTTAATTCGTAGGGTGAACAGGCTATCGACTCATTTGAGAGGGGTTCCTCTTGTGATTGAGGAGGGTGAGGAAATGAACAGTAGTATGTGTAATCCTATTCTTCAGAGAGGGAAGCAAAACACCACAGTTGAGTGTGATAAGTGAATGTGGATTGAATGTGAGTTCGAATGTAATAAATGAGAATAATCAAATATCAAGAGCAATAACGCCCAATGATATGTGATAAATGTTGAGAATGAGAGAAATCCTGCAGAGAATGTTATTCTAGAATGCTTTTGTGTGTTAGTGATATTGGGTGAATGTATTATTTATAGTGCTTGGAGTATTAAATGCTCTGCCTCCTCATTTAATGCACTTGGACGCAACATTAATGAGGAGGTGACTTGCTCGGCGCATATGACAGAGCAGGTCCTGCAAAACCCATGTTCGGGGGTTGATCAGCCTCTAGACGTGTCCAGGTTGTACTTGTAACTGAAGTGCGTGTGCTCGAGTGGCTCTAGTAGTGTTAGTCCGAGTTACTCGTAAAGGTTACGATTCTAACTTGCCTAATTGTCCATCCTCCAATCCAATGCCCGAGGAAATCAATGGTGGTTACTTGCGGAACATTCAGTTACTACCTTGCTCGAGTTGAGGTCTTCTCAGTGCTTATAAGCCATTGTACCTATATGGAGGTCATACCTTGGTTCGTTCGAAAGGATGCGAGTGAGTTGGACTTCCTCTACTGATGTGAATTATATTTAGGGTATTTTAGGCATTTTCTTATTTTGTTATTGTAATTTTTCTCTTTGTTATTTTTCCATTTTTAGTTGTAGTTATTGAGTTTAGTAAGGTTTATTTTAGATATTATGTAATAAAGAATGTTTTAGTCCATGTGATGTTATTAGTGATGTCACCCCATGATATCACATGTGACATATGCATTTCTTAGTAGGCAAGTAATAGGTCCTTCTAGACCATTCCCTATCCCTATAAATATTGTACTCCCCATTTGGGACAAACGATTTAATACACTTTATTTTAGAGATTGGTTTGTTTGAGGATGCTTCTTTTGTGCCACTGACAAGTGTTTATGTCATTTTCATTTGCCCCCTTGCGCGCACGCGTTTAATGATCAGTTGAATGCACGTGGGCGAAAGACTTGGCTTGGTTCATACGCTTCCATATGATATGATTGCGTGTCACTACCTTTGATGCGAGTAAGATTTTTACAACCCTTCAGTGCGTTTGCTCGCCATGTGTCATGCGTTGAGTGAGTCGTCTATTCGCATACGCTGATGGTTGCATTCCTCATGTCTTTTCATCATTAGCCTTTGTTTGTTTCCCAAACCTTACACACACACACACACACACACACACACACACACACATATATATATATATATATATATATATAGAGAGAGAGAGAGAGAGAGAGAGAGGTTCAAAGGCCAACATAAAATATGAACATTTTAATGAACCTTAACAAAAACACTTAAACACCCATTCAATTTTAATTCCTATGTTGTAATTGGTCCGCACCAGCGGCAACGAACATGCGTGTGACACGCCCCAGCGGCAACGGACACGTGTGTATTAGAAAAGACGCATGCCGCACAAATATCCTTTGCCGCTGGCGCGGAACAATTACAACATATGAATTAAAATTGAATGGGTGTTAAGTGTTTTTTGTTAAGATTCATTAAAATGTTCATCTTTTATGTTCGCTTTTGAACCTCTCCTTATATATATATATATATGTTTGTTCATTCGTTTATTTTCTTACCTTACTTTGCATTTGAATATCTCTTCTCTATTGCTTTCGTCTTTGTGAATTCTCGATCTTCTGGGGGTGCGAGTATAAGAGAAGAAGATTTATTTGTGAGAGTCTTTTGGGGGAACGTTCATCTTTTGAAACCATAAATGAGTTTTCTCTCTCATCGGCATAGTTTTGTTGAAGATGGAAATGTGTAGTGAGTTGTTAGAGTTGGAATTATTAGGACAAGTAGGGTTAAAATAGTCAAATGTATGCTTCTTAAGTTTTCTAAGCTTTTATAGTAGTAGAGAGAAATTTAGAAAACCTACCTTAATTAGTGAATTCACTTTCACACGTGATAATCAATCTAGGTGTTTTAATCACAAAAAGTACTTTTATCTTCGTTATTTCATCTACGTTCTCACACGATTAATTCATTTTCCCCATCCACGTTTTACGCACAATATTTTCAAAAATCAAATAAGGAAAAAAATCAATGCATAAGCTATGTTATCAACATCAATAAAAATATCTTCTCCACATTACCAAATCAATCGCTCCCACCAAAAACCAAAACAAAACTACACAAAAACGAAAAAAAAAAGTTATCTGCCGCTTAAACGACGGCGTTTTTTGGATCTTGCAAACATCTCTATCTTTAAGCAAGATAAAAATGCCAAGTGTTTAAGCTTGCAACAATTTAATTGTAAGTCTGAAAGATTTGTATTTGGATTGAGATTTGCTTAATTTTATGATTTGTATTAGTTGTGAGATTTGATTTGATTTTTGGAGATTGCGTTTTAATGATGAAAATTAGAATAAGTTCATTTATGTGAATTAAAGGTTTTTTGTTATCAAAGCTGTATAACATGTTGTGTTTTGTCTTTGTATTAAAAATAAAAAAATGTTGTCTGATTTATTTTCGAGTAACTGTGATAAAAATGAGCTGTATTTGTTACAGATGTATATTAAGATTGCTACAATATATTATTACAAAGGCGCGGATTCTATTAACGTGTCCGACGCTTTGTAGTTTGATTGTCATTTGTTCAATTTTATGAGCTATATAAGTTGTGAGATTTGATTATTGATTATGGAGATTGCATTTTTATATTACAAGTTATGATAAGTTCATTTATGTGAATTTAAGTTTTTTTGTAGCATCCACTATATGCTGCGGTTAAAGCGGTTAAACATGTTGTATTTTTGTCTTTTTTTTTCAATGCCTTTTGATTTATTTTCTAGCAATTGTGATAAAAATGAGTTGTGTTTGTTAAAGGTATATCTTAAGATTGCAGAAATATATTCCAAATGTAGGGATTTTTTTGCAAGTTCGAATGACATTTGTTCAATTCATGAGCTGTATTAGATGTGAGATTTGATCCTTGATTGTGGAGACTTGCATTTTAATAATAAAAGTTAGGATAAACTAATTTATGTGAATTTAAGGTCTTTTTTAGTATCCACCATGTGCTGATATTTAAGCTGTAAAGGATGTTATGTTTTGTCTTTGCTTTTGTGTTTTTTACGTAATATTATTAAGTTCTCTGCTTTGTCTTTGAGCGATTGAGATAAGAATACGTAGATTTTGTTACAGACATATCTCGATTGCATCAATATATTCCAAACATATGGATTCTATTTGCAAGTCCGAAAGGTTTGTAGTTGGATTGCCATGTGTTCAATTTTATGAGTTGTATTAGTTGCGAGTGAAATAGGGTAGTTGAGGTTGAGAAAGTTAAATAGAAGGTGTATGGTATGCTTGTGGAGCGTGAGGTGTAACATATCAGTTCCACGTTTAATTCGTAGGGTAAAGAAGCGATCCACTCATTTGAGAGGGTTCCTCTTGCGATTGAGGGTGAGGAAATGAGCAGTAGTATGAGTAATCCTATCCTTCAGAGAGGGCAGCAAAACACCACAGCTGGATGTGATTAGTGAATGTGGATTGAATGTAAGTTCGAAAGTAATAAATGAGAACAATCAAAGATTAAGAGCAATAACTCCCAATGATATGTGATAAATGTTGAGAATGAGAGAAATCCTGCAGAGAATGTTCTTCTAGGATGCTTTTGTGTGTTACTGATATTGGGTGAATGTATTATTTATAGTTCTTGGAGTATTAAATGCTTTGCCTCCTCATTTAATGCACTTGGACACAACATTAATGAGAAGGTGACTTGCTCGGCGCATACGACAGAGCTGGTCCTGTGAAACCCATGTTCGGGGGTTGATCAGCCTCTGGACGTGTCCAGGTTGTACTTGTAACTGAAGCGCGTGTGCTCGAGTGACCCTCATAGTGTTACTCTGAATTACCTGTAAAGGTGTCTAACTTGTCTCATTTTCCATCCTTCAATCTGATGCCCGAGGAAATCCATGTTGGTTTCTTGCGAACGTTCAGTTACTACTTCCTTGCTGGAGTTGAGGTCTTCTCGGTTCTTATAAGCCGCTTGTACCTGTAAGGAGGTCATACCATGGTTCGTTCGAAAGGATGCGAAGGGATGGCCAGTTTTGACACGATAACCCGTTGACGGTAATAACCTGAAATGACCCGAACATGACACGATTAGCTTGTACAGATTTAAAAGTACCCAAAACTTATGCTCAAATTAAAATCAACGCGACCTGAAAATGACACGACTAACCCGAATTGCCACCCCCATGCGAGTGAGTTGGACTCCCTTTACTGATGTGAATTATATTATGGGTATTTTAGGCATTTTCTTATTGTAATTTTTCTCTTTGTTATTTTTTTCAATTTTAGTTGTAGTTATTGAGTATAGTGAGGGTCATTTTAGGTATTATGTAATAAATAATGTTTTAGTCCATGTGATGTCATTAGTGATGTCACCCCATGACGTCACATGTGACATATCTATTTCTTAGTAGGCAAGTAATAGGTCCTTCTAGGCAATTCCTTGTCCCTATATATATTGTACTCCCCATTTGGGGAAAATCATTTAATAATACATTTTATTTTAGAGATTGGTTTGTTTGAGAATGCTTCTTTTACGTCATTTGCCCCCTTGAGCAGCGCGAGTTTAATGATCAGTTGAATGCGCGTAAGATTTTTACATCGCTTCAGTGCGTTTGCTCGCCATATATCATGCGTTGAGTGAGTGACAGCATGCGCCGACGGTTGCATTCCCCATGTCTTTTCATCATTAGCTTTTGTTTTTTTCCCAAACCTTATATATATATATATATATATATATGTTAATGCGTTTGTTTTCTTTCCTTGCATTCATCTGAATATCTCTTCTCTATTGCTTCAGTCTGTGATTTCCGGCGACAGTTCCTTTTGTTTTTCAGCTGCCTTCTTTTCATCTTCCCTGTTTAACTGCTTGTTCATCATGTCTGACCGCACCGAGGGTTTGAAGTCTCACTCCGTTGAGATTGCCGAGGACCTTTTAAACATTGAGGAAGTACAAAACGACTCATTTTTTCAAAGACAATTGCCTGATGAAGAAGGGCTGCGAATGGTAGTAACGTTGGCGTTTTGCGCCAGAATCTGCTGTTGCTTTAACAGGAGGAAGTGACGATGGATCACTTGTTCCTCCCAGCAGCATTCTTCGTTGCTTTTATGAGTTGGCTTAGTTGTGGGATTTGATATGATTTTGGAGCTTACATTATTATGATAAAATAGGATAAGCTAATTTATGTGAATTTAAGGTCTATTTTAGCATCCACCGTATCCTGCTGTTAAAGCTGGGAAGCGTGTTGTGTTTTGTTTTTTCTTTCTTGTTTTTTACGCAGTATAATTAAGTTCTCTGATTTATTTTCGAACAATTGAATTAAAAATGCGTTCTGTTTGTTATATCTTAAGATTGCACCAATATATTCCAAATTTGTGGATTTTGTTTGCAAGTTCGAAATCTTTGTAATCGGATTGTCATTTGTTCAATTTTATGAGCTGCATAAGTTGTGAGATTTGGTTTGCGTTTGTATAATAAAAGTTAGGATAAGCTAATTTATGTGAATTTAAGGTATTTTTAAAATCCACTATATGATGCTATTAAATCTGTACCGCATGTTGTGTTTTCTCTTTGCTTTCATGTTTGTTACACTATTATTAAGGTCTCTGATTTACTTTCAAGCACCTTGAATCAAAATACATAGTATTTGTTACAAATATATCTTAAGAGTGCATCAATATACTCCAAACGTGCGGATTCTGTTTTGCAAGTCCGAAAACTTTTTAGTCGGATTAACACTTGTTCAATTTTATGAGGTGCATTAGATTTAGGGTTGCAATGGGTCGTGTCGTGTTGGGTGTTATTGGTTTCGTGTCAAAATGATCCTCCATCTAAACTCGGCTCATTAAGCACTTTGTTTCTATCGTGTCGTGTCTTATTGGATTCATGTCAGGTTTGGGTTGTTTTCAAATCGTATATCAACGATTCGTGTTGTGTATTTCCACTAGGTGGCTAAATCAAACCCTGATTCGTTAAGTTACCGTGTTTAGCAGGTCCACTCATTATGCACCCAAATTCGTTAAGGCTCTACCAAACCTGCTAAGAAGTCGCGTGCCATTTTGCCACCTCATGATTTATATGGTATATGTTAAAAAATGTCAATATTAAGATCATTAAGCAAATTGAAATCACTACAATTAGAAAGGAAAAAAATACAAAGCGCAGTGTCAAAAAAATCGTGCAACAAAGAGTGTGGTCGAGAAATTGATAAGATAAACTGTTTTTATTAATGTTCTATAAAATATATTATATTGCAAATTTACGGTTTATTATGAATCTTGATTTCGATTGGTTTGCACACGCTAAATATTTAATATCAAAATTAGCTTGGAGAATGCACTCAATGCTTGATCCTAGCTACGTCCTGCTCAATCAATATTTGCTCAGTGGTAGCCGCCATGTTACCAGATACTCTCTCTTCTTAAAGTACCACATTCGAGATCTCGTGTACCTTTTGGTTTTCTTTAACGTCCTAAATTTCTAAATCTTGCGTCCAACACATTTGTTGAAGAGAAGAAGAGAATATGAAAGAAGATATAAGACGAAATATATGTGTTACAAAATTCTCCCGATTTGTCCATCCCAAATCATATTTACAAAAATGTAGGTACTAAAATACCAAGTGCATAAATCAAAATCCTTATTTAAATAACAAATTGAGTATGTGTGTGATCGGGTACACTATACACATAATATATATGGTATCCAAAACGATCCAAATAATTGTTGGAAGCAAACTGTGAACTGAAACAATGCGTACGACATACCTGTACCTTTACCGCACACCGAAGTGATCCACTTTCCAGATAACTTTGGGCAGTCCTTTCTGCTAATAAAGCAGCTTAGCTCATCTAACCATATTCAACGACTTAGAGCTATGCCAATATATGAAATCTGGAGATATTAATCCAGCTTATAAGGTGCCCATTCTGTGGACTCTGGTCCAGTTATCAGCGGAACCTTTGATAACCTTTGTATTGAACCTATCCCATTTGTAATGAACCTAAAGGTTGAACTATTCCCTAAAAACTGATTTACAATGGAAGGGGTGCCTATAGGCCATATACTCGTCTAGGATATTCTACTTTTTCCTATGGGTAAAGTTGAGCCATGACAATAGTTGTGTGCATGTATGTATAAATGTGTGTTTGTTTTGATATCTATGCGAATATAATTAATATGGGATAAGGGAGTATGCATGACGAGGCAAGGTGTTCAAATATGGTTGCATACGGCTGAAAACTTTATGGGACTAGCTGTACCTACACTTCAGTAACGTAGGAGCATCTCCATTTTAGTTATCATATCACAAGTCCCAATGCGAATAGCAACTTATGAAGTTTATCTACCCTACAATAGCAGATAGATAAATGTTATAAACTTAAACCTCTTCAAGGGGCCTGAACTCTTCCTTAAGTTTTTTGAAGACGGAGAAAGGGTTGTCGTCTGAAATGTGGGATGTAAGATACATTATCATCTCGAGAAAAGCAAAAAATATTTGACGTGCATAGTTGCTGCAAACTTTTGAGGCAAATGCCTAACCGTCCCATCTTGGAACAAAGCGTGATAGTTCCACCTTGGACGCCTCTAGAAATAGAATTAGCAGTTTACAACGTTACTTCTCAAGGTAAATATACAAGTTGCCACGGAAGCTGGAGTTTCTGTAAAGTAAATCAATAAGATTGGCAATCTGTAACCAACAGGATTTGTTTCTTGTGATCAGGTGAGATCCCTTTAAAGCAAAGGCTAATCCGTTGGGGTTTCAAGCCACACATGGCTCCTACTCTTCAGATAGTAATGTGTTTTCCGTCCCTCTTCAGTCCAAGCATTTTTACCATTATGCTATTGTATCCATTGTGGTATAAGTGGTGCAAAGTTACTGCTTGCACTGGAGATGCTCTAAGGACAGGAATGTGAACTATTTAAAGAGGGTAGTTTTCAGTTGGACTGAGGTAGCACTATCTTCATTTGATTTGTGCTATATGACATAGTTAAGATGATTGGCTTGAACTTTACTTTTGTGCAAAGAGATCTCCCTATTTCTAACTAGGCCCCTTGTATTTATTTTGTGGAATTGTGGTGAAGAAGCAGTTACAGTGGCAATGAAGCATCTCTACACACTTCACCACGCTAGGGAAAAGAAAAAAGAACAATATGGTTTAAAGCACCCCCCAGTGAAGTTCAGGGAAAGTGATAAGCGCCTCACGAAGCTTAGATAGTGTGTTCGAATCCACCCAGATGCGAGTGTCAACGGATCAGATTAATCTGATTTGTTAAGATGTTAACGAATTAGGATCAAATCTGATAATCCGACGGATCAGTGATCTATTATGCTGAATCTGAATCCGTTAATGGTTCGAAAGTCGAATTCAATTATCTTATTACACACACACACACACACGCACACACATATATATATTAACAACATATAATATATATGGGTTATGCGACGAAAAGTCTCTCGACATTTTATTAATTAACGTTTAGTCCAAGCCTTTTATTTTGTTCCAAAAGGTCCCTGACCTTATAAAACACTAACAAACACTTTTTCATTTCTTATCCTAAACCCCAAGAAAAAAAGGTCAAAAAATTAGACATGGGACTTCTTCTGCACATAAAAAATAAGGTGGAGTTAGTGAAAAATGTATGTATCTCCTAGGGACTAAACATTAATTGTTCCTATATGTAATATATATTTAGACCACTGTTTTAAAAAATCCGCCTAGGCACGCCTAGGCTTGAGGCTTGGGAGAAACGCCTCGCCTTAAGCTTTTTACGCTTTATTCTTGGTAAAACCCTTAAGGCGCACTTTTTTCTAAAAACAACAATGCTTTAGTGAAATGATATCGCCTTTTAATGATTTTTTTTTACAAACCGGACCATTATCTCATCCAAAATAATCAAATAGTATTTTAATTTGCAAATATTGAGACATATTTTTATGATATGTACAATTTTAGTATTTTATTAGCCTTGTTATGGTTAAAAAATATTAAAATATATTAAGAAGGCCTAAACGCCTTTTCACGCCTTTTTACGCCTAAGGCCCGCCTAGGCTTATAAGGCTTATGGCTTGGCCTCCACGTCTCGATCACGCTTCGCGTTTTTTAGAACCTTGATTTAGACTAAACATAATTTAATATCATTTATATAAATATATAATAAACATTAGGGGCAATTAGATAGCAACCCTTCCTATTAGAATAATATACATGCAAATCTTATTTCTCTTTAAGTTAAACAAAATGACCCTTCTATATCATACTTATCTCCTAAACTCTCTCGTATCTATCTCTGATATATCTAAATAGATTATTCTCTATATCCTATCTTATATAGTCTCTATCTCTGATTGTTGTTATCTTACATCTTTTGTTCAATTTTGAGTTGGGCAACATCAAGTAGTAGATATCAACCCGTAATTAAGTAGTTACCATTGTATGAAGGTTGATAACAACCCGTTAAATGTAAATAATTAAACAATCGAAATAGGTGCATTGGTACAATTTACAAATGCAAAAAAAAGTTCAAATTCTTCCCGTTGTATACATCTCAAAATCGGTTCTACAAAAATCATTGGGAAACCATACTGTGTCCTTCAAAGTAATCCATATTGTATTCTTCGAAATGGGCATGAAACGAATCCTATCCATATGCACATGCTAACTTTATCCTGCAAACTAATCTATATTGGAGCCTACAAGCAAGAAATACTATTCTTTTACCAAGGAGTATCTACACATGAGGGCCGCGTTTTATGACCCATTTTAAAGTGGGTTTAATTGGAGTAAAAATAACTCTAGGGGGCTTGGTCAAATTATCTATAATTTTTAAGACTAAGCTTAACTTTAATATATATATAGAGTCGAGCTCTGCAACATACCCCACTTAACATACTTATGAACATACCCATTTAAAAAAAATAATAAAATAATATATTTGTTGATGTAAAAAATTAGATTATATCTAATTAATCAATCACAGATAAATAAATTAATAAGACAAAGGATTTTTAAAGTGGTTCAGCCTGATGAAAATGTCCTACGTCCACTGTGTTTGTATTGCTGACTGTTTATTTGGAATCTCGATAATGGGTTTACCAAGAGATCCAAAGTCCCCTTCTTATGAGGAGGTTACAATGTATTTATAGCCTTGAGGTTGTACGTATGAAAGGACAATGCGCTGTTATCTAGTAGACATATACATCTGTACGATAATAATGCGCATTTAATGCGTAGCTGTCTTTTGATTCTCTTGATTTGAATGCTCTGCACGCTAAGTAGTTCGGACCGCCTGAGTTGCTCGGTACGCTTAAGTTGCTCGGGGCGCCTGAGTTGCTCGGTACGCTTAAGTTGCTCGTCTAGAGTATTGGTATTTGCCATGTAGGTTGACACGTGTCTTCAAGTGATTGGTCCACGTCAGCAGACTAAATTTGGTATTAACAGAAGCCCCCAATGTTTCACAGTTGAGGTTGAAGGAGAGTGTGAAACATTCTGCTCGAAATCTGCTTGGATTAATAGTCCTCATGAATTTTAGGAAGATTTTCCTTGTATATAATTTCTTTTTGAGCGCATAATATCAGACTTCATAAGTATTTTGAATTTTCACGATCACTTCGATTTTTGTGCCCTTTTCTTCTTTTAGCCGCCGGTAACGCAAACGTCTTTCCTTGTAATCATTGCTTTTCTCTATTCCCGAGTTAAAGTATTTAAGTGTGACAGAAATCCTATCGTCTTTCACTTTTTCAAATCTGTATCTTTGAACTCTTCATCTTCTCTCTATCTTGTGCCTTCGTTCTTTCCATCGTTTATTGACAACTGATCTCTATTGCCTCTGTAAGATTTTCTTCCTTCTTCTTTATTTTCTTTATTCACCATGGTTTATCTTGTTGAATCGTTAGACAAATTTCGGTCTGAGTTTTCAATCCCTTCGTGGGTTATTTTGGAAGAAGTTTCTTATCCTTGTGATTTACTTTGGCTGAGGGACACTGGTTCCCAACTCTTTTTGTAGCCGAATGTGGCTTTTCTTTCCCGCCAAATCCCTGTGTTTGGAGTTTTACCAATATTTTGATATTGTACCTGCAAGAGTAGCTCCAAATACATGGAGGGTGGTTAATGGCGTACATAGGTTGAATCAACTTCATGGAACTCGTTTGGGAATTCCAGAAATTATGTATTGTTACAGATGGGTTATCAGTGACAATACTTTCTATTTAAAAACTAGATTTTCGAATAGAGTGTTAATTGTCAATCTTCCTGATGCCAATAGGGACATTTTGATCATGGGGTTGTGATGAAAAATTGACAACACCCTCCATTAAGTGGAGATGACGTGTACCAAGGTCCCAGGTGTCCGCTTTATGGCAATGGGATAGGTTGCTTTTATTTTTTGAAATCTTGTTTTCTTTGTATTTGATGAAATGCACCACTGACATTTGATTTTGTTTGTTACAGTTGACAGTAAAAGAAAACCTCCAAAAGAAACCGAGGTTAATATAAAGCATTTAAAACTTATCTGGAGCTTGCATCAATCTGTTGCTGGGGAGCACATTAGATCTGCTTCTTATTTGTTGCAATACAGAAGCTACACTTCATCTTTCATTGCTCGTCCTCGTCCTGTGGTGGTTGATCTTGATCAGGTGCCAGCCTCTGAAACCAGTGTGGAAGGTTCTTCTGATTTGAGTATTCCTATTACTGACCTGATGAAGAAGAGAAGAGCTTCTGCCTTTTTTGACAAGTCTGCCTCTGCCCCTGTGGAGGCAAAGAAGAGTAACAAGATGTCCCAGAAGAAGGGACAAAGACTATAGATGTACCCCCTCCCACTGCTGCCAAGGAAGCTGGCGAGAAGCCCCCCCTGTGCCTCCGAGTAAGACTGTTGTCATCTCCCCAATAGAGACAATATCTTTAATTGAAAATGCTCCTGCTCCTCTGAGGAGATTAAAAAGAAGTTTTTTTGAGAGACCTGCTGAACCTATCTCTCAACCTTCAAATGTTGAAGGTAGTGTTCCAGCTCTTGTTGCTCCGAGCTCTGCCGTGAGCTTGGTAAGATCCTGGACTGTTCCAGAATCCCAAGGTGTTGAAGACACCTTTTCTCGCGAGAAACTACACTGGCTGCTCAACACATTACTTCAGTAAGTATCTTTAGCTTGACCCCTTTATTTTTTTTTTAATACTATGTTCATGTATTGACTTAAAGTTCTTTCTTTTTTCAGCTTGTGACGTGTTTCAACAGCATTTTGAAGAAGGATGAAGCTATCAGGGCTTCAAGCTCCTCGGGTGGAGTAGAGGAAGCTTTTGCTGGACTAACCCAGTCTTTGAAGGAATCTCGTCAGAAGTACGAGGAGGACAAAGATGCTTGGGAGAAGCAATTCAAGTCCGTTGAACTGGACAAAGATCAAGCTCTGACTGCCTCCAGAAAGTTGGAGCAGAAATTAAAGGAGTCTGATCAGAGTAACAAGGAGCTCGAGGTCAAGCTCAAATCTGCCGAGGAGAAGGTTACTAAGCTTCAAGATGTTGAGCGACACAAGACAGAGGTAGAAGAAAAGCTGAAGTCTACCCAAGAGCTCCTTAGGGAAAGGACCTCCTTGGAGAAGGCAAAAAGGTAAACTGCAGTTAAAAAATCATTCAGTGCTGGTTGGGACAAAGGCTGGAACAAGGGCTTGGCTGTCATGTCTTCTCAAATGGAGTATGCCAGTGTCAAATATTTTAGGGATGGATGGGTAGCAGCCTTGAAGAAGTTGAAGGTTGCTGAAACTTCTGAGTTGTTCCAGGAGCATACTCATGGCCCTCCTCCCTCTCCTAGAAAAGAAGAAGAGGATGAAGCTGCTTCAGATGAATCTTCTATGATGAATGGAGATCAGGTCCCTACTGTTCCTGTTGTTCAACTTTCCGAGCAACTCCAACCAGCCAACACTTCTGCCGAGCAGCTACCATTGTCCTCCGAGCAACCAACCCCTTCATCCAAACTGTCCAACGAAGTAGTAGGAAATAAGGAGAAGGTGTAAAGTTGTTCGGGTCTTTTGTTTGATTGCTTTCTTGAATGTAACCTTGAATCATGATGAATAAAATTTGAACTTTGGTTGTTCGTCTTGAATTTCTCTTTTACTCACTGTCTACATCATTATTGATTCTTTTTATTTCTCCTCTTTGCTAGTTTATGGCTAGGATGGAGCTCTTATCAGCTCATGATATAGAGTTGATGAAGAAATGCAATGACTATTTTAAAGCTGGTCATGTAGATCTTAATGAGGCCCAAATAACTGACATCCTCGGATCAGGTGCTCTGGCCGTGCAGTTGAAGCTTACCAATACTTGAAGTGCTTACTTGATCGTGCTGTAGCCAACAATGTAGCCTACTACGAAATGATTGAAGATCTCCAAGAAACGATCAAGGAACTCCAACAACAGTACAAAGAATCCACCACACTTCTGCATCAAGGCTATGAAAAGAAGTACCAACAATTGAGTGCTGACAAGGGGTATGACAAGTTCATTTCTGCTCATGAGAAAAAGGAGAGTGTTCTGAAGTTTGAAATTGAAGAGCATAGACATATCGCCAAGTTGTTGGAGCAGGAGAAAATTGCTTTGCAAGAGGAAATAAAACAACTCAAATCTGTTGCTTCTTCGGGAGCCTTGGCCCCAGTAAATGATGATGGTTTTTCATTTTTGGAAGTAGAAAATGCTAACTTAAGGGATGAGTTAGAAACCTTGAAGCGAGCAGGATCTTCCACACCTACTCGTGGCAGAGCAAGATCTTCTCGTGGACGAGCAAGGGCTAGTCGGGTCACCATTGAAGAAGCGAGAACTCAGTCGGCTTTGGAGAATCAAGCCGTTCAGTTGATGGCGAAGAACCAAGCCTTGGCAGAAATGTCTAAGAAGATTCTGAACTTCACCGAGCAACTCTCTAATCAAAGTTCTGCTCTGGAAAGTAAAGAAATTTTGGTGAAGAAGCTCCACGAGCAACTTGAGAGATTGACTTATCAATTTCACAAGCAGCCCAGGGAATTCTGGATGGCTGGGTATAATGAAGCTCTATATCACCTTGATGCTCGTTTGCAGCAGTCGAACAACGAAGGATACAAGCAAGCGTGGTTAAATGCCTTATGTGTCCTGAAGCTAGAGTAAGGTCATTTCCTGTGGGATTACTACGAACCTGGTGTCCTTGATTTACCTGTGCCTCCCTTCGATCTTGACCTTAATTGGATTCCAGCCCGCGTTATTCCTCGAATTTTAATAGCGAAGTATCTCGGTGATTACAGTCTTCATTCAAACTTTGAAATAGCTCGCCCAGAACACTTGCTCGACCGTCCATCCATCATGAATGTCAGAATGCTGCGAGGTCTAAACTTTATAAATTTCCCCATGCCTTAGATGATCCTCCAGCTGGGTTAGAACCTGTGTCAAAAGCAGAGGGAAAGAAACCCATAGAATAGGATATGTTTATGTAATGAATCAAACTTCATATCATATGTAATCTACTTGATTTTAATGAAGAAATTTTAAGTCTTTGACAATTTCATTTCTCTTCGAAATAATTTGTAGAATGTCCTTGCTTGCTGGTTTGTTGGTTGGTGAATATGTATATATATATATATATACCATACTTATCCCATTTGTTGTTTGATTATAGTGAGTTGTCACTCTTTGGGCCTAAGCAATGGAATGATTTTTATCCCATGTTCCTGCTTAGTTGTAGTAATCTCGTATGGATTACCTGGTTGCCTAGACAGTGGATGCCCCGGGAGGTCGTCCAGCTTCTTGCCTAGTTTGGTGCCAACCAACCGGAGTTGGTGGTTATTGATTTACCGACCAACCGGAGTTGGTGGCAATGAGTTGCCGACCAACCAGAGTTGGTGGTATTGAATTCCCGACCAACCGGAGTTGGTGGTAATTGAATTGCTGACCAACCGGAGTTGGTGGTATTTGAATTGCCGACATAAACCTCCATGTTGTGACTGATTTGCTCTGCAAACACCTTATTCATCAGTCGCTGATATGTCGCACCTTCATTTTTAAGTCCAAAAGGCATAACATTATAGCAATAAGTTCCCCTTAGGGTGATAAAAGAGGTACTCTCCCTGTCCTCGGGCTTCATTTTAATCTGATTGTAACCAGAATAAGCATCCATGAAACTTAACAATTCATGCCCCGAGGTAGCATCCACCAGTTGATCGATTCGGGGCAAAAGAAAATGATCCTTTGGGCATGCCTTATTAAGATCAGTGAAGTCTACACACATCCTCCACTTGTTATTTTTCTTCTTTACCATCGTCACATTTGCTAGCCAATCAGGATATTTGACATCCTCAATAAAAGAGGCTTTTTGTAGTTTCTCCACTTCCTGTATAGCTTGGTTCTTTTCAGGGCTAAACGCCCTTCTTCGCTGCTTCACTGGCTTAACCTCCCTGTTCACGTTGAGCTCGTGGCACAAGAAACTCGGGTCTATCCCTGGCATGTCTTCATGACTCCATGCAAAAGTCTGCTTTCTGCGCCTTAGAAATGCTATCAATTCCTGTTTTATCGATACATCCAGTGATGCACCAATTTGAGTTGTTCGTTCCGGATGTTCGTCGTCCAGAATGATATTTTCGGTAGCCTCCATGACCTGGCCCTTCACGAGCTGAGACTCGTCTCTAGGGTCTAATGTTTCAATCTCTGCATCTTCTATTTCATCCACTTGATAGGTAGTAGTCTTCTTCCTGGATTCTTCACGTTCTTCCTGTTTGGCAGATGAATAGTAGCATTCCCGAGCTACTTTCTGGTCGCCTTTCACCACTCCCACTCCAAAGTTGGTTGGGAATTTTAAACATTGATGTACAGTAGATGGTACTGCTTCGAATTTCTTCAGACCTACCCTTCCCATGATGATATTGTAAGCTGATTGAACATTTTTATCCATTACGAAGAAGCGTACTCTTTCTGTTCGACAAGCAACCCAAGTACCAATAAGCATATCCAACTTGATCGTCCCAAGTGGAAAAACCTTTTCGCCAGTAAAACTGAGGAGGGGCCTATGATAGGGCTCCAACTGGGTTAACTTCAGATTCAAACTGTCAAAGCATGGGTAGAACATGATGTCTGCCGAGCTACCATTGTCCACCAGCACCCGTGAAATCACCACTTCTTTCATTCTCATCTTGATCACCAATGGGTCATCATGAGGATATAGTACACTTGCCAGGTCGTTTTTGGAGAAACCAATGACCAGTTTGTCTTTATTCACCTTCCTCGGGCGATCATCTTCAGCGAAATTTATTCGTTGTATGTACGAGCAAGCTTGAGCCTCATTGAGGTAAGCTTTCCTCTCTGCAGTGAGATCTCCACCCGTAATAACATTACATTCAAATGATCCAAAATGGATTGAAAATACCTCACGCTCTGGCTGTCTTGGTCTTTTAGGAAGGTCGGGATCATCTTCTGGATCTTCTTCGTGATCTCTTTTCTTGTCTTCTTTTATTCGACGAGGAGATTTAGATCTTTGCCTTCTTCGGTCGCTAGTCTTTCCCTCATTTTGTTGATCAACATACTTGGTCAATTTTCCTCGCCTGATAAGTGCTTCAATTTCATTCTGGAGAGCTATGCAACGTTTGGTCGTGTGGCCATGGTCTTTGTGGAATTCGCAATATTTGGATTTGCCCCTTTTGTCAGGGTCTGCTTTCATTTTCCCTGGCCAGGCTAACTCCTCGCTGTTCTTGATCTCCTTCAGAATGTGATTTATATCTGCCTTCAAGGGAGTATAATTTTCATACTTCTTCATTTGCTCCAGAGCTTGCTTACCTTTTGACTGCCTATTGCCACCATTGTTCTTGTGATCCTTCTTCTTGTTTTAGCAACCTCAACCTTGGCCTCCTTAATGTCTGTACTCTTCTTCGCAGCCATGGCTTCCTCGGCGTTCATGATTTTGGCTGCCTTGGCCATCAGTTCTGCCATGGTCCTAGGTGGATCTTTGGCCAAAGTGTAGTACAATTTATCTGGCAACAACACACTCATCAAAGCAGTAATTGCCGTTTTCTCTTCATAATCAATTACCTCCAGCTTCTCGTTATTAAAACGAGTAATGTAGTCCCTAGTACTTTCTTCTGGCTTCTGTCTAACACTCAACAAGTGTGCTACTCGTTTGATTGGTTTTGCTCCAAAACAGAAATTCCCCATAAAGAGCTCTACCAGTTGAAAGAAAGTCGCAATCTTCCCCCGAGGAAGGTTGTACCATATCTGGGCTGACCCGGTGAGAGTTCCTGAAAACGCCCTACATCTCATCTCATCTGGAACCGCATAGATATCGGCAACAGCTTGGTATTGTTCTATATGAAGGACAGGATCAGTTTTTCCATCGTATTTAGGCATTACCATAGGAGCTTTGAACTTTGATGGCGTGGGAAAATCCGCAATTGCCTGTACGAATGATGTTCCTTGGACAAAAGTTCTTTGTAGAGGATTCTTGGCCTTAGCCATTTCCCCTAATCTATCCTCCAACCTTTGAATAGAGCCTTTCCATGCTCCGTTTCCCTTCTCGGGCCTATTGGTCTGTGCAACTGATCGTGTTGAGTTCTCCTCGTGGGACCTTTCATTACGAGCTGTTGGGCGTGATTGAGCAGAGCCTTCCCTTAGGTTGGATGGTCGTTGAGAGTTCCCCAACGCAATTCTAGGAGGACTTCTATTCCTCCTAGGGCCCAATCGATCAAAAGGAGATACTCTACTCAGCCTCTCTATAGCACTAGTCCTTTCTGGGGAAAGAGTGACATTTCGATGGGAATCAGTAGCTCGCATTGATGAAGTCCGTCCTGGTTGATACGAAGGATCACTAGATCTTTCAGTATGATATGAGTCAGTACGTCTAGATTGAGAAGCCTCCGGGAATAACGTTCTTCTAGTTCTTGAAGATGGCAAATGGGTATTTCTCTGAACACTTCGTTGTCCTGATTGGGCCGGCACTCCACCTTGAACAGTTTGTATAAGTTGACGCATAGTTTCCTGCATGGCGGTTTGCCCTTGGGATAAATTAGCCATTTTGCCAGCCAAATCTTGAATATTTGGGGGAGTAGAAGGATTTGGAGGGATCCCAGTGTTTCGATTACTGGATTCCGGATTCTCAGCCATAGATGATGACTTGTTTTGGTGAAAAACGCTAAGTAGAGTCGTTTTCCCACAGACGGCGCCAATCTGTTGATGTAAAAAATTAGATTATATCTAATTCATCAATCACAGATAAATAAATTAATAAGACAAAGGATTTTTAAAGTGGTTCAGCCCGATGAAAATGGCCTACGTCCACTGTGTTTGTATTGCTGACTGTTTATTTGGAATCTCGATAATGGGTTTACCAAGAGATCCAAAGTCCCCTTCTTATGTGAAGGTTACAATGTATTTATAGCCTTGAGGTTGTACGTATGAAAGGACAATGCGCTGTTATCTAGTAGACATATACATCTGTACGATAATAATGCGCATTTAATGCGTAACTGTCTTTTGATTCTCTTGATTTGAATGCTCTGCATGCTAAGTAGCTCGGACCGCCTGAGTTGCTCGGTACGCTTAAGTTGCTCGGGGCGCCTGAGTTGCTCGGTACGCTTAAGTTGCTCGTCTAGAGTATTGGTATTTGCCATGTAGGTTGACACGTGTCTACACGTCTCTTCAAGTGATTGGTCCACGTCAGCAGACTAAGTTTGGTATCAACAATATTTTTCAACAAAATTTGGTATACATGATCTATATAGTAAGGAGATCATCTAAAAAAAATTCATCAAAAAATTCAACCCGGAAGTATGTGAGATGATGGAAACAATTTGAACGGTCGAAAATGCACATATATACACACTTTTCATTTCACCCACTTTCGGGTTGAATTTTTTAATGATTTTTATTGTAGTAGGTGATTTCCTTACTATGTAGATCATGTAAACCAAGTTTGCTTGAAAAATACATTTTTTTTACTATTTTTTTAAAATGTGTATGTTCATAGGTATGTTGCTAAGAGGTACGTTGAAGAGTCTAATATATATATATATATATATATAGAGAGAGAGAGAGAGAGAGAGAGAGAGAGAGAGACTCTTCTACATTACACTCCATATATCACACCTAGTTCTAGGCTCTAAGAAATCTTTATTCCGAATTTTTTATTTTTGTATTGAAATTAACCTTTCAATCAACACATGTTAAAAAAATTAGGTCAAAATACATTTTCTAACTATTTTTAAAAAATTCTGCTGGCGCAGACATTTATAAATAAGGTATTTTCAGCAGTTTTTGTTAGATCTTTAAAAAATACTTAGAAATTGTATTTTGACCTAATTTTTTGAACATATGTTGATTGAAATGTTAACTCCATGGGTAAAATAAAAAAATTGAAAAAAAAGTTTTTTAGGGCCTAGAATTAGGTGTGATGTAGGAAGCATGATGTATAGGAGCCTTGCTATCTCTCTTTCTATGTGTGTGTGTGTGTTTAAATATATAGTTAAAGAAATATTATTACTGAAAATGATTTAATAAATATATAATAAAAAAGGTTATACTCAGTGCACAAGGCTCCCGCTTAACCGCGGGGGTCTGAGCCAGAGGCTGATGTCGGCTGACCTTACCCCCATATATGGAGAGGTTGCTCCCATGTCTCGAACCTGAGACCAAACCGTATCTTGGGCGAGGACACTTACCATCGCACCAAGGTAGAACCTCTTTAATAAATATATAATATGATATATATTAATCGGACTGGAATGAATCACTATTTCTCCAGATCGACGTCAATCCATATCTGGTTCATTTTAATAAACAGATAAACAAGTTTGGATTCAGTTCGGATCTGGATTAAAATTCGGTCCGTTGACAACCTTAGATGTATAAATCCCTGGGGGACCACCTTCTAAGTGGAAGTGGATGCAGGTTGGACGGTCTACTTGTACCCTCTGAATTAGTCAGGTTGGAGACCTGGGTACCCTGGACTATCAGAAAAAGAAAAGAAACATCAAGTTGGTTTAAAGTTTAAAAAAATAAACGTTATTCTTTCTCTTGATCCAGTTATAGCTTGTTAATTTTTTTGTTTTTTGTTTTGCTAGGACTGCTGCTGCATCATGCTTGAGCTGTGAGCCTCAAACTGCGTAAGATGGTCTCTGCACATAACCATACTGTTAAGAGCATATTCGGAGTCTCCAATATGTTTGGGGTTCAAATATGTGAAAACTACTTTCTTTTTAGCAGCGAAACTTCCCTTGTAAATGGGTTTCGGGCACTTTTGTATTTTGTCGGTCTTGCTTACTGTTTCATTGGACTATCTGCTATAACTGGCCGATTTTTTCGGTCTATGGAACATGTTGTTAAGCAAACTCGGACAGTGGTGAGGATAGATCCTTACACAAATGCTAAAGTTTTGAAACATGAAAAGGTGTGGAATTACACAATTGCAGACATCACTCTGCTGGCATTTGGGACTAGCTTCCCCCAAATCTCTTTAGCTACTATTGATGCAATACGAAACATTGGCAACGTGTATGCTGGAGGTTTGTTATACATTTTCCTCACTTGTGGTGTGCGTATTTAAACATAAGCGACACATATTTTCACTGTAAATATATGATATAATATGTGGGAACCCGGACTGGTTATAATTGATATTTATAAAGACTATTCCCATACTACTAAGCGTTCTCAAGTTCTTTCCTTTGACATTTTCTTCTCGTGATTTTCAGTTAGTTTTCAAATTACTAATTATATTGTTGATACAATTCTTGTTACCATATTAATTATGCATCTTCTAATTTGAACTCTCTCTCTCTCTCTCTCTTCCGTAATCCACTTATTATTTCAGAATGCAATCAACTGGCTGTATTTTGAACATCAGTTTCTGTTTCCTGCCGTATGAAAGTATAATGTACATCCATAGTGGAGTTGATATTAATAAGTAGGGAGAGTCACATTTGATATGTTAGTATAAGTAATTATTGTTTCTATAGTTGAGTTAAGACTTTGAAAAATTTACGAGAAGCAATTTGATAACAAAACTTTAGTATTATAAATTTTAACTTTTGTTAGCTCATGAGTTTTTTTCTACAACTGTGTGATTTTCTCTTGTTTCCATTTCACTCGTTCATGACCTTCAATTTTTTGTTTGCATATTATTGGAAAAATTTAACATCTGCTCAATCAATAGGTTTGGGTCCTGGAACGCTTGTTGGTTCTGCTGCATTCGATCTATTTCCCATCCATGCTGTATGTGTTGTGGTTCCGAAAGCTGGAGAATTGAAAAAGATTTCTGATATAGGAGTTTGGCTTGTAGAGCTCTTTTGGTCTTTTTGGGCATATGCTTGGCTATACATAATCCTGGAGGTGAAATGATATTTTGGTTATAATATTTTTTGATTTAATTTAGACACGCGCTGGACTTTAGAACATACATGCTGTACAATATAATAATAGATTATTTCAACAAAAAATATGAAATTGCTCTTTTGGTTTCCAAGATTCTGGTTGTTACTAGTAGTGGCAAATAGACGGTTATGGACGGGTCAAAAATGGATATGGATAAATTTGGACGGGTCAAAAGCGGATCGGACATAATAATTTGGACGGATTGGGTCGGGTCAAACCCGGATCGAGTCGAGTTGACCCTTTTTTTTTTTTTTTTTTTTTTTGGAAAAAACAATTATTATACCATATACGGATAAATATGATAGAACAATTTTGAAAAAAATATCAAAGTAAGTACTTAAATAAAAAAAATCTTTAAACTCTTTGGTAATTTGAGTTTTATTTTTGAGAGGTTCCAAAACCATTTTGACCCGCTAATGACCCGCCAACAAACCGTCTTATTGGATCGCTTAAACCATTTTGACCCATAAACACAATTAATGGGCCCAAACACATTATTTTGGGTGGGTTATGGACGGTTTCATCCTCAAGAGCCCATATTGCCGGGCCTAGTTGTTACACATTTGATATCTAAAAAAATAAAATAATATTACTAAAATGTTCATGTTATTGGTCTCCTGTTACATGTATTGTAGGAAATTGCCTAAAGCTCCTTTTTTTTTTTGTGTCTGTGTGTGTCTTTTTAACATTATGTTTGACTATACAGAATCTTAATATGCATTTATTATATCTTTTGGCCTTTGGGTACATGCTGCACTATATATTATAGAAGTAGATTAATTCAACAAATCATGAAACTACTTTGTTTCATGTTGCATGCCTCGTGGCCCATGTTGTGATCTCTCTTTACACTTACATAGTTCCATATATTATTTGAGACATCAAGTTCTGATTGATCCCTTTAACTTGGGGATGCTGTTATGGCTTTTTGTCATCATAGCCACCAGAATCCTGAACATATTGGTTTGATATCTGATTCTCCAAACTTAGTAGCCGTAATTTTACCTTTACTCTTTTAACTATTGTTAGTAACAAAGATTTTGATTTTCATCAAAGTAAAAATATACTAGAATGGGTTTTATATTCATATTAATATGCTATATAGATTATTCATTATTGAGTTTACCCTTGTATATACTTGCCAATATACTTATAGTAGTACCAAAGCAACTTCGTCAAGAGTTCCTAAAGCTTCTCATAATCAGATCTAGAAAACCAAGTCTACCCTATTGCACTATGGCACTGAGTACTGGCTAAAGCAACGTATCGCGTATCAATATGCTTACCATGTACCGGAGCTACCCACTTTCAATGTACCATTGTTTGGTTTTGTGTGTCAACCTTAAACTGAGACGACAAATATTAATCAAAGCATTAGACAAATATTAATCAAAAGCATTTCTTTGCAATTGAGAGAGATGGAAGCCATACAACCTAAAGATCTGTTAGATGATTTGATGATAAAACAAATACATAATTTTTTAAATTATGACCATAATAATATTTGTGATTGCCTCAATAGTTTTCCTCTGCGTATGATGGCAAACAGATTTGTCTTTTTTAAAACTGACAGTTAGATACTCCTCAGTATAAAACTAGTTGAATGACCCTCAATTGTAGAATGGCTTGGAAGAAATTATTTTATCCCCTTATATTTTCATGTATATAATGCTGTTTGGAGACATAAAAGAAGACTCTGAAGTCATCGACTATGCCTGTGCATTTACCGAGAAATTGGTGACGCTGCATTTATTTATTTATTCATTTATATATTTGTGTAGGTATGGACTCCAAATGTTGTTACCCTGTGGGAGGCTGCCTTAACAGTTCTGCAATACGGGTTATTGTTGATACATGCTTATGCTCAAGACAAGCGCTGGCCCTATTTGTCTATTCCCTTGTACGTTTCATATTTAATTTATTTTGAATTGTGCCCATGTGTTTCTTTCCTAACCAATGCTTTTTTATTGTTATTTATTTTTTCAATTCTACTGCATGACAATTGATACTATGCTTGTTTTGACATTTCCTATATGTTTCAGGGCAAGAACTGAAAGGCCAGAGGACTGGGTCCCGGCAGAGGTCACTTTGTGCAAACATGTCAACAATTTTAATGATGAGTACTCTGAAATAGTTCAAGATGGTGAAGATGAGGATAAAAGAATCGTTGATATATTTTCAATCCATTCGGAGCACGAGACAGGTAACCATTTGGTACGCTTTGCATATTGATGTGTTGTGTTGTCTTGATTCCCCCTTGTTGATCTCCGGTTAACTGGTCGCTGGGAAAAAGTCTGTGTTGGTTTGAGTTGAATAATCGATATATTACACACACACAAAAAAAAAAAATAGCATTAAATTTACCATGAAATCCCATTAGTTACCTAGTTACAGTATCTGAAAAGGGGAGGAAGCATTAATTACATGTCTCAGTTTCTTTTATGATGTACTGAATTATACTCTACTCTCTCTCTCTCTCTCTATATATATATATATATATACGCACACACACACACACACAAAGTGATTTTCAGTCTAATCATCTTGTTATTAAAGTATAATTTGCAGGGAATGTGTATCAAACTGTTCATGGTAACGATGTTGCTGAATCTTCTGATGAACAAACCAACAAAAAAACGGTCTTTGAAGAATCCCGTGTTTTCTCAATTTGGAAGCAACAATTTATGGATGCGCTTATGGTACTATATTTTGTGTTCACATGTTGAATTATTTCAACTTTTCCTGCATAGTAGATGAATAGTAACTCTAATAATAACAAGATGAAGTGGGGTGGTTTGTCTTCGTCTCTCAAGTTTGAATATGAACCATTGAGATTTAATAGGTACCAATTATTTTTTTATATTTTTGGCTAATGGTTATATTTGGTTATGAATGATTAAGAGGTAGAATTGCCTCTGAATCTGCATTTGACTATAAATATCAATTAAGAGGTTCATTCAGACAAACATATTCAAACATAACACAAACATATTCTAGCCTATTCAGACATAAAGAAAGAAATTCAGAAATAAAAAAAATATACTCTAGCCTATCGTATCTTTGTTTTGGTGATGATTTCTTCTTCCTTTAACAGTTGGAAAATAGGGAATCGCAATCGAACAATATCTTCTTCCGGCTTTTAAGAATTTTCTGGCAGTTGCTCCTTGCACCATGGAGACTTCTGTTTGCTTTTGTACCTCCGTATCAGATTGCTCATGGATGGATTGCCTTCATTTGCTCTCTAATGTTCATAAGTTGGATAGCATACATTGTAACCAAGCTCACAGATCTCATAAGCTGCGTTACAGGTTTTCATTCTCATCTTAGCTTTTCATAGTTTATATGATGCCCGCGCTCAAGTGGTGTCTGTATATGTTTATTTTAATTTTTTCCCCTTCTAGTATAAAAGGGGTTTTCTTTGTCCTTTTGGGTGATTCTGAATAATATGAAATTTGATAGAGAAGAGATTATTTTGAGATGATTAAACCATAGTTGTCAAATCGAATATCAGAAGTCCTATATATTGTGTATCGTGTGATATGGTGCTAAATGTAAAAAATTAATAAATATATAGATAAATCATTATAATTCATAATAACAAATCATAGTTTAAGGCCAATTTTAGGATATGATTACATCGTTTAGCAGTAATGGTTTGCATTTGTGAAAAAAAAGTGTTTGAATCCCATTATAATCATGCTATTATAAGAACATTAGAATAAAAATTACAAAAAAGTAAGAATACAATGAAAAAATGAATTTCATATGCACACTACAGATGCTAAGCGTGCAGTACAGTGCTCCTTCCTATTCAACCAAGCGACGCATATATTATTGTTGATGTATGATACACATTAACAGCTCTTATTAAAACCCTATTTAGGGTTTGAGTTTGCCGTTTTTGTTGTGTTTGTTAGATCTTCAGTCTCATTTACATCATTATCGTGATTAGAACTTCGCCTAAAGTTTAGCTAGTGACCTCGAGTATTTCATGTGGTTACTTTATTTTTCCTGCAGGCATAAATGCTTATGTCATAGCATTTACTGCATTGGCAGGTGGCACCTCATGGCCAGATTTAGTGGCAAGCAAGATTGCCGCAGAACGTCAAACAACAGCAGACTCTGCAATTGCAAACATCACTTGCAGGTTCCATTCGTTAACTTACAACTCAATAATTGCCATTCCCCACATTAAAATTAAGTTACGGTATGAATTTTTTTTTCTTTTGAGGAGGTTTCTGGATGATATACCATTGATGACGTATTCTTGCAGTTTCGGTTAAATTCTATCTAGCTGTTCCGTGGAATAGAAGTTAAAATATCAGCTGTACATGTCCAATTTTCTGTGTTTATTGTACAAAATAAGATACAAATGATAGATGATCTTATAACCAAAATTTACATCTACTATTAACTTTAATGGTTAAGGTCAACCCGTTTACTTTGCGAAGCTAGGACTGTAAAATGATATAAGTTACTTAAACTTGTCGCTCGTCTGATTCATTTAAGGCTTGTTCGGGATCAGTTTGCAAAATAGAAATACTAAGGTTGAACACATTTAAGGATTTTTAATTTATTAAAGTCAGCTCGATAAGCTCGTAAACACTTTAAACTAATATGAAAGGTACACGAGCTCGGTTATAAGCTTCTTAAAGATCGGCTCAAATGCTTAATAAACCAAACTTGATCACAGTTTAAACCTCTACCGTTCTTATGAATCAAGTTTGGACAACCCAACACTCGACAACTTGGCTCGTTTACAGATCTAGCAATAGTGTTGTAGTCTGTAGACAAAGTCAAGAAGAGGAAATGTTCCTTCAACTTCAAGAAGTGAAAAATGAGTAATTTGTAGTACTTGCTTTTTCTACTTCTTCCTTTTGAGTTTTGGATTTAATAACGAAAGAAAAAGGAAAAATTGAAAGCTAACATTTTTAAGGGTTAAATTACACATACCTTTCCACTTGTTAGGCATAATTAGAAATACCTCGTATCTTGTTTTAAATTGCACTTGTTTCCCATCTTGTTTTAAAATTTGCACACTTAGAGGTTGGTTATTATTTGCCTCTGAAGTCTGAAACTGAATTATTCAGACTTAAGAGGTACCAAATAGTGTTGTTTTTTAAAATGATTCAGAGGTTAACATATATTCGCCTCTGAATCGTTAAGAGGTAAAATTACTTCTAAATCTGTATAAACACATCCATTCAGAGGTTCATTGAGACATAAAAACAAACATACTTTTGAGATTTAGATTTCAGGCTTCAGATTTCATCTGCAATTCAGATTTCAGACTTTAGATTTCAGATTCAGACCGTAGATGAAAAAAAACAAACGCAACTTTAGTGTCCCTCACTATTGCAGCATGGATATCAAGCATTACAAAAAAAACAAGAGGGGAGGCTAGTGTAATATTTAAAACAAGAAGGGAACAAAGTGTAATATTAAAAATAGGAGGCGAGGTATCTATGCCTAAAAAGAGGGGAGATTCATGCAATTTACCCTTTTTCAAATTTCGAAACGGTCACTTGGGCCTTTTTTTTGTCGCATAAAAGGAAGAATACTCTGAAAACAAAATTGAAGTAATATCCGCGTCTTGTTTGTTTCTGTAGCAATTCAGTGAACATCTATGTGGGGATAGGCATTCCATGGCTGATTGACACAGTATATAATTTCATCGCATATAGGGAACCCTTGCGAATCCAGAATGCCGAGGGACTCAGTTTCTCGTTGCTCGTGTTCTTCTCTACTTCTGTATGCTGCATTATTGTACTTGTTTTTAGGCGTCTAACTTTGGGCGCAGAGCTTGGTGGGCCTAGGCTTTGGGCCTGGGTCACCTCGGCATATTTCATGTTGCTTTGGGTTATTTTCGTTGTAGTGTCGTCACTTAGAGTTTCTGGTGTCATATGAGTACTTTTTCCCGTTAAAATATTACATTTTGTTTTGTATTATTTTCATTTTTTTCCTTGTGTAAAAACATAGGGAACAAATGTAACAGTTTTTTATTTTAACACAAGATTTGGTGTGAGGATAAAAAATAAGATAAGTTGAGCTGCATTTTATTCGAAGCACTAATTTATTGTGCCACTCTTGGTGAAGGGTTGTTTACAATCTACATGGAGAATCAATAGTATTTTGGTTTGACCTTATTTTTGTGTAAATTTAAAGTTAAAACATGGTATGATAACATCATGATGTTGAATTGTTGGTAATCATTTTGCGTTGGATTAATGTAGAGGACAAATATGTGGTTATTTAGTTGAATGTGCCAGTTCTATTTGGCAAAAGCAGCAAAGGGCATTTCAAATTCCTTGAGATTGTCCGAGATATGGAATGAGTTAGTTGTAAATAGAATCAGCATATGGATTTTGCATGGCTACTTGTAATCTTAGGATGTTGTTCTCCCTCCTTACATTTTGCGTGCGTGGGAGAGCATTTTCTTAGTGTGGAGAAAAGATTGGTGGCACAAATGGACTTTTGAAATTGATTTTATAACCTTTTTTGTATCTGTTCATGAATATACACCTTTGAACATGCACCATTCAATAGCCGTTGTGTTATTTTAAATTGTCCAATTGCACTGGCCAAATTCAGCGCCCCATAGGAAGCAATGGGACACATCCACTTTCAATCGCCACAAGTAGATCCAACTGTTCTGATTTCCTTGGCTTCGACAAAACTAAAGGGCTTTATGCTCCTCGCGACGATGCGTATGTGCTGAGTTGGTGTGCGGGTGTGTTTGGAAGGAGAGAGGGGGGGGGGGGGGGGGGGGTGAAAATGAAAATGAGGTAAATGGCATTCAAATCTCCTGATTTGTTTTCTTCTCCTCTTAAGAGCTCCTAGACAATGAATGACGACCCGTTTCTTTCCATATATTTGCGCTCTATATCCTTCTACCCAATGCAATGTTACAAGATTGACTTTAAAAATTTCTTGGCCAATAATCTTTGAATCGTTATCAGAAAAAACAAACACAAAATAGATCTATGGGGTTGATTACCATACCTTTGCGGGTCTTGTAGGTGATCCAACGGTCTAGACAATGGTTGATGAAGATAATGAAGAAGATAAAGAACCACTGTAAATCTTTTCATAGGTGAGTAGACACCTTTGATCTCTAGTATATGATCCACTCGAAGCAAATTATGCGTGTGGCCATCTGAAGAGATATAAACTTGGTAGAGAAAATTACATTTTCTTTCTACACACTTCCTAAAAAAAACGTGAATAATGTTTTCTCCCATTCTCCCTAATCCTTAAAAGTGTCATATATTACTTAAACCCCTTCCCTAGATCTATATATATACAAGTCCATGAAGCGGGCTTGAGCCAATTAGGGTTTTCATAAAGTTTTGAACTTGCTACTTGGAATATATGGACTATACCAGGGACCCAAGACAAGTAATTCAATTTGCTTCCAAATAGAAATATGGAATCCCAAATTAGCCTCCATAATTTTTATCATTTCCTTTTTTTTTATTTAATTATAATTAATTCGACTAAATAATTACTATTGCACTCCAGTTTAATTATCTCAAAATTACTCGAATAAAGAAGTCTTGTTTGCAAAGTTAGATAGTACGTAATATAATTTCCCCCGTTAGGTATTTAATACACTCTTGGTGAAATTCAATTTTTCGTGAATCGATTTTCATCATTCATCAACATTTAATTATTCCTTAATTTCAAACTTAACTTATTTGATAATCCACTAGATAATAATCCACTGGTCAGGTTTACTAGTAGAATCTTTATCAAGGGGTTATCGCAATTTATAATATCATCCTGTACGTGGATTCCTCTGGAACATTATTTCAGACATATTCTCATTATGACTTCGCAACTTACATAGTTTATTGACCCAATAAATTGAATGACATCTATTAGCAAACCAAAACAACAATCATGTGAAGATTTCGATCCTCATATCTCACGGTATCTATGCACCATTTGCAAACTGTGAGATTGTGCAACTGTAATAAGTACCTAGACTCGAATCTCACCCTTGGTCCTATTCAATACAATTCTAATGCACCAGTACAATCTCCCTTGAACTATTAAACAAGTTCTCGATCCACCAGATATATTTTTGTAGTAAAGATAAAAAATTAAAATTGTACTCACAACTTTACCGACATGATACCAACTCCCTATTTAGACTGTAAACTGTTCAATAATACTAGAACCGGAATTCTAATCTTCCATGATCGAGCTGAACCCAACTCACCAAGTATAATTGACCCGCGTATACATAATATATATGTATATATATAAACAAGTATTAGACATTTCCACAAATATGATTCATATTTCAAATGAGCTAAGGCAATTTTTTTTAATAAATGATGTCACAATATATGATTTTAAGAATAAAAACAAAACTTCCAGCTCAAACTTGTCTCATCACACTAGTAACTGAACCATTTAACCCATCCTGGTGCTCACTCTGCTATACCAAATTGACTCTCAATCTACCTTTCAACTGAAAGGAATATAAGATATAGTCGAGTGGAGAACAAGAACGTAAGGAAAATTTGGGCGATCCATTGCCAATTCCTAATTTTGTCCCTTTTTTAACTCCTTGCTTAATTTTCCCCATTATAATGTATGCTCTTGATTTCCTATAATAGCCATTTATGAGGAGTTTAATTTCAGACATAATTGAGATTGTGTTGTCGTGGGTATGTCTCGCAGCGAAAAAAGATAATTTCTTGTAGAATAAACATAAATGAGTACTTATATGGTCTAGCCCATGGGAAGAAGACGTTTAAATTGCAAATGCCGTATTTTATTATGAAATTGGTGTTGGTGATATATTTGGGCGGACAAGATTTGAATATTTATAGTGGGTTTGGATTTTCATGGGATATATGTTCTCCAACGATATTAAACCATCAATGAGAAATTGATTTAGTGGCTAATTTGTCAAATTAATTATAAACTTAGCCTCAGAATGGTACATTACAAGATCCTATTTAATTGAGTATACTTTCTTGTGATGATTTTAATGATAATATATGTGAAAAATAGAAGCAATCGCACAACAGGAAAATTTAATGTGAAAACCCTTTTGAGAAAAATCAGGTGTCCTAACTCCAAAATCTATACACCATGCAAGTAAGGATTTACAAAAATCAAGAGTCGATTTACAATACAAAATTGTTATGACCGGAACCTTATGCAATAGTCTCGGTGCACTCTACCACAATGCCGCACAACAATCCTTGTCTTGTATCAACCGATCTTCGTTGGAAACACAATATGTCGTATGAATCGATTCGTACAAGAATTCGATTAGGTTGTTTTAATGGGATTTATGGTTTTGTAATCATGGAATGATAAGTTTGACATGAGGTATGCACGATCTTACAATAACACTTCAAAAGACTAGAGGTTTTTGAAAGTTTTACTTTCGTCATCTTAAAAACTCCCTTAACTTCTCATAAAAGTCAGATTTAATTTAAAGTAAATTTCTTAAAATTCTTGCACTTATTCGAACGAGTAGGAATCTCATGCAAATGAGTGTGCATCTTGTGCGAACCAGCTGCTTACGAGGTTTGCACAAGATTTTTTTTGCTTGAGAAGACCTCGTTGGATGCACATTTGAAATTAAAGTTCACACGAGATTCATAAGAGGGGGTCGTGCGATTCTCATGTGAAGTTAACTTAATTCAGACATACTTTGTACCCAATTTGTTATAAGTATGTAATGAATATGACTCATATGAGAGGCTTGTACTATTGAGCTTTCACCTCGTGCAAACTAGACAGTCCCATTTGAATGAGATACTGAAAAAGTCATATTTGAAACAAGTGATTCAATTTGGGTGACATTTTGCTCAGCCTTCTCTCTCTCTCTCTCCCCTCCCTAAGAGTCTGCATCTCATATTTTTGAATTTTTTACTTCCTTAGTTCAGATGGTTTCCTAAGCCTAGTCTGTTTTGCCCCCCCTCTCTCTTTCTCTCCAATCCTCTCCTTATATCAACTCTCTAGTTTCCTTTTGGTGGGGCGTCTCTCTTTTAGTCAGAGAACTCGTTTCTTCTTGTCTCTCCATTTTGTCCCATTTTACAATTGTTGGCCCACTGACCCATAGCTTTTTTTGGAAGTTCCTTTAGTTATGGAAACACCTATTATAAAAAAGGTATTCCTTGAATCTGTTTATTGCCGAAATAGTGCTGACACAAAAGTTTTCTCCCTCATTGGTAAAATCATTTCTAACAAAAAATCTAATATTGCTCAAATAAAAGGTTTAGTTAAAATAACTTGGAAAGTAAAATGGGAAATTAAGGTTGCAAAAGTGAGTTCAACACTTTCTCTTTTGAATTCTCCAGTGAGGAAAAGTTGGTCAAGATTTTGGATCAATCACTATGGACGCTATCAAATGGGATTTCATTGCTAAAAAAGTGGGAGACAAATCTTGATGTAGAAGTATATTTTGATGCCATGGAAGTTTAGGTGAGGGTGGCCCCCCAAAGGACATATTCCACAAAGTTAGTGTCATTATGATCGGGCGAATTCTAGGAACAAATGTGGTGGTAGATATAAGACTGGGGCACTGTCCCTAAATGAGATTGAAGGTGTGGGAGCCCACTTTTTACAAACCCATAAGAGTATCCCGCCAAGATAACTTAAGTTATTTGGTCCGACCCAAATCATGTCTTAATCCTTGCACAAGGAGTTTAGTTAGAGAAGGACACTCATGCATATAGTCAAATCAAGTGCCGACAATCTCGGTCGAGATATTCAAGCACCTCATGGCCAACCCACATACGATGATGGGAGTCCTTTAAACATCTCAAACTCTATAACAAAAAAATGTATAAATTGTACTCCCTGACCTGAGGCAAAGGGGATGAAAAAATTGTAATCGTTGAGAGTAATTTAATAAAAAACAAGTATTCTCTCCGTGGACGTAGGCAAGTTTCCAAACCACGCACATCATTGTTGTGTGTGATTCCATTTACTTGCTGCCTATTGTGATTGATTTCTTGAATCTTTTTATTGTGAATTTTTCTGCACTCACAATTGGCGCCGTTTGTGGGAATCGACTCATGTTCCTCTGAAAGCATTCAATACCAGAAAGCCATCAATGTCTCACCACAACAACAACATTCCATAAGCCAGTGATGTTCAGGAAGAACCTGTCCCTCCTAGGGTTAGGTATGAAATTCGCCAACAGTCAAACCCAAGGTTTTTCCAAGAAAGGAAATCCTCATAAGAAAGCCATGGGCCCCTAAGGTCCACTCAGATTTCTAGGCTGGTCGATGCCTATGAAGTATGACTTCGAGAACAGGAAGAGGATACACGCCACCAAGAAAAAGAGAATGCTTGCCTTAAGAGGTGACTGGAAAGAATGGAGAGATATCTCTCCAGAAACACAAGGTGGCGTCGAGATATGACTTCTAGTCCTCAGGGGGGAAATTCCCCCAACCGAGGGAGGAACCCTAGTCGTGACCAGGAAAGAACTGAACGTGATAGATAAGAGTGATCATAATCAGAGCGTGGCCACTAAGAGAAGCGCCACAGGAACAACGATCGACCAAGTGAGGATTTGAGGATTCTGGTCTATAGGGAGATGGACTAACATCCGGCACACCGAGGAGCTAGGTTGACCAGAGAGATTGCTAGAAGAGCTCTAAATTCTCAGATAAAGACCCTGTTGTCAAGGGAAATCAAATGCGATGAAACCCCCAAGAAATTCGATGTCCCCAGGTTCAAGATCTATGACGAGAAAACAGATCCCATAGATCATGTTAGGCAATATCGGCAGGAAATGACCTTATGGAGCCGCACAATGATGTGCAAGATATTCCCTTCTAGCCTACACGATGTAGCACAAAAGTGGTTTAAGAGGCTCTCCTAATGATCGATCAAGAACTTCGCAGCATTGGCAGACGCTTTCACGACACGATTAATAACAAGCAACTCCCATCCTAAGCGAGTGGATGCACTACTCACTATGAAGAAAAAGCTTCAGGAAAACCTCAGAGACTATGCTAAGAGATACTGTGAGATCTTTAATGAGACCGAGGATTGCTTAGAGCAAGTTGGTGTAGCATCCTTCAAAATCGGCTTGCCTACGACCTCCTTGTTGAACCAATCTCTCACCAAGTAGGAAGTCGTAAACATTGATGATCTTATGGCCTGTATCGAGAAGTATGCCAAGGTCGAGGACGTGGTCCATCCTAATGGGGGAAATAATGGTCGAGCAAAGGCCAGTAAGAGGACAGAGAAGAATGACACCCAGCGAAAGGGAAGCAAGAACGGGGGCAAGAATGGCTCTGAAGGTGAAGGAAAGAATGACCCCTCTAAGGTGTTCTATGCTGTTAACACAGTCTTTAAGGAACCCATTAATAAGATTCTCAGCAAGATCAAGGACGAGCCCTTCGTCAAATGGCCTAAGAAGATGGGAGGAGATCCGACCAAGAGACACAACGCACTAAGGTGCGCATTCCATAAGGAGGGTGGTCAATGAATCAAAAATTGCAAAGCTTTGCAGTCACACCTGGAAGAGCTAGTTCAGGCGGGGCACCTTAGCGAGTACATTGACAAGAAAATAAAGAAGGTCGTAACCAATGGCGACCAGAAGCCAGACAATGTCCTCGATGATGACACTGGACACGAGTTTGCAGTCATTCATGGGGCGTCAAACCTCAAACAGATTCAGGGCCATGCTGTCAGAATGGAACTCAAGAAGGTGACTGCGATGATCGAAGCTTTTCAGATCGACCCAGCCAATACACAAGCTGGAAAACGTAGATGACCAGAAGATATTGATTACACTAAGCACATCTTGTTTACTGAAGAGGATTTAGTTGGGGTAAGAACCCGACATCATGACGCATTAGTAATCACGCTCAGGCTTGCTAACTGGGATATCGACAAGCTACTGGTAAACCAGGAGAGTTCATCCGAAGTGATGTATCTGGACCTGTTCCATAAGCTAAAATTGAATGTTGTCGACCTCAAAGAAGCCACAGCTCCATTGGTTGGCTTTGCATGAAGGATTACCATGCCATTGGAAAAGATCACCTTGCCAGTCTGGGCAGAGAATATCTCAAAGTTAATAGAGTTCTTGGTTGTGGACATCGAGTCCCCATACCACGCTATTTTGGGCATAGGTTGGCTCCACGCCATGAAGGCCGTACCATCCACTTATCGTCAAAAGTTGAAGTGCATCACGGATCGTGGAGTGGTTGAGATTCGTGGCGACCAGGCCTCTATCCAAAGATGCTTTATCTAAGCCATCCGCCCAAAGAAAAAGAAAAAAAAGAGCCCGAAGATGCCCATGAAAAGTCCACAAAGGGGCCGTTCTCTCCAAATAGTAACTACGATATGGTCGACCAGGGATGGAGGAGACCAGGGTCCATCCCACAAACATGGTCATCAAAAGCCTGGAAGAAGTTCCAGCCGATAACAACTTGATAGAAAGAAAGTTTTTGATTGAATCTGCTCTCACCGATCAGGAGAAAAGGGAAATGGTTGCACTCCTTACAAGCAACATAGATGTTTTTTCATGGGAGCCTTACGAATTACCTGGGATTAACCCCAGTTTGGCGTGCCATTGTCTACATGTCAATCCTACTTCAAAACCCATTACTCAAAAGGCTCACCGAACGTCACCCGAGAAGGCTAAGGCAGTGGAGAAAGAGGTAGTGAAGTTACTGGATGCAGGATCCATCAGGGAAGTTCAACTCTCCGTATGGAAATCCAACCCAGTGTTAGTACCCAAAAGCAATTACAGTTGGAGGGTGTGCATCGATTTCACCAACCTCAACCGAGCATGTCCTAAAGATAGCTTCCCTCTCCCGAAGATAAATCAACTGATCGAAGCCACAACGACTCATGAAAGGATAAGCTTCCTTGATGCTTACTCAGGATATCATCAAATCCCTCTAGATAGGCCCGACTAAGATAAAACCTCCTTTATAACCTCAGTTGGTTTGGATTGCTATAAGGTCATGCCTTTAGGCCTCAAGAACGCGGGTGCAGCCTACCAAAGATTGGTAACCAAGATGTTTAGCAAATAGATGGGAGAGACTATGTAAGTGTACATCGACGACATGCTCGTCAAAAGAAAGAACAAGGTTGATCATCTCTCAGACCTAGCAACAACCTTTGAATTCCTCAGGAAGTACCGAATGAATCTTAATGCAAGTAAGCGTTCATTCGAAGTCCAGTCAGGAAAATTCTTAGGCTACCTAGTGAGTAAAAGGGGAATTGAGGCCAATCCAGACCAAATCGATGCTATCACAAGTCCAGCCTCCCCAGACACTCAGAGATCTTCAAAAGCTTACTGGGATGCTCGCTGCGCTCAACCGCTTTATCTTCAAGTCTTCAGAGAGCTGTCGACCATTCTTTCATCTCTTAAAGAAAGGAAAAGGCCTAGTATGGAATGAAGACTGTTCACAAGCTTTGGAAGAGGTCAAGTCTTACCCCATTAAGCCCCCATTGTTGGTAATTCCAAACGATGCAGAATAACTGTACCATTACTTGACAATATCAGACTATGTTGTGAGCTCCTCCTTATTTTGTGAAAAAGAGGGAGAGTAACATCTGATTTATTACGCTAGCAAGATGATACTAGATGCTAAACAACGGTACTTGCCTCTAGAAAAGCTCGCCTATGCCTTAGTATCGCTTCGAGGAAGTTGAAGCACTACTTCGAAGCTCATTCTATAACAATAGTCACCTCCTACCCACTTAAGGCCGTTCTACGAAAAGCTAACCTCATTGGGCATCTTTCTAAGTGGTCGATCGAGCTCGGAAGATTTGACATCCACTTCCATCCCAGAACGGCGATCAAGGGACAGATCTTGGTAGATTTTATCATTGAGTTAACAGGATGAAGAGAAACTAGTCGCATATAATGGAATGTCCAAAGGATGGACACTCTATGTTGATGGAGCATTAAATTTCAAGGGGACATAAGTAGGGATTATTCTCATTAGCCCCGAAGACACAATAATCGAATAGGGTATTAGGTTGGGATTTGAAGCCTCCAACAACAAAGCTGAGTATGAAGCGTTGATCGTCGATTTGCGAAAAGCCAAACTACTAAGGGCAAGATGATTCAAAGTATTTGGTGATTCCAATATAATCTCTATATAAGTAAATGGAGATTTCAGTGCCAAAGACGATCGAATGGCAGCATACCTCGATGTAGTTAGAGGACTCATGAGAGACTTTGAGCAGGTAGAGATTTAACAGTTTTTCCAAGGACATAACAGTCACGCTGATGCCTTAGCAGTGCTAAGCTCAACAACTGACTCTGACCTGAAAAGGACGATACAGATTGAGTTCCTCGCACAACCCAATATCGATCATACAGTAGTAGCCGAGCAAGTCATCCTCATAGATACAACCCCAAGTTTGATGAATCCCGTCATTAATTATCTACGGAGCGACATACTGCTAGAAGACAAGAGTTTAACCCACCAAACCAAAGTCAAGGCTGCTCGTTTCTATCTTAGCCCCGAGGGAAAACTTTATAAGAAATCATTCACAGGACCCTACCTCTAATGCGTCCACCCATAAGATACTGAGCAAGTACTTAGTGAACTTCACGAAGGTGTATATGTGGTAGTCATGCAGGTGGAAGATCTCTAACCTTTCGAGCAATCAATAAAGGATATTTGTGGCCTCACATGCAGAAATACACTGTCACATATGTTCGCAAATGTGAAAAGTGACAAAATCATTCGCCTATGGTTCGCCAGCCATCCAACAACCTAAAATCTCTTACTAGTCCATGGCCTTTGTCGCAATGGGGATTATACATCGTGGGACCACTGCCTACTACTTTTGGAAATCGCAAGTACCTGCTGGTCGCCACTGATTATTTCACTAATTGGGTTGAGACAGAACCATTGACAAACATTCAAGACTCTGACATGACCAGGTTCATATGTAGAAACATTATAACTCGCTTTGGGGTGACAAGAACCATCATTATCAACAACGGTACACAACTTGAAAGTGGTTTCTTCCAAGATTTTTGTGACGAGCATGACATCAAGCACCACTTCAGTTCTGTGGCATATCCTCAAAGCAATGGGCAACCTGAGGCTTCCAACAAAACCATGATCGATGGGATGAAAAAATGAGTAGAAAAATCAAAGGGCGCTTGGGTGGATGAACTCCGTCATGTTCTATGGGCCTATCGCACGATGCCTAGAAAACCAACTGGGTAAACATCATTTGCCCTCGCTTATGGCATGGAGGTTGTTATACCTCTGGAAGCATACCTCCCTATTATGAGAACCATATTGGTTGACCAAGGCCTTAATAATGAAACCTTACATACTAAGCTTGACTTAATAGATGAGCTACGTGATCTAGCCTTGATCAAGTTGGCCTCCTACCAACAACAAATAGCCAAGCAGTACAACAAAAGGGTCAACTTGATGAAGTTTTCAATAGGAGACTGTCCTGCGAAAAGTCCTCGGCAGTGCCGTAAAACCATCAGATGGCAAACTGGGACCAAACTGGGAAGGACCATTCAGAGTGATCAGAGATGATCTTCAAGGAGTATATCATCTGAAAATGCTGGAGGGGAGGAATATACTAAGAGCATGGAACATGGCCAATCTTAAGAAGTTCTATTTTTAGATCTTCTCTTTTATCTTTTTAATTAGCAAAATTTTTAATTTTTTGCAGTTGTTATTACTAGATAAGACAATTTGTAGTGAATAAAAGGCTGGATTGGCTTAACCATTCTCAAATATTACATTTGCTCCCTAACTCATCTCTATTATGTCTCATTAATTAGCACCTTTTCTAACAATATCTCCTTTATGCATATATTTAATGTTCAATTAATAGGGTTAGCAAGTTAAATGCAAACAACTTCGGATCACCTTCAGGCCCTTTTTATTAACACAAGGGGCCTCATGAGTTACCCCGACAACAAAAAAATCCCTACTGGGGATGCTTAGGCAATGAAGCCAAATTTGGTTGGTCGCCAACATCTGTTGGTTGCAAAAAAATATGCTCGGGTGGATGGCCCAATAACCAGGTACATTCTCGCCATCATCTCACTTAAGCCTAAGGGAGTGTGACGTCACGACCTAAAAGATAAAGTGAATGGAATGATACTTCTTAGGCATATTGGATTGGGAGAATGTTCAAATATATGAAAGCAGAATGCCAACACTTAAACATCATTTATTCTGTTGCCAAAGCCCGAAACGATTCAAACTAAGTATGAGCCTACATAAAGCCTACGATCGGTCAATCAATATCATTTTAGTCGATAAAAGTGCTAAGTAACCTACGAACATGTAAGCTCAAAATATGTTTAGCCAACACACGCTCAAAACATGAGAAAATTCTTTACTAAGAACACAAGGTTACAATCACGAAACCAAAAAGAGATATATAAAAGCCTAATAAGGGCTAGGGTGTCGAGCAAGATATTCTACTATAGCTTCCCTCTGACCATCATCTGGCTTTAGAGCAAATTCTTTGACATCTTCGTCGAGATCCTGATCCAAGAGTTGGGGGGGGGGGGGGAGGGGAATAGCATCAGTTGGGATCCATTCGTCATCTATCAAAAAAGGATTATGGATATAAGCAATACATTCGACTTAGTATTTATACCAAAGCTTGGATTCCTTTGGGGTTCTCACCTCTTTAAGAGCATTCAACCATCCCCGAGAAAAACCAATGCTTTCAGCCTCCTTAAGTCTTGTTGGGGCATCTACCCAACCGACATTATAACCTTACCCCCCATACCTCTCTGGGTCCTACTTTAAAGGATTATCTCAGCTTCTTGACATTATCTTTCAGAACTCTTATGAAAGATTTCAAGCTCTCCACCTCCTTTCGTAGAACATCATTTTTAGACTGCAGGACCTCGCCCACTTAGTCGACCTTGGTCCTCGCCAGAAGTTGGGCCCTCAGAGAATTAACTTCCTCCTGAATGGAGGACCCTATCTCCTCCATCTCCTGGAGGTCATCCTTCAGTTTTGCAATCACTTCAGTCTGGTTTTTATATTGTTCGTTCCTAGCTCTTACAGACCTGCAGATCTTCACAAAGGCCTTGCGAGCTTGTAAGCTGATATCAGTACCAATAATTCTCCCCAGTTGGGAATTGGGAGAAATGTAGCAATCTAAATCAGCAGAATACAAACAATACATATCAAACCAGGGGCAAGCATTAGCATAAACTCAAATAAATAAACACATAAACCAAGGAGTAAAATTTCATTATCACACAAAAGGGAAAGAAGGCCACTGGTCAGTACATGAAGTTTACAAAATAGGGGTACAGACCAATGAAAGATAACAATTATACAAGGAAAACTGGAACTCCTAGTCTACAAGAGCCCTAGTATTTCACCTGGTCTTCCCTAACTTTTGTCTTCCCCTTATCGACCACCTGTTGTTCCTCGCCAGCACCAGCACTCCTTCCATCCGCAGCAAGAACGATCTGAGTATTGCCAGTAGGTTGGTCGCCACCTTCCTTTCCTTCTTCCTCTTCAATATAAGGGTCAGGACTAGGAGAATGAAGGCCAAAGAGATCAGATCCTGCAGGCGTTCCAGCAGCCTTCAAAGCCTAGTCCCATCCCCTCTTAAAAGAGACCTTGCAAGCATAATCCATTTGATGTTCAAAATCCTCATAAGCTTTATAGAAGACGTCACAATAGCTATCATCCTTGGCTTGAGTAAGGTCACCCTCCATCTTGGCCACCTTTCCAGTCAACTCTTTGTTGGCCTCCACTAATTCGGAATTCTCAGCAACTATCACCCTCTGAGTAGCCTCCAAAGCATCATAGGCCTTAGACATGTTGCTCTTTTTATGCTCTCATGACTAGCGAGCATTGGAAAAGGCCACCTTCTCGGCCTCTAAGGACATCTTCTCGATCTCCAAGGACTTCTTCAGCTCTTCCTCCCTCCTGAAGCTGTTAGAATGATTATCCAGGAGGGTAGCAAAATCAGACAACGTCTATAGAGAAAACATAACAATAAGGAATCAGAACAGAAGCGAGAAATAACAGAAAGAAGGAACACGGAAGAGAGACTTACCAGAGCCATCCCCTGTGCGGTCTTGATGGCCCCAGCCTCGAAGTCCTCTCACAATCAACGGTGAGCATTGACCTCTTCAGAAGCTCTCAAGCTAAAAAAGGGGAGTCGCCCACACTAGCTCCCTCGAGATTAGGGACGGTGGTCCCATTAGCAGACTATAAGGTTAACCTATTAACCTTTACTTTCTCTCTCTCTTCTTCTTCTTCTTCTTCTTCTTCTTCTTCTTCTTCTTCTTCTTCTTCTTCTTCCTCTCCTTCTTCTTCCTCTCCTTCTTCTTCTTCCTCTCTCTATATCTCTCTCTCTCTTCCTCTCCTCTTCTTATCTCTTTTTTTTCTTTCTCCTTCTCTTGCTTTCTCCCTTTATCAGATGGGCCATTACCACTGCCCTTGGGAGAATTTATCTCAGAAATCTTTAAAGCAGGGATCCTGTCGGACATGACTGCATGATTATCATTATCGTTAGGAAGCCTCAACCTCCTCTTCTTAACTAATGGAGCTATATCTTCTTCTTCTTCTTCTTCTTCTTCTTCTTCTTCTTCTTCTTCTTCTTCTCCTCCTCTTTTTTTTCCTCGCTCTCTTCATCTTCGTTTTCAGAGATTTGCTCCTCAGAAGGACCTACCTTTGGAGCTCTCAAAACTGGGACCTGATCGACTGGTCGAGCAATAAAACTGGTGCCTATGTTCTTGTATTCCAAGAGAAAGGCCGTCGACTTAGGATTCTCACCATTGGACAATCTCTCCTTGATGCTCCAGGATTTCGTGAGATATTCAGTATTGATCTCGGTAATGTTAAGATTTTGGTTCCTAGTACGATATACGACAACAAAGAAGAACAAAATCATCTACAAGAATGAGACGAATCTATAAGAAGTTAGCAAAAAATAAAAAAGGAAGCGACCTATTTCGGCCACCCCATAGTCTAAAATGGGAAGATCGTGTGGTCTCTCCCCTTCCAACAGTGGGGGGTGCTGCCAGTCCCTTGCAATGAATCCAGTTTTTCCAATAGTCTTTGTGGCAATTCGGGAGATTTACAACTAGAACTCGCTCAACTCTTCTGGTTTTCAGATACAAAAACCCTCTTTGGTTTTTGAGAATACGTAACAGTAAAATATCTCGGTAAGACCCAACCTTGTTCCATAAAGAGTATTTATCTTATGAACACCGTTCATTATCTTCCATACATTGGGGGCACACTAAGCAGGAACAATAGAAAAATACCTAAAAAATCTAAGGAATAACTCATTTGGGGGAAAATCAGACCTCTTTGAGTTATCAATAGGGTATAAATCCAGTGCCCATATCCACTATGCGAACATTGCGGGGAAGGGGATCACAGTCAATAACTACCCACTCAGGAATATTTTATTTACACCTAAATTCTTCTACAGATTTACCATATAGCATCGCCATAGCTGAGCAAACAAGAAAAAACCCTAACTACAGTAACTAGTTAATACAAGCAGAAGAACTAAAGAAGAGGCATAAACTATAACTTACAAATGGTAATGAAGATTTGAGAAAGCACATAAAGGGAGAAACTTCGACTTTTGAAGCAAGAGGATAGCTTAGGAACATACTACACGTAAGAACGACCAAATGCAATGAACATATGCTTGAGTAAGCCTCAACTGATCACTTGAACACTCAAATGATGAGTTTCGATTTCCTAGGAAGATTTTTGCGCTTCATTTCTCTCCTTAAGATAAGCGTGCCCTTGTTGCAATTCATGTTATTACAATGATGCCATCACGGACTCTTACTACATAACAAGTACCTGAACCTCCAACCCGATTGAAATCTATTGGCCTATGCTTACTATCCTAAAGATTTCAGGGGAAATTGTGGGAGCCCACTTTTTACAAGTCCAGGAAAGTAGCTTGCCAAGATAACTTAAGTTATTTGGTTCGACCCAAATCATGGCTTAATCCTTGCACGAGAAGTTTAGTTAGAGAATGACACTCATGGATATGGTCAAATCAGGTGCCGAGAATCTTGGTCGAGATATTCAAGCACCTCATGGATAACCCACATACGATGATGGGAGTCCCTTAAACAACTCAAAATCTATAACAAACAAATGTATAAATTGTACTCCCTGACCCGGAGAAAAGGGGACGAACAAATTGTAATCGTTGAGAAACACTGAATAAAAAACAAGTAACCTCTCCGTGGACGTAGGCAAGTTGTCGAACCATGCACATTGTTGTTGTGTGTGATTCCATTTACTTTCTACCTTTTATGATTGCGTTCGTGAATCTTTTTATTGTGAATTTTTCTGCACTCACAGAAGGTAACTCTTTCATTTGATGATACCCTATCAAAAGGCCTTAATCTTATTAGAGAAAAGGAGCATACGTGGATTTATTTCACGTATGAAAAAGTAAAAAGTTTTTGCTTTAGATGTGGAAGAATAAACCATATTATGGATTAATGTGAAGGTGTTTTATAAAACAGTAAGAAGGGTGGAAAAACGATTTATTTTAGCCCATAGAAGACTACTACCACTTCCGTCAAAGAAGCTTTGAAAGATTTCTTTAAAAAATTCCCCTGTATCACACCCACCCAAAGAAAATCTCCCGAACAACTAAATGAACCCGAATCCCCAACTAACCTAACGGGTTAACTACCCCAATAAGTTTGGAACCAACCTTGATCACAACAAACCCCAACTATCTAAACTAACACCCTCATATTACCTCAGCCTCGGTAAACCCAATAACCAAGCATACCCCCCCTTTTGTATACCCTTACTAAGCCACCAGTGACACTTCCCCCCATCCAACACATCGTTCTCCCCATTTTCTATCTCTGACTCAGCCTGGATAGAAGTCATGGAATGTCTCCTCACCATAACTCACTCTCCCAACCCCCTAACCAAGACAATAAAGAAACCCACTAGCCTAAACACTAAACCCCTATCCAGTTGCCTAGATGGGGTCCACCATTCAATCACCGTGTCAGATAGATTTAGACGTAAAAAACACCAAACCCTGCACATCCTTTCTCAGACTTTTAACCCCAACCAAAATAGTACCCATAACCCTAAACCAAAAATAATCTAACCAATAGAAAACCCAACCAACTCAATACCCCTCAACCACCCTAAGTTCAAAACTAAATCCTAGCATAAGTTAAAAAAAACTCTTCCAAGGCCTTAAGTGTTACCTACCCAAACAATATATCCATTCCCCCCCCCCCCCCCCCCCAACTACAACACCCTCACCAACCTTAACCGTTAACCAAAAGTCCAAATTCCACCTCTCTCAGCAAATCAATACAAAGGGAAAGGAAAAATGGAGATGTATGATGATGGGCCTAAAGAGCTTTGTTCAGCCAACAAGGAGAGTTTTATTAACTGCAGAGACAATCAACAAAAGGATTCAAATAAAGAAAATTCAGTGTTGGTTTTAAAATTTAAAAACTTGCTGATAAATAAATGGAAGCTTCCACTTACATTTGGTAAACCATCCACCCTTATAAACACAATCAAATTCAGCTGATAAAATGGGGGCAAGAACCTCAGTGAATTTCGATGAGAGGGAAGAAGTCATTGACCTAGAAGTTGAAAAAGATTCATCAGCACATGCAATGAAGAATAGTCAAAGAAGAATAATCATTAGGAAAACCAATAAGCAATTAATCATGGAAGTATAAATGAAAGAGTTTTGTGAAGAGAAATTAGTGGAGGTAACCATCAACACCAGTTCTAGTCATGATCAAACAAAGTCAAAGGGGTCCCCAACAAGGGCCCCTCAAATTCACTAAATGTACTGGTTTGGAATCGTCAAGGTCTAGGCAAAACCTTGAGAATTCAATATCTTTAAAAACATTTGTGTTTTGAATGATTCGATAATAATTTCCCTACTTGAAACAAATGCTAGAGAAGATAGAATAAAGTATGTACAAAATCTCATAAAATTTTATAATATTTTAATGTTGGATCCCGTGGGTATATCAGGGGCTCTTGCTTGCTTTGGAAAAAATCTGTAGGTTTAAACATTCTTGAAATCTCTAAGGATTATATTGATGTTTCATTAGGTTCCACTACAAGTCTTATGGTCACCTTTGTGTATGGTAACCCCTCCTTTGATCAATAGAAATCCTAGTGGGATAGACTAGCTTGTTCTCAACATATGGAACCACATCCCTAGATATGTTAGTGATATTTTAATGATATTTGGTCTTAGGAGGAGAAAGATGGGTTGGTGGATAAACCAAGTAGGAAAATTGAGTATTTTAAAGACATGGTTAGTCTCTGCCACTTATTTGAATTGCCTCAAAAGGGTGAAGGCTGACATGGAATAATAAGATATGGGACAATGCTAAAGTTAGGGAGAAGCTGGATAGGGTTCTCATCAATGTGGAATAGACAGTCATGTTCTATAGTTGTAGGGTCGTGGATTTCACCGCTCTGGGCTCTGATCGTAGTCCCATTATGATTGAGACTGAACCTTCTAGACCCACCCACAAAAGGAAATTCAAATTTGTGGGTTTTCAGCTTGAAGAAAAATAATGCCATAACATTGTAAAGAAAGAATGGAGGATAGAAGTGCCAGGCTCAAACATGTTTAAGCTTTCATCTAAAACTTTTAACACCAAGGAAGCATTGGCAAAATGGAGTTTCAAGAAGTTTAAAAATTACAGGGTGGATATTAAAAAACAGAGTAGAAGCTAATTCACCTTCCGTCTTGCCCTTTTATTGAGTACTCTAATGGTGTAGTAAGGACTGTTACTAACAATATCAAGGCTTTGTGGGTAAGAGAAGATAAATATTGGGATGTGAGATCTAGAGTGAAATGAATAATATGGGAAGATAAAAATTCAAAATTTGTTTATGCTGCTACCATCTAGAGGAGGCAGGACATAGACAGACTCAAGAATGAATATGGAGTTTAGGTTAAGGGCAAGAAACTACTTAAAGAATTGACAAATGAATTTTACAAAGATATCTACACCTATTCTGGATGTTATAACTCATCAATGGTAACTTCTCTTATTCCTAATCTTATCACTAAGTCCATGAATAGTTCTCTCAATGCCACTGTCACCCTGGAAGAACTTAAGAGTGTTGTCTTTGATCAAGGTCCCTCAAAAGCTCCTGGCCCAGATAGTGTGCTAGGTTTTTTATATGAAACTTTTTGGGAGGAAATTAAGTGGGATTTGTTAAAAGCAGTTAATTTATTTTTAATACCCTGTATTTTTGAAACATTTTATTTTATTATGGGATTAATTAATTGAAAAGGGAAACCTTATAATTAATCCGAATTTAAGTAAATAGTTATTAGCGTGATGAGAGTTAGTATTTATTTGTGAGAATTATGTTGAAGATTACTTAGTGAGTAAAGTAATATATAATGTGAATATATTATAATTTTCGTGAGTGAAAAAATACGACAGTTACAGTACACTTAGTTGGGACGCACGTGTGAGTCGTGTCGGGACTTAAATGAGGAATTATAATGTAATTTTATTTTCGGTTATTCGGATGGATGTTTTGAGTTCACCAGTGTGTCCGTAAGGGTCGAGATAGTTAAAAACGTTTACTAGGCGGTTTAATTTGGAGTCCCCCGACTTTAGGCCAACCCGACACCCCGGAGGGGTATTTTTATCTTTTGAAAAATTAGGAGTAATTAATGGATGAAAATTGGAGGAATATATCTGCATGTACGTGGGAGAGTTAGGGTAAATAACTGATGAACCCAAGAGAGAGTCCAGGAGGAAGAAGGAGAAGAGGTTCCTAGGATTTTCAAGGCCAAACCCAGTCACATTTCACAAAAAAATTATCAACGTGTAGATCGGGAATAGGAGAACGCATCTATACCAATTTCAAGCAACGAATCAGACCTTCGTGAAAAGGCAAGTGTTTATCTTGCTTCATTTAGAGCATATAATGTCCATGTTAGACTAATTGATGATTAATTCATGATATTATGAAATTTTGGATTGAAATTGGGTATTAATCCAGGATTGTGGTATAGGTTTTGCATGTAGTTGAATAACCATATATTGGGGACAAGAAATCTGGGTTTTATATGTTGAAATCATGAATTTAAATCTAAGTTTAATTGTGACTAATGGTGATTATATGAAGTTAGGGCTTTTTGAGGATTTAGGAAATTAATCTGAATCTACAATGAGATTATAAGGATTTGATGTTAAAAAGGTGTTAGAAGGCATTCAATTACTAGTGGTTATGATTTAGAATCGTTGGTTTTGAGTTAGGTAAAGTTTTATGTGATTTGGGTGTTGAAAAAGTTGAGAAAACGTAGTTTTTAAAGGACAGGGATGACCTGCGAAATTTTCACTCGAACGAGAATTCCCACAACCTATTCAAGGAGAATTAAGAGTAGATTCGCTCGAAGTTTCATTTGAACGACCTTGTTTGAACGAGTTTCTAACGAAAATTTGGGCCCTAGTTCCTTAGAAGTTTCGTTCGAACGATATTTTCCCCAATATCTAACGAGATTTCAGAAGTTTAAATTTTTTCCTGGACAAGTTAGATTTTCCCCAACTTCTAATGAGATTTCAGAGAATGACCTACGCTATTCTTGAATGACTTCATTAAATAGTCTAGTGGTGAGATGATTGTGTAACTGCTAAGGGTATATGTTACAATAAGAGGGCCTTATGGAATATTTACGATAAAGAGATTAATCGTACGGATAAAGCAGCGTGAGTATTAGAGATAATAATACTATGTATTTATTCAGGAATTTAGGTTGTGTGAATACCTAATTATTATTATAGGTTATGTTTGTACCTATTGATTGAATTATTGTGTGTATAACATACCTACGCTACTTGCTATCGGGTGGAGGTTGGGCGTTGTGGACGATCATATCTTGAGGAGCCTTCAGGGAGATTTTGATTCGTATTACTAGAACATACAACCTAGGTACGGCCCGGGCTATCAGTGAGAACGATAGTGTTGACGGTCATATGGGTGCGTAGGTATGTGCGTAACCCATGGGCTTGAAACTATGTTCTCCTCAAATATGTGTGTTTGTTTTGATGGTTCGCGAGAGATTGAACCTATTGTCCTCATGCAATGAGCGATGCACCGGGACATGATAGTAGAGTATGCATTGCACCGGGGGGCCTTAACCCTGGGGTGCTGAAATAGTATACATATATATATAGAGATAAATATATGTATACTTGTTAATTATTCTACTGTGCGTTCTTAATATATATGGAATTAACGATATTTAAAAATATTCTTAGTGAGAAAAAGGAATACCTTTGAGAATAACGGTTGTGTATATGAATAACTATCCTTAAACATATGGTAATACGGAATACGGGTGATATGGGTAAATGCATGAGATTATTGGTGTGATAATAGTCATCTTCGGGCTAGTTAGGCGGGGTAGCATGACTAGGATGGGTTAAATATACGCGTTAGATGTGCACAATAAATGAGAGGTGAGTATCTCAAGTGAAAGTGCAAAAATCTAACATGTACACAATATGTGCTATTGTTTTCATTTAAGCAATTTCTGATTTTTAAACTGTTTCCAACTCGAGCTCTGACCCGTTTATTGCAAATCTCTTTTCTTTTGTCAAATTATTTTAGCTGCCCAGCCACAGGGACACCAAGTATAGGAGTTCCATTCATTTGACGAGCTGTAGCTGCTGTGGAAGTTACATGACTTGGTAGTATACGCCTCCATAACTTTCGTTTCTTCATCTTGAGTTATCTACTTTAGTTAGGGCATGTCATCCGTTTTACTTATTCAGACAGTCAGAGATTGTGGATTTATTTATTTACTTCTTTCAGTTATTGGTTTATTTTATTGGATTATTGTATTGGGCATTTAGGCTGGAAGTGTTTACTCCAGTCACATTTATTATTCAGTCATTTTATTCCATATGTGATTAGTTTGAATGGTGTATGTTTAATAATTGGTTAATTTGATTCTATGTTAATTAAAAGATAACATTTTGACATCAACATTTTTAAATATTAGGTGGTTAGTGTTAATAATAAAATTTTTCAAGACAATATCATTGTGGCCCAAAAGATGTTTGCTTTCCTTAAGAGGAAAAGGAAAGGAAAAGATTATGATTGAGCTTTAAAGCTGGATATGAACAAAGCGACAGAGTAGAATGGGGTTTCGTCAATGATTCTCACATTGCCTTTGGGTTCAATGCTAAGTGGGTTGATTTGATTACGGAATGTGTGTAACACCCCGTATTTTTGGTACATTTAAATTTAATTAATTCAGATATTCTAAATTACTAGTGTGTTGTAATTTAATGAATTAATTATGATAGAATAATATATAAATATTAATCTCGGATTGAATGGTTAATATTTAGGGAAAATTTATTTACTAAGTGAATAGTAATAATGTAATTTCGTCGTTTCGAGTATTAATGACGAGGTATGTACTTATCACATCCGGAAGTTGGTATAGACTATATTGGGTGGGGGATAAGTATTTTTATAAATTAATTCGGATGCAAATTTTGAGTGTACAGTTGAGTCCGTATGGGCCGAGAGAGTCGGAAAAGTGTACCCGAGGGTAGTAAACGGGTCACGGGACGTTTTTAGACATAGTCGGGCAAACTCGGGGGCATTTTGGTCACTTGGGCTTGGCCCATTAGTCAAAAAACGGGAATTGAATAATTAAACTAATAAAAAGAAATAAGGGCATGGCTGAGCTTAATTAGAAAAAGGAATTAAAGGGTTAGGAAACCCTAGCAGCAGCCAAAGCCATTTTGGGGATCTCAAAGAACCAACAAGGTCATCTTCAACCTTGGAATCCATCGCAAATTCAGACACTACGAAACCTAAGGCAAGTGAATAACTTGCAATAGCATTAAATCTGTCTTTCAATTCATATTTGCGTGATGTAATGAATTAAAATTCGTTTTGGGGTTTCATGGCATAAACATGGGGTTTTGATAATACAAAAGAAAACATGAATCTGATTTTCCCGAATTTATGAGGAGTTATGTAAAATCTGATATTGGAATATTGATGTGTATCTGTTAGAATGATATCCAGATAAATTAGAACGAATTTGATGAAGAAATTTGGAGTAAAAATGTGTTTAAGGAAAAAGATGGATTTTTCCCCAAAATTATAAATCAGTAGTTTATGGACGAATTGATGATTGTTGTGGACTTTCTGGGGAATCCTAATAAGGTTTCTAATATGCACTGGTGTTAAAAAGGCTTAAAATTCATGTTAGCAGAGATTAGGGTTTAAGAAATTCCGTCCATGGCTGCCTTGTCTTCGCGAAGAAGACGAAGACCTGTTCGATCGATCGATCGACGGTCTGGGGTCGATCGATCGACGGTCGCCAGATTTTGGCAGTTTCGCCGGTTAGTTATATAAGAGGGGAAAATCATATAAAAATCTTATGTAATTAATTATTGAGAAATTAAATACATGAGAGTAAATCTAATTAATTGTAGATAAATTAATTAGGGTTTGAGGCTAATAAATTAGAGTCGGGAATTTTGACTCGGGTAAATTTATTTTGGGCAACGAAAGTAAGTCCAAATTTATGGTGGGGGCGACACCAAAAATAACTTAATTAATTAAGGTGAAATTTAATTAATATTTAGAGTTGGACCATAAACTCTTAATAATTTTAATAGGCTTATGTTACGGATTTAGCGAACGGTATAGCCGGGACTTTTATATTTATATATACGGAGGCGATAGTATATATATATGGTGTGCACAATTAATATCAGTAATTAGATATTTTATACTATAGTGCTATAGGGGGAGGTTACGCGTAGTGGATGAATCCCCTAGCTTGAAGAGTAGGGTGAGTATATTCCCGAGGTCATAGCGTCCGTTATATGGGTGAGGGACATCTCACTTTCAGGGAAGGAATATGACCGCCTCCAATTATTTATTTTTATCAAGTTGGTGTGAAAATTTTGACTTGGGATATCTAGGCTATGTGATTGTACCTAGTGGGATAGCACTTTATAGAATTTACATTCCGGGAGTATTTTGCTCGGGAGGATGCAAGTTGTTATATATATTACAGTATGATTGTGAATGCTGAAATATAATTATAAGTATATAATTAGATAATTAATTATATACGGGTTATTAATGAAAAGTGAGTTATTTCACATGTATAACAAGTGTAGAAGTTATATGAATATAAAAAGGGAAATGATTTAGTTAAGTTGATGTTGCTAATAACTTAAAAATCATAATCACTACATACTCAGTTAGAGTAGGGTGGGTATAAAGGAACTTTGTTAATTATCTAGTCATGAGATGAATAACTAGGTAATTTAATTAAAGCGTTAGTAGTGTACATTAGAGGAAGGGTAAGGAAGTCCTCAAGATAGTGCGATACTAACTAAAATTATGAAGAGCATGCATATTTATTTATTACTGCAAGTTAATCATTTGTTAAATGTTTTTCAAATGTTTTGGGTACTAACCCTTGCTATAAAAACTTTTAAAAACCCTTTTAGGTGTCCAACCACCGGGACGCCAACCTTGACTATATTCCAGGGATCCGTTGCTGCAGCATATGTGGATGTTGAGGGGTTTTGATGGACGCCTCATTCTTCATTCTTAATGTAGAAGTTCATGATTAGTATTCGAGCATGTTGCTCACTTTCCATTTATTTGTATTAGACTTGTTGGGAGTTTATTCTTGTCTTTATGGGATTTATTACTTGGACCGTTGGTTTATTCGGTCATTTATATTTTTACTCGTGAATGATTAATTCAGTTATCTGTGTTTGCTATATAGTTTTATATTTCGCATGGGTTTTTATTTTATTTTTTATTTTTGTTTAAATAATGAAAGATATACAAATGGCACCAGTCTATTTTTCTCACTTAGGTGGTTAGTAATTTAATATGACGACAGTGATGCTAAGAATGGACCAAATGAGAATCCTGTTCTAACTTGATTTAGGACTGATCACCCGGGATTAATTAGGCGGGGTGTCACAGATGGTATCAGAGCATCAGGTTCTAGTGTCCTTAGGATCTGTGCGGCTTTCTACGTTTCAGCGTAGCGTTCGGTTGTTATAGAGCCCTATTATTAGGACTGTTGATTATATTTTCCGCTTGTGAGATATCGTATTCCTGCTATTAGTTTTTGTATAAATTGTGTACTTATACAATTCAATCTATTTCAGATGCCACCAAAAAGACAGAGAGCGGAGAGGGCTGAGGCTAGAGATGAGGTGAGGGAGGCTCGCCAGGAGCCACAGATACCGCCACCACCGCCCCCACCCGAGTTGATTTCTACCACTCAGGTGGCAGTGATAGTGGCCCAAGCGGTCGAGACAGCGATGCGAGCTATGGCAGATCATTTTCCACAGCCCCAGGCACCGCCTCCATTGGCTCCAGCAGTTCAGGCTCCAGTGGGGCCACCATCTTGGCAGCGAGTGAGGGAGACCTTTCAGAAGGGTTACCCACCTGAGTTTCGAGGTAGCACCAATGTGGTCGAGGCTTGTGACTGGAAGAAGAACATTCAGCGCCATCTGCGCATGTTAGAGGGTACAAAGGTGCAGAAACAGATGCTGGCTACCTTTCGGCTGTCGGGGGCAGCCTTACAGTGGTGGGAGTCCGTAACCACCGCTGAGGAGCGGGATTTGATGCCGATTTCTGAATTCTGGGTGCGGTTTGACCGCAAGTACTTCCCTCCAGCAGTAGAGTCTGAGATGAGAAAGAAATTCAGCGAGTTGGTACAGGGTGACAGGTCAGTAGTAGAATATGAGGAGGAGTTCACACGTTTGGCAAACTTTGTGCCAAATGAGGTGAGCGATGAGGAGCGGAAGAACTCAAAGTTCATGGATGGCCTAGCCTGGAGAATCAGGCAGCACTTGATTGGAAATCCGGCGTTAGTGACTTATACAGATGTCGTTAATGCCGCACTTGTACATTTCCAGGATCATCGTTTCCATGCTAAGGGGAAAAAGAAGGCAGGTGAGCCGAGCCAGCAGGGCAAGGCGGTTACTAGTAGTGAGACAAGTGGCACACAGCAGCAGGTTATCATTCAGCAAGGGAATCAGGCTAAGAAGTTTAAGCCTGGTGGGTTCCGACCGGGAGGACAGGGGTTCAGGCAGGGGCAACCAGGCCCTAATCAGCAACAGCAGGTTCCTCAGGGCCGTCAGGGCCAAGGGAACAACGGGGGAGGCCAACCGGGCCAGCAGGGCCAACGACAGGGTGACGACCAGAAACGCTGTTTCGCCTGTGGCCAGCCAGGACACTTCAAGAGGGAGTGCCCGCAGAGGGGCAGAGGCCAGCAGCAGGGTGCCCAGCAGGGGCAACAGGGTCAGATGCCGCCAGCAGCACCAGCCCCACCTGCCCCACAGCAGCAGGGGCAGATGCACTACGGACGTGTGTACAACATTCGGGATGTTCCCAATCCTCCAGCACAGCAGGCGCTGCCAGCGGTTGAGGGTATGTTTTTCATTCATGGTCATGAGGGTAGCATTCTTTTTGACACGGGAGCATCACATTCATTCATTAAATCTAATTTTGCTAAACGGGCTGGGTTATTAGAAACAGCGGGTAGCCTCTGTATGAGTGTAGAGTCACCAGTAGGTAGCGGGGCTTTGATTCGCTCGATTTGTCGAGGAGTAGACATTTTGATTGGGAGGCTTAGTTTAGCAGCAGACCTCTTAGTGTTAGATATGGAGGGGTATGATGTCATCTTGGGCATGGATTGGTTGGCAGGTTATCGGGCTACGGTGGATTGTTATGAGAGGACAATCGTGTTCTCCATTCCGGGACAGGAGATGTTCCTGATAGCAATGCCGCTTCCTGAGGGAGGGTCGCGCACTCACTTATACTACATTGAGGAGGAAACCTCACAGGAGGTGGTAGTTACTTTAGACTCTATTCCTGTAGTGAGGGACTTTGAGGATGTATTCCAGGAGATACCAGGATTACCACCCAGCAGAGAAATCGAATTTGTTATCAATTTGGCACCGGGGACGAGGCCGATTGCTCGGGCACCTTACCAAATGGCCCCTTCAGAAATGCGGGAATTGAGGGAACAGATTCAGCAACTACTGGGTCAGGGTTTTATTCGGCGGAGTACATCGCCGTGGGGTGCGCCGGTGTTGTTTGTGAAGAAGCGAGATGGTTCACTCCGCTTGTGCATGGATTATAGGGAGCTGAACAAGGTGACGATACGGAATAAATATCCGTTGCCTCGGATTGATGATTTATTTGACCAATTGAGAGGGGCGTCTTACTTCTCCAAGGTCGACTTGAGGTCAGGGTATCATCAACTGCGTATCCGAGAGGGGGATGTTCCTAAGATCGCTTTCTTGTCGCGGTATGGATCATATGAGTTCAGGGTGATGCCCTTCGGGCTCACCAATGTACCAGCAGTGTTCATGGACCTCATGAACAGGGTTTTCAGGGAGTACTTAGATCAGTTTGTCATCGTGTTCATTGATGACATCCTAATCTACTCGCGCACCGAGGAGGAGCACGCATAGCATTTGCGCATGGTTTTACAGACACTGAGGGATCATCAGCTCTATGCCAAATTAGGGAAGTTTGGATTCTGGCTACGGGAGGTATAGTTCCTTGGTCACGTCGTGTCAGATCAGGGTATTGCAGTGGATCCGAATAAGGTGTCGGCGGTGAGGGAGTGGGGACAGCCCACGACACCGACCGAGGTGCGCAGTTTTCTGGGTTTGGCCGGTTACTACAGGCGATTCATTAAGGGATTCTCTAAAATTGCAGGACCTTTGACGAATCTGACTCGGAAAGGGGTACCTTTCAAGTGGGATGATAGTTGTCAATTAGCGTTCGACAAGCTAAAGGACAAGTTGACATCTGCACCCGTGCTTGCATTGCCAAAGGGAGGGCTAGAGTATCGGGTTTACACAGACGCATCCTTACGGGGTCTTGGGGGTGTGCTCCAGCAGGAGGAAAGGGCTATAGCTTATGCTTCCAGGAAGCTAAAGCCCCACGAGAGGAATTACCCCACTCACGACCTAGAGTTGGTAGCGGTCGTTTTTGCTTTGAGGATATGGAGGCATTATCTTCTAGGAGAGCAGTTTACTCTATTCACGGATCACAAGTCACTTCAGTATCTCTTCACACAGAAGGATCTGAATATGAGGCAGAGGCGGTGGCTAGAATTCGTGAAGGACTACCAGTTTGATATTCAGTATCATCCTGGTAAGGCCAATGTGGTAGAAGACGCATTGAGCCGAAGGCCGACTGGGGAGATATCAGAGGTATGGAAAGCGAAGTGGAGAGAGCTTCAATATGAGGATGACGTAGCCAAGGCTTGCATGTCAGCTTTATCCATCACACCCGAGATCATTATGCGAGTTGTGAAGGCTCAGGAAGAGGATCAGATTTGCCGGGATAGGGTGGGCCAGTTGTTAGCTGAGGGAGCAGAGGGTTACTCGATTAGCTCAGAAGGCGCTTTAATGGGAGGTTAATGGTGCCAGAGGATGAGGATTTGAGGCACGCTGTTATGACAGAATCCCATGGTTCAAAATTTGCGGTACATCCCGGTGGGGATAAAATGTACCAAGATATGAGGAGGCAGTATTGGTGGGCAGGGATGAAACGGGACATAGCGGAGTTTTTTTCGAAATGTGCCACGTGTCAGCTTGTGAAAGTTGACCACCAGAGACCATCAGGGATGCTACAGCCGTTAGAAATTCCCGTGTGGAAGTGGGAGAGCATCTCCATGGACTTCATCACAGGGTTACCTGTATCGCAGAGGGGTCACGACTCCATATGGGTTATTGTGGATCGGTTGACTAAGGTGGCCCACTTTTTGCCGGTACGCATAGACTTCGAGACGATGCGTTATGCACAACTATTCATAGCAGAGATTGTTAAGCTGCATGGAGTACCTATAAATATTGTATCCGACCGAGACAAAATCTTTGTCGCCCACTTTTGGCAGAGCTTTCAGGAGGCAATGGGCACGGAGTTGCGCTTGAGTACAACGTATCACCCACAGACTGACGGACAGACTGAGAGAGTTAACCAGATGCTGGAAGACATGCTCAGAATGTGCATTTTGGACTTCGGGGGAGGATGGGAGGAATATCTCCCTTTGGTAGAGTTTGCGTATAACAACTCTTACCAATTCACGATTGGCATGGCACCGTTTGAGGCACTGTACGGGAGACCTTGTCGTTCACCCGTTTGTTGGTTAGAGGTGGGGGACAACAAACTCTTGGGGCCGGAGATTGTTCAGGAGACATCTGCCAAGATAGAGTTGATTTGAGGAAGAATTCGGATAGCTCAGGACAGGCAAAAGAGTTATGCTGATGCTTCTCGAAGACATGTGGAGCTAGAAGTTGGGGACCAGGTTTTAGTCCGGGTATCCCCAATGAAAGGGGTGATGAGGTTCGGCAAGAAGGGTAAGTTAGCACCGCGATACGTAGGACCTTTCCCTATTATTGAGAGGGTGGGACCGGTGGCGTATAAGCTTGGGTTACCAGAACATCTTCAGCGGATACACGATGTATTCCATGTGGCATCGCTGAAGAAATATCGAAGGAGCGAGAGAGCCTTTTGGCACATTCCACTCGAGGAGATAGACTTACAGCCAGACATCTCGTATGAGGAGAGGCCGGTAGCAATTCTGGATCATAGTGAGCGGAAATTACGATCCAAGGTTGTTCCATTGGTTAGAGTACGGTGGGGTCATCACAATGTTGACGAGTCTACCTGGGAGCGAGAGGAGGATATGCGGGAACAATATCCAGAGCTTTTCAACGCAGGTACGATCTAATTTCGGGGACGAAATTCCTTTATAAGGGGGGGAGTATGTAACACCCCGTATTTTTGGTACATTTAAATTTAATTAATTCGGATATTCTAAATTACTAGTGTGTTGTAATTTAATGAATTAATTATGATAGAATAATATATAAATATTAATCTGGGATTGAATGGTTAATATTTAGGGAAAATTTATTTACTAAGTGAATAGTAATAATGTAATTTCGTCGTTTCGAGTATTAATGACGAGGTATGTACTTATCACATCCGGAAGTCGGTATAGACTATATTGGGTGGGGGATAAGTATTTTTATAAATTAATTCGGATGCAAATTCTGAGTGTACAGTTGAGTCCGGATGGGCCGAGAGAGTCGGAAAAGTGTACCCGGGGGTAGTAAACGGGTCACGGGACGTTTTTAGACATAGTCGGGCAAACTCGGGGGCATTTTGGTCACTTGGGCTTGGCCCATTAGTCAAAAAACGGGAATTGAATAATTAAACTAATAAAAAGAAATAAGGGCATGGCTGAGCTTAATTAGAAAAAGGAATTAAAGGGTTAGGAAACCCTAGCAGCAGCCAAAGCCATTTTGGGGATCTCAAAGAACCAACAAGGTCATCTTCAACCTTGGAATCCATCGCAAATTCAGACACTACGAAACCTAAGGCAAGTGAATAACTTGCAATAGCATTAAATCTGTCTTTCAATTCATATTTGCGTGATGTAATGAATTAAAATTCGTTTTGGGGTTTCATGGCATAAACATGGGGTTTTGATAATACAAAAGAAAACATGAATCTGATTTTCCCGAATTTATGAGGAGTTATGTAAAATCTGATATTGGAATATTGATGTGTATCTGTTAGAATGATATCCAGATAAATTAGAACGAATTTGATGAAGAAATTTGGAGTAAAAATGTGTTTAAGGAAAAAGATGGATTTTTCCCCAAAATTATAAATCAGTAGTTTATGGACGAATTGATGATTGTTGTGGACTTTCTGGGGAATCCTAATAAGGTTTCTAATATGCACTGGTGTTAAAAAGGCTTAAAATTCATGTTAGCAGAGATTAGGGTTTAAGAAATTCCGTCCATGGCTGCCCTGTCTTCGCGAAGAAGACGAAGACCTGTTCGATCGATCGATCGACGGTCTGGGGTCGATCGATCGACGGTCGCCAGATTTTGGCAGTTTCGCCGGTTAGTTATATAAGAGGGGAAAATCATATAAAAATCTTATGTAATTAATTATTGAGAAATTAAATACATGAGAGTAAATCTAATTAATTGTAGATAAATTAATTAGGGTTTGAGGCTAATAAATTAGAGTCGGGAATTTTGACTCGGGTAAATTTATTTTGGGCTACGAAAGTAAGTCCAAATTTATGGTGGGGGCGACACCAAAAATAACTTAATTAATTAAGGTGAAATTTAATTAATATTTAGAGTTGGACCATAAACTCTTAATAATTTTAATAGGCTTATGTTACGGATTTAGCGAACGGTATAGCCGGGACTTTTATATTTATATATACGGAGGCGATAGTATATATATATGGTGTGCACAATTAATATCAGTAATTAGATATTTTATACTATAGTGCTATAGGGGGAGGTTGCACGTAGTGGATGAATCCCCTAGCTTGAGGAGTAGGGTGAGTATATTCCCGAGGTCATAGCGTCCGTTATATGGGTGAGGGACATCTCACTTTCAGGGAAGGAATATGACCGCCTCCAATTATTTATTTTTATCAAGTTGGTGTGAAAATTTTGACTTGGGATATCTAGGCTATGTGATTGTACCTAGTGGGATAGCACTTTATAGAATTTACATTCCGGGAGTATTTTGCTCGGGAGGATGCAAGTTGTTATATATATTACAGTATGATTGTGAATGCTGAAATATAATTATAAGTATATAATTAGATAATTAATTATATACGGGTTATTAATGAAAAGTGAGTTATTTCACATGTATAACAAGTGTAGAAGTTATATGAATATAAAAAGGGAAATGATTTAGTTAAGTTGATGTTGCTAATAACTTAAAAATCATAATCACTACATACTCAGTTAGAGTAGGGTGGGTATAAAGGAACTTTGTTAATTATCTAGTCATGAGATGAATAACTAGGTAATTTAATTAAAGCGTTAGTAGTGTACATTAGAGGAAGGGTAAGGAAGTCCTCAAGATAGTGCGATACTAACTAAAATTATGAAGAGCATGCATATTTATTTATTACTGCAAGTTAATCATTTGTTAAATGTTTTTCAAATGTTTTGGGTACTAACCCTTGCTATAAAAACTTTTAAAAACCCTTTTAGGTGTCCAACCACCAGGACGCCAACCTTGACTATATTCCAGGGATCCGTTGCTGCAGCATATGTGGATGTTGAGGGGTTTTGATGGACGCCTCATTCTTCATTCTTAATGTAGAAGTTCATGATTAGTATTCGAGCATGTTGCTCACTTTCCATTTATTTGTATTAGACTTGTTGGGAGTTTATTCTTGTCTTTATGGGATTTATTACTTGGACCGTTGGTTTATTCGGTCATTTATATTTTTACTTGTGAATGATTAATTCAGTTATCTGTGTTTGCTATATAGTTTTATATTCCGCATGGGTTTTTATTTTATTTTTTATTTTTGTTTAAATAATGAAAGATATACAAATGGCACCAGTCTATTTTTCTCACTTAGGTGGTTAGTAATTTAATATGACGACAGTGATGCTAAGAATGGACCAAATGAGAATCCTGTTCTAACTTGATTTAGGACTGATCACCCGGGATTAATTGGGCGGGGTGTCACAATGTGTTTCTTATGTTAGTCTTAAGATTCTGGTCAATGGGGATAATCATACTTCTTTCAAACTATCTAAAGGGATTAGATAAGGAGACCTCCTCTCCCATTTCTTATTCATCATTATTATAAATATCCTTTCCCTATAAATCTCCAAGGCCATGGAAAATAACATCCTTAAAGGTGTTAGGATTAATGAATCATGCCATCCTTTCTCCTATATGATTTTTCCTAATGGTTATATCTTCTTTAAAGGTAATGTGGCAGAATGTGGCCTTGATTGTCTCAACACTTACTGTCAAGTGTCTGATTAAAAGATGAATCTTTCCAAGTCAGGCCTTATTTGTAGTACCAATATGTCTTTGCCTATTAAACTAACCCTCTCTTATAACATCAATTTCCCTCTCCTTAATAAACTTGGAAAGTACCTTGGGCTTCCCTCTAATTGGGGTAAATGTAAGAAATAAACCGTTTGTGGTTGAAGGATACGATCCTCAACAAAGTGGATGGTTGGAAAGAGAACTTTCTAAGTCAAGCAGGGAAATAAGTTCTTATAAAGGATATTCTATAAGCTTCTCCATCTTATGCCATGTCAATTTTTCAGTTTCCTAAAGGTTATTGCTCTGACCTATACTTAAGAATTGCTAATTTTTGGTGGAAAGGTGGAAAATATAGGAAAGATATACATTGGAAGTCTTGGGACTCTATCGCTCATCAAAACAGGAAGGAGGACTGGGATATAAGGATTTTGAGAGGCGAAACCAAGACTTCTGGATAAATAAGCATGGAGGCTTATCTGCAATTCTGACTCCCTTTGGGGAAAGACCTTAAAAAGTCTCTACTCCCCCCATTGCACCTTTTGAGAGGTTCCATCCTCAAGAAAAGGCTCTAGGATTTGGAATAGCCTCATGAATGGGAGAAGCCTTTTGAAAGGCCAAGTTTTATGGCAAGTGGGGAATGGGGTTGACATTAGCATATGGGAAGACATGTGGTGAAAAATTGTGTGCCCCCCCCATTTGAACGCTAATCAGGTCACTAAGGTATGTGATATCGCCCATCATCTTTTACATGGAACCCTCCTAATTACTATCCTCTTCTCCATGGATCTTACAATTTCAACCCTAAACATCCCTCTCATCTCCCCAAGTGTCACAGATATTTTAATATGGCCTCAAAACAATGATGGTTTTCTCTCAGTGTCTATAGTCTACCATGTTTTAACCACCATAAAAAGAAATAAAAAACTCCCACAATCCTCCTTTACCCCCACCCCTAGCTGTGGAAAAATCTCTGGACCACTAAAGCCCCTCCTAAATTCCTAAATTTTTTTCTAGAGATGATGTAATGAGGGGTTAGAAGTGAGCCATCCTTTATGGAAGAAAAAACTCAGAGATGATATTACTTGTACAATTTGTGGAGATGATCCTACTTGTACAATTTGTGGAAAGGAAAAGGAAACCATTGAAAATTTTCTAACTAGATATGAGTGGACAAAACTTATTTGGGGAGATCATCCCTTCCCAGCTCCATTACTCTTTGCCCTTGTTTTAGAATTGAAAATTGGTTCTTTTATGTTCTAGTTAATTTGGATGAATCTTCTCAAGAGATGCCTGGTCAAAAGTTGTTATTTGCTTGCACATATTGGATTATATGAAAAACTAGAAATGAAACTACTTTTAAATAAGCTAACATCCATATATACAAGGTGTTTTCTAAGTCTTTGTCTTTATCTGTGAACTACAGTACAAGATCTAGAAGTTTGTACCTAAATCTTGGGTAAACTCAAACACATGTTTGTTTAGTTTCATTTACAGGAACTTTACGGGTGCATTTATCTTTTGGTAGGTTTCTTTTTGCCCCTATGCTATCTCAGCACTACAAATGGAAATCTTAGCTTTGAGCTTAGCCGCTACTCACATAAATGAAAACATTATAGACAAAATCATTCTAGAATCTAATTATAGAACCTTAGTTCAATGCATGTAGACGTGTTAGATTTAAGATTAATAAATCAATTAACAGTTTTTATAAAACAATAAGACAATACATGGACATATAAAATGTTATGTAAATATAGGACCTTAATCTACATAATTATCACATGTGTTTAAAATAGTATTGTAAAACATACCTAAGTCAGCATTAGATTTGACGAGTGAAGAGGTTTCCATTGGTGCCTCCAACTTGAGATAAAAAATTGTTATGGAGTATAGGTTTCTCTCCCCTAGCCTTTTTATAATTTGTTGCTTATTTCTAGTGCCTAAATGATGGAGTTTAGGCCACTAATTATAGGCAGGGAGAGGTCCTATATCCCAAAAGTCATGCGATCTTAACCGTCCATCACGATTAGATCAAGAGTTTTTCTTAATTTATTTTTTTAATCAATAATTGGTTAATTTATTAACCAAAAACGTTTTTAACTCTTGGGCATATTAGAGTGACCTTTTATTTACCCAATATGACTTATTTTGTAATTAAATAATGAACCACTTAATAGGCTTATGAATTATTTGATAATTCTAACATTCTGCCACTTGGTTCATAATTAATATAAGGTGCGCATTCAAACTTTCAGTCATCTTTAATGGTTTTTCATAAACACCTTTATTAAATAAAACATCAATGTGAGTCATAGCGGTTCCACACTAATACATGAGTAAGGTTCCTTCTATGTACTACGCCACTAACAGTTTATTTAACAAGGTCTTTAATGAGGTCTATCATAATAGACCAATAATCGTCTTTGAAAGGCTAATTCTGTCAGTTTAAACAATTAACATGCATGTAAACTTATATTGCATGACAGAAAGTGAAATGTTCAGAATAAAGTTTAATTGATATCAAATATAGAGTCAAATTCAACTTGGATTGACAATGTTCTGATATGGAAAACATCTTTTAATGGTGCATTTTCTTTCCACTCTGCTTATGAAATTTCTAGAGTTTCTAAGATAAATTCATTGGCTTTTAACTCTGTTTGGCACCCAAAAATTCCTCCAAATATATCATCTTTTGTTTGGAAAGTGCTCACCAGGTGTGCTCCTATAGAAGAAAATGTGCAATCAGTGGGAATAAGGCTAGCTTCAAGATGTCATTGCTGCCATTCTAATATAGAATCCTTGATCCATCTGTTCATAATTGGCCCAGTGGCTTCGAAGGTGTGGAATTACTTCAACGGAGTTTTGGGGATCACTCAGTTACCAATAACAATTCATGGTTCTATAATAAAATGGTGGCTTCAGTTAGGTTCTTCTGAATTTTCTAAACGGGTTTAATAGGTTTGTTCCTCTTAATATTATATGGGAAATATAGTTAAGCGAAAATAAGGCTACTTTTAAAACACTTCATCATTATTGAGAAGGTTATTCAGATAATATCAGAGCATAGCCAAAGAGCTTTATTTATAGGAGGTCATAGATATTTTGATCAGGAAACTTTGAGTATTTTTAATATTACTCTAAAGTGCCATCCTGATAGAAATAAAATCTCCAAAAGATGGATCCCTCCTATCTTAGGTAGTATTAAAATCAATTATGCTAGTACGGAGTAGGATAGTAACAGTTATGGAGCAGGTGCTATAATGAGAGATGATCTAGGTAGACTGTTAAGGGCTACATCCATGTATGGTTATCAAGGATCTCTTATAGAAGTTCAACTTCATGTGATTAAGGAAAGTCTAAAGTTTTGTTCAGATACCAATATCCCTTAAGTTGAAATTGAAACTGATTCCAATATTATATTCAATGGCCTCTCTTCATATCTCAGATGTATTCCTTGGAAATATAAGCAAGCTTTCAAAGAAATTGAAGTCCTTTCTCATCATCTCCAAACATCAATCAAGCTGTGCCCTGGAGAATTGAACAAATCAACTGTGATCTTATCTTCCTTTGCTATCAGTCATAAAGGATTCTATATATTTCATCATCTTGAGGACACTCCTTCTCTCTTAAAGAAGACTATTAGTCTAGATGCTCCAAGATTTACTTTTGCTAGGTAGGCTTGTCATCTTTTGTACTGTCACTTGAGAGGGCTATTCTCTCTTATCTCAATAAATTCTTTTTTATTTAAAAAAAAATATAGAGAGTAAAAAATTAAGCACCAAACAATATACAACACTTATACTTAATTGGCTACACATAAGACTCATATCTTAAGCATCTTTCATGAATGTTCTTTGGTGATAGCCAATTTATTAGTGAATATGCTGCGTTAACACTTAAACTAATGTGTTCGACTGACACTTGTTGTTTCTGAACTTCTTCGTTCACATATAGATATTGTATTCACATGTTCCTATGTTATTTAAAATACCTATCAGTTATTCATAACGAAGAGTATAACATAATTATCCTAATATTTCAGCGACTTGATAATAGTGTCGACAACTTCAAGTCCCCAAATAAATTTTCCGCAACCATAATCCATACGTTGTAGCCCCAAAGAATGCTACATACAATATTTAATTGTTTCTCACTCTTTCATAATATTGGTCACTAGGCCAAAACAAATCTACTTAATCAAGAGAGACAATTATCATAAGTGCGAGCATATAATATTTTAAGCATCTCATTACTTCATACTCGCAAACTATTTTATTTCTCTAGGATTCACTACTAAGAGAAATTCAAGATATAAATTTATTCCCACTGACTTCAAGGTATATATATATACATATACTTAATCAAAATACATAAAGTATTCTTAAAATACCAGTTATGGAAAACTTACATAAGTTGATATAGTGATTTCTCAATGTATACAGTTCTTTTCTTAAACTCTCATAAGTTTTTACACTAAATGTAACTCTTACTCAAAAGGAGATACTAAAGCTATAAAATTTTAATATTCTAAGATATAGGTGAAATATTTATTTAGACCCTTGTCTCTATTCGTAATGAAAACTTTGGCCATAAGTCTAGTTTTATATCGTTGTTTATCAAAATCGAATATTTCCTTACTTTTCTATCAAATTCCCATTCTTGGGATAAATCTCACAATCATTCAAAATAGCAAACTCATTTAAGAGCTTCTTACAACTATGCATATCCATTAACCAAAAGAACAATTACGTTGGACATTAAAGGAATGACATGAGTATCTTAACTTCTTTTATAACAGCATTAGGTGATTTGATACTCCCATTAATTTCACCATTCTCTAAAGATTTCGATTTCGAAAGTAATTAGTGTACCCTCTTTCAAGTGTCAAAATAATTATAAATTCTAATTCTTTGAGTGGATTATAAATCCATGCATGTACTAGACACTCCCAATTATACGAGCATGTCAAATAGGGTAAGTAAAGTAGAATTTATATAATACACTTTTACCATATATATTCATTTTTGTGTGAATAAATATTGTGGCAATATCGACTTGTTGTGTTTGACTTGTTGTTTTACAACGACATGCTCTATGTAGGTCCACTATCCAAGGACTATTATAATTCTCTCACTTGGGCCACATAGAGCATTCTCAAATTATAAAACCTTAAGAGCTCAAACATGAGTGCCAAGATTCATAAGTGACAACTCAAAGACAACGTAGAATGTTATTTTCAATCCACAATATCGAAAAGCTACTTTGAAGTTCAACATTATGATATAGTATCACAATCATTTTCCTTGTAAAAGTTTTATCAAAAACATAATTATTCAAACCAACAATTAGAGCACGATAATTATGAAAATATATTCTCATATAAACATAAATCTTTTGTATACTTAAGAGAAATATTTGGAAAGGCCGTTGATGGGTCTTTTTGAAATGATTCCAAAATAACATAAGAAAAGGAATCCAAGAGTTTATGATTTGTATGACGGGTTGTCTTGTAACGATCCTCATATCGAATTAAACTATGTTACGTAGCACTTTAGTTTTTTTTTTTAAATGAAATAAATTATTTCATTCATATCTAATGATACATCATAATTCACACAATGTTTATCACATAATGGGTACTCATATATTTTAATCTCCAACATTATGAGATTTTACATAAATTTTATGCTCAATCCATTTAAGAATTCTTCAAAATTTATAAAAGAGTTTCACACTCTAATCAATTTAGATTGGGTTCCTCAAGTAAAACTGAATTATAACGATTTAGCATTTTTAAGTGAAATTTAACTTCTTTATTTCATTCTAAAAAGTTAGTCTCAAGAACTTTAAAACGGATAAAACATTTAATTTAGAGAAATAAAGTAATATATAATTAATGAAGTAAATATCTCACTACATTAAAGTTATGAGTTGACAACACGTACATTAATAACATTTATAAATGTTGACACTCTTTTGTAATAACTTTGAATATATATATATATATATATATATATATATATGACTTTAGTGGGTACCATGTTATGTAATTTAGATGGGCATGTTATATAGGATAACCTTTCACAACCTAATTACATAATTTCTTAATATTTATTTCAGTTACTCAAAATAAATTTCGTTTAGGAAATTATCTCGCTTGACGAAATAAATTAAATGTGCCCTATTAATGATTTTTTCTATGATAAGTTATTACTACCACTTTTAGCTCTAAATGTATTATTCACAAGCATTCCAACTGGGTCACTTTGTGACTACCAAATTATCCATTATATGAATATTACATTATTTTATAGATTGTATAATAATTTCAACAAGCATTAATGTTTTCAAAAGGCATAAATGGACACTGTACTTACAAATTAAGGAAGGTTATGGACTCTTTGGAGTAAGCGATACCAACCTTAATAAACAATTATATTGCCACTTAATATTAACTTAATTATTGCAACTGGACTCTTTGGAGGAACCAAATCAATATAAGCAGAATAATAACTGAAATATTTTATTACAACAGAAGTAAAGCAAACTTACAAATAGAAAAGTCGTCGAAATTAGGCCGAAAATCCACCAGATTAATATTACAAATTTCGAGAGAGAGATAAGGTAAAGAAAGAGGTGCCAAATGAGGGAGAAGAGCCCTCTATTTATACAAACATAAAAGGAATAAATAATTCCTTAGAAAATGACCCGTGGGTCCCTCCATTATTGAGGTCGACAAAGACTTTTATCACAAGGCGTCGGTTGCTGGGTTAGTGGGTCTTACCACTTGTCACGAAGCGTTGGCTGTTGGGCCAGTGGGTCCTACCACAATAATCAAGCTGCCAGGATGGAGATAAATTTGTTCATATGCGTCGGCGTGAGTACAACTGGGGCTAGGTAGGCCAGCTAGGTTAAGTCATCTAGGCCATCTGGGCCAGGGATGAGAAAGATACCGTCCAACCTTTGTGTTGGAAAGGCAGAACTCGGTGAGTTGAAGAAGGCCTCCATTGTTGGCTCAGTAGGAATATTAGGGTTAACCATATCACCAATAAATTCGTCGTCTTCTGGATTCTGGGATTCCCTGAAAAAGCAGAAGAAAGGATTATCGTTCTTCACAGATGCCATGGACACGTCATCATCTGATGGTGGAGGAATAGTATTTTATCTTCCTCAGAGAAGGTGGTGGTGAAAGATGATATAAATTGTCTATGAGTGTAATCCATCACCTTCTTCAGTAGCTCCTATTCCGTAGCATTAGGACACTGCTTCTTGAGTGCAAACTTTAAATCCTTAATTGGATTTGTTCCCAGAGTCATCTTCTCAATAGGGGGGGGGGGGGATTCTTCCACCATGGACATGTAGTTCTCTAAGCTATCTTTTATTAGAGAAATGGTATCAGTGTTATTAATACCAACCCGCCATCTATAATAAATATTCTTTCAAGTAGAGGAACCTTAAGGTGATTAACCCTACATTGAAGATCCCATTTGGAGATCCAAGGAAGGACAATTTCAATAAAAAAATAGTAGGGTATTAAGCCCTACTGGGACATTCTTTTTCCCTTTCAATTTTGGATAAAATTGAGTCCAAGGTAGAAAAAACAATTCATTGGTAATTTCATCTGGAAACATATAAGTTTCTGGGCCAAATTTGTCCCACCAATTGATAACCCATCATGGGTCGCTTTCTTTCAAAGAGTTTGGGCACAGTTTAAAAAACCAAGTATGTTTTTGCTCATCATTTTGATAGTAAAAAGATTTAGTACAAGTCTGGTCGTAATCCCAATAATTGTAGGATCCATTTTGCAAACTCAATTTTCGCTATTTCAAAGGATGAATTCCCCATTCTCGGGGAGAAATAATTTTTTTAAAACTGCCTTACTATAAGAAATGGGGGATTTGATATTCTTTTAATGTTTATTAGTGTGATTAAACACCACAGAATCAGTTTCTTTGAGGATTGCCTCGTATACCGTCCGATATTTGCCTTCTTGCACATCATAATTATGTGTATCGTAATATAGGGACTTAATTTTCCAGGGAGAAGACATAAGCTTCTTATCCTCTTCATTGAGGATGAGCATCAATTTCGAAGTCCTTTGATTAGGAATGAAATCATGCTTGATGGTCTGTAAAATTTCTTTAGCAGATTTCTTACTGCTAAAGGGGTTAGGAGGAGAACATAATTTTCCCCTGTTCTGCACACTCAGGCGAAGAAATTTAACATAATCCTGCATTAGAGGATATTGATCTTCCTCGATCACCATTTTCTCTAAATTTGTAATATTAAGCTTGTGGATTTCCGACCTTATTCCAGCGACTTTTCTATTTGTAAGTTTGCTTTACTTCTATTGTAATAAAATATTTCAGTTATTATTTCGCTTATACTAATCCTCTCTTTTATGGTATCAGAGTCATGATTGGCTAAATCTGTGTTAATGTTTGGATTAGTAATAATAATGGTCTGAAATTTATGTTGGAATAGTCAGTTGCTATTCATCTAAATAGTAAATTACAATTCACCGACATGAATAGTATTTTACTATTCATAGTAAAAATCTAATTTAAATGATAATAATAAGGAGAAATAGAAATCTGATTTTGATATGGACTGGTATTTGTCGCGTTATGGGTTACCATGTTGCCATATGAGGTGTTGAGGCGTTTTTCCCAAGTAAATCGTTGGCCACTAGCCGTCAGAAGTGATTTCTAATTCAGTTTATTATATTCTTTTAAATTTAGAATTTTGTTTTGCATATTATTTTCCTGTTTCAGATCATATGATTATTACTATTCTAAATATTAATATTTTTATTATGGACCTTAACACCATAGACACACAGACCGAACAGGAGTTCATGAAGAACTCCTCTTTGATTGAATTTGATGTTAAAAAAGATTTGAACAGGTGGACTATTCCTAAGGTCCAACCTAAAACTATTTATAACACTAACTGGTATAATTTTTGTAGCAAGTACGCTATAAGACTATGGAACAGACCATCAGTCTGAACGAGCAAGATAAGTCTATCGAGCTTTTTAAATGGGATGATCTTAAAGATCATATAAAAGATAAAAATTATCATTTTATCCATGTTGGTTTAATACAAATTGCTTTTAAACCTTCAACCCTTTCTGTCATGAACGATTGCCTTTAAGCTACTCTACGAGATGGTAGATATACTAATTTTAGACAATCCTTGATGGGAGCTATTGAAACTAGTCTCTATAATGGGCCATTTTATTTTGATGTTTTCCCAAATGTCACTTTGTCTTTATCTGACATACATCTTTGTAAAGCTCTAAGTCTTAGAGTCCAGACCAAATGTTATAATTTTCTTCCGGGATCGAAAATTATTGGGATTATCTATAGGATTTATTATAAGGTAATGAATACTATGGCCCCCGATATAAAACAATTTAGTCCGTTTGGTAAAACTGTGTTAATTGGCACACACCTTATAGATTCTAATATTCACACACCTAGAACTATAAGTTGGGATAAAATTGATTTCCCAGAGACTTGGGCAATACAAAATGTTGTTCCTCCCCAACTGCGTCAAAATGAAGATATTGGGGATATTATTGAGGATAAAGATGGAGATGTTTTCTTGAATTTCAAAACATTTAATAGGTATCAATCCTCTAGAGGTCAATTTTCTATATCTCCTTTTATTACCTATCGTCCATCTACTTCACGAAATTCTATTTGTGAAGAAAATCCTAAAAACCACCCATATCACGATGCTATGAACCTTCATGGTATTTTTACTAATGAAAAAATACCTCATGGTATTTATGAGAAGAATACTTGTCAGTGTAGAGAATCCCTTAGGACCTCTGAAATGAACGTTAGACTTTAATCCCCCATCCTTTTAATGGTTTTTACAATTAATAGGAAAAATATTAGTGAAGAATTTTACCTACCAGGTTATGCTAAATTTCGTGCTTGGTATTTTGCTAAGTATAGCAGGGCTGAATTAGTTAATTATAAAAATAAGTTTTATAAATGGTTGAAGATAACCAGCAGGTTACTTCTTTTGTGATTTGGTTTCAAATGTTTTCTAAATATAAATATCTTTTTGTTCTTGAAACTAAGGATACACATGTTCTTAAAACTGAAGATAAACATTTGAAGAATTGGAGTACTTCAAATAATCAGATTATTAATGCTATTCATCCTCCTACTGAACCCCCTTTCATTAGATGTTGGAAGTTCTAGCCAAACTGACAGTTCTTCTAAGTTAGAAGCTAACGCCTTTCTTAATCTTGAAACTGAGTAAAAGCTTCTCACCAAAACAACATTTTTGAACCCACTTTATAAGCAAGGTAATTATACCAATCTTATCCTGAATATGATAGGAAAGCAAATCAACCGGATTGAGAACCTACAATAACATCTTACCAAGAAGAAACTTGAAGACTTTGGTAAAAGTCTTGACCAACCTTTAATCTTCCCTCCTATGGAAATTAAGGGTTTATAAATGAGTAATAAAACAGACTTTATCTCCCATTAAAATAGATTGAGAATAATCTCAAAGGGTTAAAAATTAACACTTTGTCTCACTTAGATTCTGATTCAGAATTAGACTTACCCTTGGAAGAAATTCATCTTTTTGAAAATTCTTTCAAAAATTCTGAAAATCAAGTGAACAAAATTACTTATAGTAATAATGTTGGCTATGTTGGTCCGGTTAGAAACTACTACGACATACTGACTCCTTAGGATATTCTTTTTGAGTAAAATTCTGTGATGAACTCATAGGCCACCTTTCATGGTAAATCTAGTTAGGATTGGAATATTGATGGAAAATCGGAGTCTCAGATCTATGAGATGATACACCAGATGTCCATATATTCCACTGTATGTAAGCAGAATGATAGTTATGATCAAAGTATTTCTCGGATGATCATCTCTAGATTTACTGGTACCCTTAGAGGTTGGTGGGATAATATCCTAAGAGCTAATCAAATAAATGACGTTGTTAATGCCGTAAAAATTGTCAAAAATGAAAATATGCAAGACATTGGTATGCAAGATGCTATTTATACTTTGATGCTTGCTATTATTCATCATTTTATCGGCAATGGTGATTACCATCAGGAACGTAATGGAGAATTATTACAAAACCTAAAATGCCTTACTCTGAGCCAATTTAGGTGGTACATGGGTGTCTTCCTTGTTAGGGTTACTCAGAAAGGTGACGCCAACTCTGAGCATTGAAAAGACAAATTCATTGATGGCCTTCTTACTTTCTTCGCTGAGAAAGTTAGAAAAAAGATGATAGAAGCTAATTATAACATCTCTATCCCTTACCATAATTATACTTATGGTCAGTTATTTAACGTTGCCATCCAAAAGGGTCTTTCTCTCTGTAATGACCTTAAGCTGCAGAGACATCTTAAGAAGCAAAACCTTTCTGGAAAGAAAGAGTTAGGAGAGTTTTATGATCAGTTTGCCTACAATACTCTTGAGGATTCTACCCGTAGGACCTCCAAAAGGAACAAGAAAGTTCTTAAAAACCCTCTTATAAAAGAAAAAAGAAACATGCTAACGTCTCTTATAATCACGGTGATAATGCTAAAAAGAAATTTGTTAGGAAAAAGAGAACCTACAAATCTAACCCTAAATGCTTCAAATGTGGTAAATATGGCCACCTTGATAATAAATGCAAAACTGCAACTAAAATAAATAATCTCCAAATTGATGACCATTTGAAGACTAAATTATGCAAATTACTACTTAACTCCATCTCCTCTGAAGATCTAGAGGAATCCTATGAGAGAAATAACGAACTTTATTATATTCAAAGCTCTTGTGACTCAGATATCTCTGAGAAAAGGAGATTGCCAGTGTAATCAATTAACTGAGAGAAGCAATCATCTCCAATCCATTATTCAAATGAATGGATTAAGTCTTAATGTTCCTACCAGTCAGCCATAATCCGTGATTGATATTATCAATCATGTTACTGACCCTGACATTAAGCTCAAGTTAATTGAGTCTTACTATGCTAAGGAGAATGGTCCTAATTCTTCAGACTCCTTTTCTAAAACCCAGTAGTACAGCCTTAAGGAAGTACTAAACCGTTTATGAAATGGCGAAGAATTTAATAAACCCGCTAGCATTTCTGATCTTAGACATGAGATCAATTCCCTTAAAATTGAGTTAATGCTAGTGGTAATAGCATGGTTATTAAATATAAATTGACTAAGGTTGCCATTTGTAATAATGGAATTTGTTTGGCCAATACCTTTTTGCTTATTAGCGACTTATCTCAACAGATAATTTTAGGTACTCCTTTTTTATCATTGATCATGCCTATGGATAAAATTAATTCCAGTGGAATATATACCACTATTCAAAACCCAAAAATTGTTTTTGAATTTATTACCCAACCATAGATTAAGAAAATTAACTCTTTGACAAATAATATCATTTTCAAAGAAAACCAATTAAATTTTCTTAAAAAAGAAATCTATTTTTTAACTATTAAGCAGAACCTGATTTTACCTAACATACTGCAAAAAAATAGTGTTATTAAAAATAAAATAATAACTGAAGTTTGTAGCGATATCCCTAATGCTTGTTTGGATTGGAAGAAACATATTGTTTCCCTTCCTTATGAAACTGGTTTTAATGAAAAATCCATTCCTACTAAGGCTAGGCCCAGTCAAATGAAGACTGAATTCCTTCATCTTTGTAAGAATGAGATTAAAAGTCTTTTGGATAAAAAGCTTATACTAAAAGTTATTCTCCTTGGAGTTGTACAGCTTTTTATGTCAATAAGGCTGCTGAAAAGGAGCGCGGTGTTCCTAGACTTGTAATTAATTACATGCCGCTTAACAATGTTTTGCAATGGATAAGATATCCAATTCCTAATAAAAAAGATTTACTGGATCGGCTTAATTCTTCCACCATATTTTCCAAATTTGACTTAAAATCTGGATATTGGCAAATCCAAATTGCTCCACAAGATCGGTACAAAACTTATTTTGTGCTACCATTTGGGCATTATCAATCGAATGTTTTGCCTTTTGGACTTAAGAATGCCCCTTTTAAATTTCAAAATATCATGAATGATATATTTAATCCCTATTTTGATTTCTCTATTGCCTATATTGATGATATTATCATGTTTTTGCAATCGATTGATTTTCACTTTAAATATCTAAATATATTTAAAGATGTTATCAAGACTAATAGCTTAGTCGTTTCTACCCCAAAGATGAAAATCTTTCAAACTAATATTAGATTTCTTGGGCATAACATCGGGGAAGGGAAAATACTCCCTATTGACAGAAGCATTGAGTTTGCTTCCAAATTCCCTGATGAATTAAAAGAAAAAACTCAGCTCCAGAGATTTCTTGAAAGTCTCAATTATATTGGTGATTATTATAGGAACCTTGCACAAGACAGTGCAATCCTATATACCAGGTTAGAGAAGAGCCCTCTATTTATACAAACAGAAGAGGAATAAATAATTCATTAGAAAATGATCTGTGGGTCCCTCAATTATTGAGGTCGACAAAGCCTTTTGTCACGAGGCGTCGACTGCTGGGTCAGTGGGTCCTACAACTTGTCACGAAGCGTTGGATATTGGGCCAGTGGGTCCTACCACAATAATCAAGATGCCAGGATGGAGATAGATTTCTCCATATGCGTTGGCGTGAGTACAATTGGGGATAGGTGGTCCAACTAGGTCAAGTCATCTAGGCCATCTGGGTCAGGGTTAAGAAAGCTACCGTCCAACCTTCGTGTTGGAAGGCAGAACTTGGTGAGTTGAATAAGGCCTCCATTGTTGGCTCAGTAGGAATGTTAGGGTTAAACATATCCCCAATAAATTCGTATTCTTTTGGATTCTGGGATTTCCCTACAAGACAGAAGAAATGATTTTCGTTCTTGACAGATGCCATGGACACGTCATCATCTGACGTCGGAGGAATATGATTTATATCTTCCTCAGAGTAGGTGGTGGTGAAAGCCGATATAAATTAGCTTTGAGTATAATCCATCACCTTCTTCAGTAGCTCCTGTTCTGTAGCATTAGGAAACTGCTTCTTGAGTGCAAACTTTAAATCCTTAGTCGGATTCGTTCCCGGAGTCATCTTCTCAGAAGGGGGGGGGGGGGGGATTCTTCCACCATGGACATATAGTGCTTTAAGCTCTCTTTTATTAGAGAAATGGTATCAGGGTTATTAATAGCAACCCACCATTTATAATAAATGATTCTTTCAAGTAGAGGAACCTTAAGGTGATTAACCCTACATTGAAGATCCCATCTAGAGATCCAAGGAATTCTAATTTCAAGAAAAAATAATAGGGGTATTAATCCCTACTGGGACATCTTTTTTCCCTCTCAATTTTGGATGAAATTGAGTCTAAGGTAGAAAAAGTTTTTCATTGGTAATTTCACCTGGAAACATATAAATTCCTGGGCTAAATTTTTCCCACCAATTGATAACCCATCCTGGGTAGCTTTCTTTCAAAGAGTTTGGGAATAGTTTAAAAAACCAAGTATGTTTGTGCTCAGCATTTTGATTGTAAAAAGCTTTAGTCCAAGCCTGGACGTAATACTAATAATTGTAGGATCCATTTTACGAACTCAATTTTCGCGATTTCAAAGGATGAATTACCCATTCTCGGGGAGAATTTTTTTTTTTCAAAACTGCCTTGCTATAATCAATGGGATATTTGATATTCTTTTGGTGTTTATTAGTGTGAATAAACACCATAGAATCAGTTTCTCCGAGGATTGCCTCATATACTGTCCGGTATTTTCCTTCTTGCACATCATAATTATGTGTATCGAAGTATAGGGACTTAATATATGAGGGAGAAGACGTAAGCTTCTTATCCTCTTCATTGAGGATGAACATCAATTCCGAAGTCCTTTGATTAGGAATGAAATCGTGCTTGATGGTCTGTAAAATTTCTTTAGCAGATTTTTTACTGCTAAAGGGGTTGGGAGGAGAACACAATTTTTCCCTCTTCTGTGCACTCAGGCAAAGAAATTCAACACAATCCTGCATTAGAGGATATTGATCTTCCTCAATTACCATTTTCTCTTTTCCTGGCCTTTGGTGGGATTGCCCACGACCTATGCCACGCCCTTTAGGGGAGCCACTCATTGGTTCTGCAAAAACTCCCTAGTTAGAAAACCAGGAAGAGAATTATTTTCACCTTTTATGTGTTCAATATCAAAATCAAACGAAGATAAATTTGCTTGCCATCTGGAAAAAAATTGTTTGGAAACAATATTTTCTATATCCTTTTGCAAAACCTGTTTGACAGCCCTGCAATCAATACGCAGTAAAATTTTTTAATTTAACAAATCATCCTGAAATTTTGTAATGCATTTAACAACCGAAAGAATCTCCTTTTTAATGGTAGAAAAGTTTTGCTGGGCATCTTTCCAAGTGCCTGACGTAAAACGAACAAATTCTTCCTTTTTAGTTCAAGGATTAATTTGTTTTAAAATTCCACCGTAACCATTATCAGAGGCATATGTTTCAACAATTTTTGAAAATGATGGATGAGCTAAAGCTAGACAAGGTAATTGCTTGACTTTCAGTTTACTTTTCTGAACAACTTTAGTATGCTCTGAAATCCAAGAGGGAGCCTTAATTTTCAGTTACTCAAAATAAATTTCTTTTAGGAAATTATCTCGCTTGACGAAATAAATCAAATGTGCCCTTTTAATGATTTATGCTATGATAAGTTATTACTACCACTTTTAGCTCTAAATGTATTATTCACAATCATTCCAACTGAGTCACTTTGTGACTACTAAATTATCCATTATATGAATATTATATTATTTTATAGATTGTATAATAATTTCAACAGGCATTAATGTTTTCAAATGGCATAAATGAACATTGTACTTATAAATTAAGGAAGGTTATGGACTCTTTGGAGCAACCGATACCAACCTTAATAAATAATTATATTGCCACTTAATATTAACTTCACTATTGCAACCGGACTCTTTGGAGCAACCAAATCACAATGGCTTAATCATAATGAAATCATTAATAATCTGAACACTCAAAACCATATCCGGAGTCTTTGGAGCAACCAAGACATAGTATTTGAATGTTATTACAAAATTCAGTATTTACAATTTATTAGATTAGACCACTTTGGTGGAATCGTAACCTAATAAATACTGAGATGAAAACCCTAAGACATGTTTTTAATATTCCATTACTCATATTGGACATAATAAGCATATACATATTTAATCTAATATTTACTATTTTGAGTACCGATTAAACTTCACGTAAATATTAGTCTGAAAGATAATTTGAATCATTCGAGGTTAAGTTGATGCATAAAAAAAATATTACTCATTAATGTTCATTTGATAAAAAATGTCCATTTGGGCAATCTTACAAAGAACAAGTCATATCATCAGTGCATCAATAATTCATAATTATATTTAGACCTACTAAGAGTCAAATTTATACACAGTAATTTAATATTTATAATCATAGATTGGGCACCTTAATAGATACCTAATCTAATCTATATAAATATTAATATCAAAACCTTAACCATAACTATAATTTTCATAATAATATTTGGTATATACCGAAAATATTATGACAACCAAATAAGATAAGACAACAGATGTATTTATTAAAACATATAAAATGGAGCAATCCATAATTTTCAATAATGGAAAATTTGAGTAATCATTATAAGAAAACTCTTAAAAAATAATCATTCCAAAAAGCGAAATTTATAAAAAAAATTGAGAAAGAAATAACTGTCAACTTTATTACCAAATATGATAAATTTAAGGTTTTGAGAGCTTAAACGTGCTCAAATAGTCATAACAATGTTTATCGCTACAAAAATTGTGATTTTTCATCATTAAATCCTCTCGAATTGACATAATTTTTTTTTATCAATCCCGGGTAAGTCGATAATTTTAATCTCAATTATTGCTTATTAGAGGCATAAGAAAATTGTTACTAAAAATATCTCAGAATATTCAGATTCACAATTTTATAAAATAAGCAGCTTTAAACACATAATTAAAATTGTCTCAAAAGAAAATCACATTTAGGGAACCAAAATCAATTTTAATTTGGTCATAAAAATTTTGGTAAACAAAATCTCATTTTAGGAATTTTTCTTTTATGTGATTATATAGATACACCAATTAATTCATTTGGTTGCATTCACACATATCCTAAATTAATTTATCCTTAATTGCTCTTAAATCTTTAATTCATAAAGTGTGAAAAATAAATTTACTTTCATGATGCACACACATATTACGTAATGAATATAAAATTAATATCCCGAAAAAATATTATACGCAATTCTTGATGGATAATCAGAGGTCCAAATATAGATGTGTACACAGTGATTTAATATTTATGATTACAGATTAAGACACTTTCCTCCTAATCTAACATCCAAGGTTCTAAAAAACGCGGGGCGTGATTGAGGCGTGGAGGTCAATCCTTAAGCCTTAGAAGCCTAGGCGGGCCTAGGCGTAAAAAGGCGTGAAAAGGCGTTTAGGCTTTCTTAATATATTTTAATATTTTTTAACAATAACAAGGCTATTAAAATACAAAAATTGCACAGATCATAAAAATATGTCTGAATATATGCAAATTAAAATACTATTTGATTCTTTTGGATGAGATAATGGTCCGGTTTGTAAACAAATTCTTTAAAAGGCGACGTCGTTTCACTAAATCATTGTTGTTTTTAGAAAAAAGTGCCCCTTAAGGGTTTTACCAAGAATAAGGCGTGAAAAGCGTAAGGCGAGGCGTTTCTCCCAAGCCTTAAGCCTAGGCGTGCCTAGGCGGAGCCTAGGCGGGTTTTTTAGAACAGTGCTAACATCATATAAATATTATGTCATAATTATTTTAGGAATTTTTGTAACCAAATAGAATATACTCTTTAATCTAATATACACTAATATAGGGTAGGGCACTTTGGTGGACACATATCCTATCTTTATGAGAATGTTGCACATGAGTATTAACATGAGAAATATCCATACAATGATTTTGAATTATATAAAGTACATAAGAACATCTCAGCAATATAACAATTACATATGTAGTGAAAAAAAAAATCTCGTAAAATATGGAATACTACAAAATGTCCAAAAAGGAAAAAGTTAGTTTTCACCACAAATATGTTTAAAAGTGCAAAAGAATCACTCTCCAATTCGCGGAATCGAAAATATAATTTTCGTGAGAGAGATATAAAAGTAAACGTTATTTCCAAATCAATTTTTTTTTTATTGATGACACACAAAAAAATTGTCGCTTGAAATACAAAGTCCATAATAAGCAATAAGAGTTTCAGGGACGACAATATTCAAAATGTTACAGAAATGAATCTAGATAGATTTAGTGAGAGAATGAAAACGTCACATAAAATTTTCATACATAAACATTAACAGATTCAACGACAGAAAACTAAAACGTCACAGTAAGTTTAAAACATAAATATAAGCATACGACAAAATATTAGAACGTCGCAGAAAGTTTTACATATAACTCTTAACAGATTCAGCGACGAAAAATCAGAATGTTGCAGAAAGTTTTATTCATAAACATTAAAAGATTTTAAACTAAGTCCAAATTAGAGTCATAAAAAAAATATAATAAAAATATCACATAACTCTCATAATTTAGAATATAAAATCTACTATAAAATATGATTTTCATGTTTAGATATAAAGGATAATTATGTGATCGAAACGATATGCTCTGATACCATATGTTAGATTTAAAATTAATAAATCAATTAACTGTTTTTATAGACCAATAAGACAATACATGAACATATAAAATGTTATGTAAATATAGGACCTTAATCTACATAATTATCACATGTGTTCAAAATAGGATTGAAAAACATACCTAAGTCAACATTAGATTTGATGAGTGAAGAGGTCGCCATTGGTGTGTCCAACTTGAGATAAAAAATTATTATGGAGTATAGGTTTCTCTCCCCTAGCCTTTCTATAATTTGTTGCTTATTTCTAGTCCCTAAATGATGGAGTTTAGGCCATAATTTATAGACAAAGAGAGGTCCTATATCTCAAAAGTCATGCGAGCTTGACCGTCCATCACGGTTAGATCAAGAGTTTTTCTTAATTTATTTTTGGGGGTTTTGGGAAAAAGTTCTCATAGTGCTTAAAGTGTATAAAAATAGGACACTCTATATAATTTTATAAATTTAGTCCCTGTACTAAAAATACAATGAAAAAAGGTGAAAAATAGTGCCGCTGGCGCGGACCAAAAAAATAAAGGTATTATACCACAGGGACTAGATTTATAAATGCTATTGTACCACATGGACTAGATTTATAAACTTAAAAAGCATTGTCCTAAAAATCCAAATATAGGAAGGAACATGACCTTTACCTTAATTCTCTATTTATTTTTTTAATCAATAATTGATTAATCTATTAACCGAAAACGTTTTTGACTCTTGAACATATTAGAGTGAACTTTTATTTACTCAATATGATATACTTATAATTTAGAGAATTAAGGTAAATGTCATATTCCTTCCTATATTTGAATTTTTATGACAATGCTTTTCAAGTTTATAAATCTAGTCCTTGTGGCACAATAGCATTTATAAATCTAGTCCCTGTGCTACAACACCTTTATTTTTTTGGTCCGCGCCAGCGGCACTATTTTTCACCATTTTTCATGGTATTTTTAGTACAGAGACTAAATTTATAAAATTATATGGAGTGCTCTATTTTTATATACTTTGAGCACTATAACGCCCTTTTCCCAAAACCCCCTTTATAATTTAATAATGAACTACTTAAAACAGTTATGAATTATTTGATAATTCTAACCGAAGGACTCTTGCTCGTTTTGGGAGATAAATAGTAAAAAAAAACGTAGATTACAGCCCTTACCAACCATTGCCGGGAGATCCACTTCATGTATGTGTCTAGAACGGGCAACTCTGCTTCTGATTGGCTCATGAAGAGATGTTCTGCTAGGGATCTACCTCATGATTTGCTAGACCATCTTCCTCCTCATTTTATTGATTTTCCCAGGCAAGACTTCCCACAAGAATATGTTAGTGTTTGGTTTGATCCTCTTGAAGATCTGACTTTTTCCTCGTTACATCTACTCATTTTTTTTTCAAGGAGAGCCCTTAGTTTTCTCTGGTTTCTTTCGCTGCTTTTTTCTCCCTCAAAGAGAAAGGCGAGATGTTGGTGTTGTTTTGGTATTCTTCTAAAAATATCTGTTGTTTGGTTTTGTGTGAACATGTAAGTTTTGATGCGATAGATGTTAGCCACGTTGTGTAAGGCTTGAACATGTGTTACCTCCTCTCTTTTTCCCCCCATGGGTAACTCTTCCCCATTAATGAATTCAACTTTGGCTGGTGTTTGAAAAAAACAAGTGATTGAGAACTGACTAAAGTGAAAAATATTTTTTCTCACAAATACTCATGTCAATAACAAGAATCCTAGGAAAAAATGATCTCAAATCACAACAACATACTAGAGCCTTTTTGGAAGACGTGTTAATGGGTAGAATGTGACTTGGATAAGTTGCACATGTCACTGCATGTTAATCATCAGTAGACACAACACATGCAATTCCAAGCTAGGGGGACATAGGATTTTTTCGACTCGAAAAATCCAACTGACTAGTGTCCTTACACGAAGTTTCGGATTTGAATCTAGGGGTTTCAGGTTTCAGAAAACTTTAAACTAATTCCAAGCTTTTCGAAACTTTTTCGAGCAACATATGCAATTTTTACCCCCTTGTTATTTTTCACACGATCTAACTCGAGGCATTTTTTAAAGCAAGGTTTTTATGACCCCACTTCAGCATTCCCTTTTGTAGGGCAATCTGCAGGAAGATCATTTTTACGTTACATTAATTCTAAGCTGTCACACAAACTGGATATAAAAGTGTGATGCAAATGACGTATCACATTCTCATTCGCTTATGTTTGGGGCACGCCGCATTTGTAGCATGATGGAGTCCGGATACAAGCGGTGCGAGACGTTATTGTAGCGCACCTTTTGTGTCGCATTTTGTATGAGTGTAACATAACTCAAAAGATGACAAAATAGTTATAAAACAGGAAAAAAATATAGGGGGAACACTGTTATCGTTCAAACCACTTTTTTATATTCAGGATCGGGTAAAAATATAGCCCATATGGTTCAATTTTTGGGTTGGAAAATAACCTCGTTTATTTTTGGAGGTTTTATTTAAGGATTAAATACCAAAAACTTTCTAAAATATTTTTTAATACACATTTAGTCTAAGCCTTTTATTTTGTTCCAAAAAATCCCTCAAACACCCATTTAACTAATATTATCTTGTTTTTAAAGGTCCGTGCCAGCGACATGGTGAAGGACTTTTTGGAGCAAAATAAAAATGCTTGGACTAAACGTGTATTAGAAAATGTTCGAGAGACTATTTGGTATATGCCCTTTTATTTAAACCTCTTAATTTTATGTGACCACTCCAATTTTAATATACCCTTATTGTTAGATTGACTTTTTATTTAGCGTGGTTTAAATAAAAAATAAAATATACTTTAAAAACACATGCAAACACTTTAAACAATTTTTTTCATCTTTTGTTTTTGTATATTTTATTCATTTATGATACTTTTCACTTTTTCAACAAACTTTCATTCTGTAAATTTTTTCCCATTTTTTATTCCTCTTGTTTTCTTTCTTATTTCTTTTTATTTTTGTCATTTCTTAGTAAATTTTTCTTTATTATTCCTTTTATTGATTCTATTTTTACCATGCAACACACGTACAATACATGAAAAAATTAGTAATGCAAAAAAATTAAAATACCGAGAAAAAATATACTTGTAATTAACATTCTATGAAATAATAATAGGGGTGTTCGCGGTATGGTAAAAATCCGCACAGTACCATTTTGTACCGAAAAAAATTGGTAATGATTTACAATTTTTATTTACCGAAAACCAAAACTACCGAAACGAAATTACTGAATTTTGTATGGTTGGTTTTGGTTTAAACATTTTAAAAACTGATTTACCGAAATTATCGCTTATAAATTCCTAAAACATAATTTTTCAAATTTACCCTACTAATATACCTAAATTATAAATTAGATATACCAAATATTTTTTTATGTAATATATTTAACTTATTAAGCATGTAATATTATATAATTTTTCTTTGAAACTCTCATGATTAAAAGCACCAAAATATTAAGAGGGAAAAAAAACAAGCATGGCTAAACCAATAAGCATGGCAAAATATTGAGAGGTATTAATGAAGCAAAATCGTTCAGTAGGTAAAGGGTCAAAACAAAAAATGTTTGTTAAATTCTTCAGAAATGCTTTGTCAAATGGAAAGGAAGTGTAAGGAGGTAAAATGCCAAAATGTTTGTCTATTAGTTTTCCTTAAAGTCCCACATCAGTTGAGCTTTGGAGCTTCTTTCTATTGCTTTTCTTTAAGAGTCCTGATATGCTTACCGGGTACTAGCACCAAGCTAGTACCAGGTGCTTTGTTGGCAGCTTTTCACTGGCTGCATTTTTGTATTTTTATTTTTTTGAAAAAATATGGTATAGTTTTTAATGAGGTTACTTAACTATTTTTTTATTTAGAAAAAAAACTCTTTTATAAAAAAAGAATTTTTTTTATACATTAGAAAAATTGTATTGTCAAAAAACAATATTTTAATATATATATTTTTTGAAAAAAACTGTTTAAAAAAAATAAAAGTTAGTTTAATATAAAAAAAACTTTTTCTTTACAATTTTAAACTGTTTTAAATTTTAAAAATTAAGTTTAAAAATAATGGGTGTCGCTGGCGCAGACCTTTAAAAACAAGAGAATATTGGATAAATGGGTGTTTGAGGGACTAAATAAGTTGAAAATAATTAAAAACATAATTTTTTATTAGATTAGTTTTTAATGCAAAAATACAAAAATTATTTTAAATGTTGTAAAATTTTAAAAAAAAGTTTAAAAATAACGAGTGCCGCTGGCGCAGACCTTTAAAAACAAGAGAATATTGGGTAAATGGGTGTTTGAGGGATAAATAAGTTGAAAATAATTAAAAACACAATTTTTTATTAGATTAGTTTTTTAATGCAAAAATACAAAAAATATTTTAAATGTTGTAAAATTAAAAAAAAGTTTATAAATAACGAGTGCCGCTGGCGCGGACCTTTAAAAACAAGAGAATATTGGGTAAATGGGTGTTTGAGGGACTAAATGAGTTGAAAATAATTAAAAACATAATTTTTTGTTAGATTTGTTTTTTAATGCAAAAATACAAAAATTATTTTAAATTTTGTAAAATAAAAAAAAAAGTTTAAAAATAACGAGTGCCGCTGGCGCGGACCTTTAAAAATAAGAGAATACTGGGTAAATGGGTGTTTGAGGGACTAAATGAGTTCAAAATAATTATTAGATTAGTTTTTTAATGCAGAAATACAAAAAATATTTCAAATGTTGTAAAATAAAAAAAAAGTTTAAAAATAATGGGTACCGCTAGCGCAGACCTTTAAAAATAAAAGAATATGAATAAATGAGTGTGTTGAGGGATAAAATGAGTTTAAAAAAAAATTGAAAAAAACAAATAAACTATTCTAATAAAAAATAGTTTTTTATAATTGTTTTTAACTCATTTTACATGAGAAATCAAAAAAAAAAAAAAAAAAAAAGAAAATGAAAGGGCATCCCTGTGCTAGCCCGGGGTTAACACCCGGGTAGCCTAACATTATTCTTTCTTTAAATAGACTTTTGAGTCCACTTACTAAAATCAGTTAGTTGGTCATCTCTAAGAAGTGGACCGACTTTAAGTTCAAAAGATTTTGTGAGCATTGTTTATTTAGTTAAAAAAAAATAACTAAATATTAAACAACGTTAAGCCTATTTTTTAGTTTAATTTTAGTGAAATATTATTTCTTTTATTTCAAGTTGTAATGAGTAGGCCTGATTTGAATTTTTTTGTTATTTTGGAATTTACTGAAAAAACCGGTTTTACCGCAAACCGCATGGTTTGGTTTTGGTTTACATTAGGTTGTACCGTGCGGTTAAAACGGTAATTTGATATATGAAAACCGGTTTGATATTGGTATGTGCGATTTATCGACCAAACCGACTGATACCTAGCCCTAAATAATAATGACATAATAATGAAAAGTGTAACTATTAAATTCTTAAAAACAAAGTTCTAGTATTAAAAAAACTAATGCTTACGCACTAGTAAAAAAATGTCTGAAACAACTAAATAATTGTCTACTAATAAAATCATCCAAAATAAGTTGTCGAGATAATCTTCATTCTTACTTTCCTGCAAAATCCCCCAAAATGGGTTACATTTGTTAGTTATATGTGTGAGGTTTAGTTAATAAAAAATGCAACAGTTGTGTATTTTTCATACCTTTGAATCTATAGCTGGTGGTGTGTAAGTTAATCACACAATATATGGTTAAATCTCCTTGTCAATGTTAAGAATACATAAAAAGTAACATAATTATTTGACAATAAATAGTAATGTAACATCAACAATTGACACGAATTGAAAAAAGTTACATACATTTGTCAATCTTCATTTGAATTGAAGGGAACTCAAAATGACGGGCAACCTATAAGGTTGTCCCACTTAGTAGTGAGATCACTGACTCAATCTGCCCATTGTTGAACATCTGCGTAATGATGATATTCCCATCCTGGAAGAATGTGCGGCATAGGAGCTTATTTCTTGAGACTTACTTGCATGAAATAATTATTATCATATAATACGATCGGCACAATAGTTACATGAGTTGTTGATCCAATCTGTAATGGAAAGTACGTGATATTTTATTTGAGGGAATATATGTAAGTAACGCAGCTGAATGCAGTGGCAAATAAGCAACCTATAACTGGTAACTACATCCAATATCGATAGTGTACACACTTCATATCAAAAAAGTCAAATGCTTCCTCAACATTGTTATAATTTTGATCACAGCCTAACATTTGCAAGTGCAATTCCTTATTTTGCATAGTTCGGTCAACATTTGTTGATGCACGATCATTCAACCATCATCTACACTCATGTGCAATAACTCGACACAACACCTGTACTCGTATCTGAAGCCACATTCGAAAAATCATGAATAACAAATTTCGTAATATTTGGATTGAACACCTCTAATAGTGATGCACCGTATTCTTTCTGAGTCATGTTGGGACCATATGTTGTCTTTCGTTTCTTACTTTCCTTTTGTGTCGCGGCCTTAGGCTTTGTAACTGATTGTTGGCTTTGTTGCTCCTATAGTGTCTTTGCGAATTCAAATCCCAATGGGTCTCGTTCTGTACTATAATCTGCCTTCAACGATACTTTATTCTTGCTTTTACTTGGTATACCCTTAGTAAATTTATTATTTGAAGGTGGTGCCCAAGGTCGGTCCTAAGATTGGGAGTGCCTTGTGCGAAAATTAATTTAGGGCCATTCTAAAAAAATATTGTACAAAGATATTAAATACCTAAAATGGGCCCCTAAAAAGTTAAACTTAATTTTAGGGGGCCATTTTAGTTGGGTGAGATTTTAGGGCAGTTGAATCATTCTTCGTACATATTGTTTTTGGGTAGTTAAAAAAATGGGCCCCTAAAAAATTAAACTTATTTTAAAAATTGACATTTTTAATATAAATAAAATATTTTTGGACTCCTATAATATACATATATAGGTGCATATTCTAAAATGGGCCATGTGCCATTGCCCATTTGGCACATGGCCAGGGCCGACCATGGTGGTGCCAAGTTGGTGGAAGTTGGGTTACTAACTCGTCAATAACAAAATATATTTAAAATATGTGAGTGGAAGTTTTTTTTAGCTTTAAGATGTCAATAATTAATTACGAACATTTTTTTATTAAAAACAAGACATGTACTTTTAGATAACTATTTTACATAGTTCGTCTAGCACTAAGGATAATAGTCTGCTATTTGTAGCTGTTACAGTTAGGGGTGTGCACGAACCCGAATAGACCGAATGGATCGAAAAAATCGAACCGAACATACTTTTACGTTTTTTTTAATTCAGTCCAAAAATATATAGGACCGCATAATTCGGGTCAGTCTCGGTCCTGAATTATAAAACACAATTTCGGACCGAATCGGACCGCGTTCATTATATATATATATATATATATATAATTTTTTTAATTTCCTCACACACGCCCCACACTACACAGGCACGCACATAAGTCCCATACCATACTTCTTTCTCTCTCTATCTACGAAAGAAACACTCCCTTCCTACTCTCTTCGCCGGCAGCAACCATTTGACCCACTCATTAGTTTAGTTACTTAGAGGGGTATGAATATATGGATATGGAAAGTGCATTCCCAGATTCAAGAGGCATTTATAAATGAGGAAGATGCACCATTGAAGAAGAAGTTAAATGAATATGGGAATGTTTTTACTGCTCTAATTAGTTTGATTTGTGTTTTGCTTTGGCTTATTAATGTGAAATACTTCATGTCTTGGGAGTATCTGCACTTATTACTTTGAATTGCAGTAGCATTGACAGTACCTGCCATTTCGTAGGTTTTTCCTACAGTTATCACTACATGATTGGCTCTTGGCACACGTAAAATGCCCAGTGTTGTTTAAACCTTAGTTTTCTGTACTTTTTTTTCTCTACAGATCTAAGTCACCAACCACGGACCAAGAAATTTCATAATGCATTTGGATGTTTTTCTCAGTAGATGTCCACAACAATATTGAGCATAAATTTACAGGTTCATGAATCTGACCATTGTCTTTAGTGTAGTTGGTGGGTTATTGCTTATTTAGTTGCGGGCTTTGTTTTTCCTTCGTTTTTGGTGGGTTATTGCTTATTTAGCGTAGTTGGTGGGTTATTGCTTATTTAGTTGCGGGCTTTGCTTTTCTTTCGTTTTTCCCTCTATTTTCTCAAAAACCAAATGGATGCAAAAGGCTTATAATTTTTTTTAAATCCGTCTGTCTTTTTAATTATATAAAAGGAAGCGATATTTAAACTTCCTCTGCATTTCTCTTTTTGTTCTCATTTGTATAATGATGGTTGTAAGAGCACTCTAATTGAGAGCAGGGGAACTCTTTAATATATCTTAATTTCAATATTAGTAGGTTGATCTGATTAAGTTGCCTATACTATTTATATTTGAAGTTCTCTTTCCAAATGTGGTATAAAAGTTGTGCATTCTTAATAATAGACGATTTGGTAATTTAAATTGATTTGGGCACACATTTGATTGCTCATTTACCTTTCTTATTCCATTTTCTCTTTCATCCATTTGTAATTTGTAAGACATGTGTAAAATGATTTGTGTAATTTCTATCTTAGTTTGAGTTCTTCATTTTTTAATCTAACAAAGCAATGACACGGATTATTTGGCCATTACTCAAAATTAATGTCTAAATGTTTTGATATGATGCTTCTTAATACTTTTTGGTCTTTTTTAATTTTTGAAGACATCCATGTAGATGTTTGATACACATCTTCTTCATGGCTGTACAGCTGTGATTTGTTATGATAAAACATGTATATTAACTGCCAATCAAATGGAAGTGGCCAAGTTTGTCGATCATTCAATATGGCAGTCGCCAAGATTGGCCAGTGGGTCAAATGGATGCTAACCTTCAATAAAAACTAGATATATTAAAGAAAATTAATGTATCTGTTGTATTTAATGAAAATTAGATACTCTGTCGATGTTTTGGATGTTTTGTGATGCTTTGTGTGATTTTCTTCTCTTTCTCTCCATAGCAGAGTAATAATTTTAATGGAATGAGATTTAGTCCTATTGTATGGACCGGTAAATTGAATGATTCACTCACAACCTATTTTAGTTATTGATAACATAGTTTGTAATTATTGACCCATATTTGGGTAATATGGAAATGTGTCACATAATGTTATTTTTTTGTAATTATTTGTTTATTTTGATTGTAGGTTGAATCTTACCTCACAAGTATCTAGGAATCCTTTTTATGGAGGAACCACACTTAAAATCAAAGGTATGGATATATATATATTTTTAAAACAGTGCTGTTTTTAAAAAAAAAAATAGTGTTGTCTCAATATAAAAAAAATGTGTTGTTTTTTAAAAACAGTGTTTTTTTTACAAGTGATGTTTTTTTAAGGAGAAATGTTGTTTTGTAAAAAAATGTGCTTTTTTAATTTAAAAAAATGTGTTATTTTCAATAAAAAAATATGTGATGTTTTATATGGGTTGGACCGAATTGGACCGAGACTGAACACGAACCGCTTGAAAATCAAATAGGTCCGAAACCGGTTATTCCGGTCCGATCTCGGTCCATAATTTTTTAGAATCGATTAATGCGGTCCGGTCTTAAAAATACCCCAAAACCGGACCGGACCGGACCGTGAATACCCCTAGTTACAGTGGCTTCATAGCTGAACAAATGCAAACCATCTTTTTCACATGTGAATGTATGCTTTATTTGGTGGGAGAAGTTCAAAGAAAAATATGCCACGTTGTACTAGTTTTCTGGAATCATGTCCATGTGAATTAGCCCTTAATATGAGACAAAAGATGATGGATGATGTCTGTGGCCCTTAGTACGAGGCGAGTTAGTAAAACAGTAGATTGTTTCCTCTTTTATGCTAAGCTCAACATGCTTTAATTGTTGTACCTTTAGTGGGAAGAAAATGTGGATGATATTTGTGGCGTTTTTCCTAGCAAAAAATGCTACAACTTGATTATGAGTTATGTAAGCCACTAGGATCCTTGGAAGTTCATTCACGTATTTGTCTGTTGTCAACGATTTGCATAAAGTCACTATTGTTGATATAATTATTAATGAATCAATATGTAATGAGGGTATCATATTTGTCATATGTATTAGTAACGGCATCTGAGAACAATATTTCATTACAAAATAAAAAAAAATGTACAAAGAAAAAACTATAAATGCTTACCCCCTTTATGTATTTTAACATCATGCATTTTTGTTCTTCAGTTGCGCCATCGAATCTATGCTTGAATAATGATAGCTCTAAGTCACAATGAAGTGACTTCCCTGGTAAGTTGCCTGGAATGTCATTCAACTTCCTCCAACGTGGACGAATTGATGATAATAGTATGCCACTCCTCTCAAGTTGATATTTTATTATCTCGTGTGCACAAGGAAGACCATGTGTACACTTCAATAGGCATCTACATTTGAACACATCATTACCCCTATTTATTTCTTCAAATATTATCTCTAATGCAACAACGCAAGAAACGAACTCTCTCAATTGATTAAATTCAGCAATTCTGTGAGTGTGCTTATTTGAATTCAATGATTTTTTGAATGAAGCGTTACCGGTTAAATGCTGGGATGTTAGGATGTTGTCTATCATTCTCAAATTATTTATGAGGTCACCACGGGGGATTCCACTCTTTTTTTTATAACCCCGAACCTCCACACAAACGAGCCCTTTGGTGACCTCATAAATAACCCTGAACCTCCCCCCGGGAATTCCACTCTAACATTGCCGAAATGCATTATATTATTTATCTAGGGTGCCCTAAACTTTTCTTTGTAAATTGTTGGCCATGTATCATCAATATATTTTAGGAGGTCACCAAACTGATCATGTCGAATTTTAAAATTATCTCATGCATTATAAAATGAATCTTTGGTGTCTTCCTTAAGAACTGCATAGAAATATCGTAAAAAATTATCACACTCTTGGGTTGTTTTAAACAAGCTCTTTCCATGTATTTCCATGTTCTTAGAAATATGCCACATACACAATAAGTGTACGGTGTCAGGAAATATTATTTGTATCGAATTTATTAATGCCAACTCTCTATCGATCAAAATTACTGAAACAACTATTAATGGGTGGAGAGTATCCTTCAAATATTGTAATGCCCATGTAAAATTATTTTCTTCTCTCCTTTAAGGTATGCATGCGCCACAATAAAAGTTTTGTTGGTTGATGTAACCCCGACTAGCTTTAGTAAGGTAATTTTGTGCCTATTGGTCTTATAGGTATGATCCATTACTAATACTTTCAGGAAGTATTTAGCAAGGGTTGTGGAATAAAAATGTGCAAAAGAAATATCTAACACCTCGTTTGTGTCTGAATCTCTTATGTGAAATTCCATGTATTTGTTTGTATAAAGTGTGCATCATTTGTTACAATTTAATTCTCTCTTGCTTCTCAAGAATTCTATGCTTCTCTTTAAAATTATATATTGTTTCAGTAGCTGAAGTATTACGCAGATCTATTCTTTTCAGCACACGAATAATCTCTCTTGGTTTAACTCCACAAACGCACGTATCATACACTATTTTTACTTTAATAATGGAAAGTCTCCCAACATATGAATGAACTTCAAATGTGGTATCTTTATCAAGTGAACTATTGTGCATACTACATACAGCTTGCACTTTCCACTTTTCATCATCCCTCATTTTAAATTCTTTAAGTAAAAATGGACACCCACACTTTTTTGTTCTTGACCTCCTCGTCTTCTTCTCGGTATTTTTCGTGCCTTCTTAGAATTTGTATTCTTGACTCTTTTTTTGTACTCATCCCCTCTCACAAAAATACATTACTCGTCCACGTCGACTGTACTTTTGATTATTTGATCTTTTATTGCACACAACACCACATGTTCATATTTGCACAATGTTGTTAATTCATCCCTAAAAAAACTTATAAATATGAGCATATACATTGAAATACGAGCACAGACATATTAGTAAGTGTTAACATGATTCAAAATAATATTATTACCTTATTAGTGAGAAAGAAAGATGTACAGTCTCGCTCAAATCTATCACATTCTTCACTACCTTGCTAATATGATTTTAACAGTGACAAAGAATCCACATGAAGAAGATTAATATTTTGTGACATTGATTCCTACAATTTCATTGTAAATGATAATGAATCAAATAATACAAATTTATATCGAGTATATATACACCATACCACACACACACACCCACACACACAAGTGTGTGTGTGTGTGTGTTAAATAGCTAATGGTATACGAGCTATATAAGTTAACAATACCATTTTTTGTTGAGAATTGGGATATGACTTCTTCGGTTCACAAGCACCAGCCAAGAATGGCTTTGGTTCACCAACATCAGACACAAGACGTGACAACTTCGGTTCACTAGTAACAACTAAGATAAATGGCTTCGGTTGACATGGATATGTCGGCTTCAATAGTTATCTTGTGCGTGTGAAATTAGATAGTTACGTAAAGTTTTTTTTCCAGTTTAGTTACATAATGTTTAAGAAGATTTAATCGGGAGTGGTTTAATTGGACTATCTCGTCCCTTAGTATCCCAATTTCTTCAGGGTTGTTAGATACGATTAAGGGGTGTATATAAAACCTCCTGTTTTGGTTAAAAAAGTTGTCAACTTATCATTTTGCCTAGGCGATTGAAGTTGGTCTTAGATTTCCTTTTGTAAAATTTTTTATCTAAAATTTGGAGTCGAAGCTTGTGGTATTGTGGGCCTAAAATCACAACGTTTGGAGAACATTTTTTCATAAGTTTAGGATGTTCCGTTATATACATATGTTACTAGTCTAGTGCGAGGGGTGTGCATATGAGACAAAGCCAATGCGCATGGTTGGTGAGAGTCGTTTGTTTGTTTTATATAATAACAAACAAAATAGGTTGGGTGAGTCATTATATGTTCATTATAAGGCTTGTTGGCTTGCGTGTTACAAGAAGGGAATGTTTTAGGCACCCCATTTGGTGCATTCTACGAACATCCTGCTCGTTGTAGGAAGCCTTACCTCTGTTGGTCTTTCGAGAGGGAAGAACTGCGCCAAAATCCACATTGTGCCACGATGAAATCTTATTTTCTGAAGCGAATAAAAAGATGGGTTTCCATCATGACTTCCCATTTGTCATTTCATTTGACGTATGACATTCTTCAAACACATTGAGACCCAATAATCTTTAATATCAATCTTTTTGGAATTTTACTTCATTCATTATCCCAACTCTAGAGTATTTGGCATGTTGTTAAACCTAGATGATCAAATATTAGTTTGCCACCAAAATGAAGATCTTGCTCAAGAGCCTTAAGCAAATTGATTAGACAAAAAATAATTTAAAAAAATCCCAAAATAGTTGCATTGCACAAAGGTCTCCCATAAGAGATGGAAGATTGCGCGGGAGATCCCTTTGCCAATTCTGAGAGGAAAATGCCTCAAGTTTATTAAAAAAATTCACAATCTAATTTATTCAAGGCTTTGGAGTGTTGTTTTTTGTAAAACCATGATATAAAATGTTGATGTGCTTAAAAGCTACACTTAGGCATATAACCACGCACATATATAATTTTCATTATGCACTATTTTGCACATGCTCTCAGCCTAGATGCTTGTGCAAACAAGGCTTTCAAGAGGGGGAGTTTTGTGAGAGACCCATTTTAGAAGACAAGTCGTGTCCCGTCCAAAAGTCAATTTATAATATTAACAATTTAAAATAGGAAAATATCTAAAAATCGAAAAAGTCTTGATGCAACATTTCTCTTGTAGCTGGATGACAAGTTTTACTTGTTCGATTCTTGGTATACTTTTAACTATTATAACTCAAATTCCAAATTGTATAATGAGTTTTACTAATTTATCCCCAAGACTAAATTGATTTTGGCTGGTCAAAGTTAGTTTTGCCCCCTTTGGGTTTGAGGTTGGTATATGATTTTTTAGCATGCATACATGGCCACAATTTTAGAAACAACACAACACAACCAATTCACTCAAAATTAACATAATATATCATATTCGCATTGTTTTTTTTTTTACACGAAGTCACGTCGTGTCGTGTCAAATTATAAGTTATGCTATTGCATCTTGTTGTGTTAATCGCATTTTTATTTGGATTATCATGTTAATTTATGTTTACTTGAGTGTAAAATTTAAAAAATCAGGTTAGTCGTGTCGTGTCGTGTCATGTTTTATACGACTCGTATTTGTGTCCAAAAACTTTTGTCATATCGTGTCGATCGGAAACATGAATTCTCACCTCTAAACACATATGAGCTCAGAGAGAGAGAGAGAGACTAACAAGCATGGAAACCAAATGGTGAGAAAAATCATTTAACGATGTCATCCAATTGATACACAGAGGTTTTAGTGTTATGAACTCTTAATGGTATCCTAATTCACTATACTTTTTTTCATTTAATATTAAGAATCTGCTATTCATTTTTGGGAGTTTTGGGAAAAGGTCCTCATAATGCTCAAAGTGTATAAAAATAGGACACTCAATATAATTTTATAAATTTAGTCACTGTACTAAAAATACCATGAAAAATTGTGAAAAATAGTGTCGTTGGCGCGGACCAAAAAAATAAAGGTATTGTACCACAGGAACTAGATTTATAAATGTTATTGTACCACAAGGACTGGATTTATAAACTTGAAAAGCATTGTCCTAAAAATCCAAATATAAAAAGGATCATGACCTTTACCTTAATTCTCTATTCATTTTTAGTGTATCCAAAATTAATAGCCAAACTTTTTTTTTGACATAATCATCTCACCAAATTCAACTACAACTGTTCATCATGAGCATTGAATTAGTGTATTTTTAATATGAGAAAAAAAACTGGGTCATTTGATTAAGGACGGATAACATGCTAATGAGACCATCTAATAGGTACATCAAGTTATAGGTTTAAAATTAGGAAATTTCTATTTATACAGATGATTCATACAGAATCGTCTGTACAGACTGACGTATCGTGTTTGTATTGGTTCGTATTTTGAGTGGACTCAAGACACGCATCTGTTGGAAAATTGGACTTGAATTGGGTTTTAGAAAGCTGTCCAGAATTTTATGGACAGAATTTTAAGCAACTTTGAGCTCAAATTTAGGTGGGACCCACACTACGAAAATCGTGGGACCATATACGAACGCGTTCACCTCCGCAAGGAGATTAACGTAGTATATTCATACGTCCAATTTTAATGAGTTATGAATGATACATATGTCCCCAAAGTGACTCACAAAACAATGAAAGTTAACGAATTGGGTGTGTTTTAACTCTTGTCCCACATTGAAAGAGTAGTGGAAATTTGGTGAGTTAATAACACCCCAAGTATGGACTAAGGCTTGGATGCATTGGGGTATCCCAACTCTTTGAAGGGGAGATGACCTAAGATATGCACGGGTTGACTTTCGATCAAAAGTCCATATGCGCGCGCGCGTCCGTCCGTCGGGCCGGAAGGCTCGGCTCAGCTCGGTTCGGGCTTGGGCTTGGGCTTGTAAAATCTCCTACATTTTTGGGCTGAATTTATTTAACTTTATGGGCTTTAATTATTAATAATTTCGTTTAACTGATAAACTGTTTTTGACAGTTAATTTCGGTTGATTGTTCCAACAGTCAATACAAAAGCTATAAATTAAACATTTCCCCTAAAGAATTGACTACTGAAAAAATTGCCTTCCAATAATTCCGAATTTATGCTGCATCTTTTCCCAGAAAAATACAACCTTTTCTACTACTACTGCATATATTCCTGCATATCATTCTTTGGTCTGGTTGAGTATAAACACAGAATTGTGTTCGAAGAAATTAATCATTGTTGTGCTGCTGTCGATGCTTGGAAGCATTCGGACTACCTATGCCGGAATTATATTATGGCTTACTTGGACAAGACATTGTACCATGTCTACTGCACGATAAAAACATCCAAGGAATTATGGAATTCTTTGGAAAAGAAGTATAAAACTGAAGATGCTGGGATGAAGAAATTTATCGTTGGGTGTTTTTTGGAGTTCAAAATGGTTGATTCTAAATCTGTGATCTCGCAAGTGCAAGAATTCCAAGTGATCCTCCATGACATTCATGCTGAAGGAATGTCAATTAGTGAAACTTTTCAAGTTGCTGCAATTGTTGAAAAGTTGCCACCATCTTGGACTTTGTTCAAAAACTATCTCAAGCACAACCGTAAGGAGATGAATGTGGAGGAGTTGGTGGTCAGGCTAAGAATCGAAGAAGACAACCGTGAGTCTCAAAAGAAAAGTGGGAAGAATCCAATGGAAACAAAGGTCCATGTCGTTGAAGGTCCTAAGAAGAACAAACGAAAGTATGATGGGGAAGGCACTTCCAAACATAACAAGAAAAAGTTCAAAGGCAAATGCTACAATTGTGGTAAACCTGGACACCGCTCAAGCGAGTGTCGTAAGCCGAAGAAGCAAAATCAAAACAATCCTCAATCAAATGTAACTGAGGGTGTGAATATCGTCAATGATTTGGTGGATATGAATCTTTCTGCCGTGGTCTCTGAATGTAACTTGGTTGGAAATACTAAGGAATGGTGGGTGGATACTGGAGCCACACGACACATTTGTGCAAACAAATGGATGTTCACCACCTATAAGCCTTTGGAAAATGAAGAAAATCTCTTTATGGGAAATTCTTCCACTTCGAAGGTGGTGGGACAAGGAAAGATAACTCTGAAAATGACTTCTGGAAAGAAACTTACTCTCAACAATGTTCTTCACGTGCCTGATATCCGAAAGAATCTGATTTCTGGATCTCTCCTTACTAAAAATGGTTTCAATCTTGTGTTTGTGTCTGATCGCTTTGTGTTGTCTAAAAATGACATGTATGTAGGAAGGGGCTACCTAAATGAGGGGCTCTTTAAACTCAATGTTCTTACTGTAACCCCCAAAACATCTGTTTCAATGAATGAAATTGCTAGTTCTTCTTACTTGATTGAGTCATCTAATGTTTGGCATGCTAGATTGGGACATGTTAATTTTGATACATTGCGTAGATTAATTAACTTGGAATTTTTGCCAAAATTTAATATTGATAAAAATCATAAATGTGAAATTTGTGTGGAATCTAAATTAGCTAGATTACCTTTCCATTCTATTGAAAGGATAACTGAACCTTTAGATTTAATTCACACATATATTTGTGATTTAAAATTTGTTCAAACTAGAGGTGGGAAAAAGTATTTTATTACTTTTATTGACGATTGCACAAAATATTGCTATGTATATTTGTTACATAGTAAAGATGAGGCTATTAATGCATTTAAACAATATAAGAATGAAGTTGAGAATCAATTAAGCAAAACAATAAAGGCTATTAGAAGTGATAGAGGAAGTGAATATGAATATCCATTTGAGGAATTTTGTTCTGAAAATGGGATTATTCATGAAACAACCGCTCCTTATTCTCCTCAATCGAATGGTGTTGCTGAACGCAAAAACCGTACTTTGAAAGAAATGATGAACTCAATGTTATTAAGTTTAGGAGCTCCACAAAATTTGTGGGGGGAAGCCTTACTTTCTACCAATTACATTCTCCATAAAGTACCAAACAAAAAGACTAACAAGACACCTTATGAATTATGGAAAGGTCGAAGACCTTCCTATAAATATTTACGGGTGTGGGGGTGCTTAGCCAAAGTGATGGTTTCTAAACCTAAAAAGGTAAGAATAGGGCCAAAAATCGTGGATTGTGTATTCATCGGTTATGCTACTAATAACAGTGCATATCGATTTCTAGTTTGTAAATCTGAGATTTCTGACATTCATGTAAATACGGTTATTGAATCGAGGGATGCTTCATTTTTTGAAAATGAATTCCCGTATAACATGACCCGAAAATCTGGTCCTTCTAAAAGGACAAATCAAGCTACTACAAGTGGTACTCATCAACCTATTGAATCAATATAGGATGAACCAAGACGTAGTAAAAGAGCAAAAACCTCGACTTCTTTCGGTCTGAATTTTCTAACATATTTGTAAAAAAATGAACCTCAATCGTATAAAGAAGCTATATCCTTACCCGATGCTTCCAATTGGAAAGAAGTAATTAATAGTGAAATTGAATCCATATTACAAAATCATACATGGGAACTAGTGGATCTTCCACCAGGTTCAAAACCGTTAGGTTATAACTGGATCTTCAAAAATAAATTGAAGGCCGATGGATCAATTGATAAATATAAAAAGCTAGACTTGTAGCTAAAGGCTATAGGTAAAAGGAAGGGTTGGATTAATTCGACACATATTCACCGGTAACAAGAATAACGTCCATTCGGATGTTAATAGCAATAACTGCTATTAATGGACTTGAAATACATCAAATGGATGTAAAAACTGCATTCTTAAACGGTGAACTAGACGAGGAAATTTATATGGAGCAACCTGAAGGGTTCAAAGCTCCGGGACAAGAAGGAAAATTATGTAAGCTTGCTAAATAACTATATGGATTAAAACAAGCACCTAAGCAATGGCATGAAAAATTTGATAATACAATGTTATCAAATGGTTTCAAAATTAATGAATGCGATAAATGTGTTTACTTTAAATACATTCATAATGGATATGTCATTGTATGCCTCTATGTTGATGATATGCTTATCATGGGTAGTAACTTGGAAATTGTCAAAACTACAAAACAAATGTTGAGTAGTAGATTTGACATGAAAGATATGGGAATTGCCGATGTTATATTAGGAATTAAAATTTCTAGAACATCGGATGGACTTATATTATCTCATTCTCATTACATAGAGAAAGTACTCGAAAAACTCAAGAAGTATGATATTAGTCCTACCAAGACACCTGTAGATGTAAATTTACATCTTGCAAGAAATAATGGTGAAAGCATATCTCAACTAGAATATTCTCGTATTATCGGCAGCTTAATGTATATCATGAACTGTACGAGACCGAACATAGCATACTCAATAAGTATGCTAGGTCGATTTATGTGTAATACAGGAAGAGATCACTGGAAAGTTCTATTGAGAGATTTGGGTAATTTAAAATATACTCAAAACTATGGACTGCACTACTCAAAATATCCTGTTGTTCTTGAAGGACATTGCGATGCAAATTGGATATCTGATACACAAGACTCTAAGTCTACGAATGGGTATGTGTTTACCCTCGGAGGTGCAGCCGTATCTTGGAAATGCTCAAAACAAACGTGCATTGCTAGATCGACAATGGAATCTGAATTCATTGCACTAGACAAAGCTGGAGAAGAAGCTGAATGGATTCGAAATTTCTTAGAGGATGTTCCAAATTGGTCTAAACCTGTGCCCGCAATATGTATACATTGTGATAGCCAATCAGCGATTGGAAGGGCACAAAATCGCATGTATAACGGAAAGTCACGACATATTCGTCGTCGACACAATACTGTTAGACAACTTCTCTCAAACGGAATTATCTCAATTGACTATATAAAGTCAAAAAATAATATATCAGATCCACTAACGAAAGGTTTAAACCGAGAGCATGTTGAAAGATCATCGAGAGGAATGGGTCTAAAGCCTATAAATAAATAAGAATCAATATAATGGCTTCCCAACTTAGCTGACTGGAGATCCCAAGATCTAGGTTCAATGGGCAAACCGAACTACATTGTATTCAGTAAGCACTGGAGGATATTTAATCCTATCCATTCCAAAAAAGAGACAGTGAATATCTGCCGAGACATTAGGATAAGTTATGCTTTTAATGCCATTTATATCTTAGTACGTCTAAGTAGTGTATTGAAGAATACTCTTTATGGAAGTCACCTACGTGAGTAAGAAGGGGGCCACTTCTATGAGAATAATGAAAGGCATATTCTCTAAAATACTTGCGAAACCAAGTGGTGTTCACGGCCAAAATGAACACGAACGTGAGAACCAACTGTGTTGAAGAATTATTGTGTGAATACTGTTGTCTAGGTTTACAAAAATGGTTGACGGTTCAAGGACGTGAAGTCTACTGATTAACCAAGTAAATCTGATAGTATCTCACTAAGGAAAGTTCAAGGCCACTAGGTTACTTCTCCCGATGCAATTAGTCTTCAGTTTTACTCAACTTGTGTCTGCATCTGCATTAGCATATGTTTGGTTTTATTTATAGCGATATATATCATTCATGTGGGGGATTGTTGGAAAATTGGACTTGAATTCGGTTTTAGAAAGCCGCCCAGAATTTTTTGGACAGAATTTTGAGCAACTTTGAGCTCAAATTTAGGTGGGACCCACACTACGAAAATCGTGGGACCATATACGAACGCGTTCACCTCCGCAAGGAGATTAACGTAGTATATTCACACGTCCAATTTTAATAAGTTATGAATGATAAATATGTCCCCAAAGTGACTCACAAAGCAATGAAAGTTAATGAATTGGGTGTGTTTTAACTCTTGTCCCACATTAGAAGAGCAGTGAAAATTTGATGAGTTAATAATACCCCAAGTATGGATTAAGGCTTGGATGCCTTGGGGTATCCCAACTCTTTGAAGGGGAGATGACCTAAGCTATGCACGGGTTGACTTTCGATCAAAAGTCCACAAGCGCGCGCGCGTCCGTCCGTTCGGCCGGCCGGTTCGGCTCGGTTCGGTTCGGGCTTGGGCTTGGGAAAATCTCCTACATTTTTGGGCCGAATTTATTTAACTTTTTGGGCTTTAATTATTAATTAATTACGAAATTAATTAATAAACTTTTGGCAGTTAGTCAATTTCGTTTAACTGATTAACTGTTTTTGGCAATTAATTTCGATTGACTGTTCCAACAGTCAACACAAAAGCTATAAATTAAATATTTCCCCTAAAGAATTGACTACTAAAAAAAATGCCCTCCAATAATTCCGAATTTATGCTGCATCTTTACCCAGAAAAATACAACCTTTTCTACTGCTACTGCATACATTCCTGCATATCATTCTTTGGTCTGGTTGAGTATAAACACAGAATTGTGTTTGAAGAAATTAATCATTGTTGTGCTGCTTGATTAATTTGGAAATCCGTTCTATCTTGGGAGACAATTATTCATTACCTTTGGCACCTTGTAGAGGGAATAAATTTGTCTTAAGGAGACTGTTCTAAACAGGGCCTGATATACCCGTTTATGTTCTAGGAGGATCGCCTCCACAACGGACGACCCTAAGAGGGGCCGACCCTTCACCAGTCCCCAACTGGCCTTCACCAGACCCAGACGACCCTACGAGGGGCCGACCCTTCACCAGGCTCCAGACGACCCTACGAGGGGCCGACCCTTCACCAGGCTCCAGACGACCCTACGAGGGGCCGACCCTTCACCAGGCTCCGGCCGACCCTACGAGGGTACGACAGTACGAGGACAGAATCAAGCCAGACTCACTGCCGGAAGAAACTTTGCCCTCGGCCTCGGCTCATAGGCCGAGGGTGACATCATGACAGCGCGTGGTTTGGGAGACGCGTGGAATAGTGCTCGTGAGGCTCATATGACACGTGGAAGACCGTTACAACCGAATCACCCCCTCACGTGAGGGAATATTATGTCATCATTTGGCATCTACAGGTGTCAACAGGGGATTGGCTAGATCATTATTCACATGCACCATGCTTACTTGGGGGGGTACACTACACCCCCCAAGACCTATATATACTTGTCACCCCCAACCCTACAGGGGAGGGAGGAGATTAACTGTAGCCCTAGCTAAAACTCTGCTTGTACACACAGTAGAGAGAGAGAGAGAGGGTTATCTGCATTGTATCCAAGGCCATTAGTGCCCATACTTAGTGGGATCACACACTCACAGTGGATGTAGGCCAATTTGGCTGAACCACTATATATCATTGTCAAATTTCCTCTTATACTCATCCCCTTCTATACACTTACATACTTATATACTTGCATCTCTATGGCTGCCATAAGTACTACTGTTTGAGCTCACCATCACTTACCTGGTGGTGCTAAATCACAGCATCATCAGTTTGGCGCCGTCTGTGGGAACGAGAAGACATCTCTTCCTTTGTACAGCTTGACCTCACTGGGCACTCTGGTGGTGAACCAACACTCCCCCTGAGAGGAGGTGTTTCACCATTGAAAGAGACCCACTAAGGTTCCCAAGCTCACCAGTATTTTCCCAGTTCAACTTTTCATAGCTCAAGCACATGGCACCTGAGATGCCACCACCACCTCTTCCCCCGCCGGATGAGGGGGGAAGACCCAGTTCCAGTCAACCGCCGCCTCAGTCTGAGAAGGCAGACGTGGCAGCAGCCCTAAAGTCTCTGGCAGCCAGCCAGCGGATGATGCAGGAGCAGTTCACAGCCCTAAGTCAGAACATACTGAGACCACCTGGGGTCTCACCTGAGATGATTACTCCGGCAGCAGCTCCAGGACAGCATGAGGCCAGGGGACCACCTCAGGCACCACGTAAAGACCTGCCACCCCCTCAGCGGCGTAGGGATGTTGCTGACCCCCGGCGTTTACGCCTGGGGAGGCAAGGAAACCCTTGCCCTGAGGACAGGTATGACGATCTGGAGGAAGAAAAGGCTCCAGTAGAATGCTGGGAGCCGTATGAGGTCTCCAACAATACTGTACGACCTCTCCAGGACAGTAGAGGAAAGTGCGGGAGACCAAACCCTGATGATCGCCCAAGAGGCTCTGCTTTTGACCGCCTGAGCAGGGGGTCGGCCTTCGAGAGGCTGGGCCCAGTGAATGACCTGCGGGACAAGTTGTCCAAGTCAAGAAACGCAGCGAGATCTAGGAAAGAGGCAGCAGAAGGCCGACCCCAAAGACGGGATGACGGCCAAAGGGAAGTAAACAGCCGACACAGGCCTGCCGAAGCGGAGCCCTCCATCCACCTCCGAGAGGCAGCAGGGGATAACATCGGCCAGGCCGACCCTGTGAGGCCCTGGAATGACTCAATCCAGCGATTAGAGGATAAGATTGGCGACATACTGAAGAGCCGAGACCCTCTTCAGAGGGGATACACCATAGGCTCACCCTTTGTGGCAAAGATAGTCAACTTCCCCACGCCGTCAAAGTTCAAGCCACCTATGGTCACCCCAAGGTATGACGGGAGTACCAACCCAGTCCACCATGTGGAGATGTATCAGTCGGCGGCAGACATATACTCTATGTCAGATGAGATGAGGTGTCGTGCCTTCTCTGGTACCCTGACAGGGGCTGCGCATGTGTGGTACACGTCTCTTCCAAAAAATTCTATTGGAAACTTTAAGCAGTTGGCAGACTTGTTCATCCATAATTTCTGCTTTGGGGTGAGGCCACAGAAGAAGACCACACACCTGCTCTATGTTAAGCAGGGAAAGAACGAGACTCTGAGAGACTACATAGCCAGATTCAATAAAGAGAAGCTGGAGGTGGAAGACTATGAGGAGAGCATAGCTATGACAGCCCTGATTGGAGGGCTCCAGAAGGGGAAGCTATTATGGAAACTTGCCGAAGACCCTCCGAGGACGATGGCCGAGCTGTTGTCAACAGCAGGAGAGGTGATGAACGCCGAAGAGGCGATGGCTGCAAAATATGAGGACGAAAGAGGAGGTGCAAGTGGGAGTAAATACCCCAAAAAGAACAAAGAGGGGAAGAAGAGAATTATGGATGATAAGTTCGCGGGGTACACCCCTCTGACGGTCAGCTGTGAACAGATTCTCAATGAGATAAAGAGTGACCGGACGCTGAAGTGGCCTGAGAAGCTGAGGGCAGCCCCCGACAAGAGGAATAAGAACCTGTGGTGTGAATTTCACCAAGACCACGGCCACGTAACAGACAAATGCTTTGCTCTGAAAGATGAGATTGAGAAGATGCTGAAGGAAGGGAAGCTCAGAAAATACGTCGATAAAGCCGACGTCAAGAGGGGCCGAGGGGACGACCCCAGAAAGAAGCGAGTCGATGCCCGCAGAGAAGGTCCTCAAAAAAGAGGGGACGACCCCTCTGATGATGAGGACGACCCTGACCTCCCGCCGAGAGACGACCAAGGCCCTGTCAAGAGGCTCAATATGATCTCGTTCGGGGTGGGGATGATATCCGGGGGTCTGGCAGGAGGAGGGTCTGAGGTCGCCGACAGGAAGGCCCATGTCGCTGAGGCTAAGGCAGTGACGAAGATGGTGCACTCAACCTTCCTAGAGGACAAGTCAGAAAAAAGGAAGAAGGTTGATATGGACACTTTGATTGTGGGATTTTCAAGAATGGACTTCAAGGGCCTATTGGCCCCGCATGATGACCCTCTCGTCATCACCACCAGGGTGCACGGGTGCGAAGTGCCGAGGATCCTAGTGGATGGGGGCTCATCCGCAGATGTGATGTTTTGGCCATGCTTCAAGGCCTTGGGCCTCAGTCGTGCCAGACTTGTCCCATACCATCATCCATTGATTGGGTTCAGTGGGGAGAAGGTTCACCCCCTAGGAATATATGAGGCTGATGTCAGGATGGGGGACGAGTGGCCGAGATGGCTCACCAAGAGGGTCAGTTTCTTTGTGCTGGATGAGCATGTGTTTTCGGCATACAACATCATACTGGGACGTGTGGCCCTCAAGGGGTTTGAAGCTGTGCCGTCCACGGTCCACCAGATGGTTAAGTTCCCTACCCCTTATGGGGTGGGGGAAGTTCAGGGAGACCAGACGACAGCGAGAGAGTGCTACTACAACTCCGCTGAAGAAAGGGAGGCACACAAGAGGGCTACAGCCACTTACAACATTGATACCCTAGACCCCAGGGACGAGACGAAGCTCAAAAAAGGAGAGGCCGCTGAGGAGGTAGAACCCATCATCCTCGATGAGGATGACCCGGGAAAAACCCCTCCAAGTTGGCAAATCTCTGAAGCCCAGTATCAAGGAAGACCTCGTCAAACTGTTGAGGAGAAGGCGAAGCGTCTTCGCGTGGAGTCATGTAGATATGCCAGGGATCGACCCTGAAATCATGTGCCACAAACTCAATGTGGTAGAGGGAGTGAAGCCGGTAAAGCAGAAGAGGAGGATTTACTCTAGAGAAAAGTATGAGGTCATCAGGGATGAGGTTAAAAAATTAGAAGACGCTGAATTTATCAGAGAGGTCATCTACCCTGAGTGGCTGTCCAATGCAGTCATCGTCCCAAAGGCCAACGGCAAGTGGAGAATGTGCGTGGACTTCACAGACCTCAACAAGCATTGTCCCAAAGACAGCTTCCCTCTCCCCCGCATCGACCAGATGGTGGAGGCTACCGCAGGCCATGAGCTCATGAGTTTCATGGATGCCTACTCAGGGTATAACCAGATTTTCATGAACCCTGAGGACTCGGAGAGGACTGCCTTCATCACTGACAAGGGGACATACTGTTACAGGGTCATGCCATTTGGCCTAAAAAATGCGGGGGCAACGTACCAGCGCCTCGTAAACAAAATGTTCGAAGATCAAATTGGGAAGTCTATGGAGGTTTACGTAGATGACATGCTGACTAAGAGTCTGAAGGCAGAGGATCATGTGGCAGACCTGGAGAGGACCTTTAATACAATGGACAAATACAAAATGAAGCTCAATCCGGCCAAGTGTGTCTTCGGGGTCGGAGCGGGGAAGTTCTTGGGGTTCATTGTCAATCAAAGAGGCATCGAGGCCAATCCTGAAAAGATAAAGGCCCTTATTGAGATGAAGGCCCCCAAGTCCATTAAAGACGTTCAGAGGCTCACAGGGAGAGTGGCTGCCTTGAATAGATTTGTGTCAAGGGCTACAGACAGGTGCCTACCATTCTTCAAGATCCTCAGGAAGGCCTTCGAATGAAGCGAAGAGAGTGATGAGGCTTTCAAGGAGCTAAAATCATACTTAGGGTCTCCCTTGCTGCTGTCACGACCCGTGCAGGGTGAACGACTTTACGTGTACCTTGCTGTCTCAGAGTCCGCTATCAGTGCAGCAATCGTAAGAGACGAAGACGGGATACAAAAGCCTGTATATTTCAACAGCAAGGCACTCCAGGGGGCAGAGCAGAGATACCCGAGGATGGAAAAGTTGGCCTATGCCTTGATCCATGCCTCAAGGAAGATGAAACCGTACTTCCAGTCCCATACTATGGTCGTCCTTACTGACTCTCCTCTTAGACAGGTCCTACACAAGCCTGAAAAATCAGGAAGGCTAATGACCTGGGCTATAGAGCTGGGGGAGTTTGACATTGTGTATCAGCCTAAGACAGCCATTAAGGGGAAGGCCTTGGCAGACTTCGTGGCTGAGTTCACCTGGGAAAATGATGAAGCCGAGGGTGAGACCCTCGGGAAGGCAGATACAGAAGACAGACCCGCAGACACACCCGCAGATATGGTTGAGACGGGCACCGCTAGAAGGAAAGTGACTGAAAACGAAGAGGGAAGATACATCTTTAGACAGGGGTCCCTCTCTGAGGGAAATTTTTCTGAAGGAAAGACTCCGTGGAGCCTCTTCGTTGACGGGTCCTCCTGTGATAGCGGAAGTGGTGCTGGATTGATACTATCAGCACCCGATGGCACAGACATCGAATACGCCCTGAGGTTCAACTTCAAAGCCTCCAACAATGAGGCTGAATATGAGGCCTTAGTAGCAGGCCTCTCCTTGGCCAAGTCTCTTAGTGTCGGCCAGATTTTGGTCCATAGTGATTCAAGGCTAGTCGTAAATCAGATACTAGGAGCCTACGAGGCTAAGGACGAAAGGATGGCTAGGTACCTCGAGAAGGTGAGATCATTACTGAAGGGCTTCAGAGAAGTGAAATTAAGGAGGGTACCTAGGCTTGATAATGGCCGCGCTGATGCCCTTGCAAGGTTGGCCTCAGCTACTAGGACAGACATAAGGAGGACAGTCCCGGTAGAAATCTTGCTTCGACCAACTATCGAAGACGACGAGGGAACACTTGGCATTTGCATGAATGTTTCTCAAGAACCTTCATGGATGGATCCTCTGATCAGATACATTAAAGGGGGAGAGATGCCAGAAGCAAGCCAAGAGAGGAAGAAGCTGAGATATAGGGCTGCAAAGTTCACTGTCATCGGAGACACGCTGTACAAAAAGGGGTTTCTGCTCCCCTTACTGAGGTGTGTGCATCCTTCAGAAGTCCCTTCCATTTTGCAAGATGTGCATGAAGGGTCGTGCTCAAGCCACATTGGGGGTAGATCCTTGGCAAAGAGGGTGATCACCCAAGGCTACTGGTGGTCGACCTTAGGAAAAGATGCTGCCGCATATGTTAAAAAGTGTGATAAATGCCAAAGATTTGCTACCATCCCTCACCAACCTCATCAGCCCCTCACCTCCATTACATCCCCATGGCCGTTTGCAGTGTGGGGGATTGACCTGGTAGGACCCTTACCGAGGGCAGTCAATAACTATCGGTTCCTCATCGTAGCAATTGACTACTTTTCAAAGTGGGTAGAGGCCGAACTGATGGTCACGATTACAGAGCAGAAGACCTTCCAGTTCATCTGGAAGAATGTGATATGCAGATATGGTCTACCTAACACCCTCATCTCGGATAACGGGACTCAATTCAAGAATGCCTCTCTGCAGAAGTACTGTGAGAGGGTAAGCATCAAATAATTTTTCTCCACCCCAGGCCGACCTCAGGCCAATGGGCAAACCGAAGTTACGAACAAGACAATCCTAGATGGGATTAAGAAGAGGCTTGAGGAGGCAAAAGGAAGATGGGTCGAGGAGTTATATGCAGTATTGTGGGCATACAGGACGACAGTAAGGACCTCTACCGGGGAGACCCCATTCATGTTAGCTTATGGATCAGAAGCAGTCATCCCCACCGAAGTGGAGTTTCCTACTCATAGGGTCCAAATGTATGACCCCCAGGGGAATACGGAAGAGAGAAGACTTGACCTAGACCTGATTGAGGAAAGAAGGGAGGATGCTGAGATAAGGCAAGCTTCCTACCAGCAGAGGACCGCAAGGTTTTACAACCAAAGGGTGAAACAGAGGCCTATCGCAGTGGGAGACTTGGTTCTTAAAAAGACTTGGCAGAAACCCAACAAGCTCCATCCTAATTGGCATGGCCCATATAGGGTCATCGATGAAGTTGTCCCAGGTACCTACAGGCTGGAAAACTTACAGGGGGAACCTTTTTCAAACCCCTGGAATGTAGATCATTTGAAGAAATACTATCAGTAGTGTTGTAAGGTCTTGAAAGGCCATAATTGTAATTAGGGTTGCTCCAACAGAACACTTGGAAAATTAATGAGAAATATCAGTGTTTCCTTCATCCTATTGTCAGTCCTAGCATGCATGGGAAGTTGATCCCTCGGCTATAATGGGGATCAGTGGAGGGGACGACCCCTCCACTCTCCTCAAAAAAGACGAGGGAAGACTACATTAAAATCCATTAATTTGGTTAGTTGAACCCTCGGCTATAATGAGGGCCAGTGGAGGGGACGACCCCTCCACTCTCCTCAAAAAAAACGAGGGAAGACTATATTAAAATCCATTAATTTGGTTAGTTGAACCCTCGGCTATAATGAGGGCCAGTGGAGGGGACGACCCCTCCACTCTCCTGAAAAAAGACGAGGGAAGACTATATTAAAATCCATTAATTTGGTTAGTTGATCCCTCGGCTATAACGGGGACCAGTGGAGGGGACGACCCCTCCACTCTCCTCAAAAAAGACGAGGGAAGACTACATTAAAATCCATTAATTTGGTTAGTTGATCCCTCGGCTATAATGAGGGCCAGTGGAGGGGACGACCCCTCCACTCTCCTCAAAAAAGACGAGGGAAGACTATATTAAAATCCATTAATTTGGTTAGTTGAACCCTCGGCTATAACGGGGACCAGTGGAGGGGACGACCCCTCCACTCTCCTCAAAAAAGATGAGGGAAGACTACATTAAAATCCATTAATTTGGTTAGTTGATCCCTCGGCTATAATGGGGACCAGTGGAGGGGACGACCCCTCCACTCTCCTCAAAAAAGACGAGGGAAGACTACATTAAAATCCATTAATTTGGTTAGTTGATCCCTCGGCTATAATGGGGACCAGTGGAGGGGACGACCCCTCCACTCTCCTCAAAAAAGACGAGGGAAGACTAAATTAAAATCCATTAATTTGGTTAGTTGATCCCTCGGCTATAATGGGGACCAGTGGAGGGGACGACCCCTCCACTCTCCTCAAAAAAGACGAGGGAAGACTAAATTAAAATCCATTAATTTGGTTAGTTGATCCCTCGGCTATAATGGGGACCAGTGGAGGGGACGACCCCTCCACTCTCCTCAAAAAAGACGAGGGAAGACTAAATTAAAATCCATTTATTTGGTTACTTGAACCCTCGGCTATAATGAGGCCACATTAGGGGACGACCCCACAGTGGTCCTCAAAAAAGACGAGGGAAGGGTTTGTAGCATCAACAGTGAGCAAGCCATAATAAAATGAAATAAGGAAGACAGCAATTATGGAAGAGACTGGTATTAAGCAAATATAAGTATCAAGTGTTTTTACAAAGCCTTTGAACAAAATTACAAAAATAAGGGTATGGGCTACAGGTAGCCACCCTAGGGGACGACATCAGAGGGCAGAGCCTCAACATCAATGGGAATGGTCTCCCCAGGAACCAGCACCGGATGATCTTCAGATGTACCGACCCCTTCGAACTGGACTTGGGCCTCCACTTGGTTGAGGGCCTCGGCAATCAGGGGGTCGTCCAGTTGAACACCCTCCAGTGATGGGCGAACAGAGGAGACGACATCGCCAAATTTGAGGACGACCCATCGGCAGGCCGTCCTGATCCCCCTCTCAAGATATTCAAGGCCGAAGCCCTGAAATTCGTCTGAAGTCTTGTATGCCTCCACAGCGTCAGCCTCAGCTTTCTTGATGGCTGCCTCCAGATCAGTCTTATGATGGGCCTCCAGGTTGATCAGAGCCTCATCCTTGTCCTTGATCAACAAGTCCATGTCTTTGATCAACAAGTCCTTGGCCTGAAGATCGGCATCATGCTGCATCGTCAGCTCATCAAGGACTCTAGCATGCTCAGCCCTTGTGCTCTCCAGCTCGGCCCTCGCAGTGCCCAGCTCTGTCCGTAGATCAGCCTCTTGTTGGATGGCCCTCTCAGCTTCATGGAATTTCTGTTGATTCTCGGCCATCCACTTGGTGGCAGAGGTGAAGGCACAGACAGACTGCAAGAAAAATGAAGATGCATCAAGGGGAGCCGAGGAAACACTTTGTGAAAGAATGAAATTAAAGGTCAGGACCAATACCTGAGCAAGGGAGTGCAGACCGTAGTCATACACTTTGGCTGGAGGCATCTGCGCCAAGAACTCGAAGTCGGAGGCCGACGGGGCAGAGAACATAGAGGCCTTTGCTGCCCTCAGGTTGGCGATAAGAGATGAGGGGTCGGCCCTCAGATGGGACAGATTTTGAGACCAGAAGGCCCCCATGCTTGATGAAGAGGTTGCTCCTTCAGAGGCCTCGGCCCTGGCCCTCGTCTTAGGGTCAGGACGAGGCTCGACAGGAGCCTCAGGCTCCTTCCTTTTGTGGCTAACAGCTGTCGGCTCAACAACTGTCGGCCCTGAGGCCCTTGTCTTCTTAGGAGCTTGCTGAGGCTCCTTCCCCTTCTTCTTTGACAGACCAGCAAGAAGGCTTGGAGCAGTCATATCCCAGAGATAATCTGACACGCCGGCAGGACGACCTGAAAAGGATACGATGAATCAGAAAAGTTCAGAGATAAAGAGAGAACACTTCAAAAATAAGTAAAGAAGGGAAAATGTTCAGTATAACTCACATAGTTCTGTCAGAGGGCCGACCCTCAGACCAGCTTCTTTAAGGAAGCGAGGGGTCATCAAATCTTCGAACTTTGGGATCTCACCCTCTCTCCCTCGTCCCCTCAGATACTCAACAATATCCCTCTCCTCCAAGCTAAGTCCGGGGTCTGACCTAGCTTTCATGGAGGGGTTAGACCATCTGTTAGGAACCCTCGGAGCATCGGCAGAAGGGGACGCCTCGGTGGAGCTCTCCCATGCCCCATATATGAAGAAGAACCTTTTTTTCCAATCATGATTGGAAGTTTGAGCCACGTGGAGCAGCTTCTTCTCAGACCTTCTCGCTCCCAGATGATAGTATTCGGGCTGTTTAGATGAAGAGGTGATATTGTAGCAGGCCAAGAACACGTCGGACGAGGGCTCGTCAGTGAAAGCGTTTTTCCACAGAGAGATGTACCCCAGAATCGTCCTCCAAGAATTGGGTGGAAGTTGCGAGGGGGAGACGCCCAGAGCCGATAGAATATCTATAATGGCAGGGTGAAAGGGAAGTCTGACACCTACTTTGAACATTTGCTCGTAGACTGCAACTTCTCCCTCTTCACCCTCAAAGACCCTCTCATCCTCGGAGGGAACCCTCATAGTCACCCCAGGTGGCACTCCGTAAATATGCCTCCATATCAGAAGGTCCCTATCCCTGACAGAGGAGATAAAAGACGAGGCATGGGAGGTATCAACCTCATCATCTGTATCATCGTCCTCATCCTCCTCATCACCTGCAGGAGGACCCTGAGGAAATGCTACTTGGAAGGCGTTGGGGGATAGGGTTGTCACAGGGACAGCCTCAGAGGGGATCGTACCCTCGGCCTCTCGGGGAGGGCTAAGGTCAGGTGAGTCCCTTCTACCAGAAGTTCCAGCACCAGTTGGAGAGGAGGTTCTCTCGTCCATCTCACTTGGGTTGGGTGTCTCGGCCGGACGAGACGACGACCCACAAGACTCAGAGGGTTCAGATGGTCTAATGGTGGCAAGAGGAATGGGAAAAATGGGTCGTACCCAATTAGGGTCGGCCCCTCGTCTCCTCTCTTCCTCTTCCTCTATTCGTCTGATCTCGGTAAATAGTTTCTCTCTCAGGGACGGGAATTCAGACACCAGGTTGTAAAGCCTCCTAAGCATTAAGGGGAAGACCCAACACTTAAAGAAATTATACTAGACTTGGCTAATTTAGCTACAAACAAGTGGGGAGTGGACCAGGTTTGACTTTTGGATTAAACAAAGAACTCAAAGGTTTTCACTCAAGAACACTCAAGAACATCCAAGAGCCAGTTACCGGAGAAGACACCGGTAAAGACACCGAAAAAGGTTATGGCACAACTTAAGGAAAATGGCTGCCTACGAGCCTAAAAAACAAACGAAAGTGAAAGAAAAAGAGAGCACTGGATGAAAGAGGTTACCTGATGAGGAGAGAACAAGAACGCTGCAAGGCCTGGAAGAATCGAAGGCTGCAAATGGCGATGTAGGCTGAAAATTCTAGAGAGAGAGAATGGTTAGGCGCGAAGAAGAAGAAGGAAGAAAGAGGGTTTGAAAATACCTTAAATACCTTAGCAATGAGTGGGCCCATTGGCCAAGGCAGGACACAGCCCACGAGGAAGGCATCATTAGGGTGCAAGGACCCAAGCGCAGTGTGCAGCCGTCATGCCTTGGAAACTGGAACAACAATGAGTACCTAACCAGGTGTCACTCACCTAACTGATCATACCTACATCTCATTTAAAACACTATCCCTCAGCCATCTCAACAGCACCTATGGCTAAGGGCTGGGGGGTGATTGATATACCCGTTTATGTTCTAGGAGGATCGCCTCCACAACGGACGACCCTAAGAGGGGCCGACCCTTCACCAGTCCCCAACTGGCCTTCACCAGACCCAGACAACCCTACGAGGGGCCGACCCTTCACCAGGCTCCAGACGACCCTACGAGGGGCCGACCCTTCACCAGGCTCCAGACGACCCTACGAGGGTACGACAGTACGAGGATAGAATCAAGCCAGACTCACTGCCGGAAGAAACTTTGCCCTCGGCCTCGGCTCATAGGCCGAGGGTGACATCATGACAGCGCGTGGTTTGGGAGACGCGTGGAACAGTGTTCGTGAGGCTCATATGACACGTGGAAGACCGTTACAACCGAATCACCCCCTCACGTGAGGGAATATTATGTCATCATTTGGCATCTACAGGTGTCAACAGGGGATTGGCTAGATCATTATTCACATGCACCATGCTTACTTGGGGGGGTACACTACACCCCCCAAGACCTATATATACTTGTCACCCCCAACCCTACAGGGGAGGGAGGAGATTAACTGTAGCCCTAGCTAAAACTCTGCTTGTACACACAGTAGAGAGAGAGAGAGAGGATTATGTGCATTGTATCCAAGGCCATTAGTGCCCATACTTAGTGGGATCACACACTCACAGTGGATGTAGGCCAATTTGGCTGAACCACTATATATCATTGTCAAATTTCCTCTTATACTCATCCCCTTCTATACACTTACATACTTATATACTTGCATCTCTATGGCTGCCATAAGTACTACTGTTTGAGCTCACCATCACTTACCTGGTGGTGCTAAATCACAGCATCATTAGGGCCCGAATTACTTTTTCAATTCTAATATTATTTCTGCAAATACAAGTAAGTATTTCATTTCTGTAATTTCGTTTTATTTATGTAATTATATTATAATTAATAATTCTGTACTTTTGTATTTATTAAACAGTAGACATAACAATCTTAAGACAAATTTAGAAAGTTCTACTGTTTTTTAGTGTACATAATTTTTTTTATTACAGAAATTTATTTGTTGGAAATAAATCTGTTTAGACAGAATAAAATGAATTAATTTACTGCTTTATTGTAGAAATTAGTAAAACAGTTTTGATATAGAAATTAATTTCTATACTGTTTTAGAAAATAAAATTTTATTTGTGTATTCATGTTAAAATCTGTTTATGTAAAATTTTTAATCTTTAAATTATAATTATGTTTTGTACAGAATTCTTTTTATTATTAAAAATTAGTGTGACACATATTTTATATTTAATTCTGTTTTGTACGGAATTCTGTTTCTATTATAGTTTAATTCTGAATTTTATTTGGAATTTATTTATTGTGAATTATATTTGGAGGAAATTGGTGCACAAAATTTTGTCTTCTGTTTTGATTAATTCATTATATATGAATTTTATCATTGATAAAAATTCTATTTTTGTAACAGAAATGGAATCACAAGGTACGAACACTACTCCTACGAAACTGATTGTCACCAACACAAATGTGATTGCACCCGTATCTATGCCACACGTGGAGAAACCGGAAAAGTTCATTGGGCTGACTTCAAACGTTGGCAAGGACAAATTCACTTCTATCTCACTACCTGCAAACTGGGCAGGTTTGTATATGAAGATTGCCCCTCTATTCAATAGGGAGATGACGCTGAGAAGGTTGCTGCTGTCGATGCTTGGAAGCATTCGGACTACCTATGCCGGAATTATATTATGGCTTACTTGGACAAGACATTGTACCATGTCTACTGCACGATAAAAACATCCAAGGAATTATGGAATTCTTTGGAAAAGAAGTATAAAACTGAAGATGCTGGGATGAAGAAATTTATCGTTGGGCGTTTTTTGAACTTCAAAATGGTTGATTCTAAATCTGTGATATCGCAAGTGCAAGAATTCCAAGTGATCCTCCATGACATTCATACTGAAGGAATGTCAATTAGTGAAACTTTCCAAGTTGCTGCAATTGTTGAAAAGTTTCCACCATCTTGGACTTTGTTCAAAAACTATCTCAAGCACAAGCGTAAGGAGATGAATGTGGAGGAGTTGGTGGTCAGGCTAAGAATCGAAGAAGACAACCGTGAGTCTCAAAAGAAAAGTGGGAAGAATCCGATAGAAACAAAGGTCCATGTCGTTGAAGGTCCTAAGAAGAACAAATGAAAGTATGATGGGGAAGGCACTTCCATACATAACAAGAAAAAGTTCAAAGAAAAATGCTACAATTGTGGTAAACCTGGACACCGCTCATGCGAGTGTCGTAAACCGAAGAAGCAAAACCTCAATCAAATGTAACTGAGGGTGTGAATATCGTCAATGATTTGGTGGATATGAATCTTTCTGCCGTGGTCTCTGAATGTAACTTGGTTGGAAATACCAAGGAATGGTGGGTGGATACTGGAGCCACACGACACATTTGTGCAAACAAATGGATGTTCACCACCTTTAAGCCTTTGAAAAATGAAGAAAATCTCTTTATGAGAAATTCTTCCACTTCGAAGGTGGTGGGACAAGGAAAGATAACTCTGAAAATGACTTCTGGAAAGGAACTTACTCTCAACAATGTTCTTCACGTGCCTGATATCCGAAAGAATCTGATTTCTGGATCTCTCCTTACTAAAAATGGTTTCAATCTTGTGTTTGTGTCTGATCGCTTTGTGTTGTCTAAAAATGACATGTATGTAGGAAAGGGCTACATAAATGGGGGGATCTTTAAACTCAATGTTCTTACTATAACCCCAAAAACATCTGTTTCAATGAATGAAATTTCTAGTTCTTCGTACTTGATTGAGTCATCTAATATTTGGCATGCTAGATTGGGACTTGTTAATTTTGATACATTGCGTAGATTAATTAACTTGGAATTTTTTCCAAAATTTAATATTGATAAAAATCATAAATGTGAAATTTGTGTGGAATCTAAATTAGCTAGATTACCTTTCCATTATATTGAAAGGATAACTGAACCTTTAGATTTAATTCACACCGTTATTTGTGATTTAAAATTTGTTCAAACTAGAGGTGGGAAAAAGTCTTTTATTACTTTTATTGACGATTGCACAAAATATTGTTATGTATATTTGTTACATAGTAAAGATGAGGCTATTAATGCCTTTAAACAATATAAGCATGAAGTTGAGAATCAATTAAGCAAAACAATAAAGGCTATTAGAAGTGATAGAGGAGGTGAATATGAAAATCCAATTTTGTTCTGAAAATGGGATTATTCATGAAACAACCGCTCCTTATTCTCCTCAATCGAATGGCGTTGCTGAACACAAAAACCGTACTTTGAAAGAAATGATGAACTCAATGTTATTAAGTTCAACAGCTCCACACAATTTGTGGGGGGACGCCTTACTTTCTGCTAATTACATTCTCAATAAAGTACCTCACAAAAAGACTCACAAGAGACCTTATGAATTATAGAAAGGTCGAAGACCTTCCTATAAATATTTACGAGTGTGGGGGTGCTTAGCCAAAGTGATGGTTCCTAAACCTAAAAAGGTAAGAATAGGGCAAAAAACCGTGGATTGTGTATTCATCGGTTATGCTACTAATAACAGTGCATATCGATTTCTAGTTTGTAAATCTGAGATTTCGGACATTCATGTAAATACGGTTATTGAATCGAGGGATGCTTCATTTTTTGAAAATGAATTCCCGTATAACATGACCCGAGAATCTGGTCCTTCTAAAAGGACAAACTAAGCTACTACAAGTGGTACTCATCAATCTATTGAATCAATAGAGGATGAACCAAGACGTAGTAAAAGAGCACAAACCTCGACTTCTTTCGGTCCGGATTTTCTAACTTATTTGTTAGAAAATGAACCTCAATCGTATAAAGAAGCTATATCCTTACCCGATGCTTCCAATTGGAAAGAGGCAATTAATAGTGAAATTGAATCCATATTACAAAATCATACATGGGAACTATTGAATCTTCCACCAGGTTCAAAACCCTTAGGTTATAAATGGATCTTCAAAAAGAAATTGAAGGCCGATGGATCAATTGATAAATATAAAGCTAGACTTGTAGCTAAAGGCTATAGGCAAAAGGAAGGGTTGGATTACTTTAACACATATTCACCGGTAACAAGAATAACGTCCATTCGGATGTTAATAGCAATAGCTGCTATTAATGGACGTGAAATACATCAAATGGACGTAAAAACTGCATTCTTAAACGGTGAACTAGACGAGGAAATTTATATGGAGCAAACTGAAGGGTTTAAAGCTCCCGGTGATGAAGGAAAAGTATGTAAGCTTGTTAAATCACTATATGGATTAAAACAAGCACCTAAGCAATGGCATAAAAAATTTGATAATACAATGTTATCAAATGGTTTCAAAATTAATGAATGCGATAAATGTGTTTACTTTAAATACATTCATAATGGATATGTCATTGTATGCCTCTATGTTGATGATATGCTTATCATGGGTAGTAACTTGGAAATTGTCAAAACTACAAAACAAATGTTGAGTAGTTGATTTGAAATGAAAGATATGGGAATCGCCGATGTTATATTAGGAATTAAAATTTCTAGAACATCGGATGGACTTATATTATCTCATTCTCATTACATAGAGAAAGTACTTGAAAAATTCAAGAAGTATGATAGTAGTCCTACCAAGACACCTGTAGATGTAAATTTACATCTTGCAAGAAATAATGGTGAAAGCATATCTCAACTAGAATATTCTCGTATAATCGGCAGCTTAATGTATTTCATGAACTGTACGAGACCGGATATTGCATACTCAATAAGTAAGCTAAGTCGATTTACGAGTAATCCAGGATGAGATCACTGGAAAGTTATATTGAGAGTTTTGGGTTATTTAAAATATACTCAAAACTATGGACTGCACTACTCAAAATATCCTGCTGTTCTTGAAGGACGTTGCGATGTAAATTGGATATCTGATACAAAAGACTCTAAGTCTATGAGTGGGTATGTGTTTACCCTCGGAGGTGCAGCCGTATCTTGGGAACCCTCAAAATAAACATGCATTGCTAGATCGACAATGGAATCTGAATTCATTGAACTAGATAAAGATGGAGAAAAAGCTGAATGGCTTCGAAATTTCTTAGAGGATGTTCCAAATTGGTTTAAACCTGTGCCCGCAATATGTATACATTGCGATAGCCAATCAGCGATTGGAAGGGAACAAAATCACATGTATAACGGAAAGTCACGACATATTCGCCGTCGACACAATACCGTTAAACAACTTCTCTCAAACGGAATTATCTCAATTGACTATGTAAAGTCAAAAGATAATATATCGGTTCCACTAACGAAAGGTTTAAATTGAGAGCAAGTTGAAAGATCATCGAGAGGAATGGGTCTAAAGCCTATAAATAAATAAGAATCAATATAGTGGCAACCCAACCTAGCTGATTGGAGATCCCAAGATCTAGGTTCATTGGGCAAAGTGAACTACATTGTATTCAATAAGCACTGGAGGATATTTAATCCTATCCATTCCAAATATGAGACAGTGAATATCTGACGCGAAATTAGGATAAGTTATGCTTTTAATGACATCTATATCTTAGTACGTCTAAGTGGGGTATTGCAGAATACTCTTTATGAAAGTCACCTACGTGAGTAAGAAGGGGGCCACTTCTATGAGTATAATAAAAGGCATATTCTCTAAAATACTTGCGGAACCAAATGGTGTTCACGGCCAAAATGAACACAAACGTGAGAACCAACTGTGTTGAAGAATTTTTGTATGAATAGTGTTGTCTAGGTTTACAAAAACGGTTGATTGTTCAAGGACGTGAAGTCTACTGATTAACCAAGTAAATTCGATAGTATATCACTATGAAAAGTTCAAGACCACTAGGCTACTTCTCCCGATGCAATAAGTCTTCAGTTTTACTCAACTTGTGTTTGCATCTGCATTAGCATATGTTTGGTTTTATTTATAGCGATATATATCATTCATGTGGGGGATTGTTGGAAAATTGGACTTGAATTGGGTTTTAGAAAGCTCTCCAGAATTTTCTGGACAAAATTTTGAGAAATTTTGAGCTCTAATTTAGGTGGGACCCACAGTACGAAAATCGTGGGACCATATACGAACGCGTTCACCTCCGCAAGGAGATTAACGTAGTATATTCATACGTCCAATTTTAATAAGTTATGAATGATAAATATGTCCCCAAAGTGACTCACAAAGCAATGAAAGTTAATTAATTGGGTGCGTTTTAACTCTTGTCCCACATTGGAAGAGTTGTGGAAATTTGATGAGTTAATAACACCCCAAGTATGGACTAAGGCTTGGATGCCTTGGGGTATCCCAACTCTTTGAAGGGGAGATGACCTAAGCTATGCACGGGTTGACTTTCGGTCAAAAGTCCACACGCGCGCGCGTCCGTCCGTCCGGCCGATCGACCGGCTCTGTTCGGTTCGGGCTTGGGCTTGTAAAAATTTACTACATTTTTGGGCCGAATTTATTTAACTTTCTGGGCTTTAATTATTAATTAATTGCGAAATTAATTAATTAATTAATAAACTGTTGGCAGTTATTGCCAACAATCAACATTTAATTTCGTTTAACTGATTAATTGTTTTTGACTGTTCCAACAGTCAACACAAAAGCTATAAATTAAACATTTTCCTTAAAGAATTGACTACTGAAAAAATTGCCCTCCAATAATTCCAAATTTATGCTGCATCTTTTCCCAGAAAAATACAACCTTTTCTACTGCTACAGGATACATTCTTTGGTCTGGTTGAGTATAAACACAGAATTGTGTTCGAAGAAATTAATCATTGTTGTGCTGCTTGATTAATTTGGAAATCCGTTTTTATCTTGGGAGACAATTATTCATTACCTTTGGCACCTTGTAGAGGGAATAAATTTGTCTTAAGGAGACTGTTCTAAACAGGGCCCAGATTACTTTTTCAATTCTAATATTATTTCAGCAAATACAAGTAAGTATTTCATTTCTGTAATTTCGTTTTATTTCTGTAATTATATTATAATTAATAATTCTGTACTTTTGTATTTATTAAATAGTAGACATAACAATCTTAAGACAAATTTACAAAGTTCTACTATTTTTTAGTGTACAGAATTTTTTTTATTACAGAAATTTATTTGTTGGAAATAAATCTGTTTTGACAGAGTAAAATGAATTAATTTACTGCTTTCTTGTAGAAATTAGTAAAACAGTTTTGATATATAAATTAATTTCTATACTGTTTTAGAAAATAAAATTTTATTTGTGTATTCTTGTTAAAATCTGTTTATGTAAAATTTTTAATCTTTAAATTATAATTCTGTTTTGTACAGAATTCTTTTTATTATTAAAAATTAGTGTGACACAGATTTTATATTTAATTCTGTTTTGTACGAAATTTTGTCTATATTATAGTTTAATTCTGAATTTTATTTGGAAATCTTTTGGAATTCATTTATTGTGAATTATATTTGGAGGAAATTGGTGCACAAAATTTTGTATTCTGTTTTGATTAATTCATTATATATGAATTTTATCATTGATAAAATTATGTTTTTGTAACACAAATGGAATTACAAAGTACGAACACTACTCCTACGAAACTGATTGTCACCAACACAAATGCGACTGCACCCGTATCTATGCCACACGGGGAGAAACCGAAAAATTTCATTGGGGCTGACTTCAAACGTTGGCAAGGACAAATATACTTCTATCTCACTACCTGCCAACTGGGCAGGTTTGTATATGAAGATTGCCCCTCTATTCAAGAGGGAGATGACGATGAGAAGGTTGCTGTTGTCGATGCTTGGAAGCATTCGGACTACCTATGCCGGAATTATATTCTGGCTTACTTGGACAAGTCATTGTACCATGTCTACTACACGATAAAAACATAGAAGGAATTATGGAATTATTTGGAAAAGAAGTATAAAACTAAAGATGCTGGGATGAAGAAATTTATCGTTGGGCATTTTTTGGACTTCAAAATGGTTGATTCTAAATTTGTAATCTCGCAAGTGCAAGAATTCCAAGTGATCCTCCATGACATTCATGCTGAAGGAATGTCAATTAATGAAACTTTCCAAGTTGGTGCAATTGTTGAAAAGTTGCCACCAACTTGGACTTTGTTCAAAAACTATCTCAGGCACAAGCGTTAGGAGATGAATGTGGAGGAGTTGGTGGTCAGGCTAAGAATCGAAGAAGACAACCGTGAGTCTCAAAAGAAAAGTCGGAAGAATCCGATGGAAACAAAGGTCCATGTTGTTGAATGTCCTAAGAAGAACAAATGAAAGTATGATGGGGAAGGCACTTCCAAACATAACAAGAAAAAGTTCAAAGGAAAATTCTATAATTGTGGTAAACCTAGACACCGATCAAGCGAGTATCGTAAGCCGAAGAAGCAAAATCAAAATAATCCTCAATGAAATGTCACTGAGGGTGTGAATATCGTCAATGATTTGGCGGATATGAATCTTTCTGCCGTGGTCTCTGAATGTAACTTGGTTGGAAATACCAAGGAATGGTGGGTGGATACTGGATCCACACGACACATTTGTGCAAACAAATGGATGTTCACCACCTATAAGCCTTTGGAAAATGAAGAAAATCTCTTTATAGGAAATTCGTCCACTTCGAAGCTAGTGGGATAAGGAAAGATAACTCTGAAAATGACTTCTGGAAAGGAACTTACTCTCAACAATGTTCTTCACGTGCCTGATATCCGAAAGAATCTGATTTCTGGATCTCTCCTTACTAAAAATGGGTTCAAGCTTGTGTTTGTGTCTGATCGCTTTGTGTTGTCTAAAAATGACATGTATGTAGGAAAGGGATACCTAAATGAGGGGATCTTTAAACTCAATGTTCTTACTGTAACCCCAAAAACATTTGTTTCAATGAATGAAATTGCTTGTTCTTCTTATTTGATTGAGTCATATAATATTGGCATGCTAGATTGGGACATGTTTATTTTGATACATTGCGTAGATTAATTAACTTGGAATTTTTGCCAAAATTTAATATTGATAAAAATCATTAATGTGAAGTTTGTGTGGGATCTAAATTAGCTAGATTACCTTTCCATTCTATTGAAAGGATAACTAAAACTTTAGATTTAATTCACACCGATATTTGTGATTTAAAATTTGTTCAAACTAGAGGTGGGAAAAAGTATTTTATTACTTTTATTGACGATTGCACAAAATATTGCTATGTATATTTGTTACATAGTAAAGATGAGGCTATTAATGCATTTAAACAATATAAGAATGAAGTTGAGAATCAATTAAGCAAAACAATAAAGGCTATTAGAAGTGATAGAGGAGGTGAATATGAATATCCATTTGAGGAATTTTGTTCTGAAAATGGGATTATTCATCAAACAACCGCTCCTTATTCTCCTCAATCGAATGGTGTTGCTGAACGCAAAAACCGTACTTTGAAAGAAATGATGAACTCAATGTTATTAAGTTCAGGAGCTCCACAAAATTTATGGGGGGGAGCCTTAATATCTGCTAATTACATTCTCCATAAAGTACCTCACAAAAAGACTCACAAGACACCTTATGAATTATGGAAACGTAGAAGACCTTCCTATAAATATTTACGAGTGTGGGGGTGCTTAGCCAAAGTGATGGTTCCTAAACCTAAAAAGGTAAGAATAGGGCCAAAAACCGTGGATTGTGTATTCATCGGTTATGCTACTAATAGCATTGCATATCGATTTCTAGTTTGTAAATCTAAGATTTCCGACATTCATGTAAATACGGTTATTGAATCGAGGGATGCTTCATTTTTTGAAAATGAATTCCCGTATAACATGACACGAGAATATGGTCCTTCTAAAAGGACAAATCAAGCTACTACAAGTGGTACTCATCAACCTATTGAATCAATAGAGGATGAACCAAGACATAGTAATAGAGCAAAAACCTCGACTTCTTTTGGTCCGGATTTTCTAACATATTTGTTAGAAAATGAACCTCAATCGTATAAAGAAGCTATATCCTTACCCGATGCTTCCAATTGGAAAGAGGCAATTAATAGTGAAATTGAATCCATATTACAAAATCATACATGGGAACTAGTGGATCTTCCACCAGGTTCAAAACCGTTTGGTTATAAATGGATCTTAAAAAAGAAATTGAAGGCCGATGGATCAATTGATAAATATAAAGCTAGACTTGTAGCTAAAGGCTATAGGCAAAAGGAAGGGTTGGATTACTTCGACCCATATTCACCGGTAACAAGAATAACGTCCATTCGGATGTTAATAGCAATAGCTGCTATTAATGGACTTGAAATACATCAAATGGATGTAAAAACTGCATTCTTAAACGGTGAACTAGACGAGGAAATTTATATGGAGCAACCTGAAGGGTTTAAAGCTCCCGGACAAGAAGGAAAAGTTTGTAAGCTTGTTAAATCACTATATGGATTAAAACAAGCACCTAAGCAATGGCATGAAAAATTTGATAATACAATGTTATCAAATGGTTTCAAAATTAATGAATGCGATAAATGTGTTTACTTTAAATACATTCATAATGGATATGTCATTGTATGCCTCTATGTTGATGATATGCTTATCATGGGTAGTAACTTGGAAATTGTCAAAACTACAAAACAAATGTTGAGCAGTAGATTTGACATGAAAGATATGGAAATCGCCGATGTTATATTAGGAATTAAAATTTCTAGAACATCGGATGGACTTATATTATCTCATTCTCATTACATAGAGAAAGTACTTAAAAAAGTCAAGAAGTATAATATTAGTCCTACCAAGACACCTCTAGATGTAAATTTACATCTTGCAAGAAATAATGGTGAAATCATATCTCAACTAGAATATTCTCTTATTATCGGCAGCTTAATGTATATCATGAACTGTACGAGACCAGACATAGCATACTCAATAAGTAAGCTAAGTCGATTTACGAGTAATCCAGAAAGAGATCATTGGAAAGTTATATTGAGAGTTTTGGGTAATTTAAAATATACTCAAAACTATGGACTGCACTACTCAAAATATCCAGCTATTCTTGAAGGACGTTGCGATGTAAATTGGATATCTGATACAAAAGACTCTAAGTCTACGAGTGGGTATGTGTTTACCCTCGGAGGTGCAGCCGTATCTTGGAAATCCTCAAAACAAACATGCATTGCTAGATCGACAATGGAATCTGAATTCATTGCACTAGACAAAGCTGGAGAAGAAGCTGAATGGCTTCGAAATTTCTTAGAGGATGTTCCAAATTGGTCTAAACCTGTTCCCGCAATATGTATACATTGCGATAGCCAATCAGCGTTTGGAAGGGCACAAAATCATGTGTATAACGGAAAGTCACGACATATTCGTTGTCGACACAATACCGTTAGACAACATCTCTCAAACGGAATTATCTCAATTGACTATGCAAAGTCAAAAGATAATATATCGGATCCACTAACGAAAGGTTTAAATCGAGAGCAAGTTGAAAGATCATCGAGAGGAATGGGTCTAAAGCCTATAAATAAATTAGAATCAATATAGTGGCAACCCAACCTAGCTGACTGGAGATCCCAAGATTTAGGTTCAATGGGCAAACCGAACTACATTGTATTCAGTAAGCACGGAGGATATTTAATCCTTTCCATTCCAAAGATGAGACAGTGAATATCTGCCGCAAAATTAGGATAAGTTATGCTTTTAATGACATCTATATCTTAGTACGTCTAAGTGGGGTATTGCAGAATACTCTTTATGGAAGTCACCTATGTGAGTAAGAATGGGGCCACTTCTATGAGAATAATGAAAGGCATATTTTCTAAAATACTTGCGAAACCAAGTGGTGTTCACGGCCAAAATGAACACAAACGTGAGAACCAACTGTGTTAAAGAATTGTTGTGTGAATATTGTTGTCTAGGTTTACAAAAACGGTTGACGGTTCAAGGACGTGAAGTCTACTGATTAACCAAGTAAATCCGATAGTATATCACTAGGCTAGTTCTCCCGATGCAATAAGTCTTCAGTTTTACTCAACTTGTGTCTGCATCTGAATTAGCGTATGTTTGGTTTTATTTATAGCGATATATATCATTCATGTGGGGGATTGTTGGAAAATTGGACTTGAATTGGGTTTTAGAAAGCTCTCCAGAATTTTCTGGACAGAAATTTGAACAACTTTGAGCTCAAATTTAGGTGGGACCCACACTACGAAAATCGTGGGACCATATACGAACGCGTTCACCTCCGCAAGGAGATTAACGTTGTATATTCAAACGTCCAATTTTAATAAGTTATTAATGATGAATATGTCCCCAAAGTGACTCACAAAGCAATGAAAGTTAATGAATTGGATGTGTTTTAACTCTTGTCCCACATTGGAAGAGTAGTGGAAATTTGATGAGTTAATAACACCCCAAGTATGGACTAAGGCTTGGATGCCTTGGGGTATCCCAACTCTTTGAAGGGGAGATGACCTAAGCTATGCACGGGTTGACTTTCGGTCAAAAGTCCATATGCGCGCGCGCGCATCCGTCCGGCTGGCCGACCGGTTCGGTTCGGGCTTGGGCTTGGGAAAATCTCCTTCATTTTTGGGCTGAATTTATTTAACTTTATGGGCTTTAATTATTAATTAATTACAAAATTAATTAATAAACTGTTTGCAGTTATTGCCAACAGTCAATTTCGTTTAACTGATTAACTGTTTTTGACAGTTAATTTCGGTTGACTGTTCCAACAGTCAACACAAAAGCTATAAATTAAACATTTACCTTAAAGAATTGACTACTGAAAAAATTGCCTTCCAATAATTCCGAATTTATGCTGCATCTTTTCTCAGAAAAATACAACCTTTTCTACTGCTACTGCATACATTCCTGCATATCATTCTTTGGTCTGGTTGAGTATAAACACAAAATTGTGTTCGAAGAAATTAATCATTGTTGTGCTGCTTGATTAATTTGGAAATCCGTTTTATCTTGGGAGACAATTATTCATTACCTTTGGCACCTTATAGAGGGAATAAATTTGTCTTAAGGAGACTGTTCTAAACAGGGCTCGGATTACTTTTTCTATTCTAATATTATTTTTGCAAATACAAGTAAGTATTTCATTTCTGTAATTTAGTTTTATTTCTGTAATTATATTATAATTAATAATTCTGTGATTTTGTATTTATTAAACAGTAGACATAATAGGATCAATATAAACACGACACGATAGTCTGTACAGACGATTTTGTACAAATTCTCTGTATGTGTAGAACTCCTCTTAAAATTATAAGCTCTTAATGGTACGCTAAATAAATATATTTAAGATAATAATTTGCTGTCTGCCCCAGCCAATAGTTAGGTGCAGTCCCAACCACTTTGTCTTCATTTGTGAGTGTGTCCGCATGAAGTCAATGTGGTGTGGGGTCACTTTCTCTACCTCATTGCAAGGGTTAATGATTTGTTGTCGTTCCATAAGATTCATTATTAATATGTTAAGTGTGTTAATTTATCCATAAATATGTTAAGTGTGTTAATTTATCCATCTAACTAGCATGGAACTCATGCGATCCCATGAACAAATTATAAAAAAATTATTTGAAAATTATTGTAAATTATTTTAGTAATTTAAATAGATAATAATTCATAATATTTGAAAATATGTTGTGCTTAATATTTTATAGTGAATGACTAGTATACAAAATATAGAGTGATAGTTTTGATATAGAAATCAAACTTGATCCAAAATTCATGTGATATAATGTTTATAGAGGTTTGCATTTATTTTCATTTGAATTTTAAAAAGAACAATACTATCAATTATTATCTATTAAGTTGCTCTTCACTGTAGAAAAACTTTACATTTAAAAACACTGATAAAATAACAAAGTCAACAAAACATATATACTAAACTCATACAGCAGAGAACAATAATACAAATAACAATTTACAATCAAATTCAACAACTAATTTTACAATCAGTACCATACCATGACTCTTGATCTTATATCCACCCATTTCAGATAAATCCTAAGTAAGCACAATTCAATTAAATAGACATAAAATTACCCAAAACCCATTAATCAAAGACGCGCACTTTTTTCAACATAAACTCAATCAATTCGGCATACTAAATTTTCATATAAACCAAAGACTACCCACATGGATTTGTTTTAGGGATAATTATATTTAGGTCCCATTTGTCGGGTCAACATTCTTATAAGTCTATTGACTTTTCAACAATACTATAGGTTATATTCCAACTTTTTAGGGAATTTTTTCACAATTTTACCCTTTTATAACTAATCATCCGTAACTTCGTTTAAGAAGTTACATAAGTGGTTGGATTTTTTTTTAATCTTTAAATGATCATAACTTTTGATTCACAAATTCGTTTTTCACAAAATTACTATTTTTGAAATCTGCTCGACGAGATCTGTCAAACAAGATCCATGAAGGCTATAAAATTCCAAAGAAAAAAATTTACACAAACAGTAAACTTTACTGTAGGCACTAGAATATAAATAGTTTTATATATGTGACATTTTCACAAACAGACAGTAACATTTACTGTGGTTATATTACACATCATATATATATATATATATATATATATATATATATATATATATATATCTGGTGGATCCAAACCCGTTTTTTTCAAAATTATCTTTTATTTAAAGGTTCGCGCTAGCGGTATCCAATCCTTACCACCATTGTTGGAGCTTCAACGACCTTCGTCAGAGCTCCGATTTGGGGTGGGTAAGGGTGGCATGTGGTGCCGCTGGCGCGGACCTTTGAAAATAAGAGACTTTTGAATAAATGGGTTTTGGATCCACCAGAGTATCATGGGGTGCCACTGGCGCGGACCTTTGAAAATAAGATTGGATAAATGGGATCGGGATCATTTGGAGCACCGATTTGGGGTGAGTAGGGGTGGCACAGAACTTTAAAAATAGGAGCATATTGGATATATATATATATATATATATATAGTTTGTAAAAATGTCATAGATATTAAACTTTATTGTATACACCAGAAAATGAAATAGTTTCATATTTGTGACATTTTCACAAACAATAACATTTACTGTGTTAATATATTTATGAAATAATTTTATAGATATAACATTTTCACAAATAGTAACATTTACTGAGTTAATATTACACCATATATATATAACATTTTTACAAACAATAACATTTACTGAGTTAATATTACATAATATATATACACACGGTAGATCCAAACTTTTTTTTTTTTAAATTATCATATTTTTAAAGGTTTACGCTAGCGACATTCAATCCCCACCACTACCCACCCCCGTTGTCGAAGCTTCAACGACTTTGATCAGAGCTATGATTTAGGTGGGTAGTAGTGGCATAGGGTGCCGCTGGCGCGGACATCTGAAATTAAGAGAATATTAGATAAATGGAGTTTGGATCCACTGGAGCTCCGATTTGGGATGAGTAGGGGTGACATTGGATTAGATTTATATCTATAACATTTTTATAAACGTTAACATTTACTGTGTTATAACACAATATATATATATATATATATATATACGATGGATCCAAACCTCTTTTTTCTGATATTGTCTTATTTTTAACCGCCCACGCTAGCGGTATCTAATCCCGACCACCACCAACCCCAATTGTCGGAGCTCCAACAACCTTCATCAGAGTTCTGATTTGGGGTGACATGGAGTGCCGCTGGCGCGGACCTTAGGAAATAAGAGAATATTGGATAAATGGGGTTTGGATACACCGGAGCTCCAGTTTGAGGTGAGTGGGGTAGCATTGGATTAGCATTGAATATCGGGTTTTTATTTATATATTTAAAATTTTGAGCATCTTGGGCACCTGACTAGGACCAAATCGATTCGGTCTGGAGAGAGAATCAATTTGCCCTGGTCACTGTCGGTAGTTTCTTGGTTTTGTTAGAGTTTGAGTTAATTAAAACTCTTAATCCTTTTTCATATAAAATTAACTCGGGGTTAGACTTTTCTAAATACTTTTTCACTAACTCTTAAATCAGAAGTCTTCCACATCTTTACTACCTTTCATCTACAAACCCTAGCCCCAAATTAAATCAACATGTAACCCAAGTTTTGAAGGCTCAAATGCTGTTTTCTAAAGATTGTTCAAAAACGAGTCTTTATCAATTATTCGAGAGGAACGCAACCATCTAATCAAAATTTTCAACCAATTTTTCTTCAGGCACGAATACTTCTATTCTCTCTCTTTAGTATTTTGCATTTTAAATATCGCCAGTGGCGGACCCAGGATTTTTGGTCTGTGGGTGCGAGAATTTTTTACAAATGCCACACGTTTGAATTTGTTTGGGTTAGTTTTACTTAGTTTTGCAATTTTTAACCCTAAAAATCTTGTGATTAATATTTATGGGTGAAATAATTTCACCCATAAATAATTCAGCATAATTGCCGAAATTTGAAACAATATTTCAAATTAAATTTTCAGCTATTGTACGACAACAACTGGATTTTTTTAAATTAAAAATTTCAGCAAATAAATAAAATTTCATCAAATATAAAAAATCAGCAAAATTTTTAGCAAATAAAAATTATCAAACTAATAATTCAGTCAATATATTTCAACAATTCTTTATCCCTAACAAATGCTTCACCGACAACAATCAAATTCAAAACTAATTAAAAATATTTAAAAAAAAAAGAAAGGAAGGAAGGAGGAAAACTTACAACCAATGTCCAAATCACATCACACACATTTCACAAACCTCTTAACCAAACCAACAATAATAAACATATGGCTCAGCAGCAGGCCGATTTTTGTATTGATGCATAGAGATTTGGAGATATATACACCTCATCTCATTTGGGAAAAGAAGCTGGTTTATGTTGGAGCCTACAATTCCCCCAAATGCACACTAGACCGGACGAGAGAAGAGGGACAATGCAGACCGAGGGGCGAGATTTGAGAGTAACTGAAAGAGAGAGAGAGAGAGAGAGAGAGAGAGAACACTTTTCTTAGATCTAGGTTTTTTTCTTGAAATTTGAAAAGAGGGACTTCATTTGAGAAGTTGCGTGTTTTTAGAAATATAAAATAATTACATTTTTTCGCCCTTTAACTTTAAGTTGCTCATATATGCTTGCCTTTAACTCCAGAAACTTACATTCAAGCCCCTAAATATTTTTTATTACCATATTCTTAAAAAAAATCTTGAAAACTCGGTGGGTGCGTCCGCCCCCATTCGGGATGGGGTAGGACCGCCCCTGAATATTGCTTAAACATTAATTCACACGTTTTTCTTAAAATAAATTAGCAACCTTAATTAGGGAAGGTGAAATCTATATTGGGACTACTTTTATAAGAAAAATTCTTAATATGAATTAAGACTCATAACCCTCACGTGCTTAGGATAAAGATTGGATTCTTGTTGATATGGGTGTAGGTTTACACGTAAAAAATTGTAGTAACTTTATGAAATTGAAATGGATTCATGAATTCACATAAAATTATGTAAGTATGATAAAAAGAGAATTTATGTGTCGTGTTCACCGTGAATTTGCATGATGTTAAAATTATATTAGTTGCATAAAAATATGGTTGCTTAATTATGAAGATTGGTTGAACGAATTAAATTAGACTAATTTGAAATCATATGAGAAATTGGTAGAATTGTTGATAATATGTTGTACTGCGCATTGTTGATTTAACTATTTTCGCCATCGTAGCGCCGGCGAAATTTTTGGGTAGTTATGCTCTCACCTTAATTTTAGGAGTGCTTGCTAGGTATAAGACTAGTAAGTAGGGCTTAGTAGTGGTTAACACTTTCTATGTATGTGACTAGTTATTGTAGATTTTTACGAATGGGATATTACGGGGTGGGGCTGATTTTGTGTCGTTTCGTTGATTTGAGGGTCTAGGCACGAGACTAGAAGGAAATTAATGGTAGAGATTTATCCTATATGATAGGGTAGTACGTACTTGTATTTTGGAGACCTCTAGGTATGAGACTAGGGGTATATTTAAGGATTTATGCTCTATAATAGGCTGGAGCTAAAATAAAATAATGAGAAATTTATAATTAATGCCTAAGATGATAAACGGGTATTAAAATGGGTAGGCGTTGTTAATAAGTGCAGGACTCACAAAATATAAGTTGGCTGGCTATTTCGATGTGGGTGTGTGTTGGCATCATCAATAAGTGCAGCGCTAACAGAATACGGGCTAGCTGGCTATTATGACGTGTTGTGCATGGAACCTCGTCAATAAGTGCAGGGCTAACGAAATTGGATCGATTGACTATAGCGAGGGGAATGTGTGTGGTGAAAAACTTTAGGCGGACCCGAATAAGTGCAGGACATACAATCGGGTCGGGTGGCTATGAAGGCGCCGCTATAATAATGGGCCTGTTTGGTTTGTAATTATAGTTCTGTTTTCTGTGTTTAAATATAATTTTGATAAAAATATGCGTTTGACAACCTGTTTTTAAACCCTGAATTATAATATTTCTGTGTTATAATCAAGTTTTTCGTAAAATAGGTTCAGGGTGTTTTATAACTTCTGTTTTTTTATTTTTCAACTCAGAATTATTCATTCTTAATATTTTAATGCATTTATATCTTAATATATAATATGCATACATAATACTTTAATATGTATGTAATTCTTATCAGTAAAAAATATATAGGTACATGTATACAAAGTTACATATATTTATATTATTAAATTATATAATATACTAAGATCCATAAGTTAAATAATATTATCAATTGATACATGATACTTATATATAGCTTTATGCATGTATTATTAATGTATGGAATAATATGAAATATACATATAGTACATATGTATTAAAAAATATTATCAATTCATGTATGTATATAATTTTATTGTGAATTATACATGCAATATCATTACACACACACACACACACACAAAAACATAAATGTATAATATAAATATACATTTGTAAATTTTGTCAAATTTTTAAAAAATTGTATTTAAAAACAAGTTTACCAAACGCGCACCAATGTTTATAAATAGAAAAAACTGAATTTTAAAACTGTATTTAAAAACAGTGTTTAAATCGAGTTTTCTGAATACAGAACCAAATGGGCCAAATAATTTAATTAATCGATTTAAATAAAGATGGTGACTTTAGCATAATTATCGGATTGTGATAACATACGTTGGACTTAAGATTTTGGGGTGGCATAATTACGTGATTAGATGGTAATATATTACTCCCATTTTAATATCTATATCTCGTTTAAATTAAAATATGTTATTTTGGTGTTTATCATGTATAATATTATTGTCTGGGTTCACGGACCCTAATTGGGGAGAGTAATTAGTATTCATGCGGTGGGCTCTGACCTATTGAGTTGACTAACGTTTCAGGTATAGCGCTGGAGTAGTTGGATAGGAGTGATTGGAGATATTTTTGGAGATGCAGCCGGAGTTTCTTTTTTAGATGCTTTATTAGTTAGGATTTACTTTTCTTTTCGTCGTATTTATTATGAGACTTTACTTATGGATTTGGTGGGTCAATCGGTTCCACAGTTGTTTACGGTTTTCGTCATATATTTACAGTCGGATCATTTCATTTGAGTTTATATTTATTTGAGATTGGATTTCTTTTGGAGAGTAGCATGGTGATGAAATTTAATATTGCATGAATGATGATATTTATTGGATAAATTTTATTATTATCTTGTGGATTAAAGTTTTATATGTCTCATATCTCTGTCAGATGCTAAGAATGATATTTAATTTAGTAATGCCTAGTGTAGTCTTGGTGGCAGCAGCCGACGCCAGCACAGGGTGTTACAGTCCTGTCACCGTAAATTTATACCTCATATGTCCTGAATTAAGAGTCAACTATTCCTTTTTTTGTCGTCCCATATTTAAAGTCCACTTTTCTTTTTTGGACATAATCAACGAACCAAATTTCACGATAGTAAACCAGTATCGATATTGATCGTTGAATGATTTTATCCTTAATTTATACCCAAAAAAGATATGAATTTTTAATTTGGGACGGAGAGGGTATATTTTTTAAAAACAAATTGTCAATTTATTTGGGTTCATAAAAATTGTTGATTTTTTACATAAAACTATTTGGGGAGATAATTGTTTAGACATAATTGTACGTATCATCAAACGTACAAATAAGGGTTATCTAATATCAAAATATAAATTTGGTGTCTCCTCTCAGAGACTTTTCACGTGGCTACACACATTGAATATATTAAAACCAAATCAAATTTGCTATCTTCGTTTTAATAAACTCATCTTTTCAACTTCTTCTTTCATTTTCTTTTCCCATTTCAAGAAATGACTTTTCAATTTCTTCCTCATTTTCTTTGTCTCTTGGAGTCTCATAATCCCTCCTTAAATTCCCCTCAAAACAGGCCGAATATTAACCCCCGACGAGTTTGTTAACTTAATTGGCAATGGAGAAATTAAATCCTCAACCTTATCAGCTAAATCCCCCCCGTCTTTTCACTCCTTATCCCAAACCTACGACCCAATAATGCAACTCAAATTCGGCTCCTCTCCGGTGCTAATTGCCATTTCCTGCTCATCGTAGAAATTTCTGTCCCTTGGCAAGGTGTTGGAGGACATGATCTAATAGTTGGTCAAAGCCATAGATAATCTTTTGTAAAAGCATATGATATAAAGAAAGCATTTTAATTGGTTTGGGAAGGAAAGAACTCTTTATGAGTTGGAGTTTGTGTAAAAGCATATGATTCATGATGATGTATATTTATAGCGCACACTAAGGAGTTGAAGTTTGTGTACAAAACTAAGCAGATAAATATTCCAAATCATTTGGGATTCTAAGTAAGGAAAATGTGTATTTCAAATGTTAGTAGAACTCGTTGTTTTACAATATTTTGAGTCATTTTCTGCATTTGTAATGTTTGAATATCGAGTAGTTACAAAATACAATATTCCATTGTTCAACATTTGTACTCATGCTTTCTTACTTTAACATTACTTGCATTTTGAATTCGTTTGTGGTTTTTCTTTATTATTTAACTTTTGTTACAATGTTTTTTTTTGTTTTTTTTGTAAGAAATTTATTTATATACAATTATGAGAAAAAGCCTCCCCAGTGACTCTTACAAGCAATAACGACATAAAAAGACTGAAAATAAAATAAAACTACTAAAAAATTAAAATAAATTGGAATTTTTAATAATCCCCATTATGAAAATTTACGAGGTGTTGATCGAGAGACAAAAGACCTTGGATTATATTTTAGTATTGATTTTTCTTCAAGACTCAAAGCCGAAAAAAAATCAAACTATTTGATTGCATAGTTGGTTACACCTTTGGAATTTTGAGATTTTCTTGCCACCAAATATTGACTGACATCTGTTTCATCTTTAATATCGCCAAAAAGATCAAATGAATTTCTAACATGTGTATTGTAAATTTGAAGTTGTTTTATGTCATATTTTTCCAAATGATTCTATAATAAAACCACTAGCTTGAGTTGAATTAGATGACATATATAAATAATATGCAATTCTATTTGGAATAGGAATTTCAACATATAAGTCATTTATAACCTTATGATCATTGTCACACCTTATTGAGACACTTGGAGACCCTCCACGTATGAAGGACTAAGTCTCCATGCATGTGTCCTATTTTTTTTAAGGATGAAAACGTTAGAAATTTTCCAGGAACTTTTGTTAGAGCATCTAGTTGGGGGGGAGCTGCCATGAAAGGCAACTTTGCCTCACCATCTCACCATATGCCTTTCGCCAACAACAAGTGCATGCAATGGTGGGTTTCCTATGAACTTCATTTGTTCGTAGGAACCTAACGTCAACATAACGACTATAAACGGCTAGTCTTTATTCTATTTATTTAAACAGCCATTTCTTCATCTTTTTCTCTCATCAACTGTTTTAAATTTTCTAAAGCCTCCGATTCCCATAACCATAAACAGTTCCATTATATTCTTTTAATTTATTCATTATGGAAGGTAGAAAATGAAAAAAATATTTTAATATCGGAAAATAAAAAAAAACACGGGTCGACTTCAACAACAATTCCCGCTCCTTCTGCGCCGATTGAACTGTCGAATCCCGTACACGGTAACTATACCCGTATTTACGACAGAGCATCACACGCGTCGGACGGAGAAACTCCGATCATAAAAGAAAATAAATTCGAATTTCGGGGGAATTGGGCAGGCCCAATGAAATTGTACAAATTGATCGGAGAGAAAAAATCGGCGATCAAATTAATTATTGACACTGTCGGTTTTATGTCGAACTTATTTTCTATGGTGATGCCCAATTCCGATCAATGTATTGTGACAGGGATGATCGAATGTTGGTAGGATACGACGCATACCTTCCAACTACCATACGTCGAGCTTGCCTTCACTCCGGTCGACTTCACAATGCTTTCCGGTAATTATATTTTTTTATTTCGTTTTACTTATATTCATAATTGTTTCAATATATGAAAATAATTTGTTGTACTTACATTCATAATTAATTATTTCAAATATATTTTATTGTATTTATATTCATAATTATTTAAATATATGACAAGAATTTTAAATTACGTGCATCCATTCCGATTGGACAAGGGCGACCCATTCTAAATCTGTCGAATGACAAATATACCAATTTTGCAAATAACATAAATGAATTTTTCCCAGAAATTCATATACAGAGATTTACCGGTGTGGGAATTCTAGTTTTTGACCTTAAAAAATAATTTTGCCAAGGTTGAACCTATACCTGATTATATGTTCCTAATCATAGCTCGGGCGTTTTGGTTCTATGTTATCGAGAGTGTATTTTTTTCAAATGCCAACTCCATTTTCGATATCGGCTTTTTACATTATCTAAAGGATATTACTGCCGTCGGCACATACGACTGGGGTTCGGCTACTTATTCCCATATTATATGGTCTTTGGACAACGCCAGTCGACGATCATTGACTAGCGTTGAATGCATGTGGCAATTACTCGAGGTACATTTTCGTTTAATTTTATTAAACCGCATATATGAAATTTATGTTTCATTAAAATAATAGTCAACGTATTCTAATGAATTAAATATATTGACATAGTTTGCAGTATTTACATCACGAGTACATGGCCACGGCATTTTCAATTCTCGTTGATCCGTCCATGGCCACGGCATTTTCAATTCTCGGCACTAACAACCATTATGAAATCTTGCATTATAAGGCACAATATGATTATTGACGATGAACGTAGAGACTGCCCATGGAAAAATGAATACGAACAGAATGATGAAACACCTGTAATTATAAGGGGCCAAACTAATTTCTACGACTACCTCATAAGAGATGCTAAGATAAGAGATGTAACTAAACATCAACAGTTACAGAATGAGTTGGTAGAGCACATTTGGAACTCCCACCGTGATGAAATGGTCGGTTGAAGAATTTAACGTATTTGTTATTGTATTCGTAGTTAATCGTTTTCTTAGTTCCATTTTCATTTTGTAATTGTACGATCATGTAGTTGTTTATATTTAATATAAGATTTTAACCGACTATATTATTGAAACTAAAATTTTTAAACAGTACTCACATTTCATATATTTAAACGGTGACATTTGATTTATTAAGACGCATAGTGGGTCACTCTACATATACTGAAAGAAAATGACGAAATAAAATAACGAGGGTTCAATACATCTATAAAAAAATACTACTGATCATTAATTGAATCGCTTGGACCAGATGAAGGGTTAGATGACCCGACAGAGTTCGACTGCAACTCGAAAATCGCAGCTTCTGTGGCAGCAACCATCGTTGTTAGGTCGTTGAACCTTTTAAAATGAAACTTCTTTTGAATTTCATTCATATTGTTCATATCCAGCTCCATAATGTACGACTGCTCTCGGCCTAGGCGCACGAGCTGATCGTGTTTTTTGGTGAGTTGATCAACTCACTTCATCTGAATGAACACATCCATTTGTGAGTCAAATTTAAGGGCACGATTATTCTTCCACTCCTGCTTGCTTTTGAACATTGCATTGAAGTCTTCGCAATGTTTCAGTATCGCATTGTTACAATCTAAGCTCTCAGAACGCGCTCGTTGACGTTCACGTTGTTTCTCACCCTTCCTGCTTGGGGGTCTATCCGGTACGTCTCGTACCCCCAGACAGTCATTTTCGCCTACAGGTGTGGGCATGTCGTCATTTCCCGCTGTGTTTCGCAAGTCAAATTTTGGTAAATCTTTCAAAATTTGATAGCAGTTATCAAACGAGAATTGTTTGTTGATTTCAACGCGGTACGCTTCTTGTGCATCTGTAACCGCTTGGAACTCGTTCATCCCGCTTCCCATATTATTGAGTTGGTGAGAAAGCTTTGTAATATATATCATTATTTGATGCGATATATGATTGTAACGTATTGATAGCATAATCTCGTACGAGTATGTGCAGTTCCATGTGTGACGTTATACTCATTCATCACGGTATCCCAAAATGTGCCTGATGGCATCGAGTTCCCTTCAATACTTCGGGCGGTATATTTTGTATAAACGATACATAGGACTTCGTCCTCAAACGGAGTCATATTAGGTTGTCGACTATTACTCGAAGAAATTGGTTGAGAAGAAAACATATTTTCTGTGAAAATATAATTTATTATGAATGGGAATAAGAAAATAACACTGAGAAAATTGAAGTAAAAGAAATGAGGGGTGATAATTAAAATTTTAGGGTTTGTGTTGACAACATTTATAAACAAACTGCCGTCAAATTCACATGCGTAGCAACTTCTACGAACTTCTGAAGATCGTAGGAACTTAGTACGAACAAAAGAAGTTCGTAGAAAGTTGCTACGAACAAAGCAACTTCGTAGGAACATTTTATTGATTCACTAGTCATCCAGTAACTTTGGCAAACCTCTACCTTTTCCACTGGCAACTATCTCCCACCACTACATGCCTCACAATTTGTAACTTTGCCAAATTCCTTGACTTTACTCCCCACCATTGCGGATGCTCTTACAATGTCATAAGTTCTCTTCCTCAATAAACAATTTAGTTAATGTCATGAGTTTAATTATATTTTTTTCACTGTATTTTACACAAGATAAATATCTCGCCTTTGCACGGGGTTTAAATCTAGTTTATACTATAACAGTAATATACACATTCGCTGCAAACATAAATTGACTATATGACTTATTAGTTTAAAATATATCTGACATGACTAATTAAAGCTAGAAATTTACCACTTACATATTTTATATGATTGTATGAGCACCCATATACAAATCTCTGTATTTTACTACAATGAATAGAACTCATATCCGACTAGATTTGCTCCAAGGTTGATCTTACTACAGACCCTGGTAACTTAACAAGGAATCAGTAGAATAATGATTAACCTAAGCATTATAATCCAAACAACACAAGAGTTTAATAACAATGGAAGAAAAAGCACAATAAAGGAAAATTATTTTCACAAATAGGTTCCATGCACATCCAAAATGTTGAGGCCAATTGAACTGACTGACCACCTCAATAGTCAAAAAGGGTTTCATATTCAACACTTATTTTGGCAGTGAGAATACAAATCCAGCTAAATATAATCATAGGAGTAACACTTGGTCCATAGATTTTCCTTTTCATCTCTAACTTGAATATTTCCCCCTCTTAAGCAACTGCACCTGCACAAGCTGTGACAGGAGCAGCATTTTTTTGTCTTGCAGAACTGTATTTCTTGGTGATGAATCTGAAAAAAAACAGCAACATGAAATATTAGTGAAGCAAATATAATGGGAAAAAAAACAGCTGAGAAGCCACTGATTTATGTACAAAGAATCGAAATCGAGGCACATGCTGTGTTTGCAAAATATTAATATATATAACTATTAAAAAGGTGGGGGGAAACATAAATAATATAAGATTATTTTCAATATTATTTTTTGTGGGGCTTTCAATGTAATTAGAGAAATACATAATTTGTGGGTAGTTAAGGGCGTTATAGACTTTTTAGGTGCAGACAAAAAAATAACGTCCACTTCTTGGTGACGCTCAGTGCGGTAAATTCCAGTAAACCCCCTGAACCATAAATGTTTTACAGACTACCGAAATGTAAAAAAATTAACATTTTCTCATGCACAAGAACAAGTCTTTATGAATGGAAAAAGGAAGCTGCGTTTAATTGCATAGATGGAAAAGGAAATTTCCAAGCTAAAATTCAATGGAAAAAAAGTTCAAGCTAAAATATCATCGTTTTTGTGTGTTGATTGTAGTTGTCGAAAAACGTAGAAAGTGATGTTTTTCCAGGGGAAATTTGGACCATCAAACACTACAAAAAGTTTTAAATACCCATAACTCTATATTTTCCATAACAAATTTGTCTGGAAAATGCCCAATAATATATACTTTCTAAAGGAAATTTGTGCTATCGAACGCATTATGTTCTTTTTAGTGGGGAAAAAAGTATGTAGTCCTTGGCTAGAATTACCTGAAGAAATCCCTCCACAAGAGCTCATACATCAACCAGTTCATCCCGGTATCAGATGAGCCACTACCACCATCATCTTTCCGGTTTGCAGAAGAAGAAATTGTTCTGTAAAACACATATAATGATATCTAAGGATGTGTCAAGTCAAATACTATTTTTTTTTTATCAACTTGATCAAGTATTATACCTGGAAGCAGATTTCTTCAACTCATCAAACATGGATCGAGGAGAGAGACAGCCCATAGCGAGCCATGGAGAAATTTTACACGAAAAGTTTGCACCATATATGCTATCGTTACCCCCATCTTTGGTCTCCGTGGGGGGCTGTGCTTTGCATTCGGCTGCAAATTTTCTAAGCCTCTCCAATGCTTGGGTTTCTCCTCCGACAAGTGAAGCATTCGCGGCTGGTTTTCCATCCTACATCACGGTAAACGACCATATTGTCACTGTGATTAAAGCATGAGAAAAAAATTGGACACTTTTTTTCCTTGAAAAATATAACTATCATAATATTGCAAAATATGCCATAAACTAAGGACCTGTTTGATAGCCTAATTTACCATATCAAACAACGAATCTCTCTCATTTTTCAACTTTTTGGTGCGTTTGATAGCATATAGCCTTGGAAAAACAATCAGCTTACACTAAGGTACCATTTTACAATGTGCATTTTGATAATTTGTCAGTTGCAACATTTTGTTTGGGGGGGTGGGTAAGAAAAAATATTTAAGGAAAATTATATGCCAAAAAGATGGGTACCTTCGTGTTAGCTGGGAAAAAATGCATGACAAATAAAGACTTACATACCAAAAAGATGAAATATCTCAAAAATTCCATATTTTCCATGAAAAATGTGGCTATCAAACAGGCCCTTACATGCCAAAAAAGGTGAAGCCTGCTAAACTAAGCAGATAATCTGTGGGGTTTTATCTGTTTGCAGGATTTCATTTTGTGTTAGGATTGAGTGTTAGAAAGCAGAATGTAAAGGTGTTTAGGTCTATGGTTTATGAGAATTATTCGGGTAGCTATCATTTTGAATATTCAGGTAGACGTTTCTAGTTTGTCCTTGCCCTTAGATATAAGCCACGGAGCATCACCATGCAATATCGTGTTTTTTCTTGTGCTTTTGAGATTGCTTTTCATCTCATCAAATTTCTCTTTGTTATACCATCTCCAACCACTAGCTAGACGTGTTTGGAGAGGTGAAAACCTATCCTTGGCTTGCAAATTGAATTAAAACTCATTTTGGCTTGATGGTTAAAGATGTTCTTAGAACACTATTAGTGAGTTTGATAACAAAGATGGAAAATATTAGAAAAAGATCATTTTTATGTAACGTTGGGAAAGAGTGGAAACATATGGCAAAATGCCACTTATTATTCTGATTTCCCATGGAATCTAATTCTTTGAGGGTGGGTAAGAAATGTCTTCCATAAACAAACAAGGAAAAATGGAGCATATATCACATTTATGGCTAGTGTTCACATACAATAAATTTGGGAATAAACACCACAAAAGTAAAAAAATTAACTAAAAATAAAATAAAAAATTAAGTAGGATTTTCCATGGAAAAAATTGTAATGACAATCAAGCATACCCATATTATTTACTTAGCTATTACATGTTCTGAGGTTTTCAAGTTTGTAGTCTTATAACCCCACCCCACCCACCTTTTTTCCCTGTCCCCGCTTTTAGGACACAATCAAAAGGTAGAATTCACAGAAACATTCCTTCCTTGGGTTAAAAAGTTATGGAGGAAAAAAAAAAGTAACTCTGTATTTTAAAAGCCACAACTCTGGTGACTAAAATCCAATTAACATCACAGAATCCCACAATCCTCTCTACCAAATCACTTCGTAATTAACTAATGAAATGACAGTAAATTACATAGCATAACATATTAACACACTCCACATAACCATATTGATAGAATTTCATAACAGCATCCAACTAAGGGTGTGTTTCGCAGCCCCAATTCCACGCTTCGGAATTGAAATTAGGCCCCATAAATTCCCGTTCCAATTCCATTGTTTATCATGGGATTCTAATTCTAAGAACTCCAATTCCATAAACTGAATTCCAAAGTAAAGTAGATAATTTCAATATCACATTTTTGTGGAATTGAATACGCAGACAAATTCTCTCTCTCTCTCTCTCTCTCTCTCTCTCTCTCTCACACACACACACACACACATTGTACATAGAGTATCATACACACACACTACACAAAGTTTCATACACATACTACAAACAGTTATGTGCCCACACACAGAACGCACACAGAACTGTTTCACAGGCAGCGCACACATAATATTACACAACACTCCACGAGCTACAACACACAAACATGAACTTAGAATTCAAAGAAAATTATAATTCTAATTGAATTGCAATTTTAGCATCCAAACATACCCTAACTAAAATTAGAATTGAACAAAACAAAAACCATACCTGACCCATTGTTGCAGATGGATTAAGCCCCAAATCCACCAAAGATGGAATCTCCCCACTCTCCACATCCCCACCAGCAGGCAACCCCTTCAACTGATCCAAAGCCTCAATAGTCTTCCTAACCTCCAACCCCTTCACCTTCTCCCTAAACCCCCCATAATTCGTCGGCATAGCCTCCAACTTAAACGGCAAATCCTCCACATGATACAAAGTACTCCCCCAAAAATACTTAACCTCCAACCCCTCCTCCTTCATAACCCCCTCAATCTTATCCTCAGCCTTAACCTCATCATGAGAAACCTCCCTATGAGCAAAGATAGCCTCAGCCCCAACTTTTTTCGCCAACTCGGCCAAAACACTCTCTGGCTGCCCAATTCTCACTATCAAATCAGACCCTTTTGCCAGCAAATTCTCCCTAAGGTTCTTGACTGACTCAATCAAGAATGTGGCTCTATATGGCCCAGTTCTGTCAAACCCAGATGAGGATTTGCCATAATCTCTAGGGTCAAAGCAGTAAACTGGCAAAATTGATAAAGATTCATTATGGGCTGTGTTGAGACACTCATTGTCATGGACTCTAAGGTCATTTCTGAACCAAACAATTGTGGCTCTTTTTAAGCCAGCTGCATTTGAGGGGTCTGAGGGCTTGAGGGGGTTGAGAGAGAGGGTGTTGTGAAAAGGGGTGGGGGAGATTGTGGATTTGAAGGTGGGTTTGGGGAGAGAGAGAGAGGAGGAGAGAGATAAGTGGGAAAGAGAGGAGATTTGGGATGGGATTTTCACCTTGTTTGGTTGGTGGGAAAAAAGGGAGGAAATTTTTGGGGGGAGGAGAAAATGGGTGGGGAGGAGAGTTGAAAGAGAAAGTGAGATTGAAGCTATTGGGATTATGGGGAGTTGGGTATTGGGTTCTTGTGAAGATTGGGATTCTGGGTCTGATGGGGTTTGGATTTGGGTATCCATTTGGTAGGGGATTTGAGGGAAAATGTATGGGTTGTTGAGGATGAAGATGATAATGATAAGTTCTGGTTTGTTCTCCTCCTTTTGTTTGGTTTGTTTAGTTTAGTTTACTCTTCTAGGGGTTTGGTGGGGGTGTGGAGTTTGGTGGCAAAATATTAAGAGGTAGTTGGGACCGATTATGTGTTATCATGGGATTCTTCCATTGGCTAAAATTTTTAGGATAACAAAAGTTTACATTTATGTGTTAAAACACATGTCATAAATGGATAATTTCTAGGGTAAATTATAGTATTCCCTCTAAAGTAAACTTGTTTTACGAATTAACTCTTGATTCAAAAAATGTGACGGATTGTCTCCTATACTATTGAACAATGACAACTAATATATTTTTGCTAAAAATAACTGACATAAACTTGATGTTGAATTTATAACTCAATTGTGTTAATTATCATGATTCATTAGTTTAAGGGGGCAACTTATCGAGTTTTTTTAGATCAGGGGGTGATATATAAAACAACTATAGTTCAAGGGTGTTTATTATAATTTATCATAGTTCGTAATGAAAGAATAATGAGTTTTAACAATACAATCAATTCAAGTAAAAAAATTGAACTTCGTTTATTATGACATAATTTAATTTATTGATTATGTTTAAAAAATGAATGTTGATTATTAACTTTGGGTTAATGATACTATAATCCGATAATGAACTCGGTTTGGAGAGAATGATAATGAATAGTAGATCAACGATGAACAATATGCATATCTATGTATGAATATGAATGGTTAACCATAAAAGCATAATAGAGAGGAGAGATAATCAAACACAAGGATTTACGTGTGTAATATCCAGTATTTTTATGACATTTAATATAATTATTGGTTTCATTATAATTAGATATTACTTGTGACATTTAGTATGCCATTGCCTAGATTGACATGTTGTTTATGTAGTGTTACGTAGTTGAGTTGTGTGTTGCTTGGTTAAATATCAGTTGTAGTTAAAGTAATTATTTAAACTATACCTTACGTGACGACTAAATAATGGACTAATTGGTATTAATTTATTAAGATAAATATTTAGTGATTTTGTATTATGGGCGGGTATGAAATGGTCACGGTGCTAAGTGTCGGGAGTTTTCTTGTTTGGATTATTCCATCGACATTGGTACCCACCGATTTTGAAGTAGGTTCTTATAATATCGAGACATAATTAATTAATCAATAATTAAGTTTTAATTAAAAACAAATTGTATTGGCTAATTATAAAATTAAATAGTTAATCAACTCTCGAAAAAATGGTAACCATTGGGTAGGTTCGTTGGATGTTTGGAAAGCCCGAATTTAGTTAAAAATAGTGGGAAGGTTCATTGGGTTAATGTAAGTGTTGGGCCATGTTTGAGACCACTTGGAGCTTGTTTTGGGCCTTTTATGATTAGACCAATATAGGACCCTAGCCCAATTATGAATCTAACAACTAATATGAGTTAATTACATTAACCTACAACTCATAAAACACTCTAGAGAGACCAAGCATCTAATGAGATAAAGAGGGAAAATCTTTGGTGATTTGAGGCTTGGAGGATTAATTTCAAAAATCCCTTTTGAGTCAAGTTTGCATCCTTTAAAAATAGCATTGTATTTGTTTTATGATAATGATTATGTATTGAAAGCTGTAGGCAAGATTTGATCATTTGGTTTAGTTAGTAATTAGTAATAATTTCGTAAATAATTTAATTTAATTAATAACCCTAATTTCATTAGTTGATGAACTCATTTGATTGAATCAACAAATTAATGTCTAAAACTTTGTAATCTGTTAATGAAAATATTAGATTTGTAATGTACACATTTTAATCTTTAAAATCCTTATGTTAATTTGATAAATTGACTTGAGATCATGAGTTAATTTGCCAATTTGAATGAAGAAGATGAAGTTAGGTTTAGTTTAATAATTTATGTAGTTGAATCTTCAATCTTATTAGAATCCCTTTAATTCTTGTAGAAACTTGTTATAAACATTGATCCGTATGTTTTAGGTGTGGGTTGGATATATTCGCGTGGATTATGGATTGTGTCATTTACTATTATCTTACACATTATGTTATATACTAGAGATGTATATATGGAACTATAACTCAGGAATGTTAGAGAACATGGATACCTTTCGGGATTGGGATTATCATATCATGTTTATAGGTTATTTGAATTAGGATAACTTTAATCAACTTAATATCGGAGGAAGATATGTTTTTATTATTATGGCCCTAACGTAATGATATTTTTACACACTATAGACTTGATATGTTTAATCATATTTATGGAACTCTTTTTACAAGTCATAGGCCGCAGCTGCCACAAGCTTGAGCTATCTTCGTTGGAGGATTTTCTCAAGCATTATTTCTTTTTTCATCATTCCTATGATCTAGGTGTTGAGCGTGTTACATTTTAGTATTTATTTATATTATGTTTATTCAAACAACATATTTATTTATTCATTATTCCTTCCTGAGTCAAAGAATGTGTGGAATTTATATATTTATGTTAAATACTTATTCATAGTTGGATATTATGGTTTATTGCATTCTAGTGCTTAGATTATATCTTATTGTGGTTGAATGGTATCATATTTGTATTATTTATTTCTCACTATGATGTTTAGTATTGTCGTTATTATAATGTTATTATTTATATCGGTCATGCTTGTAATGTTATTAATTGTTTGACTCTTGTAAATGTTATATTTAGAACTAATCAACGTAATTATGGATTATACGGGGTGTCACAACATGGTTTAGCCAATTATCCAACATTGGTGGGAAGGGGATAACTATGTTCACTACAATTAATGAGACATCACCATTGTTACAGGTTACAAGCTCTCTTTATCTCCCCCCCCCCCCCCCCCCACACACACACACAATATTTTTGTAAATTAATAATAGTTTTTTATACAACCTAGTAAATGAAGAGGATGAATATCCTATTTATACTATTTAGAGGGTGTAATGTGAATACATATTATGAGGCACACCCCTTATTTAAAAGAGCAATTGAGGAATTTATTAATTTCTATTAAGCATGGGCAGCATTGATGGAGAATATCCTTCACATGGGTGTGTTCCCAGTAAGACCCTTGAATATTATAGTATCGTTTTTGAACTAAAGTGATTTTATGAATCAGCCTCCGATTCAAAAAATCCGACCACTAGTAGTCTCCTAAACTATTTAACAATCATAATGTATACATTTTTTTAAAAACATAATTGACATAAACTTTATGTTGAACTTTTAACTAAAATGTGTTAATTTTCATGATTAATTAGTTTAGGGGTGGCTAGTTAGGTTTTTAGATCATGGGTGATATATAAAACCACTATAATTCAAGGAGTTTACAGTAATTTACCATAGTTTATTTTGAAAAATATTGATTTTTAATAATACAATTAATCGAGTCCCAAAATCAAACTTTGTTTATTATTATATAATTTAATTTAATGATTACGTTTAAAAAAGGAAAGTTTACTCTAACTTTGGATTAATGATACTGTAATTTGGTAATGAACTCGATTTGAAAAGTATGGAGATGAATAGTAGATCAACGATAAACGATGCAGATGTATGAATAAATATGAATAGTGTGGCCATCCGGTTCAGATTCCTCCGGCACAAGTCGGCCCTGAAATTGGAGGGGAGGGAAAATCGGAGAAATCCCTCACTCCACACGTGTGCGGAATCAAGGATAAAGGAATACTCTTTCCGCCACTTGTGTTGATCTTACAAACTGTCACGGATATAAATTGATCGTAGTCAAAAGGGGGAAAATGTACAAATGGAGTCGCCATCCTGTTTTTCTCAATCTAGCCAAAATAATATAGTCATCGCGAGAGAATGGCATCAAAAGACATACTGATGCGTGCTAAACCAAATGAGTCGAGGACACGGGGACTAAGTACGGAATGGAAAGGTGTTAGGCACCCATTTTGCACTTTCGGGCTCTCATGGGATATGATAATATTCTCCTTTTCTCTAAAATGTGTTACGTGTACACATGTGTGCGATGTGAATAATGGGAGAAAGAAATCATATGACTCACGTCATAGGAAAGACGGAGCGGAATCATCCTAAGGAGTGTACAAAAGAATAATATAAAAATATAATATGAGTGTCCATCAAATCACAAATCACTATGGAGAACTGAGTGTGTATATCGAGCAGATCACGAATATGTAGGAATACGCGTATTCGCAATACTACTAAACAAAAGAAAGCATAAAATGAATAATTGAGAAAATAGGACTCGAATCCTAAGATTGGCTCGGGACGCCTACATAGCCCAGAGACATCAAAGTTCACGTAGTTCGATAATACACAAGGGTGGGGTTTAACCCACAAAGCCTAAATTAATACTTCATTTAGTTCATTTTTTAGAAAATGTGCGCAAGTGTATGGAGTGTGGAAAATGAGAAAATTCTAATTTAGGGTTTATAGGAAAAGCCTTTTTTGGCTTTTTTATATTTTATGAAGATGATTTTTGTGCTTACTAAATACTAAAAAGTGAGATTAGTTTTGAAATGAAGAAATGAAATAAAAGATATATCAAAAGTGGAAAGAAAAGTAAATAACTACTACTAGCTGAATGAGATATAAATGGATAAGAGTAGACCTTCTAGAGGACTTTAATTCTGATTTTGTAGTTGTGGAGATAAAGATTTTGGTGGTTGGATGATGGTGATGTAAGAGTAAAAGCTGTGATGAAAGACAGATGAGAATGATGCAAGAAAATGGAGAGAATGTTTGGAAAAATGGAATTTTGGGGCATTGATTTTGAGGAGAATGTTCTGACTTTAGAGAGGGACCTTTAGAAATGAGGTCATAATCTCCTTAATTAGTAAAAAATTAGGGTTTCAGGGGGTATTGATAAGCATGGCTCATGGCCTGCCTACCAGCATATCCTTGCCTATCTGGCTAAGAAAGCTACACCTTACCGATAAGAAGGAGGTATTGGGTGCCTATAGGCAGTCCGAAACATATTTTTTTAGAAAAGGCATAAAATTCAAATCATAAGTCCGAATCGTGCACATATTAGACCCTTGGAAAAGGGTATTTAGTGGCTTATAAGAATCCACTAATCCACTCCCAGGTTTAAGAGTTGACCAAAGTCAAACGGTGCTTGAAAGCACCTAATGACCTTTAGACGGGGGGTTCTCTGAGTAAAAAGGCAAGTACACGCGATCGCGAGGCCGATTTGTGAACGGTATGGACTGTTCGAAAGGAAATTGAGATCCTTACGAGGTTTCAATGAGATTCAATTGGTTTGGAGGACTAATCGAGGTTAAATGAGACTTGGCAGCACCCAGTGGCCTATAAATCGAGATTTGGAGTAAAAAGGTGTGTACGTGCGAAGCTTAAGGCTGATTCACACACGATATGGACCATTGGAAAGGAAATTCAGAGCTCTATAAGGTTTCAATGAGATTTTCTCAGTTTGGAGGGTTAACCGAGGTCAAGCAGGGCTAGCAGCACCCAACATCCTTTGAATCAGGGTTCGAAGTAAAAAGGTGAGTACGCACGAACAATGAGGTCGATTCATGCACGATATGGACCGTTAGAAAGGCTATTTAGAGCCCTATGACATTTCAATGAGCTATGTTAATTTTATAGGGTATATCGAGGTCAAACGGGTCTCGAGAGAACCTAGTGGCCTCTGAATCAGGGTTTGGAGTAAAAATGTGAGTATGCGCGAACCGTGATGTCGATTCGCTCATGGTATGGACTATAGGAAAGGGGATTCAGATAAATATGAGGTGTTAATGAGCTTTTCTTGAGTTGGAGGGCTGACTAAGGTCAAACAAGGCTTGAGAGCACCTAATGGCCTATGGATCGGGTTCGAAGTAAAATAACTAGTACGTGCAAACTATGAGGTCGATTCGCGCATGGTATGGAGCATTGAGTTTCAATGAGCTTCGCTCAGGTTGGAGGGTTGACCGAGGTCAAATAAGTCTCGAGAGTGCCTGGTGGACTCTGGATTAGAGTTTATATTAAGACCTAAGGCCTTATGGTGGGGTGGAAGTGTTAGGGACCTAAGGGGGTATTTATAGGGTACCAAGATAGGGCGTCTGTAGAGCCCCTTGATGGGTGGGCTTGGAACAAGCGAATTTTGTCAAAAGATAGACACCTTATCGATATTTAAGGGATGAGGACCCTGCTGGGATTTTGAATGTGATTGATTTAAAGGGTTGAGGTTGATTCTATGGACTTAAAAATTTAAGGTGATTGATTCAAGAGGTCGAGGTCGATTTTGTGAACCTGATAAGTTAAGGTAATCAATCCTGAGGATCGAGGTCGATTATGCAGACCTAAGTCAATTCTGTGGACTAAAGAGTTAAGACGACCAATTTGGAGGGTTGAGTTCAATTTTTAAGACCTAGGATAAAATTATGTGGAACTAAAGAGTTGTGACGACCGATTCAGAGGGTAGAGGTCGATTAGGTGGACCTAAAGAGTTGAGATGACCAATTCAGAAGGTTAAGGTTGATTATGCAGACTTAAAAAGTTGAGACGACCGATTCAGAGGGTCGAGGTCAATTCTGCGGACCTTGAAAGTTGAAATGATTATGCGGACCTTAAAAATTAAGATAGCTGATTTAGAGGGTCGAGGTCGATTTTGTAAACCTATAAAGTTTAAATGACCAATTTAGAGGATTAAGGTTGATTCTGAGAACCTAAGTCAATTATGTGTACCTAAAAAGTACCGATTAATAGGGTCGAGGTTGATTATGCGGACCTAAGAGTTGAGATGACCGATTCAGAGGGTCAAGGTCGAATCCGTGGACCTAGAAAGTTGAAAGGATCAATTTATAGGCTCGAGGTCGATTCTATGGACCTAAGAGTTGAGATGACCAATTTAAAGGGTCAAGGTCGATTATGAGAACTAAAATGTTGAGATGGTTAATTCATAGGGTCGAGGTTGATTCCGTGAACCTTAAAATTTAAAATGATCGATTCAGAGGGTCGAGGTCAATTTTGCAGACCTAAAAAGTTAAGATGACCAATTTATAGGGTCAACGTCGATTCTACGAACCTTGAAAGTTGTTAATGGGGAGCATTCTTCAATTCTGACTCCTCTGAGAGGCGCTCTAGGATTTTGGGTTCTCTTGTGAAGTAGAATTTTGTAGGTACTAATGCATCTTACTTCTGATCTTGCTAGGGATTATGTTGGGAGATTCTATCTGCATATCGGTGCTGAAGAAGACTGTATAATCTAGGCGAATTGATGAGATCGACGGACGAAAAGTGAGGTAGGCGACCCACTTATTTATTTTTCTTATATTAGGAGGGTTTGTGGTGGCGACGAACGATAATATTGTCCACTTATGGTTTCTTTCGTATCTGAGGATCATCTCGAACATCCACCTTTACGACTAAGGGAGCTTTATGCTGGCATCCATCTATGCTTATTAGATGCTTTCAGTCGGTACTATCAACAAACTTTAATGGGGCTAACATATCTTTTGGAGGTAATCTGCAGATTTAATTTTCTCTTACTTTCTTGTTGTCTTTCCATTTTCAATCTTTTTGACATTCTGTACTGATTTTTACAGACGTTGTTTTACAAAGTGATTAGGAACAACATCTAGTTGATATCCCTGAAGGATAGAGAGTCGGGGGATTTCTCCAGGATGTACTGGTGGAGGAAGTTGAATAGGCGATCAAACTAGTACCTGTCTTTTAAGGATGTGTGGGCAGCGTTGAACGACCCGATGAATAATTAGCTTAGGCTTTTATTTCCATCTTTTTTTATGGTTTTAATACTCTATTTTGCACTTTGGTAGATTATTGACTCTTGCTAGGGAAACAGGTGATCTTTTACCCCCTGGCATTTATCTTCGAGGGTCGTGGGGATCATGGACATGCATGTCTAGATGAGGAGGCTGCTGGAGCATGAGTTTGGGTATGTCTGGTACCTGGGAGAGCGGCTTCTGAGGTCGGTGATGGACAATGATGCGTAGGTCCCATCGTCAACACCAGGGATGGAGCTATTCAGGGCCCAGTGGGGGCTTGAGACCCTACTGTTTTTTTTTTAAAAAAATAATAGAAATGCAGGTACATAAAAATGTTTGGCGCTGCATGATCTTCAATAGCTAAATCGGAACTGGTTCTTGGGTATTGTGGATTTAATGTTTGGTTTATTAGATAGTTATGGGAGTGGTTGGTTAGAGGTGTTGTTAGTGGCTTTACTGTTTTGAGCTATGTTTGGCTATGGAGGTTGAAGATGTTGTAGAGATTCTCTCTCCCCCCTCAAAGCGCCAGATGTTGTCTTGAAAATAAATGGGTACGTTTTGTTTAATGTTGTTGTTTGAACTGAGATGATTCTCATTGGCTAAAGTTGCGGTGGCTCAAGTGTTCGAGAATGCTCTAGGGTAGGAAATGGGTTAGCAGGCTAGTCTATTTCGAGAATGCAGTGTAGTTTTTTTTATATAAAATATTAAATTTGAGTTTTGTTTGTTGTGTTTATTTAGTATATATGTTAAATTTGTTTGATTGGTTGGGTTTGCATTGATGTTTTGCTATTAATTTTATGAACCTAATTTAATGAATCTAATTTTATGTTATGCTATTAATTTTGGAGGATGTTTTTGTTAAATAATTAAAAATATCCTTAAAAAATTCGACTTGGGAGCTCCTGCCCTTGAACTCTCGGAAATCATCGTTAAATTAGCCCCCACTAATGAGAATTTCTGGCTCCTCCCCTGGTCAACACCCCCGGAGTAAATGAGGTGAGTGAATGAGATGTTTGATGAGGCGAGGGCGATGGCGATGGAGGGAGAGCTCTATACACACTATACTGACATGACGACAAGCTATGACTGCCAAGACTTTACAACCAACTAGTTAATGTCGTCATATATCTATGATGTAGAGAGTATACCTCCACCTACATCGGGATCTAGAAGGAGTACCGGCATACCGGTTGTATCATCCCATAGACCGGGGGGAGGTGCGATAGCAGAGGAGGTTCCTTTTCACCACATTTCCACCATTTCTTATCATATTTGGGTGCGCATTGGGGAGGTGGTCTTGATGCCTCATATGGAGATAGACGCTTCGCGAGTCTTCCTGAGGAGGCTCTTTACAGAGATGTATGAACTATTTTATTCTTTTATATTTATGCCTTTTGATTTTCTTCTTCACATTACTGATTCGCTTGCCTTTGGTGGTTTGGTTCTTTTGCAGACTATCCACGTATCGACGACCTAGCTGCGAAACATTTAGGACTGGATGGCATCAGTTTCCAATTGTGTGAGGAAGTCGGCCAGTTCCTGCATGCACTACACCAAAAACACTAATCTGTTACGCTTTCATAAGGAAAATCTGGCACTGTTCTAAACCGTGCCAGATTCTGGCATGATTTATTCCTCATTTAGCACGCTTTAAAACCGCGCCAAAATCAGGCACGATTTTAAATCGTGCCAAATCATAGAACGCTTAAGTTAACCTAACTCAAATTTCATTCCCAATTAACAAACCCTATATACACTTTTTTCTCTCTCCCTTCTCTCCACGAGACCCGTTGCCCCCTCCCCTTCCTCTGGATGCCCCATGCCACCCCACCCCCACCCACCCTCTCTCTCGGTGGTGACCTGCTATCATCCCAGCCACACCGTAGGCCACACTGATGAGGAACTCCACTGGGCCAACGTTCCCAGCCACACTGGAGATCAATCGTCGGAACTCCATCGAATAATCCCTGTTATTCTAGTTTTATTGTTTACAAAATATTCATTATGTTTGGAGCTGCTTGGTTTGTAATAGTTGTGACAACTTTTGTTTAGCTTTATTGATATAATTTTGTTTATACAATTTATTGTGCGTTTTGAATGGAGAAATTGATGATTTGCGGTATTCTAGTTTACAAATTATGTTTATTAGCAGTATTTTAGTTTACAAATTTTGTTTACAAATTGATGATTATTGTTTACAAATTTTGTTTATTAGCGGTATTCTAGTTTTATTGTTTTACATTATTTGGAGTTATGGCAAATAGTGAATGAGTCCATTATTGAACAAGCTTCTGTTTTTCTATTTTGTCCTATTCTTTCCCCTTGTGTAATACAATCAATTGTAGTTGTTGTTGACTGTTGCTTGCAGTCTTTTGAAATGGACAATGCTTTTTATATCACCTAATTGAGATAATCTGTGATACTAGGTGATATGCTTTTATATACATATTCAGATAATTGCAGTACAAAGAAAGACTAGTGTGAATTTATGTGTTCCATTGCTAAGATGTTATATTTCATGCTTTGTTTTAATGATATAGTATTAGCTCACTAATTCATCTGGGTTTGGGTTTATCTAAAGGTTACATATGTAATTCTGTTGCCAAACTATTATGTATACTGGTACACATGTTGTTATGGGTTTTTAGAATAGTTATCCTATTTGGGGTGTTTTCATTCATGGTTTTTTAATTTATGTCGTGCAAAGTTGCTCTATCCCCCCCCCCCCCCCCAACCCACACACATGCACACACAGTTTTATCAACAACAATTGTGATCCTTGTTGAAGAATGTTGTGTTGAACTATTGTTTCAACACTAAGGGTATGTTTGATTGACAATATTTTTCATGGAAATTTTTTCTTTGGTGGGGATGCAAGAAATTATTTCCACCCATCCAATCAAACACACCTTAGTTGAAGAATATTGTACTTTTTATAAAGTCAATTATATATTGCTTCACTTTTGATGACTGGATCAGGTTATAGTCAGAGCTCAATTTCTAGTTCTCTAATTGTTCATGAAGGACGGAAGATTTTGTTCGCACTGAACGATTTGTGAAATGATTTAAGGTGGCCTAGAAGTAACCAAAATATGCAAGGTTTCAAAGACAAAATTAGAATAGAAACTCTAGTTATTATTTCCGTAAGGATTGGTCTTGTTGCTATATATGGCGTGCTGAAACCGGTTTCAAATGGTTATAACATGACATACATGTATCCTAGATATATCCCTATTTCTGCGCCAAAAAATGTGTCATCCACAAAGTATGGGTTGTATTTGAAAATATATATATTAAACTTAAAAACAAGTCGTTAAAGGGTGAAAACCCATACCAGCCCCTAAACGGCCCCGAAAGAGGAACTAACACGTCGTAGGAGACTAACGTTACACGTAGGAATTGACCGCGCAATCACAGGTCTCCCGATTTGAGAATATGATGATAATTTGAAAATATCTATATTAAACTTAAAAACAAGTCGTTAAAGGGTGAAAACCCAAACCAACCCCCAAACGACCCCGTAAGAGAGACTAACACCTCGCACGGGACCAATGTAACTCATAGGAACTGATCGCGTAGTCATGGGTCTCCCGGTTTGAGAATATGACGATAATTTGAAAATATCTATATTAAACTTGAAAACAAGTCGTTAAACGGTAAAAACCCAAATCAGCCACCAAACGGCCCCATAAGAGGCATTAACATGTTGTAGGAGACTATTGTTACTCGTTGGAACTGACCGCGTGGTCACGGGTCTCCCGATTTGAGAATATGTCGATAATTTGAAATTATCAATATTAAGCTTAAAACATGCCTTTAAAGGGTGAAAATCCAAACCAGCCCCCAAACGGCTCCGTAAGAGGCATTAACACCTCATAGGAGACTAATGTAACTCGTAGGAACTAACTGCGTAGTCACGGGTCTCCCAGTTTGAGAATATGACGATAATTTGAAAACATTTATATTAAACTTAAAAACAAGCCGTTAGAGGGTGAAAACCCAAACTAACCCCCAAACGGTCCCGTAAAAGGCATGAACACCTCGTACGGGATCAATGTAACTCATAGGAACTGACCGCGTAGTCACGGGTCTACTCGTTTATAAATATTATCTAGATTAGGCTTAAAAACAAGTCGTTAAGGGGTGAAAACCCAATTCAGCCCCTAACCGGCCCCGTAAGAGGCATGAACACCTCGCACGGGACTAATGTAACTTATACAAAATAATCGTGTAGTCACGGGTCTCCCGATTTGAGAATATGACGATAATTTGAAAATATCTAGATTAAACTTAAAAATAAGTCGTTAAAGGGTAAAAACCCAAACCAATCCCGAAACGGCCCCGTAAGAGGCATGAACAACTCCCACGGGACCAATGTAACTTATACGAAATAATTGCGTAGTCACAGGTCTCCCAATTTGAGAATATGGTGATAATTTGAAAATATCTAGATTAAACTTAAAAACAAGCCGTTAAAGGGTGAAAATCCAAACCAACCTCCAAACGGCCCCATATAAGGCATTAAAACCTCCCACGGGAGCAATGTAACTCGTATGAACTGACCGTATAGTAATGGGTCTCCCAGTTTGATAATATGATGATAATTTGAAAATATTTACATTAGGCTTAAACAGGCTGTTAAAGGGTAAAAACCTAAACTAGTCCCTAAACGGCCCCGTAAGAGGCATGGACACCTCGTACGGGACCAATGTAACTTGTACGAAATAATCGCGTAGTCACGGATCTCTCGATTTGAGAATATGATGATAATTTAAAAATATCTAGATTAGGCTTAAAAACAAGCCGTTAAAAGGTGAAAACCCAAACCAGACCCCAAACGGCCCCTTAAGAGGCACTAACACCTCGCACGGGACCAATGCAACTCGTAGGAACTGACCGCATAGTCACGGGTCTCCCGGTTTGAGCATATGATGATAATTTGATAATTTCTAGATTAGGCTTAAAAACAAGCCGTTAAAGGGTGAAAATCCAAACCAGCCCCCAAACGGCCCCGTAAGAGGTACTAACACATCGTATGGGATTAATGTAACTCGTATGAACTAACCACGTACTCACGAGACTTTCAGTTTGAGAATATAATAATAATTGTAACTCATATATGCAATTTTTCTGCTTGAATACGATTTTTTTTTAAAATGACTTGGTTACGAATATCATATCTTTTTGTGTCCTATTTTTTTTGTAGGATGACATTCAATAGCTAGCTTTTATCCACTTGGAACACACGAAGAAGTCAATGCTTTACAACAGGGGGATTATTTATTTAGTTTCGTTAATATTCAGGATTCTATTTTTTGTGTTATGGCCATACACGCTTTAAGTGTTTTATTATTTACTTGTATGGCCGTGCTGGCTATAGTAGTTTTATTGTCGACTTTTATGGTCGTACGAGCTTTATATTAGTAGATTTTATATTAACAGGTTTTGGAATGCTAAAAAAATAGAGGAAACTCTGCCCAATTTTTTTTATCAGGGTACTATTAACTCTTGTAATTTTTTGAAGTTATTGTCGACTTTTATGGCCGTGCGGGCTTTATATTGATAGATTTTATATTAGCAGGTTTTTGAATGCCAAAAAAATAAAGGAAACTCTGCCCAATTTTTTTTATCTGGGAACTATTAACTCTTGTAATTTTTTGAAGTCTGTATGCACATTAGTTTATCAACAACCTGCGATATTCATAATTTGTGAATTTTTTTGATTTTCTTTCGCAAATAATAAATATTTTTCCTACCAGATTTGGAATTTGTTGATTTTCCAGATTTGTTTCCTATTGTTTTTTTTTATTAATTGAAAAATATAGCATGGTTTAAAACCGTGCCAAAACCGTAACAATTTATAAAATTGAGCACGGTCATAAAATAATCTGGCATGCTTTATAATAGTGCCAAAAGCGTGCCAGAAAATAGACAATTTGGCACGGTTTCAACATGTGCCAAAAGCGTGCCAGATTTAACATCTAGCATGGTTTAAAAGCGTGCCAGATAAAAAATTGGCACAGTTTAAAAGCGTGTCAAAATCGTGCCAGTTTGGGACATCTGGCACGGTTTTAAATCGTGCTAGAAAATCTGGCACCCTTTATTCTGGCACAGTTTTTAACCATCCTAGATTGCGTTTGGCACTATTTTAAACCGTGCTAGTTTCTTATTTTTGGTGTAGTGATGGTGACACCGACTACATCTGAGGAGAGCTCTGATTTCAAGAGTAGGGGGTCTACCGCACGTCATCGGGGGAAGCATGCCCGTCAGGGAGCTTGACGTGGAGTTTTTACTAAGTTTTTAAAGGGTTCGAGCTACATCCCGATTTATCTTTTATTTTTTATTTTTCTTTTTTTGCCATTCTGCACCTAAAGAAAAATGTAATCGTTTTTATAAGTTAATATATAAGATGCATTTTTTGTTTCATTATCTTGATTTAATGGATTACTCTACATGCACTTTAATTTTTTACTGAGGTTTCATTCATTGCAAAGATAAGATAGAATAAAATTGAACAAATTGAACAAAGACTTAAAAAGGTTTTTTTACCAACAAGTTGATTTTTTTATAAATAAAAGTCTTTATTTTGGAAATGAAATATACAAAAGAGGGAAGTAAAGAATTTCCAAAAATAGGGGGTGCTCATCGGCATACCACTTGCTCTGCCTATCGACATAAGGGTCAAGTAAAAATGACTTCCTTAGGTTTGATTTCACTTCTTGTGTACTTATGAGTACTTAGGATCAGAGGATCTGGCAACAACTCGAATTTCTTATCTTTTATGGATAATTGTGGGTATAAAAGGGGACTTTGATGGGGGGTTTCCATCACCACAACTCAAACTTTTTCGTTTTCAATCGTTCTTCTTCTTCTTCTGAAATAGCCCTTTCGATGTCTAAAACTTTCTCGGATTATTTCGAAGTCTTAGAGGTCATGTGCCTCTATAAAGTTAATTACGAAGCCTTTAGCCTATGCCATGTCTCTTTATGCCATAATCGCCCTATAAATGGGAATCTTTTGGAAGTGATGGTGCAATTATGGTATCCTGAAGAGCATGTCTTGTGATTCGGCCTCGATGAAGTGTATCCCACTTATAAAGAATTTTTTTCTATGTTGGGTGTCAACCCAAGTGTTGCGACAGCCATACTAGATTTAACCTGTTTCCCATGGGTATCACTTAGAGAGTTACTCCATGTATATCCCTCATCTTCACAACCATTGGTGTTCTAAGGGAGTATCGTCCTCCCGATGGTACTGAACTCGGCATGCCAAAGAGATTTCACTAATAATGCCTTTGTGTAACACCCCACTCTCCCACCACCAATATTATCCCCACTTTAACCCCCGTACCCAGCGGTATGGTTTTTTTATTAGCTTTATATCCACAAACTGATGTCCGTGGGGTTCGAACCCCTGATATATGCATCATCAATTATATGCCTTACCAATGGAGCTAAAAGGCCTCGGTGTTAGGAGAGTGTAAATCTACATATATGAACCATTATTTTCCCTCACTCATGCGATGTGAGATGTAACTCTCTGACTACCAAATCAATCATGGCCCAGTCTGTTATAATCCACACCTAGGGAACCCAACGTCCTCGTTGGGATGAAATCAACCATCACCCAACATGTTGGCATACTTATTTCGGCTGGGTACTGGCTCTGATACCATCTGTGACACCTGCCTAATTAAATACGGGGTGATCAGACCTTTATTAGATTAAAACAGGATTTACATATGGTTCATTCTTAGTATTACTGTCGAAATTTTTTAAAACTTTACTAACCACCTAGTATTCCAAAAGCCGGTGCCAAATTTTATCTTTCATTAGACAAATAAACAACCAAGTGGAAAACTAAATAAATCATTCACCACATGTAATATCTAAACCAACACGCAACGAAATGAATGGATTAAAAATATTGCCGAATAAACCATAGGCTATAACCAAACCAAATAAAATCCATTAATAACAACCAAATCTAATACAAGCATGAACCGAGATAATAAATCTGAAAGGGGCAACACTACCAACAGAAACTGTAACTGAAATAGATTCCTACACTAGGAATGAAGAATAATTGTGTCTAATCCAAAGCTCTGCAAGCATCCACCTGTGCCGCAGCTGCGTATCCCTAAAGCAGAATATCTAGTTTGGCGTCCCTTTGGCTGGACACCTAAAAGGTTTTGAAAATATTTTTATAGCAAGAGTTAGTACTCAAAACATTTTGAAAATATTTAGCAAGAGTTAATCACAGTTCAAAATCGATTATTGATTACACATGTTACGTACACTCTCTTGATTATCCTCACCCCTCAACTATTGTGCATGCCTAACGTTCTCTACTTAGCCCACCTAGCTGTACTACCCAAGCTAACTACACATAAGTCTCAACCTGGACTATCAACATCTTTAAGTATCCGCACCCCCCATACTGTACGCTAATCGAATTAGCATTTCTCGTACGTTAAGAGTTGAAATTAGCATTTCATTTATCTTCTCAATTCACTGATTAAATTTCACTACTTAATTCATTCTTTTAGATATATACTATCTAACTGTCTAGTGTCACACGTAAGTGGAATCTTCACACACACACACACACACACACACACAAACACAAACATATATATATATATATATATATATATATATATATATATATATATAGTGTCTCTCCAATGACCACCATGAACATAAGGAAATTAACATTCCTACATGTTTTCACTTTGTCAATTAATTAAGTTTCTCTACTTAATTCAATTTTAGGATACCACATCTACTTTCACGAACAATTAGTATATCCTCATTTGTATATATTTTACATACTAATATATATCATTACGGCGTCTTTTATAATGACCACCACTAATAAAAGGCGTACTCTTCTATCAACGTCATGTATCACTCACTACATTAAGACCATTGATTCAGAATATTACCTCGAGCCCAAAATCAAATCACAAACAATTGAGGCAAACATAGTTCTAAATCTTTGGGCTACGCACATACCTAACGTACCCAAATGACCTGCCAGTCTCACTAATACACAACACATAGTGAGCTGCCCTAAGTTCTATGTCCTGGGGCACAAATTCTGGCCTCCCTGGAATAGATAAGGAGGGATCACCACTGCGCGAGAACCTCCGTGATAGCAAGCAATGTAGGTATGCTAACTCATAATCATCAATCATATAAATACACACACAACCTATATATATATATATATATATATATATATATATATATATATATATATATATATATATATATATATATATATATATATATATATAACCAGTAGGTATACAGACAACCTAATCACCAACATCCGTACATAGTATATATCACTCGAATACTCACCGTACTTTAATTTTATGATTATTTTCACTATCGCATTTAATTGAGTATTATTCTCAACTCTAAGGGACCTAGTTATCCCTTTATGAATTCAGTAGTTAAGTCTTCATTACCATGTTGGTTCATGCCATAAGCTCACTCACACTTTCCCGTAATTACATTCTCATTCTCACGAATTAATTAGTTGTCATTAAATCCCATTTAATCATCGTCTTAATTCTCTCGATGTGACTAAACTCCCATAACTCTATCGTAGCCTACTGCAGTATGAAAGATCCCTCATTATATTCTAAAAATCTCACCAAAAGTTTTCCCGACCAAAAATTAGGAGTTCTAGGCAAAAACGGAGATTTTAATTTTTTTTAGGAACCGAATCGATTCTCCCCTCTGAACCTTGTCTTCTTCGTTTCGCATGTGCATTTTTCACCATTAATACACCTATAACTTCCAAGTTTCTTCACCAAACTTAAAACCAACTGTCCCTAACCATTTCTACATGTATTAGGATGAATTCTAACTTGATTTTTGCATCAAAACATTACGAATAACATTCAAGAATGGATTTAAACCTCTAATCCTCAAGAACACTAGGTTTTCATGTTTTCCCATATCATTCATCAAAATCTAGATTTAACTCATGGACATTAACACATAATATCTAATTTATTGTACTTTACATAAATAAAATCTTTTTACATGCAATTCCTACCACCCAAACATGCATTTAAATCAAACTTTTCTTCCAAGAATCATCAAAATAATCAATATAATTAAAATCGTAGTCATATGTGTATTATAACTTCATATTGATTTGGAATAAACACTTGCCTTTACAGGTGTGATTTGATTTCTTGGTGGTGATGATGGATTGATGTTCTTCTCTTACAATCCTCACTCCTTAGATGATTAGAATGCAAGAACAAGGTCCAATTCTTCAAGAACAGCTCCTTAAGTTTTGAGAATGGTCTCTTCTCTTTCTCTGGTGTCCTCCATCAGGTTTTTGTGTTTCTAACCCTAGCTTAGGCCTCTTGAAATCTGATATAGGGTTGTAAATTTCATAGGTCTCTAAACCTCCTTTTGCCAAATGATAAAAATGCCCTCACTAGGTACCGGTTTGGTCTAAAATTGACCCGGGACCCAAACTATACACCCGGGTATACTATTTCGACTATTTTGACCCTTTCGGCACCACCCGTGACCTTGCAATAATCATCTGAGTCACTTTAAATATATTTCCTATCTTTAGTCTATACGTGATTCCCGATTGAGAGAAAATTAAATACGCCCATATCACCCGCTATGACGTAAATCAATAATCATCAATTATTTACTATTCGCACTTAGTAAATTTCATTTCATAATATTAATCAGTATCTATCTCGCGATTAATATTTAATAATCATATTTATTATTTAATCACATTAAATTACGTCACTCGTGGAATTTAATTAAAATACATTAATTTCTGAATTGATTAAATTTCAAATACGTAGAAATACATGGTATTACATACTCCCCCCCTTACAGGGGAATTTAGTCCTCGAAATTAGGACATACCTACGGTTAATAACTCTAGATACTGCTCTCGCATGTCATCCTTTCGCTCCCATGTCGACTCATCAATATTGTGGTGTCCCAACTGAACTCGCACTAGTGGCACCACCTTGGCCCGCAGCTTACGCTCAATATGATCCAGAATAGCTACGATTCTCTAGTCATACGAGATGCCTGGTTACAAATCAATCTCCTCAAGTGGAACTTTCCAGAAGTCTCTCTCGCTCCTACGACACTCCTTCCACGATGTCACATAGAGCACATCGTGTATCCGCTGGAGATGCTCTTGAAGTCCCCGTCTATATAATACCGGTCCCACCCTCTCAATAATAGGGAGTGGACCCACATATCTCATTGATAGCTTCCCTTCTTGATAAACCTCATGACCCCCTTCCTGGGAGATACTCGAACCATCACTTGGTCACAAATATTTAACTCGATGGTCTCTGATCTTATAGTATCCCACAAGACGACTTACACCCTTCTTCTCCACTATCTCTATGTTAGGAAAGCCCCCACATTTAGGATGCCAATTTCATTGTTGTCGGACACATGACTCTCCTCAGAGTAAATACTCATAACAATTTCCTGACCACCCATGTCAGACCTCCAACCTTCAACCCACGATGACATAATTCTCATTACGTTTCAGCCTTGCATTAAAAGGTGCGGTTTACTCAATTCTTACTGATGGACCATAAATCATTTTGGATCGTAGAAACTTGTTATTCCCCACCCCTTTATCTACCAAAGGTTTCCCCGTAGATAATGAACCGCTACGAGGTATCTTATGTAACTCTACTAGCCGAATAATACTCTTAATTACTCAGAAATCTAGAATACACATTTCTCAATTTCTCCTATGACTTAAACACTTTTCGTCTATCCATCGACTTTTGGTTGACTCGTCTAGCACGATATGCAACTCCGTTCCCGTCGCCTCATGAAACGTTCTATCAGAGGTGGAACTGAAAGGTTTAATCCTAATTCACAACAATCTTGGACAACACCTTGTTCCGTTTCATTTACTCTCATCCAATTGAAAATTGGATATCCCAAATGTGAATTTTCATCACTCATGTTTATCAATACCGTCACTGGGACCATCAAATTTACAATCCTAGTTGATAACTTCGGATCAACCTTTTCCCTTCACTAAACGGTGTATCTAGAGCCAACTATGCTATGTTCCACTCAAGATCTTAATTATGCATAGACCACTCTAAGCATTTAACTAAATGAGACTCTGCTCACCGTCTTTCAACTCCCCCGGTTTTGATAGTCCTACTTGATATACACATGTTCAGACTGTCCCCTTTCTTAAAGGGATTTCAGTCCATCCTTCCTATCCACTTATTATTCTAACTGCCCCACAGGTATACATTCAACACACTTATCTCCACATTCCTTTGTACTGGACGATTTACAATCGCTTAACTAGGGCGCCCATACACCCTATAACCCGTTCATATTTATAAAACATTACAAACGTCACATAAGCAACACTCATCAACTGTGGTGCAACACTCATAAACATTACCCGTTCATATTTACCTCAAACTCGGCCCTCGCACTCTTAGTGTGGCTATATCATACTGGTATTCCTGATTACTTCACAAATCATTAATTATTTCTTCCCAATATTGCCCCACTCATCAACTGGTGGTGCAAAAGTTTTCTCAGTGCTTCTTTTGCAACACTACCTGGCTCCACTGACCCTTTTTCGTAATAACTCTTAGCCCAAAGTGCTTTCCCCATTAGTTCAATAATTATCATTTAAACCGATGCCTTAGCATCCAACGACGTACCTCCACTCCCGACTTTTATTAAGGCTTATGCGTATAACATTTCACAATAAAGCCCTTAAGAACTTTTCCCAACGCACTATTCTCTGTCCTTGTCGATCATCATAATCCCTGGTTCCAAAGAACATAACCAGGATATCACAAATCCTGTCTCTCGATACATAAATCAGTTTGTCTATGCTCATGACTCTCAAGGTGTCACACGATTTGACACCCACATAATCACTAAGTTCTCAGTGCGCAAATAACAATGAGCTAAATCTCTCCACTCAATGATAATCCAAGATACCCTGAATTACATCAGTAAAAGTCCCCACGCATCGGGATTAAATGTAACGAGATAACTATACTCATTGAAGTCTATGATGCAATACAATATATATGCAGGCTCAACCCTCTTGCAGGTAATGCCTCGCAAAACAAAATATCTCTCTCTGGCATAGTGAGCAAGATAGTCTTACATACAGTCTACTACCATTCAAACCCTCGGTATCTAGTCACTACAAAAGACAATAGTATGCTCTCCTCCCATAACCCTCATAAGGATCAAACTACCACATAACGTAAACATTCTCTCTGTGTCCATATCTGCTCCCCTGTAGTTGGAACTAACGAGATCCCGTTACCTAATGGTAATTATGTACAACTATAGTACTATTAACGATCTTTCCACTAAACTCATTTTACATGCGAATTTAGTGCTAACAAACCACTGTGACCTGTTTGTGTCACACAAAATAGAATCCATCCACTCAGGAATAAAGTTCATATCCTTAATTTTCAACTACTCTGGTAGTTCAAGCAGTTCCTGGACATAACACTCTCATCCCAACGGAAAGCCAAAAATCTTCTTATAATTATTTCCCCTGCTGGGCATCTTGCTCATGTCCCCTAACTCACTACGGATAAGATTCACACCTGCGTTCTCACTCCTAAAACATGAGACACCTCCCTCGGCCATTACACTCTCACTAGCCACACTAGACATATCGGAGTTGTCCTTCTTACGGACCTAGTAGCCTCGGCCCAGATTGCTACCTCATTTGTCCCTTTAGCTCCACTGGCCCTATGGGACTCGTTGCTGGCCTTAACGGCACAGACTAAATTCACCATCTACTGGTAGGAATTATATTACTCTTAATCATTGCAATGGTCCCCCTATTGGGTATACCCTTCAATGATGCTTCACAATCATTGTTTAATCCAGTTTACTCACTTGGCTCCCTACTTCGGGAAGCGCTGATGTAAACATATAAACGTATAACCTTGGTGACATCGACACTAGTCATCCTATCGATACTTCACATCCATGTTTGTGTATTCTACACACGAGTCCATTATCATCTCACGGACCTTTTTCATCACTCTCCGTATCCCTTTCGTCGGGTACGAAGTTCGCTAAGCAAGTCATTATCTCTCTCAAGATCGATCTTTTTCTGCCTCCCTTATGATGGATTTCGAAACTCCAATCGTATCTCTATCAAAACAGCAGATGTAAGACCCTACGATCCCTTCTCCCAAGTTGTTCAATTCACCCTATATTCATTTCCTTATATGGGGTGACTCACTCCTATCACCACCATACTACTCCAATGAGCATGAATTTGACCCTAAATTTAGTCCTAGGTGTCGCTGCACTACACCCTGCACTCTTTTCTTTGGATTACTTCCATCCATCAGTTCATCACACTACTTTTGTTTCCCAAAATTGTATAGGTGACTCTTTGAATGAGTCCCCCTGACTCTCCCTTGGCCTACAATACTGGGTGAGTCTGAAGTCGTGTCACCATTTTCTACGATGGTATTTGGGGAATTACTATCCCCGCGTGATTATCTTATCATCACTGTTCTGAATAATAGTTGTGGCAACTTCTATCGCAATCACCGTTCTCTGAATACTCTATGTCTTCTGCCTCTCCTCTCCTCCTGCAGTCCTTCTAACGGTCCTTGTTGGTCGTCCCATATTGGTCGGTGTATGGAGCTCAACCGAACTCGTATATAAATCACATCAACTATACTTAATAGCAGGATAATGTAAGTCGTATATTTAAAGGAATAAAACAATCATATCATAAGGCTCTACATCAAAGAACGCTAAGCTGAAATGTGAAAAAACGCACAAATCCTAAGGACTCTTGAACCCGATGCTCTGATACCATTCTCTAACACCCCACTCTACCACCACCAATATTGTCCCCGCTTTAACCACCGCACCCAACGGTATGGTTTTTTTATTAGCTTTATATCCACAAACTGATGTCAGTGGGGTTCGAACCCCTGACATGTGCATCGTCAATCACATGCCTTACTAGTGGAGCTAAAAGGCTTCGGTGTTAAAAGAGTGTAAATCAACATATATGAACCATTACTTTCCCTCACCCAGGTGATGTGGGATGTAACTCTCTGGCTACCAAATCAACCATGGCCTAGTCTGTTACAATCCACCCCCCTTAGGGAGCCCAACGTCCTCGTTGGGATGAAATCAACCATCACCCAACATGTTGGCACACTTATTCTGGCTGGGTAGTGGCTCTGATACCATCTGTGACACCCCACCAAATTAAATACTGGGTAATCTGGCCTTTATTAAATTAAAACATAATTTACATATGATTCATTCTTAGCATCACTGTTGAAAACTTTTTAAAAATTTACAAACCACCTAGTATTGCAAAAGTCGGTGCCAAATTTTATCTTTCATTAGACAAATAAATAAATAAACGAAAAACTAAATAAATCATTCACCACATGTAATATCTAAACCAATGCACAATAAAATGAATGGATTAAAAATCTTTCCGAATAAACAATCGGCTGCAACCAAACCAAATAAAATCCAATGATTACAACCAAATCCAATACAAGACTAAACTAAGATAATAAATTTGAAAGGGGCAACACGCCCAACAGAAACTGTAACTGAAATAGATTCCTACACTAGGAAAGAAGAATATATTCGTCTAATCCAAAACTCTACAAGCATCCACATGTGCCACAAGTGCGTAATATCAAGTCTGGCATCCCTGTGGCTGTACATTTAAAAGGTTTTGAAAATATTTTTATGGCAATAGTTAGTACTAAAAACATTTGGAAAATATTTATCAAAAGTTTATCACAATTAAAAATCGATTATTGATTACACATGTTATGTACACTCTTTTGAGTATCCTCACCCCTCAACTATTGTGCACGCCTAATGTTCCTTACTTATCCCACCTAGCTGTACTACCCAATATAACTAGACATAAGTATCAAAATGGACTATCAACATCTATAAGTCCTCGTACCGCCCATACAGTACGCTAATCGAATTAACATTTCTCGTATGTTAAGAGTTAAAATTAGCATTTCATTTATCTTCTCAATTCATTGATTAAGTTTCACTACTTAATTCATTCTTTTATATATACACAATCTAACTGTCTACTGTAACACGTAAGTATAACACACACACACACACACACACACACACATATATATATATATATATATATATATATATATATATATATATATATATATATCCTAAAAGTAAATTAAGTAGAGAAACTTAATTACTTGAGAAAGTGAAAATATATTGCAATGTTAATTTTACTTGAGACACTATTACTATATTTACTTTTAGGATATAAGGGAATTAACATTGCAACATATTTTCATTGTCTCAAGTAATTAAGTTTCTCTACTTAATTTACTTTTAGCATATATATAGTAATACATTACACCAAAACAGGCCAATTATAACGGGCAAAAACCGTTACAAAAAATATTTGTAACGGATTAAATCCATTAAAAAATTGGCGTTATTTATTCTACGAACAATATTTGTAACGTAAAAAATCCGTTACAAATTTAATATTTGTAACGGATTAAAACCGTTGCAATTTATTTTGTAACGGATTTGGCGTTAGTACACATCACATGTATTAGTAACGGATTAACTAAATTGTAACTGTTTTGACCCGTTACAAATATATAATTTGTAACAAATAAAACCGTTACAAAATACATTGTAATGGAATGGGAATGTCATATATTTGCAACAAATATTTTTATTTGTAATGGTTAAAGTGCGTTAACAATATCATTATATTTAAAAAAATATATTAGTTTTTCATTAAACAAATAGATATGAATACACTAGTAATAACTCGCGTGCTCAACCAATGGTAATGCAAAACCAATGTCCACAAATTTGACTCAAAACATAATTCAAAAACACACGTGACAAAAGGAATGCCACTACATTTCGATGATATTAAACCAATTCAAAACTATATTCCATTCATAACCATTAAAATTCCCAAAACAAAATATAGTACAAGATAAACCATCTAATTTTTAACCACAAAATTGAACCGAAGTCTAACATCATTAAAGTTCTACACATTATTCTCCCAAAAGTAGTCCTCATTGTATTCCTTGCAAAAGTAGACTTCATTCTCCCAAAATTAATCTTCATACTTTCCAATAAGAACCTGTTGAACAAAATCAACCTTAGTAAATGCGTAATCATAAATGAGTAAATAACACAAAAGACTAGCACATTCTCATGCCAATGACACACATGTAATCATAAATGTGTAATCTAAAGTGACTTATCGTCTATTGGAGTATGTTGACCACTAAAATTTTATAATGTAGCAACATGGCAATAGCCTCATTCCTAAATTATATACATAACGAAAATGCAAGACTGATATACTAAAACACCATGCATAATTAAATATGGCACTATGAGAACATAAGTACATAATGTAGATTACACCTGAGATTCGTCGTCATCGCCCTCTTCTTCATCATCCCCCTACACAAAAGACAAGCCATTTATACAAACATTGGCAATCGAGAAACACAACAACTGAGCATTAAAATGAGTTATTACTTATTTAATTCTCTTTTAATTTTCGGGGACACCCCCTCCCCCCCACCCCCCGATGTACTATTATTTTTCTCAATAAAATCTTATTTATTATAAATAAAAAAAACAAAGAAAAGGAAGGCAAGTAAGAAACTAACCCATCCCATTTTCAAAACATATTGCAATCAAATGGAAAATACAAAATAACCAAATCCAATACAATACATCCATTCCCTTGGTTGTAAATCTCAGTAACCCTTATAGAAAAAATCAAGAAACTCTATCCCAAAAAAATAAATTTCAAGGAGATGGATTGAACCCAAAACTTCAGCACCTTGGTGATCTTACCTGATTAGGTGCTACCAGTTTGCCCTGTCCTACAAAAGCTTAAAAATAATAGACATCAAACAAATATTTTATCTGCATACACTCGCAAAATTGTTGGGAACTATAATGACAGTCATAGCAAGGAGTTATATACCATAGCAAACAACAAAATTTTTGTTGGGAATTTAGTCGAGCATGTTATGTGCATAGCTTGGCAATAATCACATAAACACATCATGATTCTGATTTTGCTCACAAAGTTGTCAACTTCGGGTGGTACAAAAACTGACTTCCAATGCTTTGGGTGGAGGTACCTCCCCCCTTCACCCCTTGACTCACCTGCAAACTCAATATATGCCAAACAGTCAAACGAGGCAGTGCAGTTGAAAACTGATATTTAATACCAGTTCACAACTTATGCAACTGATACAGCAGATATATTGAACCTATAGTACTGATATATATATATATATATATATATATATATATTCAATTGATACTAGGAATATATTCAACTTAAGCTACTGATATGTTCAATTGATACATGGTTGCACAATACAACTAATATAATCAACTAATACAATTGACCGGTATAACTGATGTTTAGCAGCAACTGATATATTAAAGGTTTATTAAATGATATAATCAAGATGTATCATCAGATAAATACAAGTCATATATTCAGTTGACTTATATAGCCACTTCAGTAGATGCCATGAAAAAAACTGCACACAAACATTTACACTAATTGTATATTTGTCTTCTCAGAAACGTTGAAAAACTTTACAGAAGTATCAAAAGGCTCTAAAATTCTGATATCTTGCTCTCCCTTGTTAATCGAAGAAAATTTTCAATCAATTCAATTGTGGCATCCCTCATAACAAGCCTATACAAGAAGTGTGAGATAATTTAATAACAATATGTGCACTTATGCTTATATTAACTTACACCAAGTAACTTAAAACATACTTAAATGGGCATTTGCACAGTTTCATGAGATTCAAATATGTGAGAATGGGAGGGAGAGGGTTCTGCTTTATTATGCATTAAGGTGATAGAGGGAATCAGTAGCCACTATTTTCCAACAACATTATAAACACTTCAAAATTATTATATAATAGCTATCACATGAGGGTTGATCATTTCTTTGATTTTATCCTTTCCATTCTGATTTGGGAAAACATATGAGGCAAAAGAAAGAAGGTTAATTAAAATCAGTGTTCTAAAAAATGTCCCTAGGCGGTGCCAAGGTGCGCCTAGGCACGAGGCTTTTTAGATACGCCAAGTTTTGGCCCTAGGCATGGATCAAGGCATGGTCAACGATGATCAACATTTTTTGGGGTAAGGCGTGAAAAAACGCGCTTTTTTGGGGGGTAAGGCGTGAAAAAATGCGAGTTTTTTAGAAGGCGTGAAAAGACGCAAATTTTTTGTTTTTTTTTGTATTTTAAAAAAAATAGTATTTTAATTTACAAATATTTAGACATATTTTTAAGGTATGTACCAATTTAGTATTTTAAATAGCCTTATCATAGTAAAAAAAATATTAAAATATATTAAAAAATGCCTAAACGCCTTTTCACGCCTTTTTACGCCAAAGCCCGCCTAGGCTTCTAAGGCTTAAGGCTTGGCCTCCACGCCTCGGTCACGCCCCGCGTTTTTTAGAACCTTGATTAAAATATTAACAAAAAGAACTTCGACTCCATCTCTTCCTTTAAAAACCATGATCTTAAAATAGATAAGTAAAATAATATACCAATTATATAAATACCTCAAGATGTTATGATGTAAAAGGCTGATTGAGAAAACGGAGACAATTTTGATCCATATTTTGAATATCCTGGAATTTATTCTGCACCCGACTTTGAATTTTATCAAGGCTCTATGAATACATGCATGTTAAAAATCACCATGATTAATAATTAACATGAATCGCAATCTAATAAGGACTAACTAACAGTGGTAAAATTATTTTCCTACCTTTTACATACACGACTAAATGCATGAGGTCGGTTGAATAGTTCCCTTAGTATAATTTGAGAAACTCATGCCTTGTATCCACCCCTATTGCCATTAGTTGTACCTCTGAAGTATCCTAGCTCCCTACGAATTCAACAAGAAATTGGCAAATCAATAATGAATAATATGTAGCTAACTGGTTTTTATCAAACTCCACAGATGTTGTATACAATTCTTTTGAATTTTCAACATTTACAATATGTAAAATTGGGATCTTGGATGGCCATACATCTATTACAAATTGATCCGCAAATCTATACTAGCTAAAAAAGTGTCTTAAGACAAAAACTTTTGTTTAGACACTTTTACCATTTTGATATGTGAAAACGTATTGCATGCCATCTCAAACCCTTCAGTTACCCATTTCTCTTGGATGAATTGTAATTTATTTATTGTGTTTTTGGTTTAAATAACTAATTCAAAATTTACTTTATAGCAGTAGATTAAATTTATTGAACTAAAGTATTGTTCATTGTGTTCTTTCTCTTTATTGGTACATAAATCTTTGTTGAATGTGTCCCTTCCCCCGTTTAAATTATTGTTCACTTGGTTAGCTAAACAAAGTGATAGTTTTTTTCAAAAATCATATCATCGGAGACTCAAAAATCAAAATGATAAAATCACTAGAAAGTTAAAGCATCGTAACCGAAATTGAAACACAAGGCTTATGTATTAGAAGGAAGTTGGTGTGATTATTCACTAAGTTCAACAGGGATAGTCCTTATAAGAATGCGTTAGTTTTTTTGTCCATAACAGCTCTAGCAGCCAGACAAATCATCTGTGAAGGCAAGAAGCACGAGTAAACCAACTGCTTTAACTTCTGGGTGAGAGGGAAAAGAGAAAGGCGAAAAATATTTGCACTATTTTCCTGGACGAAAAATAATTGAACGAAAGTTGGTCCTCAAAGTTTAGAATAATATGAAGAAAAAAATATCAGTAAGTTTTGAGGACTACGAACCTGGCCAGAGAAATAGACCTTGCCATTATATTCAACAGGTTCAAATGGGCTCCCGTTAGCAAAAATGGCACAACCCTGGAAACCAGTAAAAAGGTAACAAAAAAGTTATTTAAGCACACAATCGACCATGATAGAAACAAATTTGGATTGAACGAAAAGAAAAGAGTACGTTTTCTTGGATGCACAAGAAATAGAAGTTGCGCACTAAATTACCTCACTCCAAGTATAAGCTTCTTCAGCAGTACATTCTAATTATGAAGTTGAGTTGGAAAGAGAAAATATAACAGGTTTCTGCATAACACCCATTGCGAAAATTCAGCTACATATTGGATAATACAGGAAATAAGCAAACAAAAGACGAACATTTACAACTTAATACCTTGTTGAAGGATGTCATAGCCTCAACCACGTCTTTAGTGAATGTTCTTCATTCTCCTGATGATCCAATTTATCCAATTTCTCTTGATTACCAATTTATTCACTTTTTGACATACTAAAATTGAGGATCCAGTTTTACCCTTATGCAATAAAAAATGTAAGAAATAGTTGTTGTATGAGAGACAAATATAAGACTCTTGCAATCTAAGAATTGCATAATGTTTTTCTATAAGAAACCAAGTTTTATTGATAGTTAAAGAATTAAACAAAGTGATCATTTTTTCAATATTTGATCCAGGGCCAAAGATAAAAAAGGGAAGTTAAGCTGATTTCTGGATTATTCAAGCTCACACAACACATACGAAATCTATATCGAGCATAATAAATCAACTGGTTACACGAGACTCCCGTACACAAAATATAAACCCAAATTGCATATCAAGCAGTTAAAACATCAACTAATCCAAGAAAGAATGTAACCAATTTCAGAAATTTCTTACAACTAGGGAGGAAAACACTTGCAATGCGCCAATTGCTTAATTGTTTGCTCTGTTAGTCACTTTTAGAAATTTCTTGCAACTAAGGACGAGGACACTTTCAAAAAATTTCGTGATCAAGTCAGTTAAAGAGAACCAATGTATTAATACATAGTCATCCTAAACAAATCAAATTGTATGACCCGGTACCAGCGACACCACCATAACAAGTTTGATCATCCCAAACAGATCAAACTTGTTATAATCCTAGTGGATTGAATGACGTAAGGCTGAATGAATCACCGCTGGATCATGAAAAACTAGAGGAATCCCAGTTAATCAATGTTCTGAGGAAATGAAAATAAGAAGTCCAGAAGAGGTCTCTTATATAAAAAAATTCTTTTGTACACCACTATGTTCTTTTGTATCAATTCTAGAAGAAGTCTCTTATATAAAATTTTCTTCTCTTTAAAGCAGGGATTTCGCATACGGTATTGGGCAACGACCATTTTTCTTTTGGTCTAAATTGATAAAGAGTTCAACAGAGATAATAAACAAACCAAAAAAAATTCCAAATACCACGATGAATAATCTCCAAACTGGCAACTATAGCAAATAAGGCCTTTCAATGGAGGAAAAGTACATCATGCAAACCTAGAACTGTTTGCATCCATGCAAGCCTAAGTATCATATTCAACACCTGCAGTTCATCTCCACATAAGATTTTAACTTTTAACTGAAAAAATAACCTACTATATTTTAAAAACACTAACATTTATACTTACTATGGTTGCAAAGTAAACAAATTTGTTTGATATAAGGAGCTTGTCTCTCAGCCAAGGGTTTTTATAAATCTTTTGGAGAAGACCCCAATCTATATGACAATGTCCCAATATGTATTAGCAATTGTAGCCACTCCCGAAGTGGCTACAACCATGATCTATCTGAACATGAAGTGTCCTCATTACAACCGCATCAATTGCCGAGAAGTATTTCATCCCATTAAGTGCTTGCATGGAATCACTCTCCTCATATAAGCATCGCACGCACTGTTACATAAAACGTAATCATCTGTCAGGTTATAAGATATAGCACCAAAAAAGCTAACAATGCCAAATCATATATGCCACATCTGGTTTAAAGTGAAACACTAATGCGATGCTAGCGTAAAATACTTTTGTCTATTTAGAGTTAAATTTTGTTAATTATTTAATTCAAAATCACGTAATTATAATGTGAACACTTGTTTAAAATTTTGTACAATTTTCTTTCAACTTTAAATAAGTGAACATACTTAATGCTATATTTACTTTTCACCCAAGTCCAAACATTACACCCAAACCAAACAGGGCTAAGAGTTATATGTTTATGTGTAAATTTGAACAATGAATTCATCAGTTCTACCTGATATATGAATGTGGTATATGCATATGAAATTTGCTGGTGATTGGATCTTTATGGTAGAGAGCTACATAAAATTTCATATGCACCTGCTATATTATTTCCCCCTGTTACATTGACATATTGGAATAGTTATATATAGAAGAGAATTTTATTTGCAATCTAGAATATTAAGAAATGGGTTGTGTGGCCTCGAGAATAGATAAATAAAAGAGGGTGAGAATTTGGGACTCATTTGGAAATTCTTCACCGGACTGTCATAAGAAAAGTGAAATTGTGGATCAAGTTGAGGAGGAAAATTGGGCAGAGACTAAAACTGAATTTGATGAAGAGGATCAGGAAGAAGAAGAAGAAGAAGAAGAAGAAGAAGAAGAAGAAGAAGAAGAAGAAGAAGAAGAAGAAGAAGAAGAAGAAGAAGAAGAAGAAGAAGAAGAAGAAAAAGAAGAAGTTGTCAATAATGTTATAAGTCTTATTCCTGAGCAGAGACAGATTGTTGAATTGGTTGATGACAATTCTTCAATGATGAGCTGGAAAACTAAAGACACTCCAGATATCGCCATGGTAGTAAGTCTTATTCCTGAGCAGAGATAGATTGTTGAATTGGTTGATGATAATTCTTCAATGATGAGCTGGAAAACTAAAGACACTCCAAATATGGCCATGGTAGTCTTGAGGAGTAAGAAGACCTTTTGAATGCAACAACCTTTCCCGATGAGTACTTGGATGCCACGAACTTCTCAGGCACAAGTCCTATGGGACCATTATCTATTGAGAAACCCTGATCAGAAAATTCCATAGAAATTACCTAGTGTTAGTACAGTTTTCAAGTTTTGTATTTATCTCTAATTAAAGGTTTCCATGATTAAAGTCCCTAATCTTCAAAGAGGATGAATTAAAATCGGAGTGATAGATATGGGAGCTTCGTTATTTTTTTGCACAATAACAATTTCAAAGTCTAGGAGTAACACCAACTAAAGTTAGAAGATTTAAGAATTAGAATTCAGGATTTATTATGCGAGCTAGATTACAACATTCTTGTTGAAAATCATAGAGGTGGGAGATTATTGTCTGAGACTTAACACTCTAAACACTAAAGATGATAAAAAAATGAGATTAACAAACCTCAAAAGGATCAAATTTGGATCCAAGGTTGTTGAGCTTGGCATGGGCCTCTGCGTAATCCTTGAAAAAGGCCTCTTTATCTTCAGCATATTTCTCAGCGTATACCTACAGAATGCGATACATTTTATATAAACACGAGGTGCAATTTATGCTAAAACTAATCTTGGAATTTAAATCTCATTATGTTTAACCTTAAATGATGGATCTTCAAAAAGAACATTATCTGTTGGCAAAACTAGTAGATCTTCATTCCATTTTTCTTTGATATCCTGTATCAATCAATTGCAATTAGCAATACAAAATCATCCCCTTGTCTATATCTTAATACAAAATAATTGTTAACACATTACACCTTCAAGTAGGAATTGTCAAATTTTAGCCAATGCATTGTCCAAGATTGTCCTCCTGGGACTCCTGGTCCATCTTTTTGTCATGAAAATCTTCAATCTCTATATATATATTATAACATAAGTTGTTAAATGGCTGATTCCTACATAGCGCAGGAAATTGATCAATAGGAGGGTTGGCATGATACTAACTGAAGGGGAAATAAATAAACAAGAAGAAAAAAATGCATTTGTATGTGTGCTTGTGTGTGAGAGAGACGGGGTGGGGAGAGTTGAAGTTATAAAAAAGTCATGATGTCACTACACCAAATCTGCCCATTTGTCAAGGTCATTGACCTTGACAAATTCACCTTGTCAAGGTCAATGACCGTGACATTTCGAGGCGAGACAACTTTTTTTGTCACGGTCGTGTCACGGTCATTGACCTTGACATAAAACTCGCGTTTTGTGTCACGGTCGTGTCAAGGTCAATGACCGTGACACGTTTGTCACGGTCATTGACCGTGACAAAGCCGTGACCCTTAGTAAAAAAATTGTCACGGTCATTGACCGTGACAATTCCGGGCAGAATTAAAAAAAAACTGCTGGGCAGTATGGCCACTGCCACTGCCCAGCAGTATATTTGTACCTGTTATAGCAACGTTGTACCTGTTCCACACATCATATATCCGAACAAACTAAAGATAATGCAAATATATATTCAAATAAGAAACTATTTAAAAAGAAACAACATCACCATCATTTTATCTCAAATCTACAAACTATTTGCATGGAAAAGAAATTTTGTACCGCGACGCTCGGGAACACCTCCTTATCCTTCCCTTCTCGTCCGAGTAGCCACATAAGCACTGTTCTAAAAAACCCGCCTAGGCTCCGCCTAGGCACGCCTAGGCTTAAGGCTTGGGAGAAACGCCTCGCCTTATGCTTTTCACGCCTTATTCTTGGTAAAACCCTTAAGGCGCACTTTTTTCTAAAAATAACAATGCTTTAGTGAAACGATCTCGCCTTTTAAAGAATTTGTTTACAAACTGGACCATTATCTCATCCAAAATAATCAATTAGTATTTTAATTTGCATATATTCAGACATATTTTTATAATATGTGCAATTTTTGTATTTTAATAGCCTTGTTATGGTTAAAAAATATTAAATTATATTAAGAAGGCCTAAACGCCTTTTCACGTCTTTTTACGCCTAGGCCCGCCTAGGCTTCTAAGGCTTAAGGCTTGGCCTCCACGCCTCAATCACGCCCCGCGTTTTTTAGAACCTTGCACATAAGTATAGAGCATATGTGGCCTACCCTTAGGGCCACTCCCTGTCCCCTGAATTGAAATAAAGTAAAATTAGTATCCGCCCCTCAAATATAGATAAATATAAATTGTAATTGAAATCGAAATTGAAATTGACATATAAATATAAATACATTACCTGTAGTGTCACTCAAACAGCTAACTTGAGCTCATATGGCACCTCCTTCCAACTAATGTACCCCGGGCAATCGTGTCAATTATAATTCTCTTCATATCTAAACACTAAGAAATACCATAATCCTATGGAGGTATGCGTTGCAAATTCCTTCCAACCGTTGTGTAGCCAAAAATCAGCAGTTGAAGTTGTCAACTCCACCTTTGAATGGGGTATGGAAAGTGGTGGGGTATGGAAAGTGGAATTGACAACTTCAACCGGTGATGTTTGGCTACGTAACGGTTGGGAGGAATTTGCAGAGCATCGCTCCATAGGATTATGGCATTTCTTAGTGTTCGGATAGACGAAGAGATTCAGTTTCCTCTCCACAAATAGGACACCCCAAATAACTATGTACTAATCACCTATTAAAGGTAAGAAGCGTATATTCATGGATTAGTATAAACAAAACTTAGATGTAGTTGGAATATTTATGTATTAATCTCCTCTCCACACACGCACACTACACAAGAGTGAAAATGATAAAGTGCAGATCAAGTAAAAGCATTAAAAATGGATGTTTCGGTACAAATTGAAATAATTATTACAAATTGAAAAATTTCACTCGTTTGCCCATCACATTACCACCATCATCGAGGAATTCATCAGTGTCATCAACGCTGGTAGAGTCAGTCATATATTCTCGAGTATATATTGATGACTCCACGGTGATGTATTCCTCTGCAATTGATCCTGCAATGTATCGCGTATTCTTGACGTAATCTTTAAAAACTTTCATCAATCTTTCAAACGGATACATCCACCGATATCTAACTGGACCACAAAGAAGTGCCTCGTCGCATAGGTGTACCAACAAGTGAACACTTATGTCAAAGAATGCTGGGGGAAAGTACTTCTCCAATACACAAATCGCTTCGTTCACAGCCAATTTTGCGGCCACTATGTGTTCTCGATTCACTACCTTCTCACACAAGAGGGAGAAGGTAATACTAATTTGCATAATAGCCCTACGCAAATCCTTGTGCTTGGAGAAACAGTGCTTAAACAATAGAGGAACCAATTGCATGATCACATGCCAATCGTGGGACTTACACTTATGTAAATCATGAGTAGCATAATTCACAATCCTTTGCAAGTTGGACGAAAAAGTAGATGGGCCCTTCAAATTATATATTGTGTCTAGAAGCACCTTCCTTTCCTCACTCGTCAAAGTAAACGCACCAGGGGGAATTATTGTCCTTCCCCTACTATCTTCTTTCAACCATAGTTGTGGTTTAAGTTTTAACGTTTTAAGGTCTTTTCGTGCATTTTCTCCATCCTTCGAATGACTCCCCCCAAGGCAAGTACCCACAATATGTTCAGCGAAGTTCTTCTCTGCATGCATCACATCCAATACATGGCGCACCGGGTTTTTCTTCCAATAAGGCAAGTCAAATAAAATTGACCTCCGAGACCATGCCTTTCTTATCTCAGTTTCATTCCCAGTTGGGGTCTTCTTATGCTTGACATTCTTAAATTTGGGATTCTTACCTGGCATATTTGGGCCACATTGAGAAGATTTACTTTCAATTTCTGAACCCGAAAGTTGTCTCGGCGGTAGCCTATGTTCAACTCCGCCCAATAAAAAATTGGAAGCTTTCTCAAATCTGAAACTATGAGCTGGGGGTAAAAACCTCCTGTGGCAATGGTATACATTTTTTAAGCTGTAGGATAGACGAAGAGATTCAGTCTCCTCTCCATAAATAGGACACCCCAAATAACCATGTACTACACATCCGGATAATGTCCCATAATTTGAAAAACCATGAATTGCCCACATCAACATAGCTTTCAGCGTAAACTCTTCTTTTCTAAAAGAGTCAAATGATTTCACACCATCTTCCCACAACTCATTTAATTCTTCTACCAAAGGAGCCAGGTAGATATCAATGTCTTCACTTGGTGCCTTTGGCCCAGGTATCAATAAAGCCATCATCGAAAATTCAGGTCTCATACACTGTGAAGGAGGGAGGTTGAGTGGGGCTAGGATCACTGGCCATACACTCTGATTGGTGCTTAGATTTCCAAATGGATTGAAACCATCTGTTGATATAGCCAAACGAATGTTGCGTTGTTCTCGAGCAAAATCGGGATACTCATAATTCATCCTCCGCCAGGCAGTAGAATCAATAGGATGACGCATGATATTACCCCCTACTTCTGCCCTAGCATGCCAAGTCATTGCCTCTGCAATCCATGGTACTGTGAAAAATCGCTTTAATCTAGGCCCAACGGGAAAATATTTCATTACTTTTTGAGGCACTTTTGAGCTTGTGCCTTCCTTACTAGTAGATTGGACATATCTAGGTTCATCGCATACCGGACAACGATCGAGATTTTCACACTCCTTTCGGTATAGTATGCAGTCATACACACAAGCATGAATCGATTTATACTTCATTCCCAAACCTTTCAAACTGTTCTTCATAACAGGATAGCTATTTGGAAGTGTATTCACCTTGGGTAATAAGCCCTTCACCCATTTCAGAATTCCCGTCACGCTATTGCCAGACAAACCGTACTGCGTCTTCAAACTGTGCAAACCAACCATGGCATGTAAAGTTGTTTGATCTTTCTCACAGCCAGAGTATAACGGTTGGGTCGCCTTAAATTTTAAACTTTGGTAGTCATCGTCAAGTTTTATCGTGTTATCTTCACGAGCACTTGAATCTTCTACATCATCAGTAACCTCATTCTCCTCAGCTTCATAAACTCCGTACGCATCATCAACTAAATCCTCTAACATATTATGATCTACGTCATCCCCTTCTTCATCTATTCTACTTATTGAAGGATGTTGTGAAGGTTGGTCAGGGACAAAAGGAACTTTCAATTCACCGTGAAAACTCCAAAATCGATAACTATCTTGCATACCCGATCTTAACAAATGTAGTTCAACTGTTTTCCACTCAAACACCTTACCATTCTTACACCTAGCACACGGACACGGAAACTCTTCATCATTACGACATCTCTTTGCATATTTCACAAATTCGTTAGCACCTCTGCGAAACACATCCCCCATTCTATTAGTCTCACCCATCCACTCTTTGTATTTCGGATATCCCATCACAGCTACCACAACTAAACACCTATTAAAGGTAAACAAAACTTAGATTTATAGTATGTTTTTTTTAATTATCCCATCATTTAATTATCCAATTAAAGGGTATGTGGTCCTATCCCATTCAAGAATGCATTTTTCTGTAATATACTTAACAGCTCATGCACATTGTTACGATTTGAAAAAAATTCGACAGCATATCCCCTTAGTTCTCCAAGTACACGACGTAGATTGGCAGGTGTGAGTGTTATTTCAATTGGTCAATTAAAATAACAGTCACACTTGTCAATCTAGTATGTACCCAGAGAACATTAAGATACGACTGCAGAACTTCCTCCAAAAGTAACAACTTTAAGCCAATAAGAATATTATACAAAAATTATACAGTCTCAAACTGTCCAAACGGGACAATTCGAGAGATCTCATTACAGGGGTAATGACTCTCGAACGGGTCTAAGGGTTATTGAATGCGTACGCATAAGAACTAGAATGCTAGTATCTATGCGCACTATATTAAATTTCAAGTATGTTTCATATAATGGGTTAATTCAAATACACAAATAAATTCATGGGATAATTTAAATACAAAAATAAATTCATGGGATAATTCAAATACAAAAAGAAATTCATGTATTGACCACATACACACACACACACACACACTATCTAAGTTGTTCTATAGGTATAAAAACAATTATTATCCAATTATTATCCAACTATTATCAATTATTTATTTTGAATGTAAATAATATTCAAATATTCTAATATTCAAGCCTAGGTGCGTAGGTGTGCGTGTGTGTGGCGTAGGTGTGCGTGTGTGCGTAGGGGCGTAGGTGTGCGTGTGTGTGTGGCGTAGGTGTGCGTGTGTGCGTAGGTGTGCCCACCCCACCCCACCCCCTCCCCCCCTCCACTACCCCCTCCCCCACCTTGCCCCATCCCGCCCCACCCCCACCACACACCACCACACACACACACACACCCACCCCACCCCACCCCACCCCCTCCCCCTGCCCCCCTCCACCACCCCCTCCCCCACCACACACCACCACACACACACACACACACACACACACTCTACCCCACCCCCTGCCCCCCTCCACCACCCCCTCCCCCCCTCCCCCAAAACACACCACCACACACACACACACACTGCACCCCACCCCACCCCACCCCCTCCCCCACCCTGCCCCACCCCGCCCCACCCCCTGACTCCCTCCACCACCCCCTCCCCCACCCTGCCCCATCCCGCCCCACCCCCCACACACGCACACACATACACACACACATATATATATATACACATACACACATAAATATACAAACAAATCTATATATAAATGGAAGAGAGAGAGAGAGAGAAATTGGACCTGAGAGAGAGAGAGAGAGAGCAGCGTCGAGTCGAGAGAGAGAGAGAGAGAGGGAGGGAACGGTGGGAGGGAAAAAAGAAGGGGGAAAGTGATTTTGCTGGAAAAGTTATCACTGTCGTGTCAAGGTCATTGATCGTGACACGAATTGTCACGGTCATTGACCGTGACAAGACCGTGACAAATGTAATTGTCACGGTCTTGTTACGGTCATTGACCGTGACAATTCGTTGTCACGGTCGTGTCAAGGTCAATGACCGTGACATAAAACGCGTGTTTTTTTGTCACGGTCAATGACCTTGACAAGGTTGGCCGGCTGAAAGGTGACAATTTGCCCATTTTGGTGTAGTGTGTCTACGCTGTAATGATTGTGCCAAGATGGATAGAATTGACAAATGGTCAGCTCCTGGACAGAAAAGGCACATATATGTCATAGGGTTGGGGCTAGGTGTGGCTTGATACTAACAAAACGAGATACAACTTAGTCCATCCCTATCTTATAAAGGGTCCTTGCTTTGTATTCATTATTACATTTTTTCAGAGGAGAAAATGAGAGATTGGAATGAAAACCCTACTTTCTTGTGTCTTGCTATTGTGTTTCTTATTCACCTTTCGCTCTGAATGCATTCGTGGTTCTTGAGCATTGATGATAGGGATTGCGGGTGGTACAACCAGATGGCACCGCATCTCCGACTTGGATTGGCGATGGATGTGTCACAAGAACAAGAGAAATAGACATGCACGACAGTGTTGGCCTATCAAGGCCTGACGAGTTTAAGAATTCCTGATATTGATCAGGTGACCACACCAGTCTAGCTCATGGCCTATTGGAGGCGGAGGGAGACACATTGCGCCTTCAAGGCCAATAAGGCACTCCGAAAGATCCAACCACACCCTCACAGCTCGACACTGAGCCACTACCAATGCTAGCATACCACGCTCGTCCCTAATTCTGCTAAGGAATCGAGACCTTGTCGACCCATGAGCATACCATATATCTTATTAATATAACTATCTAAGATTATACACTACCCAAATTCAGAGATAACAAATAAAGCATATCCCTACCATCCCACGTACTGGCCAAACCAACGTACCACATACTGGCTAAACCAAAGCGACCCACAGGTAACACTACATTGCCAAAGGGACCATCATGAATCATGGATCAAAAAGTCAAACAGGCCCCCATCTCGAATCTGAAGTTCACATTCCCTTCGTCTTCATCAATCTTCATAAGCGACACACATCTCTGTGGTGAAAGTTGTCAACAACTTGAAGGTAGGTGTGGTCGTCCACATAGAGAATCTCAAAACAACACTATTAGGGATGGTGGATGAAATGCTACAAGCGTGGGGGTCATCTCGTCACTTTAATCAGTGACACCGGAGTAGTATGAAGAACTTGAAAAGGTGGCAATATCTACATCCTGAATGTCGCCGCCAACTCCTTCCATTCATCATTCCATTGCTCAAATAGTTCCCAAAACTAAACCCCACCAAAATTTGATTAATCGTTAAAGTTGACCATGACTTGCAATGTTATACACAAACTACTACTACAAGCACATTAAACATATGCTAATAGTGGACGTCGCTCTCCCCCAATTCATCTTCTACTGACCTTATCCATACATTGGTGGTTTCGCTCACCCTCAGTCCACAGGCTGACCCCTTGGAGGATTCCAGTTGACTTCACACGAGTCTGTTCTTCACACGATGCATGTCTCCCATGAGGATTTGACCACTGAGACAGCCGACCCCCGTCTTTATTATGCCCTCATTACTCCCATCGGTATAAAATTGAAGTGCACATCCACAAAGTTCAAAGCTTACCCCAGTCCAACCAGGGTTATGTGTATTCCCATATTTCAAGTTAATAATGTTAAAAGGGATGCTAGACGATGTATCCCACGCAGATAACGGTCTGTCAGTAATGTCTTTGGCCTTTTCAAGGAAAATTTTGTCGCCGGAGAGATCATATGTACTAAGAAGTCCACCCACAACTCTGGTTTATTTTAAAAACAGATCATCAATTAGAACCGAAATTTATACTGTCACCCCACGTTACTTATAAAAAATGCAAAACTATCTGAGTGCGTACGCCTTATATATATACCACAAGATAAGATTAATTAGAAAGAAAAATAGAAAAAAAATCATATAAAGCAACCTTATTGTTATCTCAAAAACAGTAGCATCATAGTTCTTATTGAAATCCAAAGAGTTAGAAACCCACCTACCATATATAGATTGTTAATATCAAACATGAAACCACTCTCATATAAAATAAAAAAATTCAAAAGAATGAGAATAGCAATTTTCTTGTTGTTGATATTCAAATCATGATTATAAATGCATTATTAAATCATTAAAAAAATATGACTGTTAGGGGACCATGGAGAATAGAAGTGCCGAAGACAAATGAGATTGGGTGAGTGGACATAGGACGCAACAGTCGAATTTATAGCCACCTCATGGACTCATTCGTCCAAAACGTTGTAAAATTTCCCTTTCATTTGTTGTTTTTGAACTGGGCCGATAACATTAATTAAGTGGAAATCCATGTATAGCTTTTTTGTTTGACGTTTTCTATATAAGCCCTAGGGGGTATCTTGCCTAAAGATATGGGATATTTAATGCCATGATTGCCTCAAAATATCTACACTGCATGCATAACAGTGGGCTTAAAGACATAGGGTATTTGGGATCCAAATTCACTTGCTGTAATTAAAGAGGGGGTAAAGTTACTATTTTGTAAATATTAGATAGATTCCAAGTTAATATGGAATGGTTTAATTTTTTCTTTAGATTTTTTATCAAGCATCTTAACCAACAAGCTTTAGACCATGCTCCTTTTCTTCTCTATGTGGCTAATCAGTTGGATACTATCAATAAGAGATTTGTCTTTAAATATTTTTGGGCTAACCATCCTTCATTTATTAGATTAATTACCGATCATTGGAAACATTATGCTGAAGGTAATCCTATTTATGCTCTAATTGAGAATTTACAGAAGATCATAAGAGCGTTGATAATATGGTAGAAATAAAACTTTGGAAATGTAACTCAGAACACTATTAATACTTTAGATGAGGTTCTCCAATTTGTAGTGAATTTTAAAGTTGACCCCTCAAATGAGAATACATAAGCTCTAGCTAAAGGCTATGCTAAGTTAGCCAATTTGAATAGCATAGAGGAGTACTTCAAGTAGAAGGCTAATTTGAAATGGGCTAAAGAGGGGTATTACATACAAAATTCTTTCATCCCTGTTGATATCAAATTTAGTCTGCTGATGTGGATCAATTATGTGGAGACACGTGTCAATTTATATGGCACCTACAAACATTTTTGAACAACGCCTTGACTTCGAGAAGCTCAACCTCCCCGACCAACTCAGGCGCTCCGAGCAACAAGTGTTCTCCGAGCAACTCATGTATACCGAGCTACTTAGGCGGTCTGAGCTGCATCTCGTACAGAGCATTAATATCCGAATAACCAACAGATTGATTGCGCATTCAATGCTTATTATTATCATACAGATGTACACGCCTATTGGACAGTTATCTATTATTCTTTCGCATGTACAGCCTCAGGTCTATAAATACATTGTATCATCCTCATTGTAAGGGGACTCAGAATTTCTTGGTAAAACCTGTTATCGAGAATTCCAAACAAACAGTCAGCAATAACAAAACAGTGGATGTAGGCCATTCCTTCAAGGCTGAACCACTTTAAAATTCTTTTGTCTTATTCATTTTTATCTGTGATTAAAATAATTATAAATAATCTAATTTTTTACATCAACAATCCCTATGTAAAATAAAAGACAACAGATCCTTCATTTATCGGATTAAGAAAGAGAATGATGATTGGGTTGAGAATTAAAAGGATATTAAGGAAGAGGCAATTAATTATTTTACTAAGAATTTTCGCATTAAAGAGTCTAATCTTATTCTTGTTAAATACATCGATTCGAATGTTTATTTTAATACATCAATTATTCATGTTCAAATTTTTTACTCGGCATGGCCTATTATTAACAACAGTGGATAAAAACACTTTAAAATTCTTTTGTCTTATTCATTTTTATCTTGAATTAAAATAATTAGAAATAATCTATACATCAACAGATTGGCGCCGTCTGTGGGAAACGACTGTAATTTTCATTTTTCACCAAAATCATCCACCATCAATGGCAGAACATCCAGAATCCAGTAATTGAAACACTGGGATTCTCCTAAATCCATCCACTCCTTCAAATATCCAAGATCTGGCCGGAATAATGGCTAACCTAACCCAAGGCCAAATAGCCATGCAAGAAACTATGCGACAACTCATACAGACTGTCCAAGGTGGAGTATCTACCCATTCAGGACAACGAAGCGTTCAAAGAAATACACAGTTACCTTCTAGGCGAACGTTACTCTCAGAGGAATATCGATCTAGATGTGCTGATTCATATCGCACTGAAAGATCTGATGACTTGTCTTCTCAACCTGGTCGCACTTCATCAGTACGAGCTACAGATACTGAACAAAACATCACTCTCTCTCCAGAAAGGACTAGTGCATTGGAGAGATTAAGTAGGGTCTCTCCTTTTGATCGTTTAGGCCCTAGGAGGAAAAAAAGTCCTCCTAAGGCTGTGTCGAGGAACTTTCGATGACCATCCGACCTAAGGGCGGGTTCTGCCCAATCACGACCAACTGCTCGTAATGAAAGATCCCAGGAAGCGAATTCAACACGATCCATTGCTCGAACCAATAGGCCCGATGAGGGAAATGATGCATGGAAAGGATATATTCAAAGGTTGGAGGATAGACTAGGGGAAATGGCTAATGCCAAGAATCCTCTACAGAGAACTTTTGTCCAAAGGACACCTTTTATCCAGGCAATTGTGGATTTTCCCACACCATCAAAGTTCAAAGCACCTATTGTGACTCCTAAATATGATGGAAAAATTGACCCTGTCCTTCATATAGAACAATACTAAGATGCTGTCGATATCTATGCCGTGCCAGATGAGATGAGATGTAGGGCATTTTCGGGAACTCTTACCGGATCTGCTCAAATATGGTACAATAATCTTCCTCGGGGGAAGATTTCAACTTTCTTTCAATTGGCCGAGCTCTTTATTGGAAATTTCTATTTTAGAGCAAAACCTATTAAACGAGTAGCATACTTGTTAAGTGTTAGACAAAAGGCAGGTGAGAGCACCAGGAATTACATAACTCGTTTCAATAACAAGAAGCTCGAAGTTATTGATTATGAGGAGAAGATAGTAATTACTGCTTTGATGAGTGGACTATTGCCAAATAAATTGTACTACACTTTGGCCAAAGATTCGCCTAGGACCATGTCAGAACTAATGGCAAAAGCAGCCAAAATCATGAATGCCGAGGAAGCTATGGCTGCAAAGAAGAACATGAACACTAAGGAGACCAAAGTGGAGGCCGAGAAGGTTGAGAAGAAGGAGCAGAAGAACAATGGTGGTAACAAGCAGTCAAAAGCAAAGCCATCATGGGAAATGTTGAAGAAATTTGGAAATTATACTCCTTTGAAAGTAGACATAAACCACGTTTTGGAAGAAATCAAGAACAACGAGGAGCTAAACTGGCCAGAGAAAATAAAGACAGATCCTGACAAGAGGAATAAGCCCAAATATTGCGAGTTCCATAAAGACCATGGTCACACGACCAAGAATTTCATAGCTCTTCAGAATGAAATTGAAGCACTCATCAGACGAGGAAAGCTGGCCAAGTATGTTGATCGTAGAAATAAAGGATAGAGCAACGACCGAGCAAGATAAAGGTCTAGATCTCCTCGACAAGCAAAAGAATACAAGAAAAGAGATCATGAAGATGATCCAGAAGACGAACCTCATCTCCCTAAAAGACCAAGACAACCAGAACGTGAGGTATTTTCAATTCGTTTTGGATCATTTGATTGTAACGTTATTACAGGTGGAGATGCAGGAGGTGGAGACCTTACTGCAGAGAGGAAAGATTACCTCAATGAGGCCCAAGCTTGTTCATACATTCAACAAATAAATCTAGCTGAAGATGATCGCCCGAGGAAGGTGAACAAAGATAAACTGGTCATAGGTTTCTCTAAGAACGACCTTATAGGAGTGCTATATCCTCATGATGACCCATTGGTGATCAAAATGAGGATGAAGGAAGTAGTGATCTCAAGAGTAATGGTGGATAATGGTAGCTCGGCGGATATCATGTTCTACTCATGCTTTGATAGCTTAAGTTTGAAGTTGTCTCAGTTAGAGCCTTATCACAGGCCCCTCCTCGGTTTTACAGGCGAGAAAGTTTTTCCACTTGGGACGATCAAGTTGGATATGTTCATCGGTACATGGCTTGCTTGTCGAACAGAAAGAGTGCGCTTTTTCATGATTGATAAGAATGTTCAATCAGCTTACAATATCATCATGGGAAGGGTAGGTTTGAAGAAGTTCGAAGCAGTACCATCTACTGTACATCAATGCCTAAAATTTCCAACCAATTTCGAAGTAGGAATTATGAAGGGTGACCAAAAAGTAGCTCGGGAATGCTACTATTCATCTACTGAGCAGGTAAAACTGGAGGAACCTAGGAAAAAGACTACTACCTATCAAGTGGATGAAGGTACAGAAATTGAAACATTAGATCCCAGAGACGAATCGCAGCTCGTGAAAGGCCAGATGGTAGAAGCCACTGAAAATGTCATTCTGGACGACGAGCACCCAGAACGAACAACTCAAATAGGTTCTTCTTTGGATGCCTCATTAAAGCATTATCACTTACCCGGTGGTGCTAAATCTTAGCATCATATATATATATATATATATATATATATGTGTGTGTGTGTGTGTGTGTGTGTGTGTATGTTTATACGATATAGTGTGAATATCTATCTATAGCAGGAGGGCAACTATTTTATATTTATTATGTGAATAATTATTTATAGCACGTGCATCGTTACGATATTGTTTATAAGCATATCCCTAGTGTGGGTAATTTACGCTTAGCTAATTTGTGACTATTACGGGTTTGGGCTTGGATAGAGGATACATGTCCTAGTTAGAATGGGTAGTTTTATTAGAATAATAAAATGAATGAGTTAGGTGCTCTGTAGTTGAGAGGTGAGACTTATTCTCATGTGAGTGAGACTCGGTAATTAATTATGGAAGTAATATGCTATGAGTTTTATCAATTTAAAATAATTAATTACTTGCAAAATATTTTCAAAATTTTCGGGCTTTGACCCGCGCGCAAATTATTTTTCTTTTTTCTTTTAAAACCTAGGTGTGCAGCAGTAGTAGTCGACACCACATGGATAGATTCTTTTTTACCGTTGCAGTAGTCGTGGACGCTACATGATTGACTTAGATGCCTCAGCTCATTCTATCTTAATAGGATCTTTCTAATTCTAGTTTTCCTTTTAGGCATGTTGCCCGTAGTTGGATAGGATTTTATATTACTGTTAGGATCATATTTAAGTATTCAGTTTTTATTCAATTTTATTGTAGTAGATGTTATTATTTGTTGACCGATGGTATATTCAATTCACTTTTATTATTTCATCTATTTGTTCATCTTAGCGTATGGTTTTATTCTTATTATTTATAATTCTTATTGTGATAATGATGTTGAGAATGAAACCATACTGAGATTCATATTTTATTTTAGTAGAGGATTGACCACCCGGTATTAGAATAGGCAGGTTGTCATAGTTGGTATCAGAGCATCAGGTTCTAATGTCCTTAGGATCTGTACGAACTTGCCACATTGTCAGTGTTGCGTTTCTTTGATATAAAACCCTATATTTTGGACCATTTTTTCACATTGACCATTTACATTCTACTGCTATTACTTATGATTGAAGTGAATCTCATTCAATTTTGGCTTAGTACCAGATATCAAACGCCAGGAGAGGTAGACCAGCACATGCCACGATCAAGAAGCGTTTACGTATGGTTGAGTGAAGTGACACTCAAAAGCAGATACTAGCCACGATCAAGCTAGTCCAGGAATCTCTTCAGTGGTGGGAGTCAGTTACCATATCAAAGATATAGATACAATAATGCTCCAGGAGTTTTGGGTGGGGTTTGACCGTAAGTTCTTTCCGTCACCATTTCAGAGGAAGATGAGGAGGATATTCTTAGATCTCTCATAGGAGGTTTGGACTTTGGTTGACTATGAGGAGGAGTTCACCTGCTGGAAAACTTTGTGCTGGATGAGGTGAAAACTGAGGAGAAAAGGGTCCTCAAGTTTACATACGGGCTTACTTGGAGGAATCTCCAGCATTTATTGGGGAGCCCTAGATTTTAGACTTACACTAATGTCATTAATACTGCATTGCTCCACTGCTTGGATCAACGCTTCCATCTGAGGGGAGAGAAGAGGACAGGAGAGTCAAGCCAGTAGGATAAGACTTGGGGTAATGGTACTAGCGGGGAGCCATCACAGCATGGGAGGCAGTATGAGCGGGGTCACCAGTAGGGGGATTGTACTAAGAGATTCAGGCCGAGTAACAAAAATTTTAGGCAGGGCCATTTGTGACACCCCGCCTAATAAAATACCAGGTGATCAGTCCTATACCAAATTAAAATAGGAGTCTTATATGGTTCATTCTCAGCATCACTGTCGAAAACCAAATTAATTACTAATAACCTATTATGCTGGCGTCAAAATTTTACTTAACTACTCTTTCTAAATAAACCATTCAATTTAAAAGCATACACACAGTGTATATATAAATGAAACTGAGATGAAACAAAATAATCGAATGCTCAGTTTAACATAATACAACCAAATCGAAAAGCCATAACTCAGAATGCGGTAAAAGAATAATTGAATACAATTGGGCTATCGACCCGAATGTTTCTACAGTACCTCCTATCCAGATTACAATGATAGAAGCGTCTATAGTAAACCTGCATACATCCACAGCTGCTGCAGCAAACGTCCGACTCGAAGGAATTATCATCCAGGTGTCCCTGTGTTTGGACACCTATATATATATACACACACACACACACACACACACACACACACACACACACACACATACATATATAGCAAGATAAGAGAAAATTGAGAAACGGGACAGAGCCCGAGTTTGAAATTTTTTTGCAAGTGCATAAATGCTATATTTAAAATATAGTTTATCTCATATTTAAGTTAGTATCGCCCTACCATGAGATACCCCTCACCCCTTTTCTAATAGTGAACACCTATCGCATAACTTTTAAAAAACCAAGTTACGCTACCCTTCCTAACTAAACTTTATCACCCATCATCTAGGAATCCTTACTCGAGTAATAGGGGCTAAACTTCTCCCAATTCCCAACATTACTGTACGTTCTTAGATGGGGTGTCTCGCGAAGTGAAATCCAAAAAAGGAACCCCCCCGATACACTACTACCTGGCAATGTTGATCGTCGGGATTCATTAGGCCCTCAGCACATAACGCGTGTATAAAAACTCATATATATATATATATATAGTTCTTACTAGAACTTATGATTCATATTCATATAAATTCGGATATAAATCTACCGGAAGGGGAAATTCACCTTATAAGTCCTTTCACTTTATATACCTAAGTTTACTATTTGATGTCTCATTTTCATATACAAGCAATATACTATACGCAACAAGTATATGATTATACCTATCACAAACATAAGTATAATAACCGTCCCACCGACCTATAACCCGAGGATGCAGTCTCATATTGCCTATCCAAATCCAGGTTTACTCACTCTACCACGGTACCAAGAGAGACTTACTCATTGTCATGGTAAAAATACACAATGGTGGAGGCGGTCATGTTCCCTCTGCAAGTGAAGTACACACATCGCACTCGGACGCGGGATGATATGACTTGGGGATATACTCTCCCTGCTCCTCAAGCCAGGGGATTCACCCACATCGCGCAACCTACCTAGATCGCACTAGAGAAAATATAACCTGGCTGTTCCAACCCAATGCCAAAGGAAAGCCCATGGAACCAGCCTCTAAAGTACAAACACAGCAATCACAGAAATATATGCATTTGTATCATATTATATATACTGTAATCGAATCGTATATATGATCTACATCACGTCTCCAATATATATATATATATATATATATATATGGCTATAATTGCCAATCTCATACAGCAATAGCCAACATTCCAATTATTCCCGTTTGTAATAGCATACAAGTATTCGTACACATACAATACTAAGCTCATAAGTATTCTCTCACTTAAATATAACTCACACTTTAATTACTATTAAGGATTTATATATATAAACCCGAATAAACAAATCTGTACTAATTATATAAGTATACTATCAACTTATCTAAATTCCATAGCTATCGCAACACCTATAATAAACGTCGTCAATAGACGTACTTGGTAACCGCCCCGTCACCTCCATCCTATACGCTCAATTATATCCTAGTCACCTCGTAGGATTTTCTCCAAACATAATCGGCATAAAATTTCATTTTCTACGCACACAATTCTCTATATATAATTTCCTGGCGAAATACTCCCTCGAGTGTTTCTCGTCCCGAACCCCTTAAATTAGTGAGTCCAAGATTTTACTCAATTAACCCAAGGTATACTTCTCACTCAAATAATAATTTAGAAGTCCCCAGTCTATTTTAGGAACTCTAAATATTTATCTCCACAATTTATTTCGGTCTCAAACACCCTCTAGTAATAAAATCAAATCAAATAAAAAAAATACGCGGTCGGCGCCCATGCGATCGTATCGAAAATATATACAACTTTTATTTTTTGAAAATCAGCAAAAACCGGACCAATCCAGTCTTGGGAAAAATTCAGCACGAGACAGCCATGGCTGTCTCGGCTTTTCTCCTAATTTTCCTCACCAAAACCCCTCCAAAAATAATCCCAACCTCAACCAACAACATATACACACTTAAAAAGGGTTCTAAACATCCTAGAACCCATAACCAACTATCGATTTCAATAGATTCCTAAGTTTCCCAATTTGTATATTATCCGGGTTTTATCCGTTAGACTTCTGAAAAACCCGTTTTGATTCACGAAAACCCAACCCAAAATTTTCTAGTTTGTTATTACCAATTTATGATATGATATTTATGCTCAAAAATAACTAAAGAAAGTAAACACTTGCCTCATGGATAAAATTCGACGACCTCGAGTCGAATCCCGCGGAGTTTGGCCAGAATCTCCTTTTTCCTCTCCCTCTCTTCCTTCCTTTTTTCTTCTTTTTATTTTCTTTCCCTCTCCCATGCCTTTTATAGGAGAGAATAAGGGTTTATCCCTTTTAAACCCAAAAATGACTTGTTTACTCAATTGTGAGTCCCTATTAGTCCAAAAATCACTGGAACCTAAACACTAATCCCAGATACTCTATTCTGACTATCTCGGCCATTTCGAAACCAACCGCGCCCTCAAAATCTCCATCCGAGTCACTTAACTACAATTTACTAATTAAACCCAACCGATCTCAATATGGGTTTTCCAATTAAAATATTATCATTTGTCACTTGACTCAGCTGCGACATGTAATGAAAATAATTCGACTTATTTACTTAATCCCAAAAGTAAATGTAACACACATCTGAAATCATCTAACCCTCATAAACTCCAGAAATTATTATTCAGAGAAATTCGTCAAATCTCCAAAGTACACCCATTTATGAAATTTACTTATCCCTAAAAGTGCAGGGTGTTACATACTTCTCCCCTCACAACGGAATTTCATCCTTTAAATTCGAATATAACCTGCGCCACCAACCTAGAATCTCTAATTACACTACGTCCTAGTACACCAAAGTCGAAATGTACTAACACAATGGTCCCCTACCATATACTCATTCTCGGTACCCACCTACCTTAAGGCTTATACTCTAATGAGCTAGCTTAACCATAAACTTATCTACATCTCTACATGCTAACGCACTACCTCGATTATAAGGTTGACTCTAACGTCCCATCGCACCTAGTGCTTTTATAGCCGCAAGTAAAGAAAACGAGCCTATAATCGTCGCTCTAACTTATCGATCCCATCGGAGATTCGCTATTCTAAGCGTTCTCATATCCACATCGGGACATCTAATTTCCCTTAAAAAGGAAACTACACTAGCGCTTGACTATTCGCGTCATCTGATTTCTTATCTTAGGTGTACCAACTCTCGTTACGCCTACACCATTGGGTTGTTGCGTGACTCGTACGACGTTCCATCCAACAAATTTCAATCTTACTTATAATTGCCTCACAATATATTCTTTAACTTTATAGACTACACCTCTTCCATTTCAGATGGTATATAAAACCAACTTACAAAGGTGCCCATACACCTTTTTGACCCGTGCCTATTTGCACAACCATTGTAAACGTCCGACACTTAACACTTTCTCTAAAAGTGGATCTCGTTTCTTCGGCCTGGTACTAACACATGGGTTTCCTAACCCGAGAAAAATTCCAAAATTTAATTCTTCCTACACCCGAAAATCCCATCCTTCTCAAAGTTAACCCACCAATCTTACCGTGGTTAACTCACAACAAGCTCCCTATATCGGCGCCACTAGTCCTATTTGCCTTACTTCCTAATGACCCTACGATCGATGTGTTTTTCCTACCCATGTGAAATGAGTACTATCCTAACTATACCCCTAGTGCCCAAGACCTTCTCAACTTCTGACATTTGCTTGGTTCCATGCGTGGGACATCTAGCAAAGCGAAATCTAGATAAGGAACCCTCCCGTTATACGACTTTCTCGCATCGTCGGTCATCGAGATATAATGGCCTAAGGCACACCAAATGGATGTTCTAAATCCTACCTCACTAACCTACTAACGTATTTCTACTGCTATGTCCTTCCATCTTGGTGTAATGGAAAGTATAACTAATCGGGGTGCCTATACTCTACGTAGGTGCTATGAACGTCATACCCAAAGCATAATACCTCCAAAATTCACAGTTTCATCAAGGCTTGTCTACAAAACTTAAATCAATTTCCTTTACCTTGACTCACCCACATACTTACAGTGAGAGAAACATTTCAGTGCTTTTCCATAACACTTCCATCTCCAAAAGTATACCATCATCACACAGCTCTCAATCTATAGTGTTTTCTCCACACTAGGTGACTTATCATCAAAACCAACATCTTTTCATCCCGTAACATCTCTCCACTCCTAATGTAGTTAAGGTTCACACGTGGAGTGTCTCACAAGTGAAATCCAAATAAGGAACCCCTCCGATACAATACTACTTAATTTTGTCGATTATGGAGGTCTATTAGATTCAAATATACAACCGGGATAACCCTATCCCCTCTTTCAACAAAATATGGTATGAACTCCTATTTCTTTCCATGAGCCACACCACCAAGTGCTCGTACTAACACTAAGTCCTTGCGTAAAAAACAATGGGCTTAAACTCACAGCTTAACAATAAATCTTGTATACCTTAAATCATATATATAAGGTCGCCACGCACTCGAATCATAATAATGAAGCATCTGCTCACCGAAGTTCCATCTACCCATATAATAAAGGCGAACTCAACTTGTATCTAGGTGAGATATCGCAACAACAACTTGTTCCACCCTGGAACCGCGGATACGATAGTCTTGCAATCATTAGCCTGCCATCGCTCCGATTATCCATAAATACATTACTCTTACAATAGTACTATACTCGTATAACACACACAAAACGAGCAGTATAAACCATATACAATTTCAAAATTGAACCCCGCTATCTCAGAAAAGCATATAGATATACACTATATAATGTTACCGATAGCGCCAAAAAGCTCAAATTACACACACGAATCTAGGGTTAGCAAAATATCGTGGTTCTATCTAGCCATACCAAATATACCTCCTCCATCTGAGGTAAAACTCATTCTTGCCAGTTACCCTGGCTACTCCAAATGGTTCTCAGACATGCTATTCTTGCCCTAATTGAACCAAAACTACTTTAACCAATGTCCTATCTCGACACTCCATTCTTGTCCTTTAACTCCTACTGGGCAAGGACTAATCGTGCGGTTCTACACTCCATATTGCGACATTCCCCCTCTCTGGATACCCCGACCATGTTAAGATTATCAGTATCTAGGGCTCTATAGCCTCGATCCTGAGAATCACCTTCATAGTCCCTTTAACCTCTTTGTTAACTGGAAACTTCACTACCGGCCTCAATAACCCTGTTTCAATGAATTCCCCGGGTGGATGTCCACCAATGGGGTTCTACAAACACACATTCTCAGCTTTTACCCTTGGACTTGATTCTTTAACTCCTCCAACCCCACACTCTCATGGAAGTAATTTACATTCCTTGTATAAGAGGTACAACATTGCCCTCACCTACATAAGAAGTCCAAGTAAAATCTCTCCAAATATTATTAGCACTTACGAGTGAGCCTATAATTCCACTGAAAAACTTTCTCTTCATTGTACCTATATCACTTCGGTACAAGGTTCACTTATTACTATCACTCTTTATTCACTGTCGGCCTCTAACCGATCCTCGTGTGAATAATTCAGGAACTGCATTCTCTTCGTTCCTGCTAAATCAAAGGAACCAACGGTTAAATCCATCCTTAAGATCCCCTTATGAGCAAAGCATCCTTCTCCCTTAAACATGGTGATTACCGTCCCACCCTTTTAATATTGCTCCCACGAGTGAAAAAATTTTCTTCAAACTTTCACATATGGGTATTTCCATACACTGCTCTAAGCCAAAGCTTCTGAGCCTTCTACTTCCACTAAGTAATGTTACACTTATTTCACACGACTTAACTTCAACATATAGTCCTTATCAAAGACCCCTTCAAACTTTTTCCCAAACTTAACTTCACTGGGTAATTCAACTTTATCACCACTCTCTACCATATCGGTACTTGGATAATTATATCTAATATACTTTTTAGTAGTCGTTACAATAACCCTCGATAAATTCCATAAGGAGAGTGACCTCTACGACGGTCATGGTCTCCAACTTTAGCTAACAGCTCCAACTAAGCCACACCTCCTACTGCCCTCATAACGTCCTTCCCTAGTCGCCCTTCATCGATCAACACACGAACTTCGAACGAGCACGTAGAAGATTTACTATAATCTTATCTAATGGCAGAGAACGAAATCTCACAAGAAGAATCAACAATCCTAATCATAAGGCGCTATATCAAATCGAGAGCAACGCTAAAAGTGTAGTACATCCATACAGATTCCTAAGGACACTAGGACCTGATGCTCTGATACCATCTGTGACACCCCGCTTAATAAAATAGTAAGCGATCAATCCTATACCAAATTAAAACATGAGTCTCATATGGTTCATTCTCAGCATCACTGTCGAAAACCAAATTAATTACTAATAACCTATTAGGCTGGCGTCAAAATTTTACTTAACTACTCTTTTTAAATAAACCATTCAATTTAAAAAGCATCCAAATAGTTTATATATAAATGAAACTGAGATGAAATAAAATAACCGAACACTCGGTTTAACATAATACAGCCAAATCGAAAAAACGCAACTCATAATGCGGTAAAAGCATAACTGAATACAATTGGACTATCGCCCCAAATGTTTCTACAATACCTCTTATCTAGATTAAAATGATAGAAGTGTCTACAGTAAACCTGCACGCATCCACAGCTGCTGCAACAAACGTCCGACTCGAAGGAATTATTATCCAGGCGTCTCTGTGTCTGGACACATATATATATATATATATATATCAAGAGAGGAGAAAATAGAGAAACGGGTCAGATCCTGAGTTTGAAAATATTTTGCAAGTGCATAAATGCTATATTTAAAATATAGTTAATCTCATATTTAAATTGGTATCGTGCTCCCATGAGATACCCCTAACCCCTCTTTTAATAGTGCACACCTATCGCATAACTTTTAAACAACCTAGTTAAGCTACCCTCCCAGACTAAACTCTATCACCCATCATCTAAGAATCTTCTTACCCGAGTACTAAGGGATAAACTTCTCCCCATTCCCAACATTACTCTACGTTCGTGCGTGGGGTGTCTCGCGAAGAGAAATCTAAATAAGGAACCCCCCTGATACACTACTACCTGACAACGTTGATCGTCAGGATTCATTAGGTCCTCAGCACATAACGCCTGTATAAAAACTCATATATATATACATATTTATATAGTTCTTACTAGAACTTATGATTCATATTCATATAAATCCGGATATAAATCTACCGAAAGGGGAAATACACCTTATAAGACTTTTCACTTTATATACATAGGTTTACTATTTGATGTCTCATTTTCATATACAAGCAATATATTATACGCAATAAGTATATGATTACACCTATCACAAACATAAGTATAATAACCATCCCACTGAGCTATAACCCGAGGATGCAGTCTCATAGTGCTTATCCAAATCCGGGTTTACTCACTGTACCACTGTACCAAGCCAGACTTACTCATGGTCATGGTAAAAATATACAACGGTGGAGGCGGTCATGTTCCCTCTGCAAGTGGAGTACACACATCGCACTCGTATGCGGGATGATATGACCTGGGGATATACTCTCCCTGCTCCTCAAGCCAGGGGATTCACCCACATCGCGCAACCTCCCTCGATCGCACTAGAGAAAATACAACCTGGCTATTCCAGCCCTATGCCAAAGTAAAGCCTGTGAAACCAGCCTCTAAAGTACAAACATAGAAATCACACAAATATATGTATTCGTATCATATTATATATACTATAATCTCATCGTATATATGATCTACATCACGTCTCCAATATATATATACATGGCTATAATTGCCAATCTCATACAGTAATAGCCAACATTCCAATTATTCCCGTTCGTAATAACATACAAGTATTCATACACTTATAATACTAAACTCATAAGTATTCTATCACTTAAATATAACTTGCTCTTTAATTACTACTAAGGATTTATATATATAAACCCGAATAGACAAATCCGTATTAATTATATAAGTATACTATCAACTTATCTAAATTTCATAGCAATCGCATCACCTATAATAACCGTCGTCAATAGAAGTACCTGGTAACTGCCCCGTCACCTCCAGCCTATACCCTCAATTATATCCTAGCCACCTCGTAGGATTTTCTCCAAACATAATCGGCATAAAATTTCATTTTCTACGCGCACAATTCTCTATATATAATTGCCTGGCGAAATACTCCCTCGAGTGTTTCTCGTCCCGAACCCCTTAAATTAGTGAGTTCTAGATTTTACTCAATTAACCCAAGGTATACTTCTCACTCCAATAATAATTTAGATGTCTCCACTCTATTTTAGGAACTCTAAATATTTATCTCCACAATTTATTTTGATCTCAAACACCCTCCAGTAATAAAATCAAATCAAATAAAAAAAATCAGAAAAATACGCGGTCAGCGCCCACGCGATCGTATCGAAAATATATACAACTTTTATTTTCTGAAAATCAGCAAAAACTGGACCAATCCGGTCCTGGGAAAATTCAGCATGAGACAGCCATGGCTGTCTCGGCTTTTCTCCCAATTTTCTTCACCAAAATCCCTCCAAAAATCATCCCAACCTCAACCAACAACATATACACACTTAAAAAGGGTTTTAAACATCCTAGAACCCATAACCAGCTATCGATTTCAATAGATTCCTAAGTTTCCCAATTTGTATATTATCCGGGGTTTATTCGTTAGACTTTCGAAAAACCCATTTTGATTCACGAAAACCCAACCCAAAATTTTCTAGTTTGTTATTACCAATTTATGATATGATATTTATGCTCAAAAATAACTAAAGCAAGTAAACACTTGCCTCATTAATAAAATTCGACGATCTCGAGTCGAATCCCGCAGAGTTTGGCCGGAATCTCCTTTTTCCTCTCCCTCTCTTCCTTCCTTTCTTCTCCTCTTTCTTTCCCTCTCCCATGCCTTTTATAGGAGAGAATAACGGTTTATCCCTTTTAAATCCAAAATGACTCGTTTACTCAATTGCGAGTCCTTATTAGTCCAAAAATGATTGGAACCTAAACACTAATCCCGGATACTCTATTCTGACTATCTCGGCCATTTTGAAACCAACTGTGCCCTCGAAATCTCCATCCGAGTCACTTAACTACAATTTACTAATTAAATTCAACCCATCTCAATACGGGCTTTCCAATTAAAATATTATCCTTTGTCGCTTTACTCAGCTACGATATGTAATTAAAATAATTGGACTTATTTACTTAATCCCAAAAGTAAATGTAACACACATCTGAAATCATCTAACCCTCATAAACTCTAGAAATTTTTATTCAGAGAAATTCCTCAAATCTCCAAATTACACCCATTTATGAAATTTAATTATCCCTAAAACTTCGGGGTGTTATACCATCAAGGCTAGCAGCACATTCCTCAGGTCCAGGATATGGCCAGTGTTTTTAGGGCTAGCAAGGCTAGAGACAGGGGTAGCGTCATCAGGGCCAGAGACAGGGAGAATTTATTGGGAGGTGTTTTATATATAGGAAGCGGGTCCCCATACGTCGTGCATGCCCAAACAGGGATAGGGATCAACAGAAGGATGCCCAGCCGGGGCAATAACTACATCAGATTCTAGCCCCATCGACAGTTCCAGAATTATCACCTCTCCAGGGGCAGGGGAAGAGACAATTTAGGCGCATGTATCATATCCGAGGATCGATTTTATTACCAGCGATTGCGGGTATGTTTTCTATCCATGGTCATATAGGGGCGGGTTTTATTTTACACGGGAGCATCACATTCATTTTGCAGCACTATATTTTCACATGCGATGGGTTTAGTGGGTTTACTATCATACATCATTATGATCATAAATCCACTATTAGGTGGCGGGACTCTTATTAGTTCCATCTACAGGGGAGCGAGTGTGAATATGTGGAGATTATGCTTAGTAATGGATTTGCTGGTTTTAGAGCTAGACGAGTATGATGTTATTTTAGGTATGGACTGGTTAACAACGTATAAAGAGGATGTGGACTATTATAGTGGGACTATCGTGTTTACTACTCTAGGTCAGAACATGTTTCTTGTGACGGTGCATCGACCGGAGGGAAGGTCGAGCACGTACTTGTACTTATATTAAGGAATTTACTTCTAAGGGTATAATCATCTCGTTATATTCAATCCCTATTATAAGGGACTACGCTGATGTGTTTCAGGAGATATTGGGGTTACCAACGAGTCAAGAGATTGAGCTTGTGATCAACTTAGCTCCGGGGACTAGGCCGATAGCGTGAATACCATATAGTATGGCTCCTTTAGAGTTGAGGGATTTGAGGGATTAGATTCAAAAGATATTAGGCCTAGAATTTATCCAGATGAGCGCATCACCTTGGGGTGCCCCAGTACTATTTTTGAAGAATAAGGATGGATCGTCGAGATTATGTATCGGCTATCAGGAGTTGAACAAGGTCACGATTCGAAACAAGTATCCATTGTCACCTATCGATGACTTGTTTGATTAGTTGAGAGTAGAAAATTTATTCTTTAATATCTATTTGAGGTCAAGGTACCGTCAGTTACATATCAGAGAGCAAGATGTCCCTAGGATCGTGTTTTTGACGAGATATGGGTCTTATGAGTTCAGTGTTATACCGTTTGGGATAGCCAATGCACCAGCAGTTTTCATGGATCTCATGAACAAGGTTTTTCGGGATTTATTGGATCAGTTTGTCATTATATTCATAAACTACATCTTGATTTATTCTCAAATAGAGGGCAAGCACGCAGAACATTTACATATGGTTTTTTTGGCTTTACGGGATCATTAATTGTATGAAAAGTTCGAGAAGTGTGGATTATGATTGCGAGAGGTGCAGTTTTTAGGTCATATTGTCTTCGAGAGAAGTATTTTTGTATATCAGAGTAAGGTGTCAGTGGTGAGGGAGTGAGGCCAGCCCACAAAATTGACCAAGGTTCATAGTTTTCTGAACTTAGTGGGGTACTACCGCCGGTACATTAGACGATTTTCGAAGATTGCAGGTTCCTTGACAAATTTAACTCATAAGGCCAGTTAACTTTGGATGAGCTAAAGGATAAGATAACTTTCGGGCTAGTGCTCGCATTCCTTAGGGGAGGAGGAGTAATTTATTTTTACTGATTCATCCTTCCAAGGACTTGGGGAGTTCTATAGCAGGAGGAGCGGGCCATAGCTTATGCATCTCATAAGCTTAAGCTCCATGACAAGAATTATGCCACTCATGATTTAGAGTTAGAGACAATTATTTTTGGCTTCAAGATTTGGAGGCACTATCTTCTGGGGAAGAAGTTTCGGTTGTTCACGGACCACCAGTCACTTTAGTATATTTTCACGCAGAAGGAGTTCAACATGAAGAAGCGTAGGCGGCTTAAGTTCATGAAATATTATCAATTTGACATTCATTATCATTCGGGGAAGGATAATATAGTTGCATATGCATTGGGATATATATTGATAGGGCATTTAGTAGCAGTATGGAAGGTAAAGTGAGTCGTGCTTCCTTAGGAGGATATGAGTGATGACCATCACACCCGAGATAATCTTGAGGGTTATGAAGGCACGGGTAGGGGATTTGTCTTGTCAGGAACGGATTCAAATGTTATTTGCAGGTGGAGCAGAGTCTTACTCAGTCAGTTCTGAAGTGGATTACATTTCAATGGAAGGTTGATTATCCCAGACGATTAGGACCTACGACGCTCAGTTATGGAGGAGGCGCATGGGTCATAATTTTTGGTGCATCTCAGAGGGGATAAGATGTACCACAACATGAGAAGGTAATATTAGTGGGCCATTATAAAGAGGGTCATATGAGATTTTGTCTCCAAGTGCACCACTTGTTAGATGATGAAGGTTGATCATCAGAGACTAGTCGGGGTTCTACAGCAGTTGGAAATTTCAGTGTGGAAACGAAAGCGTATTTCAATGGATTTCATCACAGGTTTACCGACATCACAGAGGGGTCACGATTCCATTTGGGTCATTGTGGATTGGTTGACCAAGGTAGCTCATTTCTTTCCACTTCGAGTGGATTATACGACTGCGTAGTATGCATAGTTATTCATAGCAGAGATGGTGAGATTATATGGGTTACCGCTCGACATTATTTCAGATTGGGATAAGATCTTTATCTCCCAATTTTGGAAAAGATTGGCGGAGTTGCAACTGAGCATGGTGTATCATCTACGGACCAATGGGTGGATGGAGAGGGTGAATCAGATATTGGAGGATATGATGAGGATGTGTATTCTGGACTTTAAGGGTAGCTGGGAGCAGTATTTTCCTTTCATAGAGTTTTCGTATTACAAATCGCACCCATTCACTATTGGAATGTCACCATTTGCGAATTTATATGGGAGACCTTGTCGTTCACCCTCTTATTGGTTAAAAGTGGGGGACAACAAGCTTCTCGAGATGAATTTGATTCAGGAGACGTCAACAAATATTGATTTGGTCAGAAGTCGTACTCGGGTAGCTCAGGACTCGCAGGAGAGTCACGGTGATATGAACCGGAAGTGTTTAGAGTTGAACATTGTTGATCAGATGTTGCTGCTTATATCTCCCATAAAGGGACTGATACGATTTAGGAAGAAGAGGAAGTTGGCACTTAGGTATGTAGGGTGTTTTCCCATTATCGAGATGGTAAGTCCAATTCCATATAGGCTCGTCTTATTGGAGCATTTGCAATAGATTAATGATGTGTTTTTTGTGTCGGCGTTGAGGTGGTATCTCAGGGGTGACATGGTTTATCGGCATATATCGTTGGAGGAGATTGACTTGCAACCTGATATTTCATAAGAGGTGAGACCTATTGCCATTTTGGGTCGTAACGAGCAAAAGCTTCGGTCAAAGGTGGTACCGTTAGTGCGTGTACAGTGCGGACATCAAAATGTTACCACGTCGACATGGGAGCGTGACGATGGCATGTGAGAAAAGTATTTAGAGCTCTTCGTGGTAGGTACGTTCGAATTTTAATGACAAAATTCTGTTATTAGGGGGGAAGAATGTAATACCTATACTTTTATGATTATTTAATTTACTTGTGCTAATAATTATTAATTTAACTGGGGGAAATTAAATTGGGTTTCGATAAACATTAATTAGCAAGATAAATGATTAATTATTATTATTATTATTATTATTATTATTATTATTATTATTATTATTATTATTATTATGCCTGATAAGTAAATTGCTATGTGATTTATTATATGTCTCGTATGATTGAAAAGCAACGGTTTATTATAATATGTCGACAGAGTATTACATCGGGGGATCGGTATATTTTATGGGTGATGTGTACGATACGCACGTGTCGTTACAGTTAATGAGATAATAGCATATTTATAGTTGGGTGACTCATATGACCTTTTTGAGTGAACAGATGATCCAAGAATGATTTAAATAGTCCATAATAGGTACTCGAGTATTATGATTGGGTTTTGGGTGCTTTTTAGAGATAACATTTTCACACCCTGTATTTTTGAGTACTTAAAATTTAATTAATTCGGTTATCTCCAAAATATATGTGTGCCGCAATTTAATTGAATTAAATGTCACGTGTTTATTAAAATATTAATCGGGAGAGATAATAACTGATATTTATGGAATAAAGTTACTAAGTGAGTAGTAAATAACTTGCAATAATTACTATATGTCGTAGCAAATGATATCGACATAACTGTGTTATATCTCAATCAGGAGTAATGCGTGTACTATATTGAGGTCAAGATAGGAAATTTATGTAGAGTGACTCGGAATACGATTTCGAGGTCACGGTTAATTCTGAATGGGTCAAAATAGTGTACCTGGATGTACTGAATGGATCCCGGGCGATTTTAGACCAACCCAACACTACGTAAGGACGTTTCGATCATTTAGGAGCCTAGGCTAGAAGGAACTCCGAAAATTAGAGTGTTATATCAGCCCCTTTGAGTTTGGGTTAGGGTTACAACACTTGTGAATGAGGGGAGGCCATAGGAGAGGAAGAGGAGAAGAAACCTATGCCATTCCACACCTTTTCTCACTACCAACATTGCCGATGATCAGAGCAAGGAAAGATTAACCCCATCATCTTATAATAAAAATCAGACCTTCTTTATCAAGGTAAATGTTTGTCTTGCATTATTTTAAGCATGTTATAATACCCATGTAGTTTAGGGTTTCAATTTCATGATTTAAATGATTTCTTGGGATTTAAATGGGTGAAATTCATGATCCGGGGTAGGAATTCATATAGAATAAATTCCTATGTGTAAATAATACGAAATAAGAGAATATGTGATGAATAAATTGAAAGAAATCTGGGTGTAATGATGAATATGCATGAAGAACACCATAAACTAGGGTTTTATGAATGTTAAGATTTAATCAGTTCTTGGATGGATTTCTTTTAGATTTGATGTATTATTTACATTAGAAATAATCCTTATACATAAACTTGATGATTGGGTATGGTGTATAGGATTTTGGTAAGGTTTCATGGAGATTTGAGATAGTATAAAGGGTGAAAACTTGTAACAATAATGAAGAGGGAACTTTCAGCTCGGGCGAACCAATTCAAATCCTATACCAAATCGGTTCGGCTTCCCTGCTTTGTTAAATTTGATTTTTGTGTTATACTTCCGCACGAAAATAATTACGGGGAACTTTGGTGGTGATTCATGAATGATATAAAGACTTAAAGAAGACCAGTCTGATGTAATTGTGAACTAGGCCTCCTTTGATAAGGTTCTCATCGTTGTCTTCCTCAAAAACATTTTCAATGAAATAAATTTTGATTTTGAGTATCTTGTTGTACCTCACATTAATTGTATTGATTCTAATAATACTATTTATGAATATGAATTAATTAATGAACAATGCTTAACTGATCTCATTAAGGAAAAAATTAAACAATACAACTGCGTTCAAACTAATGACGATGAGACCGTTGTTAATAATCTCAATTCGAGTAGCCATCCGTACAAGATTAGGATAGGGTCCACCCTCGACAAGCATGAGTGGTTGTAGTTTGAGGAGCTTCTAAAAGAGTTCATGGAAGTCGTTGCATGGTCTTAAGACGACATGCCTAATATTGACCTAGAGATAGCATAACATGAGATCCCAAACTTCTCAGAGAGAAAACATGTCAAGTAGAAATAGAGAAAACTCCGAACATAGTGGTACCTCGAAGTCAAAGATGAAGTGGTAAAATAGTTAAACGTAGGTTTCATTCGTGTTGTCGAATATCGTACGTGGCTTGCAAACATAGTCCCCGGGTCGAAATCGAGAGAGAAACATCGTATGTGCATTAACTATTGAGATTTGAACAAGGCATACCTAAAGGATTATTATCCTCTACCTAACATCGACAAGATTATAGACAATACTTCTAGTCACATCCTCAAGTCATTTGTCGATAATTTTATCGAGTATAACTAGATTAAGAAGCATCCTGAGCATCAGGAAAAAACTACTTTCATCACCCCATGGGGGAACTATTTGCTATATGGTTATTTCGTTCGGTCTAAAAAATATCGGGGCTACCTATCAAAGGGATGCTAAAACTATTTTACACAGTCTTAACCACAAGGAAGTCGACGTCTATATTGATAACATGATCATTGATATAGTGAAAACCAAGGATCCATGTAATATGCTAATCGTTATTATCGGCTTCCGATAACAATATAAAAAAACCTGAACTTTAACTACACTCGTATGGAGTATAACGGCTAATTTGGGTATTGAATCCACAGGGAATGTTTGATAGATTTTAATTTATTTATTACTTCTAAAATAAAAGTGTAAAAGATGATGATGGAGTGAGAAAGGAAAAAATGGGAAATAAAGAAGTTAATTAAAACTAATTAAAACTTTAAGCAAAGAATAAGAAAATGGGCTTAGTACCACATCCCTGCCATGGGCTAAACAACGCGCAATTGGGATTTTTGGTTTAAAAATAATTAACCGAGCATAAATAATTAATCATAAACATCACGCATGAAGAGACTTAACCCCGAAATATGAGATAAAACTTTCAATCGAAAAAGGTCATGAGTGTATTAAATCAGATTATCATTTAAATACTAACGCTACGTGACAAAGAAAGTTAAATGCATAATAAATCATTTTTTATACACAAGGTTTCGATTAAATGTAATTTTAACCAAAACCTAACTTTTGAAGCCCATCAATGGTGGAAACATGATCCCAACCCTTGAACTAGCTACAAAACATGATGGTGTTAATAACGCAAGAATCCATTAACAGGCATGTAAAAATAATGAAACAATAATAACAGTTATGGAATTAAAGGTTACCAAGGTTGAACAATACAAACATGCAAGAAGAAATCAAAGCTTGAAGAAAAATTGAAAAAGCTATTGAATTCAAGGTGTAAAACTTCTAAATTTTTCTCCTAGATATTTCTACTTGATTAGGAGATTTTACATGAATTAAATATATGTTAAAAGAACCCTAATGAAAAAATATTTAGGTTATAATTCATTTAGAAGAGTCCCCCAAACATAAAAATCTTTAGGCTAAAAAGTAGGGCCAAAATAAAAATTCCGCTTCAGATAGTTTGTCACGGTTATAAAGCTTGACAACATTTTATCACGGATCTGGATCATTACTAATTGCGAACCGGTTTGGCTAGGACCCAAACCGGTTCGGTTTGTGCGCTCGAAGTTCTCTCATTAACTTTTCCACCACTAAATTTTCTTCTCAATTTTAAACGCGCATAACGTCTTCATCGTAGCTCGGATTGAGCTGTTGTTTTTTCCAGTATTCTTGTCACTTCAAGCTCTTTAACTTTAAAGTTATCCCTAACTTCGGACTAAGGCTATAAAATTACAAAAATTCCCTTCAACTTCATTTTCTTGGTTTCTTTCACTGTTTCGGTTTCTCTCCTGCATTTACTTGCATGAAATACCTGTAAGACACACGAGAAATACAAAAAACAAGAAATACTTGTCGAAAAGGGTTAGTAGCATAAATATAAGATAAATTTAGTCTATTTACACCGCACGAATCCATAAAATAACTGAAACTAAGGGGATAAATATGAAATATTTATGCCCAATCAATCATCAAATCCAAGACTCGGGAAGGTCACATTCCTACTCTGAGAAAATTCTTCGAGAGACTACAACAGTACCTGATGAAACTTAACCCACAGAAATTCATCTTCAGTGTCACGAAAGGTAAACTCCTCGTATTCATGGTCAGTGAAAAAAGGACTAAGGCACACCCCATAAAATTAAAAGCAATACTCGAGATGCCACCCCCCGGATGGAGAAAGAACTTTGTGGATTCTTGGGTAAGCTCCAATACATTCGTCAGTTCATTAGCTAACTGACCACTATCTGCGAGCACATTTTTAAGATTATGTGGAAGGATTCAACTAAATTTTAGAACGAGTCATGTATGGGAGACTTCAATCAAATCAAACGACACTTCACCGACCTTCGGTAATCATGCCTTTATAGAAACGTCTCCCCATTCTCGTGCTATGCTGGCCCAATACATTGAGGAATCACATAACGAGAGAGAAATCTACTATGCCTATAAAAATCTATCCGAGTATGACTACATTACATCGCATTAGAGAAGGTATGTGTCGCCTTAGTCTGGGTCACACATAAGATTCGACACTACATGCCTTCATTCTTCATCAAATTAGGGTCCCGAATGGATCCAATAAAATACTTATTAGAGAATCCCGCTTTGTTTAGTCGTATGGCCCACTGGATGATGTTACTGTCCGAATTTGACATCACATATGTCACGCAGAGGGCTATAAAAGGGAGAGTTATTATGATTACCTTGCCGATAAACCCATGGAGGGAACTGAGTTTTGCATTTCCATGTTCCTAGATGAAGACATCCTCTGCACCTCTCACGAGGAACTTAGGTGGCAGATGTTTTTTGACAGGGCTACAAAAAAAAGGGTATGGTATTGATATACTCTTAATTGCCTCGACGATTCTCACACCCCCTTTGCCATCAAATTAGATTTCCCTTGTACCAATAACATAACAGAATATGAGGCATGCATCGTAGAGATCAAAATCTCCCTTAAGAAAGGAATCTAAGGCATGGATATATATAGAGACTCTAGTCTCATCGTGAAGCAAATCCTCAAAAATGGAAAGTTAAAGACGAGAAGCTCCTGCCCTTCCATGCTCACCTAGAAGAGCTTGCCTCCTAATGCAAAGATTTCACCTTCCATTACCCCCCTCGCTCGAGGAATAGTCTAGTTGATGCACTAGCGACCTTAGAATCTATGGTCGACATGCATAAGGGGATAACAATGCCCCCTTTCTAGTCCAGAAATAGGCTGCACCCACTCACTGCTATCGCACCGAGTTTGTTACAAAAGAAGATCAAGACATGGTAGGATTATGGTATTATGACATTTTCTCCTCCTAAAAAATGGTATGTATCCCCGAGGCACTGATGAGAAAAATTTTGTGACCCTTTATAAATTGGATACTCAGTACATCATCTGCGATAAGGCACTCTTCAAGAGGAATTTCAGTGGAACCCACTTGCATTGCATAGAAGGGGCTGGGATCGAAGACATAATGCCGAAGATCCATAATGAGAAATGTGGTCCCCACATGAACGATCATATGCTTGCCAAGAAGATCATCCGTCGAGGATATTACTAGACCACCATAGTTCAAGATTGCAATGCTTACATCCAAATATGCCTAAAATGTTAGAGATTTGCTAAACTTCAGCACTTGTCCCCTCGAGAGTTGTACAACATGACTTTTTCTTGGCCCTTTTTCACTTCGGGCATAGATATCATCGAGAAAGTCACTCCCAAAGCTTTAAAGGGGCATGAATTCATCCTGGTCGTCATTGACTACTTCACAAAATAAGTTGAGTCGAGTCATATGCGGTACTGAATGCAAAGAAAGTAGTCAGTTTCATCAAACAGAACATCATTTGTTGTTGTGGAGTTCCCTACGAGTTGGTGTCAGATAATGGGCTCCATTTCGAGGCTGAGGTTACAAAACTAGTTGACGAGTACGAAATTCAAAGGCATAAGTCATCTCCTTACCGATCGTAAATTAATGCCATTTTCGAAGATGCTAACAAAATCCTCAAAACTGTCATTAGCAAGATGATAGAAAGCTACAGAGACTGGGCCAAGTGAATCTCATATGCCTTCTGAGGTTATCGCACCTCCATAAGAACACTTACTGGGGCTACGCCCTATTCTCTGTTATACGACGTAGAGGTAATTCTTCCCGTCGAACATTAAATACCTTATCTATGGGTTATGCTCGAAAGTAAAGTCAGTGAAGAAGATTGGAATCCAAACGTCTATGATGAACTTGTGCTCTGAGACAAAAGGAGGTTGAAAGACCTATATCATATACAAGGGTACCATCACCGTATTACAAGATCATTCAATAAAAAGTCAAGGATCGCGATGGGAAAGAAAGAGATCTTTCCCTCAAAGAAATCGTAAAAACTGTCTAGGATTAGAGAGGGGAATTCAAGCCCAATTGGAGTGCCCCTACATCGTAAAGAAAATTATGACTGATGACACCGATATGCTCATGGACCTTAATGGAGAAGAAATCATGTGTGCAGTCAACTTGGATCATCTCAAGAAATTTATCCCTAGCCCGAGCTCTCATCGCACTAGGACTCTTCTCATCCCCCCTTTCATTCTAAAAAAATCTTTCCTCTCCTCTCCTCTCTCCTTGGAACTATGTAGGACCTAATCCTCTCTCTTAAGAATCACCCCTTTAAAAAAAGCTCGTAATTTTCAAACCCCACAGAGGTACGTAAGTAGCCCATAAGACATACATGGCACGATCCTTTCTCCCTCATAAAATTTTATTCTTCTCTCCCTCCGAGAACGATGGTCTCCCTCATCATTTAAACGAACAAAAGGATTATGTATGCCTTAGCGATTGATATAGATAGTTCAAGAAAAAACATCCATCAAAGATACACAAAATACTTTAAATCCATTTTTTTTTTATTAAAAATAAGGGGTATAGTTATCACATGAGATATTTAGTAACAGGAATGAAAAATATCCCGCTCCCTTACAAGCCACACAAAAACATCAAAACCCAAATAACCCACATTATTACAAAGACTAAACATCTAAGAACCTAAAAAACCCTCACACAAACATCCCAGAACCTACATAAACTTCTCATAAGATTCACATTACCACACCACCCCCTCTCATACCCAAAATCTACCCTCAACTGCCAGACGTAACCACTTCATCGGCATTGCCTATGCTCGAAGAACCCGAAGAGTCCCACTTCTGGTTGTGATTCTAAATCCTCTCTATACGGAGATAGGCCTTAATCATCTCGGACGAAACCATGACACTGTCCTCCAAAGTGTCAAATATCACAAGCTATCTCTGACCAGTTTTATTATCAAGAATCTTTGTAACCACCCGATTCTACAACCACTTCATATAATCCCTGAATACGAACCCAACATCCCCAAGAGATTGAGACAGACTGGTAGACGGTCGATTATGTTGCCACAAAGGCCCAAAAATCATTCTCAATGACTCAATCAAGTCCTCTACAGGAAAAAAGTTGGTTATACGCGGGGGAATGATTTGCTCCTATCCTGCTTGACGCAGAAGCTGCCATAGAAGATATAAAGATGTCTGAAAAAGGCCCACCAACTACACATACCGGTAATCACCCAATTACAAGATGCTCTATAGATTGTCCCACCATAGTACAGTCCAACGAAGACTCCTAGCCCGATGCTCTATGAGAAAATTCACCCAGTTCTCCATCATCGAGCTAAAGCAGAAGAAAGGCCAAGAAAATAAATTGAAATGGCCGACAAAGGGTACTCAGGAGGGGCCTCCAGGCACAGTCTCTTAGAAAACCACATGAACAAAATAACAGGGCTCCCCTCAAGAAATTAACCTGACCCTACTTCTAGACGCCCCATCAGGGTCTCTGCCAATATTAAAGCCACTGGAATAAGGTGGTAAGAAATCCACAACATTATCGTGGCTACCTGAGGGCCCTCCGTCATATCACTGGTCACTAAAAATAGATTAGCAATCAATCCCAGGTCTACAGCACCAGCAAAGTGTAATACCCCGTATTTCTGCATATTTGAAATTTAATCAATTTGTAAATTAATTGGGAGAAACACGTTTTAATTAAATTACACGAGTGACGTAATTTAATGGGATTAAATAATAAATGTGATTATTAAATATTAATCAAGAGATAAATATTGATTAATATTATGAAATGAAATTTAGTAAGTGCGAATAGTAAATAATTTATGATTATTGATTTACGTTATAGCGAGTGATATGGGCGTATTTGATTTTATCTCAACCGGAAGTCGCGTGTAGACTAAATTGGGATCGAGATAGGAAATATATTTAAAGTGGCTCAGATGATGATTGTGAGGTCACAAATGGTTCCGAAAGGGTCGAAATAGTTGAAATAGTATACTCGGGGGTATAGTTTGGGTCCCAGGTCAATTTTAGACCAAACCGGCACCTATTGAGGACATTTTGGTCATTTGGCAAAAGGAGGTTTAGAGACGGATGAAATTTACAACCCTATATCATATTTTAATATTCATAAGCTAGGGTTATAAACACAAAAACCTAAGGGAGGCCATTAGAGAAGGAGGAGAGACCATTCTCAAAGCTTAAAGAGGTGTTCTTAAAGAATTGGACTTTAAATTTATTCTTGCATTCTAATCATCTAAGGAGTGAGGATTGGAAGAGAAGAACATCAAACCATCATCACCACCATAAAATCAAATCACACTTGTTAAGGCAAGTGTTTATTGAAAATCAATATGAAGTTATAATACCCATGTGATTAGGGTTTTAATTATATTGATTATTTTGATGATTCTTGGAAGAAAAGTTTGATTTAAATGCATGTTTGTGTAGGAATTGCATGTAGAAAAATGTGATATCTATAGAGGACAATAAATTAGAGATTATGTGTTATTGTCCACGAATTAAATCTGGGTTTTGATGAATGATATGGGAAAAACATGAAAACCTAGGGTTCTTGAGGATTAGAGGTTTAAATCTATTCTTGAATGTTATTCGTAATGTTTTATGCAAAAATTACTTTAGAAATCATCCTAATACATGTAGAAATGGTTAGGGATAATTGGTTTTAAGTTTGGTCAAGAAACATGGAAGTTATATGTGTGTTAATGGTGAAAAACGCAATTACGAAATGAAGAAGACAAGGTTCAGAGGGGCAAACCAGTTCGGTTTAGAGGCAAATCGGTTTGGTTCAGAGGCAAACCGTTTCGGTTCCTAGAGAAATGTGAAATCGCTCTTTTTGCCTAGAACTCCTAAATCGTTGTTAGGAAAACTTTTGGGGAGATTGTTAGAATATAATGAGGGGTCTTTTATATTGCAGTTGCCCATAATCGAGTAATGGGAGTTTAGTCGCATCGAGAGAATTTAGACGATGATTAAACGGGATTTAACAATAAAGTAATTAATTCGCGAGAATGAGAATGTAATTACTAGAAAGCGTGAGTGAGATTATGTCATGAACCAGTAGGGTAATGAAGACTTAGCTACTGAATTTATAAAGGGGTAACTAGGGCCTTTAGAGAAGAGAATAATACTCAATTAAATGCGATTGTGAGAATAATCGCAAAATGAAAGTACGGTGAGTATTCGAGTGATATATACTATGTACGGATGTTGGTGATTAGGTTGTGTGTATACCTACTGATTATATATATATATATATATATATATATATAGGTTGTGTGTGTACCTATATGATTGATGATTATGAGTTAGCATACCTACGCTGCTTGCTATCACTGAGGTTCTTGCGCACTGGACGATCCCACCTTGCCGATTCCAGGGAGGCCAGGATTTGTGCCCCAGTACATAGAACTTAGGGAGGCTCACTATGTGTTGTGTATTAGTTAGACTGGCGGGTTATTTGGGTACTGAAAGCGCGCAGAGTAATTTCCTTTTTATATAAAACTCAATAAATGATGCGGAAGCGTTGAAAGATGATGGTTCAACAACAATTAAACAAAATAAATTTTGGTTTAATTGAACAAGATTAAATCAATTCATAAGTCCAAGTCCTAGAATTTGCCTAAGTCATAATTTTCAATTATCCAAAGTTAGGCGAAACCAATTTTAGCAAATGACTTGAATAAACCAAATTTACCCAAAAATTAATTTAGTCCCAAATTAAATGAGTGTGATAATTAAACCAAATTTTATCTTGAATTAAACCTAAAGCATGGATTCTAAATTATTGTGCAAGATAAAATAAACAATATCACACTACGCCGCGATGTACGAGGAAAAACCCAAGACGGGAAAAAACCTTGGACGGCCCTAGCCACAAGTCCACTAGATATGGAATTACAATTACAAGACAAAAGACTTACATCCTCGACTCGAACCCTCTCAAGCCTTGTTGCTCCTTCTTGTAGAAACCTCTTCCTAGCGGACAACCACGGAGCTCCACCGCGATCTCGGAATCCACCGATAGGACTTTGTATGGTCACCGTCACCCACGCTTGGAGCCTTTCTCCAAGTGAGTAATACCGCAACAAACTTCTTCTTCTTTGTGATGGGATATAGAAGGAAACCCGAAACGTCTCTTTTTCAATTCGGTAGAGAAAACCGGTGCCAAAACTCCAAGTAAAGATATGTATATAGAACTTGGATAAACAACTATTGGGTGTAAATACTAGAGTGTGTAGGATTTTTCATTAAAGAATAACACTCAAAACTTGATCTTTTCCCTTAAACAAATTTTCTATCAAAACACTCTCTAGGAGTTTGTATGGTATGAAAAAGATACCCCTTCAAAAATGATTTTCGTCCTTAATAAAGCCTTAAAAAATCAGTTAAGAAACAAGTGGGGAAATGGGGTGAAAACTGCCAAAAACTGCTCAAAACTGTTCCCACCTGGCATCTCGTTTGAACGAACTTGACTCTCGTTCGAACGAGACTTCTAACGAGCGAACAGACTGGGCTCGTTAGAAACTCGTTAGATATCTCGTTAGAACGACCAAACTCGTTCGAACGACATATCGAACGACTGACCAGTTTAGGTTCGTTGGCAAACTCGTTCGAACGAAACCTGGTTCGAACGAAAAACTCGTTCGAACGAAACCTGGTTCGAACGAAAAACTCGTTCGAACGAGACTTCGAACGACTTCCAGAAATTTTTGATAAATTCAATTTTTGGCCCAGAAACTTTATGTACTTTATTTTAAAGTTTCAATTAAATTATTCTGAAAGTAAAACATGGTTTTTTATTAAACCTAACACCCAAATAAAATTTTGTTCCAAGCTCCTATATAAATATAATTACATTCATACCTTGGGAGCATGGAACCTTAGTTGATGACGTAGAAATGAGGCACGCAAACCGACATTTTGATGAAGCTTTAAATTCTTTGCCGCTACGTCTTCAACACATACTTCATAGGCTTGAGAATATTACAATTAAATACTATCCTATGAATAAATGTTTTTGTCCGGAATTGAGCCAAAACTACATATGGACTCAATTGGAAATTTGTGTCCTTACAAATCTCCCCCTTTGGCTATGCCGGGACAAACCAAACAAAAATCCTAAAGGGCCGTCAAGCTCACTAGACTCAAAACATAACCCGCCCAAACTTGACTCAACCCAAGGATCAAACGCTTTGCCATTAAACAATGCTTCTTTAGTAGAATACCTGCACACTTAAGCAAACTCATCAAATGCATAGGGAATATCAAAATATAAAATGCAATTAATTAAATTATTCCCCCTAAATTAATTCTCCCCTTTATTAAACACATGACCTACTTAGAAAGACGTCTCCCCCTAAGATAAATCTCCCCCAAACTAAGATGCGAATAGGATTAGATACCATTTCTCCCCCTATCATCATTCTCCCCCTTTTTGTTCGGGAATAGGCAAAGGATAAAGAACTAATAAACAGCATGTGGAAGCTTAAAGTGAAAAGACATGAAAGCATATGGGCAATTAAAAGCAAGGCAAAGACAAATAAATATCATATATATAGATACTAAAAATATACCAATAGAGCACTTGCATATATATATATAGATATAAACACACACATAACACAAAATACAATAAGTTTGCACACTCGTATGGCAAAAATGTGTCATATGGAAACGGAAGTGTAGGGGTGTGAACTAGCAACAATTTAAATTTAGACCCAAACACTTAATAAACGTTCACGGAGTTCTCATTTGATTATAAACTTCATCACATTGAAATATAACCTCATGTGACAATATAGATTGAACTCAATGAACAAACATACACAATGCATACAAGCCTAGGATGATGATGATTCTACAAACCAAATAGAGTCATGACATTAAAGACAACTAGGATAAACGGACATTGTGCAAACCGTTGATATACCATCCAAATCTCCCTCAATTATCATATATATTCTTTTATTTTTGAATGAATATATCAAACAAACATAGGCCTTGGCAGTTGTTTTCTTTTTAATGCCAAATATTCTGTTTTTAGGCCTTTGGATCATGTATTTATTTTAGATCCAATAAAAGGTGGCTTACAATCGCAAAGGATTTAATTCATCCTTTCGGAGCCCTTCCCCGTGCACATTTAGATTTATCATGTTTTCATTTTCACACAAATCTCACATGCAACGGATTTTGACATGCACTAGTCCTCCTAGGTCAAAGATATGTAGATGACTAGATTGGTAGGAGAACACCTCAAAAAGCTCAAATATAACATGTGACATTAAGATTTCAAAAGAGCTTGTGCATGTGTGAATAGAGGCATACAGAAATAGAATCCATTTAAACAATACAAAATCCAACTACGCCATATAAAACATGGTAAAGAACATTTTAAGGATTGAAAATCTAAACCAAAAGTTCTAGCCACATGGGAGCGTAAACGATGGGATTCAAACACAAATATATGCCACATAAAGTGTGTCAAACTAAAATACACACAAAATAAAATCTTTTTGAGTTTTTTAACATTTTTAATCAAAAATAAATATTTACTCAAAAGGACAAACAAAAATCATTTATATTTTTCATTAAGCTTAAATGAAATAAATAAAACACAAATGATAAACAAAAATCTATTTATATTTTTCAATTAATTCAAACACACAATATAATACAAAAAGATAAACAAGTCATGATTTCTAGCATGTGATATGAAATAAGGCTATGACTAGAAAATGACTAAACAAGCATACATTTAGCATGTGAATATAGCATAAAGTATAAACGCTAAAGTATGCAAACACTAACACATTCATCCTTTAGATTTAGCAAGGGAGGAAGCATGTGTAAGTAAATGAGAATCAAAATCCCTATTTTGTAAGGCAACCAAGTTGGATTTCCTAACCCAAATTAATGAAGAATGACTATCTTGGGGTGTAGGAGCTTTAACTACCGTGGTTACTTTACTATGGGATTTTCTAGGAATTCGTTTAAGATCAAAACAATATTTCCTAAGATGACCTTTTCGACCACAAAGTGTATAAGTAAGAACATGTCGAAAAGATTTGCCTAAGGAGTGATCATTAAATGCATTCCTACTAGATTCTCCTAAAATATTGGTTTGGGCATTATGAGTAAATTCATTACAAGTATTGAAGCCTAAACCACAAGTGTCATTTTTAATTTGGATCGTTCCTAACATTTTATCAAGTTTTTCCGAACGACATTCCAAATCAAATTTGACATTACTAGAATCTTTTAATTTATTTTCCAATTCTAAAATGTTAGATTCTAGTAAAAAATTACGCTCTTCAAAAGCAAGAAGCTCCTTTTTTAAGGATTCCATTAAACTCCTAAGGCTATTTCTTTCGCCTTCTACGTATTCTAGCTTCACACGAAGAGTCTTCTCACGTGTCCTAAGGTCTTCTATTAAGGCACTATCATCAACGACCTTGACACTCTTTCTTAAACAAGCTTCTAACTTCAAATTAGTTCTTTTCAAATTAATAGATTCTTTATATAATTCATGAAAAGCATTTTGAAGTTCACTCACATCAACCTCTTCTTCATTTTCACTCTCTCTTTCTTCTCCACTCTCACTATCATTAAAAACAAGGGAATCATGAACAATGACCTTGGAAGTGGCATGTGCTATCGTGTCATCAATCGATGAGTTCTCATTATCACTCACATGACTAGCCATAAAAGCCACAAAATTTTTCTTAGTGGGGGAATCGGGCTTTTCTTCCTTATCACTATCACTATCACTAAGGGTTGCATTATATGCAGTGGGTCGTTTACCCTCTTTCCTTAGTTTAGTGGGGCACTCATAAGCCCTATGGCCATAACCTTCACAACCAAAACACCTGTTAGACTCGTCCCTATCTAAATTGTCATTACTAGGTTTAGGGATCCTCTCGGCTTTAGAAATCTTCTCGCTTTTGTCATGTTTAGAAGTATCAAATTTCTTAAAATCATTTTTAAATTTATCTTTGTTAAATTTAAGAAATTTTCTAAATTTGCGAGCAAACAAAGCCATATCTTCCGAGTCACTTTCACTATCGCTCTCTACTACTTGTTTGACCTATTTTTGGGCTTTTAAAGCAACATCCTTTTCAATTTTCTTTTCAGTTTTAGAGGGAAACATATCTAGTTCATAGGTTTGTAAATCACCTACAAGCTCTTCTAATTTCGTAGAGGCTAAAGTGGGTAAAGAATTTAAAATGGTCACTTTAGGAATAAACCTATCGGGTAGGGACCTCAAAATTTTCTTTACAACACGGTCGTCAGGTATTTTCTCTCCCAAGTTAAAGGATGAATTAGCAATATCAGAATGTCTAGCATAAAATTTATCAAAAGTTTCTTTTTCATCCATTTTGATAGTTTCAAATTGAGTGGTGAGGTTTTGGGGTTTTGAAGCTTTAACGACACTAGTTCCTTCATGAGTTAATTGTAAAATATCCCAAGCTTCTTTAGCGGTTTCACACGTCATAATACGTAGGAATTCATCCGGTGCGACGGCGCTAAATAAGGCATTTAAACTTCGGGAATTAAAGTTAGCAAGTTTAAACTCATTTTCAGTCCATCTATCGGCGGGTTTGATAACACGTTCATTTTCAACTAAGTAAGTTGGTGGGGAGTACCCGGTAACAACAGACATCCAAACTCTCTCATCGATAGATTTTAGTGCCGATCTCATTCGCGCTTTCCAATACGCGTAGTTTGAACCATCGAAAATAGGAAATTTTGAAAATGGGGAAAAATCCATTTTAGCCAAAAAATTAAAAGATCTTAACGAAATAATTTATCGTTTTTGGCTCTGATACCAATTTGAAAGCGCGCAGAGTAATTTCCTTTTTATATAAAACTCAATAAATGATGCGGAAGCGTTGAAAGATGATGGTTCAACAACAATTAAACAAAACAAATTTTGGTTTAATTGAACAAGATTAAATCAATTCATAAGTCCAAGTCCTAGAATTTGCCTAAGTCATAATTTTCAATTATCCAAAGTTAAGCGAAACCAATTTTAGCAAATGACTTGAATAAACCAAATTTACCCAAAAATTAATTTAGTCCCAAATTAAATGAGTGTGATAATTAAACCAAATTTTATCTTGAATTAAACCTAAAGCATGGATTCTAAATTATTGTGCAAGATAAAATAAACAATATCACACTACGCCGCGATGTACGAGGAAAAACCCAAGACGGGAAAAAACCTTGGACGGCCCTAGCCACAAGTCCACTAGATATGGAATTACAATTACAAGACAAAAGACTTACATCCTCGACTCGAACCCTCTCAAGCCTTGTTGCTCCTTCTTGTAGAAACCTCTTCCTAGCGGACAACCACGGAGCTCCACCGCGATCTCGGAATCCACCGATAGGACTTTGTATGGTCACCGTCACCCACGCTTGGAGCCTTTCTCCAAGTGAGTAATACCGCAACAAACTTCTTCTTCTTTGTGATGGGATGTAGAAGGAAACCCGAAACGTCTCTTTTTCAATTCGGTAGAGAAAACCGGTGCCAAAACTCCAAGTAAAGATATGTATATAGAACTTGGATAAACAACTATTGGGTGTAAATACTAGAGTGTGTAGGATTTTTCATTAAAGAATAACACTCAAAACTTGATCTTTTCCCTTAAACAAATTTTCTATCAAAACACTCTCTAGGAGTTTGTATGGTATGAAAAAGATACCCCTTCAAAAATGATTTTCGTCCTTAATAAAGCCTTAAAAAATCAGTTAAGAAACAAGTGGGGAAATGGGGTGAAAACTGCCAAAAACTGCTCAAAACTGTTCCCGCCTGGCATCTCGTTCGAACGAACTTGACTCTCGTTCGAACGAGACTTCTAACGAGCGAACAGACTAGGCTCGTTAGAAACTCGTTAGATATCTCGTTAGAACGAACAAACTCGTTCGAACGACATATCGAACGACTGACCAGTTTAGGTTCGTTGGCAAACTCGTTCGAACGAGACTTCGAACGACTTCCAGAAATTTTTGATAAATTCAATTTTTGGCCCAGAAACTTTATGTACTTTATTTTAAAGTTTCAATTAAATTATTCTGAAAGTAAAACATGGTTTTTTATTAAACCTAACACCCAAATAAAATTTTGTTCCAAGCTCCTATATAAATATAATTACATTCATACCTTGGGAGCATGGAACCTTAGTTGATGACGTAGAAATGAGGCACGCAAACCGGCATTTTGATGAAGCTTTAAATTCTTTGCCGCTACGTCTTCAACATATACTTCATAGGCTTGAGAATATTACAATTAAAACTATCCTATGAATAAATGTTTTTGTCCGGAATTGAGCCAAAACTACATATGGACTCAATTGGAAATTTGTGTCCTTACAGGTACGTTAGGTATGTGTGTAGCCCAAGGACTTAGAACTAAGTTCGCCTCCATTATTTGTGATTTGATTTTGGGTTCGAGGTAATATTCTGAACCAATGACCTTAATGTAGTAAGTGATACATGACCGTGATAGCAGAGTATGCCTTTTATTAACGGTGGTCATTATAAGAGACATCGTAATGATAAAAATAAGTGTGTAAAATATATACAAATGAGGATATACTAATTGTGCATGAAAGTAGACATTGTATCCTAAAAGCAAATTGAGTAAAGAAACTTAATTAATTGATAAAGTGAAAACATGTTGGAATGTTAATTCCCTTATGTTCATGGTGGTCATTGGAGAGACACTATCACTACACCATATGGAGAAATTAGTAACGGATTTTTTTTACGATTAGTAATAGATTTTACCCATTACAAATATCTAACAGACATAATCCGTTAGTAATGTTACACAACCGTTGCAAATATTCAGAAAGTATAAATATTAATTGATTTCCTAAAAAAAACAGGCGCAAGCGGGGAAACTCCCCCCTCTTATTTTCGTCAGTTCAAGTTATAACAAGATTTTTCCTCTTTGAACACCTTCTCAAATTTCCCCTCCTCCATTATCCCTCACACTCGCCAGAACTTGAGATTTTGTAAACCCTTTGCTGGGCTCAATTCCATTAATGATGTTAAAGCCATCCATCAAGTTGTCTTCAACCCAACATGGGTTTTTTGAAAATCTGTACTCCTCACTCCTTTTTTTACTACGTCTCGTTCCTTGAAGATTCCTCAAACTATCTCTCTATATATACCCATATACTGAGAATCTCAACCAGGTAATCACTCATTCCACCAATGCTTTTGCATTTTTTTTTATAAGTTGATGCCATTCGATTGATGAAACCCTAGTCCTGATGCCTTTATTATTTATTACGAAGAAGGCTAAGAAAAGAAACCTACAGGAATGAGCTCTCTCAAGCTGTGCCTTTTACAATCGCAATCGGCGCTTGTATTCCAATGATGATTCCTTGATCGATTCTATTAAGTTTCAACATCAATCCATATGATGTCATTGCTTACATAAGTTGCATTAGTGGTTAATTAGTGTGTTAGGTGAATAGGATGTCATTGCTTACATAAATTGCATTAGTGGTTAATTAGTGTGTTAGGTGCATTAGTGTGTTAGGTAGAAAAATGTGGTTGTAATCTTTCCTTACTTGTTTAATGTGTGGCCTAAAATGTATTTGTCATGCTATAAATACCCCATGTCCTATGCTTGTATAATCATCCAAGAAGAAGTAAAACAATAAGGCAATTAGCATTTGTGTCTTAGTTTCAGTGTATTAGTTCTTCTTTAAGTGTTTTAAAAGAGTGGTTTAGTGAGTACTTTATTATAATAATTTCTTGCGAATATTAGAGTTTTGTACTCGTTATTCTCAGCAATTGGTATCAGAGCGGGACGGTCGTGTACCAGTATTTTTGGAGTGAGTTTTCTTGAGTCGTGAGAAATTCGTATTCTGCAAGTTTGTATCTTGAAATCAGGCTTGTTTGGTATTATCAAAAATTTACCGACACGATGGGTGATCTTCAAGTAGTTGGAGGAATCAAGAAACTCAACAACCAAAATTACAATACGTGGGTGACATGTATGACGTCTTATATGCAAGGACAAGACCTTTGGGAGGTCGTTGGCGGTAGCAAAGTTATACAACCGGAGGTTGATGATGCTAATGGCACTTTGCGAAAATGGAAGATTAAAGCAGGCAAAGCGATGTTTGCCTTAAAGACTATAATTGAAGAAGAAATGTTGGACCACATCCGGGATCCCAAAACACCGAAAGAAGCATGGGACACTTTCACTACACTTTTTTAAAGAAGAACGACACAAGACTACAACTTCTCGAGAGCGAGCTGCTATCGATGGCGCAACGTGACATGACTATCACCAAGTACTTTCACAAGGTGAAGAAAATATGCCACGGAATTTCAAATTTAGATCCAACAGCTGTTATTGGTGAAACTAGGATAAAAAGAATAATTATCCATGGTATGAGGTCCGAATACCGAAGTTTTGTTGCTGTCGTACAAGGATGGCCGACTCAACCATCACTTGTTGAGTTTGAAAATTTTCTTTCCAGTCAAGAAGCTATGGCTAAGCAAATGGGAGGAGTCTAGCTGAAGGGTGAGGAGGAAGCGCTCTACACCAACAAAAGCAAAGGCTACTTCAAGCAGCACGTCAGAGGAGGATATAAAAAGGATGATGACAAGGTAAAAAGTCATCAAGGAGAGGGAGGTTCTCGTCCAGGGGGAACTTCAAAGAATCGTGGCTATGGTAAAAGATTTGAGGGCAAATATTACAACTGCGGCAAGAAGGGACATATGGCAAAAGATTGTTGGTCCAAAAAAAGGCCCGCTGAGAGCAATGCTGCTACTTCCAATTCAAAGAAGAGAAGCGAAGATGATTGGGATGTTGAAGCATCTTTTGCTGTGGAAGAGGAGGAGTTATCTCTCACAGCCTCGACGGTTGAGCGGATTGACTACGATAATGATTGGATCGTCGACTCAGGCTGCTCAAATCACATGACGGGTGATAAACATAAGTTATAGAGCCTGTAAAAAATACAAGGGAAATAGAGTTGTGGTAACAACCAACAACTCAAGGCTACCAATAACTCATATCGATAAGACGGTATTAGCACCTTAATACAGTTCTAACGAGGTGCCGCTTTAAAATGTCTACCATGTTTCGAGTATGAGGAAAAATCTACTTTCAGTGGCACAATTAACATCATCAGGCCGCTTTGTCTTGTTTGGTCCACGAGATGTGAAGGTATATCAAGACCTCAAGATCTCAGGAATGTCAACAATGGAGGGACGGTGATTGGAATCAGTATACATGATGTCAGCAGAGTCTGCATATGTAGATAAGATAAGAAAAAATGAGATAGCAGATTTATGACACATGCAATTGGGACACGTTAGCTATTCTAAGCTAAGCGTGATGATGAAGAAGTCGATGCTCAAGGGACTTCCACAATTTGATGTGAGGACAGACACGGTCTATGCGGGATGCCAGTATGGTAAAGCACATCAATTACCATACGAGGAATCAAAGTTTAGAGCAAAATAACTATTAGAGTTAGTTCACTCTAATGTGTTCAGACCAGTCAAGCAACCCTCAGTTGGTGGGATGTGGTATATGGTAACGTTTATTAATGACTTCTCTAGGTATGTGTGGGTTTTATTTATGAAAGAAAAATCTGACACGTTCTCAAAGTTTAAAGGGTTCAGAGAGACGATTGAAGGAGAAGTGGGAAAGAAGATTATTTATCTATGCACAGATAATGGAGGAGAATATACCGTAAATGAGTTTTTCCAGTATCTACGAGACTGTAGAATACGTAATTAATTTACTTGTGCCAACACCCATAACATAATAGAGTGGTAAAGAGAAAGAATTGACATCTTGCGGAAGTTTGTCGGAGTACGCTACATGCTAAGAATGTACCAGGAAGATTTTGGGCTGAAGCTATAAGAACTGCAGCCTATGTGATTAACTAACTTCCTCAACCAAGGTTAGAGTTTGTTTCACCCTTTGAGAAATTATGGAACATGAAACCTACGGTTAGTTTCTTTCAAGTATTCGGTTGTGTATGTTATGTATTTGTTCCTAACCATTTACGTAGCAAGTTTGACAAGAAAGCCGTCAGACGTATCTTTGTGGGATACGACAGCCACAGGAAAGAGTGGAAATGTTGTGATCCTACGATTGGAAGGTGTTACACGTCACGAGATGTGGTGTTTTATGAAACATCTTCTTGGTGGTCCTTAGAAAAGGAGGTGTTATCAAACTCGAAGGAATTTGAAGAGAAGCTGCAACAGAAAATGGGAGAGCAGACTCCTCAAATCCTATCAAGCTCACACGAAGCTGAAGATTCATATGATGATGATAATATCGAGCAACCAGATGAAGAAGGTAGACCTAGTGAAATGGAAGTATCAACTCCACAATCACAACTCAGAAGGTCAACAAGAATCAGAAAGCCAAATCCTAAATATGTCAATGCAGCTATAGAAGAAGAAGCAAGTGTAAAAGAACCTGATATGTTTGAAGAAGCATCCCGAAATTCTGAGTGGATTAAATCTATGGAAGAAGAAATTAATGCACTGGAGTAGAATCAGACTTAGGATCTCGTGCCAAAGCCAAGAGATGTGAAAGCTATATCATGTAAATGGGTTTACAAAATAAGGCATCGTCCAGATGGATCAATTGAGATATATAAAGCTCGATTGGTGGCTCGGGGGTTCTCTCAATAATATGGACTAGACTATAATGAAACATTTAGTCCAGTGGCAAAGCTTACAACTGTACGAGTCCTACTTGCACTTGCAGCCAATAAAGACTGGAATTTATGGCAAATGGATGTGAAGAACGCATTTTTTCATGGGGAGTTAGATCTGGAGATCTACATGATTCAACCAATGGGTTTTTATAATCAAGATCATCCTCAGATTATGTGTAAGTTGCGAAAGGCACTCTATAGATTGAAACAGGCACCAAGGGCGTGGTATGGTAAGATTGCTAAATTTCTAACTCAAAGTGGTTATTTAGTAACACCTACAGATTCTAGCTTGTTTGTCAAAGCTAATGGAGGAAAGTTAGCTATCAACTAGTATATGTGGATGATTTGATCATAACCGGTGATGATGAGGCAGAAATTCTCCAAACAAAGGCGAATTTATCAGTTCATTTCCAGATAAAGGAACTTGGACAACTCAAGAAGTTTCTTGGTCCAGAGGTTGATCGTACACAAGAAGGAATATTTCTCTCTCAGCAAAATTATTCCAAAGATTTATTGAAAGAGTTTGGGATGCTCGAATGCAAGCCAATCTCGACACCAATGGAACCAAATGGCAAGCTGTGTGCACATGAAGGAAAAGATTTGGAAGATGATAGGATGTATTGATAATTAGTAGGTAATCTGATCTACCTAACGTTAACTCGACCTGACATTTCTTATGCAGTTGGTGTGATGAGTCAATACATGCAAAATCCAAAATAAGTCTCATTTGGAAGCAGTTCGGCGAATATTGAGATATGTGAAGGGTACAACTACCTATGGTATTTTGTACAAGAAAGGTGAAGATTGCAAGTTAGTTGGCTATTGTGACGCTGACTATGCAGGTGATCACGACACTCGCCGATCAACTACCGGATACATGTTTAAGCTTGGATCTGGAGTAATTTCTTGGTGTAGTAAGAGACAACCGATGGTATCTTTGTCAACTACGAAAGTAGAGTATCGAGCATCAGCAATGGCAGCTCAAGAGAGTACATGGTTAATACAGTTAATGAACGATCTACATCAACCAGTAGATTATGCAGTACCGTTGTACTGTGACAACCAGTCGGCAGTTCGTTTGGCGAAAAATCCATTCTTTCATGCCAGAACTAAACATGTGGAAGTACACTATCATTTTATTAGAGAGAAGGTTCTGCAAGAAGAGATTGAGATGAGACGAATCAAGACAGATGATCAAATTGCGGACTTGTTTACAAAAGGGTTGAATGCAAGAAAGTTCGAAAACTTTCGTCGTCAGTTCGGCATGGTGAAAGGAATGAGAGTAGATGTTGAGGGGGAGTATTAAGTTTCAACATCAATCCATATGATGTCATTGCTTACATAAGTTGCATTGGTGGTTAATTAGTGTGTTAGGTGAATATGATGTCATTACTTACATAAATTGCATTAGTGGTTAATTAGTGTGTTAGGTGCATTAGTGTGTTAGGTAGAAAAATGTGGTTGTAATCTTTCCTTACTTGTTTAATGTGTGGCCTAAAATGTATTTGCCATGCTATAAATACCCCATGTCCTATGCATGTATAATCATCCAAGAAGAAGTAAAACAATAAGGCAATTAGCATTTGTGTCTTAGTTTGAGTGTAGTATTTCTTCTTTAAGTGTTTTGAAAGAGTGGTTTAGTGAGTACTTTCTTATAATCATTTCTTGCGAATATTAGAGTTTTTTACTCGTTATTCTCAACAGATTCAACTGATTCCAGGCTAGAAATCATGGGGATCATAAGCTTCATACCTTACTTTAATTGGCTGGTTAGGTTTATTGTCTATTTTATATGCCTTCTGATTCTTATTTATTGAGTTTAGTTTCTTTACGGGTTTTAACCCTAGTGTTGGGTGTTTGCGTGAATATTCGAAAGCATGTATATTGTGTATGCGATTGTCTAATTTGATCCTTACATCATGATTAGCTCTCACCTTTTTCTTGTATGAATTTTATTTTGTGTCCCATTGTGTTTGTGTATTTCATTGCATCTAGATTTGTGTATACGTGACTTGAAATCCAGTGTCATAAAATTAACTTGGAATGTAAAATTATGTGTGGCAATCAGAAATGCATTGACAATTACAATTTACCCATCTTCATGGTTGCAAACGTAAAAGTTTCATACTCAATTGATTTTTTTATTCATTATTAGTATTGGAAGTGTGAAATCAATGCCATTGAAGTTGTCCATAATGGCAACGTCACTGTTGGCATTAGCGGCACATACACTGTCGTTCTCGCCATTGAGAAAATTGGGCCAAAATCTAAACTATTACAGTGAGCAATGGGACAGATCCAGTACTCAGAGAAATGCTTTGATGATACTTTGAGTACAAGTATTCAATTGCATTTTTCCATGGGTTTTCACAATTATATTTTCAACTTTCTCATTGTGATCGAAAGGTTTGGTTTTATAATTTGTGCGATTTCACTTATACACATGTTATTCTTCCTCCTAAAGTGGCTAAACTTCTACCTAAGAATCTTTTTCTCTCTGAGGTAAGTAATAAATTCACTCAATTGGCTTTCTTGTTAATGTTAGGGTTTCAGAATTTTTTCATTTTCTTTTGAATCACTTTTTAGAATCAAGTAGACGAGAAATTGAGATCCTTATTGATATGTTTTGCTTTTTTATGTGCTTCATTAAAAATAAATTCGTATGACTTGTTTTCTTTTCTTTTAATTCCGTACTTGGAACGGAGACATAATAAGTGACCTAGGTTTATTTATATGCTTAGCTTGCTTATTTGATATGCTCAGAGCCTCTTCAATATCATCCTCTCCGTGACACTCAAGGTAATACAATACAATATGACCTTTGTTATGACAAGCAATTGCATGTCATTTTATTTTTTTGTTCTGGTATTCAATAGTATGTTAGGTTCCCCTTTGATAGATGATTTTGTTTATTTCAACTCAGAGAGACCCGAATTTGGCGATGAGGTTCTGATTATCATTTGGGTCTAAAACGAGCATGATTTGATCCATCACGAGTCAAAGAGAGCAACGGGTATTGTCTGATTGATGGGTTGCTCTTAAACCTTAGATGCCACCCTCTCACTTTGCAACCACTTTTCTTGATTTTGGTATGATCCTTTTTTGCTATCATGGCTTGTTTGATTTCTTTATTTAAATTTCCACTCTTAATATTATATCAGGTTACTTATATTTATTATCTATGTTTTTTTGGGGATTGGTGGTGGTGGTAGGATGATGGTTATGAGGGGAATTGGGGAGTTGTTGCTTGGTGATGACTTTCTGAGATTAGATAAATTTGATTCAGTTATTTTCATGCTGATATACTTTTTTACTTGACTTCTTTTTTTGCATTTCTTTTTGGTAGTTATATTTTCTTTTTGTTCACTTCGGTTAGAGGAATTGATACGTTATTGCTTGTTGATAATTTCTGAAATAAATTTAATGATTGAGTTATTTTAATGGTGATTTGTTCTCTCCATCGACTTTGTTTGTGTTTTATTTGTTATTTATTTATTTACTTACACTAAAAGAAATACAATCATTGTTGATACCAAAATTAATATACTGATGTGGACGAATCATACGAAGACACTTGTCAATCTACGTGGCACAATAACAACGAGGAAGTTCATTTCCTCGACCAACTTATGTTCTCCCCGAGCAACGAGGATATACCGAGGAACTGTAACACTCCGAGGTACTCTAGCGCTCCGAGGAACTCCTGATCAACGAGCAACTAAGGCGGTCTGAGCTGCATCTCGGCCGTAGTATTAAGTGCCAGAATGTCAACAGTTCAACTATTCATTGAATGTTCATCATCTTGACGCACACGCTGCATTAAATGTATTACCCTTTCATATGTATTCTCATTTAATGTATTGACCTATTCATGTACAGCCTAAGGGCTATAAATACCTGGTATCATCCTCATTTTGGAGTGGGGAGGAATTTCTTGATTGAACTTTTAATCGAGAATTCTCAAACACTCAGCAATAACATAACAGTGGACGTAGGCCATTCTTATAAGGCTGAACCACTTTAAAATCTTTGTCTCATTTTATTTATCTGTGATTGAATAATTAGAGCGATCTAGTTTTTTACATCAACAGATTTGTATCAGCCCATTCATGTACAACCTAAGGGCTATAAATACCTTGTATCACCCTCATTCAAAGGGACCAGAATTTCTGGATTGAACCGATAATCGAGAATTCCCAAACACTCATCAATAACATAACAGTGGACGTAGGCCATTCTTATAAGGCTGAACCACTTTAAAAATCTTTGTTCATTTTATTTATCTGTGATTGAATAATTAGAGCGATCTAATTTTTTACATCAACAGATTGGCGCCGTCTGTGGGAAAACGACTGTTGCTATCGTTTTTCACCAAAAACCATTTATCATCAATGGCAGATAATCCAGAATCCAGTAATCGAAATGTTGGAAATGTTGGAAATCCTCCAAATCCATCTGCACCTCCAGATCTGGCTGGAATTATGACGAATCTGGCTGAAGGACAAACCGCCATGCAAGAAACAATGAGGCAACTCATTCAAACTCTTCACGGTGGTGCACCTACCCATTCAAGGCAAAGGAGTGAACGTGAGCAATCGCGATCCAGGCGTACTGAGTCATATCGTAATGAAGAATCTAATGATTTTTCTTATCAACCTGGGCGAACTTCATCGATACGGGCTACGGATACAGATCAACATATCACCCTCTCTCCGGAGAGAACTAGCGTCCTGGAAAGATTAAGCAGGGCATCTCCTTTCAGTCGGTTAGGACCAAGGAGAAACATGAGTCCGCCTAGAGCCCCATCGAGAAGCTTTCGACCACCATCAGGTTTGAGAGAAGGATCAGCACAATCAAGACCAGTTACTCGTCGAGATAGATCTTAGGAAGCTACGTCAGAACAATCAATTGCTCGGACTAAACAGCCCGAGGAAGGAAATGAAGCATGGAAGGGTTCCATACAGCGATTGGAGGATAGACTTGGAGAAATGGCTAAAGAAAGGAATCCCTTACAGAGAACTTTTGTTCAAGGGACACCTTTTGTGCAGGCCATTGTGAATTTTCCTACACCATCGAAATTTAAAGCACCTGTAGTGACACCTAAATATGATGGAAACACAGATCCTGTTCTTCATATAGAACAATACCAGGCTGCTGCCGACATATATGCTGTCCCCGACGAGATGAGGTGTAGAGCATTTTTGGGAACTCTTACCGGATCTGCACAGATATGGTACAATAATCTTCCTCGGGGCAAGATTTCGACGTTTATTCAGTTAGCCGAGTTGTTTATTGGCAATTTCTGTTTTGGAGCAAAGCCAGTAAAACGAGTAGCCCACTTGTTAAGTGTTAGACAAAAGTCTGGTGAAAGTACTAGAGATTATATAACTCGTTTCAATAATGAGAAGTTGGAAGTCATAGATTACGAAGAAAAGACAGCGATCACTGCTTTGATGAGTGGATTGTTGCCTACCAAGTTATATTATACTTTGGCTAAAGATCCACCTAAAACTATGTCGGATTTGATGGCAAAAGTAGCCAAAATCATGAATGCCGAGGAGGCTATGGTTGCGAAGAAGAATATGGATAAAGAAACCAAGGTGGAGGTTGACAAATCTAAGAAGAAAGAGCAAAAAGGTAATGGTGGTGATAAGCACTCCAAGAATAATAGGACGTCATGGGAAGTCCTGAAGAAATATGATAATTATACTCCATTGAAGATGGGTATTAATCATATTTTAGAAGAAATCAAGAATAACGAAGAAATCAAGTGGCCAGATAAACTGAGGACCAATCCTGAATTGAGGAATAGGGCAAAATATTGCGAGTTCCATAAAGATCATGGCCATACGACCAAAAATTGTATAGCCCTTCAGAACGAGATTGAAACGCTCATCCGAAGAGGAAAGTTGTCAAAGTATGTAGATCGCAGAGGTGAAAGGACGAATGATGATAGAACCAGAGATTGTTCCAGATCTCCTCGTCGGACGGAGGAGAAAAAGAAAAGAAATCATGAAGATGATCCAGATGAAGACCCCGATCTTCCAAAGAAGCCAAGATAGCCTGAACGAGAGGTATTTTCCATACGTTTTGGGTCAATTGATTGTAATGTTATAACAGGAGGAGATGCTGGAGGGGGAGACCTTACTGCAGAAAGAAAGGCCTATCTCGAAGAGGCCCAAGCCTGCTCATATATTCAACGAATAAATCTTACCGAGGATGATCGTTCGAGGAAGGTAAATAAAGAGAAGCTAGTTATTGGTTTTTCAAAAAACGATTTGGCCAGTGTTCTTTACCCTCACGACGATCCCTTGGTGATCAAAATGAGGATGAAAGATGTGGTGATTTCAAGGGTGTTGGTGGACAATGGTAGTTCGGAAGATATCATGTACTATTCATGTTTTGATAGTTTGAATTTGAAACTATCTCAATTGGAACCTTATCACAGACCCCTTCTGGGTTTTGCTGGCGAGAAAGTTTTTCCACTTGGGACGATCAAGTTGGACATATTCATTGGAACTTGGCCCGCTTGTCGAACAGAAAAAATACACTTCTTTGTGATGGATAAGAATGTGCAGTCAGCCTACAACATCATCATGGGAAGAGTTGGTTTGAAGAAGTTCGAAGCAGTTCCATCTACAGTGCATCAATGCTTAAAATTCCCAACAAACTTCGGAGTAGGAGTTGTGAAAGGCGATCAAAAAATAGCTCGGGAATGCTATTATACATCTGTCGAGCAAGAGGAGCCTGAAGAATCAAGGAAAAAGACTATTACCTACCAGGTGGAGGAAGGTACAGAAATTGAAACTCTTGATCCCAGGGATGAATCCCAACTTGTAAAAGGACAGGTGGTAGAATCTACAGAAAATGTTATTCTGGACGAGGAGCACCCTGAACGAGTAACCCAGATAGGTTCGTCGTTGGATGCTTCAATAAAACAAGAGTTAATAATGTTCTTGAGAAATAGGAAGAAAACTTTCACATGGAGTCATGAGGACATGCCAGGAATAGATCCAAATTTCTTATGTCATGAACTCAATGTGAATAAGGAGATCAAGCCTGTGAAGCAGAGAAGAAGGGTATTTAGCCCCGAGAAGAATCAAGCCATACAAGAGGAGGTCGAGAAGCTCCAGAAAGCCCAATTCATTGAAGATGTGAAGTATCCAGACTGGCTAGAAAATGTGGTGATGGTGAAGAAGAAGAACAATAAATGGAGAATGTGTGTTGATTTCACTGATCTCAACAAGGCATGCCCAAAAGATCATTTTCCATTGCCCAGAATTGACCAATTAGTGGATGCTACCTCGGGACATGAGCTACTCAGCTTCATGGATGCATATTCTGGTTACAACCAGATCAAGATGAAACCTGAAGACAGGGAAAGTACTTCTTTTATTACCCCTAGGGGAACTTATTGCTATAATGTTATGCCTTTTGGTTTGAAAAATGCAGGAGCAACATACCAGCGGCTGATGAACAAGGTTTTCACCGAACAAATTAGTTGCAACATGGAAGTCTATGTCGATGATATGCTGACAAAAAACAAGAAAGCTGTAAATCATTTAGTTGATTTAACTCAGACATTTGATCAGCTGGATAAATACCAGATGAAACTCAACCCGACGAAGTGCACATTTGGAGTACGAGAAGGAATGTTTCTCGGATACATTGTCAACCAGCGGGGCATTGAAGCAAATCCAGATAAGATCAAAACTCTTTTAGGGTTGCGATCTCCAACAACAAAGAAAGAAGTGCAGAGTCTTACAGGACGAGTTGCAGCGCTCAACAGATTTGTATCTCGAGCAACTGACAAATGCCTCCCATTTTTCAAAACACTTCGAAAAACTTTTGAGTGGACTGATGAATGTGAAAAGGCCTTTCAAGACTTAAAAAAGTATTTAGGAGCACCTCCATTATTGTCTAGGCCAATAACAGGAGAGAAGTTGTACTTATATCTAGCAGTATCAGAGAATGCAGTTAGCTCGGCATTGATCAGATTGGAGAATGGAGTCCAGAAACCAATTTATTACACAAGTAAAGCTTTCCGAGGTGCAGAGATCAGGTACCCAAAGTTAGAAAAATTGGCATTGGCATTAATTGAAGCAAGTAAAAGAATGAGGCCATATTTCCAGGCCCATACCATCATTGTGTATACCGACATGCCATTAAGACAAGCCCTTCACAAGCCAGAAAAATCAGGAAGACTGATGTACTGGGCGATAGAACTCAGTGAATATGATATTGTGTATGAGCCCAGATCATCATTGAAAGGGCAGGCTGTAGCAGATTTTATAGCAGAGTTTACATACCCTGAGACCCCCGAAGAACAAAAGTTGCTCGCTGACCAACCTGTGGATGTTACAGGATCAACAGACATAAATCCGGACCAACCCCGGTTGGTAAAAGGACTTATGGATGTAGAAGGATCATCAACTTCAAACTCAGATCAGCTCCGGTTGGTAAAGGAGCGAGAAGAAATGATCGACGAGGAGCGAAAAGTGTCAGGGGAGGATGAAAAGAAGCAACAAATATTTCACCGAGGAACCCTGTCAGATAAGGAATTTGAAGACGGGTTACCCATATGGAGATTATATGTAGATGGCTCATCTTGCACAGCAGGTTGCGGCGCAGGAATTGTTTTGAGCACCCCAGATGAGATTGACATGGAATATGCTTTACGATTCCAATTCAAAGCCTCTAATAATGAAGTTGAGTATGAGGCCATGATAGCGGGGTTAAACTTAGCAAAAGTTATGGAAGCACAACAAGTGATGGTATTCAGTGATTCTCAATTAATTGTGAATCAGGTGACGGGAATATATGCGGTTAAAGGAGAGTTAATGATCAAATATCATGCAAAGGTGATGGAGTTACTGACATAATTTGATGCCATTCAATTGGTGAGAATACCGAGGTTGGAGAATGCACAAGCAGACGCACTGGTCCGACTAGCATCAGCTACTCGCACCGAGCTGCGAAGAACGATACCAATTGAAGTATTGTAAAGTCGGAGCATAGATGAAGACCTGACAATGAATGTAATTACCCTTGATTTAGGACCATCTTGGATGGATCCCATCAGGGCATATATTGAAGAGGGAGGATTGCCGGAGGACAAGCTCGCTGCCAAGAAATTGAAATATAAAGCTGCTCGGTATGTGTTAACTAATGGTATTTTGTATAGACGAGGAATTATGGCAGGTTTGCAGAGATGTGTACATCCCTCCGAGGTGAAAGAATTGATTGAAGAAATCCATGAAGGGTCTTGTGGAGCTCATGTAGCAGGTCGAACACTTTTACAAAGGGTAATGACTCAAGGATACTACTGGCCAACGATGAGGGCTGATTGTATAGCCTATGCTAAGAAATGTGACAAGTGCCAACGTTTTTCCTCTATCCGACGAACTCCACAAGCATTGTTGACACCCATAACTTCCCCTTGGCCATTCGCCATGTGGGGAATTGATTTGGTGGGACCATTGCCGACCACCCGAGGAAGATTCAAGTACCTCGTCGTCGCAGTAGACTATTTTACTAAGTGGGTAGAAGCTGAACCCCTCATCGACATGACGTACGAGAAGGTATACCAGTTCGTTTGGAAGAATATTATCTGTCGATATGGTCTCCCTCATGCCTTCATCACAGACCATGGAACCCAATTTGATAACGAGGAATTTGCTGCTTATTGTCATCAATCGAACATTTTGAAGGTCCATTCAGCACCAGACCATCCTCAAAGCAATGGACAGACTGAAGTGACAAATAGAACACTGCTAAATGGGTTGAAGAAAAGGTTAAGTGAAGCTAAAGCTAACTGGATTAACGAGCTACAATCAGTATTGTGGGCTTACCGAATAACTCCCCGAGCAGCGACTGGAGAATCACCATATATGCTGGCATTTGGAAGTGAGGCTGTAATACCTGCCGAGTTAGGTCTCCCAACACACAGAGTGCTGAATTTCAGTTCTCCGATCAGTGACTTGATGAGAAGACTGGATTTGAATATGCTCGAGGAGGTCAGAGAAGAGGCAGCCATTAGAAATGCTGCTTATCAACAACGAACAACTCTTTTCTACAACAAAAGGGTGAGGAAATGCGATTTAAAAGAAGGAGATTATGTGCTAGAGAAGGTAATTCAGAAACACAATAAATTGGAAGCAAACTGGCATGGGACTTACCGAGTTACAGAAGTTGTTCGACCAGGAACTTACCGAATAACAACTTTAGAAGGAGAAGAATTCAAGAATGCTTGGAATGCTGAACACCTTCGCAAGTATTATCAATGATGTAAAATGTACAACGGGTTCATTAATATGAATAAAACGATGATGTTTTCACCATTTTCCTCTCCTTTGTTTGAAAGTTTTTTTTGGGGAATACTAGTGTTGTACACTACGCTGCTCGACAGCAAAAAGTGGACAGAAAGTTCGAAAGAACCAAAAAATATACTCCTTTGGTTAGGAGGCGTACACTAGCGTGACCAACTAAGGTTGGTAAGATAACTAGTGGACAAAAAGTTCGAAAGAACCAAAAAATATACTCCTTTGGTTAGGAGGCGTACACTAGCGTGACCAACTAAGGTTGGTAAGATAACTAGTGGACAGAAAGTTCGAAAGAACCAAAAAATATACTCCTTTGGTTAGGAGGCGTACACTAGTGTGACCAACTAAGGTTGGTAAGATAACTAGTGGACAAGATAGTTCGAAGGAACCTGATAGTTCAATAATCAACTACGGTTGAGGGAAGAACGATATCATTTTGAAAATAGGCCAACAAGTTGGTCGGAAGGTAAAATCATTCCAGAAAATGCAAAGAATTCCAAACTGAACCAAGTATAGTTGGTCGGTGATCAACTATACTTAGTCGACGAGGATAAATTATCGACCATGGTTGGTCGGGCACATTTTATGAAAAAAGTTTACCAAGTATGGTTGGTCGGGGATAAAAACCCATCAACTGTAGTTGGTCGACAAGCATAATTTAATAACCTTAGTTGGTTGGAAACAGTTTAAACATTTTATACTCATTACTTTATTATTAAGTGATTGAGCAACATTGATATTTGTAATTTTGATTACTAAATTGGTTGATGAACAACATCATATTGTTATCTTTTTAACAGATACATATAAACAAATGTAAAAATGTTTGATAAACACAAGACAATCGCAATATAAATTTGCAAACAGAAAATGAAATTCTTTCATTAAGATAAAAATGTATTACAAGCTATACATATGTTCTAATTATTACACTGAAAAACCTATTCTATTCGTTTCTTCCCTTTAGCTTTTGAAACAGGTTCTTCGCCAGCAGGAGGATCTTCTAAGCAAAGAGGAGAGTTGATGAAATTAATATCTCTGAGCATTCTGACGTTCATCACAGAAGGTGTATCCAAGAGATGCTCTGGACGAGATAATTCAGTCTGAGAATGAAGACTATAGTGGCCGAGATATTTTGAAATTAAACTCCGAGGAATGGAACGAGCTGGGATACATTCCATGTCCAATTTGAAAGCTGGCACAGGCAAATCTAATAACCCTGGAGCATGATAATCCCATAAAAAGTGCCCTTGCTCCAATTTCAGTACACCCAGGGCGTTCAACCACCCCTGCTTATAACCTTCATTATTGGCATGTTCAATCCGAGCATCTAGATGAACAAGGGCTTCATTGTACCCTTCCATCCAAAATTCCCTAGGCTGTTTATGGAATTGGAAGGTTAATCTATCCAATTGTTCGTGAAGGCTCCTGGCAAAAACATCCTTATTATCTAGAGCAGACTTCATCGCAGTAAGTTGATCCTCCAAGGATAGATTTTTCTTAGATATTTCAGACAGAGCTCGGTCTTTTGCGTTCAATTGGAATGCTTGAGTTTCTAACGCCGACTGAGTACGAGCTTCTTCAACATTGCGGCTAAGAACTCTTGATCGACTCAGAGCAGCGACTGGAGAACTTTGCTCCTCGGCAATATTTTGAACAGCTCTTCCTCGACCGCGAGAACCTCTTCCTCATCCCCGAGCAGTCACAGGAATAATAGATTTTCTTAAGTTGTCCAGTTCCTGCCTTAATTTGGCATTCTCAACCTCTAAGAACGAGAAACCTTCATCGGTAACTTGCACTAAAGCAGTGGAAGATGACGCTGCAGATTCATACTGTGCCAGCTTTTTCTGCAAATTATTGTTCTCCTGTTCCAACAACTCAGCAATCTGCCTGCAAGCTTCAACTTCACCTTTTAAAGTTCTTTCCCTAACATCGTATCCAGCCAGGATCTTTTTATGGCCTGTGTCAGAAGAAAGTTGTTGGTATCTATTTTCATAATCCTTGTGTAACAAAGCCATTGATTCATTGTGCTGACCTTGGAGATCTTCTAAGGAACAATGAAGTTCCTCGATCAATTCATAGTAAGCCACACTGTTGGCCACAGCTCGGTCGAGTAAATCCTTCAAGTACCGATAAGCCTCAATTGCTTGTTCTGAGGCATCATGACCAAGGATGTCAGCTATTTCTGATGTACTAAGATCTGTATGACCAGCCTTATAATATTCGTGGCATTGCTGCATCAGCTTTGTATCATGTGCAGATATCAGTTCCATTCTAGCAACAAACTAAGGATGAGAAAAAGACAACAATCAACAAAAACAAATCATCAACAACAGAGATGAACGAAGATGTATTTTATTAGATCATCAAAAGATTACATTGTTTGATTACAAGTGATAATAAAAGATAGAAATGATACCGAACAACTTCACACCTTTTGCTTTTCTCCCAAGACTTTCTCGGGAGGCTGGGACGAGGAGCTTGGTTGCTCGGAGGAGATAGCAGCTTGAACAGCAAGAGTTGAAATTTTCTCAGAAGGAGGAAGCATGGAAGAAACTTCCTCGTTGGCAGCAGGAAGAGAGGCAGGGACTTTATCACCTATAGCCATAGAAGATTCATCAGAGGCAGGCTCATCTTCTTCTTCTTCCATAATTGGTGGAGGAGGACCAGGAAGGTGCAACTGGAATAGATCGGAATCATCCTCGATCTTCAATTCCTGTAGGGCAGCTACCCAGCCATCTCGGAAGTATTTCAACTTCCCATATTGAACTTGGGATGTCATCGCAGCAATCCCCTTATCCCATCCTTTTTCCCAGCCAGAGCTGAAGGATTTTTTAACTGCGAGATTTCTTCTCAACTTCTCCGAGGAGAGCTTCACATCCAATTCTTCCTTTTGGACCTTGATATCTTGCAGGGCGGACAACTTTTCCTCTGCCTTCTTCAACTTATCTTCAAGCTCTCCAAAGTTCTTGAGCTTGACATCATACTTCTGATGTTCGACCTCTAAACCTTTTACTTTATCCTCCAAATTCTTGGAGATCTCAGCCATCTTCACCTTCTCGGCCTCAACTGCAGACAACTTTTTCTCCCAAACAGCCTTGTCCTCACTATACTGTTAGCGAGATTCCTTCAAGGATTGGGTCAAACCCAACAGAGCATCCTCTACACATGACGAGGAGCTTGAAGCTTTAATAGTTTCATCTTTCTTCACGATATTATTGAAACAGTTCACCAGCTGAAAGATGAGAAAAACAGTAAAGTCAATACAAAATGCAAGCATTCAGAGAAAGAAAGAAAATTCAGAATGTGAGAAATTTACCGAAGCAAGATGACGAGTAGCTAGGGATGTCAGCATATCCCTAGAAATTTTTTCATCAATTCCTTGGACCTCGGGTATGATCCAAGTTTTTACCGAGCTCATTGCAGAGCTCGGAGGAATGATGGTTGGGATACCAACACCACCAGCAGGTAGAGAAGGGATAGTTTCAGCCAAATTGGTTGAGGATGATTTCCTCAATCTTCTCAAAGGGACTTCAGCAGCTTCAACCAAGGAAGAACTCTTGGTCGGAGAGATAGTAATCACTTCCATAGGAGCAACTTTCTTGCTCGGAGCCACTGGGGGCTTCTCGGCAGCTTTGGAGGATGCATCATCCACCTTCTTAGTCCCCTCTGGGACATCAGTTTTTCTTTTCTTAGCCCCAACAGCAGAAGTAATGTCATCAAAAAGAGCAGGAGGAGCTCTTTTCTTGCCCATTCTTTGACTTAAAGGAAGATGAGAATCTGAAGAAGAATCCTCTGGAGTTGAAGCTGGTTCAACAGGGCGAGCAGTATAAGAGGTTGTGTAACTCTTATATTGTAGCAGATATGATGCAGACCTGATGTGCTCGTCTGCAACGTTCTTATGCAAACCCCAGATAAGTTTTAGATGCTTAATATTAACCTCTGATTCTTTTGGAGTTTTTCTTTTACTATCAACTGCAAACAAACACATAATGAAATATCAGTCATACATTTTGTCAAACATGATAAAAGCATAACTTCATAAGTAAAATAAAATGAAAAATAAACCTATCCCATTGCCATATGGGGGGCATCTGGGACCGTTGTATACTCCATCTCCAACTAAAGGGGCATATTGCCAATTTTTAATAACCAACCCATGTTCAAAATAATCTCTATTTGAGTCAGGGAGGTTAACTACAAGAGCCCTATTCAGAAACCTAGTTTTTAAGTAATAAATATTATCTAGAGTGGCCCATTTATAGCAATACATAATTTTAGGGATCCCTATACGAGTCCCATGAGTTAGATTTAATTTGTGCACCCCATTAATTATTCTCCATGAATTGGGGGCTATTTTTGCAGGGACAAGATCAAAATACTGACAAAACTCAAGACACAATGGGTTTGGTGGAAAAGAAAATCCACATTCAGCTATGAATAGATTGGGGAACCAATGCCCCTCAACCAATCGAAAATAATCTAAAGGTTCAGAAAGAACCTCCAGAGTTACCCAAGAAGGAATGGAAAAATCGGAACGAAACTTCTCAACAGACTCCACAATATAAACCATATTGAATAAAAGAGATACAGAAGAAAGGAAGAAGATCTTACAGGAAGAAAGGAGGAATGTTGACAACGAACGAAAACTAGGATGAACGCACAAGAGAGAAGGAGAGAATAGAAAGCTTGAATGCAGGAAATTGGAAAAAGAAGAAGACGGTATGGTTACCTAAGAAGTTTAAATACTTTGCCTTGGGAAGCGGCAAAGTAAATGATTACAAAAAAGAAACTATTGAACTTCCGGCGGCTAAAAGGATAAAAAGGGCACTAAGATCGAAGCGCTCTTAAAAGTTCGAAAAAAGGCGGATTCTTTGAATTTGGAAATGAATTCAAATACGATGCTCCTAAAACCCAGGAAGATCATTCAATATTACCATAAACCAAGAAAGAATGTTCCATACTCCTCAAAATTCGAAATATGAAACATTGGGGGCTTCTGTTGATACCAAAATTAATATGCTGATGTGGACGAATCATACGAAGACACTTGTCAGTCTACGAAGTATAATAACAATGAGGAAGTTCATTTCCTCGACCAACTCATGTTCGCCCCGAGAAACGAGGATATACCGAGGAACTGCAACACTCCGAGGTACTCTAGCGCTCCGAGGAACTCCTGAGCAATGAGCAACTAAGGCGGTCCGAGATGCACCTCGGTCGTAGTATTAATTTCCAGAATGTCAACAGTTCAACTATTCATTGAATGTTCATCATCTTGACACACACGCTGCATTAAATGTATTACCCTTTCATATGTATTCTCATTTAATGTATCGACCCATTCATGTACAGCCTAAGGGCTATAAATACCTTGTATCACCCTCATTCAAAGGGACCGGAACTTCTGGATTGAACCGATAATCGAGAATTCCCAAACACTCATCAATAACATAACAGTGGACGTAGGCCATTCTTATAAGGCTGAACCACTTTAAAAATCTTTGTTCATTTTATTTATCTATGATTGAATAATTAGAGCGATCTAATTTTTTACATCAACAATCATTTATGTCAGTTTTAAATTTGAGGTTATGTCACATAAGGTTTAAATGAGATAAATGACATCCACCTAATATCATTTATCACATTTTAAGTTTGGGGTTGATATTTTTCAACATTTGTAATAAAAGTAAATAAAAGAAATACAATTTATATTAGATTATATAAAAGTGTGATATATGTATACCATTTATTTTTCAACAATTGTGTCTTTCTGGTTTTTCCCCTTGTGTTGTTATTATTAAGTGGTGGTGTTTAGAATTCTAATAATGGGAGTTGTATTTTTCGTTTTGTTTTTATCCACTGTTGTTAATAATAGGCCATGCCGAGTAAAAAATTTGAACATGAATAATTGATGTATTAAAATAAAATTTGAATCGATGTATTTAACAAGAATAAGATTAGACTCTTTAATGTGAAAATTCTTAGTAAAATAATTAATTGCCTCTTCCTTAATATCCTTTTAATTCTCAACCCAATCAGCATTCTCTTTCTTAATCCGATAAATGAAGGATCTGTTGTCTTTTATTTTACATAGGGATTGTTGATGTAAAAAATTAGATTATTTATAATTATTTTAATCACAGATAAAAATGAATAAGACAAAAGAATTTTAAAGTGGTTCGGCCTTGAAGGAATGGCCTACATCCACTGTTTTGTTATTGCTGACTGTTTGTTTGGAATTCTCGATAACAGGTTTTACCAAGAAATTCCGAGTCCCCTTACAATGAGGATGATACAATGTATTTATAGCCCTGAGGCTGTACATGCGAAAGAATAATACATAGCTGTCCAATAGGCGTGTACATCTGTATGATAATAATAAGCATTTAATGCGCAATCAATCTGTTGGTTATTCGGATATTAATGCTCTGTACGAGATGCAGCTGGGATCGCCTAAGTAGCTCGGTATACATGAGTTGCTCGAAGAACACTTGTTGCTCGGAGCACCTGAGTTGGTCGGGGAGGTTGAGCTCCTTGAAGTCAAGGTGTTGTTCAAAAATGTTTGTAGGTGCCATGTAGATTGACACGTGTCTCCACATAATTGATCCACGTCAGCAGACTAAATTTGGTATCAACAGAAGCCCCCAATGTTTCACAGTTCGAGGCTGAGGAGTGTGGAACATTCTTCTCGAAATATAGCGGGATTAAATAGTCATCCTGAATTTTAGGAGTGTTTTCCTTGTATTTATTTTTCCTTTCGAATTCATAGAATCAGACTTTTTAAATTTTTCTAACTGCTTCGGTCTCCGTGCTTTTTTTATCCTTTTAGTCGCCGGTAGCGCAAACGTCTTTCTTTGTAATCATTATTTTTACCCCTTCCCAAGGTAAGGTATTTAAGCGTTGCAGCAAATTCTATCGTCTTTTACTTTTTCAAATCTGTATCTTTGATCTCTCCATTTCTTTTCTATCTTGTGCGTTCATTCCTTCCATCGTTCGTTGTTAACTAATCCACCCTTTTCCTGTAAGATCTTCTTCCTTCTCTTTTATTTTCTTTGTTCATCATAGTTTACCTTGTTGAGTCGCTTGATAAATTTCGCTCTGATTTTTCTATTCCTTCATGGGTCATATTGGAAGATCTTTCTGAACCTTCTGGTTATTTTCATTTGGCTGAGGGACATTGGTTCCCCAGTCTCTTTGTGGCCGAATGTGACTTTTCTTTTCCTCTAAATCCCTTGTGTTTGGAATTCTGTCAATATTTTGATGTTGTACCTGCAAAAATAGCTCCCAATGCATGGATAATAGTTAATGGAGTCCATAGGTTAAATCAGATTCATGGAACCCATTTAGGAATTCCAGAAATTATATTTTGTTATAGATGGGCTGTCAGCAATAGTACTTTTTATTTAAAAACTAGGTTTTTAAATAGGGCTTTAGTTTTCAATCTCTCAGATGCCAACAGGGATTACTTCGAGCATGGGGTTGTTATGAAAAATTGGCAACATGCTCCATTAACTGGAAATGATGCATATCAGGGTCCTAGATTCCCTCCTTATGGCAATGGGATAGGTTGTTTTTATTTTGTTTTATTTTTGAAATTATGTTTTCTTTGTGTTTGATAAAATGTGTCATTGACATTTTAATTTTTGTGTATTTGCAGTTGACAGCAAAAGAAAATCTCCAAAGGAGATAGAGGTTAATTTAAAGCATTTGAAACTTATCTGGAGTTTGCACCAAACCGTTGCTGACGAACACATTAGATCAGCCTCTTACTTATTGCAGTACAAGATCTACACTTCATCTTTTACTGCTCGTCCAGTGGTGAGTGACATCGACCCAGTACCAGCTTCTGAGGTTTCTTCTCCTGAATCAAATATTCCCCTCAGTATTCGAATGAAGAGACGAAAAGCTCCCTCCTACTTTGATAAATCAGATTCTGCCTCTGTGGAGGCAAAGAGAAGTAAGCAGGATATCCCAGAGGAAGGGACAAGAAAAACTGATGCACCCCCTCCAACTGCTGCTAAGAAAGTTGCCGAGAAGCCCCCTGTGGCTCCGAGCAAGATTGTTGCTGTTTCACCTCCAAGCGAGGTTATCGTTATATCACCAACCAAGACAACATCCTTGGTTGAGAATGCTCCTGCTCCTACGAGGAAGTTGAAGAAAAGTTCCTCGGATAAACTGGCTGAATCTACCTCTCAGCCTTTAACTGCTGGAAGTGGTGTTCCCACTTTTGTTGCTCCGAGCTCTGCTATGAGCTTGGTGAAGCCTTGGATTATCCCCGAGATCCAAGGTTTTGAAGACAGTCTTTCTCGAGATAGGGTTACCACCTTGGCAGCTCAACATATTGCTTCAGTAAGTATTATTAATCTAAACTTTCATTTTTCAATGTTATGTCCCTGCACTGACTTAAAATTATTTTCTTTTTCCAGTTGGTAACATGTTTTAACACTATTCTTAAAAAGGATGAGGCCATCAAGGCATCGAGCTCCTTGGGAGGTGTAGAGAAAGATTTTGTGGGTCTGACACAATCCTTGAAGGATTCTTGTCAGAAATATGACGAGGATAAAGTTTCTTGGGAGAAGATACTAAAGTCCATCGAGCAAGAGAGAAAGAAAGTTGTGGAGGCCTCTCAGGAGTTGGAGAGGAAAATGAAATAATTTGAGAAGAAGAATAATGAGCTTGAGGAAAAGCTCAAAAACACTGAAGAGCTTGAGAACAAGCTTAAGAAATCTGAAGAGGAAGTTATTAAACTTCGTGACGTTGATCATCAGAGGCAGGAGATAGAAGGAAAAATGAAGGCTACCGAGGAACATCTTACTGAGAAGATTTCCTCGGAGAAGGTAAAAAGAAAACTTGCTGTTAAGAAGTCCTTTAGCGCTGGCTGGGACAAGGGATGGAATAAAGGCCTTGCTGCTATGTCTTCTCAGATGGAATTTGCTAGCCTCAAATACTTCCATAATGGATGGGTCGCAGCTCTGCAGGAGCTAAAGGTCTCTGAGAGTTCCGAATTATTTCAGCGTCATGTCCATGGTCCTCCTCCCTTTCCTGGAGAAGAAGAAGAGGACGAAGCTGCCTCTGAAGAGTCTTCAATGATACTTGGGGATCAGGCCCCTACTGTTGAACTTCTCTACGAGAAGTCCCAACCAACCATTACTCCTACCGAGTAGCTACTCGTGTCCACCGAGCACCCAGCCTCTTCCTCGAAGTCTCCCAAGGAAGTTATAGGGAATAAAGAGAAGGTGTAGAGTAGTTTGGGTGTTTATTTTGTCACTTTATTGGATGTAACCTCAACTTTTGTATTTCCTTTTATGATGAAATAAAAATTCAAACTTTTGGTTATTTATCTTGACTTCTTTCTCTTCTTGCTCTGTCTGCATTCTTATTAATTCTTTCTATCTCTTTTCTTTACTAGTTTATGGCTAGAATGGAGCTCCTGTCAGCCCACAATACTGAACTGATGAAAAAATGCAATGACTACTTCAAGGTTGGCCATGCAGATCTGAACGAATCTCAAATCATCGATATCCTCGGCCCAGATGCTTATGAACGAGCAGTCGAAGCCTACCAATATTTGAAATGCTTGCTCGATCGTGCAGTTGCCAATAATGTGGCATATTATGAGATGATTGAAGATCTACGAGGTACCCTCGAGGAACTCCAATAATAATACAAGGAATCTTCTGGCCTTTTGCATCAAGGGTATGAGAAAAAGTATCAGCAACTCAATGCTGACAAAGGATATGACAAGTTTATTGCTGCTTATGATAAGAAAGAAAGAACTTTCAAGACCGAAGTTGAAGAGCATAAGCAGATCGCCAAACTGTTAGAGCCGGAAAACAATAACTTTCGAGGAGAGATATCCCAACTGAAATCTGAAGCATCTACCTCGGGAGCCTTGGTCCCTGTCAACGACAAAGGTTTCTCTTTCTTAGAGGTCGAAAATGCCAATTTGAGAGACGAATTGGAAACCTTAAAGAGGATTGGACCCTCTACTTCTGCTCGCGGACGAGCAAGAGCTTCTCGGGGATGAGCAAGAGCTGCTCGGGTTACTGTTGAAGAAACTAGAACACAGGCAGCCTTGGAGAATCAAGTGTTCCAGTTGATGGCGAAGAATCAGGCATTAGCTGAGATGTCCAAAAAGATTTTGAACCTCGACGAGCAACTCTCTACACATAAATCTGCCTTGGAGAATAAAGAAATTTTAGTGAAGAACCTCCACGAGCAACTGGAGAGGTTGACCTATCAGTTTCAGAAATAGCCCAGAGAGTTTTGGATGGCTGGATATAATGAAGCCCTTTATCACCTCAATGATCGGATCCAGAATTAAAATAACTAGGGTTACAAGCAAGGATGGCTGAATGCACTGGGGGTGTTACAGTTGGAGCAAGGCCATTATCTGTGGGATTATTATGACCCTGGATTGCTCGAGTTGCCCGTGCCACCTTTCAAACTTGATATGAGTTGGATTCCTGCTAGGGCAATTCCTCAGTGTTTAATCTCTAAGTATCTCAGCGACTACAGTCTTCATTCTAATTTCGAGATATCTCTCCCGGAGCACCTGCTTGATCGTCCATCTGTGATAAATGTCAGGATGCTTAAAGATTTGAACTTCATAAATTCTCCTTATGCTTTTGACGATCCTCCTGCTGGGGAAGAACCTGTTTCAAAGGCAGAAGAGAAAAAGGCAATAGAATAGGATTTTTGATGTAATAATTTCTTATGTAATATGTAATTTGTTTTCTATATAATTTGTTCTTATTTTAATGAAGAAACTTTTAGTTTTCCCTGCAATCTTGATTGTCATTACTTTACGAAATATCTATTTTATTTACTAAAGAATGTGTATGTATATCTGTAAAAATATTTTGTGTTATTTTAAATTGCCGACCAACTGGAGTTGGTGAAAATTTATTGTTGACTATATTGAATTGGTGACAATTATCTGACGACCAACCAGAATTAGTGATATTTTGTTTCCCAACCAACTTAGAGTTGGTGGTAATTTAAAATGTCACAAGTAAAAAAAAAAAATTTAATTTTTTTATTATAGTGACTCATCACTTTTTAATTCTAAGTCATGAAACGACTTTCATCCCATGATCCTGTTTTGTTTAACTAACTGTTCTCGACCAACCGGAGTTGGTGGATTTTTATTCTCGACCAACCGTAGTTGGTTGATTTTTATTCTCGACCAACCGTAGTTGGTGGATTTTTATTCCCGACCAACCGTAGTTGGTGGATTTTTATTCCCGACCAACCGTAATTGGTGGATTTTGATTCTGGACTTGCTGCGTAGTGTGTAGCGCTAGTATTCGGAAAAAATTTCAACAAAAGGAGAGAATTGGGTAAAACATCCAAAACTTTATTCATATTGAAGAAAACTGCATTACGTAAGGATTGAACTACTGATAATATTTGCGTAGATGCTCTGCGTTCCATGCATTCTTAAACTCCTCTCCTTCTAAGGTTTCAATTATGTATGTCCCTGGTCGAACAACCTTTGTTATCCTGTAGGGTCCATGCCAGTTAGCTTCCAATTTGTTGTTCTTTTGAATTACTTTCTTTAGCACATAGTCTCCTTCCTTCAAATCACACTTCTTTACTCTCTTATTGTAAAACAGAGTTGTTCGTTGTTGGTATGCAGCATTCCTGATTGTTGCTTCTTCTCTAACTTCCTTAAGCATAGCCAAGTCTAATCTTCTCATCAAGTCACTCATAGGAGAATTAAAATTCAGCACCATGTGTGTGGGGAGACCCAGCTCGACTGGTATAACAGCTTCACTTCCAAATGCCAGCATGTATGGAGATTCTCTTGTTGCTGCTCGTGGTGTAGTACGATAAGCCCACAGTACAAAGTGTAGCTCGTTGATCCAATTTGCCTTCACATCATCCAGTATTTTCTTTAAATCATTCAGCAGCGTTCTGTTTGTCACCTCAGTTTGTCCATTGCTCTGGGGATGGCCTGGTGTAGAGTGGGTTTTCAATATGTTCGACTGATGACAATACGCAACAAACTCCTCGTTGTCAAATTGGGTTCCATGGTCAGTAATGAATGCATGGGGAAGACCATATCTACAAATGATATTCTTCCAAATAAAGTAATATACCTTTTCATATGTCCTATCAATAAGGGGCTCAGCTTCCACCCACTTAGTAAAGTAATCCACCGCGACCACGAGATATTTAAATCTTCCCCTGGTAGTTGGAAGTGGCCCGACCAAGTCTATTCCCCACATGGCAAATGGCCAAGGGGAAGTAATGGGTGTTAACAATGCTTGGGGAGTTCTTCGGATAGAGGAGAAGCGTTGACATTTGTCACATTTCTTGATATAGGCTATACAATCAGCCCTCATCGTTGGCCAATAGTATCCTTGCGTCATTATTCTTTGTAAAAGCGTCCGACCTGCTACATAGGCTCCACAGGACCCTTCATGGACCTCTTCAATCAAGTCTTTCACCTCGGAGGGATGTACACATCTTTGCAAACCTGCTATAACTCCTCGTCTATATAGAATACCATTAGTCAGTACATAACGAGCAACTTTAAACTTCAGTTTCTTGGCTGTGAGTTTATCACTTGGCAAAATCCCTTTTTCAATATATGCCTTGATGGGATCCATCCAAGACGGTCCTAAATCAAGGGTAATAAAGTTCATCATTAAATTTTCATCTATGCTCGTACTATCCAAGATTTTTATTGGGATTGTTCTTCGTAGCTCGGTGCGTGTTGCTGAGGCTAACCGAGCTAAGGCATCTGCTCTTACATTCTCCAATCTTGGTATTCTAATTATCTGTACTACAATCAGGCCTGATAAAATCTCCATTGCTTTCGCATGATACTTGATCATTAATTCTCCTTTGGCTGCATATACCCCCAGCATTTGATTCACGATTAGTTATGAGTCACTGAATATGATAACATGCTCTGCCCCCATGGTTTTTGCTAAACTAAGACCTGCAATCATAGCTTCATATTCCGCCTCATTATTAGAAGCCTTAAATTGGAAGCGCAAAGCATACTCCACATCGACCTCATCCGAGCTGTTCAAAATAATCCCTGCTCCACAGCCTGCAGTGCATGAAGATCCATCTACATACAAATTCCACACAGGTATATCATTATCAAACTCTTGGTTAGACAGAGTTTCGCGGTTGAATATTTGTTGCTTCCTTATATCCTCCTCTAGCACTTCTTGCTGCTCGTCAACCATCTTCTCTTGCTCGTTAGCCAACTTAAGTTGGTCGGGGTTTAAATTTGATGATCCTGTAACATCCACAAGCTGGTCGATATTAAACTTTTGCTCCTCGGAGGCGTCAGGGTAAGTGAATTATGCAATAAAGTCTGCTACTGCCTGTCCTTTAAGCGACGATCTAGGCTCATAAAGTATGTCGTATTCACCAAGTTCTACTGCCCAGTACATCAATCTTCTTGATTTTTTTTGGTTTATGAAGAGCTTGCTTTAATGGCATAGCAGTATACACCACTATGGTATGAGCTTGGAAGTACGGTCTCATTCTTCTACTTGCTTCGATCAATGCTAGTGCCAACTTTTCCAGTCTTGGATATCTGATCTCTACTCCTCGGAAGGCCTTGCTAGTGTAATAAATTGGTTTTTGCACTCCATCCTCCAATCTTATCAATGCCGAGCTAACTGCATTCTCTGAAACTGCCAGATACAAGTGCAATCTTTCTCCCATTACTGGTCTGGACAATAGTGGAGGTGCTCCCAGGTATTTCTTCAATTCTTGAAAGGCCTTCTCGCATTCATCATTCCATTCAAACATTTTTCGGAGTGTTTTGAAGAATGGGAGGCATCTATCAGTTGCTCATGATACAAATCTGTTAAGTGCTGCAACTCGCCCTGTGAGACTTTGCACCTCCTTCTTCGTCGTTGGAGATCGCAACCCCAATAGAGCCTTGATATTTTCAGGGTTTGCTTCAATACCTCGTTGGTTGATAATATACCCGAGAAACATGCCTTCTCGTACTCTGAATATGCATTTGGTAGGGTTCAACTTCATTTGATATTTATCTAGTTGATCAAAGGTCTGGCCTAAGTCAATTAGATGATCAGCAGCTTTCTTGCTGTTTCTCAGCATATCATCAACATAAACTTCCATACTGCAACTAATTTGCTCTACAAACACTTTGTTCATCATTCGCTGATATGTTGCACCTGCATTTTTCAAACCAAAAGGCATAACATTATAACAATAAGTTCCCCTAGGGGTAATGAAAGAGGTACTCTCCCTGTCTTCAGGTTTCATTTTAATCTAGTTGTAACTAGAATAAGCATCCATGAAGCTCAACAACTCATGTCCCGAGGTAGCATCCACTAATTGATCAATTCGGGGCAAGGGAAAATGATCTTTTTAGCATGCCTTGTTGAGGTTGGTGAAGTCTACACACATCCTCCACTTGTTGTTGTTCTTCTTCACCATCACCACATTTTCTAACCAGTCTTGATAATTGACATCTTCAATAAAGCATGCTTTCTGGAGCTTCTCGACCTCCTCTTGTATAGCTTGGTTCTTTTCAGGGCTGAACACTCTTCTTCTTTGCTTCACTGGCTTGATTTCCTTATTCAGATTGAGCTCGTGATATAAGAAATTTGGGTCTATCCCTTGCATGTCCTCGTGACTCCATGCAAAAGTTTGTTTTCTACTTTAGTAACCATGGCAGCCATAGAGATGTATAAGTGTATAAGTATGTAGAAGGGGATGAGTATAAGAGGAAGTAAGACAATGATGTATAGTGGTTCAGCCAATTTCGCCTACATCCACTGTGAGTGTGTGATCCACTAAGTATGGGCATTAATGGCCTTGGATACAATGCACATAAGCTCACTTTCTCTCTCTACTGTGTGTACAAGCAGAGTTTTAGCTAGGGTTACAATCAATTGATCCATCCCCTGTAGGGTTGTAGGTGACAAGTATATATAGGTCTTGGGGGGGTGTAGTGTACCCCCCAAGTATGCATGGTGCATGTGAATGATGATCTAGCCAATCCCCTGTTGACACCTGTAGATGCCAAATGATGACATAATATTCCCTCACATGAGGGTGTGATTTTGTTATAACGGTCTTCCATGTGCCATGTGAGCCTCACGTGCACTGTTACACGCGTCTCCCAAACCACACGTTGCGATGATGTCACCCTCGGCCTATGAGCCGAGGCCGAGGGCAAAGTTTCTTCTGGTAGTGAGTTTGGCCTAATTTAGGCCTCGTACTATCATACCCTCGGAGGGTCGTCCGAAGCCTGATGAAGGGTCGGCCCCTCGGGGGGTCGTCCGGAGCCTGATGAAGGGTCGGCCCCCTGAGGGGTTGTCCGGAGCCTAATGAAGGGTCGGCCCCCTGAGGGGTCGTCTGGAACCTGATGAAGGGTCGTCCCCCGAGGGGTAGTGGAGCCTGATGAAGGGTCAGCCCCCTGAGGGGTCGTCTGGAACCTGATGAAGGGTCGGCCCCCCGAGGGGTCGTCTGGAACCTGATGAAGGGTCGGCCCCCTTAGGAGTCATCCAGTTTGGAGGGTATATATGGGTATATCAATCACCCCCCAGCCCTTAGCCATAGGTGCTGTTGAGATGGCTGAGGGATAGTGTTGTAATTAAGATGTGTGTATGATCAGTTAGGTGAGTGACACCTGGGCAGATACTCATTGTTGTTCTAGTTTCCAAGGCATGGCGGCTGCATACTTTGCCTGGGGCTTTGTGCCCTAATGATGCCTTCCTCGTGGGCTGTGCCCTTCCTTGGTTAATGGGCCCACACATTACTAAGGTATTTAAGAGATTTTTAAACTCTCTCTCTCTTCTTCTTCTTCTTCTTCGTGCCCAAGCTCTCTCTCTCTAGCCTTTCACCAATCTTCATTGCCATTTATGCAATCTTCGATCCTCCAAGCTTAGCAACTTTGGCAGTCTTGCTCTCTCTTTATCAGGTAATCCCTTTGCCCCAGCGCTCTCTTTTATCTTCATTTATGTTTGCTTTTTAAGCTCGTAGGGCTGCATTTTCCTTGGGTTGTCTCATAACTTTTTCCGGTGTCTTCTCCGGCAACTGGTTCTTGAGTGTTCTTGATCAAAACCCTTGAATTCCTTTATTTCAATCCAAAAGTTCAATCTGGTCAACTGCCAACTTATTTGTAGCTAAGTTTAGTTAAATTCTCTAAGTGTAGGGTCCTCCCTTTAATGCTTAGGAGGTTTTATAGTTTAGCATCTGAATTCCCATCCTTGAGAGAGAAGCTCTTTGCAGAGATCAGACGAATAGAGGAAGAGGAAGAGAAAAGACGAGGGGCCGCCCCTAACTGGGTACGACCCATCTTTCCCATTCCTCTTGCCACAATAAAACCATTTGAACCATCTGAGTCTTGTGGGTCGTCCCATCGTCCAGCCGAGTGTCATTCAAGTGAGATGGACGAGAGAGTATCCTCGCCAACTGGTGCTGGACCTTCTGGTAGGAGAGAGACATCTGACCTAAGCCCAGGCCGAGATGCCGAGGGTATGGTCCCCTCCGAGGCTGTCCCTGTGACAACCCTATCTCCACATGCCTTCCAGATGGCCTTTCCCCATGGCCCTCTGGCAGATGACGAGGCCGAGGGAGAGGGGACTGAGGACGAGGGCGATGATACAGATGACCAGGTTGATACCTCCCATGCCTCGTCCTATATCTCCTCCGTTAGGGATCGCGACCTATTGATATGGAGGCATGCCTATGGAGTGTCCCCTAATATAACTATGAGGGTTCCCTCTGAGTCTGAGAGGGTCTTCGAGGGTGAAGAGGGAGAGCTTGTAGTATACGAACAAATGTTCAAGGTTGGTGTCAGATTCCCTCTGCATCCTGCCATCGTAGATATCTTGTCAGCCCTTGGTGTTGCCCCCTCTCAGCTTCCTCCCAACTCTTGGAGGACGATCCTGGGCTACATCTCCCTGTGGAAGAATGTTTTCACTGATGAGCCCTCGGCTGACGTATTCTTGGCCTGCTACAATATCACCTCCTCATCCAAATAGCCTGGGTACTATCATCTAGGGGCGGGGAGGTCTGAGAACAAACTTCTCCACGTGGCACAAACCTCCAACCACGATTGGAAGAAGAGATTCTTCTTTATCTCTGGGGAGTGGGAGTTCACCGCCGAGGCTCAACTTGTAGCCGATGGTCCGAGGGTCCCCAGAAGATGGTCTAACCCTTCAATGAAGGCCAGGTCAGACCCCGGACTTAGTCTGTAGGAGAAGGACATCGTTGAGTATCTGAGGGGATGAGGGAGAGGTGGTGAGCTTGCAAAATTTGAAGATTTGATGACCCCCCGGTTCCTCAAAGAAGTTGGTCTGAGGGTCGGCCCTCTGATAGAACTATGTGAGTTATACTGAACGTTTTCCATTCTTTACTTATTTTTGAAGTGTTTCCTCTTTATCTCTGCATTTTTCTTACGTGTCGTCCTCTTTCCAGGTCGTCCTGCAGGTATTAAAGACTATCTTTGGGAAATGACTGCTCCCAGCTTATTATCAGGCTTGGCCAGGAAGAAAGGAAAGGAGCCTCAGCAGGCTCCGAGGAAGGCACTGGACGCAGGGCCGACCCCTGCTGAACCGACCGTCGGTACACAGAAAAGGAAAGAGCCCGAGACCCCCGTAGACCCTCGGCCAAGATCACGGACGAGAGCAAGGGTTGAGGGGTCTGAGGGAACCGCCTCCTCTTCTAGGATGGGGGCCTTCTGGTCTCAGAACTTGGCACATCTGAGGGCCGAGCCCTCATCACTCATTGCAAACTTGAGGGCAGCCAAGGTCTCAATGTTTTCTGCTCCCTCGGCCGCTGATTACGAGTTCCTGTCAAAGATGCCTCCTGCCAAAGTGTACGACTATGGTATGCACGCCCTTGCACAGGTATTGGTCTTGACCCACTTCTTTAATTTCATTCTTTTACCAACTGTTTCCTCGGCCTCTTGACATCTGTTTATTTTTCTTGTGCAGTTTGTGTGCGCCTTTACCTCGGCAATAAAATGGATGGCTGAAAATCAGGAGAAATTCCATGACGCCGAGAGGGACATCCAGTATGAGGCCGACCTGCAGGCTGACTTAGATACTGCAAAGGCTGAGTTAGAGAGTGCTAGAACTGAGCATGCACGAATTATGGATGAGCTGACGAGGCAGCATGATGAGGATCTGAAGGCTAGAGACTTGCTTTTGAAGGAGAAGGATGAAGCAATGACCCATCGGGAGGCCCAATTTAAGATTGAGCTATCTGAGGCTATGAAGAAAGCCGAGGCCAACGCTGTTGAAGCCTATAAACTCTCAGATGAGTTCCAAGGTTTCGGCCTTGAGTACTTGGAGGGAGGGATAAGGACGGCCTGTCGGTGGGTCGTCCTCAAGTTTGGCGACGTAGTCTCTTCGGTCCGCCCGTCCCTTGAAGCAGTCCAACTGGATGACCCTCTGATCGCCAAGGCTCTGGCCCAGGTGGAATCCCAACATGCAGAAGGCACAGGCATGTCTAAGGCTCATCCTTTCATAGTCACAGAGGAAACCTCTCTTATATATGTTGAGGCCCTGCCCTCTAATGCTGTTCCATAGGGTGGTTGTCTGTAGCCCATACCCTCTTGATGTAATTAGAATTTTTGTACTGTACTTGTAGAACACTTGATATTTCATTAATACTATCGTCTCCTTTGATGTCTTCCATATTTGCTTCTATTACTATTTGTGTTGTCTTTGTTAATGCCACTAACCTCTCCCTCGTCTTTCTTGAGGGCAGTGGTGGGGTCGTCCCCTCCACTGGCCCTCATTATAGCCGAGGGATCAAATTACCAAACTAATGGTTTTTAATAAAGTTTTTTCCTCGTCTTTCTTGAGGACAGTGGTGGGGTCGTCCCCTCCACTGGCCCTCATTATAGCCGAGGAATCAAATTACCAAACTAATGGTTTTAATGTTTTTCCTCGTCTTTCTTGAGGACAGTGGTGGGGTCGTCCCCTCCACTGGCCCTCATTATAGCCGAGGAATCAAATTACCAAACTAATGGTTTTAATGATTTCCCTCGTCTTTCTTGAGGACAGTGGTGGGGTCGTCCCCTCCACTGGCCCTCATTATAGCCGAGGGATCAAATTACCAAACTAATGGTTTTTAATGAAGTTTTCCCTCGTCTTTCTTGAGAACAGTGGTGGGGTCGTCCCCTCCATTGACTCTCATTATAGCCGAGGGTTGTAATTACCAATTTAATGGTTTTAAAGTCTTCCCTCTTCTTTCTTGAGGACAGTGGTGGGGTCGTCCCCTCCACTGACCCTCATTATAGCCGAGGGTTCAACTTACCAAATTAACGTTTTTTAACAAAGTTTTCCCTCGTCTTTCTTGAGGACAGTGGTGGGGTCCCCTCCACTGACCCTCATTATAGTCAAGGGTTCAACTTACCAAATTAATGGTTTTTAACAAAGTTTTCCCTCGTCTTTCTTGAGGACAGTGGTGGGGTCGTCCCCTCCACTGGCCCTCATTATAGCCGAAGGATCAAATCACCAAATTAATGGTTTTTAACAAAGTTTTCCCTCGTCTTTCTTGAGGACAGTGGTGGGGTCGTCCCCTCCACTGTCCCTCATTATAGCCGAGGGTTCAACTTACCAAATTAATGGTTTTTAACAAAGTTTTCCCTCATCTTTCTTGAGGACAGTGGTGGGGTCGTCCCCTCCACTGGCCCTCATTATAGCCGAGGGTTCAACTTACCAAATTAATGGTTTTTAACAAAGTTTTCCCTCGTATTTCTTGAGGACAGTGGTGGGGTCGTCCCCTCCACTGACCCTCATTATAGCCGAGGGTTCAACTTACCAAATTAATGGTTTTTAACAAAGTTTTCCCTCGTCTTTCTTGAGGATAGTGGTGGGGTCGTCCACTCCACTGACCCTCATTATAGCTGAGGGTTCAACTTACCAAATTAATGGATTTTAACAAAGTTTTCCCTCGTCTTTCTTGAGGACAGTGGTGGGGTCGTCCACTCCACTGACCCTCATTATAGCCGAGGGTTCAACTTACCAAATTAATGGTTTTTAACAAAGTTTTCCCTCGTCTTTCTTGAGGACAGTGGTGGGGTCGTCCCCTCCACTGACCCTTATTATAGCTGAGGGTTCAACGTACCAAATTAATGGTTTTTAACAAAGTTTTCCCTCATCTTTCTTGAGGACAGTGGTGGGGTCGTCCACTCCACTGACCCTCATTATAGCCGAGGGTTCAACTTACCAAATTAATGGATTTTAACAAAGTTTTCCCTCGTCTTTCTTGAGGACAGTGGTGGGGTCGTCCACTCCACTGACCCTCATTATAGCCGAGGGTTCAACTTACCAAATTAATGGTTTTTAACAAAGTTTTCCCTCGTCTTTCTTGAGGACAGTGGTGGGGTCGTCCCCTCCACTGACCCTCATTATAGCCGAGGGTGGTTCTCTATAGATGTTTCCATGCGTACTAGAACTGATAACCACAGGATGAGGGAAAGCACTGATATTTCTCATTAATTTTCCAAGTGTTCTCTCTTTTTACAATTATGGTCTATCAAGACCTTACAACACTACTGATAGTATTTCTTCAAATGATCTGCATTCCAGGGGTTGGAAAAAGGTTCCCCTTCTAGGTTTTCTAGTCTATAGGTCCCAGGGACGACTTCATCGATGACCCTATATGGGCCATGCCAATTAGGATGGAGCTTGTTGGGATTTTTCCAAGTCTTCTTGAGGACCAAGTCCCCCACTGCGATAGGCCTCTATTTCACCCTCTGATTATAAAACCTTGCGGTCCTCTGTTGGTAGGCTTCCTGCCTTATCTCAGCGTCCTCCCTCCTTTCCTCAATCAGGTCTAAGTCGAGTCTCCTCTCTTCCGCATTTTTCTAGGGGTCATACATTTGGACTCTATGCGTAGGAAACTCAATCTCGGTGGGGATGATGGCTTCTGAGCCATAAGCTAGCATGAATGGGGTCTCTCTGGTAGAGGTCCTCACTGTCGTCCTGTATGCCCACAGCACGGCATATAACTCCTCGATCCATCTTCCTTTTGCCTCCTCAAGCCTCTTCTTGATTCCATCTAGGATTGTCCTATTTGTAACTTCTGTTTGCCCATTGGCCTGAGGTCGGCCTGGGGTGGAGAAAAATTGTTTGATACTCACCCTTTCATAGTACTTCTGTAGAGAGGTATTCTTGAACTGAGTCCCGTTATCTGAGATGAGGGTGTTGGGGAGACCATATCTGCATATAATATTTTTCCAGATGAACTGGAAGGTCTTCTGCTCTGTGATCGTCACCATCGGCTCCGCTTCCGCCCACTTTGAAAAATAGTCAATGGCTACGATGAGGAACCGGTAGTTATTGACGGCCCTAGGCAAGGGTCCTACTAGGTCAATTCCCCATACTGCAAATGGCCATGGGGATGTAATGGAAGTAAGAGGCTGATGGGGCTGGTGAGGGATGGTGGCAAATATTTGACATTTTTCACACTTTTTTACATATGCCGCTGCATCTTTCCCCAAGGTCGGCCACCAGTACCCCTGGGTGATCACCCTCTTCGCTAAGGATCTGCCCCCGATGTGGCTTGAGCACGATCCTTCGTGCACATCTTGCACAATGGAAGGGACTTCTGAGGGATGCACACACCTAAGTAAGGGGAGCAAAAACCCCTTTTTGTACAAGGTGTCTCCGATTATAGTGGATTTTGCAGCCCTGTACCTCAGCTTCTTCTTTTCTTGCCTTGCTTCTGGCATCTCCCCCTCTTTAATGTACCTGATCAGAGGGTCCATCCATGAAGCTTCCTGAGAAACATTTAGGCAATTTCTAAGTGTTCCCTCAGCGTCTTCAATAGTTGGCCGAAGCAAAATTTCTACTGGGACCGTCCTCCTGATGTCTGTCCTCGTTGCTGAGGCCAACCTAGCAAGGGCATCAGCACGGCCATTGTCGAGCCTAGGTATCCTCTTTAATTTCACTTCTCTTAAGCCCTTCAGTATCGACCTCACCTTCTCAAGGTACCTAGCTATCCTCTCGTCCTTGGCCTCATAGGCTCCTAGTATCTGATTCACTACTAGACTCGAATCACTATGGACCAAAATTTGGCCGACACTAAGAGACTTGGCCAAGGAGAGGCCTTCTACCAAGGCCTCATATTCAACCTCGTTGTTGGAGGCCTTAAAATTTAACCTCAGGGCGTACTCAATGTCTGTGCCGTCGGGTGCTGATACTATTAACCCAGCTCCGCTCCCGCTTTCGCAAGAGGACCCGTCGATGAAGAGACTCCACACGGTGCGATCTTCTGAGAAACTTCCCTCGGTGAGTGACCCCTGTCTAAAGAGATATCTTCCCTCTTCGTTTTCAACCACTTTCCTTCTAGCGGTGCTCGTCTCTGCCTTATCTGTAGGCGTGTCGGTGAGCTCACCCTGTCGGGTATCTATCCTCCCAAGTCCCTCATCCTCGGCTTCATCATCTTCCCAAGTAAACTCAGCCACGAATTCTGCCAATGCTTGCCCCTTAATGGCCGTCCTAGGCTGATACACAATGTCAAACTCCCCCAGCTCTATAGCCCAGGCCATTAACCTACCTGATTTTTCTGGCTTATGTAGGACCTGCCTAAGAGGAGAGTCGGTAAGGATGGCCATTGTATGGGATTGAAAGTACGGCTTCATCTTCCTTGAGGCATGGATCAAGGCGTAGGCCAACTTCTCCATCCTTGGATATCTTTGCTCTGCCCCATGGAGTGCCTTGCTGTTAAAATACACAGGCTTCTGTATTTCGTCCTCGTCTCTCACAATGGCTGCACTAATGGTTGACTCTGAGACGGCGAGGTACACATAAAGTCGTTCACCCTGCACGGGTCGCGACAGTAGTAAGGGAGACCCTAAGTATGACTTTAAATCCCTGAAAGCCTCCTCACACTCTTCACTCCATTCGAAGGCCTTCCTAAGGATCTTAAAGAATGGCAAACACTTGTCTGTGGCCCTAGACACGAACCTGTTCAAGGCATCAACTCTCCTTGTGAGTCTCTGAACGTCTTTAATGGACTTGGGGGTCTTCATCTCAATAAGGGCCTTTATCTTTTCAGGGTTGGCCTCGATGCCTCTTTTGTTGACAATGAACCCCAAGAACTTCCCTGCTCCGACCCCGAAGACACACTTGGCCGGATTAAGCTTCATCTGGTATTTGTCCATCGTATTAAAGGTCCTCTCCAGGTCTGCCACATGATCCTCTGCCTTCAGACTCTTAGTCAATATGTCATCTACATAGACCTCCATAGACTTCCCAATTTGGTCTTCAAACATTTTCTTCACGAGGCGCTGGTACGTTGCCCCCGCATTTATTAGGCCAAAGGGCATCACCCTGTAACAGTATGTCCCCTTGTCAGTGATGAAGGTTGTCCTCTCCGAGTCTTCAGGGTTCATGAAGATCTGATTATACCCTGAATATGCATCCATGAAGCTCATGAGCTCATGACCTGCGGTAGCGTCTACCATCTGGTCAATACGGGGGAGAGGGAAGTTGTCTTTGGGACAGTGCTTGTTGAGGTCTGTGAAGTCCACACACATTCTCCACTTCCCGTTGGCCTTTGGGACAATGACTACATTGGACAGCCATTCAGGGTAGATGACCTCTCTGATAAATTCAGCGTCTTCTAATTTTTTGACCTCGTCCCTGATGACCTCATACTTTTCTCTAGAGTAAATTCTCCTCTTCTGCTTTACCGGCTTCACTCCCTCTACCACATTGAGCTTGTGGCACATGATTTCAGGGTCAATCCCCGGCATATCTACATGACTCCATACGAAGACACTTCATCTTCTCCTCAACAGTTTAATGAGGTCTTCCTTGATATTGGGCTTCAGAGACTTGCCGATTTGGACGGTTTTTTCAGGGTCATCCTCAACGAGGATGATGGATTCTACCTCTTACGCGGCCTCTCCTTTCTTAAGCTTCGTCTCATCCCTGGGGTCTAGGGTATCAATATTGTAAGTGGTCGTAGCCCTCTTGTGTGCCTCCCTTTCTTCAGCGGAGTTGTAGTAACATTCTCGCCCTGTCGTCTGGTCTCCCTGAACTTCCCCCACCACGTAAGGGGTAGGAAATTTAATCATCTGATGGACCGTAGACGGCACAACTTCAAACCCCTTGAGGTCCACACGCCCCAGTATGGTGTTATAGGCCGAAAACACATGGTCATCCATCACAAAGAAACTGACCTTCTTGGTGAGCCATCTCGGCCATTCGTCCCCCATCCTGACATCAGCCTCATACACTCCAAGGGGATGAACCTTTTCCCCACTGAACCCAATCAATGGATGATGGTACGAGAAGAGTCTAGCCCAACTGAGACCTAAGGCTTTGAAGCACGGCCAAAACATCACGTCTGCAGATGAGCCCCCATTTACTAGGATCCTCGGCACCTCGCACCCGTGCACCCTGGTAGTGATGACGAGAGGGTCATCATGTGGGGCTAAGAGGCCTTTGAAGTACATTCTTGAAAATCCCACTATCAGAGTGTCTATATCAACCTTCTTCCTCTTTTCTGACTTGACCTCCAGAGAGGTTGAGTGTACCGTCTTCGTCACTGCCTTGGCCTCAGCCACATGGGCATTCCTGTCGGCGACCTCAGACCCTCCTCTTGCTAGACCCCCGGAGATCATTCCCACTCCGAGCGAGATCGTATTAAGCCTCTTGACAGGACCTTGGTCGTCTCTCGGCGGGAGGTCAGGGTCGTCCTCACCATCAGAAGGGTCGTCCTCTCTTTTTTGAGGTCCTTCTCTACATGCATCGCCTCGCTTCTTTCTGGGGTCGTCCCCTCGGCCCCTCTTGAAGGCACCTTTGTCGACGTACTTTCTTAGCTTCCCTTCTTTCAGCATCTTCTCAATCTCATCTTTCAGAGCAAAGAATTTGTCTGTTACGTGGCCGTGGTCTTGGTGAAATTCACACCACAGGTTCTTATTCCTCTTGCTAGGGGCTGCCCTCAGCTTCTCATGCCACTTCAGGGACCGATCACTCTTTATCTCATTGAGAATCTGTTCACAGCTGACCGTTAGAGGGGTGTAACCAGCGAACTTGTCATCCGTGGACCTATTCTTCCCCTCTTTGTTCTTCTTAGGGTATTTACCCCCACTAGCACCTCCTTTTTCGTCTTCATATTTTGCTGCCATCACCTCTTCGGCGTTCATCACTTTTCCTGCCGTCGACAGCAATTCAGCCATCGTCTTTGGAGGATCTTCAGTAAGCTTCGATAACAGCTTCCCCTTTTGGAGTCCTCCAATTAGGACTGTCATAGCTATGCTCTCCTCATAGTCTTCCACCTCCAGCTTCTCCTTATTGAATCTGGCTATGTAGTCTCTCAGGCTCTCACTCTTCCCCTGCTTAACATAGAGCAGGTGGGTGGTCTTCTTCTGTGGCCTCACCCCAAATCAAAAGTTATGGATGAACAGGTCTGCCAACTGCTTAAAGTTTTCAATGGAATTTTTTGGAAGAGACGTGTACCAGACATGTGCAGCCCCTGTCAGGGTACCAGAAAAGGGACGACACCTCATCTCATCTGAGATAGAGTATATGTCTGCTGCTGATTGATACATCTCGACATGGTGGACAGGGTTGGTGCTCCCGTCGTATCTTGGGGTGACCTCAGGTGGCTTGAACCTTGATGGCGTAGGGAAGTTGACTATCTTCGCCACAAAGGGTGAGCTTATGGTGTATCCCTTCTGAAGAGGGTCCCGACTCTTCAGTATATCACCGATCTTATCCTCTAGTCGCTGGATTGAGTCATTCCAGGGCCTCACAGGGTCGTCTTGGCCGATGTTATCCCCTGCCGCCTCTTTAAGGTGGACGGAGGGTTCTGCTGCGGCAGGCCTATGTCGGCTGTTTACTTCCCTTTGGCCGTCATCACGTCCTTGGGGTCGGCCATCTGCTGCCTCCCTCCTGGACCTCGCAGCACTTCTTGACCTGGATAATTTTTCCCGCAGGTCATTTACTGGGCCCAGCCTCTCAAAGGCTGACCCCCTGCTCAAGCGATCAAAATCAGAGCCTCTCGGGCGATCATCAGGGTTTGGTCTCCCGCACTTTCCTCTACTATCCTGGAGAGGCCGTACAGTATTGTTGGAGACCTCATACGGTTCCCAGCATTCTATTGGGGCCTCCTCTCCCTCCAAATCGTCATACCTGTCCTCAGGGCAAGGGTTTCCTTGCCTCTCTAGGCGTAGACGCCGGGGGTCAGCAACATCCCTACGCTGCTGAGGGGGTGGCAGGTCTTTGCGTGGTGCCTGGGGTGGTCCCCTGGCCTCATGATGTCCTGGAGCTGCTGTCGGAGTAATCATCTCAGGTGAAACCCCTGGTGGTCTTAGTATGTTCTGGCTTAGAGCTGTGAACTGATCCTGCATCATCCGCTGGCTTGATGGCAGAGACTTTAAGGCTGCCGCCACATCATCCATCTCAGACTGAGGCGGCGACTGACTGGAACTGGGTCTTCCCCCATCATCCGGCGGGGGAAGCGGTGGCGGTGGCATTTCAGGTGCCATGTGTTTGAGCTATGAAAAGCTGAACTAAAGAAAAGACTGGTGAGCTTGAGAACCTTAGTGGGTCTCTTTAAATGGTGAAACATCTCCTCTCAGGGGGGGTGCTGGCTCACCACCAGAGTGCCCAGTGAGGTCAAGCTGTACAAAGGAAGAGGTGTCTTCTTGATTCCCACATACGGCGCCAAACTGATGATGCTAAGATTTAGCACCACCGAGTAAGTGATAAGGAGCTCAAACAGTAGTAACCATGGCAGCCATAGAGATGTATAAGTGTATAAGTATGTAGAAGGGGATAAGTATAAGATGAAGTAAGACAATGATGTATAGTGGTTCAGCCAATTTGGCCTACATCCACTGTGAGTGTGTGATCCACTAAGTATGGGCACTAATGGCCTTGGATACAATGCACATAACCTCACTTTCTCTCTACTATGTGTACAAGCAGAGTTTTAGCTAGGGTTACAATCAATTGATCCATCCCCTGTAGGGTTGTAGGTGACAAGTATATATAGGTCTTGGGGGGGTGTAGTGTACCCCCCAAGTATGCATGGTGCATGTGAATGATGATCTAGCCAATCCCCTGTTGACACCTGTAGATGCCAAATGATGACATAATATTCCCTCACGTGAGGGTGTGATTTTGTTATAACGGTCTCCCATGTGCCATGTGAGCCTCACGCGCACTGTTACACGCGTCTCCCAAACCACGCGCTGCGATGATGTCACCCTCGGCCTATGAGCCGAGGCCGAGGGCAAAGTTTCTTCTGGTAGTGAGTCTGGTCTAATTTAGGCCTCGTACTGTCGTACCCTCGGAGGTTCGTCCGGAGCCTGATGAAGGGTCGGCCCCTCGGGGGGTCGTCCGAAGCCTGATGAAGGGTCGGCCCCCTGAGGGGTCGTCTGGAGCCTGATGAAGGGTCAGCCCCCTGAGGGGTCGTCTGGAACCTGATGAAGGGTCGTCCCCCGAGGGGTCGTGGAGCCTGATGAAGGGTCGGCCCCCTGAGGGGTCGTCTGGAACCTGATGAAGGGTCGGTCCCCCGAGGGGTCGTCTGGAACCTGATGAAGGGTCGGCCCCCTTAGGAGTCATCCGGTTTGGAGGGTATATATGGGTATATCAATATATACTAGGGTATGCCCGTGCCTAAAGGCACGCTGATAATTTTGAAAAGTATAAAGTCGTGTATAATATAAATAATAAAAGTTTTATATATTATAAGTGTAAATTTTTAAAGTGTAGAAACGTGCAAATTTAAATTCTATAATTTTTTTACAACACATATGAGTAAACAATTTAGAGAATTTGGACAGAGTTCCTTTGTTTATTGGACTATCCACCCGTCTTAAGGGATAAGAAAACTCCAACAATAGCCTGTAATGCGCAAACTTAATACAACCAATGCATCAATAATAAATTTAACTCAAATTGTCGAAATACAACCAATGCATTAATAAATAAATCAAACAATAATTAATTTAATCAATTCATGAAGAAAAGACCAATACATCAATAAATAATAATATTAGCATGTAATGCGCAAACTTAATTTTGTAGATGAATTATATATTCCAAACCAACTCGCCAACTAATTGAAAATTCAAACCTTGGTCATCTTACATAAGAGAAAAAAAATAAAGATAAGATAATAATAATTTATCTTTATAAAAAGAAATAGTTTCCTCTTCTTCTTATATAGCATGAGGATGAACATTTGTCTAACTCCTCCAAACTTTATAATAGGGAAAATGATTCCGGAAGCACCCTACAATGGAAAAAATGACATACGTGTCAACATTTGTAATATACTCCAGGGACAAATAAAATAAAATGTATTAGAATACGCACCCAAATCAATCTAGCCCCTAGCCATGCTAGTGTGTTCCTAGAGCACTAACAAATAGACTAATATTTAATAGGGAATAATTAACATACTATAATATATATTGAGAACACACTACATATATGCCTTACTTGAGTCAATATTAGGAGTTCTAACTAGTTTGGATATCGAGACAAAGTAGGTTAGTTTTTATGAGTTGCTCTATCTCTCAAACGTTCAAGCAAGAATGAAGAAATCCAGTACAAGAATAATTAAGATCAACAAAAGGGAAGTTAATCTTACCTAACCACTTTAGGACACTTACACTGCATATTATTGATTTCACATGTGCATATATTGTTTTAATCACGTTAACTAAGTTTTCAAATCATTTTAATTCCCTTATAACATTTTTGAAACATTTTAAAATAATTTTTGGAATCATTAAAATTTGGTTTTAAAAAGTATTGGGGTTAAAAGTTGGATTTTGTAAAATGCTTTTATTCATTAAAAGTAGTGTTGGGCAGGATCTCAAAGCACTAGAGAATTCAGGGGCAAATTTAGAATATCTTTTACACGCGTTTTACAGCTTGTATCATTTGAACACATGTTGGCACCTAAACGGATGGTTTTGTGTTTTCTCTAAGACATATACGTTATATTCAATCTCTATCCTTGGATAAACCTTATCAATGATCTGCATGTTATTAGAATAAATCCATGTGCAACCAATTTTAACCAATCAGCGTGAGTTGTTCCCACCACTTATATTGAACCGTTAGATTGGCAGTCAACTGGTCAAAGTTAATCTCAGTCGTAGGATTGCCTCAGAAGTTCAAGATCCTTCCTTAGCAACTATATAAACCACTCAAGTCTCAGTCATTTGAGACTTTTGACCGTTGTCCAAATATAGAGAAAAAGAGAGAGTAGAGAGAAGAGAGAGAAGGAAAAAGAGAGAGGAAAAGAAGAGAGAGAAGAGTGAGAAAAGAAACTCTAATCTTCGAAGCTCAACCTTTGAGTGTTTTCCCTTAATCCAAACACTAAAACCTTCATAGTTTCATACACCAGAAAACCTAAACCTTGAGAGTTAGATCCATTTAGGGTTTCTGTGAGTTTTGTGTTGGATTTATTTAACGTTTGAGGACCTTTTCAAGTCTTAGTTTCTCTCAGAACTCATCTCTAAGAGAATCTTGAGTTTCACTGTTGAAACATGAGTTTTTCTAAAATAGAAAATCACACGTTTATATTTTTATTCTCTTTTGGATCTCTTGTTATAGATTCTTTCTGTTTCATGAAATTTTGAAAAAGAAACTTCTGTATTTCAAGGTTATATCAGATCTCTAGAAGTTTTGTGTTTTTTGTTTTATATTTCACGATTTTTAAAATAAATGTGTATAAAAATAAATAGAAACATATAGGACCTTCGCTAGTTTTAAAAGCAAGGTTTTTTTTCAGATCTGATCTTGAGAAAGAAGTTATTTGTCAAAATAATTTGAATCAGTATCTGCATGTCATATAGAACATCTTGATTTATAGGAATTTGTGTGTATAAATAATTTGAGAGGGTGAGTTGCCTAAATCTTCATTTAGTGCACATCACAAATACATTCTCACACACGAACACTTAGTCACAGTGGTTCTATTTGAGAAACTTGAAAATTGAAAGAGTTGTTGGAATCAGAAATCAAAGAAAAGGAGATCAAGGAAAATGCAAAGAAGCAAAAAAAAAGATCAGTTCTAGTCGAAAAACCTTTGAAGTGGAGTAGCTCATGTAGATTTAACTCTGAACTTAGATTTAGGATCTTTGTGTGCTTGCTTAAGTGTTTTAACTTGATTCTTTATTTTAGTGGAGTTTTGGTTTGTGCTGTAGAGGGCACCGTGGATATTTCCCTTGATTAAGGGTTTTACCTCATTAAATTCCTGTGTTCATTACTTTGAATGTTCTTAAAATCTGTTGTGATTGGTAATGCATGTTAGACTTAGTAGATGGTTTTTAATTTTTAAAACCTAAGGTAATCAACTACCAAATCTAGACTACATATTCATAAAATAATTTTAAACACATATTGTGTTATAATTTGAAAAGAGTTTTGTCCAAAAAGTTTATTTGAAGTTTACTCAACTTATAACATTTTGTTATTAATCTAGTAAACAATTTTTTCAAGTGGTATCAGAGCAGGACCATCCTATATGATCTTGAAACTTTAGAAATTATTTTCAAAATTTCTTTCAAAAATTCTGAATATGGAAGAAGGATTTGAGAAGTTTGGTAACCTATCCAGACCACCACTCTTTGATGGAAATAATTTTTCATGCTGGAAAGTACGAATGGTTGATTTCATTCAAGGAAACCTTGGTGATGATGTCTAGGACATGATTGAAAGAGGGTATGATTATCCTACTAAGGCTATATCTGAAACTAATCCAACAAGGATTAAGAAAATTCTTAGTGAATTTACTAAGGAAGAGAAAAAGGCATCCCTAGATAATAACAAAGGCAAGAATGCCATCTTTATGTCCATTAATGAACACGAATTTAAAAGAATATACATATGTTCGACTTTTAAAGAGACATAGGACACTCTTGTCACTGCTCACGAAGGTGATGAAGGAGTTAAGGTAGGAAAACCTCGAATGCTTGTCCAACAATATAATAACTGATAATGGATGACAATGAATCCTTTGATGATTTCTACATTAGGTTAACTGATATTTTCACAAAACTTCATAAAAATGGTATAACCTATAGTAGAAAGGAAATTATTCAAAATATTCTTAGGTCACTGCCTTCCAAATTTGACAATAAGAGATATGCCATTGAAGAAATGGATGATCCTAATATGACTCCTGAATTGCTTAGTAGTAAATTGAGGACTGTAGAGTTGGAGTTAGATTTCAAGAAGCATCTAACCAGATAGAATAGGAAATCCACTAGTTCTAATGTCGTGTTTTCATCTAAAATGCATGTTCCTAAAATAAGTTCTTTGGACTTTGACCCTGACTGTGTTGATGACTGTGATTTGGATGACCTTGACAATCAAATAGCTCTTATGAGCAAGTATTTCAAAAAATTTTGAAATTCATAAATGTTGTAGCCTCTAAACAAGGCAAGTCAAATTATGAAGGAAATCAAAATCACATACCTAATGACACAGACAATGTCAAACACTCACATGACAATAAAAGGACCTATGATAATAACCGACCTAAGACAAACCTGAAAGATATTAAAAGTCATAAATGGGGCAAAATGGGACATTATGCCAACAAATGACCAACTAATTTTAGCAACAATAACAAGGCTAATGTGTGTAAAATCTGGGAAGACTCTAGTGATTCTAATGAAGATGAAATAGAGTCAACCCAGAATTATGAGTATTGCATGTCTTTCTTCGTCAAGATTGTATATAATGATGATGATGCATGCCTACCTACTCACGAATTTGTGATGCCTATTGATGTTGATGTTAATACTACTCCTATTATTGTTGGAAGTAATCTAAGTGTGAGTCAAAGCGTTAATAGTGCCGACGAACTGAACGTGTGCGTTAGTCCAAAAGAACCAAGTAATGTTTTAGGGGACAGTTCACACGACACACTTAGCGAGTCTGATGATGATTTGCCTGATTTACACGAGTTATGCACGAAAATGGTTAAGAAGAGTGCTCGTCTTGAAAAAATGATAAAATCATTAACTGAGCATATCGATTTACTTAAACAGACCATTAGGAAGAATACTAAAGATTATATTACCCAGTATATTGCCCATGAGACTGAAATAGAAGAATTTTCCTTAAAAATAAAATATTTGTCTAAGAAAAATCATGAGTTTGAACTAGAAGAGTCCAAGAAAAAAGTCTCAAATTTGTTTAAAAAATGTCAACACTTTGAAACCCAAGCTAAATCTTATAACGAAATTATTGTTGGCAGAAAATTTGACTCTCAAGATATGTTTGGCCTAGGTTTTGGAGAAATAGTGCACACTAGTAAGACCAAAGTTTCTCCTAAAAATGTTACTTTTATCAAATAAGGCCAAACTTGTCAAACTGTTCAAAAAAGGGAATCTAGTCGTAATGACTCTCAAGAAAAACATGATCACTACAATCAACGGTCTAATTCAAATGGTCATGCCAAACATGTTTTTCCACCCATTAGAGACCAAAGACAAAAACTCAAGACCAATGATAATTGGACGACTATACAAAATAGAGCCAAACCCATCTTTAAAGACTTTAGTAATAAAGTCAAGACCAACACCCATCAATACTATTCTTACTGCGACATTTTTGGCCACACTCTTGAAGAATTTTTTCAAAAAAGGATATACACAACCACCTACCTTTACTTTAACTATTCTAGAAAATGAAGAAATACTTATGTTCTCCCTAGACAGGCCACAAACAACTCTAGCTATAAAAAGAAAAAAGGGAGGGTCCAAGACTAAGAAAAATCCATTTAGAAAGACCTAGCAAACCTTTTCTAAATCAAAAGACCACAAAACGATTAAAACTCGGCCTATTCAGATTAGAAAAAATGATCTATTAACCCAGCTCAAGTGCAAAATTGTCATTTCTGCTTTAAAGGCACAACACACTTCAACTGGATGGTATTTAGACTCCGGATGTTCTAAACATATGACCGGGGATGAAACCAAATTGAAAAACGAGACAGACTTCCTAGGAGGTAGTGTCATGTTTGGAGATGGTGTTTCATCTCAGATCATAGGTAAGGGAACATTGAGTGAGAATGGGCTTCCTGGTCTAAATGATGTTCTCTTAGTTAAAGGCCTCAAAACCAATATTTCAAGTATATCTCAATTTTGTTATTCCAATCATACTGTTACATTTTCAAAAAATGATTGCAAAATTATTGATGAAAAAAAAACTGTATATTGATAGGAAACATAACTCAGGAAAACTGTTACACAGTAATTCCTAAGTCTGCATTTTGCCATGTTGCCAGATTAGAGGATTCTGACCTTTGGTACAATAGATTGGGACATACGAATGTTAATAATCTTACAAGATTAAGCTCCTAAGAAATAGTTAGAGGTTTACCCAAAATCAAAAATTCTTTCAATTCGATATGTGGACCATGTCAGGAAGGGAAAATAAGTAAATCCCCTCATAAGAAAATTAAAGATGTCTTGACCACAAAACCTTTAGAACTTATCCATATGAACCTCATGGGTCCCTTAAGGACTGTTAGTTTATGTGGAAATAGTTATATCCTAGTTATTGTAGATGACTAGACGTGATATACTTGGGTTGGTTTTATGAAACAAAAATCATATACCTTCAGTGAATTCTTAAAAATCATTTCAAAAATAGAGAAGGATAAGGATGCCCAAGTGTGTCGTATTAGGAGTGACAGAGGTGGAGAGTTCAAAGACTCTGGTGTTACTGAATCTTACGTAGCCAATGGTTATAAACACGAGTTTATTGCTCCTAAAACACCCCAGCAAAATGGCATCGCTGAATCTAAGAATAGAACTTTACAAGAGATGGCTAGGGTTATGCTACACGCTAAAAGTCTTCCTAGATATTTTTGGATATAAGCCATTCAAACCGAGTGTCATATCATTAATCGTGTATACCTTATGAAAAATTCCAAACCCTTACGAACTTTGGTTCCACAAAAAGACAAACTTAAAACATTTTAAAACCTTCAGGTGTATTTGTTATATCTGTAAAGACAGAGAACAACTTTCAAAATTTTGACACCCGAGGAGAGAAAGGAATATTTCTTGGTTATTCCCAAAACAGTAGGACTTTTCGTGTTTTTAACTAACAAACCAAAACCATTATGGAATCATTTAATGTAATTGTAGATGATACGAGTGTAGGGAGTAGTGCTAGTCCATCAGTTCCACGGGATGAGGATGAACCAAAATTTTCAATTGAACCCTCACAAGACACTAATTTACCGCCACCCGAGAACCCTTCTGTACCCACTTAGGTTTATAAGGACCATCCTATTGAAACTGTAGTTGGTAATCCTTCTAAACCTATTAGAACAAGATCCCAACTTCGAAATGTGGTACAATTTGCATGTTTTGTTTCCCTTGAGGAACCTAAAAATGTAAATGATGCCCTTTTTTTACTCATTTTGGATCAATGTTATGCAAGAAGAGCTTGTCTAATTTTAGAGTCACGATGTGTGGTATCTTTTTCCCAGGCCAAAAGATTCAAAGGTCACCGGGACACGGTGGGTTTTCAAAAAAAAAAACATATGAAAATGGAGAGGTCATTAGAAATAAAGCTAGGTTAGTAGCGCAAGGTTACTCCTAGATAGAGGGAATTGACTTTAACGAAACTTTTGCACCCATTATTCATCTTGAGTCAGTTCGTCTTCTCCTTGCCATATCATGTCACCTGCAATTCAAATTATTCCAAATGTATGTTAAGTCCGCATTTTTGAATGGAATTTTGACTGAGGAGGTATACGTAGAACAACCCAAAGGGTTTGTAGATCCATCACACTTTGAATACGTATTCAAATTATTCCAAATGTATGTTAAGTCCGCATTTTTAATGGAATTTTGACTGATGAGGTATACGTAGAACAACCCAAAGGGTTTGTAGATCCATCACACCCTGACTACGCATTTAGGCTTAAGAAATCCTTATACAGTTTGAAACAAGCTCCTAGAGCTTGGTATGAGAGACTATCTACATTTCTTGTCTCTCATGGATTTGTCCGAGGCGAAAATGATCAAACTTTACTCAGTAGGAATGAAGACAAATATGTGTTAATAGCACAAGTGTACGTTGATGATATAATATTTGGATCCACTTGTTCTAAATAAGTTAAGGATTTTTCCGACATCATGCATGCTGAATTTCAGATGTCACTTATGGGTGAACTTCAATATTTTTTAGACCTACAAGTAAAATAATGTAATGATGGACTTTTTATAACTTAGTCCAAATATGCTACAAAACTTGTCAAAGAATTCAGATTAGAAAATGCTAAACCTTCCAGAACCCCCATGAGTACTTCAACAAAACTATCTAAGGATGATAATGGGAAAAATATTGATCCTACTCTATATCGAAGTATGATAGGGAGTCTCTTATATCTTACTGCTTCTAGACTCGACATTTCCTTCGCAGTCTGTGTATGTGCTAGATATCAAAGTAGCCCTAAGGAATCCCACTTATTATGTGTGAAGAGAATTATTAAATATGTCAAGGGTACTCTAAAATTTGGTAATTGGTACACTAAGGACATAACTAGTTCTATTATAGGATACACTGATGCTGATTGGGAAGGGTGTTCTGATTATAGAAAGAGCACGTCTGGGGCGTGTTACTACGTAGGAAATAACCTAGTAGGTTGGTCGTGTAAGAAACATAATTGTATTTCTCTATCTAGCGCTGAATCCGAGTACATTGTCACAGGAAGTTATTGTTCACAACTATTATGGATTAAACAAATGCTTAGAGATTATGGTATCATGAAAAATCAATTAACCATGTTTTGTGATAACCAGAGTGCGATAAATATTTCAAAAAATTCAGTGCAACACTCTCGAACTAAGCATATACAAATTCGACATCACTCCATTCGTGATCTTGTAGAATCTAAAGAACTCATTATTGAATATCTAAATACTGAAAAACATCTAGTTTATCTCTTTACCAAACCATTGGATAACATATGATTTGAGTATCTATGAACAACTATAGGTATGATAGTTCTCACATAATTTCTGTCACATTTATCATAACCTCGGTAGTTTCACGCTAATAATTGGTTTCTGAAGTCTTAGGGCATGGACGTCTCTCAAATGACAAAAGACGCCTCCTAACACTAGTTTATGTAGGAGACCCTTGATTCTTCCCTTGCATATGATATGCTTTGTGATTGAAACCTTTTTACATATTCCTGTTTTTATCTATTATTTTTTTATCCCATTGTATATTTGAGAAAAATTGGGGGAGAAGAACTTGAGTATTTTTGCTGTGATTTATATCTATTCCTATTATAACTCAAATAATATGCCATTCCAGTGTTTAGTATTTTACAGGCATTTTTCAGACCCGTTTTATAGTTTGTTCTATTTATTAGGGTATTGGTTTGTATTGTAGTTGAATGGTGTATTTTTTTATCTTATTTTCGGTTCTAGGATGGGAATGGGTAGTTAGATCTTTTGTATAGGACAACTAGGATTTTTCATTTTTCACCCACGAGTTCAGAATACTCAAGGGAATTTTGTCTCTAATATCCAAAGGGGGAGATTGAGAACACACTATATATATGACTTACTTGAGTTTATATATAGGAGTTCAAACTAGTTTGGATATCGAGACAAAGTAGGTTAGTTTTTATGAGTTGCTCTATCTCTCAAAGGTTCAAGCAAGAATGAAGAAATCAAGATCAACAAAAGGGAAGTTAATCTTACCTAATCACTTTAGGACACTTACACTTCATATTATTGAGTTCACATGTGCTTATATTGTTTTAATCACATTAACAGTGTTTTAAAATCATTTTAATTCCCTTATAACATTTTAAAAACATTTTAAAATAATTTTTGGAATTATTAAAATTTGGTTTTAAAAAGTGTTGGGGTTAAAAGTTGGATTTTGTAAAATGTTTTTATTCATTAAAAGTTGTGTTGGGTAGGATCTCAAAGCGCTAGAGAATTAAGGAGCAAAATTTAAAATATCTTTTACACGCGTTTTACAGCCTATATCATTCAAACACGTGTTGGCACCTAAACGAATGGTTTTGTGTTATCTCTACGACACATACGTTATATTCAATCTCATCCCTTGGATGAACCTTATCAACGATCTGCATGTTATTAGAATCAATCCATGTGCAACCTGTTTTAACCAATCAAAGTGAGTTATTCCCACCGCTTATATTGAATCGTTAGATTGGCAGTCAACTGGTCAAAGTTTATCTCAGTCGTAGGATTACCCTAGAAGTTTGAGAACCTTCCTCATCAACTATATAAACCACTCAAGTCTCAGCCATTTGAGACGTTGGGCCTTCGTCCAAATAAAGAGAAAAAGAGAATGTAGAGAGAAGAGAGAGAAGGGAAAAGAAAGAGGAAAAGAAAAGAGAGAAGAGTGAGTGAAGAAACCATAATCTTCAAAGCTCAACCTCTGAGTGTTTTTCCTTATCTAAACACTAAAACCTTCATAGTTTCATACACTAGAAAACCTAAACCTTGAGAGTTAGATCCATTTAGGGGTTCTGTGAGTTTGGTGTTGGGTTTGTTTGACGTTTAAAGACCTCTTCAAGTCTTAGTTTCTCTCAAAACTGATCTCTAAGAGAATCTTGAGTTTCATTGTTGAAACTTGAGTTTTTCTAAAAGAGAAAATAACTCGTTTATATTTTTATTCTCTTTTGGATCTCTTGTTCTAGATTCTTTCTATTTCAAGAAATTTTGAAAAAGAAACTTTTGTATTTCAAGGTTATATCATATCTCTAGAAGTTTTGTGTTTCTTGCTTTTATATTTCACGATTTGTGAAATAAATGTGTATAAAAATAAACAGAAACATATAGGACCTTGGCTAGTTTTAAAAGCAAGGTTGTTTTTCAGATCTGATCTTGAGAAAGAAGTTATTTGTCAAAATAATTTGAATCAGTATCTACATGTCATATATGACATCTTGATTTATAGGAATTTTTCTGTATAAATAATTTGAGAGGGTGAGTTGCATAAATATGCATTTAGTGCACATCATAAACACATTCTCACACACGAACACTTAGTCACAGTGGTTTTGTTTGAGAAACTTGGAACTTGAAAGAGTTGTTGGAATCATAAATCAAAGAAAAGGAGATCAAGGAAAAGGCAAAGAAGTAACAAGAGAAGGTTAGTTATAGTCAGAAAACCTTTGGAGTGGAGTAGCTCATGTAGGTATAACTCTGAACTTAGATTTAGGATCTGAGTGTGCTTGCTTAAGTGTTGTAACTTGATTCTTTATTTTAGTTGATTTTTGGTTTGTGTGGTAGAGACCACCGTGGATGTTTCCCTTGATTAAGGATTTCACCACGTTAAATTCCTGTGTTCATTACTTTGAATGTTCTTAATTTCTGTTGTGATTGGTACTGCATGTTAGACTTAGCAGATGGTTTTTAATTCCTAAAACCTAAGGTAATTAACTACCAAATCTAGACTAGATATTTAGAAAACAATTTTAAACACATCATTTGTTATAATTCGAAAAGAATTTTATCCAAAAAGTTTATTCGGAGTTTAGTCAACTTATAACACTTTGTTATTACTCTAGTAAACAGTTTTTCATATATGAAAATAATAAACTAATATTTAATATAATGAAATTAATCAACTAAATATAAAGTACAGATTTTGAAAATGACTAATAGTCCTAATAAATAGGCTTCAGCTAAAAAAATGGAACAAAAGGAAAAATAGGTAGTTTAGGTATTATTTAACGATTGATTGGGTTAAAGATCAAAACAAACAAAATCGCATTTGGGATAACATAAATTTTATTAACCTCATGCTATTTAAGATAATGCATAAGCTTCAATAGAGTAAAAAATTGAAATAACTTAATGCAAATGCTTGGTGCTTAAAACACAAATAACATATCTAGTTAAATCTTATCAACATCTAAAATAACATATCAAGGAAAAAAAGAGTTTTTAACCATTCATAAAAATGGCAGGCTGCAAAGTAGATCCCTTATTTGTTTGTGTTCTGGTTCCAAAGTAGAAGCCTTCATGACATTTGTGGTTACATCCTTTGTGATTTCAGCAAGCTTGAGCTCAGGTCGAAGCCTAGATATAAAGTTAATTAATAATTTTACTCAATGAATGCAATATTTGACTGAAAGGAAACCTATTAAACACGACTGGGAATTTCAACGCTATAGAGCAGTCCAACCTTATTTTGTTTCTTTTCTGAAGCCTGCTGCAAGTAAATAAAATTTGTAACAAATCCTCATATATCTAGCCAAAGATTAACAAAAAATGTTGAGTTGAATTATTTTTATCCCAAATAATAAGACTTGAGACATGGAAGGTATCCGTTTACCTTCTGCAATGGCTCTTCACTGAAGTCACGAAGGCCCTTGATGAGCACCCAAACGTGTTTAAATAATACCTAGAATAGACCGTTTTTAATTGCTAATTCTCGACAAATTGAGTCTTATGCGCGTAATTATCTATTGAGCAAGCTAGTTTGCGTTTGCGATTTCAAAAGCATTATTTCAAGGCAAATTGCGTCAAGAAAGGGCTAAATCATTTGTCCCTGTGCCTTAAGCCTAGCCCAAACCCTTTCTATCCTGTCCCAAAATCATCACCCAAACGCCGTGTGTGTGTTGTGTTTGTATTTTTATATTTTTTAGATTTGTATTTGAGTCGTTTTTATTTTTAGATTTATTTAGAATTCTGTAGGATTTATTTTCTATTTTTCTATTTCTTTATTTCGATTTTGATTTTTATTAGTTTTTAATTTTTAATCTTTATTTTATTTTTATTAGGATTGGTTTTTAGGAATTTATTTTCTAGCTTCATTAGATTTTATCTCTCTTTAGTTTTATTATATTAGGATTATATTTTTTAGTTTTAATAGATTTTTATTTTTATTTTCATCTTTATTTTTTTATTTTGTGTCTTTTATATTTTTATATTTTTTTATTTAGGATTTTAGTTTTTTTTGGTTTTATTAGATTTTTAATTTTTATTTCTTTTTATTTAGAGTCTTTTTAGTTTAATAGGTTTATAGTTTTTATTTTTATTTTCTTTTAGTTTGATTTTTATTTATTTTTTAGTTAGGATTTTTTTAGTTTAGTTGTGTTATTTTTATTTTTAGATTGTTTATTTTGGGGTACCAATACACACATACAAAACTAACACACACTCACATACACCTAAACTACTCACTCACCCGCACACTATCTCCCCTACACCCTCATCACCCAATAATTCCACAACCCATCTTCTTCTCCCAACAACTCTTTCTCTCTCCATACCACCATAACCAACCATCACCTAACCACCAAAATACCCACCACCTCACCTTACTCCAATCAAACCCGTATACCCAACAATACGCCTTATTCCTTCTACCTAAGACCAATCCGGAGCCACAACCCAAATCCCCCAGCTCCGGACAAAATGCCACCTACCCCTTGTTCCATTCCTGGCGTCCTAAACCCATCACCGGCGCCCCCCTGTGCAACCCAAACATCTCCGACCACCTAATTCACAACCATCCCAAATCGCAACCCCATAACCCAGAACCTACCTGCCTCGAACCCGCAAATCCAACCCGATTCTCAACCAATCATAACCCCCTCTAACCCTCTGCTTGCGACCGTCCAAACCAGAATCGAACCACACCTACCAACCCGTCACCCGTGATCTCCGGTCGGAACCCGACCTCCTCCAAACCCATACCAACCCTTACCCATTTTTATTTTTAAACTCAAAGACCGAAAACCCACTTCTCCTTTTTGACCCATTTGTCCAAAATCGTAGCTGCCAAAATACAAACCAAGAAGCCAAAAATAACAAAACCCATTTAGCCCACATGTCTTTTAACCACCTTAACCCCTTTTCCCAAATTATCCCCAACTAACATAATTCCCACTTTTCTTCTTAAAATAACCCCATTCCTCACACCCCTCATATCCATTTAATCCCTACCCAATTTACCCCGTAGCTCCATGTGCACTAAATAAGAAGACTCAAGGCTATTTGAAGACCCATCTAATAATCTAGGATTGTAAGGAGAAAATTCTAGAGTTAGAGAGAGAAACATTTTATTTTCTTTGTTTAGATTTTTATTTTTTTTAGATTAGAAAAAAAATTCAATAAATTGAGTGTTTGTAATTAATGAGAGATGATGGAAGAATTGAAGAATTAATGCAATTGAAGGCAATTTTGGTTTGATTACTCCTCTTCAATTTTCATTTTATGCTCTTATTTGATTCTAATTTTTATTGGATGGTGATTAGGGAGGACTAATCATCCCTCATGAATCCAATTTGATTTAATTCTCAATTTTAATTTTGTTAGTTTCGTTTGATTAGTAAATTTAATACCTACTTATTTTCACATTGAGAAATGAAAAATCATCCTTGAGAAAGGATTGAAAATTGTATTATCATTTAATCATTTGATTCAAACTAGAGATAGGCTTATCACTTGATTTAAATGTTAGTATAATTTTCATCTACTCTTGTTTTTATTTTGTCTAATTAAAATTAGTTTGATGAATCGATCCTAGCGGGTGATTCATTTAATTGATTCTAATTCATTTAGAGTAGTGCTTGTGGGGATTAAACTTACTTTTCTAAAAAATATTCAATTAATTCATTAGTGTAATGAGAATTAGCTTGTGAATTAAATGAATATTTTGGAAATTGATGAAATTAAAATAGTACAAACTAGATTGATTTGTGTGAATTGAGGGTGGATTTTCCATCCCTTGAATATTTCTCTCATTTAGCTACATCTCACTAACTTTCATCACACACTTGTTTATGTTTTTCACACTTTTATTTTAGTTTGATTATCCTCTTTTTATTTAGTTCTTAGTTTAAATTCACATCCTCACAAAATTATTTTAATATTAAAAAAAGCTAAAAAAATAGAAAATGCAAAAAATCGAAAGAGAGAAAATAAATAAATGAATTGCATGTCTCTCTTGTATGTTTCACCCTTAGATTTGAATTGATTCCCTTACTTACCGCTACACTCTAGTTTTATTATATTTTTGTAGGTATGAAAGGTTTTTATTAAAGGAGCTTTCAAACAACGACGAAACGACAAATATAATAAAAAGCAAATCTCAATCAAATGGCATCGTTGCCAGTCTTTGGAGCTTGAAGCACTTGAGAGGATCCATTTTGTGATTCATTTGTACTTTTCATTTTTTGTACCATTTTTTGCGAAGAAAAGCGTGCTAGGAAAATCGTACAAGGTAGAGAGAGGGGGTCCAAAGGCGAGGATTTAGAAGCCTCTCTACCTTGGGTTGGTAGGACTACCGGGCCGACTGAGATAGGCGTAATCTCCCCTTGGTGGACTCAAATTTCTCATCACCCCACAGTGTAAAAACCGTAGGAGGTACATTTCTAAAATCTTCGCGCCTCTCCTGTCATCGAGTCAATTTTTGTGTGTGATTACGTGCTCTTATGTGATTTTATTCTCGCATTTATTTTCCATTGGTGTGATGAATTAAATTACTAAGACCTACAGCCGGTCATTCACGAGAAGGAATTTCATCACCCGACTCACTCGCTTACCATTTGCTTGCTACCCTAGCCATCATTAAATTTAAAATTAATTAACTAGGTATCCCAATAGGAGAACATTTTTGCAAAGGCGAACACAAAGATAATTTTCGTGATTTTTATCGTCCGTGGACTTAATTAAAATTTGACTACCCTTTCACTAAATTTAAAGATAAAAATTGGTTATGTGCTAGTTAGGAATTCTTCTTGACTTGTGTGTGTCTAATTCAATTTTCTGGTAGTAGAATTTCATGAGTTCGTCCAAAATCTAGAGTCCAAATATTTTTCCCACTTTTTTCTTCCAAAAAAATCCAAAAATATATTCTTCCTTTATTTTTTCCAAAAAAATCCAAAAATATTTTCTTCCTTTATTTTTCCAAAAAAAAAAATCCAAAAACATTTTCTTCCTTTCTTTTTCTAAAAAAATCCAAAAATATTTTCTTCCCCTCATTTTCAAAAAAACAAAAATCCGAAAAAATATTTCTCCCATCATGGCCGACGAACGTCTTTTATGGGATTACTTTGGCCATTTTTCATTCTCTCAAAGCATGTTTGAGGTTGAGCCCGAGTCGAACCTCCATGCCTTACTTAGTGGCTTTAATTCTCAACCACACACCGTTGATACTCATGTGTCGCCTATGCGATCATCTCACATTTCATCGCCTCCGATGATGAGTATTAACGCATCACATGCTTCATTGTGCACCCATTGTTTTCATGCCGATCACTTTTCCCATGAGTGTCCATACTTTTCATATCCATCTGCAGCCACCATGGAACATGTGTATCCATATGACACTGTTGTGGAACCCACCTCGACCTATTGTCATGATGTATCAAATCCTGAGTGGTGTAAGTACCCAAGCTATTCGTAGAGGCCTGATCACCCTTCCACGCAATACGAATCTCAACCCGATGTTGTGGATCCTCACACGTTCCAACAGTCATCCTGGAAATCAAGTGCACCCTATACCGATCATTTTCCTCACTATGAACCCAATGATTATCAACCTTTTGTCTCGCACGGAGAAGCTTCTCCCGTGTATGACACACTTGACCCCGTTCCACACACTTCCTTTGAGTATTCTCCATATAGTCCTGCTAATAGTGAGTTGTGTCCACCTCCACCACCCATCAACACTTCACATCCATCATCCACCTCTGCTCTCGAAAGTCTCTTGCAACAATTTATCACTGAGCAAGATCAAGCCACTCAATTTCAAAATGAATCCCTCTAACGGCTTGAAAAAAGATTAAATGAAATTGAGTGTGAGCGAGAGTCGAACTTCACCGCAAGTCAACCCATTGTTTCCCCCACGTGGAATGATGATGCGTCGTCTTGTGCCACTGACTTTGAGTGTGACCAACTCTATCCTCCTGAGAATCTCGAAGTTGAGACTATTTCGTGGTCCGGGCCCCAAGTTGACAATTGTGTTGACTTACCTTTCATTAGTGAGACTGATTTTCTCCCTTCATATCCAAATGAACCCACACTAGTGGTTCACATTCCCTTTCCTGCTGAATCCATAAAAATGCTCGAGTCTACACCTATTGAGCCCACCGCTTGTGTTCCCGAGGAACCACGTCATCCTAGGTTAGCTCCGGTTACGAGTGCTCACTATTTTATCGAGATTGAATCTGATATGGTTTCTACATCACCGGATATGGATCATATTCCACCATGATTGACTCAATTTGAGTCATATATTAATGTTTATTCTTCTCTCTCAGATTTGGATGCCTCTTTTGATTTTCTAACCACGTCAGATGGTGACTTAATGTTGGATAAGTTGATCACTCACTCGTTTGTTTCCACACTTCCTCCTGCGAGTGCCCTTGAGGATCACTCTGAGCCTCATGAGGAGTGTGTGTCTCCCACTCTTGAGTTGGATCATCTTCCTCCACCATTTATCCCACCCGATCCACCGTTTATCCCACCCGACCCACCCATTGTCCATTCCCTCCCATCACCTAGTTTTGATCTAGATCTTGTACCTTGGATGTTCCCATCCATATATTTGGATCCTAACCTATAACCATCCACCTTCCACGAGAGTATACGTGATTCTACTCTCCACTTCTGTGACCCCGATCTTGTTTCTCCTTGTCCACCACTTATTTATAGTGGTGATTTTTCGTCTCAACAGCTCTCTGGCGTGCAACGACGCGACCATTATCATCGTCCATTAATAGAACGGTCGTGTGATTTCTATGAGCCCCAACCCATTCCAATTACTATACCCTTCCGCCATCCCATCTAACTTGAGCACCCTTCTTATAGGGCCCTCGTTGCCCTCACCTTTCGGCTCAATAAGGCCCGTGACCTGTGCCTATTCACCCTCATCCTTACCCTAATACCCACCCACCCATGGTCTACTGATGCTTTGCATCATGTGATGCACTTTGCCATCCAGTTGCATTGACCCCTTTAGCCTTTATCCAACAATACTGACGCTTCAGTCTTGTTTGGGGGGTGATTATCTTCACTCATTTTTTATGCCGTCCCAGACTTTCATAGATCTTATCTTTAGGGTGAGAATGGTTTGGTCTGGCTGAAGACGCTAAACTTAGCACTACCGGTAGGCAGGCCGTTGTTCTTGTATGAGTCTCATCCTATTTGGGGGGGGGGGGGGGGGGGTGTTTCACACCACCCAATGCTTTACCATGTTTATAGACTTGTACACATTTTTATCTTATTACTTATTCAGGTTCTTCTTCGCTTCATCTGTCCATTTCATTAGTGGTTGATTATGGTAATATCTTTCCTCCCTTTTGCTCTCAATTTTAAATATAATTTTATTTAACATCGAGGACGATGTTCCTTTTTGTTTGGGGGTGGGGAATTTTATGAAAATTGTACCTCTTTTTAAAAAATTTGATTTTTAAACCTGATTTTTAAAATTTTCGTGCAGTTTCTTTCATCTCAATTCAGCGACGTGAATTTTCTATCATCCATCATTTTAGTCTAGGAATCAAGCTAGAGAATTTATTTTTAGCTTATGTAATACACAACAAGGCATGCTGCACTATGAATTTCTAGACTCAACAAAATTTGCGAACGTATCACGTCACTATGGTTTAGAGTTGAAGAGTGCTACAATTACCAAGAAAACCTTAAGGATCACTAGTTTCGACTTTAGCTTGTGAGATTCGTGCCTTTCACCCTTTCAGAGTGTTTTACGCAATCTCCGAGTCATAAGTTCATTCAACTTCATTTGGGTCTGCACTTAAATCGTTGTATGATCTCATTATTATTCTTCATTAAAAATTTTGGCTTGATCACTGAGAATGACATCTTTTTCAAGTTGTAAGAAACACATGTCTTGAAATTTGTCCCGCATACTAGATTTTCATCCATACGCCTACCAATTACCCTTCACTTCACCCATTACATTACCATATTCTTCCATATTTCCACATATTCCCCACACCCACACCTATCATCTCCATTCGTATATCTTCCTTCATTTTTTAGAAAAAGAGTGCTTTTTAAATGTAAAATGTCTTCCTTGTTGAGAGTATAAAAAAAAGAGAAAAAGAAGGAAAAAAATAGAAAAATAGCAAAAGAATAAAAATCGAGGAAAAAAGAGAAAAAAAGAAAGAGAAAATAGATAAAATAAAAAGAGAGTTTGTAGTTAGTTCTTGTGTAATAAATACATTTGTTCTTCATGTATTAACACTCTTCTCATGCATCGCTTATCCATCCATCATCCATCATATCAACATCCTACCTATCATATCCTTCTCATCCCATTTCATTTCCCCTCACCCATAAAAATCCATGTTTTTCCCTAGGTGTTCAGGCCAATGAAAGTCAACGTGGTTAATAACTCGATGTTCTCACTATAGTGATCAACATTCTTTCATGAGATCATTTTTCTTTCTAAATGTTCATTCTTTTTTATGTGTGTGTGAGACGTTTGAACTTTCTTACATTTACTCACCTCCTCACACACAAGAGCGATACACTTACGTAAATCTCGAGAGTTCATTTGAGAGAGAGATATTCGTGAGATTTTGAAGTTGAAACGTTGATTCCAAAAAGGCAATTTAGGAATTACTCTTATGATACTCGACCCTCTTTGACTGATTCACACTACACACATTGACTCTAGGAAGGATGTGCCTTGTGTATTTACTTAGCTAACCTTTTTCACAATTCTAGCTTGTGTTTCTCCAAATATTTATCTCATGATGGATTGTGCGATTATTCTACGTCTAATAAGAGATTAATTGTCGTTTGCAAATAAAGAATTTTGTGGGTATATTCCCTACAAACCCTCACGAGACAAAACTCGTCCTCTAGGGAAACCTACAGGTTTAAAGGCTTATTGCACATGCTAAGTGCAATCGCAAGTGCCCGCGAAAGTGGTACACTTTTGGTTACTTATCTTTCTCTCTATCTTTTTACTCGAGTACAAGCAATGTTCTATTTGGGGGGGGGGGGGGGTGATAAGCACCCAAAAGTGTTTAAATAATATCCCGAATAGACCGTTTTTAAATGCTAATTCTCGACAAATTGGGTCTTATGCGCATAATTGTCTATTATGCAGGCTTGTTTGCGTTTGCGATTTCAAAAGAGTTATTTCAAGGCAAATTGCATCAAGAAAGGGATAAATCATCTGACCCCATACCTTAAGCCTAGCCTAGCGCAGATCCTTTATATCCTGTCCCAAAATCGTGACTCGAACCCTGTGTGTGTGTTGTGTCTATACTTTTACTTTTTCTTTAGAATTGTACTTGAGTAGTTTTTATTTTTAGATTTATTTAGAATTCTCTAGGATTTATTTTTTATTTTTATATTTCTTTATTTCGATTTTGATTTTTATTAGTTTTTAATTTTTAATCATTATTTTATTTTATTTTTATTAGGATTGGTTTTTAGGAATTTATTTTCTAGTTTTATTAGATTTTATCTCTCTTTAGTTTTATTATATTAGGATCATATTTTTTTAGTTTTAATAGATTTTTATTTTTATTTTCATCTTTATTTTTTTATTTTGTGGCTTTTATATTTTTTATTTAGGATTTTCGTTTTTTTTCGTTTTATTAGATTTTTAATTTTTATTTCTTTTTATTTAGAGTCTTTTTAGATTAATAGGTTTATTATTATTATTTTTATTTTCTTTTAGTTTGATTTTTATTTATTTTTGAGTTAGGATTTTTTTAGTTTAGTTTTGTGATTTTTATTTTTAGATTGTTTATTTTAGGGTACAAATACACACACACAAAACTAACACACACTCACATACACCTAAACTACTGACTCACCCACCCACTATCTCCCCTACACCCTCATCATCCAATAATTCGACAACCCATCTTCTTCCCCAACAACTCTTTCTCTCTCCATACCACCATAACTAGCCATCTCCTAACCACCAAACAACCCACCACCTAACCTCACTCTAACCAAACCCATATACCCAACAACCCTCCTTATTCCTTCTACCCGAGACCAATCTGGAGCCACAACCCAAATCCCCCAGCTTTGGACCAAACGCCACCTACCCCCTACTCCATTCCCGACGTCCTAAACCCATCGTCGGCAACCCCCTATGCGACCCAAACATCTCCGACCACCTGATTCACAACCACCCCAAATTGCAACCGTATAATCCAGAACCTACCTGCCTTGAACCCACAAATCCAACCCAATTCTCAACCAACCATAACCCCATCCAAGCCACTGCTTGTGACCGTCCAAACCCGAAACTGAACCACACCTAACAACTCGTCGTCGACAATCTCTGATCGGAACCCGACCTCAATTCTGACGAATCCCATATCCAAAACCCGTTACCCGAAATCCAAACCCATTCCAACCCTTACCCATTTTTCTTTTTAAACTCAAAGATCAAAAACCCACTTCTCCTTTTTGACCCATTTGTCCAAAATCGTAGCTGCCAAAATACAAACCAAGAAGCAAAAAATAATAAAAAAAAACATTTAGCCCACATGTCTTTTAACCACCTTAACCCATTTTCCCAAACTATCCCCAACTAGCTTAATTTCCACTTTTCTTCCTAAAATAACCCCACACACCTCACACTCCTCATGTCCATTTAATCCCTACCCAATTTACCCCTTAGCGCCATGTGCACTATATAAGAAGACTCAAGGCCATTTGAAGACCCATCTAATATTTCTACATATCTCTAATATTTCTACATATCTCTAACCTTTACTTTGAACGGTTAAGGGAAAGGTATGCGATGTTGTCTCGAAAAGCGAACTAAACATATCTCAAAACTTAAATTAATCTCGAGACACATATGGTAAAGCATATAGCAATTTGGACAATGAAGTAGTCCCTCATTTGAAACCCAAAAATATTGACCAGAAAAAGTAATAAAAATTTCATCCCTTTTGCAACCCCAATAAATGTTTTCCTTTTGTTTGATAAACTCGAAAAACCCAATTAGCCCAGAATTGTGAAAAGTGAAAAGTCATAAATAAAGTTCGGAAAATGCATAAAAAGGGGCAAGAAAATAGAAGTATGTTCGGCAAAAATAGCAAGAAAAAAAGAAAAGTGTGAAAAATAGGAAAAAAAATTAGAAAAATAAGAGAAAATGAGTAAAGGCCCGAAAAAGCACAAATGGACATACTAAGAATGGTTTCCAATTTCGAATTTTCCAATCAATCCCATTTTACCCAATACACCTTACAACTCAATAAAGTCCTAACCGAGTCCGAATTGCGAAATTAATTACCGCGTGGAGAGCTAACATATGAAAAGATAATAAAAGAGATTAAAATGGTGTGACTAAGAGATGATGTTTCCCGTTCCCGATAACTGTAATCCGATGAAAAGATCTTTTTACCTCAAATATTTCATTTTTCAAAGTTGTGTGCGTGAATTCCTGTCCATTATATTTACTCTTATATATCACGCATACCGAGAGAAAATAACCATATTTCGAGTGATTCGTTTGTGAGTGCATCCGTGAGATTTTTAAATCAAAACAAATTTTCGAAAAGTAACGTAATGATGAATCAGTGGAAATTCGCGATTAAATTTCTGGCTTCGCACACACACAACAAATTGAGACTTGTGAATATAATTTTTAGTGACTATTTTTAGAAAGGTTTAAAGTGTACAATTTTTAGATATTTTTAATTTTCTTGAGTCGAAAATGAATTTTGTGGGGTATATTCACTGCAAATCCTCACGAGACACAACTAATCCTACTAGTGTAACCTAGGGGCTTAAAGGCTTGTTGCATATGCTAAATGCAATCGTTTGCCCGAGAAAGAGGTATTTTATCCCTAGTTAGAGTTTGACCATGCTTTTGATTCTTTTACATTTCTCGGGACGACCAAAGTTCTAAGTTAGGGGGTTTGATTAGGCTTAAAATCTTCCGATTTATCCCTTTAATTTAGAGTTTTTTATCACCTCAGGAGGTGTAAAATGTGTTGATTTATCTCATATCTGTGATACTAACTTCTTATAACAAATACCCCAAGTTTTGTGTATTTTGCATAAATTTTGCAGGTATTTAATGCATGAGAGAGAAAGAAACTGGAAGAAAAGAAAAGAAGAAAAGTCAAAGGAAAAAGAGTAATTTGTAGCTAGAATCCGGATGAGGATGCAAAATGAAAGATGAAGACCTCGAGTCTACAAGCACGTAGGAAGAAACGGCGTCCAAATCTGAGTCCCGAAACAAAAGTTATGAGCCTTGAAAGATGAGAGATAATCATGAGAAACTAATGAGAAAATGAAGAGAAATTGATTCAAAGATCCGGATCGATCCGAATTACATCAGAAATAAACCGATCCGTCCCCTTGAAGTCCCCTGTCTAAGTTTGGTGAAGCGAACCGATTCAGATTCCATAAAAAATGAACCGGTTCGGACCCTTTAAACTTACTGTCTAACCTTTGTGAAACGGACCGGTTCGGAGGTTGAATTTTATAATTATCCAGTTAGAGCCTTGTATGGCTAAAACTCTTGTAATTTTGAAGGTTATTTATTCAAAATTATTCCCAAAACACGGGAGAGCTTCTTTTTAAATAGTTTTAGAGAGAGAAAGTAGAGAAGACCCCTAGAAGCTCACAAATTACAGTTGTTGATTCTCAATTACAATTTCTGCAGTAAAGTTGATTTCTTTATATTCTCTATAGTTTAATTTCAACAATTCTTGCATGATTAGTTTATTCCCATTAGATACTACATCTTTACTCTTATTTAGAAGTAATTTCATCATGAGTTTAGTTGCATGCACCGTAGAAACCCTAGTTTTTTTTAATTGCACCATACTAGGCTAGACTTTTAGGGGTTGGTATGCATGAACCCAACCCGATGTGGTTTTCATGTGTGTAAAATTAGTTCCCCAAATTAAGTAAATGGTCGAATCGTGTTGTGTGGTGATCACAACCGTTGTAGGATTTTCATCTCGTTTGCCCTAGGTAACCAGGATGCTTAAGAGTGCGACGCGCGTGTAGCTACTACGACACCGCTTTATTCTTACATTTTATTATGTATGGTGCGGGCTAGTACCCTCACATATGTAATGCTTGAGATTAATAAAGACTATATTTAATCAATTATTTAATTCATAACTTGGTTTGTAGCCGGTAAGCGTACTAGGGTCGGGGGATTGCATTCTGGCCTATTTTTCCCATTCATACTTAGTAAATCATAATTAGATTACTCTTGCATGTTTAGTTTAATTAACTTGCATTTAGTTGATAGAAATTTTCCCACTTCGATCATTTATTTTCTTTTCTTTTTAGTGTCAGGTTAGGGTTGACGGTCTTACCGTTCGTCATCACAAGTATTAGTCCTATTTCCCTGTGGATTCGACCCCATCTTATCGCGTTTATTACTTAAGCGACAGGATTGCACTTGAGCCTATATAAGCACGCACTTTAGACACATTTATAGTCGCATCAGGGGCATATCATATTCACTACTTATAATGCATTTTTTCTATTTTGAACTTAATATAGCATATTAGGCTCATCATAACCCATTATAAGGTCTTTAATCATTTAGCATATAAGATTCATAATATTCACAATAGTTACATAATCTAATTACGCAATCAAAATCTAGAAATCATTCCATGATATACGAGTTACAATGATTTTATTAACATTTATTAATAACATAAAATAATTAGGTTTATCTTCCCATGATTAATTTTTCAATCAATTTAATCAAAACTTAAACTTAGTTTAGGCAATACTTAATTCATAAAGCACTTAAGAGAATGCTTGCCTTGAAATCCTTGTTCTTCTCTTTAAGATCTACCAATTATCCTCTTCGCTTTTCTTCAAAATCCTATTGTAAAAGCTCCAAATCCAAGCTTGTAAGTTATATTAATGGATTTGTTATGGTTTATAAGGTTAGGACTAGATAAAATATGAGTGTTGTAGGTGTTATGTTGAGAGATAAATGCAAAAAAATAAGGCAAAATCGTGTATAAGATTATACAGGAAATCGAAGTCAGAGCACCCCGTAACAAGGATACCAGAGCGTTGCTATCCTCCCTGTCCGTGATCGCAGCTAATAAGCCCTGCTGTCACGGTCCTTAGGCCACCCACACCTTGGCCAACTGTCATTATCTCATTATCTTCCTCACATTCACAACTTAACTCCATACCTTACAATCAAGGTTCAAAAAAATGCGGGGCGTGATCGAGGCGTGGAGGCCAAGCCTTAAGCCTTAGAAGCCTAGGCGGGCTTAGGCGTAAAAAGGCATTTAGGCCTTTTTAATATTTTTTAACCGTAACAAGGCTATTAAAATACTAAAATTGTACATATCATAAAAATATGTCTGAATATTTGCAAATTAAAATACTATTTGATTATTTTGGATGAGATAATGGTTCGGTTTGTAAAAAACATCTTTAAAAGGCAATATCGTTTCACTAAAGCATTGTTGTTTTTAGAGAAAAAGTGCACCTTAATGGTTTTACCAAGCATAAGGCGTCAAAAACTTAAGGAGGGGCATTTCTTCCAAGCCTCAAGCCTAGGCGGGTTTTTTAGAACAGTGCTTACAATACATCAAATACTAACTTGGTACCCAAGACATACCAAAAGACCTTTATGATCCTAGGTATTTCACCTAATTCTTACAATGTCACATAATTAACTACATGTCTGATTTATCCATATAATTATCATAAAATTACCAAATACTCCTATAAATTTTAATTTACTCATTTAGTTAAATCTCTATCATTTAAAATCATCCCGATAAAATATTAAGTATTTTTAAATCATTTATTATTAAATAAAAATTACAGGGTATTACGAATTGGATCATATCTAGCTAATCACTTATAATTACTATAGATCTATCCATTAGAGTGTTAATTGGAAATCGAATTATTTAGATGTGTTTCTAAGGTTTACAAATTCATTTCACACTTGTTCAATTGATATTCAATATAAGGTCACTAGTTGTTGAATTGCCAAAAATTAGGCATAATTTGTAGGATCCCCACTATTTAGGATATTATAGGTATTTCATAGAACCTAAACGAGCTGTAACACCCCATATTTCTATGCATTTAATATTTAATTAATTTGAATAATTTTAAATTACTTATGTGTCGTAATTTAATTTAATTAATTATGTTAATATTAATCGGAGAGTATGTGGTTAATATTTATGGAATTTAAATTATTAGGTTAATAGTAAAAATTTATTTACATCACAACGTGTATTAGTGACATGGCATTTATTTATCTCAGTCGGGAGTCGAGTATAGACTAATTTGGGTGTGAGATAAGAATTTTTATAAATTAATTCGGATGTCAATTCTGAGTGCACGATTGAGTCCGGATGGGCCAAGAAAGTCGAAAAAATGTAGCCGTGGTGGTAAAAGGGTCACGGGGCATAATCGAACCCACACGGGGGTATTTGGGCCATTTTAATTAGGCGCATGTGACTAAAAATGAGATTTGGAGATAAAAACCTAAGTTTAAGAGTTGTGGTCAGCATAACACAATTGGGAGAAATCTGATAACGTAGAGGAGGAAAAATGGAGAACTCTTAGGAGCCAAAAGGAAGACCAAGGGAGGTGTTCTTCAACAAACCAAATCTCTATACCAAATGATTTATCAGGCAAGTGGTTAAACTTGCTTTTAAATTAATTGCAGTTTTTGATTCATATCATGGTAGGTGTTAAACTAATGATTTTCGGTTGGGATTGACAGATAAATTGGGTTTTCAATTCGTGGGATTTTATGAGTAACTTCTATTTTAATGGTGATCATTATTCCGTATGTGTTGATTGGGGAATTAATTGACATTAGAATAATTGATGTGTTGTAAGGGAGTTAGGAGAAACCAGTTTAAATCTTGAAATTTGGTTGCTGAGTGTGGAAATTATGAGACTGTAAATGGTTGAATTGCGATTTATTGAAAAGGGTTTACAGTATGAAATTCTGGGAAAAAGAGGGGCTTGAGAACTGTCCATGGCGTCGAACTAATGCAGAAACATAGGAGAGAGAAATTATATGGGTTGTTCGAGCGACCTTAGTTATGGTTTGAGCGACACTTATAGTCGTTCAAACGACATGACACGTCGTTCGAACGACGGGCTAAGTTTGGGAATTTTTGGTGGCTTTTATTATTTGGGTTGAACTTTAATTTCGGGATAAACTTCGTACAGTAAGTCCTTATGATTAAGTGTTGGGTTTGTTTGAGGTCTTTAAGGGGACAAACAGTATGGGTGAAATTTTAAGTAAATGCGAGAGAGATACATTTAAAGTTAATTTAGTTAATAAGTGTGTGTCAAACTTATTAAGGGAATTTGGGCATTAAATTATGAATATTAATATACGAGCCAAGTGAGCGAGTCTGGGTATATTGGGTGAGTGACACCAATGTGTTAGATTAATTATTGAGATAAATAAATTAATTTGGAGTCAGAATATAGACTCAGGTAATATTAACTTACGGGCCAAGTGAGCGAGTCTGGGTATATTGGTTGAGTGAAACCAAGGTAATAAATTAATTAATGGATAAATTAATTAAAGTAGAGTCGGACCATAGAATCGGGAAGGTAATAAATATATTAATGGAAAAATTAATTAAATTAGAGTCGGACCATAGACTCAGGAAAATATAGGCTAGTGCTACGGATTTTTGTACACGGTAAAGTCGAGATTTAAATTATATATATACGGTGTGTGATAGTAAGTATATATTGTGTGCTTATAAATATCAGTGACTAGATATTTATTTAAATTATATACTCTAGTGCTATCAAGAGAGGTTGCGCGATGTAGATGAATCCCCTAGCTTGAGGAGTAGGGCAAGTATATCCCCAGGTCATAACATCCAATTTCAGAGGTGGGGTATTGAGTTGATGTCCTCATACTTGGGGGAGTATGATTGCCTCCATTACGTTTATTATTTACGTTCCGATTCGGCAAACCATTGTTGTATCAAACTTCAGGTGGGACTGAGTAGCCTGGGTTGATAGCACTTTAGAGAATACATCCAGAGAGGTATTACTCGAGAGGATGAATTATATATATATTCAACATATGTGTGAATGTTGTAATATGGTTTTACGTATATAATGGGACAAATAGTTATATACGGGTAATTAAATACTTGAAGTGAATTGTATTAATTATATAATGGGTGTGAATGTTATATGGATTTAAAAAGGGAAAATGATTAACTAAGTTAATGTGATTAAAAACTTATAAATCATATCTTAAGCATATTCGGGTTTGAGTAGGGTGGTTGAAAGAAGTTATATCAATTATCTAGTTACGGGGTAGATGACTAGGGGGATATAAAGAAAGCTTTAGGTGTGCACATTAGTTGAGGGGTGAGTCTGTCCTCAAGGGAGTGCGACACTAGCTTAAATATGAAGAGCATTCATGCAATTTAAATTATTGAAATTTAATCACTTGCTAAATATTTTCAAAACGTTTTGGGTTCTAACCCTTGCTATCAAATATTTTCAAAACCTTTTAAGTGTACAACCACAGGGACGCCAGGTGTGACTTCATTCCAGGGATTCACAACTGCAGCATATGTGGATGTTGCAGAATTTGGATAGACACATCTATTTTTCTACTCCTAGTGTAGGGATTCATATCAGTCTATCTTGAGCATGTCGCTCATAGTTTTATGTAGTTTCTTTTCATATTGTATGGGATTTATTACTCTCTGTTATTTTGGTTTGGGTTTGGATTTAGCCGTTGGTTTTTTTCGGCAAGACTTTTATTATTCTATGTGATGATTGTTTCTATCAGTATTGGATGTTTTATTTTAATTCCGCACTTATTTTTGTCTTGGATTAATAAAGGTAAAATTTGGCACCAATGTTTTGGAATACTAGGTGGTTAGTAAGTTTTAAAAGTTTTTCGACAGTGATGCTAAGAATGAACCAAATGAGATTCATGGTTTAATTTGATATAGGACTAATCACCTATTATTTTATTAGGCGGGGTGTTACAGGAGCGCCCTTTCACATTAAATCTTTGGATGTTTCTTCTCCATTTATCTTAATTTTTTACACTTCTTTATTTTTTATTTTTAGCTAAAAACTTATGTTGAGGTATTTAAACCCACCATTGGGTATTTATTTTGTTAAGATAGGGCGTTTTCTAGAATTTCTCGAGTTATGTGTTGATATTACACCACATTGTCTTCATATATTATGCCACACATCATTTATTGTTGAAAATCTTATGTGCAATCATAACCATAATGATATTTACATGTTCATAATTAAAGTTATCATCTTTCGTTCTTGGGTCGTGCTCCATATGTTGATAGTTTACCTAAGTGATTTTTAACCTTTGAAGTTTATTTTATATCACGAATCTCTTTATTCAAAGTATACCCATCGTGTGTGGATATTAATTAATGTATAGTTTACCTTTAAATAGAGTCTATATGAGATTTTTATCATAGTTGTAGCTAAAAAAATGACAACCCAAAAATCATCTTTTACACTTTCTTTTAATAAGAATTAAATCAGTTAAACTTTAACACGCTTTCCCTATGGATTTATTACCTTAATCATCGATATACTTAATAAGTGTAGTAAGTTTAGGTTTTTTTTAGTAGAACGTACAAAAATAGTGTATTTACACGAGTGAAGTTTTATTGAGAATGATCGTCAACACGTAAATGCCCACTAATTGGAATGACATCAAAATATAAATGAATCTCATTAGCAACAAAATCCACGATAAATACCCTCTTTGGGTAGTGAGTCATTCTCCTAGTCCAAACTCGTATCACTATGGTAATTCTAAAGTCTCTACAACCTCTATCCTCTCTTGGATTTAGAGGCATTGATTGGACATGCGTCCTCTACCTCCAAAAGTAAAACTCACCATTAATTTTTTTAGGGATTCAAACTTCTTTACCACACTTCTTTGAATTATATTTTATACATCTTGGTATGCATTTGGCGAAGTTTATCAAGTCATGTTCATGAAAGTTAAATTAATGGATAAAGTCCTTAGTAGAGTTGGATTTGAATTCAATCCCCTTTTCTTTTGGTTACCCTAAAAAACGGGTTCAAATTCACCTCATATGTTTGAAGTGATCCTACCAAAAAATACACATAAAAAGAGGCATTGAGTACAACTCAAACCTTTTCAATGTCATTAACCTTACAGTTGAAGCTCTTAGGCAAATATTATAGGACCTTATCACATACTTAAATATTAGTTATGAATTTTCCTAAGGCAAAAGAAAAGTTCGCCATGTCACTAAATTCTGCATAGAACTCATAAAATTTCATTTTACTTAATGATCAATATTCTTAAAGATATGATCAACTGTTGATGACCTCAATGCTTGACAAAGATGTTCCTCAAATGGAAGTCTCCAAAATATCCATGTTTATTTAGACATTTCATAATTTATTATGCATCTAAACTCACTAGCACTAACGTATCCGAATATAACATTGATCCCTTTAGTTTTCCACCCACAAAACTTATTAACGTTATTATGTTCCTTACCTTGGGTGTCCTCGACAGTGATCATATATTAATTCTACCCATTTTCACACTATTCCATATTCTCTCATTCATGGACTTTAAATAATTCAGCATCCTAGATTTCCAATAGGAATAAGTGCACACAAAGTTCTACTCTTAATGATGAAACCTAAAAAAAAAGCGACCCACTCTAATACCATGAAAGTGTGTGTCTCTTGACAATAGCTACCCAAATAATATTATTTTCAATATATAGGAATATTTTTTCTATCAAAATTTGAGAAAATATTACCCTACTATTTAAAAGGATAAATGTAATGTAAATTATTGATTTAACTTGTTAACACATATTCATTAAGCATACTAAAAGAAAAAAAATGCTAAAAAGAAAATAATGCAGTTTAGAAGAAGATTTTATGAATAAACGTTTGCGGTAACCTCATGCCATATAGACATGTTGCACTACAACTTCTATATGACGGGATACCTTATCTACACGCTTGAATCGAACATAGACTCGATAATGCACAACCACCATAACTAATTATTTTTCACCTTGTAGTCTCAAGAATGAGAACAAAAATCTCCCACTCACCATCCATCATAATATGCAACCTTGTTGATAATTTTGCCTTTGAAAAAAATATTCTTTAATCTCAAGAAAACCTTGTTCCAAAGAAAAGGAAGCTAGATTATCCACTTAAAACTAACACCTAGCATGTATGAGTATACTTTAAAGGGTGACGGTTTATAGAAAATATTTTACCTCACTCAAAATCTTATTAAGTATAAAACTCGAAAAAGGAAAATATGCAGAAAAGAACTTGAGTTTGAAGAATAACTCAAAGTCATTAAGTTATCTCTCAAATGGAACAAAGAGTTTGAAGAATAATTTTATCTCTAAAAATATTATTTAAAACTTAAACACTGATTGCTTTCAACCTCTCAGCTACTAATGAACTCAAGACAAAACTACTTAGGCCATCAATCTTTCAGGACAAGATCTCATTGGCCAATAGTATAGATTAGAACACATTAGAAATCCACTAGACAATCGATTTGAAAGATAAAGTTTAAAATCAAATTTATACAATTCTCAATCCAATTTAACCACTAGCACTTCAAAATCCCTAATTTGGGGGGATTTTACTAGCACTTTGCTTGCAGTTAGTTGTATTAAATGTTTAAACTTTGTTGTAGTGAGATTCAATGAGAAGATCATGAAGTACATTCAAATATTTGAGATGGAAATGACATAATTTTGAAGTAATAAATAATGAGCTTTGAATCCGAGAGTCCACTATCCCTGTACTGATTCAGAACGAGGAGGTTCCCAAAAAAGGTATAAATTTTTCAAGTTTATTTTAAAAGTTCACATGTAGCGAGCAAATCGCGAACAACAAATGCTGGAGAGTTGGCTAAGATATATGTTCATAAGTAGCTAATATATGTTCAGTGTAGCGAATCAAACATACTAATAAGACATTTTCCACCTTATGCACAAAGTCTTATTAGTACAATTGTATGAATTTTTAAGATATGTTTAATAAGAAATGTATATTATATAGGGTAATCAGTGATATGCCCAAAGTGTACCTGCCAGTTCAGAGACATCAACCTCGGCCTAATTGACAGCCGAGATAACAAGAGCTCGAGATTACCCATCTGCGATGTCGTCTGTTACCAGGTCGGCCTCAGCTGACATTACAAATACCACTATGATTGGGCATCAGCCGAGGTCTACATGATTCATAAGATCAGTTATCATCAGGTCGGCCACAGCCGACGTTACAAGCATCACCTCGACCATGGAATTATCCATGTTAAATATGGATATGGGCTATCCATTACAATCATCACCAACATCGTCCATAGCCGACGTTCTAAGTTTCACCAAATATTACAAGACCTTGCAGGCTCAGCATCAAGCTTCAAGACAATGTCGTCCCTGGCCGATGTTCCAGATATCTAACCTCGGCTGGCATCCTAGCCAAGGTCATCATATAATCCTCAGCCAAGGCAAGGGTCGTACTTCACCAACCTCGTACTCATCCAGGAAGAGGTTAGTACCATGCAAAGACATCTGAGCATCTACGCGCACATGTATGGCTTGGAACACACGGACAAATCCATTATAACTGAATCATTCCCTCCACGTGAGGGAATATTGAGGTCATCATTACTTAGTTGAGATCAGCCAGGTGTCATCCTTACACTAACTGGATCTTCATGCACATGCACATTGCATGCTTGGGGGGTATATTACACCCCCCAAACAATATACATTGAGGCCATCCTCAACATTGTAAAGGATCAAGAATTACAACCCTAGCTAAAACTCTGTCAATTTGCACAGTAGAGAGAGAAATCTTGAGAGATTGTATCCATGGCCATTAGTCCCTTCATTCAGTGATATTACTCACACACACTCACAATGGAGGTAGGCCAGATTGGCTGAACCACTTACATTCAAGTGTTCATCCTCTTCTCCTCATCTTCTTCTCCATATATACATATATACTCTTGTGCTGCCCTTGCTATCACTAGTTTGAGCTTATCAACACCTTATCTGGTGGTGCTATTTGTAGTATCATCATTTTGGCACCGTCTGTGGGAATGAGAAGACATAAATCTTCCTTTCCTAGCTTAACCTCACCGGAGACTCTGGTGGTGAACCAGGCCTCACCCCTTGCGTGGAGCTGTTTCACCTTTGAAAGAGGTCCCATAAGGTATTAAGCTCACCTTCTTTACAAGCTATTTAGTTTTAACATATGGCACCGGAGCTCCCACCACCTCCTCCACCATCCGGTACTGGAGGACCTAGTTCCATCCAGACACCACCCCAGTCCGAAATGGCTGAGGTGGTAGCAGTCTTGAAGTCCTTGGTTGCAACGCAACAAGCAATGAAGGAGCAATTTGCACAGTTCAGTCAAAATATGATGAGGCCACCTGGGGTCTCACCGGAAATGATTACTCCGATGGCTGTTCAACCCCATCCTCAAGCCAGGGGACCACCCCAGGCATCGCAAAAGGAACAACCTAACCCCCAAGGGAGGAGGGACGTTGCCGACCCTAGGCATTTATGTTTGGGGAGGCAAGGAAACCCTTTCCCCGAGGATAGGTATGAAGACATAAAGGCAGAAGATGCTCCAGAAGATTATTGGGAGCCGTATGAGGTTTCGAATAACACGGTACGTCCTATCCAGCAGAGCAGAGGTTGTGAGGGCAGAAGAGATGGGGGTGTCCAACAAAGAGGTTCAACTTTTGATCGCTTGAGCAGAGGGTCGGCCTTTCAAAGGCTCGGCCCAGTTAATGACCTAAGTATGACACCCTGCCTAATTAAATACCCAATGATCAGTCCTTTATTAAATTCTAGCCAACGTGAACAGTTGGTTCATTCTTAGCATCACTGTCACAAAATAACTTTTCAAATTAAACACCCTAAATAATTAAGCTAAGTGACAAAACCATTTTTTTAAAACATTAATTCCATATTTAATTTAAAACCACTAATAGAACCTTTCATAATTCATAGTTTAAGAGTCACACGACAACTAGACTGAAAAAGATAATCCAAGCAATTTAAGCATTCAACTAATTAATTCCAACTTTAAAAACTTCAAAGGAAAAACATCCAGACAGTAACAATCCCAAAGTATAAATACTGAAAGTACATGAATCACAATCTCTGGTAAAAACCAACTGAATAAGGGTAAAAGGCGACACATGCCCAACTGGATAAAATAGGACTAACAGTGAAATCAATAATGAGGTCGTCTAAGCAAAAGGCCTGCAACTCCCACCTAAGCTGCAGCACGTTCCTTTCAAAGAATCCTAAGCATGACGCTCCTGTGGTAGGGCACCTGTAATATATACATATATATACAAGAGAGAAGAGATAACAGGAAACGGGTCAGAGCCCGATTGTAAAATAGTTAAAATTTAGTTTAGCAAGTATTTAAAATGCTTACCGGCTAATGCAACAATCATATTAGTGTGCGGCACTCTCTTGAGAAATTCTCACCTCTCTTCTAATGTTCACACCTATCATACTATTCATCCCAACAGTTTAGCTTATCCTAATTCCTCATAAAGTTTCATTGCCGACCATTACTAGGGCTGAGATGATTAATTTAAGTAAAGTTTCCATAAGAATTTAATTTCAAAAGAAAGTCATTTAGTATTGCCTCATACTTTTCAAACCATTATATCCAATTAGAAATATTTATTCATTACTTAACTACTTGTAGTCACAGCAGAAAGTTTCCAAATTTCAAGTCTATATATATATATATATATTAATATAATCACTCGTATAATATATATATATATATATATATATATATATATATATATATATATATTATCGGCACCCCACATAAATTTATGGTGCTGGCAAACTCTGCTATCAAGTCCCCATATCACTCGTACTAAGGGAAATACAAGTTCGGAATCACTCTCGAACTTTATTAACACAAAACACATACAAATTGAGGCGAAGCATAGTTCCAAGACACTAAGAGATCAGCACATACCCTCACGTCTCTTAGGACCATATGACTATCGATACGATAGCCTGTACCAAGGATTGCTATGTTCTAGGGTACAAGCCAATATCCCCCATAAAGGTCCCATCGAGATAAGACTGTCCCGACGCGGTAACCTCAATGATAGCAAGTAGCGCGGGCATGATTTTTACACGTATATACTAGATGCACAAACACAGTCATAAATGTATATTACCATTACCATTTCTAAATTAGGTACACCCACGACCCTTACTTTATGATATTCATTCTTAGTACACATTACTAACTTATCCCGTATAACGGTTCGTCTCTTTTATTCTTATTTATGGGATTATTCCAACTTAGTTTGTAACCCTCGTAGAATCCTGTCTCCCTAGGTGTAATTTCAGTAGGTACTCTTTTATTTTACGACGTAACTTCCTTACGAGCTTCACCCTTTAGACACACGTTCCCATTATTCTTTAAGTGTAAAACACTTCTATTAATGTTAATCTCGTCTTACATTAAAGGTTCCATTTTTATAAAGACCTACTGGTCTTCTTTATATCCCAAAATGTTCTAACAATAATGTCCAAGGATTTCTATTCATTTACATTAGAATGAACTATTTAAAAATGGGAACATGAGTTTTCCAGGAGGGGTCGATCGATCGATGGCAGGGGATGATCGATCGATCCATTGATCGATCGATGCTCTTGGGTCGATCGATCGATCAAGAAGTTATGGCAAAACTGCAGAATTAACTGTTACGAAAATCCTATTCCAAAATCATCATTTTTCACTCCCAAACTCCAAACAATTGATACTACAAGAGTTATATACCTGAATGGATAATGTTGTACGTAACACATGCGAGGTTAATTAAGTATAACGAATTAAAAGGGCTAAAATCCATATAAATATCAAGAACCCTAATATTATCTTTAACTTAGTTCTTCCCATTCTTTTTCCTGATTTTCTACTCCTAACTCAATGCAAATTAGTGGTTCAACCTCTACATATGAATTTGATTTTCAGAATCTGATTATCACCTCTATATCATGTAATTTCTAATCTCTAATACATGCTTTCTTTTATGAAAACTAGTTCTAATCAACCCTAAACTAATATAATTGAAGCATTAACTAAAATAAAGCAAGATAGATACTTGCCTGGAAATATTTGTCTCAGATTTGTGGAATAACTTGGTGTGGTTGTGATCCTCGTCGCGCGATCTACAATTTAGCGGTGACGGCGGTGCAAACGGTGGAGTTCTTGGCCTAGAACTCCTTGGAAAGATTCTCATCTTCCTCTCCAATGGCCATCCTTGGTTTTTGGTTATTCTAACCCTAGAAGACAAACCCTATCATCTGATATTTCCTTAGAAAATTCGTGGGTTTCCATGCCTAAAAATACAAAATGTCTAAAATGCCCTCCCGGGATGTTAATTAGGCTTAAAAATATTCCGAGACCCAAACTAAACCCCCGGGTACATTATTTTGACTATCTCGATCCTTCCGGACACATTTACGCACTCAAAATGACTATATGGGTGACTTATAATTTAATCACTTTTAATACTCCGAATTTAATCCCGACACAATACAGGCGTGTCCCGATAAAATTTCCAAAATTATCAAATTAGATTCTCGTAATAATTTTACTAAATTTAATTACACATCTTACTTTACCCATAAAGTAATTTACAACAAAATTCTAATAATTACTAACTCTCATCACGCTAGTGAATATTTAAATGATTTTCGAATTAATATTAAATTAATATCTCTAATTAAATTTAATAAATCCCCAAAATTAAAAGTCATAAAAATATGGGGTATTTCACTAAGACAGAGGTTATCCAGGTCACTAAGTTTCGCTGGCTCTCAAAGGGAAGAGGGGGAACATCGGCCTCATCATGGCAGACCCCAGCAAGGCCGAGACAGGGATCAAGAAGAGGTAAACAACGACGCTATGCAGCGGCTGGGGAACCCTCAGTTTACCCCTTGGAGGTGGCTGGAGACAACCTCGGTCAGGACGACGTTGCAAAGCCATGGAACGATTCCATTCAACGTCTTGAAGAGAAGATAGGTAACCTCATCAAAAGCCGAGACCCACTACAAAGAGGCTTCTCAGAAGGTTCCCCATTCGTGGCAAGGATAGTGAACTTCCCAACCCCTACCAAGTTCAAACCTCCTATAGTGTCTCCTAAGTATGATGGTAGTAACAACTTTGTGCATCATATTGAGATGTACGAGTCTCCAGTGGACATTTATTAAATCCTAGATGAGATGAGGTGTCGGGCTTTCTCTAGGACTTTAACAGGAGATACACACATTTGGTTCACCTCTCTTTCGAGGAACTCTGTTGATAACTTTAAGGGCTTGGCTGAACGATTCATTCATAATTTTTATTTTTGGGTAAGACCTCAAAAGAAGACAACTCACTTGCTGTACGTCAAATAAGGCAAGAACGAGAGCCTAAGAGACTACATTGCTAGATTCAACAAAGAAAAATTGGAGGTTGAAGATTATGAAGAGAATATAGCTATGATTGCTCTCATTGGAGGAATCTAGAAAGGAAAGTTGTTGTGGAAGCTTGTAGAAGACCCTCCCAAGTCCATGGCAGAGCTACTGGCAACTGCAGGAAAGGTTATGAACGCTGAAGAGGCTATGGCCGCAAAGTATGAGGATGAGAACGGTAGTGGCAGCGGGAAGTTAAAAAGGAAGAAAGACGAAAAAAGAGGTTTGCAGACGACAAGTTTGCACACTATACTCCTCTAACTGTGAGCTGCGAACACATACTCAATGAAATAAAAAATGATTGGTCCCTGAGATGGCTTGAAAAGCTGAAGGCTCTTCCACATAAGAGGAACAAGAACCTATGGTGTGAGTTCCACCAAGACCACAGCCATGTGACAGACAAGTGCTTCTCCTAGAAGGATGAAATTGAGAAGATGTTGAAATCCGGAAAGCTCAGGGGAAGAGATGACCCTAAAAAGAGGAGAAACGACAGATGTCGATGATGATGTTGGAAATAGCACCACCCTTCAAGGTGTTTGTAAGCACTAATCAGTGATAACAATGGCAGCTCAAGTATATACAAAGCATAAGAGATTGAGATGAGGAGAAAAGGATGAACACCAATACATATAAGTGGTTTAGATAATTAGGCCTACGTCCACTGTACAGGTGAGGGTGTAAGGTCACTAAAATAAGGAACTAACGGCCATGGATACAATCTCTCAAGCTTTCTCTCTCTACTGGGTTGCAATTTTGGATCCTTTACAAGGTTAGGAATTATCCCTATATATAGTGTTTGGGGGGTGTTCTGTACCCCCCAAGCATGCCATGAGCATGTATGTGATGATTTAGCCAATCCAAAGAGGACATCTGTCACTGTCACGTGTAGATAATGATGATGAAATATTCCCTCACGTGGAGGGAATGATTCAATTACAACAGACTTATCCACGTGTTCCAAGGAATTCATGAGTGCAAATGCTCGGCCGTTTTTGATGGATACCAACCTCGGCCTGGGTGAGTACAAGGTTGGTGGAGTATGACCTTTTTCTTGCTAAGTTGAAAATAATATGGGAACCTAGACCGAGGGGTTGGTCGAGGTTGGCTTTACGTATGACATCGGCCATGGCGATGTTTGACATTATTGGTGGTTGGTTGAACGTGTGAGGCTATTTCAAGTTTTTGAGAGAAACTTGTAAAGTCGCTTGTGGCCGACCTGATAAAGATGAGCTCCAGGGTTCTAGATGATCTCGGCTTATTCCAAGCCGAGATGAGGTTCGTAGTTGAGGGGGCGTCGGTTGTGGTCGACCTCAGTAGGATGATGTTGATGATAGGTATTCTCAAACTTCTATTACCTTGGCTGTCATATAGGCCGAGGTTGAGGACTCTGGATTGTCCGGTATACATTGGGCATATCAATCACCCCTAGCCCTTAGTTACCTATGTAAATAGGTGACTAAGGGGTATGCTACTTTGAGGCTATTTTTCTTTGGATGCCAACATTAACTTGACAAGTGTCAACTACTAAAGTGGATAGCGTGCCTGACAAGTGCAATGATGATTGCCTTTTGGGATCCCAAGGCAATGATGGGCCTTGGGACCTGTGCCATCATGGTTTGGGTATTTAAAACCTTTTCCCCTATCTTTCCTCCTCGTTTCTTCTCATTTTTCCCGCTTAAGCTTCCTGTAGTCTCTCTCTCTTTAAGAGCTCCATCACTGTTGAGTTTTGGGAATTTTTTTGGTTTCTGATCTTCCTCTCCTTCATTTGTCCTTCAGATAGGTATCGCCTTCACTTTATTTCATCCTTTTCAGCCTTGTTTTTCCATTTATTGCATTTTTTGGTAACAACTTGAGTTTTACAGTGGTATTTTAAGTTTTCTGGTGAGGTTATGAGTTTTTCGATTGACTATTCTTGACTGTGCTCGGTTGGAAATATTTCAAATAACCACGTTTGATCTTCAGCTTAGGTTGTGCCAAGTCGTTTGTGGTTTAAAGTCCCAAGTGTAGCCTCGTCCTCCTATGCTCAGACCTCTTTACAGCCTCTTAGAAGAATTCCTTTCTCTTAAAGAGAAGACCTTAGAAAAGATTAGGCAAATAGAGCGAGACCAAGAGGAAGCTCGTAGGGCTGAGGCCTTTCCCCTTAGACCAATATTTCCACCCCCTCTGAGGGTGATATACCCTGATCTAGCCGAGTCAATTGAGAAAGAGGAGGCTCCATTGGAACCTACTCCAATGTCTGAGCCTGAGTAATCCACCTCAGAGCCCATGTCTGTGGATTCTTTTCAAGAGGCTATGGACTTCTCCATGAGGCAGGATCAGGTCCCTGATCGAGCCGAGGTTTCCAGCTATGTCTCATCCCATAATGAGTCTAGCTCTTCACGAACCTCTTCAGATGTTGAAGTTATTGGGCCAAATGTTGCCTTTCCTACACCCATTAATGCTGTCCCTCTGTCGGCTGCTACAGGGGCTGAGTTTACTAAGAGGTTCCCCGACGGACCCCAGCATCTGCCCAGGCCGATGCATCCAGGGATGAAGATGACGATCATAAAAATGACGTTAACACCTCGGATTCAGCCGAGATAGAGAGCACTATCAGCCAATTTAACCTCCTAGCCTTTAGGCATCTTTATTCTATAGGCCCCTCTATCAAACTTAGGAGACCTTTGAAGGATGAGAGGGCCTTTAGCATCCGAGACGGTAAAATCTACCTATATGAGCAGATGTTTAAATTAGGATTTCATCTCTCCATTAATCCAATAATTAGGGCCATATTGTCCCACATTAACTTGGCTCCCTCCTAATTATCCCCCAAATGCTTGGAGGGTGATGATTGGAGCTATCGTCTTATGGAGGGCAGTCCATCATTCAGACCTTCCTGTCCAGGTCTTCACAGGGTGCTACGTGCCCCCCTATGCTAGGAACCATTCGAGTTACTACCACTTCCTATCTAGGAAATCTAATAAGAAGATGTTATTGGTTACCCAGACTTCAAACCACAACTGGAAACCATAATAATTTTTTGCCTCAGGGGCATGGGAATTTGGTCCCTGTGCCACCTCTTCAGCTTTAGAGTCGAGAGCACCTCTAAGGTGGGGAAAGGTGTCAATGGCTGCCAGGGCCGACCCTAGGTTAAGCCAGGATAACCTTCAAAAGGTTAAAGACCTTTAAGATCAGGGGGAGCTTGGTTGACTGGTCAAGTACGAGCATTTGATGACCCCCTACTACCTCTCTGAGACTGGCCTTGGGGGGAGTCCCCTGATTGAGCTTCATAAGTTACTTCAACAAGTTGTACTTCTGATTTTATTATGTATCTGATCTTTTAACTCAAACCCTTCTTTTTGCAAAATGCCCCGAAGGAATCTCAGACGACATTTGGGAAATGTCATCCCCAAGTCTTGTCAGGATGGTGAAGAAAACAGGCCTCCTCCTCCCCCAACTTCTTCTAAGGCAGATGCTTCAAAGAAGAGGAAATCCACAGCTGTTGACCTTGAGGATTAGAGGAAGAGCAAAGCATTTAAGGGAGATTGCGCCATCCCTATTTCATCTGATGACGCGCTAGTTGCTCGTCTGGAGTAGTTGAAAATTAGTGACAGCCTCATAGGCCAAAGTATGAAGGCCATGGATTCCATTGGCTCTGTGATGACCGATGCTGACAAACGCTTCTGCCGTTCTTTGGATACTCCTCTACTGGCCGAGTTCTGCCTTCATAGGTCAATACATATAAGACTTTTTGCTTTTATACTCCAAGTGTAACCTCGTCCTTGAACATTATTAACTCCTGAACTTATGTATCTGATTCTATTTTGCAGGGTATTATCGCCATGCACCAGTTTGTTGACTGGACTCTGAGAAAGTTGCCCCTCATTGAGAAGGGGAAAGAGGCCGAGACGGTGTATGCTTCTTTGAACGCTGAGGTAGAGCATTTGAAGGCTACTTTTGAAGGGTTTGAGACTACAGCTAAGCAGATGGAGAAGGAGATTGCCAAACTCAAGAAGGACCACAGCTCTGCTATGAAGGCCAAGGATGATGCCCTTTAACAAAAAGTTGATGCTGCAGTGAAAACTTCAGTTGAAGATGCTTCAGAGAAGATCTTGGCTGACTACAAGGTCTCTGACGAATTTATTATCTTTGGCTTTGAATACCTCGAAAAAGGTGTTAAGGCCACTGGTAAATGGGCGGCTGTAAGAGAAGGAGTCATGGATCTTAGCAGCTTCGAACTTCATTGGTCTGGGCTTTACTGACCCTCAATTTGCCCAAGCCTTACAAGAGGTGGAGGAGGAAGGGGGTGCTTCCCCTGCAGAGACTGCCCAGTCGGAACCCACAGACACTGAGGATGTCAACCCCCAAGACGATGGGGATGAGGTTACCAATGTCTTCCAAAATGATCAGGCCAAGGTTACCAACCCTATGGCTGCAGACCCTTAGGCCATAATTTGTGAAGCTTTGTAATTTTTGTTAATCTGTAACTATATAACTTCTGATAACATTCTCTTGCACAATTTGACTTGTAATTCTAACTTATTCATGCTATATCATCCTCTGAAGAGGGCTTTACCTCTTTTGATGAATGTTCCTTAAATGGTTTTATATGTCCTGCAATGGTGTTCGTATCAGGGTCTGAGGTCATCTAACTAAGATGTTATCCGCATAAATTTTCACCAAATTAATGATGTTTAAGGTCTGAGGTCAAACAAATATGATGTTTCACCTCAGACCTGGTCACCAAATTATAATGTTTTTAAGGTCTGGGTCATCAAGCTAAGATGTTATACCCATAAATTTTCACCAAATTAATGATGTTTAAGGTCTGAGGTCATCCAAATATGATCTTTCACCTCAGACCTTGTCACCAAATTATGATGTTTAAGGTCTGAGGTCATCAAACTAAGATGTTATCCCCATAAATTTCACCAAATTAATGATGTTTAAGGTCTGAGGTCATCCAAATATGATGTTTCACCTCAGACCTTGTCACCAAATTATGATGTTTAAGGTCTGAGGTCATCAAACTAAGATGTTACCCCCATAAGTTTCACCAAATTAATGATGTTTAAGGTTTGAGGTCATCAAACTAAGATGTTATCCCCATAAATTTTCACCAAATTAATGATGTTTAAGGTTTGAGGTCATCCAAATATGATGTTTCACCTCAGACCTTGTCACCATATTATGATGTTTTTAAGGTTTGGGGTCATCAAGGTAAGATGTTATCCCCATAAATTTTCACCAAATTAATGATGTTTAAGGTCTGAGGTCATCCAAATATGATGTTTAACCTCAGACCTTGTCAGCAAATTATGATGTTTAAGGTCCGAGGTCATCAAACGAAGATGTTATCTCCATAAATGTTCACCAAATTAATGATGTTTAAGGTCTAAGGTCATCCAAATATGATGTTTCACCTCAGACCTTGTCACCAAATTATGATGTTTAAGGTTTGAGGTCGTCAAACTAAGATTTTACCCCCAAAAGTTTCACCAAATTATGATGTTTAAGGTCTGAGGTCATCAAACTAAGATGTTATCCCCATAAATTTTCACCAAATTAATGATGTTTAAGGTCTGAGGTCATCCAAATATGATGTTTTACCTCAGACCTTGTTACCAAATTATTATGTTTTTAAGGTCTGGGGCCATCAAGCTAATATGTTATCCCTATAAATTTTCACCAGATTAATGATGTTTAAGGTCTGAGGTCATCCAAATATGATGTTTCACCTATAAATTTCATCACTAAGCACAATGAAACTAAGGATTGACACAGGAACTTCTATTCTTATTAATATTCTCTTCATAATCTGATACATTTATATTGAAACTATAGACATCTCATTCTGTTACTACTAACTCTCCTTAGGTCCCTAGTACCTCCACTCACCACCACAAACCCAGGTCATGTCCCGAGCACTGACCTTGAAGCCATCGGGCACTCCCCGGCTCGGTTTGACCAAAAGTTAAACTCTTCATCTCGATCGAGACTCAATAAATCTTCGAAGGGCACTGAAAACCCTTTCCAACGGTCCGTTCCATGCGCGATTCCGACTTTCCATGCGGACGAACGATCCGTTTGACTCCGAGAGGTCACCGAAGGCTTCTCGAGCCCGATTGACCAAAGTCAACTCCCTGAACTGGGTTAAACTCTTTGGAATGTCGAAGTACATCTCCTAACCTTTCCAACGGTCCTCCCCGTTCACTATTCGGACTTACCATGCGGACGAACGATCCGTTTGCGTCCGAATAACTCCCTGTCCAATGGACCGACAAACGCTTTCGAGCCATATTTGACCCAAAGTCAACTCCCAAACCCGGGAGAGGTCCAAAGGAATTTCGAAGTTCTCTGAATTACCTTTCTAACGATATGCCCCGTGTGCGATTCTGACCAACGGTTTGCCCTCGGCGGTTGATTTCTCGAAAAAGGCTGAAGCGCACTACCAAATGGCAGGTCCCAGACCCTGCCTATCGGCACCTGTCGATAGGTAGTGCCATGGCAATGCCGATCGAAAGTCCCCTGGGCCTATAAAAGGAGGCCTTGGCCTCATTTGCAGGAGGAGCCTAGATCTGATAAAAATCCCTCTCAACGAATCCCAGAAACCTCTCTCGAAGGCAGCGTGATTTCAACTTCCAAACCCTCCTTTTACTCTCACTTTTCATCATCTATTTCATCAAATTTGGTGAATTAGCCACTCTCCATTATCATTCAAAGTGCAAGGGCTGCTCTCCAACATTCAAGATCAAGCTCAAGATCTTCAAGAAGGTCCAACTTTCTCAAACTCTCTCCTAAATTCTCTTGAATTCCCAATAACTTGTTTTCTTACTTAGCACTTTTATTATCTCATCTCACATGTCCTAATATACTTTTTATTTAGTATTATTGCGCATCTCTTATTTTCATATAAATAAAACCCAAAAAACAAGAAAAAGAGGGTTTTGCTCATAAATTCCAAATAGGGATATTCACACTTTTTCCACACTCTTCTCACAACTAAAACACTTTTTTCTGCACACGCACACACACACTCACAAATAAGAGATTCCCCATTTGGATTTATGGGATAAACCCCACCCCTCGTTTTGTATGCGAACTACGTGGACTTTGATGCCTCTATAGGCTACGTAGGCATCTCGGGGTAAAACCCGAGACTCGAGTCCTTTTTCTCACTTTTTACTTTATCTTTTATTTTCTTTTTTTATCCATTTTCCTTATATGCTATATACTTGCTCTTAGTGACGTTTTACTCCATATGCGTTATCGTTCCATTATAACGATCAACGTAGGGGTAATCGCGTAAATCCTATTTTTTCTAATATCACTTTTAATATCTTCTTACGGATGACTCGCTTTATCTTTTCCATGATACAAGTTAAGGATTACTACCTCCATTCTATATATAAACACATGCACACATATCACCGGGGGGAAACATAAGGGAAAGTAGCAAATATCCATGAGAGACCGAAAGGGAGGAATTGGTGCCTAACACCTTCCCATTTCGTAACTAAGCCTCCGAACCCTTCTCGAATCATTTTGGTTTCGCACGCACCAGTATGTCTTTGGATGCCATCCTTCGGGGTGGCTTCCCCTTTTTTTTATCTGTTTTGGGTAAAATAGACTGGCGACTCTGAATCTCTCTACATTTTTTTCACACCATAAATGACACCGACCGAAGTTCTCCCGAGAGGGATGCGCGGAACCCGAAGGATCCTTTCCTCCGCGCGCCCGCCCGCGGGAATCGAGATCGAGGGGGATGGTCACAAAAACAATTGCAACATCATATGTAGTACTTCTTCAGATGATCAGCATTCCATAGATTGGATAAAGGTTCCCCTTCAAGGTTTTCTAGCCTGTAGGTCCGGGTACAACCTCATCAATTAACCTATAAGGACCATGCCAATTCGAGTGAAACGTGTTTATCTTATGCAACGTCTTCTTCAGCACTAGGTCTCCTGCAGCTATAGGTTTTTACTTCACCCTTTGATTGTAGAACTTTGTTATTCTCTGCTGGTAGGCTGCCTGTCTGATCTCGGTGTCTTCCATTCTTTCCTCAATTAAATTTAAGTCAAGTCTTCTCTCCTCCCCATTCTTCTCGGGGTCATAGGTCTGAACCCTGTGAGTGGGTAGTCCTACCTCTGTTGGTATGACAACTTCTGAGCCATGTGCTAACATAAATGGGGTTTCCCCCATTGGTGTTCTAGTCGCTGTTCTGTAGGCCCATAACACAACATAAACCTCTTTAGTCCATCTCCCCTTAGCTTCTTCCAACCTCTTCTTAATTCTGTCAAGGATTATTCTTTTTGTGACTTCAGTCTGACCGTTTTCTTAAGGTCGGCCTGGAGAAGAGAAAAATTGCTTGATCCCAACTCTCTCACAATACTTCTCCAAGGAAGAATTCTTGAACTGGGTTTCGTTGTCTGAGATGAGGGTGTTCTGAAGGCCATATATGCATATGATGCTCTTCCAGATAAATTGGAAGGTCTTCTGCTCTGTAATCGTGATCATCGGCTCAGCCTCCACCCACTTGGAGAAGTAGTCAATCGCTACTATCAGAAATCGATAATTGTTCGTAGCCCTTGGAAAAGGACCCACTAAGTCAATTCCCCATACTGCGAATAGCCAAGGGGAACTGATTGACGTCATAGGTTGATTGGGTATAGTGGAGAATCTTTGGAATTTGTCACACCTCTTCACGTAGGTTGTAGCATCCTTGGCCAAGGTCGGCCACCAGTATCCATGTGTGATTATCTTCTTGGACAAAGGTCTTCCTCCTATGTGACTGGAGCAAGAACCCTCGTGTACCTCCTATAGGATACGGGGGACCTCTGTGGGATGGACACATCTGAGGAGAGGTAACATAAATCTTTTCTTATATAGGACATCTCCTATTATTGAGAACTTTGCAGCTCTCTACCTTAGTTTCCTCCTCTCTAGCTTTGATTCCGGTATCTCTCTCTCTCTGATATATCTGATGAGGGGGTCCATCCATGAGTCCCCTAGGTTCAAGTTGAGGTAGAAGTTGGCAACCTCTTCTTCCTCAATGGTAGGTTTGAGCAGGATCTCGACTGGTACTGTCCTTCTGATGCCTGTCCTTGTTGTTGAGGCCAACCTTGCTAGTGCATCTGCATGGCTGTTGTTTTATCGAGGTACCCTCTTCATATTCACCTCTTCGAAGCCTTCTAGCAAAATTCTTACCCTCTTTAGGTATCTGGCCATCCTCTTATCCTTGGCCTCATAAAATCCAAACACTTAGTTGACAACTAACCTCGAGTCACTGTAAAATAGGAGTCGACCAACCTTAAGGGTCTTTGCCAAGGAGAGGCCTGCTATCATGGCCTCATATTCTGACTCGTTGTTTGATGCTTTGAAGTTGAACCATAGTGCATATTCAACGTTGGTACCATCTGGAGCTGACATTACCATCCCTGTGCCGCTTCCACTTTCGCAAGAAGACCCGTCAACAAAGAGGTTCCAAACATCTTCTTACTGGGGTATATCAGTCGAGATGATCCCCCAGCGAGAAGAGATGATGAATCAAGTGGAGGTGATGAGGACGATACATACCTCCTACCGAAAGACGATAATACACTTGTGAAGATGGTTGGTATGATATCCTTCAGTGTTAACACCATATATTGAGGACTAGGAGGGGGTGGCTCCGAAGTAGCCGATCGTAAGGATCATGTGGCAGAGGCTAAGTTAGTGACCAAAGTAGAGGTTGTGAATCTGGCATCTTTAGAGGATAAACAGAAAAGAAAGAAGGTAGATATGTATAGTCTTATGGTTGTATTCTCTTGACTCGACTTCAAAGGTATCTTAGCTCCGCATGATGACCCTTTGGTAATTACAACAAGGGTACATGGATGTGAGGTACAGAGAATCCCCGTAGATGGAGGAAGTTCAGAAGATGCTATGTTCTTGCCCTGTTTTAAGAGCATAGGCCTCAACAAAGCTAGGCTAGTACCCTATCATCATCCATTGATGAGCTTCAGCGGTGAGAAGGTCCATCCATTGGGCATGTATGAGATGGATGTAAGAATAGGAGACGAGTGGCCTAAGAGGTTGACCCGGAAGATCAGTTTTTTTGTTATGGATGAAAATGTCTTCTCGGCCTACAACCTCATCATAGGACGAGTAGCCCTTAAGAAATTTGAGGCCGTGCCATCGATAGTCCACCCAATGCTAAAATTCCTGACCCCTTATCGGGTAGGGGAAGTGCAGGGTGATCAGACCTCGGCACGAGAATGATACTTCAACTCAGCGAAAGAGACAGAGGCCCATAAGAGGGCAACAACCACATATAATATTGACACACTTGATCCTAGGGATGAAACAAAATTAAAGAAAGGAGAGGTCGTAGAAAAGGTAGAATCCATCATCCTCAATGAGGACGAACTAGAAAAAATAGTCCAAATCGGCAAGGCCCTAAAACCCGAGATCAAGGAAGAGCTGATAAGATTTTTTAAGAAGAGACAGAGTGTCTTCGCTTGGAGCCACGCAGACATGCCTGGCATCGACCCAGAGGTTATATGCCACAAACTCTATGTGGCATAAGATGCTAGGCCAATCAAATAAAAACGAAGAGTTTACTCCAAGGAAAAGTATGATGTCATCAGGGAAGAGGTCAGAAAGTTGGAAGAGGAAGAATTCATCAAGAAGGTCATATACCCAGAGTTGTTATCTAATGCCGTCATTGTGCCCAAAGCTAATGGAAAATAGAGGATGTGCATAGACTTCACTGACCCGAATAAGTCTTGTCCAAAATACAGCTATCCCTTACCTCGAATTGATCAGATGGTATATGCCACGGCGGGGCATGAACTTATGAGCTTCATGGATGCGTATTCAGCCTATAATCATATCTTCATGGATGGCTAAGACTCAGAGAAGTCATCATTCATCACAGACAAGGGAACCTATTGCTATAAGGTCATGCCCTTCGGCTTGAAGAATGCAGGGGCCACGTATCAACGTCTTGTAAATAAGATGTTTTAAAGATCAGATTGGCAAGACCATGCAAGTATATGTAGATGATATGTTGATGAAAAGCTTGAAGGCCTGCATTCATGTAGCCGACCTGGAAAGGACTTTTGACACAATGGACTTATACAAGATGAAGCTCAATCCTGAAAAGCGTGTCTTCGGAGTAGGAGCAGGGAAATTTCTTGGATTCATCATTAATCAAAGGGGAATAGAAGCTAATCCCGAAAAAATCAAGGCTCTGCTTGAAATGAAGATACCCAGGACCATCAAAGACGTTCCGAGGTTAACCGAAAGAGTTGTTGCGCTGAACAGATTTGTCTCCAGGGCTACGGACAAGTGTCTTCCTTTTTTCAAAGTCCTTAGAAAGGCCTTTGAATAGGATGAGGAATGCGACAAGGCCTTTAAAGATCTCAAGTCCTACCTCGAATCTCCCCTACTCTTATACCAACCCATTCTAAAGGAGAAGTTGTATGTTTATCTAGTAGTGTCAGAGTCAGCTATAAGTGCACCCATAGTACGGGAAGACGATGGGGTACAGAGGCCTGTATACTTCAATAGTAAGGCCCTTCAATGGTCTGAACAGAACTATCCTCGAATGGAGAAGTTGGCCTACGCCTTAATACAAGCTTCCAGGAAAATGAAGCCCTATTTCAAAGCCCACTCTGTGGTCATCCTCACTAACTCCCCACTAAGGCAAGTCCTCCACAAGCCCAAGAAGTCGGGTAAATTGATGAACTAGGCCATTGAGTTGGTAGATTATGACATTGTTTATAGACTCAGGGTGGCCATCAAAGGGAAGACACTCATAGACTTTATTACTGAGTTCACATGGGAGGAGGATGAGATTGAGAATAGCCCAGAGATTGCAGAGGGATCAAACAGTAACGTCTTTCGAAACCCAGAAGAGGTTGTGTCTAGCAAAGCTAGAAAAGGAGTAGCTGAGAATGAAGAAGACATGTACCTCTTCAAGCAAGGGACCCTGTCAGAAAGGAACTTCTCTTCAAATGAAGACGTTTGGAACCTCTTCGTTGATGGGTCTTCTTGCGAGAGTGGAAGCAGTACATGGCTGATACTGTTAGCTCCGGATGGTACCGACGTTGAATATGCGCTAAGGTTCAACTTCAAGGCTTCAAACAGCGAGTCCGAGCATGAGGCATTGATAGCGGGGCTATCCTTAGTAAAATTCCTTAGAGTTGGCTGACTCCTACTACACAGTGACTCGAGATTAGTTGTTAATCAAGTACTTGGAGTATATGAGGCCAAGGATGAAAGGATGACTAAATACCTAAAGAGGGTAAGAACGACGCTAGAAGGCTTTAAAAAGGTAAAGATGAAGAGGGTACTTCGGTAAGATAACAGTCGTGCAAATGACTAGCAAGGTTGGCTTCAGCAACAAGGACAGGAAACAGAAGGACAGTACCAGTCGAGATCCTGCTCAGATCGACCATTGAGAAAGAAGAGTTTGCCAACTCTTGCCTCAACTTGAATCTAGGGGACTCATGGATGGACACCCTTATTAGGTATATAAGACAGGGAGAGTTTCCAGAATCGAAGTTAGAAAGGAGGAAATTGAGATACAGAGCTGCCAAGTTCTCAATAATAGGAGATATCCTGTATAAAAAAGGCTTCCTACTACCTCTCCTTAGATGTGTCCATCCCACAGAGGTCCCCCACATCCTGCAGGATGTACACGAGGTTTCTTGCTCCAGTCACATAGGAGGAAGCCTTTAGCTAAGAGGCTAATTACGCAGGGATATTGGTGGGCTAACTTGGCCAAATATGCTTCTGCTTACGTGAAGAGGTGTGACAAGTGCCAGATATTCTCCACTATCTCTCATTAACCTCATCAACCTATGATGTCTATTAGTTCTCCTTGTCCATTTTCAGTATGGGGGATTGACTTGGTGGGACCATTGCCAATAGCTGCTAATAATTATCGATTTCTGATAGTAGCAATTGATTACTTATCTAAGTGGGTAGAGGTTGAGCCGATGATTACGATTACAGAGCAGAAGACCTTCCAGTTTATCTGGAAGAGCTTCATATGTAGACATGGCCTTTCAAACACCCTCATCTCAGACAACGAAACCCAGTTCAAGAATTCTTCCTTAGAAAAATATTATGAAAGAGTGGGGATTAAGCAGTTCTTCTCCTCTCCTGGCCGAGCCCAGGAAAATAAGCAAACTGAAGTCATGAACCAAAAAATCCTTGATGGGATTATGAAGAAGTTGGAAGAAGCCAAGGGGAGATGGACAGAAGAGATTTATGCAGTGCTACAACGTCAAGGACACCAACGGGGGAAACCCCATTTATGTTGGCCCATGGTTCAGAAGTCGTCATACCTACCGAGGTAGGACTCCTCACCCACAAAATTCAGACCTATGACCCTCAGAGGAATGGGGAAGAAATAAGACTTAACTTGGATCTAATTGAGGAGAGAAGGGAAGATGCTGAGATCAGACAGGCAGCCTATCAGCAAAGAACATCACAGTTCTACAATCAAAAGGTGAAATCAAAACCTATAGTTGTAGGAGACCTAGTGCTGAAGAAGACATTGCAGAAGACAAATAAGCTCCACCCAATCTAGCACGGTCCTTACAAAGTAGTCGATGAGGTTGTACCCGATACCTCCCGGCTAGAAAATTTCGAAGGGGAACCTTTCTCCAACCCATGGAACACTGATCACCTGAACAAGTATTACCTATGATGTTGCAGTTGTTTTCTTGTAATACATGTATCATTTTATAAAGAGAATGTTAATGATAAGAGCAGTTCGTATGTCAATACTTTGTTTTATCATGCTTTAGTGGTAATTTTGTGAGGTTAAACATCATTAATTTGGTGAAACATCATAATTTGATGCCCCCAGACCTTAAACATCACAATTTGGTGACTGGGTCTGAGGTGAAACATCATAGTATGATGACCTCAGATCTTATACATCATTAATTTGGTGAAATTTATGAGGGTAAACATCATAATTTGATGACCTCAGACCTTAAACATTATAATTTGGTGACAGGGTCTAAGGTGAGACATTATAGTATGATGACCTCAGACCTTAAACATTATTAATTTGGTAAAATTTATGAGGGTAGCATCTTAATATGATGACCTCAGACCTTAAGCATCATTAATTTGGTGAAATTTATGAGGGTAAACATCATAATTTGATGACCTCAGACTTTAAACATCATAATTTGGTGACAGGGTCTGAGGTGAGACATCATAGTATGATGACCTCAGACCTTAAACATCATTAATTTGGTAAAATTTATGAGGATAATATCTTAATATGATGACCTCAAACCTTAAACATCATAATTTGGTGACGGGGTCTGAGGTGAAACATCATAGTATGATGACCTCAAACCTTAAACATCATTAATTTGGTGAAATTTATGAGGGTAACACCTTAGTATGATGACCTCAGACCTTAAACATCATTAATTTGGTAAAATTTATGAGGGTAACATCTTAGTATGATGACCTCAGACCTTAAACATCATTAATTTGGTAAAAATTATGCGGTGAAACATCATAGTTTGATGACCTCAGACCTTAAACATCATTAAATTGGTGAAAATTATGAGGTGAAACATCATAGTATGATGACCTCAGACCTTAAACATCATTAATTTGGTGAAATTTATGAGGGTAACATGTTAGTATGATGACCTCAGACCTTAAACATTATTAATTTTGTGAAAATTATGAGGTGAAACATCATAGTATGATGACCTCAGACCTTAAACATCATTAAATTGGTGAAATTTATGAGGGTAACATCTTAGTATGATGAACATCATTAATTTTGTGAAAATTATGAGGTGAAACATCATAGTTTGATGACCTCGGACCTTAAACATCATTAATTTGGTGAAAATTATGAGGTGAAACATCATAGTATGATGACCTCACACCTTAAACATCATTAATTTGGTAAAATTTATGAGGGTAACATCTTAGTATGATGACCTCAGACCTTAAACATCATTAATTTGGTGAAAATTATAAGGTGAAACATCATAGTATGATGACCTCAGACCTCAAACATAATTAATTTGGTGAAATTTACGAGGGTAGCATATTAGTATGATGACCTCAGACCTTTAATATCATTAATTTAGTGAAAATTATGAGGTGAAACATCATAGTTTGATGACCTCGGACCTTAAACATCATTAATTTGGTGAAATTTATGAGGGTAACGTCTTAGTATGATACCCTCAGACCTTAAACATTATTAATTTGGTGAAAATTATAAGGTGAGACATCATAATATAATGACCTCAGACCTTAAACATCATTAATTTGGTAAAATTTATGAGGGTAAACATCATAATTTGATGACCTTGGACCTTAAACATCATAATTTGGTGACAGGGTCTGAGGTGAAACATCATAGTACGATGACCTCATACCTTAAACATCATTAATTTGGTCAAATTTATGAGAGTAAACATCATAATTTGATGACATCCGACCTTAAACATCATAATTTGGTGACAGGGTCTGAGGTGAGACATCATAGTATGATAATATCAGACCTTAAAGATTATTAATTTTGTGAAATTTATGAGGACAACATCTTAATATGATGACCTCAGATCTTAAACATCATAATTTGGTGACAGGGTCTGAGGTGAAACATCATAGTATGATGACCTCAGACCTTAAACATCATTAGTTTGGTGAAATTTATGAGGGTAACATCTTAGTATGATGACCTCAGACCTTAAACATCATTAATTTGGTGAAAATTATAAGGTGAAACATCATAGTATGATGACCACAAACCTTAAACATCATTAATTTGGTCAAATTTATGAGGGTAACATCTTAGTATGATGACCTCAGACCTTAAACATCATTAATTTGGTGAAAATTATGAGGTGAAACATCATAGTTTCATGACCTCGGACCTTAAACATCATTAATTTGGTGAAATTTATGAGGTTAACATCATAATCCGATGACATCAGACCTTTAGGACAACATGGAAGAAAGGGCATTCATTGAAAAAAGCAAAATCCACTGAAGAAGATGACATTACATGAAATATTCAGAGCTACAAATATAATGTACCAAAGCATGTTGTCAGAGTTTACAAAAAGTATAGATGAAAAATAAAAAATTACAAGTTAAGCTTCACAAATTAAGGTCTAAGGGTCTGCAGCCATAGTGGTGTCCTTTTGGCTCACGTTGGTAACCTCGGCTCCATTATCTCGAGGGTTAACATCCCCAGGCTCTGTAGCTTCCAATGGCGCAGTCTCTGCGGGAGCAGCATCTTCCTCCTCAACCTCTTGCAAGGCCTGAGCAAAGTGAGAATTGGCAAAGCCTAGACCAATAAAGTCTGAGGCAGATAAGCTCCCTGATTCTTTCTCCTTTTAAGCTGCCCACTTCCCAGTTACCTTAATACCTCTTTCAAGATATTCAAAGACAAAGCTTATAAACTGGTCAGAGACTTTATAGTCGGCCAAGATCTTCTCAGAGGCATCCTCTAGGGAAGCCTTTACTACAGCATCAACCTTTGCCTGAAGGACGTCATTTTTGTCCTGCAAAGCAGAGGTGTGGTCCTTCTTAAGCTTGGATATGTCCCTATCCTTCTGATTCACCTTATTCTCAAACTCATCCAAGGCTATCTTCAGATGTTCAAACTCTACATTTAAAGAGGCTTCCACCTTCTGGGCCTCTTTTCCCTTCTCAATAAGGGGTAACTTCCTCAGGGCCTAGTCAACGAATTGGTGCATAGACAGAATACCCTGTAAAAAAAAGTCAGATGTATGAGTTCAAGTCTTAATCCATTTAAAGCTGAGGTTACACTTGGAATAAAAAAGCAAAGGTTTTTACCTGGATAGACTCGTGAAGGCTAAACTCGTCCAACAGAGGGGTATCTATAGAGCGTAAAAAATACTTATCTGCATCGGTCATCGCAGAGCCGATGACATCCATTGCCTTCAGACCATGACCTATTAGGCTGTCACTGATCTTCAGCTACTCCAGATGAGAAACCATTGCATCATCAGAGGAGATTGGGATGGAACGATCTCCTTTTTGGTGCTTACTCGGCCTCTGATCCTCCGAGTCAGTGGGGGGTTTCCTCTTCTTAGTAGTGTCGGCCTTGGACGTGCCGACGTTTTATTTGGGGGGAGGGGGTGCATTATGCCCTTCTTTCTTCATCAGTTTAATAAGACTGGGGGCAGACATTTCCCACAAGTCGTCCGAGATGCTTTCTGGGCGTTCTACAAAAAATGTACCCGAGTTAGTAAATCAGAGATATCAACAAGGCATAGGTACAACTTATGGAAAATAATACTTACGAAGCTCGGTTAGAGGACTCCCCCCCAAGCCAGTCTCAGAGAGGTAATAGCAGGTCATCAGATGCTCGTATTTTACCAGCCAACCGTGCTCCCCCTAATCGAGAAGATCCATAACCTTATGAAAGTTATCCTGGCTAAGACCAGGGTTGGCCTTGGCAGCAAGTGACACCTTTCCCCACTTCAGAGATACCCTCAGCTCTAATGATGAAGAGGTGGCACAAGGACCAAATTCCTATGCCCCTGAGGCAAAGAAATACCGTGGTTTCTAGTTATGATTGGAGGTTTGGGTAACCAACAACATCTTTTTATCTAACTTCCTAGCTAGGAAGTGGTAGTAGCTAGGATGGTTTCTGGCAGAGGATGGGATATAACATCCTATGAAGACCCTAATAGGAAGGTCTGAGTGGTGGACTGCCTTCCAAAGGACAATAGCACCAATAATCACCCTTCAGGCGTTGGGGGATAATTATGAAGGGGCAAGCTTAATGTGTGAAAGTATGGCTCTGATCAAAGGATGGATGGGGAGATAAAATCCCAACTTAAACATTTGCTCGTACACATAGATTTCCCCATCTCGGCCACAAAAGGCTCTCTCACCTTTTAAAGGTCTCCTAAGTACGATGGAGGGACCTATGGAATAGAGATGCCTAAAGGCTAAGAGGTCTTACTCAGTAACAGTACTCTCTATCTCGACAACCTCCGAGGTATCAACGTCACTCGCATGACCATTATCCTCATCCCTGGCAACGTCATCCTGAGCAGGTGTAGGAACACCTCCAGGCAACATCTGAGCGAACTCAACCCCTGTGGCGGCCGACAGAGGAATAACATTAATAGGTGGTGGAATAGGCACACTCGGCCCCATAACTTTAACATCAAAAGAAGTCCGTGAAGTACTAGCACCGTTGTGGGGAGAGGTGCGACTTTGGACCTCGACCTGATCAGGGACCTGATCTTGCCTAATAGAGAAGTCCATGGCCTCTTGGAAGGAATCAATGGACATAGGGTCTGAGGTAGATGACTCAGACTCATACATTGGAGAGGGGTCTATTAGATCCTTTACTGGCTCAGCTGGCTCGGCTGGCTCAGGGTCTATCACCTTCAGAGGTGGAGGGAAGATAGGTCTGAGGGAGAAGTCCTCATCCCTACAAGCTTCCTCTTGGGCTTGTTCTATTTGCCTAATTTTCACAAAGGTTTTCTCTCTGAGAGAGGGAAAATCTTCTATGAGCTTATAAAGGGGTCTGAGCATAAAGAAGGTGACCCTACACTTGACTCTAAACCACAAATAAACAACTGGGGAAAACTTAAACAAAGGATTAAAACTTGGGTTTTGGTTAAATTCAAATCAAGAACAGTCAAGAATAAGAGCCACCGAAAAACTCAAACTGTCACCGAAAAATACAAGAAATGGAAAAACAAGGCTGAAAAATGGCAAAGGAAAGGTAATAAGCAATACTTGATGAAATACGAGGTGAAGAATGAGAGGGTTGACAAGAGAAATCCACAAGACAACCTCGATCAAGCTCTGGAAGAGAGAGAAAACACAGAAGGCTCAGGCGGGAAAAATGAGATAAGTGAAGAAAAAAGAGAAGGAAAGGGTTTTTAAACCCTCAAAACTGATTGCACGCTTCCCAAGGCCCATCATTACATTGGGAGGCCAAAAGTCAATCATTATCACTACACTGTCAGTCACGGTACCCACTTCAGAAGTGGACACCTCTCAAGGAGATATTAGCACATAAGGGAATACAACCTCGGATATTCATATCCCTTAGTCACCTACTTACATAGGTAACTAAGGGCTAGGGGGTTATTGATATGCCCAAAGTGTACCTGCCAGTTCATAGACATCAACCTCGGCCTAATTGACAGTCGAGATAATAAGAGCTCGAGATTACCCATCTGCGATGTCGTCCTTTACCAGGTCAGCCTCAGCCGACGTTGCAATACCACCATGATTGGGCATCAACCGAGGTCTACATGATTTATGGGATTAATTATCATCAGGTCAGCCACAGCTGACGTTACAAGCATCACCTCGACCAGGGCATTATCTGTGTTAAGTATGGACAGGGGCTATCCATCAGAACCATCGCCAACATCGGCCATAGCCGACGTTATAAGTTTCACCAAAGATTACAAGGCCTTACAGGATCAGCATCAATCTTCAAGACAACGTCGGCCCTGGCCGACGTTCCAGATATCTAACCTCGGCTGGCATCCTAGCCAAGGTCATCATATAATCCTCAGCCAAGGCAAGGGTCGTACTTCACCATCCTCGTACTCATCCGGTCCGAGGTTGGTACCAAGAAAAGACATCCGAGCATCTACGCGCACATGTATGTCTTGGAACACATGGACAAATCAGTTATAACTGAATCATTCCCTCCACGTGAGGGAATATTGAGGTCATCATTACTTATTTGAGATCATCTATGTGTCATCCTTACACTAGCTGGATCTCCATGCACATTGTATGCTTGGGGGGTACATTACACCCCCCAAACACTATATATTGAGGTCATCCTCAATATTTTAAAGAATCGAGAATTACAACCCTAGCTAAAACTCTGTCAATTTGCAGAGTAGAGAGAGAAATCTTGAGAGATTTTATCCATGGCCATTAGTTCCTTCCTTTAGTGATATTACTCACACACACTCATAGTGGACGTAGGCCTTATTGGCTGAACCACTTACATTCAAGTGTTCATCCGCTTCTCCTCACCTCCTTCTCCATATATACAAATATACTCTTATGCTGCCATTGTTATCACTAGTTTGAGCTTATCAACACCTTATATGGTGGTGGTGTTTCCAGCATCATCAATAATAAGAAATGTATATTATATAGGGTAATCAGTAATATATCAAACCACAAGGTGAAATTAAAACATTTTTCAATTCAAAAAACCACTTTATTCAAGGTTGAAGCTTTTTAGTACCCGTTCGATTAAGACTCCAAGTGCGTTTTTGTTAATGAAATAAGACAACTACATAAATATTGGCAAATAAGTATGGCGATGCTCTTACAAATTAGAGTTTCCATTGTGTGGTGGAATTGAGCTAGGACTGAGTTTCGGTCGGTTTGGTCAATAAATGGAGCATACCAATACCACATCAATTTTGAAAGCATCAAATCAAAATTACTAGTTTACCAATCGATACACCAACCCATAAACCAAAACCAAACCTCATGGTACATCGGTAAAATCAATTTCTCAGAAAATACTGTAATTTTGAAAAATTCTCTTTACGATAATTTTGGCAGTACCCAATACATAATGGTATTTTTTTGTACCACTTGCCTAAAGTTGTTCATATGCATATTTAAAACAATAATAATAAAAGGCTACATAATTGTCTCGTCTCCATAATTACAAATAAACATTAAATTCCAAAATAAACATCACAAGTAAATTTTAATTCAAGTTACACTAATGTGCAAATAACTCAAATAAATGTCAACCGAGGTCGTCACATTAAATTACGATAAATGTATTTGTATAATTTGTAACAAGTGTAAAGTTAAGAGCTTAAGAGTGTGATTGTGTTTGGCTTTAGTCGTGGTATTCTTGTTTTATTTAATTTGGTAAGTTCGGTGATATCATTTTGGTAATTTTGGTGCGGTAGAGTCCGTAAATCGCTTCTTAAAATATTAAAAGAAAAATTAATAACAAAAAAATCGATAATTTTGATTTGATAGTTTCCATTTCGACAAGTAAAAAATATATACAATTATTACTTTTTTTCAATACAAAACGAAAAATACAAATATTTGTCATACTACGATCAATCCTAAATTGAGCTAAAGATGACACTGTGAATGTGAAAAATGATATGGGGTGTTTTTTTTATGGGATAAAAAAAATTGGCGTGTAGTAGTAACGCAAGGTTTTGGGTCTAGCAGTTGGGCCTGGGGAAAGGGGATTTGGGCATTGGGGTTGGTTCAAAGGTCTTTGAGTTTGGGCATTGGGGAAAGGGGGCTATGACGAGTCGATAATTCAACAGTGTCGATGTTTTACTTAAGTTAACTTCACTCTTCATATCTTTACTTCTTAAGAACTTAGAGTTTTCTAAATAAATAGATATATAAATAAATTATACAATGTATGCAATATTTTAGTAGATTGACATAAATTAGCCCACTCCTTTATTACTTGTGATTTTTGTTAACATAGGCTACTATTTATTAAATTTCCCATGCACTATCTCACCCCGTATTATGTTTTTCATTTAATTTTTTGTTTAAAAATTTTCGTCAACTTACACATTTTGTATATAACCTACAATTTCCGTTACCTTTTGCAAAAGAACAAACTTTTGAAGATAAACAAATAAAAACTATTGAGTTTTGTTTTCTATCAAATTCTGCATAATATTTGAAAGGTAAGTAACATAATTTTGAATCACAACAATATATTGATGGTAAATATTTTAATATAAATATTACAAATTGGAAGGGTTAACTTGGACCCCTTGATAATAAATATGTGCAACGCGCAACTTAGCACTAAAATAAATTTAATGAGAAAGATCACATGTTTACTCTACTTTTGACAAAGAGGCATTGTTGTCTACGGTGACTCTTTGTCAAACCTTTTGCACTGCTGTTAACTAATACTGTTTTGTTAATCATAAATTCGAATATGAATCATAAGGTTGTATCATGAATAAAACAATTTTGACATGAATCCAGGATGTTTATCTTCATGTAATCACAGAACCGAAAATTCCTTATAACTATGATTTAAAAACTGACCTTTGTCCATCGTTGTTGAACGGATTAAAATGACTTGAATGCTCCTTTCTTGAATAGCCCGGAATATGAGAAAAATGAATTTCAGATTTTCTCTCCCTCCTTAAATACAGTGTGTATTGAGATGACTCTAGATAGTGTAGATGTCTCTATTTATAAGGGGAAGAGGGTCGGAATCCTAGTGGTAGTGGGACTCTTTCCAAGTCTCCCACTAATGCCACTAGCCATCATGTGACTAACAGATAAGGTTTACCCAAATATTTTAATATCTTTATTTATCACATTCCTAATTAATTATCTGACATTTATTAAAACCACATAAATGGGAAATTCAAAATTTAATACAATTAAAATTAAATAATTAATTTCGTCACTAACATTAATTTCCAATAGTCTCCCACTTGGTCTTAATAATTCGTATAATTAAATTAGGTATCATAAGGTGCACAATCATTGATAAATTTTGCTAAATCAAATGATTCACGGATGCGAGTCATGGCGGTTCCATGCCATTCAAGAGCATGGTTCCTTTCATGTACCACACCACCAATGTTTCATTCAACTAGCCTTTAATATTGGGTATCATAATGGCCTCATAATGTCCTTTTGAATAAGAACTATTTATATTAACAATAATTCATAATTATATGCATGCATTCACAAAGGACAGATATAATAGAAATCAGAAACACTTTTACTGAATTCAAGTAATAGTGTCAAACAACTAAGCCAAAATAGCAATCATAATCCAACTAATCGAGACCCATCGCTTTGACATGTTCCATAAAGGTCTTCGGAGATAGTCCTTTCGTAAGAGGATCTGATATGTTATCACGCGTACTAATGTGATCAATTGACACTCTTTATTTCTGAACTTCTTCTTTAACTGATAGGTATTTCATCTCAATATGCTTAGCAGCCTTAGTATACCTATCGTTCTTCGAGAAGAAGATTGCTGCGACATTATCACAATAAAATTTCAGTGGATTAGATATTGACGCCATAATTCTAAGTCCTGAAATAAAGTTTCGCATCCATAATCCATGATTTGTAGCTTCGAAGCAAGCTACGTACTCAGCCTCTATAGTACATGATGCAATGACGCTTTGCTTAGGACTTTTCATGAAACGGTTCCTCCAGCCATAAGGAAGACATAACCCGAAGTGCTCTTCCTACTGTCAAGGTATCCCCCAAAATCTGAGTCTGAATAACCAATCACCTCAAGGTGATCAGTCTTCCGATATGTGAGCATGTAATCCTTGGTCCCTTGTAGGTACCTCAGAACATTCTTTGCAGCTTTCCAATGGTGAATCCCTGGATTGCTTTGATATCTGCCTAGCATCCCAATGGCAAAATTGATATCCGGTCTAGTGCAGACTTGTGCAGACAACAAGCTCCCTACGAGCGAAGCATAAGGCATGCCTTTCATGTGCTCCCTTTCTAAATCACTTCTGGGGCATTGACTTAAGCTGAACTTATCCCCTTTCTGAAGTGAAACATTAATGGGATTGCAACTTTGCATGCTAAATCTTGCTAAAACTTTGTTAATGTAAGCTTTCTGAGACAATCCTAACATTCCTCGTGATCTATCCCGAGATATTTCTATCCCGATCACGAAGGATGCCTCACCTAAATCTTTTATTTTAAAATTTTTAGAAAGGTACTTCTTGGTTTCACTTAATAAACCAAGATCACTGCTGGCGATAAGTAAGTCATCAACATATAGTACTAAAAACACAAACTTACTCCCACTGATCTTCAGGTATATGCACCGATCAACAGTGTTTTCCTTAAACCCAAAGGATGTATTGGTATCATGAAATTTAATGTACCATTGACGAGAAGCCTATTTTAGACCATATATTGACTTCTTCAACATATAGACCATGTTTTCCTTTCCTTCCTTTATGAAGCCTTGTGGTTGTGCCATGTAGACTACTTCTTCTAAACTCCCATTTAGAAAAGCTATTTTTACGTCCAATTGGTGCAACTCCAAATCATAATGAGCCACCAACGCTAATATGATTCTCAATGAGTCCTTCTTTGAAACTGGAGAGAAGGTCTCATTATAATCAATGCCTTCTCGTTCATTAAAACCTTTGGCAACAAGTCTAGCTTTATGTCGTTCGATATTGCCTTTTGAGTCAAGTTTGGTCTTAAAGATCCACTTGCACCCAACTCGTTTTTGTCCTTCTGGCAATTCGACCAACTCCCAAATTTTATTGTCATTCATAGATTTTATTTCTTCATTCATGGGATCAATCCATTTATCGGAATCATCATTATTTACAGCTTTTTCATAAAAAACTGGATCATTAATATTCCCTATGTTAAATTCGATCTCTTGAAAGTATACCACATAATCATCCGGAATTGTCGATCTCCTTTCTATTTGAGATCTTCTTAATGACACTTCCTTTGGTGCTTCAAAAGTTTCATTGGTTATAGTCTCATTATGTGGTTGTTCAGTTGGTTGATCATTCACTTGTTGTTCATTGTTATTGATTGGGTCAATGACCGGCTCAACAACTACATTAGGAACAACAGGTATGTTATGAACTCTGGGTATAGGAATTTGTACCCTGACTTCTTGAATGATTACCTCCCTTTCTTTTATACTCCCACTTACTTCACCTTCTTCAATGAATTTAGCATTTCCAGTTTCTATTATTCTAGTTGTATGATTTGGACAGTAGTTACTATATCCCTTTGACTTTTTTGGATACCCTATGAAATGACAAGATAATGTCCTAAGATCAAATTTCTTTTCATGAGGGTTATAGATTTTAGCTTCCGCTGGGCAGCCCCACACACGTAAATACCTTAAATCGGGTTTCCATCATTTCCAAAGTTCAAAAGGGGTTTTTGAAACTGACTTACTAGGAACCCTATTTAAGATGTGTACATCGGTTTTTAATGCATGTGTCCACAAAAATGTAGGCAATTGGATCCTACTTATCATACTTCTTACCATTTCTATAAGGGTACGATTACGTCTTTCAGTTACACCATTCTGCCAAGGTGATCCTGGCAATGTGTATTGGGCGTAAATACCTAATTTTTTAAGGAGTTTAGCAAATGGGCATGGGCGTTGTCCTGACTCGTCATATCTACCATAATATTCGCCACCTCTATCAGACCTAATAATTTTCACCTTTTTGCTTAGTTGCCTCTCAACCTCATTAATGTATATTTCAACGACGTTCACAGACTGAGATTTATCATGCAACATGTACGAAATGCAATAACGTGAAAATCATCTATAAGGTGATGAAGTATTTTTCTCCACCAATGGATGGAATATCAAAAGGTCCACATATGTCTGTATGTATTATTTCAAGTAGCTGGGTGCTTCTTGTGGCTCCTTTCTTTGTATGTTTGGTCTGTTTTCCTTTAATACAGTCCACACATACATCATAATTGGCCCAATCCAGGTTATGGATATTCCATCTTTAATGAGCCTTTCAATTCTCATCCTGGATATGTGCCCTAATATTTTATGCCACAAATAAGAAGATTTTTCATCATTAAGTGTACGTTTCGTACCAACATTAGGATGCAGGGTCACAAGGGTTTCAGAAAAATTCTTTTCAAGATTCAATCGATATAAACCATCTAATAAAAAACCAGAACCAACATTATTATAATTTTTAATCAAACCAAAACCATTGTTCTTAAATTCAATTGCAAAACTGTCTAAAGCGAGTTTAGAAACAGAAATTAAATTCCTAGAAATTGTGGGAACATAAAAAGTTTCTTTCAAATCTAAAATAAATCCAGTGCTTAAAATTAGGCGAAAGACTCCAATAGCTTCTATTTTAGCCTTTGCCTTATTTCCCATGTAGAGAAAATGCTCATTTGGATTTGTTTTGTGGATCGAAATGAAGCCATGCATTGAATTAGAAACATGACACATAGAACCAGAATCAATCCACCAAGTGTTAGAAGGAGCCTTAATAAAGTTTGATTCGAAACAAACATAAATAAAGGGCTTACCCTTTTTCTAGAACCAGGCCTTTCGTTTATGACAATCCCTTTGTAAATGGACCTTCTTTTTATAGAAGTGACACTTGTCGTTCTTTTCGTTCTTCACAGTAGCAGTTGATGGTTCAGCTTGATGAGACGGCCCAGGACCTTTCTTAATGCCCTTGTTGCTTGAGCCTTCCTTCCTCATGTACCAACATGCTTTGCAAATCATTTACATTCCACTTGTCTTTTATAGTGTTGTAATTGATTTGGAAAGGCCCATACTCAGGAGGTAGGGAGTTTAGGACGAATTGGACGAGAAAAGACTCATCCACTGTCATGCCCAAAACTCTAAGTCTAGCAGCCAGATTGGTCATTTCTATAATGTGCTCATTCATGGTTCGAGTACCATCGAACCTTATAGTGGTCAGGTCAGCCATCAGTTTCCCAGCAAGGAATTTATCAGCAGTGCGAAAGCGTTCCTTAATGTTGTTTAAATACTCTTTCGCTTTCGTAGTTTCAGGTAGGGAGGTCTTAATGTTAGCAGCAGCACACATTCGCATAAACATTAGGGCCAACCTATTGGATCGAGACCATGCTTCATGGACAACAATTTCATCCTCGCTACTGGTATCAGTAATAGCAACGAGTTCATCACACATAATTGCCATGTCCAGGTCAAGAACCCCTAGGCTGAACTCAATTTTCTCATTCCATTTAGAAAAATTAGTTCCATCAAATTTGGAATAGGACTGAGCTTGTGAATACAGGTTAAGGGGAACTGCAATTAATAACAATGTTCACAAATTAAATTTTCACACACAACAAAAATTGCAAGGGTCAAATATTGAGTTGTTGACTAAAGATTTTAGCATATTTCATTTACAATCTGAATATCACGGAATCTGTGTTAATCATCACATAATGTTCTGATTTGTAAAGATATATTATCCTATAATTCATTTATCATGATCCCATAATTTTGGCATCTGTGTTTGTTGCCTAAACATTTAATACCATGATTAATGGACTTAATGTCAACTATTTTGGTTTTACAAAAACTAGTTCTAATGTTGTTCAATTCAGATATTAGCATATGTTGCGCTTCAATCCAATTTTATAACTGACATTAGAATAAGTCTTTAATGAATGTAAGTATGTTCTTCGTACATGCAGTCTCAGCCTGTGTTTGGCCTTTGACTTAACTCAAATGAATAATTGTTTACATGTCTCAACTTAAATATAATTAATCATGCCTTAATATTAACTATAATACGTAATCTATCAATAATTACAAAGATACCAATAGTAGCTTAAATGCCTCAAAAACAGAATTGCCCACGTATAGTAAAAACACAAAATACATGAATTTTGTCAAAAATGGAAAAAATGAGTTTTCACCATAGAATCGAAGTAAAACATGCCAGGAAATCAAAACTTTTTGCGAAACGTTAATATCAATTTTCTACAAAGATTTATTAGCCCCGAGATTATTTCCTAAAATGGCAAAAACGGGTTTTGAGGGCCTTAACGACGTCAAAACGCAAAAGTAAGGTGGTGCTCATTGTTTATAATGGATTTTATTTATTTCGACGTTTCCAGTCGACCATGTCAGTTTCCTAAAATTTCGAGCAAGTTTTGACCCTTCATTCTCACCAATGAGTATTGGCGGCAAAAGAAAAACGTCTCAGAAAATCTCAGACACACTTTAAGAGCAAATTTAATGACAGAAATAAGACATCGCAAAAGGTCTCAGGCATAAAAGCAATTTCGTTCTTAATATCATAACACAAATTCGAATTACCATATGTACGATTATCATATTGCTTAAAAATTTCCAGATTTGCATAAAAACAAAATTTTCAGATTTCCAGAAAAACAAAATTTCCAGATTTTCAAAAAAAAAAAATTCTAGATTTCCAGATTTAACAAAAATTCCAGATTTCTAGATTTACCAAAATTCCATATTTCCATATTTTAAAAAAATCATAAATAAGAATGTTATAAAGGAGTTTTCATTAACGGAAAACATGAGATTATAAACCGCAAGCTCCGATACCACATGTTAACTAATACTGTTTTGTTAATCATAAATTCGAAAATGAATCATAAGGTTATATCATGAATAAAACAGTTTTGATATGAATCCAGGATGTTTATCTTCATGTAATCACAGAACCAAAAATTCCTTATAACTATGATTTAAAAACTGACATTTGTCCATCGTTGTTGAACGGATTAAAATGACTTGAATGCTCCTTTCTTGAATATCCCGAAATATGAGAAAAACGAATTTCGAATTTTCTCTCTCTCCTTAGAAATAGTGTGTATTGAGATGACTCTAGATGGTGTAGAGGTCTCTATTTATATAGGGAAGAGGGACGAAATCCTAGTGGTGGTGGGACTCTTTCCAAGTCTCCCACTAATGCCACTAACCATCATGTGACTAACGGATAAGGTTTACAAAAATCTTTTAATATCTTTATTTATCACATTCCTAATTAATTATCTGACATTTATTAAAACCACATAAATGGAAAATTCGGAATTTAATACAATTAAAATTAAATAATTAATTTCGTCACTAACATTAATTTCCAACAACTGCATCTTCGACGACTCCTCAAATGTCGTTTTAACAACACTTTGGCTAGTCTCCGATGTAACCTCATGACTTTGGCAACTATGCAACGAGTTTTTATCTAGTCCTTGACAACACCCAGTGACTCTGAAGACTTGGACTCCATAGGGAGGACGGAGAATGAATTTGACTTATATTTCATTAGTTTATCTAATTTTATCCTGTGAGATTTTGGTATCCAATTTAATAGGTATCTTTAGTTACATATCTTGTGAGGTGTCTTACATCATTTGAAATCTTGAATTTCAGTATTTTTCAAGGAGTGTTTTTCCCATTGAAAATTGGATATGAAATAAGTGGGCCATCTCCTTCTTTGTGACTCAACAAAGAACTCAGTTAATGAAAGTTAAGGGTTACAACAGAGAATTGGTTATTTTAGGGATCAATTTTGGGTATTATTTATTAGGATTTAGATAGAATCTAGGTGCCTTGAGTAAGATTAATATCGTGCGCCTCTTCTATTATTGTGTGTGAGGATTATTTGTGAGAAGAGAGATTATTTTGTATGAGAAAGGAGCAAAAAGTCCTTTAATTTGTAACCATCTTCAATTTAGTGACACGAATCACCCGTGGACGTGGCTAAACTGACAAACCACATAAATTTTGTATTCTTTCATACTTTCCTGTTTTCTTTATTTGGTATGATTGTTTGTCGGCAACGGTGTCCTATTTGATGACTATAGACTGCGCCTCCGCACAACAAAGTCGCCTAGCGGAAATTTTCTTTATGCAATTTCATAATACAAAAAATGTCACTATGAAAATTTTACATGAGAAATTTGCACTTTGAAAGTTCATATTGAAATTTCTTACTAAAAAAATTACATATAAATTTTTTCACTAGTTTTATTTAAAATAAACTTATTTAATTAATATTAGCATAATCAATCTAAAAAAATATTAAAACAAAATGGAAATATATATTCATAAAGTTTTAGTTAAACATATTAATTTCTAAATTGCTCGCTGCGAAATTTCAGATGAGAAGTTTGAAATTTCATAGGGAGAAATTTCACAAGAGGAAACACTTCTTGATAGAAGTCGTCCTAACTTTAGTTTTGATGTAGTTGCCATAGTGGAATTTGATGAGTCAAAATGTCCGCCTGCGTGAGAAATTTCACAAGTGTGAACTCGTTGGAAGTAAAACTTTGAATTCAAACTCTTAACTTCAAAATGAATCTATTTTGATAGATTTTCTTTTAACATTGACATCCTCGTTGTACATATCATGGTGCAACTTCTGGTTCAAATTCATCTCAACCCTTAATGTATAGCAACTGTTTTCAGTTTTGATGTACCCGCCATAGTGAATTGAGTCTTTCTACCCTGGTCACGATTTTGATACATTTAGACTCAGTGCATTGACATGTGTCAATGGGTATTGACTTGAGTCAAAGTCCAGTAGTATTATATTTATACACAGGCCAATACCAATATGTCACGACACTGTATTACAATTTTGAATCGGCATAGAATTAATGTCACAAATTTCCTGTAGGTAGTAATGAACAATGCTGGATTAGCGACTTAAATTGATGTAGGGATGGCAAACCGAAACCTGCCCAAGCATTCAACCCTTAAATGACCCGAGTCGGTTTCCTTCGCATCTGAAAATTTTTAGGTTGCGGGTTGAAAATGAACCGCTCAGTCTATTAGCGGGTTAAGACCTTACCCATTTTTTACCCGTTAAGTAACCCCTTCTCATTCACAACCCACCATCTCCCCTCTCTCATTCGTATCCCCTTTGCAAATTCAAGCAACAAAAATGAGCAGAATTGTCATCAGACAACAAAAAAATCCCAAACAGGAGCTTCCTCTCTCTCTCTCTCTCTCTCTCTCTCTCTCTCTCTCTCCTCAACTCTATTTTTCACGGATCACAACTCAGTTGTGATCTTCTTCCAATAAACGATTACCAATCAACCCGCCCAAACCCATCCACATAAGATATTTGACCCGCACACAACCCATCCAGATCTGACTCAAACCATCGAAGACCTGCCCATATCCGCCCATTTGTCAGGTTTAAATTGATGGTTGGTCTTGGTCTTCTAAAATACAAACCTTTCGAGGGTGACATTTTCTTTAAAAACACACAAGTATAGTTTAGTTCTTTGCATTACTGAACATAGTATTAGAAACTGCAATATAATTGAGAAAGCCTTTTTCTTTTATTTTTAAAACGAATAACTAGAAAAGCAAATTCAATTTAATCCTTTATAATGAATAAATAATAATATGATTTTATACATTACACACCATTGCGAGAGTCGAACAATGTTAATAATTAACAATATGGGGAACGCATGATGATACCGTACATGGTCACAAAAACCACATTGCCAAATTTAAAATGACTCCCCACGCGCACAAAACATATTATGTATAGAGAGGGAGAGGCTCAGGTGCGGCAGCATTTTTTTTATATTTTGTGTTGCGTTTAAATATTTTATGAACCTGGCGGTGAACTCAGAAAAGAGAGAGAGTGTGCCTATAATTTAGGCAATAATTTCTAAGCGCACCATTAGGTGGCAAATATCCGGTTCGCATTTTTAAAATACGTACTAATCCACACAGGAGCATTATATATATATATATATATATATATATATATATATATATATATATATATATATATATATATATATATATATATATATATATATATATATATAGAGAGAGAGAGAGAGAGAGAGAGAGAGAGGGGCTCACCTACATCATGATGTATACATCACACCTAGTTCTAGGCTTTAAAAAAAAAAATTCCAAACATTTTATTTGTCTCTTGAAATTAACCTTCCAATCAACCCATATTCAAAAAATTAGATCAAAATACATTTTATAATTATTTTTAAAAAATTCACAAAAAACTGTTGGCGTAGACCCTTATAAATAAGATATTTTTATCCATTTTTTGTGAATTTTTTAAAAATAGCTATAAAATGTATTTTGGCCTAATTTTTTGAATAATGATTTATTAAAAGATTAATTTCAGGAGAATTTTTTTTTTAAAAAAAAATAGGACCTTCGATCAAGTGTAATGTATGAATAATGTATAGAGAATGATGTAATGAGAATTTTTCTCTCTCTATATGTGTGTGTGTGTGTGTGTGTGTGTTTGTGTGTGTGTGGAGAGAGAGAGAGAGAGAATTTGTTAGGATAACGGAAGTTGGGCTGTTGAGGTTTTTTAGTTCTTGTCAAAAACAAAACAAAATAAATTACATAAACAATAATAATAAAAATTAAACAAACTTATGACTCAATTTGACCAATTTTCTGACAAAACATAAGCATTGTATAACATTGCCCTCGATCATTTTTATATATTCTCTCCCTATTAATTGGGACGGCACATTTGGCCCCTGAACCAAATAAGATTGAAAGTTAGCTAGTGCAATGAAAACAAGATGTAGCAAAATGGGAGTAAAATAGTATGTGAGCCTACCAAAGAAGGTGAGATATAATCCTTCATGCCCATTGGGGTGAGAAACCCATGTTGGAGGAGGGGAGCACGTGCAAAGAAGTTGAGAGAGTGAAAACCAACATGGGTTTGCACGTGCCCTGCTTCTCCAACAAGGAGTTACCCACCCTTTCTGTTCTCCCATATGAAACTTCATAATACATGTTGTTGAGTTTAAATGAGATAGAGATATGTAAAGCAGCCTATGTATTTATAGGTGACAGAGAGAAAGAGAGAGAGAGAGAGAGAGATGGGATGGGATGGGAGACCAAACTGTGGTTATGTTTATGTGAAGCTAACGTAAGAAATTAAGTTACCTTGTTCCTTTCGTAACTCAATGCACGAACAAGAGAGACAAGTATAAGGTAGCATCCCAAAGATCTAGGTGGATAAATGGTAAATCCATACGTACAGCATAATCTAATTGTCAGACTACAAGACTAAATATATATATCCAATTCTTTCCATTTAAACAATTCTGGATAATTGGTCATGAGTCTTGATATGTGACCATGCGGTGCGGCCTACCAAACGTGTAGTGTGGGTATGAAAAGTTACAACATGACACTATTTTTAAGAGTTTCATTTCCCCAATAGTTGCCAAAATGGGTCGGTTGGCGGTGTTGGTTTTGAGTTGGATGTCATTGCATTCCTATCAAAATTACTTTCACCCGACACGACCCCTTCTGTCGTTTGCTTTTACGCTATCACCCTTATGAGGATCACAGTGTGTTTGGATTGTTTCCTAACAGTATATTAATGACTTGTGTTGTGTATTAATAAGAAATGGCTGAATGTAAATTTGATTTGTTAAATTATCGTATTTATCGGATCCAACTAGTCAGAATTTTAATTTATTAAGGATTCACTCGAACCTGCTAAAAATTATGTGGAGCGTATCGTATTATTGGTTTGTGCGTCATTTTGTAATCCTTATTCGCGGAGACCGAATTGCATATGAAGGAAGTGAAATATACGATTAATTTTTTAATTACAATAAAACTAAGATTATAATATACTGTGGCCACTTGTATCATAGCATCGAGTTTCATATCATGTTTTTTGGTTATGACTCCGTTGGCTATAGTTGCATCTCTTAATATACATGTTTATAAACCTAAATAATATAAGGTTGACATTTACGCATCCCTAAAATTATGCTAATATGAAGAATTTACGAGTCAGTCTCACATATTGCCAAAAAAAGTTTTGTCATAAAAGTGAGTTACATGTGTTTTAACATTGATTTGTTGCGCGAAATAGGAGTCTAAAATTTTCTTACTATGAGGTTGACATCCAAGAGGTCTAGATATTCTTCTAGGTTATCTGCACTTTAGACAAGTAGTTATTGATAGTTTTAAGGTGCTATTCTAAGTTTTAAATATTTACATTTTGGGGTTCCTTTCCCCATTTTGTGATGCTTTTGAGCGAAAAGATTGTTGCAAAAATATTTTAAAACTTCTCTAAAAAAATGAAAATGGATTGCAAGGTCACAAAATGAAAATCTTGAAACCCCAACCTAAACTTATTCCTAACATATGCATCCCAATAATGTAATTAACACATTATTTTATGATGCATTTCAAGTCTTTGAAGGCTTTTTATGAGTCTTTGGGTAATTATAACATTTGCGATCTAGAACTTGTAATATAACAAACATTGAACTCTATCTCTACAATATGCATAACAATATAAGACAGTGTTAATAACTTTGAAAGTCATAAACACTTAAAAATCGCACAAGTTATATATATTACACTATTTACTCACTTTATAACAAAACAATGTACCCAAAAAACCATTATAACAAACAAACAATTGTTGTTCAACAAAACAATGTACCCAATAAAACATTATAACAAAACAAACAATAGGTGTTCAATGCATTAATCAATTGAATTGTATATATATTTAAAAGGGGGCACACAATACTTAATAAATTTGCGATGCATGTAAGTTAAACTATGTCAAGCAAAAAACACTGCTAGTATGTGTACACACAACTGCGTTGTAGCTAGATCACGAGATGGCGGGTGGGGCCATAATTGTGGGGAAGAACTTTTTGATACTGCAAATAAAATATGTAGTCAGTGTGAGAATAACGTAAGAAATGTTTTTTGTACATGGTCAGCTTTGCGTGCTGCGCCCATGTTGTTGATTATGGTGGGTACGTGCATTTGAGTGAGGGCGAGGGGCCTTTCTTTTATGGGTACAAAATGATTCCCCTAGATGCACTAGGCATCAGCTTTCCCCCCAAATTTTATGGCCGCTTCTACATTTCTTCAAGTCAATTTCTTATTTGAATTCCTTCCATTTCTGGTGAGGCAATGGGTAGTCCAACACTCTAAAGTTAAGCCAATGTGCAGTCTAACACTCCAAATTTAAGTCACCATACAATTCAGGTGACATGATAACATGATTATTAGCAAGTTTTAATAGAGTCTTAACGAATTCGAGTGTTTAAGGGATGAACATGCCTAACACGTTAACTTAATAAAATGAGTTTGTCTAGAGTCATTTAATGAAAATACACGACGGGTCTAGTTAGTATATGGCTTGAATATGACCTTAACACGATATGGATCCGATAAGACACTACACGGTAGGAAGGAAATGCCTAAATGTCCGGATTCGGATGAAGATGTTTTCGACACAAAACTAATAAAACGTGATAGAAAACCGATATGGCATGATGTGTTGTGACCTTTAGCCACAATATGCTAACCAACTGTTACATTATACATATATTATTGGATTTACTCGACTTCATTTTAGAGGAGGGATATGCGCCCGTCAGTGGAGCTTACACTTTCAAAACAATAAGGGCTAACTTGCGTGGGAGAAATAAGTTAATGCCAACTAATGGTGCAAAAAAAATCATTACATGGTGACAAGAGTACCGCATGAATTGTTTCTATGCCTAAACTAGTCTGCTATTTTCATAGATAATGAGGATTAACCCTTCCCATTGTGGATGACCTTCGTGGTAAGTTACCAATACAACATATAGATATGATAATTCAATGTGATAGGCGAAAACTCAAATTTTTATTAGACTAAGGATGTGTTAGTTTTTCGATTTTAATTTGAAGGTTGAATCTGAAAATTATGTTTGTCGTCTCTCTCTCTGAATAAAACATTTAAATGAATGTAATTATTTTCATATAGATTCAATGTTTGTACGCAGCGACTTTTCTATACCTTGACTATTAACAAGAAAAATAATAATTATTGTCTTAAATTTATGCAAACACAAACCATAATTGTTACCTTTTTAGTTATGAATGATTCAAATTTAGACTTAAGAGGCAGTGTACACATCCCTCAAGTAAAAGATTTGTTTGGATCAAATAGTAAGAAAATAGTACTTCATTTTACACATTCTAATAGGAGGTAGAAATATATGTGTACACAATTAGGATTGTAGATGACATTTTTCAGCCAAATACATCTATTCATTGTGGTGAAATTATCAAATATATCAGAATCGAAATATAGTTCACGAACATTGAGTCCATCTTTGTATCAGTTGGATTGTGTCAAATTTAAAATTACGTATACAGATATATGTTTAAATGCTCTGGGATGAATAGGTCATACATTTCAAAGCACAATATGAGCATTAAAATACATATCCTACCCGTGTGGCAAACACAATGGCCATTAACTATAATAAGGTCCAAGAGGTGTGGTCACTCTTAAGTCAGCCTTTTTCTGTTTGGTGGAAGTAAAATTAAAGCACAGATTCTGGATGAAGTCATGATCAAATCTAAAGACATAAATACTGGCGTGTGAAGCCTGCAATACTTAGTGTTATTTGGTATAGTAAATGCTTTATTTGGTCACACACTCTTACCTGCCTATTCAAACCCCAATCATGTCTTTAAGAACCCAAATTCCACTGTACTCGATGCACATGTTTGACTTTGCTGTGAGCAAAGGAACAACACAAATATTAAATACAGTGTCTACCACATTTATTTATGTGATAATTTTCTCACATCTTGTGTGATCTTTTTCCATCCCCTTTTGATCCGGAATTATATACATAGTAGTAGATGGTAAACTATTGTTATGAGTATTTATAGAATACTTAATTAAAGGACGAAAATGTGGAGACTCATTAAATCAGGATACATGTCAAGAGACTACTAGTTGGGGATTAATGAGGAAATGATGGAAGAATCGAGATTAATTATCGATCAAGGTTGCTCGAACAAATGTTCTAGGAACGTTTTTTTATGCAATATTTTTCCCATTTCTATTAGATTCGTTAGTACACACCAAGGTGAATATAAAAAGGCCTCTAGGGTATAATAAACTAGTGTTGATTGTTGAGTTAGAGAAGGACAGCCCAATTTGTAAACTTGATATACAGAAGAATAGAGAATAGAGAGAAGGAAACACTGGAAATTTGGGTTTTCAATACGGAGTTCAAAAACTTCTTATAGGCTTTTTGGTGTTTGTTAATTACCGTCGATGATTTAATATTTGTTGGATCGTGTCTTTTTGGATTTGTCCCAATCGCACGGCCGGGTTTAAGTTCTCCTCCGAAAGCATTACAACGGATCAACTACAAATTGTCACAAGTCAATCTTAATGATTTTAATTGACCATGTTGGGTTATAGCAACCTTAATGAAATAGCTCCATCACAACGTTGATTTAATTAACTTTGACGAAACTAAAGACTCCTAAATGATGCACATGTGCAAACTGCAAGGTGTGCCATCAAAGCACGTATAGTTTCCCAATCACCCTTTTCTCTTGTCGCACGGAACGTGACACGATGGTGGTGTGAAGCACTACCATAACATAAATTCTTTCATCACACGACTGTAACAACCCAGGTTTTCGAGTGACTATTTTATACTATTTTGCCTGATGGGCTAATTTTATAAAATAGGAGATGTTGGAATAAATATTATTTTCCCGTGAGACTTAGGGATAATATTTACTATGTTTTGTCTATTTACCGCTATGAGAAGGTAAATAGCATTATATTGTGCATTTTGCGTCGTTATATGTAAAACGACGGTTATGACCTATATTTAAATTTGGGTATAATAAATGAAATAAAATGAAATTGGAACGTAAAAATAGTTCACATTTTTCCGAATGCCAAAATAGGGGGTGCGGTTGTTTTTAGAATAGTCGAGATAGTCGAAATAAGTGCCACGTTGTATGTTTGGGTTTCGAGCATTTTTAAGGGGTTATGACTCAATTAAGTGGTTACGAGTCATTTTAGTGGTGTATTAACAATTAAAAGTGGGGATTTACATTTTAGGACCCGTATAAGTCCCCCACCCCCTTTCTTTTTCTTCATTTTTGGGAGAGAAGCCAAAGGAGAGAGAGAGAAGAGAGAGTTGGGAGAAATAGAGAGAAAGAGAGAAAATGGAAGATTGGGCCGGATTTCCGTCGCTACCGGAGGTGATCCGAGACTACGAACCTCGAGGCAAGTTTCTTACTTGCTAGATATTGATTTAATGTGATAAATCTTCATGTGTAGTTAAGTTTTGGGAGATTTAACCCATAAATGGGTATTTGTTGATTTTGATGATTAAACCCTTAAATTTTAGCTTTAAATTGGATTTGAGGAATATATTAGTTATTAATGGTGTAGGAATGATTTAGGTTGAATTGTTGTTGTTGATGTTGGGAGAAATCAAAGTTTTGGGGTTTTTGGGAATTTAGGGTTTATATAACCCGTAGCCCAAACTGGGGAAAATTTCAGGACCGAATCGATTCGGCCCTAGGGGCGAATCGATTCGGATAAGGGTCATCCTACAGGTATGGGCAAACCGAATCGGTTCGGGTTGGGACCGAATCGATTCGGCAATTACAGGAAGTCAGGTTTGCTCACCGAATCGATTCGGCGTTTTAGGAGAATCGATTCGCAAGGGGCGAATCGATTCGGCCCGAGGGGCGAATCGATTCGGGTCCCCTGTTTTTGTGAGATTTTTCCGAGTTTGATTTTTATCCCTTTTTCTTTTAGGTCCGAGATTTAGGACCCTTCCTTTGGGAAGTAATAAAAGTTCCTAGAGGGTTGAATTGGGTAGACTAATGTCCTAGGTTAAGATGGGATATTTGGGTTCACTCGAGGGCTAGTTTGTATAGGTTAATGTCCGAGTAATATAGGAGTTTAACCTAAAGATAATTGGAAGTTAAAATATTAACGTTGAGCTTTTGGGAGACACTCCATTTTGGAGACTCACTTTGAGGGTTTATGAAATAATATGAACTCATGGAGGCTATTTTGAGGTTAGTGGCACTTTGGGTCTTAGGTCATTAATAAAATATGACTTAATAAGAATGATTTGCACATTCTAAAACTTGGTGCTTAATGGCTAAATGAATGATTTTTGGAAAAGTAAAATTGGAAGTTTTCAAAATGGAAAAAGTAATGTTTTTCATATATGTTAATTTATGGATACACACCTCTCTAAATCGCTATCATAAGGGAAGTCGCACGCGTTGTGGTGAAGCCCCCTGACTAATGAATGCAGGGTGGATATAGTCCCTAGGCCATGTGAGCGTTTGTGATTGTATATTTTTCTGCGCTGGTTAGGAGATTCCGGGTGTGGTCTTGACTATCCCGCAAGCACATGGCCGCTTCCCGACGTTTCGATAGGATCCCAGGTTGTCTTGATGATAGGCCCTGGAAGATGATAGCCATTTAGGGGCGCACACAGTGGGAAAACCCGTTCGGGCGGTCTTAGAATCGTTATATATATATGATTATAACTATTCTGAATCAAGTTGGACTTGATGTATAATGGGTGCCACAAAGAGCACAATGAAATGCCATAAAGAGCATGAGAAAGTGCCACAAAGAGCACGATGAAATGCCATAAAGAGCATATAATGATGATTATATTCCTGATAAGGAAGAGATTTTTACAAATGTATAATTGAGATATATTGCCACAAAGAGCATAGAAACTATGATTTTATTTCCTGATAAGGAATGAAATTTCGAAATGAAATAGTATATGATGAAAGTAGAATGGTAAACATTTTATAAAATGTTGTACCATTTATATGTATATTCCTAAAGAAAGAATTAGGAATTGTGCCATTAGATGATGAATGGGCTTATTTTTATAATCCTTGAGTAGCTGTAGATGTGACCTCCCACACTTATGCACACACATACATTTGTTGATTATTTCGTGCTAAGGATCTAATGGATCTCGACGATCAACCTTGCCTAAGTAGTAGTGTATCGGGGGGGGGGGGGGGTTCCTTGTTTGGATTTCGCTTTGCGAGACACCCCACGCACGAATAGGGCATAGTGTTGAGACTGGGGAGAAGTTATCCCTTAGTATTTAGGGTTAACTAGAACATCTCATGATATTGCGCTAGGTTGCTGCTAGATTGAGAGGTGAGAAATATTATTGTTATCTGCGAGAGAATTCGCACTTAACTGTCATGCATTTTTAGTCACATGGTAATCTTATCAAACCGGGCCCTGACCCGTATCTACATTTCTTTGTTTCTGCATATATTCCTTGCCGTACAGGTGCTCTTCCGCATGGACACCCGTATTTACATATTCCATTTCAGTTGTCATGGAGCTACAGCATATTGCGGATGTTGTAGGATACTTGTAGTAGACGCTCCTTTCTACTGTACTCTAGTTATGTTCAGTATATTTATTCGGGCGTGTTTGCCCAAGGTTTTGCACTCATTCATTATATTGTAAATATTGAATTGTAATACTCGATATATTATTTGTATTGGTATGTGCACCGATAGCTTATTCAGTGATTATTTATTGTATTGTCATACTTCATTCATCGATTTTTTGATACCCACCGTTTTTACAAATGGGATTGTCTAAGAGTTTTTCTTTTACTTTTAAATTTTTAAATTTGACAGTCCGTTTTCTAAAATGATTGGTGGTTATCTCATACTATTATTTTAATCGACAGTGATGCTAAGAATGGACCATCTATGATTCCTGTGATTATTGGAGTATTGGGCTGGCCACCTATTATTTTAGTAGGCGGGTTGTCACAGATGGTATCAGAGCATTAGGTTCTAAAGTCCTTAGGAATCTGTGCGGATGTTCTACGTCTTCTGCATTTCTCTCTGTTTGATGTAGAGCCTTAGGAATAAGGTCGTTGAATTCTCTTGTGAGATTTCGTTCTCCTGCTATGGTATGAGAACCCCGAAGATCTTCTGCGCGTTTGTGTGAGACTTGTAAGTCGTCAGATGAAGGGCGTTGAGGAAGGCCGTTGTGAAGTCGTCACGAGGCGGGATTACTAAGAACTGTAGGCTGTAGTCGGGGATAATGGTCTCTTTAGAGGCCTCTTACTTTGTAGCATTATTCTATATTACTGCCGTGACTACTAAGTACAGTGGAAATAGTTTTCCCAAGTACCGCTGCGGTAGAGAGTGGTACTATGCTTGGGATTCCAAGCAATGTCAATTCGGAGTGCACCACATATTGAAGTTCGGTTGGATAGAGGAAGTGTAACCTCGTTCGGTGAGAATGTAAGGCCTAAGAGTTTTGGCCTAAGAGATGGGCATAGAAGTGCCCAGGTGTGAGGGTTTGAAGAGAACCTTTCACCCATTGGAGTAAGGTTGAAGTGGCAGGAATGGTAGTCGCCTCTTTATGGAGGGACAGAATGTTTTGCCGATTGAGAGGGCCTCTCATTGGAAATGATAGGCTCGTAAGTAAGTGTTGCTAACACTTCTAGAGAAGTAGTGTTCATGAGACCCCATGGGTGGACATCCACCTGGGGAAGACTCGTGGGGCTAAGGTCGGGGAGGTTGGTAGGATGTTCTCTTTGCTGAAGAAGTTAAGGGAACTATGCGTTCTGATCTTGTCGATTGTAGAACAAGGGCGAGATTTGGAGGCCTAGTTGGGACATTGATGGAAGTAGTTTGGTTCGGTTCAGACTCGAATGACGTGTCTTGGAACCATTGGTAGTAGCCAAGGAGGTTGGCTAGTATGTTGGTGGAATTTCCAACTAGGGTGCGAGTGGTGCATTCCTTAAGGTAAGATGGAGTAGTATGGTGTTAACCCTAGATTCGGATGTGTATATCGAGCTTGTGGTAGTATCGGTGTATATTTTTATATATATAGTAAATATATCTATATGACTTCCATGATAGGGAAATTCTGTATTTTCCTTTCACTCGTTATGGGGCGAGTGATGATATGTGTGGTATGTACTACTTGTATTATATGTATTATACGAGTAGAGGTATTCTTAGATTGGTGGGTGTGATAGCAAGTGAATGAATTGCGAGGCTATCCTAGTTCTAGTTCTAGAAAAAGGACTAGTTGTTCTATAATATCTCCCCTGGATACAGGTCGAGACTTTATAGAGGTGGTTTACGGTATTTAGATAGTTTTCATTCTTTATTTTGTTTTGCCTTGTTTGTTCTGTTTTATTATTTATTTGCTTTGTTTGTGTATGATGTGCCTTGTCTCCGCGACCGGCTAGTTAAGGGGATTGTGTGGAGGGGTTCCTTGTTTGGATTTCGCTTCGGCGAGACGCTCCACGCATGAACCTTAACGACGTTAGGAGTGGAGAGATGTGCATTTTCTTTTCTTTCTTTTCTTTTTCGGTTGGTAGAGATGCTGGGTTGGAAGGTTTAGCCAAGAATCACGTATATGAGTGATTAAGGGTTAAGTTGATGTGCGATATATGAGCACTATGATAGTTTTCCTCTGATCGATGTGGGGAAGACTAAGATTATGAAAGTCCGATAGAGACTTATGATTGTGCCTTAATGAGAAGGCCATTTGTATAGAGGTATATGTGTAATTTGAGATAAAGTATTGGTGGCATCTTACAAAAAGTAAATGCGTCAGCTGATTGTTATGGTGGGACGTAGAAGTATATATGTATTAGTAGAATTACGAGTTAGGATTTCGTCATTCCCGATCATGTGTCTTCGACCGTTACTTCTCGACGACCGACAATGCGAGGTAGTAGTGTAACGGGAGGGTTCCTTGTTTAGATTTCGCTTCGGCGAGACGTCCCACGCATGAAACCGAGCTAATGTCAGAAGTCGGGAAAGGTCTTGGACACTAGGGATATATTTAGTATTATACTTATACGACTAGATTAGATAGAATATAGATCGTCTTTAGGATTCTTAGGACGCTAGGCCCTTAGGGCATGCGACGTTATTTTAAGAAGGTGGTTGGGAGTTGATCACAATAGGTTTGTGGGATTAACTCTAGGTAGGATTTGGTCCCTAGACGAGAAGTATGGGATCTCGAGCTATTCGGAATGTTAGGCCATTAGTGGTGGGGCCTCTCGTAGATAGAGAGTTACATTGGTAACCTACCTTTTGAGGAATTGAAGTGTAAGCTGACTTTTTCTCCTGCACTCGTGTTGTTATGACCGAGAGTGGGTTTAACGAACGAGTCTTTACCAGGACTGGGAAGTATTGATATGGGAGCATGGACCCATTGTTCATGTGTCTCACACTTTTATGAAGTGTCATCCCCCGCTTGATTTAAAGTTCATAGTGGTAGTATTCGCCTTAAAGAATTAGAGACACTACTTCCTGAGTAGGAATTTGGGTCTTTTCACGAGCAACCAGTTGGTAATTATGAAGGACTAGTGATAGAGTATTCCCTTTTGCTAAGGCAATGCGGATGGGAGTAGTTTAGGCACCGAGTGGAGAAACTGTCAGAAAGTTTATTCGTGGCATGGAATGCCAAGTGGAGTGAGCTTAACCGAGGGGACGCTATTGTAAGAGCATTTATGTCCCTGATTGACCCTTTCACCTACTTGCGTGTAGAGAGTAGCGTGGAACAAGGACGGGTATATCCGTGGACATTTTTATCGAATTGTCGATAATGCAACGGTCATGATTCTAGTTGACAAAACTGTAGAGCATTGGACCAATCGTTGCTTACTCAATGGAAACGGGCGGACTAAGTACAAAAGTGTACGCCCAGCTCTTCTTAGTAGGAGTTCTATAACTGTATGCGGTTCCTAGCAATGGTGGTGAACTAAGAGAGACATTCGTGTCAAGGTACTGGTAAAGTTTCCAGGAAGAAATGGGAACCGTGTGGATATGGGGTATATCCTACCACCCATAAATGGATGGGTGGGTTTAATTTAAAGGAAGGATTGGAGTAGTAGTTCTTATGGATCGAATTTTCGTACGATAATTTGGATCGTCTCCTACGAGTAGGATGCCGTGTGTAGCCTAGTATAGTTGGCAGTGTGCCTTGTCTATTCGTTGGAATGGAAACAGTGAATAATATATTTCTTGGACTGGGAGTGGTCCGAGAATATTTCTTTAAAGATTGGGCTCATTGAGTTGTAGACTTCTAAGGGCTACGCCAACGCGAATAGGAGTTAGTAGTGTCGGGGTGTGCGATTATAAGATAGTGTAGTTACTCCCTAGTAAGGGTGTAACGTGTTTCGGAAAGTAAGGCAAGTTGTGCCGAGGTTGAGTAAATATCTCCCCCCTTAGTAGAAGGGTGGGATCGATAGTTCATGAGGGATGAATTGGTGCTATGTTATAGCATGATGATGTGGACTGAGATCGATAGTGATGACCTTAGTCTAAGTCCTATGGGGACGCTGCACTGCAGAGGGGTTTGCTAGTATGGTAACACAGTTTTTGGTAAAGTATACCCTTTATACGGTTATGGGTTACGCCTGAATTTTGAGGGCAAAATTCCCCTTTAAGGGGGGGAGTATGTAACAACCCAGGTTTTCGAGTGACTATTTTATACTATTTTGCCTGATGGGCTAATTTTATAAAATAGGAGATGTTGGAATAAATATTATTTTCCCGTGAGACTTAGGGATAATATTTACTATGTTTTGTCTATTTACCTCTATGAGAAGGTAAATAGCATTATATTGTGCATTTTGCGTCGTTATATGTAAAACGACGGTTATGACCTATATTTAAATTTGGGTATAATAAATGAAATAAAATGAAATTGGAACGTAAAAATAGTTCACATTTTCCCGAATGCCAAAATAGGGGGTGCGGTTTTTTTTAGAATAGTCGAGATAGTCGAAATAAGTGCCACGTTGTATGTTTGGGTTTCGAGCATTTTTAAGGGGTTATGACTCAATTAAGTGGTTACGAGTCATTTTAGTGGTGTATTAACAATTAAAAGTGGGGATTTACATTTTAGGACCCGTATAAGTCCCCCACCCCCTTTCTTTTTCTTCATTTTTGGGAGAGAAGCCAAAGGAGAGAGAGAGAAGAGAGAGTTGGGAGAAATAGAGAGAAAGAGAGAAAATGGAAGATTGGGCCGGATTTCCGTCGCAACCGGAGGTGATCCGAGACTACGAACCTCGAGACAAGTTTCTTACTTGCTAGATATTGATTTAATGTGATAAATTTGCATGTGTAGTTAAGTTTTGGGAGATTTAATACATAAATGGGTATTTGTTTATTTTGATGATTAAACCCTTAAATCTTAGCTTTAAATTGGATTTGAGGAATATATTAGTTATAAATGGTGTAGGAATGATTTAGGTTGAATTGTTGTTGTTGATGTTGGGAGAAATCAAAGTTTTGGGGTTTTTGGGAATTTAGGGTTTATATAACCCGTAGCCCAAACTAGGCAAAATTTCAGGACCGAATCGATTCGGCCCTAGGGGCGAATCGATTCAGATAAGGGTCATCCTACAGGTATGGGCAAACCGAATCGGTTCGGGTTGGGACCGAATCGATTCGGCAATTACAGGAAGTCAGGTTTGCTCACCGAATCGATTCGGCGTTTTAGGAGAATCGATTCGCAAGGGGCGAATCGATTCGGCCCGAGGGGCGAATCGATTCGGGTCCCCTGTTTTTGTGAGATTTTTTCGAGTTTGATTTTTATCCCTTTTTCTTTTAGGTCCGAGATTTAGGACCCTTCCTTTGGGAAGTAATAAAAGTTCCTAGAGGGTTGAATTGGGTAGACTAATGTCCTAGGTTAAGATGGGATATTTGGGTTCACTCGAGGGCTAGTTTGTATAGGTTAATGTCCGAGTAATATAGGAGTTTAACCTAAAGATAATTGGAAGTTAAAATATTAACGTTGAGCTTTTGGGAGACACTCCATTTTGGAGACTCACTTTGAGGGTTTATGAAATAATATGAACTCATGGAGGTTATTTTGAGGTTAGTGGCACTTTGGGTCTTAGGTCATTAATAAAATATGACTTAATAAGAATGATTTGCACATTCTAAAACTTGGTGCTTAATGGCTAAATGAATGATTTTTGGAAAAGTAAAATTGGAAGTTTTCAAAATGGAAAAAGTAATGTTTTTCATATATGTTAATTTATGGATACACACCTCTCTAAATCGCTATCATAAGGGAAGTCGCACGCGTTGTGGTGAAGCCCCCTGACTAATGAATGCAGGGTGGATATAGTCCCTAGGCCATGTGAGCGTTTGTGATTGTATATTTTTCTGCGCTGGTTAGGAGATTCCGGGTGTGGTCTTGACTATCCCGCAAGCACATGGCCGCTTCCCGACGTTTCGATAGGATCCCAGGTTGTCTTGATGATAGGCCCTGGAAGATGATAGCCATTTAGGGGCGCACACAGTGGGAAAACCCGTTCGGGCGGTCTTAGAATCGTTATATATATATGATTATAACTATTCTGAATCAAGTTGGACTTGATGTATAATGGGTGCCACAAAGAGCACAATGAAATGCCATAAAGAGCATGAGAAAGTGCCACAAAGAGCACGATGAAATGCCATAAAGAGCATATAATGATGATTATATTCCTGATAAGGAAGAGATTTTTACAAATGTATAATTGAGATATATTGCCACAAAGAGCATAGAAACTATGATTTTATTTCCTGATAAGGAATGAAATTTCGAAATGAAATAGTATATGATGAAAGTAGAATGGTAAACATTTTATAAAATGTTGTACCATTTATATGTATATTCCTAAAGAAAGAATTAAGAATTGTGCCATTAGATGATGAATGGGCTTATTTTTATAATCCTTGAGTAGCTGTAGATGTGACCTACCACACTTATGCACACACATACATTTGTTGATTATTTCGTGCTAAGGATCTAATGGATCTCGACGATCAACCTTGCCTAAGTAGTAGTGTATCGTGGGGGTTCCTTGTTTGGATTTTGCTTTGCGAGACACCCCACGCACGAATAGGGCATAGTGTTGAGACTGGGGAGAAGTTAGCTCTTAGTATTTAGGGTTAACTAGAACATCTCACGATATTGCGCTAGGTTGCTGCTAGATTGAGAGGTGAGAAATATTATTGTTATCTGCGAGAGAATTCGCACTTAACTGTCATGCATTTTTAGTCACATGGTAATCTTATCAAACCGGGCCCTGACCCGTATCTACATTTCTTTGTTTCTGCATATATTCCTTGCCGTACAGGTGCTCTTCCGCATGGACACCCGTATTTACATATTCCATTTCAGTTGTCATGGAGCTACAGCATATTGCGGATGTTGTAGGATACTTGTAGTAGACGTTCCTTTCTACTGTACTCTAGTTATGTTCAGTATATTTATTCGGGCGTGTTTGCCCAAGGTTTTGCACTCATTCATTATATTGTAAATATTGAATTGTAATACTCGATATATTATTTGTATTGGTCTGTGCACCGACAGCTTATTCGGTGATTATTTATTGTATTGTCATACTTCATTCATCGATTTTTTGATACCCACCGTTTTTACAAATGGGATTGTCTAAGAGTTTTTCTTTTACTTTTAAATTTTTAAATTTGACAGTCCGTTTTCTAAAATGATTGGTGGTTATCTCATACTATTATTTTAATCGACAGTGATGCTAAGAATGGACCATCTATGATTCCTGTGATTATTGGAGTATTGGGTTGGCCACCTATTATTTTAGTAGGCGGGTTGTCACAACGACATATAGCCAATTTGGTCTATTAGTTATATTTCATTCTTTGTTTATGTAAAGTTTTCATGTGGAACATATTGCAATCGTTTTCATACACAGCCTTATATCTAGTGTGTACGAAGTCCCACCATAAAGACTTTCATGTTATAAAAAAACCACCAATTGTAAAAGTGGTGATCGCTTAAAAGCTTTGATACCAATTTGTAAAGGTGGTGATCGCTTAAAAAGCTCTGATACCAATTTGAGAATGCGGTGTGATATTGATTTGAATAAATTCGCAAATTCCAATTGTAAACTTATCAAATTTTAAACCAATTTAATTCAACCCTAAAACATGCAATTACGTGAGTGAAATCAAACCATCACAAATAAAATTGCTGACACACAGATTTCAGGAAAAAAAACTCAGAAAGGGAAAACATTTTATTTCACTAATAATACTTACAATAGTTGCACATGAAATCTGCAATGAAAATCCTCAGATACCCACAAGAACCGCACTTTTGAATCAACCCAGGAACACCCACGAGTACTCTCTATGACACGCAGTCAACGTCAGCCCAGTACCTCCCTCAAGTGTCACCTAGATCAGCAGTAGGTTATCCTCCCTATAAGAGAAACTCCAGAAAAGATGTATCTTGGGTTCCAAATCAATTCACTAAAGATTGGGATTTTTGTGAATTGAAAACAAAGGATCAAAACCCTAAATGAAGAAGACAAAGGTAGCTACTTGCAGTTTTTGCAGAAAAAATTTGCCAAGCCTTCTTAATGAAAAATGACTCGTTTAACACGCTTTATATAAAAAAATTGAGTTTGCAACTCGCTCGAACAGGATCATCATATCATTCGAACGACGCCACGTGTCGCTCGAACGAGCTTCGTGCGACAAAGCTATCGCTCGAACGATTAGGCGAAAAAAATAAAAATTTTATTTTTTATTTCAAAAATCCGCCTCAACACTTAGAAAAATATTTTGACAAAAAATAACACCTCAACACTTAGAAAATAATATCCCGGCACTTTAAATAAACAGTTAAGGGATTAAAACACATCCTTACCAAAATTAATCTCGCTGAGGCTTGAATGTTGAAGAACTTTGATATTCGGATCCGTCTCCATGTATCTTCAAACTTGAACTTTTTCTTCGACAGTTTGTACCAGTATACGATATACACTAATGTAAAACAAGACTTATAAAATATGTCCTTACACCAATCCCATCTATTTTTAAAATATATTTTATTAAAACAGTAATAATAATAATAATAACAATATTATTATTATTATTATTATTATTATTATTATTATTATTATTATTATTATTATTATTATTATTATTATTTGAGAGTTTAGTGTGCTAGAAACTTAAATAGTGTGAACGTACCCAATTAAAATTAGAGTTATTTCAAATTTTCCCCATTAATTATTCATTATTGATTCAAATCCTCATAATTTTCACTTCTTGGAGTTATCCCTCCATTTTGATGGATTCCGTTAATTGACCATTAAGTAGCTCTATTTTAGGTCTAAATTATATAATATACCTCTCATTTATTACCTACTCACAATATTTATTTACATTAATAAACATTTTTATTTGAAACAAATAGTTTTATTTTTAAATGATTTATAAAAATTAAAAAAAAAAACTATTTTAATAAAAATATGTTTAATAATTTAAAAAAAATTTAAGAGTTTTATAAAAATCTACTTTAAGTAAAAATAAAAATAAAAATTATTTTTTTACTTATTACTAAAAATATTTTTAATTGATTTTTTTAACTATTTATAAAAATATTATAGGAAAAAATGTTTAAAATATAAAAAAAAAGTTTCAAAAATATATTTAAAAAATGTATTAATTGTTTTTCAACTTTAAAAAAAAGTTTAACCTTTTAAAAAGATCTAAAAATTGTTTTAACAATTTTAAAAATATTAAAAAATACAATTCTATAAAAGACCTTTTTTTTAACAAATGAAAAACTCTTTTATCACAAGTAAACTGTTTTACAAAGAGTAAAAATTGTTCTATTAAAGAAAACGCTTATTTTATTAAAAAAAATATTGTTTTAAAAATTAAAAACTATTTTTTTAATATAAAGTAGTCTTTTAATGGTAAAAGTGTTTAGAAGTTCAAAAACAAAATCAATAAAATAAATCATTTTATTTTTTATAAAACCATTTTGTAATTATTATAAAATAAATTTTATTTTTAAAACTGTTTATTACAAAATAATTTTATATTTAAAAATATCAAAACCCTTTTTTATTTTTAAAATGATTTTTATATGTTTTTAAAAAAACTAAATTTTTTTAATTTATAAAAAGTTAAAACAGTTTTTTTATTTTTAAATCTTTTTAATCTTATTTTATAATAGTTTTTTTTTATTTTTTAAATAGTTCTTATAAAACAGATGAAAATTTTTTATTAAACAATTAAAATGTTTTTTTATTTTAAAACATTTTTTACATGAAAACTATTATTTTATGTAAAATATTTTTAAAAATTGGGTTTTTATGAATAATAACCTTTATTAATGTAAATATTGAAGCACCTTATACTCTTGACTCACTTGAGTCTATATTGTATAAGTGCTCATCTAGTTTGGAAAAAGTGATAAAATTGTGTCCATTCCCTAGAATTCAAAAAGCCTCATACACTACTCTAGTCTTCATTCCTCTTGTTTGATTGATTAAAGGTATATTCACAATCATTCACACACATTAGGATTGCATTCATTACATATATAGTGCATAAATTGAATGTGTGAGAGTTGTGTATGTTTAATCCCATTTAAAATTGATTTTAATAATTTTTGGAAATTTTTAAATGATTTTTAATGACTTTTTTTTGAAAATTAAAATATGGATTAAAAAGCTTTTCGGGTCATTCTATAATTTCTGGTTTTATGGTTGTAAATCTAAAAGTTGGTTTGGGTAGGAACCGAAAGCGCTAAAGACTATAGGGTGCCTGCGTAATTATTTTGTAACACGCTTGTGAGGCTTGATCTCAACCCTACACATGTCTCCCTTATACCGGTTGGATTTGTGTTTCTTTAAAGACTCAAAACTTTGGTCCATTATCAGCCCTTGGATCGTTGTTATCAACGCTCTGTATGTATTTGAAGCCAATCCATGTGACACCCTTCTCAACCAATCAGAAACCTTTTAACTCACCGCTTTTAGTTCACCGTTGGATCAAACTTAATTTCGCAAGACCAAATCTCAGCCCTTGATTTTGAACAGCCTTCTCGAATCTTCGCCCCTCGGTATAAAAGGAAGCTTAGCCTTTGCATCTGAGAACTTTTTCCACTTCGTCTAACCAGAGAGAGAAGAGAGAGGAGAGAAAGAAAAAAGAGATAAGAGAAAAGAGAGAGAGAGAGAGAGAGAGAGAGAGAGAGAGAGAGAGAGAGAGAGAAACCTTAACCCGTTTTCAAACCATAATCTCCCTTATCCTAAAGCAGTCTATAGCAAACACCATCCTTGTGTTTGAGAGTATTAATGGTAGGGGTTTGAAGGACATTGATAGAGTTTTATCCTCTTGAGTTCAAGATCTTGTTTTCAACTTAAACATTTAGGTTAGATCTGTATTTTTGTTTCATAATAATCATACATCTGGTCATTTTATGTTAGATTACACTTAGATCTGCATATTTAGTTTCTCATCTTGAGAAATCAGTTTGTTGATTTATTTTCTGTAAATATTTTTCAACTCTAGAATCAACAAATCATTTTATGTTTCTAATTCTTTTGAAACAAGACTTTTGACCTAGGTTGAATCGCAATCGGTGGTTTTCAATTTCAAAAATATTTTTAAAACCCTCTGAAATTGATTAAGACCTTGAACCGTCTTCCGAGCAAGGTAACCTTGGATTTCGGGATTGATTAAAAGGTCAAATAAAGTTCTTTTGTTTCCTAAGAAGAGAGAAACTGAAAATCACAGCATATAGATCTGATTTGTAATTTTATAGGACTGTTTGTATAAAATAAGCGTGTGTGTGTGCATGCATGTGTTAGAGCACCATCACAAACACTTGACACACTACAACACAGAAGTGTTGGTTATAAGATCTTGAATCAACAATAGTCGGCTTAAAGACTGGAACAAAGTGGAGAAGTTAGCAAACTGGGAAAGCCACATCAACAATCAGAACTGCGGAGAAGTTAGAAGTAAAACCAGTGGGTACATTTCTAAACTTGTCTAGGACGCATTTTTGTTCATGTGTATTATATAGTTTGTAACTTGAATGCTTTATTTTTGTGGATTTTTGGTTTGTGACTTAGAAGTCACCGTGGATGTTTCCTCAGTTGGGTGAGGTGTTACCACGTTAAAAATATCTTGTACTTAATCTTTCTACATCTCCTCATCTCATTCTTGTGGTTGTGATGAGTTTAATTATTTTAAACTATTTTATTAAACTTGTTGACAAATCTTGAACTGATCTCGTACATATTTTATTAAACACATCTTGTGATTAAACTGATTTGATTTAAAGAAAAGTGTTTCCTCAAAAAATAGTTCGGAGTTACTTCAATAGTTTAATCTTATATTAAACGGCCTACGTAACAGCTTTTTCAATTGGTATCAGAGCTTTGGAAATCTTTTTAAAAGATCTTGTGTTTCTGAAAAAAATTTCTTGAAATCAAACAATGGACGAGAAAAATGAAAGATGTGGTAACTTGACCAGACCTCCTCTCTTTGATGGGAACAACTTTGCTTACTAGAAAGTAAGGATGGTTGCTTTCATACAAGTAACCTTGGGAGATGATGTCTGGGATATTATTGAAAATCGATATACTTATCCTACAAAACTAGCCACTGAAGGAAGTAATTATAGGATTATGAAAGTATTAAGTGAATTCACACAAGAAGAGAATCAAGCTTCTCGAAACAATAACAAAGGAAAGAATGTCATTTTTATGTCTATAAATGAACATGAGTTCAAAAGGATCTCATCTTGTGCCACTTCGAAGGAAGATTGGGATACACTGATTACTGCACATGAAGGTGACACTAGAGTTAAGGCTACTAAAACGCAGATGCTATTCCAGCAGTATAACTCTCTAATTATGTCAGATTCTGAATCCTTTGATGACTTTTACATGAAATTGATTGACATTGTGACCAAATTTCATGCTAATGGGATTACTTATGACACACATGAAATTGTTTCTAAAATTCTAATATCATTACCACAAAAATTTGATAACAAAAGATATGCTATTGGGGAAATAAGTGACCAAAATCTCACTCTTGAATTACTCAGTAGTAAACTAAGAACTGTGGAAATGGAATTAGAATTTAAGAAGCAATTGACCCAGTCCCATAGGAAACAGACTAGTTCCAATTTGAGTTTTTCCTCTAAGCTGGAGAAACCTGAGCTTACTATTCCCAATGATGACTCTGATGAGGAATGTGATATAGATAGTTTGGATAATCAAATTGCCTTCATTTCAAAACAGTTTAAGAAAATTGTCAAATTTAGAAATAAAATGGCAAATAGATAAGGCAAGCCAAATTATCCACCTCAATCTAATTACAAACCTCATGAGAAAGGTCAAGACAAACATCACAAGCACATTCATACGAAACTTAGCGAAGACTTCAAGAACATTGAATGTTTTAGATGTGGAAAATTAGGACATATAGCACAAGACTGTAGAGTGAAATTGAACACGTCCAATAAACATACTAGGGCCAACATTTACAAAACACGGGATGATTCAAGTGATTCTAAAAATAGGGAACCTGAATCATCTGATGCTTTTGATCCCTGCATGTCTTTTTTTGCTAAGATAATCTATATTGATGATATGCCTATGTATGAGAATGATGATAATAGCTCTACTTCTGTTGTTATGAATCATGATGCTACTGGTTTAGATGCTTTAATTTCTAAGAACAATGCTAGTTCTACCACGGGGGGTGTGAGTCAAAGGGAAAGCGATAATGACGATGTCAATATGTGTGTGAGTTTAAGAAATGAATCCTTAGGGGTCACTTCACACACCACACTTAGTGATTCGGACACTGAAGACCTCCTTAACATTCACACACTTTATGTGAAAACTCTCAAGAAAAGCACTAGACTAGAGAAGATAGTTAAAGCTGTCACCAAGAAACTAGAAGACCTAAGCATGATGGTTAAACTTAATGCTGAAGAGTATACTAACCAATGTCAAACTCATGAAAATGAAGTCAAAATTTTTTATCAAAAATTAAAGAATTTGATTGAAGAAAATGAGACTCTGGAGAAAAAATATAAAGGGAATGTTGATGTAAAAAATTAGATTATCTCTAATTATTTTAATCACAGATAAAAAATGAATAAGTAAATGAGACAAAGGTTTTTAAAGTGGTTCAGCCTTATAAGAATGGTCTACGTCCACTGTTTTGTTATTGCTGACTGTTTGTTTGGAATTCTCGATAACAAGTTTTACCAAGAAATTCTGAGTCCCCTTACAATGAGGATGATACAATGTATTTATAGCCTTGAGGTTGTACATGTGAAAGAATAATACATAGCTATCCAGTAGGAATGTACATCTGTACGATAATAACTGTGCATTTAATGCACAGTTATCCTATTAATTATCTGAATATGAATGCTTTGAACGAGGTGCAGCTCAGACCGCCTAAGCTGCTCAGACCGTCTAAGTAGCTCGGCATACATGAGTTGCTCGGTACAATAAAGTTCCTCGGAGAACACTTGTTGTTCGGAGCGCCTAAGTTGGTCGGGGAGGTTGAGTTCCTCGGAGTTAAGGTGTTGTTCAAAAATATTTGCGGGTGCCATGTAGATTGACACTTGCTCCACATAATTGGTCCACGTCAGCAGACTAAATTTGGTATCAACAGAAGCCCCCAATGTTTCATAGTTTGATGTTGAAGAAAAGTATGGAACATTCTACTGCTTAGTTTTTTGGTTTGTATGGTTTTTAGGAAAGCATTCGTTGTATATAACTCCTTTTTAAATGCGCAGTATCAGAATTCATAAATATTTTGAATTTCCATAAGCGCTTCGTTTCTCGTGCCATTTTCTTCTTTTTAGCCATCGGATATGCAATCGTCCTTCCTGGTAATCATTGTTTTTCTTCATTCCCGAGGCAAAGTATTTAAACGCTTCAGAAAATTCGATCGTTTTTTACTTTTTCAAATCTGCATCTTAGAACTTCTTCACTTCTTCTCTATCTTGTGCGTTCGTTTCTTCCATTGTTCGTTGTCAACTGATTCATGCTTTTCCTGTAAGATCTTCTTCCTTCTCTTTTATTTTTTTTGTTCATCATGGTTTACCTTGTTCAGTCGCTTGATAAATTTCGCTCTGATTTTTCTATTCCTTCATGGGTCATATTGGAAGAACTTTCTGAACCTTCAGACTATTTTCTTTGGCTCAGGGACATTAGTTCCCCAGTCTCTTTGTGGCCGAATGTGGCTTTTCTTTTCCTCCAAACCCTTTATGTTTGGAGTTCTGTCAGTTTTTTGATGTTCCCAATACCTGGAGAATAGTTAATGGAGTCCATAGGTTAAATCAGATTTATGGAACCCGTTTAGGAATTCCAAAAATTATGTTTTTCTGTAGATGGGTTGTCAGCGATAGTACTTTTTATTTAAAAACTAGGTTTTTAAATAGGGCTTTAGTTGTCAATCTCCCAGCCGCCAACAGGGATTACTTCGAGCATGGGGTTGTTATGAAAAATTGGCAACATGCTCCATTAAATGGAGATGATGTATATCAGGGTCCCAAGTGTCCCCCTTATGGCAATGGGATAGGTTTTTTTTATTTTATTTTTGAAATTATGTTTTCTTTGTGTTTGATAAAATGCGTTATTGACATTTTAATTTTTTGTTTATTTGCAGTTGACAGCAAAAGAAAATCCCCCAAAGAAACTGATTTCAATTTGAGACACTTGAAACTTATCTGGAGTTTGCATCAAACTATTGTTGTCGAACACATTAGATCAGCCTCTTACTTATTGCAGTACAAGAGCTACACTTTATCTTTTACTGCTCGTCCAGTCGTAGGTGACATCGACCCAGTACCAGCTTCTGAAGGTTCCTCCCCTGAATCAAATATTCCCCTTAGTGATAGAATGAAGAGAAGACGAGCTCCTACCTTTTTCGACAAATCGGACTCTGCTAATATAGAGGCCAAGAAAAACAAGCAGGATGTCCTAGAGGAAGGGACAAGAAAAATTAATGCACCTCCTCCAGTTACTGCTAAGAAAGTTGCCGAGAAGCCCCCTGTGGCTCCGAGCAAGGTTGTAGTTGTTTCTCCTCCAAGCGAGGTTATCATTTTATCACCGACCAAGACAACATCCTTGGTTGAGAATGTTTCTGCTCCTACGAGGAGGTTAAAGAAAAGTTCTATGGAGAGACCAGCAGAAGCAGTCTCTCAGTCTTTAAATGTTGAAGGTGGTATTCCCACCTTTGTTCCTCCGAGCTCTGCTATGAGCTCGGTGAAATCTTGGATTATCCCAGAGATCCAAGGTGTTGAAGACAATCTTTCTCGGGATAGGGTTACCACCTTGGTAGCTCAACATATTTCCTCAATAAGTATTACTAATCTAAACTTTCATTTTTCAATATTATGTCCCTGTACTGACTTACAATTATTTTCTTTTTCCAGCTGGTAAGTTGTTTCAACACTATTCTGAAAAAGGATGAGGCTATTAAATCCTCGATCTCCTCGGGATGTGTGGAAGAAGCTTTTGTAGGTCTGAGTCAATCCTTAAAGTACTCTCGTCAGAAATATGAAGAAGATAAAGAGGCTTGGGAGGGACAACTCAAGTCCATCGAGCAAGAAAAAAAGAAAGCTGTGGAGGCCTCTCAGGAGTTGGAGAGGAAAATGAAAGAATTTGAGAAAAAGAATAATAAGCTTGGGGAAAAGCTCAAAAATGCTGGAGAGCTTGAGAATAAGCTCAAAACTGCTGAAGAGGGACTTGGTAGACTTCATGAAGCTGATCGTCAGAAGGAAGAGATAAAAGGGAGATTGAAGGCTACCGAGGAACTTCTTACTGAGAGGATTTCCTCGGAGAAGGTAAAGAGGAAACTTGCTGTTAAAAAATCCTTTAGCGGTGGCTGGGACAAAGGTTGGAATAAAGGCCTAGCTGCCATGTCCTCACAGATGGAATTTTCTAGTCTCAAGTACTTCAGAGATGGATGGGTCGCATCTCTGCAGGAGATAAAGATCTCTGAGAGTTCTGAATTATTTCAGCGTCATGTTCATGGCCCTCATCCCTCTCCTGGAAAAGAAAAAGAGGGAGAAGCTTCCTCAGAAGAGTCTTTAATGATAATTGGGGATCAGGCCCCTACTGTTGAACTTCACTATGAGCAGCCCCAGCCAGCCAACATGTCTACCGATCAGCTTTCTCTACCCTCCGAGCAACCTACCTCTTCGTCCAAGCCTCCCGAGGAAGTCTTAGGAAGCAAGGAGAAGGTGTAGAGTTGTTCGGACTTTTCTCTTTGCTTTTTTGTTGAATGTAATTCTGGTCCATGTACTTCTCTTTATGATGTAATAAAATTTAAAGTTTTGGTTGTTCATATTAACCCTTTTTTCTTGCTCTGCCCTTATTATTCATCCATTTTCTTCTTATTGTTCTTTATTCATCATTATTGATTCTTTATGTCTCTTCTCTATACTAGTTTATGGCCAGGATGGAACTATTATCAGCTCATGACACAGAACTGATGAAGAAATGTAATGAGTACTTCATGGCTGGCCATGCTGACCTGAATGAAGCTCAAATCATTGACATTCTTGGTACAGACACTTCTGAATGAGCAGTTGAAGCCTATCAATATTTGAAGTGCTTGCTCGACCGTGCAGTTGCCAACAATGTGGCATATTATGAGATGATTGAAGATCTCCAGGGTACCATCGAGGAACTTCAACAACAATACAAGGAATCTTCTGCCCTTTTGCATCAGGGGTACGAGAAAAAATATCAGCAATTAAATGCTGACAAAGGGTTTGATAAGTTCATTGCTTCTTACGAGAAGAAAGAGAAAATTCTAAGGATTGAGGTCGAGGAGCATAGGCAAATCGCAAAACTGCTGGAGCAGGAAAATAATATCTTGCGAGGAGAGATATCCAAACTGAAATCTGCAGCATCTACCTCGGGAGCCTTGGTCCCTGTTAACGACGAAGGTTTCTCATTCTTGGAGGTCGAAAATGCCAATTTGAGAGATGAATTGGAAACCTTAAAGACGATTAGACCATCTACTTCTACTCGGGGACGAGCAAGAGCTTTTCGGGGACGAGCAAGGGTTGCTCGTATATCAATTGAAGAGAAAAGAACTCAGTCAGCCTTGGATAATCAGGCCTTCCAGTTGATGGCGAAGAATCAAGCATTAGCGGAGATGTCCAAGAAGATTCTGACCCTCGAAGATAAAATTTCTACACAAAGCTCTGCCTTGGAGAATAAAATAAATTTGGTGAAGAATCTTCACGACCAGCTAGAGAGGTTGACTTATCAGTTCCATAAGCATCCCAGAGAATTTTGGATGGCTGGTTACAACGAAGCCCTCTACCACCTCGACGACCGGATCCAGCAGTCAAACAACGAGGGGTACAAGCAAGGATGGTTGAATACACTGTGTGTTCTGCAATTGGAGCAGGGTCACTACTTATGGGATTATTACAATCTTGGTTTGCTTGACTTACCAATTCCTCCTTTCAAGATTGACATGAGTTGGATTCCTGCTCGGGCGATTCCTCAGTGCTTAATCTCTAAGTATCTCGGCGACTACAGTCTCCATTCAAACTTTGAAATATCTAGGCCAGAACATCTGCTTGATCATCCTTCTATAATGAACGTCAGAATGTTGCAAGATCTGAACTTCATAAATTATCCTTACAGTCTTGATGATCCTCCAGCTGGGGTAGACCCTATGTCAAAGGCAGAGGGAAAGAAACCCATAGAGTAGGATTTTTATGTAATAGTTTATACTTTTCACAGTGCATGTAATTTGTTCTAGTTTTAATGAAGAAATTTTTAGCTTTCTTTGCAATCTTTATTGTCATATATGCTTTATTCTCTGATGAATGTGTATGTATATCTTGTAAGAAAACAAAAATGTCCTGTGTTATTTTAAATTTCCGACCAACTGGAGTTGGTGAAAATTTATTGTTGACCATTCTGAGTTTGTGATAATTATTTGACGACCAACCGGAGTTGATGATATTTTATTTCCCGACCAACTTAGAGTTGGTGGTAATTTGATATGCCATAAGTAAAGAAATTCTGTTTTATTTTTTGATTATAGTGACTTATCACTTTTAAATTCTAAGTCATGAAACGACTTTCATCTCATGATCCTACCTTGTTTAACCAATTGTTCCCGACCAACCGTAGTTGGTGGATTTTTATTCTCGACCAACCGTAGTTAGCGGATTTTTATTCCCGACCAACCGTAGTTGGTGGATTTTTATTCCCGACCAACCGTAGTTGGTGGATTTTTATTCCCGACCAACGTAGTTGGTGGATCTTTATTCTCGACCAACCGTAGTTGGTGGATTTTTATTCCCGACCAACCATAGTTAGTGGATTTTTTTATGCGTAGTGTGTAGCACTAGTATTCCGAAAAAATTTCACCAAAAGGAGAGAATTGGGTAAAACTTCCAAAACTTTATTCATATTGAAGAAAACTGCATTACATAGGGATTGAACTACTGATAATATTTGCACAGATGCTTCGCGTTCTATGCATTCTTAAACTCCTCTCCTTCTAAGGTTTCAATCCTATATGTCCCTGGTCGAACAACTTATGTTACTCTGTAGGGTCCATGCCAGTTAGCTTCTAGTTTGTTGTGTTTTTGAATTACTTTCTTTAGCATATAGTCCCCTTCTTTCAAATCACATTTATTTACTCTCTTGTTGTAGAACAGAGTTGTTCGTTGTTGGTATGCAGCATTCCTGATTGCTGCTTCTTCTGTAACTTCCTCGAGCATATCAAAGTCTAATCTTCTCATCAAGTCACTGATAGGAGAATTGAAATTCAGCACTCTGTGTGTGGGGAGGCCCAGCTCGGCAGGTATAACAGCTTCACTTCCAAATGCCACCATGTATGGAGATTCTCCTGTTGCTGCTCGTGGTGTAGTACGATAAGCCCACAGCACATAATGTAGCTCGTTGATCCAGTTTGACTTCGCATCATTCAGTCTTTTCTTCAAACCATTCAGCAGCGTTCTGTTTGTTACCTCAGTTTGCCCATTGCTCTGGGGATGGCCTGGTGCAGAGTGGGTTTTCAATATGTTCGACTGATGACAATACGCAACAAACTCCTCGTTATCAAATTGGGTTCCATGATCAGTAATAAATGCATGGGGAAGACCATATCTACAAATGATATTTTTCCAAATAAATTGATACACCTTGTCATATGTCATTTCAATAAGGGGCTCAGCTTCCACCCATTTGGTAAAGTAATCTACAGTGACTACGAGGTACTTAAATCTTCCCTTGGTCGTTGGGAGTGGCCCGACCAAGTCTATTCCCCACATAGCAAATGGCCAAGGGGATGTTATGGGTGTTAGCAATGCCTGAGGAGTTCTTCGGATAGAGGAGAAGCGTTGACATTTGTCACATTTTTTGGCATAGGCTATACAATCAGCCCTCATCATTGGCTAATAGTATCCTTGCGTCATTATTCTTTGCAAAAGTGTCCGACCTGCTACATGGGCTCCACAGGACCCTTTATGGACCTCTTCAATTAAGTCTTTCACCTCGGAGGGATGCACACATCCTTGCAAACCTTCTATAATTTCTCGTCTATATAGAATACCATTAGTCAATACATAACGAGCAGCTTTAAACTTTAGCTTCTTGGCTGTGAGTTTATCAGTTGGCAAAACCCCTCCTTCAATATATTCCCTGATGGGATCCATCCAAGACGGTCATAAATCAAGGGTAATAAAGTTCATCATCAGATCTTCGTCGATGCTCCTGCTAGCCAAAATTTCTATTGGGATTGTTCTTCGTAGCTCGGTGCGTGTGGCTGAGGCTAACCGAGTTAACGCATCTGCTCTTGCATTCTCCGATATTGGTGTTATAATTAACTGCACAGCGTTAAATCTCGATACAATCTCCATTGCTTTCACATAATACTTGATCACCAATTCTCCCTTTGATGCGTACACTCCCAGCATTTGATTTACGATCAACTGTGAATCACTGAATACAATGACCTGCTCTGCCCCCATGGTTTTTGCTAAAGTAAGACCTGCAATCATAGCTTCATATTCAGCCTCATTATTAGAAACCTTGAATTGAAAGCGTAGAGCATACTCCACATCGATCTCATCCGGGCTGTTTAAAATAATCTCTTCCCCACAGCCTGTACTGCAAGATGAGCCATCCACATATAAATTTCATATAGGTACTTCATCCTCAAATTTTTGATCGGATAAAGTTCCTTGGTGGAATATTTATTGCTTCTTTATATCCTCCCCTAACACTTCTTGCTACTCGTCGACCATCTCCTCTTGCTCGTCAACCGACTTAAGTTGGTCTGAGTTTAAATTTGATGATCCTGTAACATCCACAGGTTGGTCGGTATTCAGTTTTTGCTCCTCGGAGGTGTCAGGATAAGTGAATTCTGCGATAAAATCTGCTACCGCTTGCCCTTTAAGCGACGATCTAGGCTCATAAATTATGTCATATTCACCAAGTTCTACTGCCCAGTACATCAATCTTCCTGATTTTTCTAGTATATGAAGAGCTTGCCTCAACGGCATATCGGTATACACAACTATGGTATGAGCTTGTAAGTATGGCCTCATTTTTCTACTCGCCTCGATCAACGCTAGTGCCAATTTTTCCAGTCTTGGATATCTGATCTCTGCTCCTCGGAAGGCCCTGTTAGTGTAATAAATTGGTTTTTGCACCCCATCCTCCATTCTTATCAATGCCGAGCTAACTGCATTCTCTGAAACTGCCAGATACAAATACAATCTTTCTCCCATCACTAGCCTAGACAATAGTGGAGGTGCTCCCAGGTATTTCTTCAACTCTTGGAAGGCCTTCTCGCATTCATCATTCCATTCAAACGTTTTTTGGAGTGTTTTGAAGAATGGGAGGCATCTATCAGTTGCTCGTGATACAAATCTATTAAGTGTTGTAACTCGCCCTGTGAGACTTTGCACTTCCTTCTTCGTCGTTGGAGATCGTAGTCCTAATAGAGCCTTGATCTTTTTAAGGTTTGCTTCAATTCCTCGTTGGTTGACAATATACCCGAGGAACATGCCTTCTCGTACTCCGAATACGCATTTGGTAGGGTTCAACTTCATTTGATATTTATCTAGTTGATCAAAGGTCTGGCCTAAGTCAATTAGATTATCAGCAGCTTTTTTGCTCTTCGTTAGCATATCGTCAACATAAAATTCCATGTTATAACTGATTTGCTCTGCAAACACCTTGTTCATCAGCCGCTGATATGTTACACCTGCATTTTTCGATCCAAAAGGCATAACATTATAATAATAAGTTCCCCTAGGGGTAATAAAAGAGGTACTCTCCCTGTCTTCAGGTTTCATTTTAATCTGGTTGTAACCAGAATAAGAATCCATGATGCTCAACAGCTCTTGTCCTGAGGTATCATCCACTAATTGATCAATTCGGGGCAAAGGAAAATGATCCTTTGGGTATGCTTTGTTGAGGTCGGTGAAATCTACACACATCCTCCATTTGTTGTTCTTCTTCTTCACCATCACCACATTTTCTAACCAGTCTGGATATTTGACATCTTCAATAAAGCAAGCTTTCTGGAGCTTCTCAACCTCCTCCTGTATAGCTTGGTTCTTTTTGGGGTTGAACACTCTTCTTCTGTGCTTCACTGGCTTGATTTCCTTGTTCACATTAAGCTCGTGACATAAGAAATTTAGGTCTATCCCTGGCATCTCCTCGTGGATCCATGCAAAAGTTTGTTTTCTGCTTTTTAGGAAGACTATCAATTCATGTTTCAGTGAGGCATCCAACGACGAACCTATTTGAGTTGTTCGTTCTGGGTGATCATCGTCCAGAATGACATTTTCGGTAGTTTCCACCACCTGGCCTTTTATGAGCTGCGATTCGTCTCTAGGATCTAATGTTTCAATTTTTGCACCTTCATCCACTTGATAGGTAGTAGTATTTTTCCTAGATTCTTCCAGTTCTTCCTGCTCGGCAGATGAATAGTAGCATTCCCGAGCTACTTTTTGGTCAACCTTTACAATTCCTACTCCAAAGTTAGTTGGAAATTTTAGGCATTAATGTACGGTAGATGGTATTGCTTCGAACTTCTTCAAACCTACCCTTCCCATGATGATATTGTAAGCTAATTGGACATTCTTATCCATCACAAAAAATCGCACTCTTTCTGTTCGACAAGCAGGCCATGTACCGATGAACATATCCAACTTGATCGTCCCAAGTGAAAAAACTTTCTCGCCAGTAAAACCGAGAAGGGGCCTGTGATAAGGCTCCAACTGAGACAATTTCATATTTAAATTGTCAAAGCATGAGTAGAACATGATGTCCACCGAGCTGCCATTATCCACCAGTACTCTTGAAATCACTACTTTCTTCATCCTCATTTTGATCACCAATGGGTCATCATGAGGATATAGGACACCTGCGAGGTCGTTCTTAGAGAAACCGATGACCAGTTTATCTTTATTTACCTTCCTCGGGCGATTATCTTCAGCTAGATTTATTCGTTGAATGTATGAACAAGCTTGAGCCTCATTGAGGTAAGCTTTCCTCTCTGCAATGAGGTATCCACCTCCTGCATCTCCACCTGTAATAACATTACAATCAAATGATCCAAAACGAATTGAAAATACCTCACGTTCTGGTTGTCTTGGTCTTTTGGGGAGATCGGGGTCGTCTTCTGGATCATCTTCACGATCTCTTTTCTTGTCTTCTTCTGCTCGACGAGGAGATCTAGATCTTTGTCTTGCTCGGTCGTTGTTCTTTCCTTCATTTCTACGATCAACATACTTGGCCAGCTTTCCTCGTCTGATGAGCGCTTCAATTTCATTCTGAAGAGCTATGAAATTTTTGGTCGTGTGACCATGGTCTTTATGGAACTCGTAATATTTGGCCTTATTCCTCTTGTCAGGATCTGTCTTCATTTTCTCTGGCCAGTTTAGCTCCTCGTTGTTCTTGATTTCCTCCAAAACGTGGTTTATGTCTACTTTCAAAGGAGTATAATTTCCAAATTTCTTCAACATTTCCCATGATAGCTTTGATTTTGATTGCTTGTTACCACCATTGTTCTTATGATCCTTCTTCTCAATCTTCTCGGCCTCAACTTTGGTCTCCTTAGTGTCCATGTTCTTCTTCGCAGCCATAGCTTCCTCAGCATTCATGATTTTGGCTGCTTTTGCCATTAGTTTTGACATGGTCCTAGGCAGATCTTTGGCCAAAGTGTAGTACAATTTATTTGGCAATAGTCCACTCATCAAAGCAGTAATTGTGGTCTTTTCCTCGTAATCAATAAATTCAAGCTTCTCATTATTGAAACGAGTTATGTAATCCCTGATGCTCTCACCTGCTTTTTGTCTAACACTTAACAAGTGTGCTACTCGTTTAACTGGTTTTGCTCCAAAATATAAATTTCCAATAAAGAGCTCGGCCAGTTGAAAGAAAGTTGAAATCTTCCCCTGAGGAAGATTATTGTACCATATTTGAGCAGATCCGGTAAGAGTTCCCGAAAATGCCCTGCATCTCATCTCATCTAGCACGGCATAGATATCGACAGCAGCTTGGTATTGTTCTATATGAAGGACAAGGTCAGTTTTTCCATCATATTTAGGAGTCACAACAGGTGCTTTGAACTTTGATGGTGTGGGAAAATCCACAATTGCCTGAATAAAAGGTGTCCCTTGGACAAAAATTCTTTGTAGAGGATTCTTGGCCTTAGCCATTTCCCCTAATCTATCCTCTAACCTTTGAATAGAGCCTTTCCATGCATTGTTTCCTTCTTCGGGCCTGTTGGTTCGAGTAACTGATCGTGTTGAATTTGCCTCCTGGAATCTTTCATTGCGAACAGTTGGTCGTGATTGGGCAGAACCCTCCCTTAGATCGGATGGTCGTCGAAAGTTCTTCGACACAGCCTTAGGAGGAATTATATTCCTTCTAAGTCCCAAATGATCAAAAGGAGTAGCTCTCCTTAATCTCTCCAATGCACTAGCCCTTTTCGGAGAGAGAGTGATGTTTTGTTCAGTATCTGTAGCTCGTACTGATGAAGTTCGAACAGGTGGATAAGAAAAATCACTAGGACTCTCAGTGCGATATGAATCGGTATGCCTAGATCGAGATTCCTCTGGGAATAACGTTCGCCTAGAAGGTAGGCGGGTATTTCTTTGAACGCTTTGTTGTCCTGAATGGATAGATACTCCACCCTGGACAGTTTGTATGAGTTGTCGCATAGTTTTTTGCATGGCGGTTTGGCCTTGGGCTAGATTAGCCATTATTTCTGCCAGATTTTGGACATTTGGAGGAGTGGATGGATTTGGGGGAATCCCAGCGTTTCGATTACTGGATTCTGGATGATCTGCCATTGATGATGAATGATTTTGGTGAAAAACAAAAATTACAATCGTTTCCCACATACGGCGTCAATATGTTGATGTAAAAAATTAGATTATCTATAATTATTTTAATCACAGATAAAAAATGAATAAGTAAATGAGACAAAGGTTTTTAAAGTGGTTCAGCCTTATAAGAATGGCCTACGTCCACTGTTTTGTTATTGCTGACTGTTTGTTTGGAATTCTCGATAACAGGTTTTACCAAGAAATTTCGAGTTCCCTTATAATGAGGATGATACAATGTATTTATAGTCTTAAGGCTGTACATGTAAAAGAATAATACATAGCTGTCCAGTAGGAATGTACATTTGTACGATAATAACTGTACATTTAATGCGTAGTTATCCTATTAATTATCTGGATATAAATGCTTTGAACGAGGTGCAGCTCGGACCGCTTAAGCTGCTCGGACCGCCTAAATAGCTCGGCATACATGAGTTGCTCGGTACAATAAAGTTCCTCGGAGAACACTTGTTGTTCGGAGCGCCTGAGTTGGTCGGGGAGGTTGAGTTCCTCGGAGTTAAGGTGTTGTTCAAAAATGTTTGCGGGTGCCATGTAGATTGACACGTGTTTCCATATAATTGGTCCACGTCAGCAGACTAAATTTGGTATCAATAGGGACATTATTAGAATTGGAACAATATAAAGAAAAGACAACAACTATTTTCAAAACAATTGCAAAATTTGAAAATAATTCCAACTGTTTTGATGGTTTTGTTGCTGATTCAAACACTAATTCTGATGATCGAACTGGAATAGGATTTTGCCCAAATTTGAAGTCACAAACTAAAAACTTTGAACCAATCAAGTTTGTGTCAGGAGGCAAAAGACCTATAGAAACTTGTCAAGATTTTCATTCTCTAAAAAATGAGTGATGAAAAACAACAAAAGTTTGATATTGGGGAATCAAGTAACTCTAAGTGTGAAATTTTACCAAAGGCTAAATATGTCTGCCCCTCGATTTGGAAAAGGGATTCTTCTTTTCAAACTGTAATTCCTAGGAATAAGGTTCAACCCCAAAATTCCATGAAGCCTATGTTTAGAGATTTTCCTAAGGAGATTTCCTCTTCAAGCAATCTGTATTGCTCATTCTGTGACTTATACGATCATTCATTCGAAGGTTGATATTCTAGGCGCTTAGTTAACCCTGTCTGTAACACTCATGTATATCAGAACTTTAACTATTCTAGGAGAAGTCGTAACAATTATGTTCTGCCTAGACAACCAGACAAAAAGTCTAACTATAGAAAGAGAAAGACCAAACCTAAAAGATCATTTCCAAGAAGGATTCCTAGACACTTTCCTAAACCAAATGCTCATACTTTCCATAAAATTCAAACTCATGCGCAAAATATTTTTCAACAAAAATCTAATGCTCGCAAATTTTATCAAATGAGAGCAAATAAGCGCAAAATGAAAACAGGAGCTATTTGGGTTAGAAAAGATGAGCTATTACCCCAGATAAAGTGTAATATTGTGATTACTGCTTTAAAAGCTGAACACACTCCCTTTAGTTGGTATTTAGACTCTGGGTGTTCAAAGCACATGACTGGGGATGATACTAAATTTTTAAACAAAACCAGCTTTACTGGAGGAAAAGTTATTTTTGGTGATGGTGTATCATCTCAAATCATTGGTAAAGGAACACTCCAAGAAGATGGATTACCTTTACTTGAAAATGTTCTTCTAGTAAAAGGTCTTAAGGCTAATCTACTTAGTATCTCGCAATTTTGTGACTCAAATCATACTGTCACCTTTTCAAAGAATAATTGCAAAATTTTAAATGAAAAAGGTGAGTGCATAATTACAGGACTCGGGACTCCCGACAATTGTTATACTGTCTAGAACAGTACTGAGGTCTGTAACATTGCCAGAATGGATGACAATGAGATATGGCATAATCGAATGGGTCACATAAATTACGAAAATCTTAGTAGATTATCTTCACAAGAAATAGTTAGAGGTATTCCTAAGATCAAACATATTTCTAATATTGTCTGTGGGTTATGTCAGGAAGGAAAAATTATTAAGGCCCCTCATAAGAAAGTTAAAGATATCCTTACCTCTAAACCCTTGGAGCTCATCCATATCGACCTAATGGGTCCTTCTCGAACTGTTAGTCTCTATGGACACTATTGCATTCTTGTTATGGTTGATGACTTCACCACATTTTCTTGGGTAGCCTTCTTAAAACAAAAGTCTGATACTTTTCAAAAAAATTTAAAAATTTTACTTCGAATTGAAAATGAGAAGGACACTCAAGTAAATAGAATTCGTAGTGATAGAGGTGGAGAATTCATAGACACCGATATTATAGAATATTGTGACTATAATGGTTACAAACATGAATTTAGTACCCCTAAGACTCCTCAATAAAATGGTATTGCTGAGAGAAAGAATCGTACTCTTCAAGAGATGGCACGTGTTATGATTCATGCGAAAAATTACCCAAATATTTCTGGGTAGAATCTATTTGTACTACTTGTCACATTATCAATAGGGTCTATCTTAGGAAGAATTCTAAACAAACTCCTTACGAACTATGGTATGGGAAGAAGACCAATCTTAAGTACCTTAGAACCTTTGGTAGTACGTGTTATGTATGTAAAGACAGAGAACACTTATTCAAATTTGAGACTCGTGGAGATAAATCTATCTTTCTAGGATATTCTCCCGACAATAGAGCATACTGCATCTATAATCTTCGCACTAAGACCTTAATGGAATCTATAAACGTTATTATAAGTGACACTACTATTGAGAGTAAGACTAGAGAACCAACTATTGTGGAAGAGTCTGAAAATGTTTTAGAAAATGACTCTTCAGAAATAGATGATGTTTACCAATTGAGACACTTGAAGTACCTCTCTGGGTTTCTAAAGACCATCCCATAGATAACGTTATTGGTAACCCTAGTGAGCCTGTACATATAAGATCTCAAATAAGAAACTATGCTCATTATGTATGTTTTGTTTCCCTTGTGGAACCAAAGAATGTAAATGACGCATTGAAGGATCCTCATTGGATTTCTGCCATGCAGGAAGAACTTCTTCAATTTGTCATTCATGATGTTTGGTATCTTGTACCTAGGCCGGATCACAAAAAGGTTATTGGCACACGTTAGATTTTTAAAAATAAATCTGATGAAAGTGGGATAATCATTAGAAACAAATCCAGATTAGTTGCCCAAGGATACTCTCAAATTGAAGGAATAGATTTTAACGAGACTTTTGCTCCTATTACTCGCTTAGAATATGTTCGTATTCTCTTTGCCATAGCTTGTTACTTACATTTTACGCTTTACCAAATGGATGTCAAATCTGCCTTCCTTAATGGAATATTGACTGAGGAGACCTATGTAGAACAACCAAAAGGGTTCATTGACCCTCAATATCCAAATCATGTCTTTCATCTTAAAAAGGCTTTGTATGGCCTAAAATAAGCGCCAAGAGCCTGGTATGAGCGCCTTCCCAATTTTCTCTTAGACAAAGGATTTAAGAGAGGTGGAAATGATCAAACCCTTTTTGTCAAACATTTTGACAAACATATTACTATAGCTCAAGTTTATGTTGATGATATCATCTTCTCATCAACATCTCCCTCAGAAGTTAAATCCTTTTCTGAAATTATGCATAAAGAATTTCAAATGTATATTATGGGGGAGTTGTAATTTTTCTTGGGTCTTCAAGTCAAATAGAATTCAGAAGGATTATTTGTTTCGCAATCTAAGTATGCTTTAGAGATTGTTAAAAAATTCGACCTTGAAAGTGCCAAAGAAGCTAAAACTCCCATGAGTACTACGGTAAAATTATCTAAGGATGAGAGTGGAAAATCTGTAGATCCTACTCTATATCGTAGTATGATTGGAACCTTACTATAACTTACGGCCTCACGTCCTGATATTATGTACGTTGTTTACGTGTGTGCCCGTTATCAAAACAATCCTAAAGAGAGCCATTTAGTGTGTGTTAAAAGAATCATAAAATACATAAAAGACACTCTAAATTTAGGACTTTAGTACACCAATGATACTCCTACTACTATAATAGGATACACAGATGCCGATTGGACAGGGTGTACTGATGATAGTAAGAGCACATCAGGAGCATGTTACTATATCGGTAATAATTTGGTAGGATGGAGTAGTAAGAAACAAAACTGCACTTCTTTATCAATAGTTGAATCTGAATACATAGCCGCTGGAAGTTTTTGTGCTCAACTTCTTTGTCTTAAGCAAATGCTAAGTGATTATGGTATTTAAGAACAACAATGACATCCCTATTGTGATAATTAAAGTGCGATCAATATCTCTAAAAATCTTATACGCGAATTAGTTGAAACTAAGGAATTAGAAATCAATTATCTTCCTACTGATTTGCAACTCGTCGATATGTTTACCAAACCTTTGGATTACAATAGGTTTATTACTTTGCGTAAATCGATAGGAATGTTTTGTGTTGAATAAACTCCTATGACTTGAGTAATATTCCCTTTGTCCATTTGAGAGAAAATAGGGGAGAAATTTGAGTCTTATGAGTTCATTTTTTGTACATTTTTCTAATAACCTTGATCTTAGTGATAATTTGCAGGATTCTGTACAGTTGTATTCAACAGATGTGATTAGGGTATTGATTTGTAATCAGTTGAGTTATGTAATTTTCTTTTCTAGGAAATGGGTAGATAGAATTTTTTTAGTAATAGGTTTTTTCTTATTTCTTTGTTGCCCTACAAGTCCTAGATGACTCAAAGGAGATTTTGTCTCATATTTCTAAAGGGGGTGATTGAAGAATCTTATACTCTTGACTCACTTCAGTCTACATTGTATAAGTGCTCATCTAGTTTGAAAATAGCTACAAAATTATGTTCATTCCCTAGAATCCAAAAAGCCTCAGACACTACTCTACTCTTCATTCCTCTTGTTTGATTGATTAAAGGTATATTCACAATCATTCACACACATTAGGATTGCATTCATTCTATATATATAGTGCATAAATTGAAAGTGTGAGAGTTGTGTGTGTTTAATCCCATTTAAAATTGATTTTAATAATTTTTGAAAATTTTTAAATGATTTTTAATGACTTTTTGGAAATTAAAATATGGATTAAAAAGCTTTTGGGGTCATTCTGTAATTTCTGGTTTTATGGTTGTAAACCTGAAAGTTGGTTTGGGTAGGAATCGAAAGCGCTAAAGACTATAGGGTGCCTGCATAATTATTTTGTAACACGCTTGTGAGGCTTGATCTCAACCCTACACCTGTCTCCCTTATACCGGTTGGATTTGTGTTTCTTTAAAGACTCAAAATTGTGGTCCATTATCAGCCCTTGATTCGTTGTTATCAACGCTCTGCATGTATTTGAAGCCAATCCATGTGAAACCCTTCTCAACCAATCAGAAGCCTTTTAAATCACCACTTTTAGTTCACCGTTGGATCAAACTTAATTTCGCAAGACCAAATCTCAGCCCTTGATTTTGAACATCCTTCTCGAATCTTCGCCACTCGATATAAATGGAAGCTTAGCCTTTGCATCTGAGAACTTTTGCCACTTTGTCTAACCAGAGAGAGAAGAGAGAGAAGAGAGAAAGAAAAGAGAGAGAAGAGAGAAAGAAAATAGAGAGAAGAGAAAAAAAAAAAAAGAGAAACCCTAACTCGTTTTCAAACCCTAATCTCCCTTATCCTAAAATAGTCTATACCAAACACCATCCTTGTGTTTGAGAGTATTAATGGTAGGGGTTTAAAGGACGTTAATAGAGCTTTATCCTCTTGAGTTTAAGATCTTGTTTCCAACTTAAACATTTAGGTTAGATCTATATTTATGTTTCATAGAACTCATAGATCTGGTCATTTTATGTTATATTACACTAAGATCTGCATATTTAGTTTCTCATCTTGAGAAATCAGTTTGTTGATTTATTTTCTGTAAATGTTTTTTAACTCTAGAATCAACAAATCATTTTCTTTTTCTAGTTCTTTTGAAATAAGACTTTTGACCTAGTTGGAATCGCAATCGGTGGTTTTCAATTTCAAAAATATTTTCAAAACCCTCTGAAATTGATTAAGGCCTTGAACCGTCTTCCGAGCAAGGTAACCTTGGATTCCAGGATTGATTAAAAGGTCAAACAAAGTTATTTTGTTTCCTAAGAAGAGAGAAACTGAAAATCATTGCATATAGATCTGATTTGTAATTTGATAGGACTGTTTGTATAAAATAAGCGTGTGTGTGTGCATGCATGTGTTAGAGTACCATCATAAACACTTGACATACTACAACACAAAAGTGTTGGTTATAAGATCACGAATCAACAAGCGTCGACGTAAAGACTGGAACAAAGTGGAGAAGTTAGTAAACTGGGAAAGCCACATCAACAATCAGAACTGCAGAGAAGTTAGAAGTAAAACCAGTGGGTACATTTATAAACTTGTATAGGACTCATTTATGTGCATGTGTGTTATATAGTTTGTAACTTGAATATTTTATTTTAGTGGATTTTTGGTTTGTGACTTAGAAGTCACCGTGGATGTGTCCTCAGTTGGGTGAGGTTTTACCACATTAAAAATCTCTTGTACTTAATCTTTCTACATCTCCTCACCTCATTCTCGTGGTTGTTTTAAACTATTTTACTAAACCTGTTAACAAATCTTGAACTGATCTCGTACATATTTTATTAAATACATCTTGTGATTAAACTGATTTGATTTAAAGAAAAGAGTTTCCTCAAAAACAGTTCGGAGTTACTTCAATAGTTTAATCTTGTATTAAATGGCCTAAGTAACTACCTTTTCAAATATATATATATATATATATACACAAAAGTCTCCTCTAAGGACTTCTTATGATGCAGACCTCGGTACATATCATTTTTTTTAAATAGTAAAAAAATAAATTTTTTGATGAAATTCCATGGATATGATGTTCACATTTAGAAGATCATGTTTAATTTTTTTCATCAAAAAATTCAATAAAAAATCGTCGAGATGAGGTGATATGTAAAAAAATGGTATAAATGTTCATTTTCAACCGTTGCAATGTTGGGTCGGCGCCAACCACTTTATTGATTGAATTTTTTGATGAAACTTCATAGATATAATCTTCTCACTGTCGAGATCATATCCTTGAAGTTGCATGAAAAAATTCAATCAAAAAGTGGGTGAGATGGTCGTCAACATTTCAACGGTCGAAAATGCATATTTATACCTTTTTTTACATATCACCTCATCTCAACGATTTTTTTATTGAATTTTTTGTTGAAAAAAATTGGAGATGATCTTCTCACCGTGAAGATCATATCCATGTAGTTTCATTAAAAGATTTATTTTGTTACTATTTTAAAAAAATGGTATGTACGAAAGTATGCACCTCCTGTAAGGACTCCTTATGGTGCAGATCCTGATACATATTATTTCCTAAAAATAGTAAAAAAATGAATCTTTTAACGAACCTTCATGGATATGATCTTCACAGTGAGAAGATCATCTCCAATTTTTTTCATCAAAAAATTCAATAAAAAAAATCATTGAGATGACCCAAAATTTCAACGGTCGAAAATGGACATTTATATAATTTTTCGACATATCACCTCATCTCAACGGATTTTTTATTGAATTTTTTTATGAAAAAAAATTGAGATGATCTTCTCACCGTGGAGATCATATCCATGAAGTTTCATCAAAAAATTCATTTTTTTACTATTTAAAAAAAATGGTGTGTACGATATCTTCACCATAAGGAGTCCTTACAGGAGACTTTGTATGTGTGTATGTGTGTATGTGTGTGTGTGTATATATACATAGAGAGAGAGAGAGAGAGAGATGTTAAATATAATATACGGAAGATGAGATTTAAGAAAAAATACAATGGATAGAAGTTTAATGATGTAAAGTCATTGATTGATAATAAATGAGGACTATATTAGACAACTTAGGCCTAAAAATGAGCTTAATTAACGATCAACTAACGAAATGTGATACCCTATATTTTTTGAATAAATATAAAATTCGTAGGAATTAAATTAAATCGGTGAATTTAAATATTTAAGTTGTGAATAAAGTAATTTATTATTATTTCATGTTATGTGAGATTGACTTTCCATGTTAAATAATTTTTAAAAAAATAATTGCATGTGTATTGAATAATTGATATATGATGTGTGACACAATTGAAAAATATACTTATTGAATAAAAATATTTTGCACCCCTTCAGGGAGGTTTTATGAACTCGTTTAGGTATTTTAGACCTTTAGAAATGTTCCTCGGGTATGGGTAATTTTAGTGCAAATTAATCACAATTAAGAATGAATTTAGAAAGTAATTAAAGAATGAACCAAAGAGATGTCAATCACAAAATACAGAAATATACTTGGTTCATCAAATTGCCTACGTCCACGGAGGGGTCATTGTTTTTCTATTAAGTTCTCTGAACTATCAAAATCATATCCCCTTTGACCCTAGGGTGAGGGTTACATTTATAGTGGTATAAAGTGATTGAGTTGTACAAGGAATTCCCCCAGCTGGTTGTTGGCTCGTGTGATATCCCTGAATATCTCCTCCAAGATTGTTGGTAATCGTTTGAGCTTATTGAGATTGACGTGGTAAATATTCGTATTTATCCACGTGATAAAAATAATTGTTGATTTCATTGACTAATTGGGCCGTACATGTCCATATTCTGCTGGGCTTGGTCGGATATCTCTCAATTAGGCCTAGTTAATTATTTAGGTCACCATAATTGTCCCTAAAATCTCTGGATTGAGATCTATTTGGCCAGTAGATTTTATTCACTGTTTGGGCCTAATCATTTTTAAACCTATGATAAATTAGAACCGGCATAGTAGTCTCTTAATTATGCTTAAGTTCCAAGGGTACGCTCGTCTGAGTAGTAGGTGAAGCACCAAAATCTATCTTGGGAGAGGTGCCTTATGATTTTGCACTAGGATTCAAGCAGAGTGGGTATACTCCAAACCATCACTTTGCCTTTGATCTTCTGCTTATTAAAATCTTCAGAGCTTCCTTTGAATTCTTATGTCTTTGTAAGTCTTCATCCTAACTCATTTCTCTCACTGAGAAGAGTGATCTTGCGTTCAAATAAGGAAGTTATTTAATTAAACTCAGTTTTTATCAATTAAGTCCTAAACATGCATCTAGGTGTGATTGATGATGATAAAATCAAGCAAAAACATTCAATCACACACAAATGAGGAAAAATCCCCCAAAGGGGCAAAAACCTTTTATTTTCACTATAATTTTGTAAGAAAACGGCTTACACGGAGTACAATGAAAATATGTGACACAAAAATACCCTCGGGTGTCGGTTCTGATGTTGTCGGCTGGAACTATCCCTTTCCAGTAGGGCAACAATGAAGAAGAGGACGGCTTCCTCACAAATTACTCCAGATGAGTAAATGATCATCTTGAAGGTTTAAAGATTCACACACATATATGGTAATGGTTTTGTGAATCAAAAAGGTCTAGAAAACCTTAAAAAGATGAAGTCTTATTCTGGACTGTTTTTGCAGAATTTTGAGATTGCAAAAAGACTTGAAAATCGTGTAAAAGGTGATCAGGTATTTATACAAAAATCAAGGCGGTGGCTCATTCGAACGAGATAGCCATGTCGCTCGAACGAAGGACAGATGTTGTTCAAACGATATCGCGCGACATACCTATCTCGCGCGAACGACATTCAAAGTCATTTGAGCGAGCTCATCGTTCAAGGCACTTCGCTTCTACACTTAGAAAAATTCTTCTTTTGATAAAAAAAAATTAATCCAGACTTCAAAAATAATTTTCTAAAAAATTTTCCAAATATTTATGCAAATATTAAGGCTCCAATAAACCATTTTACCGATAAAGTGTAGTGGAGTAGTGGGAATGAGCTGAGCAGTGCGTCGCATGAAGCATGATGCACGTGAAGATAATGAATGCATTGAATTCGGATAAAGGCCATCGAGGATGATCGGGTTGATGTGCCGAATGTAACGGTATTATACATACAAACTGTGATCTAGGAGAAAACAGAAAATTCCTAGATTCTACCCCGGACATTTATAAAATTATGACCTTACACTCGCAGTTTTCTTCTTCTTTCTAGTGTTTGTCTTCAATAATAATATTTTTATTCCTCCCAATCATGTTAACCATTCATTGGAAAAGTGTAGAGGAATTTTGAAAAACTTATTTTACTCCCTTGGGGGGAGATCGACTGTGCCCTGATGCCCAAAAATGTCAGAGACATCAAAGGGGGCCACTGGATTCACACATTGGCTGTAATTCCAAGAGGCTGACATTTCACCCAAATTCCTTATTTTTAAAGATTTTTTTTTTTAATTCTTTGGGGTGGTCCCTGCTCAGTGTGACCCCAATACTTAATGAATAGTAAATGGATTTAATCGTATAAATGAGCTTTATGGGACCAACTTGGGCATCCCAGAGATCAGGCTTTGCTAAACCTCACTTATGAGGGTCTCCTCTATTTGAAGGAGAGGAAGGCCGAAAGGGTGGTGGTTGTAAGCCTCCCTAATTATAACACGGGATATTGGGATCAGGGGTCCATTGCCAAGTATTGGCAACATCCACTTCTCTGGGGGCGAAGAATACACCGAGTTTTTGTGCCTTGACTGGGGGATGACCACATAGGTTAACACTTGGTTTTCCAATTTGCTTCTTGCTTTGTTATTTGTTTTGGTGCCGCTGATTTTACTTTTTTGTTATCTTGTGAATAGATCGCAAGAAGAATAAAGAGCCCTCCCTCAAAGACATTAGAGTTGCAGATCTTTTGACAGCTTGGAGGGTTAAAGATAATATAATACCCTGCCCTAATATTTCACTTAAATTTTATGTAAATTGTAATAAAGTGGGGTCAATGATAATTGTAGGAAAATTATGGGAGAAAACTAGAATTTGAAGAAAATAAAAAGATCAAGCGAGGTTCGCACGAGGTCCTACTGCATTACAGTCTCGGGTCATGCGAAGGTCGTGTGAAGCCATATATCGAACGATATGGACATGTCGTTTGAATGAGGATCATTTTATTCGAACGACGTGCTAAAAAATGTGTTTGTTAGATTACCCTCGTGTGCTGTCACATTTCTAGCTCTTGGATTGTTGAGTTGTCGAGCTCTGGTGAGTTCAGATTGGGCAAAATGGGATTTTTGGTGTTTTTAGGGCTTTTATAAGGGTGGGTTTGGTTCATTTGGGCGTGGGAAAGATGTATGAAGATGAGAGGGTGAGAGAAGGGTGGTCTTCCACTATGGATGAACCTCTTCTAACCTTAAACCACCATTACCCCACCATAAACCACCACAATCTTAGTGTATTCCACTATATTCAAGCCTACAATGCCCATTTCCACCATCGTTAGTCATGGCTACGGATTTGTAACGTGTTGTTGCGAATTTTAGGAGAAGATGAAGATGGAAATTATATGGAATTTGAAGTGGGTTTTTGTAGGGATTTTTCTTGGAAGCTAAATTAAGTGTGCTTTTTGGGTGGGGCAACCTCCTTGAGTCCACCTTAGGAGGTGTTAGGTTTCCATCTTCCTTGACATTCCATGCCTACCATTGATGGAGATTCATTAAGGTGGGAAAAATCTACTCTTAGGTTAAGACTCCATTTTATGTGTTTGTAGTGTTGATTGTTAATAGGAGTATGATGCTTAGAAAATGATGATGGGTGTTCTAGCAAAATTAATAATAAATATTTTTATGGAATAAAAATGTTAAGAAAGAATATCATTTTTGTTGAAAATAAAAGAAGAATATATATTTGAAAGTTACTTGAAATAAAGGTTTGGGTTTTATGAAAATGGTGAATTTTCTAGAAGTTGATGTTAAATATTTTATGGTTGGAAATATTTGAAATAATGTTGATCTTGCTAAAATAATGGTGAAACAAAGTTTCATTCAAAAATGTAGATTTTATGAGAAATGGGACATTTGTTTGAAGTGTTGAAGAAATAATAGTGTCCTTAAACCTTGAAAAGGTATAATTTGTAAGTGTTATGAATTTCTAGAATATGTTATGTGTTCAACCCATTTAATTGGGTTTTAGGATTTAAAATCCATCTCTTCCATGCATATAAACTTGTAGTATTTTGATGTTAAATATGTAAACAAGTTTGAAGAATATTTTGTTGGGTTTGAACGTGAAAACAAAAAGAAAGTAGAACTTTCAACCTCCATAGTGTGTAAGAAGGGGTTAAAAGTGTGATAAGTATAAGGTTGTAAAACTACATATAATAATACAAAGGAAGTGGTATTTATTGTAAAAGTAGTCTTTGATTATAATTAGATTTATTGAATAAAGAAATGTCTAATTTGGAAATATGGTTAGTGAAAGTGTTGAATAAGTGTTAATGGTTAAACATTGAAAAGTTGGCATGTGTAACTTAATAATGTTTTGCAACATTAACACTTAAGAATTTGGAAAGGAAATAATGGAATAAAGATGTTTCCAATTGAAAGAAAAGTTACTCTAAAAGGGTTAAAAGGTGTTAAGGTATTTAAAACACTTAAAAAGTTAGTGTGGGTAACTTAATGGTGTTTTGGGAAATTAGCACTTGTGAAAATGGAGTAAAAAATGAGTTTGGAAACAAATGGCTAATTTTACATAAAGCAAAACATTTTTATGAAATAAAAATGTTGGAAAGGGTGTTACACATGAAAGTCCTAACGAACGTGATTTTTGAAATAAAAATTAAATTTAAAGTGTAAAGGATATGAAATGATGATTTTCAAAGTGTAACATAAGTTGGAATGAAACCCCGATTTGGCTTCGGCCACGTATAAGAGGGAAAGAAGGAATAACGTGGACATTTGTAAAATGTTAAAACACATAAAAGGAACTCAGATGACACTGGAATAATTGAGGGTCCGGAGCCCTGGGTGAAAGATGCAAAACAACTAGACAGAGCATATGGTGGCATCGTGGGTAGTCTGGAGCCCGTTAAAATACGAAGTTATTGAAAGATTTCGAGAAAAGATAAAGGAATAAGAAGCATTTCAAGAAATGGATTTTATGGTAAAAATTTGTTAAGACAACCTAACTTGACTGAATTAATAGATGTTTCGATAAAGGTTAAATGGACAAGCAAATGTGTAAATTGATTAATGTCCATAAGGTAAAAAAAAGGTAAAGTAAGGGGATAAATGGGTGGTTAAGCAACCTAAGTGATTAAACCCATAATTATCACAAGGGTACGTTGTGAAAGTTTTTCAAGGCTAAATAAGTATTTTCTAACACGGTGTTCAGGTTTGTTGAAATGGTAATTTTTAATGAAAATACTGATATGGATCGGTTCAAATAAAAAGGGTAATTTCGGTAAAGAAATGGCCTTCGGCCAAATCATGTGTAGTTGTTCAAGTATTCAATCGTGTGCGTTAAATAGAGGGGTAAATGTCAAGTTAAGAAAGAAGAAGTCTTTTATGGGATTAAAGTAAATTAATCGGGATAAATAACGTTTTTGAGATTAAAGGACACTATTATTATACCTTTTCAAGATTAAAGAAATAATAGTGTCCTTTAATCTTGAAAGTAAACGATTATATATATATATATATATATATGTGTGTGTGTGTGTGTGTGTGTGTGTGTGTGTGTGTGTGTGTGTGTGCAGAAGATAGTTACATGTTCACGTAGGTATAATGTGCTAGAGTCTCCTTTCTGTCGTTTGTTTCTACACTGCATTTGTATATTCCCACTGGACATTGGCTCACACCCTCATTTTTGTTACGGCAGGTGGGATACGGGTTCATATTTTTAGAGCGTGGTACTAGTAAGTATTTTATTTAATTTTATGTTACTAACTTTATATTCTTAGACTCTGGGGGTACTTCCCATGGGTCCCTCACGTAGTTTGACTTGAAATTGGAATCCCTTGCTAAACAAGTGAAACGTTAATTAAAAATAAAACTGAACTAGAAACATTGCGTAAGTTATTTCATTGCACTTCACACCTAACACTAGGTTCAGACCGGGTTGACTAATGGTAATCCATAAATCTGGGTCGGGGCATTACAGATAGTTTACCCAATGATGAACATCCCTAGTCTACGGCTCTTTTTCTTAAATACACCAACAACACTAGAAGTTTCATTATTCGCCTGGTAGACAATATACCTAATCTCCCTCTTCCTGACGAGGACGCTTCATCTTCTTTTGAGCCATTAGACGTTGGGTCAATTCAGCTAGAGGAAGAGGAAGGTCTAATGGCTCCCACTGGGGAGAGAGTTCTTTATTTTCTACTGATGATGTCCTCCTTTATGCCATGGATAAGTCTCAAAAAAAGGCAGAAGGTGATTCCTCAAGGTCTGGCGACCCAAACTTGGTCGCCAAGGAGAAAGAGGGGGAGAAAAAAAATAGGGAAGCGGGGAGAAAGGAAGAGAATGGGAATAATAAGGCTCTTACAGCTTCTTTGAAGAAGAAAAAAGGCTATATATTCTCTTGTTAACGTCTTGGAGGCCCAGTCTATGGCTCACAATCCGACCCTTGCCCCTGGTCTATTGAGGGGGTCATGCTCACGGGTGATCGCGAGTGGCTGAGGATGCTAGGCCCTGACCATCTCTCTCTCCAAGCATCCCAAACTCTGTCCCTAGTAAGGGTCTTCTTTTTATTTACTATATCAGATATTCTTGACTGTTATTTATTAAATCTTCCAATCACTTGATATTTTCCTCGTTTTGTAGTTTGTGGCGGAGTTTATCAGTCTTTTGGATGGTCGCACTGACCATTCAAAAGAAAATGATGAACTGACTAAGGCCTTTTGGAAGTCAGAGAAGGCCATGCTTCAGGCCAAGGAGACCCACGAGAAGGAGAAGAAGACCATTGTTGAAACGATGGCCTCATTGAAATCTACGAATAACCAGCTGAAGGTGGAGGATCTTCAGTTAACCAAGGAGGTAGAGAAGATCCTTTCCCTCAAGGACATCAGCTTCAAACGAGGCTAGAATGAGGCGTATGATGACGTTAGATTCCAAACTACCTATGTTAGGGAGGCAAGCTTCAAGAAAATATGGGATAAAGCCTTGGTGGAAATCGGAGTCCCTTTTGAGTCCGATATGTACGAAAGGCATGAGTCTGGCTCCCTTCCTACTATTAACGAGGAGACTTTTTCCATACACCCTACCGACTAGGAGAAGGAGGTGGCACCCAAGGAGAAGGAGGCAGAGCCCAAGGGGAAAGAGGCTAAGACAGAAGAGCAGGTGAATAAGTGAAGCCTATAGTTCTTGGTTTTTTTCTTTTCTTGTGCATTTTACTCTTTTTCTTTCCTTAGATTATAAAGGCTATGTCGACTCCCTATGTTGTTTAATGAAATTGTATTTTCATTTGACTGTGCCAATTTGTGTATTTTCTGATAAACTGTTTGACTGTTCGGCTTTGATGTTGTAGATTGTTGCCGAGGAAATTCCTTCTTCTAATAACTTAGATAATGTGCTCGGGCGAGATGTTAGAGCGTAAGATCGTAAAGCATTTCTGACTGCCTATAAGGCCCTAAAAAGGATAACTAATGCCTATAAAGATTAATTCACTTTAGTTGCCCAGCTGAAGGACGACTTCAAGGACTTGGAAGATGTGAGTGCCTTCATGAAAAAGGAAATTAATGACTTGAAGACCCAGCTTTTGAAATCCAAGGATGTGGGAGAGGTTGGCCCTCTAGTCCAGTCAAAAAATGGTGATTTTAAGAAGAAGCTTTTCGGAGCCAAGGGGCAAGCTCAAAGGAGCAATGATATGGTAATGGGCCTAAGCCGTGATAACAAAAAGCTTAGATATTTATTCATAATGGTCCCCGAGAGGCTTGGTTAGTAGGCTATAATGAGGGTCAGCAAGATGCCCCAGCTAGATTACAAGAGATTCAAGGCGTCGCCTACAATCATGGCGGGTTGAATGACCTCAAAGTTATTAAAGAACCAAAGTATTCTCAGCTCTGGTATATGTACCAAGTTGATTATCATGCATATAGTCGACCTAATTTTGAGCATGATGAGACCTGAATCTCTTTAGATGCCATTTATCTTTAACTTATCGAGAGTTACCTCGAAAGTCATGATATTTATGACGAATACAGGCCTATCCCCTAATGATGGTCAGAGCAAGCAAATATAATAATTTTCAGCTTGTCATCCATAAGATGCTATAAATTTTTTTACTTTCTGTAATTATTAAGTACTTGGTACTCTTTGTAATCGAGCTCTATCAAATGAATCAAGTTGATACCATTTTTTATGCATTTTTCCAGTTCATTATGCCTTACATGTGTTGTTTAGTCTTTCTTACCTTTTAGGTCATGTCGTTACACTCCATTATGCCTAGAAAAGACAATGGCAAAAATGCTCGTGGTCTGTGGATAATATGCCTCTTCAGTATTTTAGTCAACCAAGACAAGTTAGTTTATTGCCTAGGGATCCCCTGTAGGGCTTTTGTCTTGTATGGGCAAGTCATGAGGTCGCCTGTGCTGGTCATGATAGGGACCCGAGGGCTTTGGTTTTAATTATAGTTAGAAAAAATTATCGTAGTAATCAAGTTAAAGCATGATCAATTATCTTTCAAAGACTAAGAGTCAATAATGAGCATGTTACTTAAGAAACAATGTAAGGTAATCAAATAACTTAAGACCTTTCAGATATGGAAAGAATGGCCTTTATTCATAACATGAATAATAAATTGCGAGCAACTTAAGTTTTGAAATGAAAATTTTTATAATCTAAGTGTTGAAAGGTAAAGAGAAGACTAAAAGTAAAATTTCATAAGATTGGTCACATTCCCTTCTCTAGGTATCTCTCTTACCTATATTATTTCTAAGTGATAGGCTCCTTATACATCGTCTCTGATCACTTTTAATGGACCCTCCCAGTTGGTCCCCGATAAACCGTCTGACGGTCTTATGGCACTGTCGAGAACTTCCTCAGGATGTAGTCTCCTACTTGGAACTTCCTAAGATTAACACCCTTATTGTACTTTTTTGCCAACTATTTCTAGTATGAGGCCATCTTTATCATAGCTTGTTGTCTTTGTTCATCATCCAGGTCAAGTTTAACGTGAAAGGCATCATCGTTTAGTCCTTAATCAACGAACCTTGTTTGCATGGTCAGGGGACGTACTTCAAGAGGTATGATAGCTTTTATTCCATATGTGAGCGCGAAGGGTGTCTCTTCCGTTGGTCTTCTGGGCGTGGTACAATATGCCCAAAGAATATGGGAGAGATCATCCACATAGGTGCCTTTTGATCTTTCCAGCCTTTTTTAAGGCCATCAAGCATCAATTTGTTGGAGGACTCTGCTTGACCATTAATTTGGGGATACGCCACCAAACTGAAGTGGTATTGACTTTATGCTCATTGCAGAAATCTTGAAAAGGTCCACTCTCAAACTGTGTGTCGTTATCAATTATAATAGTTCTTGGTACCCCAAAGCGCATTATAATGTTTGTCCAGATCAACCTTATCATATCGGCGTCTCTAATAGTATCCAGTGGTTCTACCACTACCCACTTGGTGAAATAGTCTATGCCGACTAGCAAGTACTTGTGATTTCCTGATGCGGTATGTAGTGGTCCCATGATTCCCAAACCCCACTGTATAAATGTCCATGGTCTAGTCAATGGCTTCACATCGTTGGCCAATTGATGGACCTAGGGAGAGAATTTCTAGCACTTTTTCACTTTCAAACATAAATACTTGCCTCTTTATACATGTATGGCCACTAGTAGCCTTCTTTAATTGCTCAAAATGCCATGGATCTTCCCCCTGTGTGGCTCCCACATATTCCATCATGAAGTTTCGAAAGAACTTTCTCGACGTCGTTTGGGTGCACACACTGGACGTATGGGCATGTGAAGTATCTCTTGTACAACCTACCCCCATTGTCCAAGTAGATTCTCACAACTTTCACCTTGGCCTGATGGTATAATTTCTTATTGGTGGGCAATGTTTTATTTTGTAAGTACGCTATAATGTTGTCCACCCGACTGGGGCCTTTGTTAATGGAGAGTATGTGCTCGGGATTGATTATCTTTTTAATACTGGGCTTGGCAAGGAATTCTACTTCAATGGTTCTCCTGAGATCTGAGTCGACTGTTGAGCTCAGTGTTTCTAAAGCGTCGGCATGACTGTTGTGCCCCTGGGGGAACTATTGAACATGGACTTCCTTAAATTTCATAATTAGCTCATGCAAAACTATGAGGAAGACTGCCATCCTCTCATCTTTGGCATTAAAATATCCACTGATTTTATTGGACACCAATTTGGAGTCACAATAAACTTTGAGTCTTTTTTACCAAAAAAGACGTGCTTTGTGAAGTCTGGTGATGAGCGCCTCATATTCAGCCTCATTATTGGTGGAATCAAATCCCATCTTGATCCCTTGATCTATCATATCATTCTCTGGAGTTATAAGGAAAATTTCTACGCCTGTACCCTTTGAATTGGAGGCATAGTAAACGTACACTGTCCAACTTTCTCCCTAGGACTGTTCGTGCAACTTTGATTGATCGATGGCTGCTGGTCGACAGGACCTTCTCCAGTAAATTTTACTATGAAATCGTCCAAAACCTACCATTTGATTGTTGTCCTTGGTTGGAAGTGAATATCGAATCTCCTAATCTCCACCAACCACTTTAATATTTGTCCGGAAAGGTCAGCCTTGCGAAAGACAGCTTTGAGGGGGACGAAAGTGATCATAGTGATGGAATGGGCTTGAAATTAGTGCTTCAACTTACATGACGCGATAACCAATGCATGAATCAGTTTCTCCAAAGGCAAATAATGTTGCTCATCATCCAAGAGCATCTTACTGGCATAATATATGGGAAATTACTTTGCTTATCTTTCGTAGACCAAGGCCGACCTAACTGCGTGGCTTGATACTGCAAGGTAAAGGTAAAGAAGATCCCCCTAGCTGAGGATCACCAATAGTGGAGGTATACTGAGGTAAAATTTGATATCCTCTAGGGCCTTAGATCATTCATCATTCCATGTGAGGCCCTTATCCTTTTTGAGCGGTTGGAAAAATGGTCAGCATCGCTCAGATGATTTAAAAATAAAGCGATTAAGTTCTGCGAGCATTCAAGTGAGCTTTTGGACCTCGCGTAATGTCTTTGGCAGTTGGGCCTACTAATCGCTTCTTTTTTAACCGGGTTAAACTTAATCCCCCACTTGTTGACTAGATAAACCAGAATTTTTACTAACTGGACCCAAAATGAGCACTTGCTAGCATTAAGTTTCATTCGGTAGCGCTTAACAATTTTGAAGGTGTTAGCCAGGTCTTGGAGATGTTTGCTCCTATTCCTCCTCTTGATGAGCATATCATCGATGTGCATCTCCGTGGTATCCCCCATTTGGTGTTGGAACATCATGGTGACTAACCTCTGATATATAGCTCCTGCGTTCTTAAGGTCGAACAACATGACCTTGTAGCATTACAGACCAACTGGCATTATGAAAGAAATATTATCTTAATCAGGGACAAATAGAGGAATTTGGTGGTACCCCCAAATAAGCATTTAGGAAACTCATTCGCTCATGAGCTGATGTGGCGTCGACCGGCTAGTCTATCTTTAGTAAGGAAATATTATTCTTAGGACAGTCCCTATTGAGGTTTGTGAAATCTATGCAAACTCTCCATGCCCCGTTTCTCTTTCAAACTACGACCAGATTTGAAAGTCACTTTAGGAATTGAACTTCTTTGATGGACCTTGCCTCGAGAAGTTTCCCTACCTCCTTTTCCACTGCCTTTGGCTTTTCTAAGGTTGTACGGTGAGCCATATATATGATCGACTTGAATGTTGGGTCCACATAAAGTTGATGGCAGGAAAATATAAGGTCGATCCCAGGCATATCATATGGTTGCCATGCAAACACATCTAAGCTCTATTTCAGTAAGGCGATCAACTCCTCCTTTTCACGGTCACTCATGCTTGTCCCGATCAAATATTCTTTGACGCTTTGTCAAACATAACCTCCTCCAGGTTTTCGATGACCCTATCAGTAGGGTGGATCCTAGTCTCTTCCACCCCTGGTCAGACATGTCGTATTTTCGATTTGGATGGAGTATCCCCATCATGTGTTGACTCTAAAAAAACTTATTTCTCTTTCTTCTTTTCCTACCTATGCCAAATGGCGGCTATAAAACATTTCTGAGCACTTTCTAGTCACCTCTGATCTCCATTATCCGTTTGTCCGTAATGCATTTGAGCTTCTAGCGATAGCTAAAAGGAACATCTATCATGGTGTGAAGCCATCCCCTACTAAGATGGCGTGATAAGGTGACTCAATGTCGACTACCAAGAATTCTATAAGTTTTGAAATATTACCTGCCCTTACTGGCAGGACTACCTTTCCTAACGGCATCGTCATCTTTCCTGCAAAGCATAAGAGAGGGAAAGTCTCCTCCTTGAGGTCTGATATCTTAAGCCTGGGTTTATAGAAGAGCTCCGGGTACATCACCTCTGAAGAGCTTCCCCGATCCACTAATAATATGTCCACATCCCAATTTGCGCTTCTGAGGGTGATTACTAGCGCATCATTGTGTGGAGTTTGTACCCCAACCAATTCATTTTCTGTGAAGATGATGTGCTTGTTATAGTCAACGTCCTCTGGTCGTCAGCGCTTGCCATCCAGGTTTTTAGATGGATTAATCTGGTAAGCTTCCATCATAGTTGTAACTTCCTTGAGTTCAATCCAAACATCATTCCCCTAGATCTGCTTAATCTCCGATGCTCCGTAAATGGTTGTGAACTCATGCCCTATATCTTCATCAAGGCCATTTTTTAGTTTCTGGTCGCCATTGGTTGCGTCCTTGTTAATGCAAAAATTCTCCGTCTACGCGGACCAATCTGAAAAGGACACCTGTCATCCTATGTGGCAATATTTATACTTGCTCGGCGCTCGAGGAGAGTTGATATGTACCCGAGGAGAGTTGGTCGGTACTCGAGGAGAGTTGGTCGGCATACCAACCAATTCATGGCATACTAACCACCTCAAGGAAGACCAACCACCCTAGAAGACAAATAGTTATATTCATTGTATATAGATGTAAATGTCTGAATGTATAAAGACATTCCATCTCTTAGACTCCCATCACTATAAATACATGCATTCCCTTAGCCATAAAAGGGGGAAGATACACACACAATCTGAACAACTACGCAATTCTCTACACATATCTCTCCCTACACTATATTGTGATATTGTTAACCTCTCGGAATAAAATAACAGTGGACGTAGGATTTTCCTTATAGCCGAACCACTTTAAAAACCTTTGTCTCTTATGTGTTTGATGTGATCACCATTTCATCTTCAATAATCATCTTCATACCTTCATTTTATATGTTGTTGATGCCGATAAGATATCATGGCTGCTATTTCTAATCATCAACAGATTGGCGTCGTCTGTGGGAATTCGACATAAGAATTCTTTTTATCACAAGAGATGAAGATCATCATTAAAAGCTAAGTTTTTCTTTTCTTTGTATATAAATAATTACATACTGCGTACATATTTTTGTATTACATCATGATCCTTATATGTTCATGTTCACGAATTGTTTGAATCTGAAATAATTGGATCTCATAACCATAAGTTATGTATGGAGCCTTGAAAATAGGGCAAACTCGTATACCTAATAGATTATATTTTGTATTTTGATATTTCAAATCTTTAAGAAGGGGTACAAATGATTTTCTCTCTCCGAAATGTTAACGATTTCATTCATTTTGATGAAATGTCTTCAAATGACTCCCTGATATTGCATGATCATGTTTATATACGCAACCGGTAGAAAAAAATAACTTTTCATTTCCCATCATAAGAAACCGGTTGATCGGAGTCAGGTTTCTTATGATGGGGAAAATATTTTTAAAACCACATGAGAAAAATATTTTTAAAACCAACTTATATTTGGTCTTTTACTTAAAATTAAAATGTCTAGCATTTTTTATAAAAAAATTCTCACATTAACACACGAAGTCAGAATAACATATCATTTCAGGTTGTGATATTTTTATTTCCCGAGCAAATACATATTATATATTATTTGATTGAATAATTTTTCTAATGATAATTTCTATAAGATTCAGTTTCAATAGGTGTTCGAGCAATTTACTAAATTCCATAGGTATAAGATTCAGTGCCAACGAATGCTCGGAAACAATCTTGAACTCTGGAAAATATTATCATTGCTCGGCATTATGAAATTTTACCTCAACGAGGCACTATTGATTTTATTATTGCTCTGATATATTCTCAGGAACGAATCATTCTCTATATCCATTCTATATTCATCTCGGCATGGAGTTAGATAAAATATTTATTATTATATTTCACCCCCAGCGGACAGTTGTTCTGGGTAATTCTTATTTATGTTCAGGCCTGACAAAGTATTCGGCCATATTCTTATGTTCTAGAAAATATTATCCTTGTTCGGCATTATGCCATTTTGCCTCAACAGATCATCCAAATACTTTATTATTATTCTGAATCATTCTTTATGTATATTCGGATGCATATTCTATATTCATCTCAGCATGGAGCTCGGCAAAATATTTATTATCATATATTCAGCTCCAAGGAAATCCGCATCAATTATGATATTATCTCCAACAGACTGTTGGTCGGGAAAATTCTTCTCTATAGATGTATTTAGCAACCATCGACCAAGGTCGGCATCAGCAACCACCAACTAAGGTTGGTCGGAATATCAACAACCACCAACTAAGGTTGGTCGACATTAACAAACCTAACCAACAATGTTGGCACAACAATCATTCATGGAAAGGCCTATTAGATTATAGGTGACCTCAAGGGGCATCTAAAACTAGGTAAGAAGATGGGTACAATATTCACTACCTAGGCACCCACGCAATCTAGATAAGATTATTACAACTAAGCAGGAACATGGGATGAAAATAATTCCACCGCTTAGGCACTTATGGGTGATCAAAAGATCGTTACAACTAGGCAGGAGCATGGGATAAATATTCCATTGCCTAGGCACACTAAGACAAACAGAAATTGGCAAATCGTCAATTCGTATATAGATATTAAGCAGAAGATAAATTTCATGATTATATATTATTGTTCGAAGAATTCCCAGGAAATCTATTATTCTCTAACAATGCAGGATCAATCGATCCCTTCCTTATTATTATCTGGATTTTTTACTAAGCCCGGCAGATGGTTGGCACTCTTATTATTTATTTGGATTTCTTATTAAGCTCGGTAGATGGTCGGCACTCTTATTATCTGGATTTCTTTTTAAGCCCGACAGATGGTCGGCACTCTTAATAGTTATCTGGGTTTCTTATCACTTCTATTATGGATATGGATTTCTCACTAGCATAGATATTCGATGAAAATTATATATTATGCTCAATCATGCTTATTATTGGATCATTCTATCAAGTCCTGACAAATGCTCGCGCATCATCATTATTATTCAATCTCATAAGCCCAATTGGGCTCCACATGTGCCGATTAATGGCACATAACAGAATCAGATTCCTAATTGGAATGCCAGACTATATGTTGAAAGCAGTTTTACTCAAGAAAAATTACTTGGTCGGTAAGAACATCAAATTATTTCTATGGTCACATCACGACAGTATGGAAATGCAAACATGCAAAGTTCTTCAGAGGTCATTTCAGGGAACATTTCCTCAGCCTTATCTTTTCTAGAAAAATCAACATACTTCAAGGCCAAGAAAGCATTCAGAGTTCATACTCCACACTTGGAGGCTTTTACTATAAAATTAATTGTTCATTCGGTGGCACATTCTCATAAAATCATGCAGTATCAGTCGAGCATCAGATTCAACTCCAAATCATAACAGAATAAGACTTATCCCTAACCAATCATCATCCAGGAGTTAGTTTTGCTATTGAAGTTTAAGAGGCATATTCAGGAGTTCAGGAGGTATATTCAGGAGTTAGTTTTGCTATTGAAGTTCAGGAGGAATATTCAGGAGTTATTATGCACATGCTATTGAAGTTCAGGGGTTAAATTCAACATATACATCAATGGAGATCTCTAGTATTATTTTCCCGACCAACACTGAAGAAGAAGTTGTACTTATATGTAAATGTTTCAAAGACTGTTACTAGCTCGGCACTAATCAGATTGAATAATTGGGTTCAAAAGCTAACATGTCACAACAACAAAGCACTCAGAGGAGCAGAGATCAGAAAAATCAAACATGGACAATCAACACTTAGTTGGTCAGCACAGAAGGCAGTTGGTCGGCACAGAAAGCAGTTGGTCGGCTAACCAACAAATAAACATACTTGAATATTATGACAAGCTACAAGTTGCAAACTATGAAGTTACTGCATCCAGATTCCCAGGGGCGATACATAGCACACGATGAGCAGAGTTCCTCAAAAGAAATATTAGCCCCAACGCAACCGTCAATCAGCCTGAATCATCCGTTCGCTGGCATATAGTGCACTTTATATTGAACAAATCAAGAAGGCAGATCAGTAATTTCATTATGCACAAGCACCGAGCAACATTGCAGAATAAATATTCCATTCTTTCAGTAAACCATCAAGCATGGAGCATTGGGTGCTTCTGTTAATGCAAAAATTCTCCGTCTACGCGGACCAATCTGAAAAGGACACTTGTCATCCTATGTGGAAATATTTATACTTGCTCAACGCCCGAGGAGAGTTGATCGGCACTCGAGGAGAGTTGGTCGGTACCCGAGGAGAGTTGGTCCACACCAACCAACTCAAGGAAGACCAACCACCCTAGAAGACCAATAGTTATATTCATTGTATATAGATGTAAAAATATGAATGTATAATGATATTCCATCTCTTGGACTCCCGTCACTATAAATACATGCATTCCCTTAGCCAAAAAAGGGGGAAGATGGACACGCAATCTGAACAACTACGCAATTCTCTACACACATCTCTCTCTATACTATATTGTGTTATTATAAACCCCTAGGAATAAAATAACAGTGGACGTAGGCTTTTCCTTATAGCCAAACCACTTTAAAAACCTTTATCTCTTATGTGTTTGATGTGATCACCATTTCATCTTCACTCATCATCTTCATACCTTTATTTTATCTGCCATGATCTCTTATCGGCATCAACAGTCCTGGTCAGACTTTTTCTCAATAAACTCATTCAGATGCCCAGCCTAGGCTAACTCATCCATATGAGCTTTGATCGCTTTGTAGTTTTTAGTTTTGTGGCCACCTTTTTTGTGGAATGCACATTAGAATACGTTTTTTCTCTTAGTAGCATCACCGACCATCTTCTTGGGCCACTTGACGAACTGTTGGTCTTTAATTTTTGCCAAAATCTTATAGATTATCTCTTTGAAAATTGTGTTGACGGCTTGAAAGGCTTTAGAGGAATCAGTTATGTCCCTAATTTTGGCACCATTCTCCTTCTTTCTCCCCTTCTTAGGGGTGTTCTCCTCGTTACCCCCATGTTTTGCCTTAGCACGACTAGTCTCAGCTTGACCAATGTGGACCACGTCCTCCACCTTGGCATATTTCTCAATGCGTGACATGAGATCTTCAATGGTTTCATCTTCCTTCTTGGTAAGGGATTGGTACAACATTGAGGTGGGGGTAGGCCTATTTTAAAGTATGCTACGACAACTTGCTCTGAGCAATCTTCTACCTCATTAAAGTCTTCTCAATAGTGTTTGGCGTATTCGTACAGGTATTCTTATGGCTTATTTTTCATCATAAGCAACAAATCTATTCTTTTGGGTTAAGAATTGTTGGTGATGAAACGAGCAGTGAAGGATTAGGACAACACTCTGAAACTCTTGATGGACCTGTGAGGGAGATTCTTGAACTATTTCTGTCAACATCGCCCAAGTTGGAGGGAAAGATGAGACACATCAATGCATCGTTATATTTCCATAAAGTCATATCCTGCCTATACTACTGCATGGTCAATAAGATCGGTCTTTTCATCGTAGACCTTGAAGGTGGGGGTTACAAACTTATTAGGGGGTTCCTCCTCTTTAATGGTTTTCGAAAAGGGAGACTTTATCCGGGTGATGAAGGATTTCCTTTATAGCTCCTTGGTTTACCTGACCCCCCTATGAGCGGGATGTTGGTCAATTTCTCGAACCAAACTCCTTATGTCATCTTTGTGGTGCTTATCGTCTCTGTGGTGCCTTCCTTAATAACTTCCATGCCCTGAATGCTCTTGGTCGCGATTGGTACTCCTTCCTCAGCTGTAAGTATTTGCTCGCCTAGGGGCTAGGAGTCCGAGGTCGGCACTTTCGATTTTGGAGGAGTTCTTTCTCCATCTCATCCAGTCGCCGTTGGAGGCTAGAATTCTCTTTAACTTGGAGGCGAGTTTCCTCCTTATGTTGCTGAAGCATTGCTTCGTAGGCATCTACTAGATGTGAGATCTAAGTAGACCTGGGTTGCTCATGGCTTTCCTCCGAAGGCTATCATTCTGGTTGGAACCTTGGGTTTCCATCTTTGCTAACCTTATACCTGATCCTCGGTGGAGCCAAATCATCTTGCACGTCTCCTAGATAGGGTGCCCGATTTGGTTGGTGAGACGTCGTAGCTATTCTTTGTGAAGATTGCTTTCGTGGAAAGGAAAATTGTTCCCATGGACAATGCCAATTGTGAGTGCAAATTAATAAAAATTAAGAATGGATCCAGAAATCAATTAAAGAATTAAGTAAATAGATGCCAATCACATAACACAAGAATAAACATGGTTGATAAATTGCCTACGTCCACAGAGAGATCACTATTTTTTTATTAAGTTTCCTCAAGTATCAAAATTACATATCTTTTTACCCTAGGGTGACTTGTATAAGGAATTCCCTCGACTAGTTGTTGGCTCATGTGGTATCCCTGAATATCTCCTCCGAGATTGTTGATGATTATTTTATTTTATCGAGGTTGAAGTGATAAATATTCAAATTTATCCACGTGATAAAAATTATTGTTGATTTCTTTAAGTAGTTGGGTCGGACGTGTCCACATTCTAATGGGTTTGGTTGGTCACCTCTCAATTGGGTCTAGTTATTTATTTAGGTCCCCACAGGTATGTAAGTTGGGAGGATATTGGGTTATTTTAATTGTGGGTTAGGGACCAATTGGGTGTCAAAAAATGGAACTTTAGGCCTAATTCAGGAGTTGGATTAGTATAAGTTAAGATGAGAGATTAATAACCCCCCCCCCCCCCCAAATTAACAAAACCTAAACCCAACAGTCAGAGGATACCAAAGGTTAAAGGGGAGAGGAGGCTAAAGATCCAAGGGGAAATACTCAAAGAGGAGGGTAAGAATTCAATTGAAAACACTCAACCAGTCCATTCTGGTAATAATTTTCTTATTAATTTAAATGTCCAATGTATTTATTAATTCATTATAGCAAACCCCATATAATATCTAGGTTCTAGTATGAATTTGTTGATTAAATGATAGTATTTAATCTCATACATGTAAAGAAGGCTAATCTGAAATTAGGTGGCTTAAATCCAAAAATTTAGGATGATTATAATCTGAAATTTGATGATAGAATTCATACATTAGGACTCTTGGATAAATTAGAAAACTTGACACATATGTAGAGGATTAGAACTCGTGTTTGAGGATTTGGAATTAATGAGAATTAGGATCCTTATATATAATTAGAATCTAATGGGATTAAGAGGTGAAAAATATGATTTCTATAGATATGTCAATTGATCTAAATTATGGGATTTAGGGGAATTAAATTCAATGTTAATTTATGTAATTAATCATCCTAATATGAAAGACTAAGTCATGGGGACCTGTTCTTCTGTTATTACAATTGTATAAACCATTAGAATGAAGTTTGGGGTTGAAGTAACGATTTGCGTATTAAGAAACCATGGCAGATCTGGGTGTCTGCCTAGATCCAAATCGATTCGGCCTATGGAGGCAAATCTATTTAGCCAGCTGAACCGATTCGGTCCCAACAGGCGAATCAATTTGGCCCCTGGGGAAGATTGGCTAGAACCAGGGTTGGTCCGAGGGATTTTTTGCAATTGATACGAGTTGGTAGAATGATGTTTGGATAAATGGTAATTTTATTAAAAATACATTTGTGGCACTAAACTAAGATGGCTACATCGTATTATTAAAGGGATAAAATTTATAATTAATTAGTTTGTTAATTATTAAAGTATGATTAATTATAATTGGTTATTTTGGACATCTTAGGTAATTATAGAGTAATTACCTATACATATTGTGTGATGATAATATGTAATTATTTATGTGGGTAAACATACCTATGTTCGTGAACAGTCCTATCGATTAAGGTTGTGCGCCTTTTAGGACCGTACCTCACGTCAACACAGGTGGCTAGACGTTGAGTACGTCATTACCTTAGGTACTACGTAGCAGCGCCACTTACAGGAGGTAGGTATAGATGATGGGATCGATTATCACTATTAGGTATTGATCATGGAATGGTATACTATAAAGGGACTGCCCCACTTGTGTGTGTTTGTGATGTCTAATTTGGATAAGGGACTCCTTCGTACTTACCGATAGAGCACGAGCGAGACACTATTGGTAGATTGATTTATGTGTCGCATATATGTAAGGCCATATGCATATAATCATATAAAGTAAATGAGATTAATTTATTAGTCTAATTATGTAGACAATAAAAGACAGACTCAATACTACGTAGTATGCATTATAGATGTTTATGTCATTTTTATGAGCAACATGATTGGGGTACTTTGGGAAGCCATAAAATGGGTGTAAACGATTACTATTCAATATGTGTATTATATTAGATGTACTTTTATTTAATTGGCACAGTTATCAATTGTTATCATTAGAATTTGTGCAGTTATATGAATAGTATTACACTTTGATGAGCGGTGAAATACTAATGTATGGGGGTGACGATGGGAGATGTTTACTTTGAATTAACTGTATTATTACACTTTAAATTCAGTAAGTTAATTCTAATTCTAGGGCGCAGACCCAAATTATAAATGTCCCCACACCCCCCGAGTGCTTCTAGACAAGGGTAGCGGGACTATCGAGAGATTAGCCTTGGAGTCTCACTTTGCTTATCGGAGTTCAAATCATCAATTATAGATTAGGTTTCTTCTCTATTTTATTATTATTACTTTTGGGATTATTGTATGGGCATAAGCCCGAAGTCTATTTTATTTCAGCCGGTTTGGGACACTTATGCTTATGTTGGGTTTTCATTTATATTATGTGGATGTTGGACTTATCGTTGTCTTGGTTATTAATTTAATTCAATTTTAATTCAACCTTGGTTTGAAAATAAATATTTATATAGTTGATGCTAAGAATTATATGAACTGACAAGCAAGCCCATCTTCAGCATATCGTGTATGGTCAACCTTTACGTGAGAAAATAGGGGTTGTTAAAGTTGGTATCATAGAATCCAAGTTCTAGTGTCCTTAAGATATGTGTTGTGTTCATTACATTCTGCATTGCGTTCTTTGATATGTAAAACCTATGACTAGGAATCGTTGTATTCTTGTCATCTATATTAATACAAAACCTTTTTGCTTTTAGATGGAAAATGGTAAGAGAGGGAGACCTCTATGTGTTGTCACACTGACTACAGATGAGGAGGCTCAATAAGAGCCATATTAGCACCACCCACAGCCACCATCATCCCCACTTACGCTAGGCCCAACAGATATTTCCACTATCATGACTTAGGCAGTCTCCACCACAATGGCAGATATGCTTCAGCATTTCCATCCACCACAGCTACCACCACCACCCCCGTAACAAGTGGTTTTACTAATACAGGCACCTGAAACAGTATGGGATAGAGATAGGTAGGCCTTCACTAAGGTCCACCCATCGGAGTTTACAGGCAGCTTCGATATTCTAGTAGGTAGAAGAAGTATATCCAGCATCACTTATGGATGGTAAAGTGTATGTCGGTTCAGAAGCAGATGTTATCCTTATTCACACTGGTTGGGTCCATTTTATAGTTATGGGAGTCAGTCACCACCTTAGAAAAGAGAGATAGTCTGACTATTGATGAGTTATGGGGATGGTTAGAGGGGAAATACTTCCCACTAACGATGAACTTAGAGGTGAGGCAGAAATTTATGGACATTAAGCAGGAAGTTCGAACCACAGCAGAGTATAATGAAGAGTTTACCACATTGTCCTATTTTGCTGGGGACGAGGTAAACAATGAGGTGAAGAAGATAGAGAAATTCGTGTCGGGGATAGCCCGACACATCAGGAAGTCATTATTGGGAAATCCAACTTTCATTACTTATAATTAGATGGTGAATGTTGCTCTACTACATTGCCATGATCATAGGGCATTCAAGAAGACCAGAGGGGAAAAGTGACAAGGCTCATAGACGTCGAACCCACAGGGTAAGACAAATGAGAGCAATAGTCAAGGGGACCATCAGTCTAGGGGTCCACAATTTAGGGATCAGCATAAGATATTTTGAGATTCCGATTACTGAAATAAATAGGGATAGGGCTAATAGCAGAGGAGCCAATAGGGCCAAGGGCAACAGGATCACAGCCAGCAGGGTCGACAGCCCGAGAGACTCCTATTTTGCGGGAATTTCTACACTTGTGGTGAGAGGGGTCATATGTTAAGGAGGTGTCCTCGGGGTAATCGGGGAACTCAGGAGCAGGGTGGATAGTGATGGTATCCGGCTCCATAAGGACAACGTCAACAGGTGCCAGCCCCAGGAATTGTAGTGCCAGCTTTATCAGCTCCAACCTCCCAACCTCAGGGGCAACATCCATAACTAAACTATGGATGGGTGTACCACATTGCACTGGCAGAGGGACCAGTGCCAGTTCATGTAGTAGAGGGTATGTTCCCTATCTTTGGGCATGTGCGTCGTATTTTATACTGTTGCATCTCATTCATTCGTTAGCACTAGCTTTGCACGTGAGACTGGAATGACAGATTTTACTTTTGATATTATACTTCATATAGATTCACCCATGGGTAGAGGGGCAGCCATACGTTCAGTATGTTGGGTATAGGGGTCGAGATTGGGCGACCCACAATTATGGAAGACTTACTAGAATTAGATATGTCTGAGTATAATGTGATTTTAGGGGTAGATTGGTTATATATATACAAAGTCTATGCTGACTGTTATGGTAGGTTCATCGTCTTTGAAATTATGGGGCATGAAATGTACCTGGTTGCGATATTGTACCCTGAGGGTGGGTCGAGCATGCACTTATATTATATTAAGGAGGAGACTTCTTCAGACTTTATAGTGTCGTTAGATTCTATCTCGATAGTTAGAGAGTTTTCTGATGTATTTTGGGAGATCCCATAGTTGCCACCTAGCAGGGAGATAGACTTGATGATTGATTTGATTCCGGCCACTTAGTAGGAAGTTAGCAATATGTGGAACCATTCCCTATCATTGAGAGGATTGGTCTCGTAGCGTATCGATTGGGAGTACTGGACCACTTGCAATTGATGCACGACTTCTTTTACATATCTGCATTGCAAAGATTCCTTAGAGATGAGATTACTAACAATAATATCGATATTGATGAGATAGAGCTCTGATCTGAAGCTACATACAAGGAAAGACCCGTAGCCATTCTTTACCGTAGGGAGCGCCAACTTTAATCTATGGTTGTTCCTTTGGTACGTGTGTAGTGGGGACGTCATAATTAGGATGAGTCGACTTGGGAGAAGGAGGGCGACATGCGAGCGAAATATTCGAAACTCTTTTTAGTCGGGTAAGTTTTGAATTCTAAGGACGGAATTCCGTTATTAGGGGGAAGAATGTAATAACCCAATTTTAGAATAAATATAAAATTTGTGGGAATTAAATTAAATTGGTGAATTTAATTAACTAAGTTGTGAATAAAGTAATTTATTATTATTTCATGTTATGTGAGATTGACTTTGCATGTTAAATAATTTCGATAAAAAATAATTACATGTGCATTGAATAAATGATAAATAATGTGTGACAAAATTGAAAAATATACATATTGATCAAAAATAATTGGAACGCATTTCGAGAGGTTTTATGAACTCATTTAGGTGTTCTAGACCTTTAGAAATGGTCACATGTATAGGTATATAAGTTGGAAGGTTATTGGGCTATTTTAGTTATCGGTTCGGGCCCATCTGGGGGTCCAAAAATGGGACTTTAGGCCTAACTCGGGAATTAGATTAGTCTAATTTAAGAATGGAGATTAATAAATCTCCCAGTAAACCCCATGTAATTTTTGGGTTCTAGTATGAAATTAGTGATTGAACAGTAGGATTTAATCTCATGCATGTTTAGAAGACTAATATAAAATTAGGTGTCTTAAATACAGAAATTTAGGATGATTATAATCTGGGATTTGATGATAGAATTCATGCCTTAGGACTCTTAAATAAATTGGAAAACTTGATTATAGAGGATTAGAACTCATGTTTTAGGATTTGGAATTTATAAGGATTTGGATCCTTGTATATGATTAGAATCTAATCTGATTAAGAGGTGAAAATTCAGATTTCTGTAGATATGTCAATTAATCTAAATTCCGAGATTTGGGGGAATGAAATTCGATGTTAATTTATGTAATTAACCACCCTTAGGTGAAAGACTGAGTCATGGGGACATGTTCTTATGTTATTACAATTGTATGAACCATTAGAATGAAGTTTGGATTGAATTAAGGATTTGCATATTAAGAAACCATAGCAGATTGGGTTTCTGCCCATATCCGAATCGATTCGGCCCTTAGAGGCGAATCGATTCGATCAGGCAAACTAATTCGGCCCCAAGAGACGATTCAATTTATCCCGGGGGGCAGGTTGAGCTGGGACTGGGGTGGATCGGGGGATTTTTAGAAACTGATACGAGTTGATAGAATGATGTTTGAATAATTGGTAATTTTATTAAAAATATTGTTGTCGCACTAATATTAAAGGGGAACTTATCATTAACTAAGATGGTTACATCATATTATTAAAGGGATAAAATTTACAATTAACTAATTGGTTAATTATTAACGTGGGATTAATTATAGTTGGTTATATGGGACATCTTAGGTAATTATAAAGTAATTACCTATACATATTGTGTGATGATAATATGCAATTATTTATGTGTGTAAACATACCTAGGTTCGTGCAAATTCCTGTCGTTGGGGTTGCACGCATTTCAGGATCGTAGTACACGTCGGCATAGGTGAGATAAGTTTTGTGTAGGTCATTATTTTAGGTACTACATAGCAGTGCCACTTACAAGAAGTAGGTGCATATGTTTGGATCCATTGTCATTATTAGGTATGGGTCGTCCAATGGTGTACTGCGTAGGGACCGCCCCACTTGTGTGTGTTTTGTGATGTCCGATTTGGATAAGGCATTAGATAGTAAACGTGTAGTATTGCACTTAGATGAGGCATCAGATGGTAATGTTTATGAGTGACAATGGGGCATGCTTACTTTGAATTATCTATATTATTTCACTTTAAATTCAATAAGTTAATTCTTGCAATTCTCGGGCGCTAACCCAAATTATAAATGTTTCCCCCTTCCCCAGTTGCTCCTTGATAGGGATAGCAGGACTATCGTGAGATAAACCCTGCAGTCTCATTTTGCTTATCGGCGTAAATATCGTTGATTCTAGACTAGGTTGCGTCTGTATTTCAGTATTATTATTTTGGGGATTATTGTATGGGCATAAACCCGAAGTCTATTTTATTTCAGTAGATTTAAGACACTTATGCTTATGTTGGGATTTCATTCATATTATGTTGATGTTGGACTTATCATTGTGTTTGTTATTAATTGAATTCAGTTTTAATTCAACTGTGGTTTGAAAATAAATATTTATATGTTTGATGGTGAGAATGATATAAATTAACAAGCAAGCCCTATCTTTGGTGTATCATGTCTGGCCAACCTTTACGTAAGAAAATAGGGGTTGTTACACCAAATCCATCAAAATGGTCATCAAATCCTAAGAAGTGAAAATTATAAGGTTTTGAATCAATAATGAATAATTAAATGGGGTTAATATTAAAATAACCCTTAAAAATATCGTTGTAATAAAAGTGATATTTTTCGTTAATTCCTTTTAGGTACAAATCGGTCAACCTAAGTTTATGTGCTGAAAATTTATCAATTAGATAATATCAAATTTTATTTCAAATATAGGCGATTTAATCTAAAAATGTGCAATAGCGTAAACAATCACACAACACTAACTTATACGATGAAAGACCGAGAACGAGAAAAAACCTCATGCGGAACAAAAAGTCAAATGTGTTATGGCAGAGTATTACAAATAAAAGACTACGACTTACAATTCAACAACGCACTAACCGACTATCAATTTTTTCCAACCATATCCTCTAAGGAGAGTGCCACCGACTTGAGAATGCTACTCAACCGCGAACGATTTGGGACTCGTCAAATGTCTTTCAAATCTACACCACGGAATCAAAATATTCTTTGAAGTAGAAGACGAACTTTGTTGAGACACCACCGATGTTTTCTTCATGGATTTGAAAATGTTTAAAATGATTTGGATTACTCAAAACTCACAATGTATTTTTGAAAAATTCACATAAGTCTCTCAAGAGAAAGAATACAATTATTGTTGTTCAAGAACAAAGGTAGAAGTTTTTAGGTTTAAATAGGACTTGTGATCAAAGTTTGAAATCAAACATCTCAAAAACACAAATAGAAATGTGAAGAAGAAAAACTATGGTTTAAATCTTTAGAGTATTTAAAGTAAAAAATAAATCTCTCAAAAATTTCCTCGTCGATTAAGTGTCTTAGCACTATAAAAATTTCTAAATGTTTTTCTTTAGAGTTTTGACAAAATTAGGTATTATGATATCAATCTCTCCATATATATCAAGATCTTTCAAGTATGAAAGACAAGATTAAGACACGTAGGGAAAATGACATCACAAAAGAATCATAAAACTTGAGTTTAGATAAGATTTATCTTTCAAGCAATTCTTCACGGTTTGCCATACGATGTTTATAAAAATATCTACTTTGGCTCACAAAACACACGACCAACAAAGTATCTTCTCTATGACAAATGCTTGCATCTCTAAAGCGAGTAGTCGAGGGAAGTCATGATGATGAAAGCATATATAGGGTAAAACTCTGGTTGACCATGAGACCAACAAACTCAGGCCTTCCTTGTTGAGGCAAGTGATCAAGCAAAGTCCCCAAATTTTGTTCAAGACAATAAAAAGTTGTAAAAGTGTGAAGCTTACTCAAACCATTATATGATATACTCATGCAAAGAACTTTTAAAGTATATTTTCTAAATGAATAATATAATTGCATATGTATATTTCCTAGTACCAAAAACCAATCCAAAACACGCACGAACAAAATAATTTTTCATTTTTAAAGAAAAGGCTAACTTGAATATGAAAAAACATAAAAGTGTATTAAAATTCCAAACACCTTAACCAAGTTATAATATTAATATGTGATCATATTGATGTTGAATTGAAAATACAAATCTTATCTGGAGAAAATGTAACAGAGTTGTGCTATGTCGAAAATACATCTAGGACTAAAAGACAAAATATATTTTACAAATGGAATACGACAAACCAATTATGTGTGGTGTACACAAGTATACATATACTCATACATTATTATTATTACTACAATTATTATTATTATTATTATTATTATTATTATTATTATTATTATTATTATTATTATTATTATTATTATTATTATTATTATTATTATTATTATTATAAGAGCTAAAGATAAAAGAGTATAAGGATAACGATGTAACTTCATGGCATTATCGTCAAAATAAAGTACATAATGAGATGAACTTCCACTTAGTGCAAACAGTATAACGTTTCGTTAAGATGTTATCATAAATGTATCTTGAACTAATCACTACGCCAAAATTTGGAAATTGCCATTGCTTTGGACAGTGAAAAACGACATTGGTCATGCTCCTAGACCGTGACCATTTTACAGGTGACCATTTTTGGGGTCACGGTCCAAAATCATGACCAAATAGAGAGTCACGGTCGGATTTTCCAACCCTAATGTTGGAGATATGGTCACAGTTATAGATCGTGACCCTAATTATGACCAAACTTGACTAGTCACGATCATGAACTATGACCCCCTACCATGAAAATAGATCCTATGGTCATGGTTATTGACCGTGACAGCCTTTCGTTAACTTTGATTGTAAGTTCAAGGTCAGATTCTATGATTCTCGATCATGACCACAGGTCCTAAGGTCACAGTTCCTAACTATGACCACCTTTTAACCAATTAAAAACTTGTCATGGACGTGGTCACGATTTTGGACCGTGATTAATTTATTAAAAAAATAAATTTTTGATGAATACATCAATAAAAAATAATAATATAAAAATTACTAATCAATCAAATTAATTAGATGAATACATAAATAATTATATTAAAATCCTCAAAGTGTTACATGAATCCAAATAATATTAAAATCCTCAAGGTGTTCCTTTCTCGAAGCATATGCAATCTCATTGTAATCTAAATCTGTGTCCACCTAATTAGAGTTGTAAATTTTGCAAAATGTTCCAAATGGTAAGAAATTACTTTAATTTCAAAATGACTTTAGGATGCCAACGAAGACAAATATAGAATCAAAGTCCATATATGTTATAAGATGAATAAGGTTGGTATCTAACCCATAATCCGAATATAAAGTGTCTCTTTTGATTTATGAAAAGAAGATGAAATATTGTGAAAGTGTAGAAAATTGTGAGAACACACTAAATTGGGAATTATGGTATAAGCCCTTGTTGATACAAAAAATTATCCACCTACGTGGACCAATCATATATGGGCATTTTTCTCCTTATGTGGCAACAATTCTAGTCAGCAGCCACTTCATTAATCCCGAAGATAGTTGCTCGGCAGGCAGGTTGACCAACATGAAGAATGCAAACCATCAAAGTAAATAAATAGTAACCATATGGGAGAAACAACCAAGGGTCCTTCCATACGTGGTCTAAACAAGAACCCATCACATTCATTACGTACGGGTGTAAATGCTTGAATATATAAAGGCATTCTAACCCTTGATCTCTGGGTTATTATAAATACATTGTATTCCTTTAACAAAAAGCAAGATAGAATGGATTCTAGGATATTCTTCTTAACAAGAGTAGCTAGCTTTCTGTAATCACTCAAATCAATACAATAACAGTGGACGTGGGCTTTCTTACACAGTCAAACCACTTTAAAAACTCCTTATCTCTTGTGTGATTATTTCATTACAATCTTGTATTTTATTTGTGTTTAGAAAATTAGATCTAGTAAATTTTTTGACATCAACAGATTGGCGTCGTCTGTGGGAACGTGTATCTAATTACCATTCTCTATCTTGTACATCCTTATTCAAGGGAAGATAAATGATCCTAAAACTAGTGCCAAAAATAAAGGCAACACTGCCATACCATTTACTCCGCCGACATCAGCTGTCCTGAATGGAATTCTTGCCAGTATTTCCAAGGGTTAGGATGTCATGCAGGAAACAATGAGGCAATTGGCTCAATCATTACAGGCCAAGTCTCCAACTCTTTCCAGGAAGAAAATGATTCATTCGTTGAGGAAAGAAAACCCACCTTAGCCTCCTAGGCATAGCCGACATAGCTATTCCAGATCTTCATGTTATAGGTCCTACCGTCCAGGAATGAATTCATCGATCAGATCCACAAAATTCTATGATGGCCATTCTTTTTCTCCTAAAAGACCAAGTGTTTTGGGAAAATTAAGTAGAGCTTCGTTTGATCATTTGGAACCCCGAGAAAACACAAATCCTCACACAGAGTTATCTAGAACTAATCAACACCCAACCGAACACCGTGAAGCCTCAATCAGGTCCAGATCATGCGTCCGACGATCTGTGCATGTTGAGAAGACTTCTCAGGAAGAGATCTTAACACAAATAAATGGTCGGAACGATCGAGCTGCTTCACATAGGTCTGATGCAAGAAATCCCTCATGGAGCTGAGTGAAATGGCCAAGGCAAAGAATCCGTTGCAGCAAAATTTTATCAAGGGATCCCCCTTCATTCAGGTAATTATTGATTTCCCAACTCTATCCAAGTTTAAACCCCCACTGGTTACCCCTAAATATGAAGGTAAAACTGATCCAATTTTACACATTAAATAATATCAGGTTGCAGTTGACATATATTATGTTCCTAGTGAAATAAGATGTAGAGATTTTTCATAATTACCATTACTGGTTCGATCCAAATATGGTACAATAACTTGCCCCGAAGACAAATTGCCAACTTTAACCAGATCGCCAAGCTATTCAGTAAAAACTTCTATTTTGGGGTCAAGCCAGTGAAAAGAGTAGCCCATATCTTGAGTGTCAGGTAGTAAGTAGGGGAAACTACCAGAGAATTCATCATTCGTTTTAACAACGAGAAACTATAAGTGGTTAACAATGAGGAGAAATATCCATCACCGCTTTAATGAGTGGATTACTTCTATAAAAGCTATACTACACTCTGGCCAAAGATCCTCCTAAAACCGTAACTGAGCTCATGGATAAGGCGATAAAAATCATGAATGCCAATAAAGCAATGGAGGCAAAGCAAATTCCCACCACTAAGCCTAAGAAAAAGGAGCCGAAGGAGCAGAAACCGATAAAAGATGATAAGCTCAAAAAGTATGGAATCTATACTCCATTAATGGTCAGTATTCACCATATCCTAGAGGAATTTAAGCATAATAAAGATTTGCGATGGCCCGAGAAGATAAGGTACCACCTAATGGGAGGGATAAATTAAAATATTGTGAGTTCCATTAGGATCACAGTCGCATGACTGATAACTGTATCACTTTAAAGAATGAAGTGGAATCCCACATTCGTCGAGGAAAATCGAACAAATTTTTTTATCGGTGAGAAATCATAAAACAGGTTGAAAGTCAAATTCTCCCAACAAACCTAGAGATGACAGTAAGAGAAACCATGAAGATGGTTATGAAGACAATCATGACCTGCCGAAGAAGCCTAAATAACCAGAACTTGAAATAGCTATGGTATATTTTGGCTCTTTTCATTGTCATGTAATTACAAGTGGTGATGAAGGAGGGGGGGATCAAAATATACAGAGAAAGACCTATCTGAATGAAGCACAAGCCTATTCCTATATCCAACTAATCAATTTAAATGAAGATGATCGGCCCAGTAAAGTCAACAAAGACAAACTGGTAATTGGCTTTTCCAAGAATGACCTCTCCGGGGTACTGTATCCCCATGATGATCCGTTGGGCGTCAAATTTAGAATTCAATAAGCCACCATCGCCAGAGTTCTGATTGATAATGGGAGCTCGAATGATATCATGCTCTACCCCTATTTTCATAGTTTAGTACTGAAACTTAGTCAGTTGGAACCATACCGCATGCCATTGATAGGTTTTTAATCGAAAAAGTCTACCCCCTTGGGACAGTCAAGCTAAAATTATTTTTTAGCACTTGGCCAGCAAGCCACACTGAAAATATATGCTTCTTTGTGATGGATAAGAACGTTCAGTCTGCTTATAATGTGATCTTCGATAGGCTAGGACTAAAGAAATTTAAAGTTATACGATCCACAGTCCATCAGTGTTTGAAGTTTCCTACTCACTTTAGGGTTGGTGTTGTGAAAGGTAACCAAAAGGTGGCCAGAGAATGTTATTACTCCTCAATCGAGTAAGAAGATTTGGTTGATTTGAAGACAAAGACCACAACTTAGCAGGCAGACACTACAGAACCCAATAATGAGTCAAAATTTAATACTCTGAAGTCCCGAGATAAAGCAGAGTTAGTCAAAGGGCAGATTGTTGAAGCCACCGAAAGCATAATCCTGGATAATCACAAATCGGAGAGAATCACCCAGATCGGATCCACATTGGATTCACTCCTTAAAAAATAATTGATTGTGTTCTTGAGATAACGAAGGAATGTGTTCACTTGGAGTCACGAGGATATGCCCAAAATTGATCCTAACTTTCTCTGTCATGAGCTTAACATTAATAAGGATGCCAAGCCAATCAAGCAAAGGCGTAGGGTATTTAGTCCGAAGAAAAACCAAGCTATATAGGAAGATGTGAAGAAACTACAAATGGACCAATTCATTGAGGATGTCAAATATCCAACATGGTTGGCTAATGTTGTGAAGGTCAAAAAGAAAAAATGATAAGGGGAGAATGTGTATAGATTTTACTAATCTTAATAAAGCTTTCCCAAAGGACCATTTTCATTTGCCTAGAATTGATCAGCTGGTGGATTCCATATCAGGACATGGGTTTTTTATCTTCATGGATGCTTATTCTGGGTATAGCCAGATAAGAATGAAACCAGAAGATAGGTAAAGATCTTCTTTCATTACTAGCTAAGGTACTTATTGCTACAATGTAATGCCCTTAGGGCTCAAAAATGCTGGAGAAACGTACCAGAGGTTGGTCAATAAGGTATTTGAATAGCAGATTGGGAAAAATAAAGAGGTTTATGTAGATGATACGTTGACTAAAAGCAAGAAAGCTTTATATCATATCAAGGACCTCAGTCAGACTTTTTTTTAGCTTGAAAAACATCGGATGAAGCTAAATTCAACCAAGTGTGTGAGGGAATGTTCCTCGGCTTCATAGTAAATCAAAGAGGAATTGAAGTCAACCCTGCCAAAATCAAAGCTCCAATAAAAATGCAGTCACCGACCTGCAAGAAGGATGTTCAAAGACTTACTGGTAGAGTAGCTGCTTTAAACCAGTTTATTTCTCGAGCAACAAATAGGTGTTTACCATTATTTAATGTGCTTAGAAAGACCTTTAAGTGGAATGCAGAATGTGAAGAATCATTTCAAGAATTGAAGAAGTATCAGAGATCTCCACCATTATTATCCCGACCAGTTTGAGAGAAAAATTATACTTACTCTTGAAGTAAAAAACTACAGTGACATAATTAATTGGTCACAGATAAAAAAGAATAAACGAGATAAAGAATTTTAAAGTAGTTCGGCTAAAACAAAAGCCTATGTCCACTCTTGTGTATTGCCTAGGGCTGGTTTAATTGCCTTTTGTCTCGTTATTCATGTCCTTTAGGTGTAGGGTTTACAATGGATTTATAGCCCCTTGAGGGAGTACAAGAGTCAAAATACTAAAGGATGGAATGCCTTTATAACATAGGCATTTACATTTGTACAATGTTAATAATGTATACAACTATTGAAGATTTACTGTCATTGTTGGTTGGTTTTCCTAGTGTTGGTCGGGCTTCTTTAACTTGTTGATAGGTATTCCGTCAGTTGGTCGGTGAATCGCCCTTGCTGACTTGGATCAATGCCTAGATGGATAACACGTGTTCATATATGAATGGTCCCTGTAGCAGGATAGTTTTTGGTATCAACAGAAGCCCCCAATGTTTCATGCTTAAGGTTTTTACAAGAGTATGGAATATTTAGCTCTTAAAGTTGTTCGGGCAACAATTTTGAGGCTTGGTCGGTTACCGACTTCCCATACTTGTAAATTTAATAACTTTAACTATCGGTACCTAATGTGGATGGTATTTTTATAATTACCCATAATTTTAGCGAATCATTTTCGGGTAAATATGTCTTTTCTGTCTTTAGTCGCCAACAGTTCAATTAACGTTTCTTTTTAATCATTAACTTTTCAATTTTTGAGGCAACCTATAAAGGCGGGAAAAGCCACGATCATCTCTTACCTCTAACTTTCTAAGTTTTTTCTGACGTTGTGTCTTCAAGCTCTCTCTCTCTCTCTCTTATGCGATCGTTCTTTGTTCTTCAGTTCTTACTGAATTCTTAAATTCTGTAAGAAATTTTTCCTTTATCTTTTTCTTCTTCATCAATCATGGTTTATCTTGTTACTTCTCTTGATGAATTCAGAAATGAATAGAGTATCCCTTCATGGGTAGAACTAGAACATCCCAGTTTGCTTGCTGATCTTTTTCATTAGCTGAGGGTCACTAGTTTCCCTCCATTTTTATTGTTGAATGTGGGTTTACCTTTCCCCCAAACCCATTTTGTCTTGAATTTTACTGATATTTTGATATAGTTCCAGCTAGGGTAGCCCCCATAACCTGGAGAGTAGCTAATGGAGTGTATAGATTAAACCAACTTCATGGGACTCATCTCGGGATCCCAGAAATTATATTTTGCTATAAGTGGGCAATAAGTGAAACCATTTTTTATTTGAAAACTAAGGATGTGAACAAAGCATTAGTAGTTAACCTTCCTGAATCCAATAGAGATTACTTCGAGCATAGAGTAGTTGTTAAAAATTGGCAACATGCTCCTTTGACTGGGAATGCTGAGCACTAGGGGATTAGGTTCCCACCAAGTGGCAATAGGATAGGTTGCATTTATTTATTTGTCTTTATTTGCATATTCTGCTAAATGCTAATACTGATGTATATTTTGGTAATTTTGATTGCAGTTGATCGAAAGAAAAAGTGTCCCAAGGAGAGTGATATCAACCTTAGAGAGTTCAAGTTCATTTGGGGCATTCATCAGAAAGTTCGGGAAGATCATACCAGATCAGCCTCATACTTGTTGCAGTATAGGAACAACATCACCTCCTTTGTTGCTCGCCCAACTATAGTTACACCCTCTCATTTAATCAACCTTGACCAAGACCCTATCTCCACATCCTCTACCACTGCATTTGGCAGTGGTGAACCTGTTACTCTTTCCTCTTCTTTGGATTCAGACTTATCTCTTGCTGCTTCCATAAGGAAGAGGAAGTTTCCCAATATTTTGGGTGACATAGCAACTACTGGTTCCTCCAAACAAGATGCTAATGGAGACAAAAATAAAGAGGATGATGGTAAGAAGCCCCCATCTAATAAGGATGACCTTGGGAAGAATCCCCCATCCAATAAGGGGGATATTGGTAAGAAGCTCCCTATTGGGAAAGCTGATGAAAGCCACCTCAAGACGCTGAAAAGAGGACTCCCTTTTAGGCTGGCAGAAAGGTCTTCATCCAACACCGACCAACAAGAGTTGGTTGATTTATCTGTTTCTGGCTCACCAGTGGTTCTTGGCCCTGGTTTAGCCAGACAATTAATAAAGTCTGGTACTTTTCCAGACCATAGGGGTGCTGCAGCGGCACTTTCCCGATGAAAAAGTTCTGAAAGGGATGCTCAAAGCCTAGCTCTAGTAATTTCCTGTGCCTTCTTTATTTCTTTATTTGATATTTTTTATATTAACTCGCCTTATTTTCTTTTGTGGAGTTTCTTGTTGACTTCAATAATATTTTGGAGAAGGATGACGCCTTGCGTTCTTCTTCTCATGAGGTTGAAAAAGATTTTGATAAGCTTAAGAAGTCAGTGCTTGACTCCCAACAGGCACTGGCCAATGAGCAGAAAAAATGTGAGGAAAAAATAATAGTTACAGAAGAAGATGCAGTGGCTGCTCAGGGCCAAGTTGTTAATCTGCAAAAAGACTTGAATGCTGAAAAGGCTAAGATCACCAAGCTGTAAAAGGATTTGGACACTGAGAAGGCTCTGTTTGTAAAAAGAGCTAAGGCTAGGGAGGTTGGCTTCAACAAAGGCTGAGACAAAGCCATTGGGGATGCTTCTTTGTAAATTGAATTTACGAAGAAGAATTGCTTCAATGATGGTTGGTCGACAGCCTTGGTGGAGGTCAACACCCCTCAAGATTCTAAAATCTTCCTTAGACATGATCCAGGAGCTCCTCCCAACATGGATGAGGAGATTGAAGATGATGGGTGTTCAAGGGAATCACTTATGATGTTGGATTATGCTGACCAACACCAAGCTATTGACTCCTCTACTCCTCTATCTAACAGCCATCTGCCTTTGCCTGCTCCTGCTTCTACTTCTGCTGAACCTACCCCAGACGTGAAGAAGGTGTAGATCTCTCTGAGCAGCCTTTGTTTTTTTTCTTTTTGCCGATGTGTATTTACTTGACAATTTATCAATGAAAAGAAATATGCTTTCTCTTTTGCTTGTCTTTTCTCCATACTTTATACTCTTTTGTTGATTGGATATTCTTCTTATTTTTAATAGTTCATGGATAAACTAGAACACTTATCCTCTACTGACTCCGAACTACTCAAGAGATGCAACGAACTTTTTTAAGTTGGTCATTTATTTCTGACCCGAGAAGATCTACTGAAGTTGCTCGGTAAAGGTGTGTTCGAGCAAGCCAAGGAAGCCTATCTTTATCTGAAATGCCTTCTTAATCGGGTAGTGGCCAATAATGTTGCCTACTACGAAATGATTGAAGAGCTGTAGGAGGACTGTAAGGAGGTCAAGGCTCTTTTGCATGCTAACTATGAGAAGAAGTATAAGGCCTCGAGTGAAGGTTGTGGCTTTTAACAAAAGTTAGAAAAATTTGTTTCTCACTTTCGAACACAGGAGTTTTTTCTCAACCGTGAAGTAGAGGAAGCCAAAGACATTTCCAAGCTATTGGAAGAGGAGAATAATAATTTAAGAGATGAACTAAATGTCGTGAAGTCTTCTTTTATAGCTGTTGCTACTACCGATGAAGGTCATTCTTTCTTAGAGGCTGAAAATGCTAAGTTAAGGGAAGAATTGGAAGCACTGAAAAAGACTAAATCTGCATCTTCTTACCGAGCAAGAATTAAACTTGACTGAGGTACTATAGATGAGGCTAGGACTCAATAAAACCTTGCTAACCAAGCTGCCCAACTGAAGGCCAAAAACTAATCCCTTACTGAGAAGTCCCAGAAGTTTCAAACTCAATCCGAGAAACTTGCCACTCGATCTTCTCGATTGCAAACTAGGGATGGAGTGATGAAGAAATTATATTATCAAGTTGAGAGGTTAACCTTCCAGTTTCACAAACAACTTAGAGACCTCTGGATGGAAGGTTATAATGAATCTTTGGGACATTTTAATGCTAGGCTTAAACAGCCCCAGAATGAAGGCTATAAATGGGGTTGGACCAATTACCTAACAGTGTTGAAGGTGTTGGGTTGCTTGACCTTGAAGACCCTCCCTTTAGACTGTATGTTAGTTAGATTCCTGTAAACACAATTCCCCAATGCCTAATTTCTAAATATCTGGGAGACTATGAGTTGCACGATGAGATGTAAATCATCCGTCCTCCTCATCTGGTAGATCGGATAAGTAACAGTAATAAGAGAATGATTCAAGACTTCAATTTCCTTAATTCTCCTTATACTTTAGATGACCCTCCAGCTGGCATGGATCCAGTTTCCAAAGCTAAGGGGAAACGCCCTTTAGAATAATGTCATGTATTTCTTTTGTAAACACAATTATGTAATCATTATTCAAATGAATGAAAACGCATTTGATTAACTTATCTTGTTGATCTCTAAATGTGATTGTTTTATTAATGTGAATGATTTCTTATTTTTTATTAGTTCTATTTACACGCTTAGATTAAAATCTAAATTTAGTATCAATTACCAATGAATAAATAGGTTCTACTAGCATACTTAGATTAGAATATAAATTTGGATCTAGTTACCCATGTGTCTCCAAAGGTTTTACTAACACACCTAATTGCTTAGGTTTTATATATTAGTTACCTGTGGTGTGACCAGGCGTATGTGGAATATATGCCTACATTCCTCTTGAGGAATCTTCGCAACGTTCTTCCTGTATTTTGCCCAGTTGGATAAAGATCTTGTTTTATCCATATACGTATTGACCATCTTGAGGTCGTAATAACTTGTTTGGTATGTTGTCGATCCAGTTTTGCTTGTGCCAAGAAAATTATTGCTTATGTCGGTCAAGACTCGTGTGCCGAGCAATATTTTGAAGTGGTTTTGGCAACTTTTAAGCTTATTCAAGATCAAGTATATAGGTAGGTAGTGCATAGCACTAGTATTCCAAAAAATTTGGAAAAACGAAAATTGGGGGATAGATCATTTTATTGATACTAAAAATTGATATTGAACTGAGTTCAATTGATTACATCACTGGTAATATTTTTTAAGATATGCTCAGCGTGGCACAGATTCTTGAATTCTTCCCCCTCCAAAGTCTCAATTCAGTAAGTTACAGGTCGGATGACTGCGAAAATACGATAGGGCCCATGACAATTAGCTTCAAGTTTATTATTTTTTTGGAGCACCTTCTTTATCTCATAATATCCTTCCTTTAGGTTGGTCGGATTCATCCTTTTATTATAAAACTGAGTTGTTCGCTGTTGGTACGCTACATTTCTCAGATAAGCGTCTTCTCGCATGTCTTCTAGCATATCCAAATCCAACCTTCGCATTAGATCACTCACAGGAGAGTTAAAATTTAAAAATCTATGGGATGGAAGACCCAACTCAGCAGGTATGACTGCTTCAGTCCTAAATGCTAGCATGTATGGGGATTCTCCAGATGCAGTCCTCGGGGTTGTTCGGTATGCCTATAAAACATAATATAGCTCATTGATCCAGTTTCCCTTTCCATCATCAAACCTTTTCTTCATCCCATTTAACAGAGTTCTATTTGTAACTTCAGTTTTCCTATTACTCTGAGGGTGACCTGGAGCAGAATGTAATTTTTGGATGTTGGATTGAGAACAATAAGCTGCGAATTCCTCATTGTCAAACTGCGTTCCATGGTCAGTGATGAAGGTATAAGGCAACCTATATCTGTAAATGATGTTCTTCCAAATGAATTGGTAGACCTTCTCATAAGTTATGTCTATCAATGGCTCTGCCTCAACCCACTTTATAAAGTAGTCAACTGCAATAACCAAGTACTTGAATCTTCCTCGGGTGGTTGGCAATGGCCCGACCAAGTCTATACCCCATATGGAAAATAGCCAAGGTGAAGTGATTGGGGTGAGAGCAGCCTGTGGAGTCTTGCGAATGCTAGAATACCTTTGGCATTTGTCACACTTTTTAGCAAAAGATACATAATTCGCTAGTATAGTTGGTCAGTAGTATCCTTGCGCACTTATTCGCTGTAGAAGTGCTCTTCCTGCTATGTGATCTCCACAAGATCCTTCATGTACTTCTTGAATTAGGTCTGGAACCTATGATGGATGAAAGCAATGCTGCAAATTGACTGTCAATCCTCTCTTATACAAAACTCCTTTATTATCTAGCACATGTCTGGCAACTTTTTACTTCAAGTTTTTAGCTTCAACTATATCTGCTGGCAAAGTTCCTTCTTCAATATATTCTCTACTGGGATGTATCCAAGATGGCCCCATGTCTACAGCGATAAAATTGATCATCAAATTCTCATCTATACTCCTATTCGCCAAATTCTCAATAAGAATAGTTCGTCCGAGTTTAACTCTGGTAACTGAAGCTAGCCAAGCAAGAGCACCTGCTCGGGCATTTTCCACTCTTGGAACTTTGTTCATCTAAACAGTTGGTAATTTTTTTATTACCTCCATTGCTTTGAACAAGTATCTGGCTGTCAATTCTCCATTAGCTCCATACAAGCTCAAGATTTGATTTACTACCAATTGGGAATCACTATGTGCCACAACTTGTTCAACATTCAGTGATTGGGCTAGACTTAAGCCCACAATGAGAGCTTCATATTCTGCTTCGTTTTTTGAGGCTTGGAATTGAAATCACGGAGCATATTCAATATCAATATTATCAAGAGTGTTAAGTACTATACCTGCTCCACTGCTTATTGCACAAAATGACCCATCAACATACAAGTTCCATATTGGGAGATCATCATCAAATGCTTGGTCTGTTAAAATCCCATAGTGTAATGTTTTTCTCATTGCTTCCTCACACTTCTTTGGCATCTCCTCTGTTCAGGAAGAGGAATCTGGTAGGTCGGCAATGACCTCTTCTGGTAAAAGTTCCTCTGGAGCTTGACTCTCAACAACCCTTTTCACTTTATTTTCTCTTGATTCTTGCTCGGCCTGCTGATTTTATTGCTCGAGAACCTCGGGTAATTGAATTCAGCTATGAAATCTGCTACTGTTTGGCCTTTTAGAGAAGACTTTGGTTCATAGATAATGTCATACTCCCCCAATTCCACTGCCTAATATATTAATCTGCCAGACTTCTCTGGCTTGTTAAAGCCTTCCCTAGTGGCATATCGGTGTATACTACTATTATATGGGCTTGAAAATAGGGCTTTATGCATCTAGATGCTTCAATCAATGCCAATGCCAACTTTTCTAAATGAGGGTACCTGATTTTTGCTCCTCAAAAAGCTTTACTCGTGTAGTAAACAGGTTTTTGAACTCCATTATCCTCTCTAATCAAAGCAGAGCTCACGTCTAATTTAGAAATAGCTAAGTACAGGTACAATTATTCCCCCATAATTGGTCAGGAAAGCAGTGGAGGTGAACTCAAATACTTATTCAACTCCAGAAAAGATTTCTTACATTCTTCGTTCCATTCAAAATTATTTCTGAATATTTTGAAAAATGGTAGGCACTTATCTGTAGCTCGGGACACAAACCTGTTCAGAGCTGCTACTTGCCCGGTTAGCCTTTGCACATTCTTCTTGCAAGTTGGGGACTGCATCTCAAGTAATGCCTTAACCTTATCTGGGTTTTCTTTAATTCCCCGCAGATTTACTATATACCCGAGGATCATTCCTTCTTGTACTCCAAATACGTATTTAGTCGGGTTTAATCTCATCTGGTGCTTCTCAAGTTGCTCAAAAGCCTAGCTGAGGTCGGCAATATAGTCAGACATTTTTTTGCTCTTTATACGCATATCATCCATATATACTTCCATGTTTTTGCCTATTTTCTCCTCAAAGGCCTTGTTCACCAGTCCTTGATACGTAGCACCTGCATTTTTCAATCACAAGGCATGACATTATAGCAGTAAGTTCCTCGGGGAGTAATGAAAGAAGTGTTCTCCTTGTCTTCAGGCTTCATTTTGATCTGATTGTAACCAGAATAAGCATCCATAAAACTAAGTAACTCATGTCCTAAGGTAGCTTCCACTAGCTGATCTATTCGGGGTAAAGAAAAGTGATCCTTTGGGCATGCTTTGTTAAGATTGGTGAAGTATACTCACATCCTCCACTTGTTATTTTTCTTTTTGACCATAACTACATTGGCCAACCAATCTGGATATTTCACCTCGTCAATGAAGGCTGCTTTCTGAAGCTTTTCAACCTCTTCCTGTATGGCTTGGTTCTTCTCAGGGCTGAACGATCTTCGCATTTGATTTACTGGCTTAATTTCTTTATTAACATTGAGATCATGGCAAAGGAAGCTAGTATTAATTCCTGGCATATCTTCGTGACTCCATGCAAACACGTGTTCTCTCTGTCTAAGGAAGTTCACTAGTTCCCGTTTAAGAACAGGATCCAGTATTATTCCAACTTCAGTAGTGAGCTCTGGTTTATAGTCATCTAACACAATGCTTTCTGTTGCCTCTACAATCTAACCCTTTACCAGCTTTTTCTCCTCCCTTGGATCTAAAGTTTTAACCTCAGATTCTTCATCAGGTTCAGAGGCAACCACTTGGTAAGTGGTGGTCTTCCTCTTTATTTCTTCCAGATCTAGCATTTTTGAACTACTTTCTGATCACCTTTCATAACTCCTACGCCAAAGTTGGTTGGGAATTTCAAGCATTGATGAATAGTAGAGGGCACTGCCTTAAACTTCTTCATCCCAACTCTTCCCATAATTATATTGTATGCTGAATGGCATTTTTATCCATTACAAAGAAATGAATTTTCTCTGTTCGACTGGCTAGCCATGTACCAATCATCACTTCCATCTTAATGGTTCCCAAAGGGAAAAAAATTTCACCTGCAAAACCTATTCGTCATCGATGATAGGGCTCTAACTGGATGAGCTTAAAGTTAAAGCTGCTGAAACAAGAATAGAATATGATATCTGGGGAGCTGCCACTATCTACTTACACTTTAGAGACAATGATATCTTCCTTTCTGATTTTAATTACCAGAGGATCGTCATGGTGGTACAGTTATCCTGATAGATAATTTTTAGAAAAGCCTATTACCAACTTGTCTTTATTGACCTCCCTTGGTCTGTCCTCCTCAACAAGAGTAATCCTCTATATGTACGAGCATGCTTAAGCCTCATTGAGGTAAGCTTTTCGCTCCGTAGTATGATCTCCTCCTCCTGCATCCCCACCTGTAATCATTTGGCAATCAAAAGAACTAAAACTGAGTGTGAATACCTCGCGTCCTGGATGACGGGGCTTTTTGGGTATGTCAGGATCATCCTCCTGGTCATCTTCATAAGCCCTCTTCTTCTCCTCTCTAGGTCTGTAAGGAGATTTTGATCTGTGTTGAGCTCTGATATTATTCTGCCGATCAACAAACTGATTTAATTTTTCTCTTTGATTGAGAGTTTCTATCTCATTTTGAAAGGCAATGCAACGATCCGTTGTATGATCATGGTCTCTATGGAACTCATAATACCTAGTTTTATCCCTCTTGGTAGGGGAACTCCTCAACTTATCAGGCCAACGAACATCTTTGTTGTATTTGATCTCCTCTAAGACATGATGAATGCCCATGGTTAGTGGAGTGAAGAGTGCGCTTGCGTTCAAATAATGAAGTATTTAATTAAACACAGTTTTTACCAAACAATTCCTAAGCATGCATCTATATGATATTAAGTGCGATGATGAAACATGCAAGAACACATATATGAGGAAAAATCCCCAAAGGGGAAAAACCTTTTATTTTCACAATAATATTTGTAAGAGAACGGCTTACAACGGATTACAATGAAAATACAGTGACACAGAAATACCCTCGGGTGTCGGTTATATTGTCGGCAGCTGGAACAATCCCTTTCCAGTAGGGCAGCAGTGACGAAGAGAACGGCTTCCTCACACAGTACTCCAGATGAGTAAACGATCTTCTTGAAGGTTTAAAGATTCACACACATATATGGGAATGGTTTTGTGAATCAAAAAGGTTTAGAAAACCTTAAAAGGTGAAGTCTTATTCTGGGCAGTTTTTGCAGATTTTCGTGATTGCAAAAAGACTTAAAAAACGTGTAGAAGGAGATCAGATATTTATACAAAAATCGAGGCGGTGGCTCGTTCGAACGAGATGACATGTCGCTCGAACGAGATAGCATGTCGCTCGAACGAATGACAAAAGTCGTTCGAACGATATCGCGCGACATTCTATCTCGCGCGAACGACTTGCAAAGTCGCTCGAGCGAACTCGTCGATCAAGGCCATTCGCTTCTACACTTAGAAAAATTCTGCTTTTGATAAAAAATTAACCCAGTCTTCAAAAATAATTTTCAAAAAAATATTTCCCAAATATTTATGCAAATATTTAAAACTCCAAAATAACATTTTACCTATAGAGTGTAGTGGAGTAGTGGGAATGAGCTGAGCAACACGTTGCATGAAGCATGATGCACGTGAAGAAAGTGGATGCAATGAATTCGGATACAGGCCGTCGAGGATGTTCGTGTTGACGTGCCGAATGTAACGGTATCAGACATATGTACTGTGATCTAGGAGAAAATAGAAAATTCCTAGATTCTACCCCAGACATTTATAGAATTATGTCCTTACAAATCTCCCCCTATGTCTATGCCGGTACATACATAAAATCCTGAATTATGCACTCAAATGACATATAAGATAATATCCCCATTAAACCCTGAAACTGAGAACACTAAATGACATGTCTTCCAAATCTTCAGCTCTTCAGAAACTTTCAAAGCTTTTCTCATCAGGGTGTGCAATCCAATAATGAACAATGATGTACCTACACACATGAGATAAAGCAAATACTCGTGACAAGCAACAGTTTGAAATATAATGAAATGAAAAAATTGATATTCATAAATCAACCAAACACCCCAAACACCAAAATAATTCTCCCCCATAATTCTTCTCCCCCTTTTTATGATGTCCCCAAATAGACAAATATGAGAAGTAGAAATGAATGCACATGGAGAATGACACACGGGAACAAACGGATATTTTTATATTTTTCAAAAAATTTCACACATAATATACAACAAAGAATCACACCATGAAAGATCACAAAAACAACCAAGTCAATGATTGCGAAAATGAATGAGTGTGAACAGATTCGATAGGAAAATCAATGCATACAAGCATGACATATGTGCACGACGAATATTGGATACTCCTAACGAATGAACTCAAAGTCTTCCTTTGGTGTAAAAAAGGTGGAAATATAAGACATTGACTCAATCAAATCAACAAATCAAAGCTCAAAGTGATTTCCACACCAATAACGTCCAAAACTATTTCATGCATTTTCAGGACTTTCAAGGAAGTGCAAACCCATTTAAATTCTCCAACCAAAACTTCCTCAGATATTAATTTTTAATAGAGGCTTTCTAAATTCTCAAACTTTGGAGAATTGATGGTGAAACCTAAGTGGCCCATATTTGGTATGAATTGCTTTTTTTATTGCCTTTAAATTTTTTTCGGGATCTTTTAACCTCTTTGGACCCCGGATAATAAAATTCCTCCATTTTTCAGGTCCTTTTGAACGGTGGATTTTGCGCAAAGAAGAGAATTACCTTTTGCAGCCCCTCCCCGTTCTTAAACACTCACTCAGTCTCACAAAAATGGTTTTTACATGCATTCCAATCTTGTCAAGTTTTATCGCATATTGCAAGTTGTGTAGACAGAATTGAGATGGAAACACTCGAGCCAACATGTGATCGAAAAGTACAATAATCAAATAAAGCCGTGCATGTGTGCAATAAAGGAGATAAGAGTCAAACATGTAGAAAGATATCACTAATCACATCTCAAAGACTCCAATCAAAGTAAAGCACATGGATGAAATGATGTAGCGTTGCAAATCTCTATCAAACAGTCACAGGAATAAATGGAATGAAATTGTGACTTGGCTATCTTAAATGTTCATCCATAAAAGGTGTATAAAAAAATACAAAAAAAAATTTGGGCTTTTCTGAAATATTTATATACAAAAACAAAAATCTTTTTGGATTTTTCAAAAGAGTAAATAAATAGTTGTACAACATAGCAATGGTACATATAAAACAGACTAGCAATAAGAAGCATATGATATGAACATGAAAAAGCATCATATTCTAGACAAAGACCAACCCCTCAGTCAACTGTGCAAATCCCCAAAGACTTCCTAAGACTCTCAAATCTAAGGGCATCAAAAGGTTTCGTGAAAATATCGGCTAACTAACGGTCGGTGGGAACAAAACTCAAGGATACGACTTTCTCCTCAACTAACTGACGTATAAAGTGCTCACGTATCCTGATGTGCTTTGTGCGCGAATACTGGACAGGATTGCGGGATATGTGTATCGCGCTCGTCTTATCACAGGAAATGGTCATGGTGTCCTGTGAAATCCCATAATCTTCCATCATTTGCTTCATCCACATGAGTTGCGTGCAACAACTCCCGGCGGCTATGTACTCAGCCTCCACTGTGGACAAAGAGATGGAATTTTGTTTCTTGCTCAGCCAGGATACAAGAGCAGAACCAAAATTGAAACACCCACCAGAAGTGCTCCTACAACCATCTACATCCCCGACCCAATCATCATCTGAATAGGCGGATAAACGGTCATCAGTATCAAAGGAATACCAAATACCGTATGAGAGAGTCCCACTCGCGTATTTAATAATACGTTTTAGAGCAAGTAAGTGTGACTCTTTCGGGGACGCCTGATATCGCGCATAGACTCCAACACTAAAGGCGATATCGGGACGACTGGAAGTCAAGTAGAGAAGACTACCTATCATACTCCGATATAAGGTTTACTCTAAGTCCTTGCCTGAAGTGTCCTTACTAAGCTTGTTAGTGGTACTCATAGGTGTACATGCATTCTTAGCGGAGTCTAAACCAAATTTCTTCACTAGGTCTCTAGCATACTTGGATTGGGAGATGAACATCCCATCCTCTAGTTGACGAACCTGGAGACCAAGGAAGAAAGTAAGCTCACCAACCATGCTCATCTCAAACTCACTTTTCATCTCCTCCTCAAAGTGATGAGCATGTTGGGAGCACGTGGATCCAAAGACTATGTCGTCCACATAGACTTGGGCAACCAAAATAGCACCGTCATCTATCCTGACGAACAAAGTCATATCAACTCCCCCTCTCTTGAAGCAACGGGCTAAGAGATAGGAAGTAAGCCTCTCGTACCAAGCACGGGGTGCTTGCTTCAAACCATACAAGGCTTTTCTCAGATAGTAGACGTGCTCTGGGTACTAAGGGTCTTCAAACCCTTTTGGTTGTTCCACGTAAACCTCCTCCTGTAGAATGCCATTCAGAAAGGCACTCTTAAAATCCATCTGATATAACTTGAAGCGCAGATGACATGCGATGGTGAGTAGTAGGCGGACGGACTCAAGCCTCGCAACAGGAGCAAATGTCTCTCCAAAGTCTACATCCTCTATCTGTGTGGCGCCTTGAGCGACCAACCTAGCTTTGTTTCAGATTATGGTACCATTTTCATCCATTTTATTCTTAAAAATCCACCGATTACCTATCACATTAGTCTCACTAGGTCGGGGGACAAGTTCCCAGACATTATTCTTTTTTAAACTGAAGCAACTCATCCTACATAGCAGTTATCCAGTGTTCATCCTTGAGTGCTTCTTTATGGTTCTTGGGCTCGACTTTGGACGTGTAGCAAAGATGGCTAACATTGTTCTCTAGCTGAGCACGAGTCTTGACCCCTAGAGTGGGATCGCCAACAATGGCAGATGGGTCATGACTCTTGTGAACCCAAGCAGGTGTGTCCCCTAACACAGGAGCGGGGATCACAAAGTGTGGGTGGGCGACAAGTGGATCACTGTCAGATGTGTCCTCATCCTCACACTGAAGGTTAGGATCAATAACCGTCGGAGGTTCGTCATCTTGCACGGTGACGTTTATTGATTCTATAACCTTAGAGCTCTTCAGGTTAAAAACCCAGTACGCTCTGCTATTCGATGAATATCCTAGAAATATTCCCTCGTCGCTCCGGGAGTCGAACTTTCCTAATTGCTCTCTATCCCGTAGGATGTAGCATTTGCTCCCAAAAATACGAAAATATGCCAGGTTGGGCTTCTTACCAATCCACAACTCATAAGGAGTCTGAAGTGTGTGTGGACGCAAATAAACCCTATTCACCGTGTGGCATGCAGTAGACACTGCCTCTGCCCAAAATCTCCTAGAAACTTTACGACCTAGAAGCATAGATCTAGCCATTTCCTGGATCGTTCTATTCTTTCTCTCAACAATCCCATTTTGCTGAGGAGTCTTCACAGCAGAAAACTCATGTTTGATCCCAAGGCTATCACAATACAAATCCACCTTTGCTTCCTTAAATTCAGTGCCGTTGTCACTACGAATTCTGTTAATAGTGACTCCGTGTTGATTTTGTAGGACACGGCACTTGGTCGTTAAAAACTCTACAGCATCGAATTTCTCTCAAAAAAAACCTACAATGGAGTACCTGGAGAAATCATCCACCATCACGATGATATACCTCTTACCACCTAAACTTTCGGTACGGGTGGGACCCATAAGATTCATGTGTATAAGCTCAAGAACACGAGAGGTGGTAATGGAATGCAACTTCCTATGGGGACTACGAATTTATTTTCCCAACTGATAGGGTCCACAAACCGTCAAAGTTGGCCTTCCAAGAGATGGTAAGCCACGTACTAGGTCCTTTTTAGCTAAGCGAGTGAGATCTCTAATATTAACATGACCTAGACGTTGGTGCCACAGATCCATAGGAGTGATCGTGGCGCTGTTGCAGACAAGTGAGGATGTGGTCTCAGTCCCATAGCAATTATCCTTTGTCCTCACCCCTTGCACTAATAGTTTACCGGCTTGATAATAGACTTTACAATCATCCCGGTCAAACTTTACTGCAAAGTCAGCGTCGCACAGCTGGCTAATGCTGAGAAGGTTTGCTTTCAAACCTTTGACGTACAACACATTATCTAGCTTAAGAAATCCTGGTAACTCTACAGTACCTCGTCCTACAATGCTAGACTTGCTCCCATCTCCAAAGGTGACTCTGCCATCCTGATAGTCCTCAAGAGTCGTAAAAAATGAGGCATCACCTGTCATGTGTCTGGAGCACCCATTGTCAAAATACCACTGTGAGGTATTATGTGCTTTGAGAGCAACATGAACAACGAAGGCCTTTTTATCTTTCTTAGGTACCCAAGAAGTGGTAACCTCTTGTTTGCCTTTGTTGTTGTTGGTTTTAGCTGGAATGTGAGAAGCATTCACTAACGGCAAAGACATCCGTCGGAATTCTTCCATTAAACTCTGGGACGTGGCAGCTAAGAACTCAACTTGCTCTCTCAGACTAGAAAACTCATCAGTATGACGTGGTGGAGCAGTAGTACGTCGTGTCCGACCCATGCTATAGAAAAACTCCCTCAGGTGGACTTTTCTTTTGCAATAAGTACAAAAGAACACAGCCAAAGACGGACCTTGGTTTGCCTTTCTTGGTCGAACTCTCCTTCGAGGTTTTTGAGGATGGCCATAAGGAGTCGTAGTAAACTCAGGGACTGGTCCAGGTGCAATTTGGGACGTGGAGGCACCATCATAACCAATTCTCTGCCGATCACCAAAACCTAAAGCGGGGCCGAGGAGCATCTTTCCCATTTTCCCAGATATGTCTTCGATTTGTACCTTGACTTCCCGTGCTTTCTCAAGATCATGAGTCAGCTGGGAAACAAGGGCTTCAAGTTTCTTTCGAGTCTCCACGGAGGAATGGAGCTGACTCGTAAGACTAGCCACTTGTTTAGTCAAGTCCCCTCTCTCTTTCTCAAAAGTTCTCTCTCTCTCTCTAAACAAACTTTCTTTCTCAACACAGGCAAATTCTCTCTCTCTCAGGGCGGTGCAGGTGGAGGACTCTCTCTCTCTCGCTTTTCTTAATTCTTCCTCTAAGTCGGTGATCTTAAGGACTAACGCTTTGTTATGCTTTTTAGTTTTAAATGACTCAAAATATAACTCAGCGTAGGCGCGTTGAATATCACTCTCTCTCTCACTTGTGTCATACTCCCCCTCACTCACATCGCTCTCACTGTCGAGGTGTCCCTATGAAGAAACATCCTCATCGTTGTGAGGAGAACGAGAAGTTCTCACATGACTAGCCATGAATGCGGTGAAGTTACACTCATGCGGTGACTCGACTCCAGAATCCACCGACTCGACCTCACTGTCGTCGCTAAGGGTAGCATTAAGGACAGCTTTCCCTTTCTCTCTGTTCAGACGAGTGGCACACTCAAAGGCTCTATGATCCCTACCGTCGCACTCAAAACATCTCTCACTTTCTTTTTTAGGAGGATCTTTAAAATCTTTTTGATTTTTCTTTTCAAACTTATTTTTCTCAAAATTCTTTTTATCTTTAAAATTTCCATTTTTCTTAAATTTGAGAATTCTCTTGATTTTTTTTGCAAAAAGAGCCAAATCATTTAAGTCAAAATCATAATCAGAATCTGACGTGTCGGTCTCTCTCTTTCTAGATGACTCTACCTTCTTTCTAGTTGACCCCTCACTCCTTCTCTCTTGGACATTAAGTGCAATTCCCTTATCTTTAGACCTAGCAGTTTTAGGGAACATATCAATTTCATAAGTTTGTAAATCTCCTACAAGTTCTTCCAATTTTAGCGTATTTAAATTACCGATAGAATTTAGCACAGTGACTTTTGGGATAAAACGCTTAGGCAAAGAACTAAGAATCTTTTTAACAACTCTAGCATTAGGAATATGTTCACCAAGATTAAAGCTAGTATTAACAATGTCAGAAAGTCTAGCATAAAAATCATCAAAACATTCAGTCTCATGCATGGTAATGGTTTCAAATTGAGTTGTCAAATTTTACAACTTAGACTCTTTCATAGCATTAGTTCCTTCATGGGTGAGTTGTAAAACATCCCATGCCTCTTTTGACGTGGTGCACGTCATTATGCGTTTGAACTCATCAGGTGTGACAGACCCAGAAATAGCACTTAGACCCTTAGAATTAAAAGATGACCATTTAAATTCTTCTTCAGTCCAAGAAGTGACAGGTTTCAAATTAATCACATTCTCAATAGTCACGGAGGGAGGTGTCCACCCTCTTTCAACCAAAATCCAGACACGTTCATCAATGGCTTTTAATGCAGATCTCATACGGGCTTTCCAATATGCATAGTTTATCCCGTCAAAAACTGGCATTTTATTATATAACTTCTCCATAATGAACACACTCGTTTTCAAAAAATCAATTTTTTCAGAAAATTGATATCTTAGAAAAATTTTGCGGAAAATTACACGGTAAATTTGTGTAACTGGCTCTGATACCAATTTGAAGAGTGCGCTTGCGTTCAAATAATGAAGTTATTTAATTAAACACAGTTTTTACCAAACAATTCCTAAGCATGCATCTATATGATATTAAGTGCGATGATGAAACATGCAAGAACACATATATGAGGAAAAATCCCCAACGGGGCAAAACCTTTTATTTTCACAATAATATTTATAAGAGAACGGCTTACAACGGATTACAATGAAAATACAGTGACACAGAAATACCCTCGGGTGTCAATTCTGTTGTCGGCGGCTGGAACAATCCCTTTCCAGTAGGGCAGCAGTGACGAAGAGAATGGCTTCCTCACACAGTACTCCAGATGAGTAAACGATCTTCTTGAAGTTTTAAAGATTCACACACATTTATGGGAATGGTTTTGTGAATCAAAAAGGTTTAGAAAACCTTAAAAGGTGAAGTCTTATTCTGGGCAGTTTTTGCAGATTTTCGTGATTGCAAAAAGACTTAAAAAACTTGTAGAAGGAGATCAGATATTTATACAAAAATTGAGGCGGTGGCTCGTTCGAACGAGATGACATGTCGCTCGAACAAGATAGCATGTTGCTCGAACGAAGTACAGAAGTCGTTCGAACGATATCGCGCGACATTCTATCTCGCGCGAACTCGTCAATCGAGGCCATTCGCTTCTATACTTAGAAAAATTCTTCTTTTGATAAAAAAATTAACCCAGTCTTCAAAAATGATTTTCAAAAAAATATTTCCCAAATATTTATGCAAATATTTAAAACTCCAAAATAACATTTTACCGATAGAGTGTAGTGGAGTAGTGGGAATGAGCTGAGCAACACGTTGCATGAAGCATGATGCACGTGAAGAAAGTGGATGCAATGAATTCGGATACAGGCCGTCAAGGATGTTCGTGTTGACGTGCCGAATGTAACGGTATTGGACATATGTACTGTGATCTAGGAGAAAACAGAAAATTCCTAGATTCTACCCCGAACATTTATAGAATTATGTCCTTACATGGAGTGTAGCTGTGATACTTCTTAAGCTTTTCTATAATTCCTTTATGTTTTGACTCCTTATGTTCCTTGGAATCTTTGTGATCCTTCTTGTCATTTTTGCCCTAAACTTTTACTCTCGAGCTCCTCTCGGCTACCAATGCTTCCTCGATATTCATGATTTTGGCTGCTTTGGTCATCAATTCTACCATGGTCTTTGAGGGATATTTGGGAAGTGTATAATAGATCTTCTCAGGGATAAATCCACTCATAAGGGTTGTTATAACAGTTTTCTCTTCATAATCCATGACCTCCAGCTTCTCATTATTGAAACGAGTGATGTAGTACCTGGTGATCTCTCCTTCCTTCTGTTGTACAGGCTTGGCCCCAAAATAAAATTTTCTAATAAATATCTTGGCGAACTGATTGAAGCTGGAAATCTGTCCCTGAGGAAGGTTGTTGTACTAAATTTGAGCAGATCCTGTAATTGTTCCAGAGAATTCTCTACACCTCATTTTGTCGAGAACTGCATAAATATCAATGGCTGCTTGGTATTGTTCTATATAGAGAATTAGATTAGTTTTCCCATCGTATTTAGGTGTAATTACTAGAGCTTTGAACTTTACTGGAGTGTAGAAATCCATAATTGATTGAATAAAGGGAGATCCTTTTACAAAGCTTCTTTGTAGTGGGTTTTTGGCCTTAGCTATCTCTCCTAGCATGTCTTTCAATGTCTGGATAGAACCTTTCCAAACATTGTTACCAGCATCAGACATATGCATTATTGATGTTGTTCGCTGAACTCTCCTTTTGGGATTATTGCTCGGTCCGAGCAGTACATCGGGCATTTGATCTAGACTAGGCAGAGCCTTCCCTTCGATCAGATGGTCGTCGAGTGTTTCCTGGCATTGTCCTAGGTACATTTTTGTTCCCCCTGGGTCCCAAACGATCAAAGGTAGAAGCACGACTTAGCCTTTCTAAAGCACTTAGCCTTTATAGAGAGTAGGACTGTGTATGAAAAGATTTTGATGCCCTAGATAGTGAATTTGACCCTGGACGATAGGATGTACCCTCTGTAGTTCTTGACTGACTTTGCCTACCACCTCTTGGTGGTGGTGGTGGTGGCATATTTCCATGGGCAGATAGAACAGGTGCTCCTACTTGAAGAGTTTGCGCGAGTTTCCTAATAGTGTCCTGCATAGCCTCTTGGCCTCTTGCAAGACTGGCCATAATTCCCATTAATTCATTCGTTGTTGATGGGGCATAAGGGATAGACAAAATGCCCTCGTTCCTTAGACTTGATTTAGGAATATCATCCATTTAGGTGTTTGGATGAATGAGAACAATTATAACTACATTCCCACAGATGGAGCTAATCTGTTGATGTAAAAAACCAGACTGGCCTAATTAATTGATCACAGATAAAAATGAATAAAAGAGATAAAGAATTTTTAAAGTGGTTCGGCTAAAAGAAAAGCCTATGTCCACTGTTGTGTATTGCCTTGGGCTGGTTCAATTGCCTCTTGTCTCGTTGTTCATGTCCCTTGGGTGTAGGGTTTATAATGTATTTATATCCCCTTAAAGGTGTACAAGAGTCGGAATACTGAAGGATGGAATGCCTTTATTACACAGGCATTTACATATGTACAATGTAAATAATGTATACAACTATTGGTGATTTACTGTCATTGTTGGTCGGTCTTCCTGGTGTTGGTCGGGCTTCTTTAACTTATTGTCGGCATTCCCTCAGTTTATCGATGACTCGCCCTTACTGACTTGGATTAATGCCCATATGGATAACACGTGTTCATACATGAATGGTCCTTGTAGTAGGATAATTTTTGGTATCAACACTTATACTTATCTATTTTTGAGTCTGTGATTAGCTCGACATTGGTTCGGTTGGAGAATGAAATCCAAAAACCAGTTTACTACACCAGCAAAGAATTTTTGAAAGCCGAAATCAGGTATCCACTATTGAAAAATCTGGCCTTAGCTCTCATTAAAGCCTTTAGATATATGAAGCCATATTTCCAAGCACACATCATAGTTTTGTACACTAATCTACCTCTTCGAAAAGAAATCAACAAACTCAAGAAGTCACGAAGATTAATGTACTGGGCAGTAGAGCTGGTAGAATATGACATCATTTACAAACTAAGGTCATCATTAAAAGGACAATCTTTGGTGGATTTCATTGTAGAGTTTACCTATCCAAAGGTTACCGACCAATAAAACTTACCTACCGTGCAGACTTCTTCGGAAGAGACCTCAGTTCAAAAGCAAGCCAGAAGGGTAGCCGATCAACCTGAATCATCCAAAACTCAAGAAATGGCCCAGAAGTATGCAGAGGAAAGTAAAAAGGTATTTTTCCATGGGGTTCTGTCTGCAGAAAGCTTTAGCAGTGATATTCCATTGTGAAATTTATATGTGGATGGATCTTCATGCGCAACTGGAAATGGAAAAGGTATCATACTTAATACTCCTGATGATATTGATGTTAAATATACCCTTAGGTTTCAATTCAAGGCATCAAACAATGAAACTGAATATGAAGCTTTGATAGTTGGACTGGAATTAGCCCATTCATTAGGCACCGAGCAAGTAGTGGCGCATAGTGATTCATAGTTAAGTGTCAACCAAGTGCTTCATCTATATGGAGTCAAGGGATAGTTGATGACTAGATACTTGAACGAGGCCATGGAAGTCATTTTTAAATTTTTAGGCATGCAAATGAATAGGATACCAAGAATAGCCAATGCCCGAGATGATGCACTTGCTCGGCTAGCTTCACAAATAAGAATAGAATTCCGTAGAATCATTCCAATTGAGATCTTGGTAAGCAGGAGCATAGATGAGAATCCAATAATCATTTTTAATACTGTAGATTTGGAACCTTCCTCGATGGATCCGATCAGAGCTTACATTGAATAAGTAACCTTACTAACTGATCCAAAAGAAGTCTTATACAGAAGTGGGTTTACTATCTCCTTATTACATTTTGTCCATCCATTAGAGGTTAAAGATTTGATAAATGAGGTGCATGAAGGTTCTTGCGGAGCTCATTCAGCTAGTCATCTGTTACTCCAAAGGATCAATACATAGGGATACTACTGGATAACTATGAGGACAAACTTTAAGGCCTTCATAAGAAAATGTGATAAATGCAAAGTTTTTTTTATAATTCATAAAGCACCCAACGCTTCTCTAGAACCGATCATTTCTCCTTAGTCATTCGCTATCAGGGGAATTGACTTGGTCGGCCAATTACCAACCACCAAAGGTAGGTTCAAGTACCTGGTAATTGTTGTTAATTATTTCATAAAACGGATGGAAGAGCATTTGATTTAAATGCCTTATGAGAAGGTGTGCCAATCATCTGGAAGAGCATCATATGTAAGTATGGTATGCCTTATGCCTTCATTACAAACATGGAACCTAGTTTGATAATGATGAGTTTGAATCATATTATGTTCAGTCCAAGATCCAAAAACTCCATTCTGCACCAGGTCATCCACAAAGTAATGGTCAGACATAAGTGATGAACATAACCTTGCTTAATGGATTAAATAAGAGACTTGATGCTGCCAAGGGAAATTAGATTAATGGGTTGCACTCTGTTATTTGGGTTTACAGAATAATGTTGAGTATAGCAACTGAAGAAACACCTTATATACTTGCATTTGGGACGAAAGCCATGTTACCAGCCGAGAAAGGCCTACCAACTCACAATGTGCTGAATTTCGATTCTCCAAAGAGTGATTTGATGAGAAGATTGGACTTAGACATGTTAGAAAAAGTCCGAGAAGATACCGCCCTTATAAATATTGCATACCAACAAAGGATTGCTCATTTTTACAACGAAAGGGTCAAGCCGACCAACTTAAAAGAAGGCGACTATGTCCTCAAGAAGGTCATTCATAAAGGCAACAAGCTTGAGGCCAATTGGCATGGCCCAGATCATATTTCAGCGGTTATCGACTAAGGACTTTTCAACTTGAGACACTTGATAGGGAGGAATTCAAGAACCCTTGGAACGTCGAGCACCTTCACAAATATTATCAGTGAATCAAGACATTGACATATTGTTTTTATTTTTACCTTATGTCCAACACAACTATCTTTTAAGTTCAATAAAAATCTTGATTTTAGTTCCTTCAATTTTTTTTCGGAGTACGACGATATACATCCAACAAACACAAAATATCTCTTGGTCTTCAGCTCTTGCCGAACAACAGCACACACTTAATCAGGTTAAATTTATCTGTCGATCGACAACACATACTTAATCAGGTTAAACTTATCAAATTTGAGATGCACCAACAACTTAATGCACAGTCGTATCTTACCAAAGTTATTATTTTATGTATGACTTCGTATGTACAAGTCACGAACACGAAGTTATTACTTCATGTATGACTTCGTATTAATAAGTCACGTACAAGAAGTATTACCCGACTAAGTTAAATACAGGAATACACTCCTAACACACTTGGTTGGCACTAGTAATTTACTTCATGTATGACTTTGTCTTTTACAAGTCAAGAACAAGAAGTCTATAAAACTTCATATTCAACTCTAACAGGTAAAACCAAGTTTTGCCCTACTAAGTTAAATGTAGGAGTATATGTATACATTCCTAACTATTGGGATACACACATATATTCCTCATACATTTGGTCTCCACTGATAACTTATGCTAAACTTGGATCAATAAAACTATCTGTAGCTTTATCTAAGTTCATTAGTAGAATCTATGGTCCTACAATCACAGTTCAATAATTTATTAAATAATAACTTAGTTGACTGATTGATTATTTAATCATAAGTTAACAACACAAAAGTATGAAATTTTTATTCAAATAGTAGTTGTATTACATTTAAGATCAAATGAGTACAAAATATAGAAAAGTTATTCAGCTGGACGTTTTCCTTTAGCTTTGTAAGTTTGTGGTATTCTCTCTTGTTGCACTCTCCCCATACCAGCAAAAGGATCGTCTGGGGTATAAGGGGAATTAATGAAGTTGAAACCCCTCAGTGTTTTCCTGTTGCTACTACTCGGGTTGTTAATTAGATGAGGAGGATGAATTATTTCATGTACATCATGCAGAACATAATCTCCCAGGTATTTTGTGATTAATCACTAGGGAATAGCATCAGGAGGAATCCATGATATGTCCAACTTTAATGGGGGCTTATCACAATCCAGTAGACTAAGTTCATTCTAGTACCATAGCTCACTATTTTGATCATCATTCATCAAGGTCAGCAAGTTGGACCATCCCCATCTGTAACCTTGATGGTGGCTCTGGGCAAAATGATTATCAACATGGCTAACGGACTCATTATAGCCTTCTATCTAGACCTCCATGGGTTGTTTGTGAAATTGAAAGGTTAACCTTTCAACCTGATGTTGAAGTTTCTTCGAAATATCTCTCTTCACTTTAAACTAAAAAGATTGGTCGGCGATGGCATTATCCTTAGCTTCCAGCTTCATAGATAACTCAATAATGGCTTGACTCTTTGTCTTCAACTGGGCAGCTTGGTCGGATATTGTTTTACTAGTTCTTGCCTCATCTATAGCTGGTCAGCTAGTTCTTTAGTGCCTGGAAGTTTGCCCAAGTTTGGTTTTCTACAGTGCTTTAAGTTCTTCTACTCGTCTGGCATTCTCAACAACCAAGAAATAATCACCCTCACTAGCACCACTGATAGACGACTTCTTCAAGTTGTCTAGCTCATTTTTTAGCCTATTATTTTCCTCTTAAAGAAGTTTGGATACTGATGATGCTGAAATCTAGCACCACCGGGTAAGTGATGATGAGCTCAAACAATAGTAACCATGGCAGCCATAGATGTATAAGTATGCATAAGTGTATAGAAGGAGGTGAGTATAAGAGGAACAAGACAATGTATAGTAGTTCAGCCATTAGGCCTACATCCACTGTGAGTGTGTGATCCACTAAGTATAGGCACTAATGGCCTTGGATACAATGCACATAGACTCCCTCTCTCTCTCTACTGTGTGTATAAGCAGAGTTTTATCTAGGGTTACAATTATTGATCGATCCCCCTGTAGGGTTGTAGGTGACAAGTATATATAGGTCCTGGGGGTGTAGTGTACCCCCCAAGTATGCATGCTGCATGTGAATGATGATTTAGCCAATCTCTTGTTGACACCTGTAGATGCCAAATGATGATATAATATTCCCTCACGTGAGTGGGTGATATGGTTATAACGGTCTTCCACGTGCCATGTGAGCCTCACGCGCACTGTTCCACGTGTCTCCCAAACCACGCACTATGGTGATGTCACCCTCGGCCCATGATACGAGGCCGAGGGTAAAGTTTTCGTCGGCAGTGAGTCTGGCCTAATTTATGCCTCGTACTGTCGTACCCTCGGAGGGTCGTCTGGGCCTGATGAGGGGTCGGCCCCTTGGAGGGTCGTCCGAGCCTGATGGAGGTTCGTCTGGGCCTGATGAGGGGTCGGCCCCCCGAGGGGTTATCTGTGGCCTGATGAAGGTCGGCCCCCTGAGGGGTCGTCTGGAGCCTGGTGAAGGGTCAGCCCCCTGAGGGGTCATCTGGGGTCTGATGAAGGGTCTACCTCCTAGTGTTCGTCCAAGTGGAATACACCCTCGGCCTGGCCGAGGGTATTTATGGGTATATCAATCACCCCCAGCCCTTAGCCATTGATTTTATTTGAGATGGCTGGGGGATAATGTTGCCCTTGAGATGCCTGCATGGTCAGTTAGATGAATGACACTTGTCCAGATGGTATGCCACCTGTTAAATTTTTATTTATTGTCGTTCCAGTTTTCTAGGCGTGGCAGTTGCATACTGCTTGGGACTTTGTGCTCTAATGATGTCCTCCTCGTGGGTTGTGCTCTGTATTGGTAAGTGGGCCCACTTATTGGCAAGGTATTTAAACGATTTTTTGAAGTCTCTTTCTTCTTCATCATCTTCGCGCCTGAACTCTCTCTCTCTAGTTTCCAGCCTTATTGCCCTTTCTGCAGTTTCGACATTCCAAGTTTGGCAGCTTTGCTATTTCTTCTCAGGTAACCCCTTTACCCTAGTGTCCTTATCTTCATTTCTGTTTGTTTTCCTGTTTTAAGCTCGTAGGGTTAGATTCTTCTTAGGTTATTCCATAAATTTTCTGGTGTGACCTCTAGTAAGCTGTTCTTGAAATGTTCTTGATAAAAAACCCTTCAATTCCTTAGTTTTGATCGAAAAGTCCACCCTGGTCAATTGTGAGGTTGTTAGTCGGCTTATCCAAATTCTTCCAAGTGTAGGGTCTTCCCCTTAATTCTTAGGAGGCGTTATAGTTTAGCCGATGAGTTTCCATCCTTGAGAGAGAAGTTCTTCACAAAGATTAGGCGACCAGAGGAAGAGTAAGAGAGGATACGAGGGGTTGACCCTAATTGGGTACGACCCATTTTTCCCATTCCTCTAGCCACACTAAAACCCTCTGAGCCTTGTGTGTTGTCCTGTCGTCCAGCCGAAAGTTATTCAGGTGAGATGGATGAGAGAGCGTCGTCGCCAACTGGCGCTGGACCTTCTGGGAGAATAGAGACGTCTGATCTAAGCCCAGACCGACAGGCTAAGGGTATGGTTGCTTCCGAGGCTGTCCCTGTGACAACCCTATCCCCACATGCCTTCCAGATGGCTTTTTCTCAGGGGCCTCTGACAGGTGATGAGGCCGAAGGAGAGGGGACTGAGGATGATGGTGGGGACTCAGATGTTGACCCCGTTGACACCTCCCATGCCTCGTCCTATATCTCCTCATTCGGGGATCGTGACCTCTTGCTATGGAGGCATGCATATGGTGTGTCCCTCAACATCACTATGAGGGTTCCCTCTGAGTCTGAGAGGTTCTTCGAGGGTGAAGAGGGAGAGGTTGCAGTATACGAACAAATGTTCAAGGTTGGTGTCAGATTCCCTCTGCATCCTGCTATCATAAATATCTTATCGGCCCTCGGCGTTGCCCCCTCTCAGCTTCCTCCCAACTCCTGGAGGACGATCCTAGGCTACATCTCCTTGTGGAAGAATGCTTTCACTGATGAGCCCTCGGCCGACGTCTTTTTATCCTATTACAATATCACCTCCTCGTCCAAACAGCCTGGGTACTATCACCTGGGGGCGAGGAGGTTTGATAAAAAACTTCTCCACATGGCACAAACCTCCAACCACGATTGGATGAAGAGATTTTTCTTCGTTTTTGGGGAGTGGGAATTTTTCACCGAGTCTCAACATTTGGACGACAGTCCAAGGGTTCCCAGAAGATGGTCAAACCCCTCGATGAAGGCCAGGTCTGATCCCGAACTTAGTCTGGATGAGAAAGATATAGTAGAGTATCTGAGGGAACGAGGGAGAGGGGGTGAAATTGCAAAGTTTGAAGATCTGATGACCACCAAGTTCCTCAAGGAAGCTGGTCTGAGGGTCTGCCCCCTGACAGAGCTATGTGAGTTACATTATTTTTTTCCCATTCTTTACTTTTTTCAAGTGTTTCATCTTTGTCTCTGTATTTTTCTGACGTGTCGTCCTCCTTTAAGGTCGTCCTGCTGGTATATCTTACCACCTTTGGGAAATGACTGCCCTTAGTTTGCTGCCAGGCTTGGCCAAGAAGAAAGGCAAGGAGCCTCAACAAACTCCGAGGAAGACGCAGACAGTGGGGCCGACACCTACTGAGCCGACCCCCAACAAACAGAAGAGGAAAGAGCCCGGGGTCCCTGTCGACCCTCGGCCAGATTCACGAACGAGGGCAAGGGTCGAGGCGTCTGAGGGAACCGCCTCTTCTTACATCATGGGGGCCTTCTGGTCCCAGAACTTGGCGCTTCTGAAGGCTGAGCCATCTTCCCTTATAGCGAACCTGAGGGCGGCCAAGGCGTCCATGTTTTCTGCCCCCTCGGCTGCTGATTATGAATTTCTGTCAAAGATGCCTCCAGCAAAAGTGTATGACTATGGTCTGCACGCCCTAGCTCAGGTATTTGTTCTCACTTCATTCCAATAGTTGTATTCTTTCACAAACTTTTTTCTCGGCTTCTTGACATCTGTTTATTATTTCTGTGCAGTCTGTATGTGTCTTTACCTCGGCCACCAAGTGGATGGCGGAGAATCAGGAAAAATTTCATGAGGCCGAGAGAGACATTCAACGTGAGACTGATCTGCAGACTGAGTTGGAGACTTCAAGAGCTACACTGGAGAGTGCCAGGACTGAACATGCCAGGGTCCTGGACGAGCTGACGAGGCAGCACGATGCAGATTTATAGGCCAAGGACCTGCTCATAAAGGGGAAGGACGGGCCTTAACCAACATCGAGGTTCAACACAAGGCCGATCTTGAGGCGGCTGTCAAAAAAGCCGAGGCCGATGTGATGGAGGCCTTCAAAATCTCGAACGAGTTTCAAGGCTTCGGCCTTGAATACTTGGAGAGGGGGATCAGGACGGCCTGTCGATGGGTCGTCCTCAAGTTTGGTGATGTCATCTCTTCGGTCTGTCCTTCCATCGAAGCAGTCCAACTGGACGACCTTTTGGTTGCTGAGGCCCTGGCCCAGGTGGAATCTCTGGATGTTAAGGGTACCGGCACGTCTAAAGATCAACCCATTGTGGTCATCGAGGAAACCCCTATCATCAATGTTGAGTCACTGCCCTCCGACGCTGCTCAATAGGTTGGTTGTCTGTAGCCCATACCCTCTTTATATAATTAATGTATTTGTACTCTACTTTTGTTGATCAAGACATTGTAATATTTACTCTATGATATCGTCTCCTTTGATGTCTTCCATATTTGCTTCTTGTGTGATTTGTATTGTGAATCTTATGTTGATATCACTAACCCCTCCCTCGTCTTTCTTGAGGGTGAATGAGGGGTCGTCCCCTGTGTTGGCCCTCATTATAGCCGAGGGTTTTTAACCAATTTTAATTGATGCTCAAGTCCTCCCTCGTCTTTCTTGAGGGCAATGGGGGAGTCTTCCCCACCATTGACCCTCATTATAGACGAGGGTTCTAATTACCAATTTAATGGTTTTTAATAAATTCGTCCCTCGTCTTTCTTGAGGACAATGGTGGGGTCGTCCCCACCATTGACCCTCATTATAGTCGTGGGTTGTAATTACCAAATTAATGGTTTTTAATGGTCTTCCCTCGTCTTTCTTGAGGACAATGGTGGGGTCGTCCCCACCATTGACCCTCATTATAGCCAAGGGTTCTAATTACCAATTTAATGGTTTTTAATAAAGTCGTCCCTCGTCTTTCTTGAGGACAATGGTGGGGTCGTCCCCACCATTGACCCTCATTATAGCCGAGGGTTGTAATTACCAAATTAATGGTTTTTAATAGTCTTCCCTCGTCTTTCTTGAGGACAATGGTGGGGTCGTCCCCACCATTGACCCTCATTATAGCCGAGGGTTGTAATTACCAAATTAATGGTTTTTAATGGTCTTCCCTCGTATTTCTTGAGGACAATGGTGGGGTCGTCCCCACCATTGACCCTCATTATAGCCGAGGGTTGTAATTGCCAAATTAATGGTTTTTAATGGTCTTCCCTCGTCTTTCCTGAGGACAATGGTGGGGTTGTCCCCACCATTGACCCTTATTATAGCCGGTGGTTGTAATTACCAAATTAATGGTTTTTAAACAAGTCTTCCCTCGTCTTTATTGAGGACAATGGTGGGGTCTTCCCCACCATCTGGCCTCATTATAGCCGAGGGTTATCAATACCAAATTAATGGTTTTTAAACAAGTCTACCCTCGTCTCTCTTGAGGACAATGGTGGGGTCGTCCCCACCATTGACCCTCATTATAGCCGAATGTTACTTTTACCAAATTAATGGTTTTTAATAAAGTCCTCCCTCGTCTTTCTTGAGGGAAAAGGTGGGGTCGTCCCCACCATTGACCCTCATTATAGCCGAGGGTTGTAATTAACAAATTAATAGTTTTTAATGGTCTTCCCTCGTCTTTCTTGAGGAAAATGGTGGGGTCGTCCCCACCATCGGGCCTCATTATAGCCGAGGGTCGTTCTCCAAAGATGATTCCATGCATACTAGAACTAATAAACACAAGATGAGAGGAAACACTGATATTTCTCATTAATTTTCCAAGTGTTCTGTCGGAGCAACACCTATTACAACTGTCGTTCGATAGGACTTTACAAAACTACTGATAGTATTTCTTCAAATGATCTTCATTCCAGGGGTTGGAAAAGGGTTCCCCTTCTAGGTTTTCTAGTCTATAGGTCCCTGGGACAACTTCGTCGATGACCCTATATGGGTCATGCCAGTTAGGATGGAGCTTGTTGGGCTTCTGACGAGTCTTTTTGAGGACCAAGTCTCCCACTGCAATTGATCTCTGTTTCACCCTCTGATTGTAAAACCTTGCAGTCCTCTACTGGTAGGCGGCTTGCCTTATCTCGACGTCTTCCCTCCTTTCCTCAATCAGGTCTAAGTCAAGTCTCCTCTCTTCCATATTTCTCCGGGGGTCATACATTTGGACCCTATGAGTAGGAAACCCAATCTCGGTGGGGATGACGGCTTCTGAGCCAAAGCTATCATGAATGGGGTCTCTCTGGTAGAGGTCTTCGATATCGTCCTGTAGGCCCACAGCACGGCATATAACTCCTCGACCCATCTTTTTTTTTCCTCCTCAAGCCTCTTCTTGATTCCATCTAGGATTGTCCTATTTGTAACTTCCGTTTGCCCATTGGCCTGAGGGCGGCCCGGGGTAGAGAAGAATTGTTTGATACTCACCCTTTCACAGTACTTCTCTAGAGAGGTATTCTTGAACTGAGCCCCGTTATCTGAGATGAGGGTGTTGGGGAGACCATATCTGCATATAACATTTTTCCAGATGAACTGGAAGGTCTTCTGCTCTGTAATCGTGACCATCGGTTCGGCCTCCACCCATTTTGAGAAATAGTCAATCGCTACGATGAGGAACCGATAGTTATTGACTTACCTTGGCAAGGGTCCTACTAGGTCGATCCACCACACTGCAAATGGCCATGGGGATGTAATAGAGGTAAGAGGATGATGGGGTTGGTGAGGGATGGTGGAAAATCTTTGGCATTTATCACACTTTTTTATATATGCCGCGACATCTTTCCCCAAGGTCGGCCACCAGTACCCTTGGGTGATCACCCTCTTCGCTAAGGATCTTCCCCCAATGTGGCTTGAACATGATCCTTCGTGCACATCTTGCAAAACGGAAGGGACTTCAGATGGGTGCACATACCTAAGTAAGGGGAGAAAAAACTCCTTTTTGTATAAGGTGTCCCCAATGACAGTGAATTTTGCAGCTCTGTATCTCAACTTCTTCCTTTCTTGCCTTGCTTCTGGTACTTCCCCCTCTTTAATGTATCTGATCAGAGGGTCCATCCATGAGGCTTCCTTAGCGATACTCAGGCAAGTGCCAAGTGTTCCCTCAGCGTCTTCAATAGTTGGTCGAAGCAAAATTTCCACTGGGACAGTCCTCCTGATATCCGTCCTAGTCGCCGAGGCCAACCTAGCAAGGGTGTCAGCTCGACCATTATCGAGCCTAGGTATCCTCTTTAATTTTACTTCTCTGAAGCTCTTCAGTAATGACCGCACCTTCTCAAGGTACCTAGCCATCCTCTCGTCCTTGGCCTCGTAGGCTCCTAGTATCTGATTCACTACTAGCCTTGAATCACTATGAACCAAAATCTGGCCGACACTAAGAGATTTGGCCAAGGAGAGGCCTGCTATCAAGGCCTCATATTCGGCCTCGTTGTTGGAGGCCTTGAAGTTGAACCTCAGGGCGTACTCAATGTCTGTGCCATCGGGTGCTGATACTATTAACCCAGCCCCACTCCCGCTTTCGCAAGAGGACCCGTCGACGAAGAGACTCCACACGGTATGTTCTGAGAAACTTCCCTCGGTGAGGGATCCCTCTCTAAAGAGATATCTTCCCTCTTCATTTTCGGCCACTTTCCTTCTAGCGGTGCTTGTCTCAGCCTTATCTGCAGGTGTGTCGGTGAGCCTGCCTTGCAGGGTATCTGTCTTCCCATGGCTCTCATCCTTGGCTTCATCATCTTCCCAAGTAAACTTGACCATGAAATCTGCTAATGCTTGCCCCTTAATGGTCGTCCTAGGCTGATACACAATGTCAAACTCCCCTAGCTCTATAGCCCAGGCCATTAGCCTCCCTGATTTTTCAGGCTTGTGAAGGACCTGCCTAAGAGGAGAGTCAGAGAGGATGACCATTGTATGGGACTGGAAGTATGGCTTCATCTTTCTCGATGCATGGATTAAGGCATAGGCCAACTTCTTCATCCTTGGATATCTTTACTCTGCCCCCTGGAGTGCCTTACTGTTGAAATACATAGGTTTCTGTACCCCGTCTTCGTCTCTCACAATGGTTGCACTAATGGTTGACTTTGAGACGGCGAGGTACACATAAAGTCGTTCACCCTGCACGGGCCGTGACAACAGCAAGGGAGACCCCATGTATGATTTTAACTCCTTGAAGGCCTCATCACACTCTTCACTCCATTCGAAGGCCTTTCTGAGGGTTTTGAAGAATGGTAGACACCTGTCTGTGTCCCTAGACACGAACCTATTCAAGGCAGCAACTCTCCCTGTGAGTCTCTGAACGTCTTTAATGGACTTGGGGGTATTCATCTCTACAAGGGCCTTTATCTTTTCAGGATTGTCCTCGATGCCTCTTTGTTTGACAATGAACCCCAAGAACTTCCCTTCTCCGACCCCGACGACACACTTGGCCGGGTTGAACTTCATCTGGTATTTGTTCATCGTATTAAAGGTCCTCTCCAGGTCTGCCACATGATCCTCTGCTTTCAAACTCTTAGTCAGCATGTCATCTACATAGACCTCCATAGACTTCCCAATTTGATCTTTGAATATTTTATTTACGAGACGCTGATACGTTGCCCCCGCATTTTTTAGGCCAAAGGGCATGACCCTATAACATTATATCCCCTTGTCGGTAATAAAGGTTGTCTTCTCCGAGTCTTCAGGGTTCATGAAGATCTGGTTGTACCCTGAATAGGCATCCATGAAGCTCATGAGCTCATGGCCTGCAGTAGCATCTACCATCTGATCAATGCGGGGGAGAGGGAAGATGTCTTTAGGACAATGCTTGTTGAGGACTGTGAAGTCTACACACATTCTCCAGTTTTTGTTGGCTTTTGGGACAATGACAGCGTTGGATAGCCATTCAGGGTAGATGACCTCTCTGATAAACTCAGCATCTTCAAGCTTCTTGACCTCATCCCTAATGACCTCATACTTTTCTCGAGAATCAATTCTCCTCTTCTGCTTAACTGGCTTTGCACCCTCTACCACGTTGAGCTTGTGGCTCATAACTTCGGGGTCGATCCCCGGCATATCTGTGTGACTCCATGCAAAGACGCTATGTCTTCTCTTTAACAGTTTAATGAGGTCTTCCTTGATATTTGTCTTCAGAGACTTGTCGACTTGGACGGTTTTTTCCGGGTTATCCTCATTGAGGATGATGGATTCTACCTCTTCTGTGGCCTCTCCTTTCTTTAGCTTCGTCTCATCCCTGGGGTCTAGGGTATCAATATTGTAAGTGGTTGTAGCCTTCTTGTTTGCCTCTCTTTCTTCAGCAGAGTTGTAATAACATTCTCGCGCTGTCGTCTGGTCTCCCTGAACTTCCCCCACCCCGTAAGGGGTTGGAAATTTAATCATCTGATGGACTGTGGACGGCACAGCTTCGAACCCCTTGAGGGCTACCCGCCCCAGTATAATATTGTAGACCGAAAAGATATGTTCATCCATCATAAAGAAGTTAACCTTCTTTGTAAGCCATCTCGACCACTCGTCCCCCATCCTGACATCAGCCTCATACACTCCGAGGAGATGAACCTTTTCTCCACTGAACCCAACCAATGGGTGATGGTATGGGACGAGTCTGGCACGGCTGAGACCTAAAGCTTTGAAGCATGACCAAAATATTACGTCTGCGGATGAGCCCCCATCTACCAGGATCATCGGCACCTCTCATCCGTGCACCCTGGTAGTGATGACGAGAGGGTCATCATGTGGGGCTAAGAGGCCTTTGAAGTCAATTCTTGATAATCCTACTATCAGGGTGTCCATGTCAACCTTCTTCCTCTTTTCTGACTTCGCCCCCAGAGAGGCTGAGTGTACCATCCTCGTCACTGCCTTGGCCTCAGCCACATAGGCCTTCCTGTCAGCGACCTCTGACCCTCCTCCTGCTAGACCCCCGGAGATCATTCCCACTCCGAGCGAGATTATATTAAGCCTCTTTACAGGGCCTTGGTCGTCCCTTGACGGGAGGTCAGGGTCGTCCTCATCATCAGAAGGGTCGTCCCCTCTTTTTTGAGGACCTTCTCTGCATGCATCGCCTCGTTTTGTTTTAGAGTCGTCCCCTCGGCCCCTCTTGAAGGCACCTTTGTCGACGTACTTTCTGAGCTTCCCTTCTTTTATCATCTTCTCAATCTCATCTTTCAGAGCAAAACATTTGTCTGTTATGTGGCCATGGTCTTGGTGAAATTCGCACCATAGGTTTTTATTCCTCTTGTTGGGGGCTGCCCTCAACTTCTCAGGCCACTTCAGAGATCGGTCACTCTTTATCTCATTGACAATATGTTCACAGCTGACCGTTAGAGAGGTGTAATCAGTGAACTTGTCGTCCGTAGACCTCTTCTTCCTCTCTTTGTTCTTATTAGGGTACTTACCCCCACTGTCACCTCCTTTTTCGTCTTTGTATTTTGCGGCCATCGCCTCTTCGGCGTTCATCACCTTTCCCGTTGTTGACAGCAATTCAACCATCGTCCTCGGAGGGTCTTCAGCAAGCTTCTGTAACATCTTCCCCTTTTGGAGTCCTCCAATCAGGGTTGTCATAGCTATGCTCTCCTCATAGTCTCCCACTTCTAACTTTTCTTTGTTGAATCTGGCTATATTGTCCCTTAGACTCTCATTCTTCCCCTGCTTAACATAGAGCAGGTGCGTGGTCTTCTTCTGTGGCCTCATCCCGAAGCAAAAGTTGTGGATGAACCAGTCTGCCAACTGTTTAAAGTTTTCAATGGAGTTTTTTGGGAGAGACGTGTACCAGACATGTGCAGCCCCAGTCAGGGTACCAGAGAAGGCACGACACCTCATCTCATCTGAGATAGAGTATATGTCTGCTGCTGACTGATACATCTCAACATGGTGGACAGGGTTGGTGCTCCCATCATATCTTGGGGTGACCACAGGTGGCTTGAACTTTGATGGCGTAAGGAAGTTGACTATCTTTGCCACAAAGGGTGAGCCTATGGTGTATCCCCTCTGAAGAGGGTCTCAGCTTTTTAGTATATCGCCAATCTTATCCTCCAATCGCTGGATCGAGTCATTCCAGGGCCTCGTAGGGTCGACTTGGCTGATGTTATCGCCTGCCGCCTCTTTGAGATGGACGGAGGGTTCTGCCGTAGCTGGCCTGTATCGGCTGTTTACTTCCCCCTGGCCGTCGTCCCGTCCTAGGGGATGACCCCTGCGGGGTTGGTCATGTGCAGCCTCCCTTCTGGAGCTCGCGGCGCTCCTTGATCTGGATAATTTTTCTCACAGGTCATTTACTGGGCCCAGCCTCTCAAAGTTCGACCCCCTGCTCAAGCGATCAAAATCAGAGCCTCTTGGGCGATCATCAAGATTTGTTCTCCCGCACTTCCCTCTACTCTCCTGAAGAGGTCATACAGTGTTATTGGAGACTTCATATGATTCCCAACATTCTATGGGGGGCCTCCTCTCCCTTCAGATCATCATACCTATCCTCAGGGCAAGGGTTTCCTTGCCTCCCCAGGCGTAGACGTCGGGGGTCAGCAACATCCCTACGCCGCTGAGGCGGTGGCAGGTCTTTTTCATGGTGCCTGGGGTGGTCCCCTGGCCTCATGTTGCCCTGGAGCCGCTGTCGGAGTAATCATCTCAGGTGAGACTCCTGGTGGTCTTAGTATGATCTGGCTTAGAGCTGTGAACTGCTCCTGCATGATCCGTTGGCTTGCTGCCAGAGACTTTAAGGCTACCGCCACATCAGCCATCTCAGACTGAGGTGTTGGCTGACTAGAGTTGGGTCCTACTCCACCATCCGGTGGAGGAAGTGGCGGTGGTGGCATCTCTGGTGCCATGTGTTTGAGTTATGAAAAGATGAACTGGAAAAAAGACTGGTGAGCTTAAGAACCTTAGTGGGTCTCTTTCAATGGTGAAACATCTCCTCTCAGGGGGAGAACTGGTTCGCCACCAGAGTGCCCAGTGAGGTCAAGCTGTACAAGGGAAGAGATGTCTTCTCGGTTCCCACAGACGGCGCCAAACTGATGATGCTGAAATCTAGCACCACCGGGTAAATAATGATGAGCTCAAACAATAGTAACCATGGCAGCCATAGATGTATAAGTATACATAAGTGTATAGAAGGAGGTGAGTATAAGAGGAACAAGACGATGTATAGTGGTTCAGCCAATTAGGCCTACATCCACTGTGAGTGTGTGATCCACTAAGTATGGGCACTAATGGCCTTGGATATAATGCACATAGACTCCCTTTCTCTCTACTGTGTGTATAAGCAGAGTTTTAGCTAGGGTTACAATTATTGATCGATCCCCCTGTAGGGTTGTAGGTGACAAGTATATATAGGTCCTTGGGGGTGTAGTGTACCCCCCAAGTATGCATGGTGCATGTGAATGGTGATCTAGCCAATCTCCTGTTGACACCTATAGATGCCAAATGATGACATAATATTCCCTCACGTGAGGGGGTGATATGGTTATAACGGTCTTCCACGTGCCCTGTGAGACTCACGCGCACTGTTCCACACGTCTCCCAAACCACGCGCTGTGGTGATGTCACCCTCGGCCCATGATACGAGGCCGAGGGTAAAGTTTCTGCCGGCAGTGAGTCTGGCCTAATTTAGGCCTCGGAGGGTCGTCTAGGCCTGATGAGGGGTCGACCCCTTGGAGGGTCGTCCGAGCCTAATGAGGGGTCGGCCCCTCGAGGGGTTGTTTGTGGGCTGATGAAGGGTCGGCCTCCTGAGGGGTCGTTTAGAGCCTGGTGAAGGGTTGACCCCCTGAGGGGTCGTCTGGGGTCTGATGAAGGGTCGACCTCCTAGTGGTCGTCCAAGTAGAATACACCCTCGGCCTGGCCGAGGGTATATATGGGTATATCAGATACCTCCCGAGATTTATTTATATCTCGGTTTAACAATAACCTCTTCTCAAAGCCCCAACCTTCACTCAATGCTTTGTACTTAGCCTCATAGTCAATATGGAGTGAAGCCAAAGAAAACTTGTGGTCTTTTTTACACATCCTCGATATCTAATAATAAGTAGCATTATTTTCCTTAGCTGTGTCCAACAAGTAATGAATGTGAATGTATGATTCTTTAACTTGGTCGGACACATCAGGACTAAGCAAGCCGACTAAGTCTTCTTCGGATAATGGAACATGGCCGACTTCTAAAATATTTTTACTCCGCCTAAGCATGTCGGATTCAATAAAAACTATGGCCTTTTTCCTAGCATCAAACTAAAAATTGCAAATGTAAGAACACAAGTGTGATTAATGAGCAAAAATAACACAAAGTGCATGATTTAATGAAGATAATTCAACCAAACAAGAAGGCAAAAGTATGGTAAATACAACACATTTAGCCAAAAAGAGAAATGTTTTCATTGATAAATAAGAAGGTGTTAAGTACTACGGATCCTATTATAAAGTAGATGAATAAAAAAAAAATAAAGGAGTTAAACCTTCTCCTTATCTTCAACATTAACATAGAAGGGCAGGTTGGCAAAAGGAATAGCCTCATTAATGGACTTTAAGGAAGACCCCGCAGGCTGAATGGTGGATTCTCCAGACCCTTCTCATTATCAAAATCTTCCTCCAAGTTTGGAAGAGAGTCTGGATCATGCCTAAGGAATAGTTCAAAATCCTCTGCAATGCGAACCTCTTTCAGTGCCTCTGACCAGCCATCCTTAAAGGAATTTTTTTTACGTACTCAATTTTTGTTAAGGCAGCCAGAAATGCCTTGTCCCTACCTTTATTAAAGGAGTCTTCTTTTATTTTCTTTTTCTTGGCCTTCTTTGCAATAGAGGTCATACCAATAGTTTTTTTACTAGGCAGACTTCAAGAGAGCTTGATTCTCCACCAACTTCGCTTTGGATACCTTGGTCCTGTCATTAGTAGCTGTCAACCTGGTCTCAGCAATCACCAGTTTTCCCTCAGCAGTAGTGGCTCTATTATTAGCCTTCTTCAGCTCTTCCTCCCAAGATTTTTTATTAGACCCCAAAAATTTCCTTGAAGTCTCCACAGATTGCCTTAGACCCTCCAAGGCCTCTTTTACATCTCCTCCCGAATAATGTATTTGATCGTCCTTCTCCATTAATTGGTTCGAGTTCACCAAAAACTGCAAAATGGAATAACATCAGATTATAAGGAAGAAAACTGAGATATTAAAAACAAGTATTAAAGGGGAAAGAGCTACCAAAGCCAAATTTTGGTAAGCATTTTCTGCCAACTTTAGTAGTGGTCAGGTTAGGAGAGTCCAACTTCACCTGTAATAGTACTCCGAATATTAACTTATCCACACGAGTATTAACACTAATTGAAACAATATTTCCTTGTAATTTAAGAATTTTAATTTGTATTGGATTCAAAATCTGTAATTATTTGGAGCTCCGCTTAACTGTCAAGATATAATCCTTAGCAAGTTATACTAACCGAGCCAGACTCTACATCACAAACATTTTATCCGCCAATATTCTTTATAAAATGAATATAGCGCTTTTCGTTACCACCTGATTTTGAATATTTGATACATAAAAAACCACATTGTGTTTGGTATTTGCGAGGATTAATAACAATAGAGGATGACCTTGCAATGGTCATGTCCTCTTGATTCTTCTCGACCAACTCTTGGTCAGCAGAACCTTTCTCAACCTGCTTCTCAAAAAGACCTTTTCTTAACCTCTTGAATTGAGGTGTCGTAGTATCAAGTTCCTTAGTGATGATGACCTGAAGAACTTTTTCTTTCTTAGTAACTTTGAGGGTTTTCTATGGCTTCTTGGAATCAACAGCCTTGCCAGTCTTCTTGGCAACTCTCATAGCAATGGGAGATAAATCTCTAGTCATCAAGTTAGGAAATTTTCTCTTTTCCATAATAGAAAGTGGGGAGGTGGGAACAGTGGAAATGTCCAATGACTCAAAAGAAGATGAAGTCTCAAAACCCTTCTCATCCCCTGCAGATTCCTTAGCTGAACAAGTAGGAACTGGTTCCTCTTCAAGATTTATGGGGAGTAAACTTGCAATAGTGGTAGGCCTAGAAATAAAGGATTTAATGGAACTCCTATATTGCAACAAGTACGAGGCAGCTCTGGGGTGTTCCTCGCCAATCCTCTAGTGAATGCTCCACGAGAATTTTAACTCTCGAATATTGACGTCCCCTTCTTTGGGACACTTCTTCTTGCTCTTAACTGTGCAATACATGATAAGAATACACTAGTCAGCATATCATCAAACAATTGGATAGCAAAAAATAATAATACAGTAATTAAACTCAACAACCTATGCCATGTCCTACTTGGGGGCACCTGGGCCCATGATACACTTATCCTCTTTGACGGCAAGCATGTTGCCAATATTTTGTAATAACCCCATAATCAAAATAGTCTCTATTGGAGTCTGGCAAATTGATAACTAGGGATCAATTGGCAAACCTAGTTTTCATATAGTAGGTACTGTCACTAATAACCCATTTATAACAAAACATCAGCTCAAGGATGCCAATCTGGGTTCCATGTAATTAGTTAAGCCTATGTATCCCATTCACTACTCTCTAAGTGTTGGGTCTAACCTAGCAGGGACGACATCAAAATACTCACAAAACTCTAAACAGAAACGATTGGGGAAAATTGAAACCACATTCAGCTATGAATAAGGAGGGAATTTAATGACCCTCTGGAAGTGATAGCACTTCAACATGTGGTACAGCCATTTCTAACTCAACCTAATCAGGAATGTTCCTTTCTCATCTAAATTCGTCTAAGGAATCCCCATGAACTATGTAAACCAAGGTTATAGTAAAGAAAGAAAGAAATCTAAAAAGAAAGGGAAGAAGAAAGCTTATAGAGAAAATGGTGGAAGAAGCAAAGGTAGGATGCAAAGTAAAAGCTCAAAGAGAGAGAACTTGGAGAAGAAGGAGAGTTTGAAATCTTGGAAAATTTGTGGTATGAAAAACTGGCAAACTCTCGTATCTTATAGTTTACCTAGAAAATCATGCAATAAATGATTACTTGTATCGACGATTGACGTTCTGAAGGCTTCACAGTTTTAAAAGTGCAAAAATACCAAGATACCCTTTAGCGGTAAATTATTTTTTAAATTATTTACAAAAATGCCACCACAAGATCAAGGCATGGAAAATTTTCACAAGTACCACAGGTCGGCCTATGCCGACCAACTTTCAAGAAATCATACTCCATCCTATCAATAGACAATCATCCACTTACGTGGACCAATCAGATATGGGCACTTGTATCCTTACGTGGCAAAAATCCTAGTCAGCAGCCACTTTATTAACCCCGAAGATAGTTGCTCGGCAGGCAGGCCGACCAACATGAAGAATGCAGATCATCAAAGTAAATAAATAATCACCACATGGGAGAAACAACCAAGGGTCCTTCCGCACGTGGTCTAAACAATCAACCATCACATTCATTATGTATGGGTGTAAATGCTTGAATATATAAAGGCATTCCTTAACAGAAATTTACCATCGATTCTTACTAGTTTTAACATACGATTCATACCTCTGCATTCCAAAATCATAAACATAATCAATTTCACCCTTAATCCCATTAAAGTATAACATTTACAAAAAAAAACCCAATTTTACATGAATACCCACCCCAAAACAAATTTTGGTTTACACCTCCCACAATATGAATAGATTGTCATCAATTTAAGAATCACAACAGTTAACCACTTGCCTGGAATTGTTCGTAGAGTCTGATCCGTTGGTGTAGAGTGACGAACCCTCACTTTGTCCCTCTATTTGTCCCCAAACAGTCTCCAATTGGCTCTTGATTAGCTTCATCTGTTTCTTTCTCAAACCCTAGGTTTAGAATTTGCTAACTATCGTTCAACTAGTCCCCCAATTAGGTTTAAAACCCCTAATCCCGTTTTTGGTCATATGGGCCTAATTAAAACGGCTCAAATCACCCCGGGTGGGCCCGACTATGCCCAAAAATGACCCGAGACCCGATTACTACCCCCGGGTACTCTTTTTCGACTATCTCGACACATCCGAACTCAACAGCGCACTCAGAATTGTCATCTAAAATACCTTTATAACATTCTCAAATTTTGACTTCAAAATACGACACACGAAATTTCGAACAATTAAACTTAAAGTCTATATAAATAATTCTTTCCACTCAAATGAATTCTCCAAATTATAAATTTAAGTTTCTCCAATTTATAAGCTCCCAAAAATAATTAAATATTAAATCCTCAAAATTACTGCGTGTTACATACTCCTCCCCTTACAAAGGAATTTCGCCCTCGAAATTAAGATAAGCCTAGTGCTCCAAGCTTCAAATATCACTCTCTAGTCTTGTTCCTCTAAGCTCTCTACATATATCTCTTCCCCTTCTAACTAAGAGTTACGTTAATATGCATTTTAATTAACCAGGGCACCCATACACCCTGTACCCGTGCTTAATCGTACTAAAGTTGCCTTAATTAACTAGGATGCCCATACACCCTGTCCCCGTGCTTAACCGCATGAAATTTACCCGACTATGCTAGTCGTAACCCATAATATAACTTTCAACCCATAGTCATATCACATATGTTAATAATAATAGCCGGGGTACCCAACCTATGTACTAACGACCAAACATCTCCCCACTTCCAACATTGCGCTAATTTTCATGTGTGGGACGTCTCGCAAGCAAAATTCAAATGAGAAACCCCCCGATACACTACTACCTAACATTATTGATCGTTGAGATCTATTAGACCCTCAGTCCATAGTACATATCCCCAAATACTTATCTCTTAACACAAAAGCATACACTCCTACTCTTATGCTACAAAAGACAACATCAAATACCGCGCCCTTACTATCATTAGTTCTTAAACAAAATAAATTCCGAGATATCTCTCCCTGCTCGAAAATAAATCTAACCACCCTGATTCACTTCAGTAGACACCCCTACTTACCGGAATAGAATGTGAGAACACAAGATCTCACTATGTGTCTATGGCACCACACAATACAACATATATTCACAGATATATAGGCTAGATGCCCTCTCAGGTGATACCTAGTAAAAATCATTCATACCCTGGTGTCGCGAACACCGAAACTTACCCTCACTATTCACAATAGTTCAAATCCATGGCTATTCAGACGATATTTAGAAAAATCATTTACCTTACTCCTAAAATTCTCGAAAGTAACTCTCTCGTGGTTAACACTAAAGAAATCCACTACCCCACATAAATATGTATATGTAATATAGATGTTATAGCCATCGCACCCACTAAATTCGACTTACCGACGAACTCTAGTGAAAATAATTCTTATATTATGATACCCTTATTGTCACTCAAAACATACCCCATGACCATAGGATAGAAAGACAATTACCTCCATACTCTAACTGCAATGGCTGATCCTCGGGTTCCTGAGCAGCTTCCCCCTGCCCGAATGCACCCATGACTTGTTGTAGTGGATGTACATCCAGGACCTCGTCCTGTAGTTGACCCCTTCCTTGCTTAATACAATCTCTTTTCACGTGTCCCGCTTCCCCACAAATGAAACACCTCCTAATAAATTCACCCCGCCACTGATCCCTTCCTTGTTGGCCTTGTCGAAAGGCTTGGCCATCCTATCAATAGCTTCAAGACCTAAATCGCTTGGCCTGATTCCCCTGCTGAAAATCATATCCCTGATGTTCCCCTATCTGCTACTGGGATACCCCACTGGTATTGTTCCCTCCTTCTTTATCCGACTGGTTGGGTTCCACTCCCCTCCTGCTTCCATTCATGTGGAATTAATATTCTTGGCAGTGCAGGAGTGTTGTATTAACGGCGTCCGTATAAGCTACTAAAGGGGGATTACCAATCAAATGTTGCCTGATCCTCCAGACTAACCCATCCATGAACCTCGACTTCTTTCCTTCTTCATTACGTACCTCATCCGGTACAAAATTTGCCAAACGAGTGAATTTTTCCTCGTAATGGGCCACTGAACGGTCCCCCTGTGTCACCTCATTGAATTTTCTCCTCATTTTAGCCTTGACTACTGGCAAAAAATACTGGCCGTCGAATCGAACCCAAAACTCTGCAATAGTTAATGTATCCCTTTCCTCAACTGTGGCGATCGACTCCCACCACTGTAACACTGCTCCCACTATCCTAAAAGTGACTAGCATTTGCTTCTGCACCTCATTGTAATCTATCATGCGTAGGTGACGCTGAATATCTCTTTTCCACTGACACGCTAGCACCACATCTGAACCCCCTCAAAATTCTGGTGGGTGGCCTTTTTGGAATACCTCTTGTACTTGATGCCACTCTGACGGCCTCAGGTGGGCCTGAACATCAGGTACCACTGATGCCCGTGGTTGATCTCGTGCAAAGTACCTTGCCATTGCGATCATCATTGCTTGAATTGCCTATGCCACTAATTCAATTACCTGTGCAGCTGAAATCATCTCTGGCAGTTATTGTGGTAACTCTGGCTCCTGGTCAGCCTCCCTAGTCTCATCTCCCCCTGCTGCCCTAGCTGCTCTCTCTCTCCTAGGCAACATCTGAAATGAGAATTGAATCGTATGAGTTCACCATCAAATATAAAGTAATTTGCAAAAGAACGTAAATGCACATACATATAAGAATACAACAATTCTATGATAGGGCTCTACATCAAAGGACGCTAAGTTGAAATGTGAAAAGCCGCACAGATCCTAAGGACACTAGAACCTGATGCTCTGATACCATCTGTGACACCTCGCCTACTAAAATACCGGGTGATCAGTCCTACAACAAATTAAAATAGGAATCCCAGTTGGTTCATCCTTAGCATCACTGTCGAAAACCTTTATAAAACTTACTAACCACTAGTATTCCAAAAAGCTGGTGCCAAATTTCTATCTTTTTAATTAAACAGCCAATAACATATGGAAAGTTAATATGACTCATACACCACGACTGAATTAATTCAACTGAATAAATAATAAACTACATGTCGAATAAACCATGGGACAGCAAAATAAATAGTCCAATACAAACACCCAACACCTGAATAAATAAATCTGAAAAGTGTACTGAAAAGTTTGGGTGACAAGCCCGAAGTAAAACTGAAACTGATAAATAATTCATACTCTAGGAAGGAATGAACGATGCGTCTACTCCAAACTCCTTCTAGCATCCACATGTGTCGTAACTCCGTGTCCCTGGCATAGAATATCAAGTCTGGCATCCCTGTGGCTGGACACCGAAAAGGTTTTGAAAATAATTTTATAGCAAGGGTTAGAACCCAAAACATTTTGAAAATATTTAGCAAGTGAATTAACTGCAGTAATTAAAATATATGAATGCGCTTCATATTTAAGTTAGTGTCGCACTCCCTTGAGGACATACTCACCCCTCCACTAATGTGCACACCTAACGGTTACTGTAACCCCACCTAGTTGTACTACCCCGTCAAACTAGTCCTGGTATAATCTCCCCTTGTCATTCTACTCTAAACTGAGTATCATTATAGATGGGTTATAAGTTATCTCAATAATTAACTTAATTAATTCCTTTCAAATAATATCATATAATCGTGACACAAGTTATATAAAATAAATGCATCACCCATTGTATTATTACCCACATATAATATTTACTACCATTATATATGCACCTTTACTACGAACATCCACACATATATCGTACGTATATCCATCCCTCTGAGTATACCCTCGCTGGATGATTTCCTCTAAAGTGCTATCTCACTAGGTGTGCTTACATAACCTAGTTACCCAAGTTGAAATCGCTCACCAACCTGGCCCAAAAATATAAACGTAGTGGAGACGGTCATATTCCTTTCCTGAAAGTGAGATAAGCCCCTCACCCATATATTGGACGCTATGACCTGGGGATATACTCACCCTACTCCTCAAGCTAGGGGATTCACCCACAACGCACAACCTCCCTTGATAGCACTAGAGCATACAAATTAAATAGATATCTAGTCACTGATATTGAATATCACACACAATACACACACACACACACACATATATATATATATATATATATATATGTGTGTGTGTGTGTGTGTGTATATATACTATCACTACACCGTATATATATAATATAAACCCCGATTTACCGTGTGCTCAAAAACCCGTAACACTAGCCTGAAATTTTTTGAGTCTTTGGCCCTTTATCTCCGGATCACTATAAATACATTGTATTCCTTTCACAAAAGGCAAGATAGAATGGATTCTAGGATATTCTTCTTAACAAGAGTACCTAGCTTTCTGTAATCACTCAAATCAATATAATAATAGTGGACGTAGGCGTTTTTACACAGTTGAGCCACTTTAAGAACTCTTTGTCTCTTGTGTGATTATTTCATTATAGTATTGTATTTTATCTTTGATTAGAAAATTAGATCTAGTTCGTTTTTTTATATCAACAAATCACAAGATCAAGGCATGAAAAATTTTCACTAGTCCCACAGGTCGGCCTATGCCGACCAACTTTGAAGAAAGAATACTCCATCCTATCAATAGAAACATCAAGAATGAAGTATTGGGGGCTTATGCTGATACCAAAAATCATCCACTTACGTGGACCAATCAGATATGGGCACTTGTATCCTTACGTGGCAGCAATCCTAGTCAACATCCACTTCATTAACACCAAAGATAGTTGCTCGGCAGGCAGGTCGACCAATATAAAGAATGCAAACCAACAAAGTAAATAAACAGTCGCCACATGGGATAAATAACTAAGGGTTCTTTCGCACGTTGTCTAAACAATCAACCATCACATTCATTATGTATGGGTGTAAATACTTGAATATATAAAGGAATTTCAACCCTTGATCTCTGGGTCACATTCAAGATAGAACAGATTCTAGGATATTCTTCTTAACAAGAGTACCTTACTTTCTGTAATCACTCAAATCAATACAATAACAATGGACATAGGCTTTCTTACACAACTAAACAACTTTAAAAACTCTGTCTCTTGGGTGATTATTTCATTACAATCTTGTATTTTATCTGTGATTAGAAAATTGGATCTAGTCCACTTTTTTACATCAACAACCCCTTTTTTTTTAGCTATGAAAATATATGTGAGTGTAATGCCTCCGGAGGTTCTTCCGATATGTTTTCAATTCTTCACCTACTTGGGAAAGAACAAGTGTCTTCAAACCAAGTGTAAGTGTAAATTTTTCGCAAAGTTGATCCCACAAATCATGTTTTACGACATATTCAACATTCTTCTAGTTATCTACCCCGGGTGACCATAATCATCTTTTCGAGCATCAAAAATCAGCTTTACAAATCTAAATGGGATTTTTTCACCGATAGGATTTTCAGTAGAGGAGAACCCAATGCGCTTCTTATCTTGTTCTTGTGATTCATCGGTAACGAGAGTTGGGGGAGTTATATTAATAGGAATTTGTGGAGTTTGATGGCTCAGAGCCATTATAGATGGAGTAGTAGAATAAACCTACATCGGAGTAGAGTATTAAGAATTTGTAGGCATTGAGAATCCAAGCAGCGGATCATAAGAAAATTGAGATGTAAGAGGAGGATGTAACAACCCTCGATTCTGGGAGGCTCGTTTTATACTAATTATACCGCATAAGGTAATTATATAAAATGTGGGGACTGGAGTAAATATTAATTGAATGAATTGAAAGTTAATATTTACTAGATTGATGCATATTTACTGTATGTGAAAGTAAATATCATCAGGTTGCATGTTTTATAGTGTCATGTATTTTAAATGACATTATGGTTTAAATAAAATTGGAACTGGAAATAATTTATAAAAAAATTCGGATGCTAGTTTAGAGGGTGTAGTTAGTCTCGGAAGGTGCGAGACAGTCAAAATAAGTGCCATATTGTATTTTTGTATTTCGGGCACTTTTACCTGGTTTTAGCTTAAACGCGTATTTGCGAGTCATTTTAATGTGGTATTAACCACATAAGTTGGAGACTTTAGACTTAAGCCCCGATTTTAGTCTTCCAAATCCCCTAATTACCCCATTTTATGTCTTAAACATAGAGAGAAAAGGAGGGAAAGAAAGAAGAAGAGAAAAGTGGAGAAAGAAGAGAGAAAATGAAGATTGAAGATGGGAGATTGTTTCTACTCAAAGAAATCTGATATTTCCTACATAAAGGCAAGTTTTCTACTTGCTAATATGTGATTTAAGATGCATAAATTGTATGATAGTTGTGTATTTACATTTATGGTTTAAATGTGGATTTATGGATTTTAAGCCCTAATCTTAGGTTTTGATGATGAAATTTTGGGTTATAGTTGTTATTAATCATGTAGGATGTTTTGGGGTAGATTATTGTTGTTAGATGTGTATAAAAATAAAGAGAGTTGAAGTTTGGAGAAATTAGGGTTCATAACCCTTCGTAGCTATTTTTGGCAAAATTGCAGGTCTGAATCGATTCGGCCCTCTGGGCGAATCGATTCGCTAAGGGAAATTTGCAGGTCTGCAGAACTCGAATCGATTCGGGTTAAGGCTGAATCGATTCGGCCAATTGTAGAAAGTTGATTTTGTTGTCCGAATCAATTCGTTTTTTGGGCGAATCGATTCGGCCCTAGGGCAAATCGATTCATTTCCTGCTGTTTTTGAGTTGTTTTTATAACTCAATTTTTACCATTTTTCTTTAGGGATAGGACCTAGGAACCTTCTTGAATTAAGTAAACTTAGAGTCCTAGAGTGTGAGATGAGTTAGTTGTCTACCCTACATTAGGAATGGGTTATGTGGGGACTTTTCCGGGGTTATGCCTATTGATGATAGGGCATTCTTTTTTCTAGTTAATTATTATAAAACTAGGAAATGTAGTGTTATGTTTGGGAGATTTTAGAAGCTCAATTGAGCTATGTTAACCTTGACGGTTCTTAATAACACCCTAAAGGTGTGTTTGGAGAATAAATTGAAAGTTCATTCATTCCTTTGAAGGATGATAATCTTGGGGTTTTAAAATAACACCCTAAAATGTTTGGAGATAATGAAGAGTTTATTTACTCCTTTGAGGTTGTAGTAAAGATATAATTTATCGTATGGCTCCGGATAATAAGGTGAATTATTTACAATAATGTAAATAAGTATGGTTTCAAATAAAACGAAACATACACATAAATGGAAATGAAATGGTTATGGTAATGATGATGGTAAATGATAATTTACTTAATCATGAATTTGGTAAATGATAATTTACTTGATTTTGAAAATGGTAAATAAAATGGATTGAACACACCTCTCTAAATGACATCATAAGGGAAGTTCGCGCGTGAGGTGAAGCCCCCTAGCTAATGAATGCAGGGTGGATATAGTCCTAGGCCATGTGATCGTTTGTGTTATATATTTTCTGCGATGGGTAGGAGATTCCGGGTGTGGTCGTGACTATCCCGCAAGCACATGGCCGCTTCCCGACGTCTTGCGATATAGGTGCCCAGGTTGTCTTATGATAGGCCCTGAAAGATGATGGTCATTTAGGGGCGCGCACAGTGGGGAAACCCGGATGGGCGGTCTTAGAATCATTATATGTATATAAATATAACTATTCAGCATCAAGTGGGACTTGATGGATTATATGCCATAAAGGGCATACTGAAGTGCCACAAAGAGCACATATAAATGCCACAAAGAGCATTTGAAAATGATTATTTTCCTGATAAGGAAAGGATTTTTATAAAAAGTAAAATTGAGATAAAAATGCCATAAAGAGCATAAAAATTGTGAATATATATATTTCCTATTAAGGAAAAGATATATGAGATAATTGGTACACATGACGAAAGTTTAAGTTTAATGTTATTCATTTTATTTTTCCTGCTTAGCTTATGTTTTAAATTGTGTAGGTAGCTTCTTATTTCTCTTTCATCATGATTCATTATTCATAACTGTCATACTTTTTATTCATCTGGTAATCATATAGAATCGAGCCCTGACTCGTTCATATTTCTTGTTGTGTATGCATCTTGTATCCGCTCAGGTACTCTGCAGCAAGGATGCCTGACCTGACTTCCTATTCCGATGTCCTCGGCGAGCCGTGATGCATTACGGGTATTACGGGATACATTTGGTATAAACGTTTTCATTTTTGTATTCTAGCTAAGATCGGGTCTCTTTTACTCGGGCGAGATGCCCAAGCTTTTGTAATTGATTAATGTAATGTATTATATAAATTTATTGAAATTGTTTAACAATGTTGTATGTATTAGCGGACCGATAACATATTTGGTCCTCTTATTTGTCACTTGTCGTTATAGTAATATATATACGTACTTGAGGTTTCCCCTATCTTTTCAGGACTTGGGTTGTTTGTTTTTCTTTTATTTACTTTAAAACAAAATTTTTGGCAACCCGTTTTTCTGAAATTTTGGGTGGTTATCCTGGATACTTTATATTTTATCATGATGCTGAGAATGATTCCATCTATGATTCCTGTTATATTGGAGTATTGGGCTGGCCACCCCTATTTTGGTGAGCGGGTTGTCACAGAGAAGTGTCATTATTTGGTTGATTATCTCTATTCCTATTCGACATTTCCTACAAATAAATAAATAAAAACAGTAAAGAATGTATGAAAATCATGTTTAAGATTATATGTATGTATGTTTGTATTTAGTAAGAGATTTTAAAACATGCTTGGTGTGTCCGATATCCATCCACGTAATTATTTTTTACGTCTTTGTGAAAAGATGCATGCAAACAACTGGGTGGAAGCGTATCTATGATTGTTACATAAATGTCTCTCTGTTTAATAAATTTTATTCATGATGTATGAATATTTTTTCAGTGTCTTCTAATAGTGCCACTAGCGTCAGTGCACAGTTGGAGTTTTGAATGTGAAATATATTCTTTATTGCATCATCCCAGTATTCTGGCAAGGAAAATAGTTTACTACGAAATAGGTATAGTTGCGAGAGATTAACTCCACGACTTATAAGGTAATTAAATTGTTCAATTTTCCTATTCTAGTAAATCGGTGATTTGGCATCATTATTTCATAATTATCCCTCGAATTTTTGTGCATTTACGGTCTGAATATCGCGTGTAACCATGAAAAAGAAACACTTTAAGGATTGTAATTCCTAACTAAAAGTTCTAGTCACATGGAGGCGGAACGATAGGATTCAAACACAATCATATACCACAAAAGGTGTGTAAAACCAAAATACACACACAAAAATAAAATCATTTTGAGCTTTTCAAAATTTTTAACCCACAAAAAAATAATTACACAAAAGATAAACAAAAATCATTTGTATTTTTCATTAAGCTCAAATAACTCATAAAAGCAAAATACCAATAACAAATAAAATCTTTTTGTATTTTTCATTTGATGCAAACAAAAGTGAAAAGAATAAAATACAAAAGATAAACAGGTCATAAATCTAGCAAAGCATATATAATGAAGCATGGACTAGAGAATGACAAACAAACATACAACTAGCATGAATATATAGCATGTAGCACAAAAGCTATTGTATGTAAAATATGCAAGCAATTACTCATAAGATATTGCAAGTGAAGAGTCTTGTGCAAGCATGCGAGAACCATCAAAATCTGAAAATTTCAAAAAATGCATACTTTCCATTTTAAAACCTCAAAAGGATCTTAAACGCAATAATTTAGCGATCCTCCCTCTGATAACACTTGAAAGTACGGAAGTCCCCAAATTTTAAATTCTTAAAATTTACGAGATGGTTTAATAAAATTTCCAACAAAAATAACAATTCAAATTTTAAACACAAAAAAGCTTCAAATTTTAATTTCTTCAAAATTAAACGAAGATTAAACTTCAACAAATATGTGAATTTTTCTTAAATTTGCCTAACAATGATTTATTCTAATTTTCATTATAGGCCAAATCCAATTTTATCAAATTAAAATTCTGGACAAGAATTAAATTAAACTTACCCAAATTATCCAAACTTAAATTAGCACCAAATTAAACAAGTGTGAGATTTAAACCAATTTTTATCTTGATTATCCTAGCATACATCTAAGGTGATTTTTGCAAGATAAAAATTAACAATCTCACTATGCAGCAATGTATGAGGAAAACCCAATGGGAAAAATCTCGGATGGCTCATGCCTAACAAATCCACTAGGTATGAAAATTTTACAAAGACAACGACAAGAAGACTTACTACACTCGACTCAACTCCTTCAATTCCCGACACTTCCTTCTCTCTTCAACCTCTTCCTTGTAGATAACTCTAAAGTCCATCGAAATGTTGGAGTCCACTAATGGAGGCACAACGCACCGTCAACCACACAAGGTGCCCTTCACCATGTGAGAAAGCCGCAGCACAAACTTCTTCTCCTTTATGGGTAGAGAATGGACCCAAACTTATTTTCTTGTTGGTGTAGAGAAAACCCGGTGCAAAAACTCTCCAACCAAAGATATATACATAAAGAAACTTGGATTTAATCTAAACAAATATTTTGGGTGTAAAACACTTGGTTTTGTTCTAAAGGTTAAGCTTTTTTAACAAAAACCAAGGAGACTTTTTCTTGGAATAATTAAGCTCTCAAAACTCTCTAAGAGATGGAAAAAGTTGTGAGGAAAAACTTGTTCCCGCACTTCATAAAATATGGCAAAACAAAGTGGGGAAGTGGGTGGTTGAAAAACAAAACTGGAAAAAAACTGACGAAACTAAAATTTCGTTTGAAGTTCGTTCGAATGACATTTCAAACGAGAATTCAAAAGAAAAAAATTTGAAATCTCATTCGAACGATGTCGTTCAAACGACCTTTCTAACGAGATTTCGGGCCATGTTTCTAGATAATTGCGATACGAACGCGTGGCAGCCAGTTTCGTATTTTTCTGATATTTTTTGGATTTGATATGAATTTTTGTACGGAAAGATGTCCGAGAATAAAATCTTTAGAACTATGAATTCAAAAAAATTAACAAAAAAATACTAGCACCCAAAATAAATTTCCAAGCTCCTATATATATATATATATATATTAATGCATTCATACCTTTAGGAGACATTGAAATCCACATGCTGATAACGTGAAACTTGGCACGAAAATCGGTAAGGATATATTCTTCAATTATGTCCGCTACATCTTCAACAGACACTTGTCATAGGCTTGAAAGGATACAACATGAACATTATATCCTATGACACAAATTGTTTTGTCCGAAATTAAGCCAAAACTATAAATTGACTCGATTGGAAATTTGTCCTTACAAATCTCCCCCTTTGGCTATTCTTGGACAAAATCAAATCAAAAATCCTAAAAGATCGTCAAGCTCGTCTAGACACAACATCCCACCCAAAACAAAATAAAATACAGACGCTATGACTCGACCCAAGGATAAACCGCTTTGCCGCTTTAAATATGCCGCTAAAATAAATTCCTGCACACTTAAGCAAACCATTAAACGCATAGGGAATATCAAAAGATTACGTGCTATTTAAATAAATACTCCCCATTAATCTAACAATGATCCACATAGAAAGACATCTCCGCTAAGTTAGATCTCTCCAAATTTCAAAGGATTAGAAACCATCTGTCCCCCTTTTTGTTCAGGAATAGACAAAGGTCAAGAATCATAAAATAACTTATTTCTCTCGCAATTAAAGAAAATGCTCCCCCTAAACTTGACAACGGAATTGAATAAGGAAAAAGAAGTTAAACATGTAATGGTACATAAAGTTATAGGAACATTAAAGCATATGGCAACAATGAAGTACAACTAATCCATACAGATAATAATGGATACCAACTATGATATGATAACAAAAAGATACCACTTAAAATATAATGCACTAAGCATGGGATATCAAACCAAAAAATTCGCAACAAGATCGATACCAATTAAAATTGAAAGCATATATAGACTATCTAGCAAGGCGAAGACCTAAAAGGATATATATATATATATATATATATATATATATATATATATATATATATATATATATATATATATATATATATATATAAGGTTTCAAATAAGCATAAGCATACATATATAGATATAAACACACAAATGACACAACTCAAAATAGCATAAGTTTTCCACGCTCTTATGGCATAAATGTGTCATATGGAAATGGAAGTGAAGGGGTGTGAACTAGTAGCTATAGAATTAAAAACCCAATCACTTAAACATGTTCATGGAGTTCTCATTTGATTGCAAAACTTAATCAACTAAGATTTAGCCTTAAGTGACAAGATAAAATGCAATCTATGAACAAACAAGCCCAATGCATATAAGCCTAGCATATTGATGATTCTACAAACCAATAGAATCATGACAAGATGGTGCAACTAGGATACAAAGTCATTGTGCAAAATCGTTGATAATTCATCCAAACTCCCTCAAATATAATATTATTCTTGTCTTTTGATGAATATATCAATCTAAAAAAATAGGCCTTGTCTATATTTTTCTTTCATAATGCCGCATTTTTGGGGGGGCTTTGGAGCACATATTTCTTTTAGGTCCATTGCAAATGGTGGCTTACCATAAAGGATAAGTTTTCCCTTCGGAGCCCTTCCCCATGCACTATCATATAACTTTTTTATCACACAAAAATCTCACATGCATAAAACCTCCTAAGTCACAAAATATGTAGATGACTAGATTGGTAGGAGAACACCTCACAAAGCTCAAATATACATGTGAAGTTAAAAGTTCAAAAGAGCTCGTGCATGTGTGTGACAAGGCATATAACAAGTGCATCCATTAAGCAAGTCAAATTCAAACTAATCCATGTAACCATGACAAAGAACACTTTAAGGATTGAAATTCCTAACTAAAAGTTCTAGTCACATTAAAGCGGAACGATAGTATTCAAACACAAATATATGCCATAAAAAGGTGTGTAAAACCAAAATACACATAAAAAAATAAAATCATTTTGAGCTTTGCGAAATTTTTAACCAACAAAAAATAATTACTCAAAAGATAAACAAAAATCATTTGTATTTTTCATTAAGATCAAATAACTCATAAAAGTAAAATACCAATGATAAACAAAATCTTTTTGTATTTCTCAATTATTGCAAATAAAAATGAAAAGAATAAAATACAAAAGATAAACAGGTCATAAATCTAGCAAAGCATGTATAATGAAGAAAGGACTAGAAAATGACAAACAATCATACAACTAGCATGAATATATAGCATGTAGCACAAAATCTAGTGTATGTAAAATATGCAAGCAATTACTCATAAGATATAGCAAGTGAAGAGTCATGTGCAAGCAAGCGAGAACTATCAAGAACTGAAAATTTCAAAAAAGACATATTTTCCATTTTGAAAACTCAAAAGGATCTTAAACGCAATAATTTAGTGATCCTCGCTCTGATACCACTTGAAAGTACGAAAGCCCCCAAATTTTAAATTCTTAAAATTTACGATTTGGTTCAATAAAGTTCCCAACAAAAATAACAATTCAACTTTTAAAGAAAAACAAACTTCAAATATTAATTTCTTTAAATTTGAACAAACATGTGAATTTTTCTTAAATTTGCCTAACAATTATATATTCTAATTTTCAATATAGGCCAAACCAAATTTTATCAAATTAAAATTCTGGACAGGAATTAAATTAAACTTACCCAAATTATCCAAACTTAAATTAGCACCAAATTAAACAAGTATGAGATTTAAACCAACTTTTATCTTGATTATCCTAGCATGCATCTAAGGTGATTTTTCCAAGATAAAAATATACAATCTCACTACGTGGCAATGTACGGGAAAAACCCAAACGAAAAAAATCTCGGACGGCCCTTGCGTAACAAATCCACTAGGTACGAAAATTTTTCAAAGACAACGACAAGAAGACCTACAACACTCGACTCGACTCCTTCAAGCCCCGACGCTTCCTTCTATATTCAACCTTTTCCTTGTAGATAACTCTGGAGTCCACCGAAATCTTGGAGTCCACCAATGAAGGCACAACCCACCTTCAACCACACATGGTGCCTTTCACCATGTGAGAAAGCTGCAGCACAAACTTCTTCTCCTTTACGGGTAGAGAATGAACCCAAACTTATCTTCTTGTTGGTGTAGAGAAAACCCAGTGCCAAAACTATCCAAGCAAAGATATATATATAGGAACTTGGATATAAACTAAACAAATATTTTGGGTGTAAAACACTTGGTTTTGTTCTAAAGGTTAAGCATTTTTAACAAAAACCAAGGAGACTTTTTCTTGGAAGAATTAAGCTCTTAAAACTCTCTTAGAGATGAAAAAAGTTATGAGGAAAAACTTCTTCCTGCACTTCTTAAAATATGGCAAAACAAAGTGGGGAAGTGGGTGGTTAATTTAGAAAAAAATATGAAATCTCGTTTGAAATATCGTTCGAACGAGATCGTTCCAACGACCGTTCTAACGGGATTTCAAGCCATGTTCTAGCGAATTTCGATACAAACGCGTGGCCGCCAGTTTGGTATTTTTCTATTTTTTTTGGATTTGATATGACTTTTCTACGGAAAGGTGTCCGAGAATAAAATCTTTAGAACTATGAATTCAAAAAAAAAATTAACAAAAAAATACTAACACCTAAAATAAATTTCCAAGCTCATATATATATATATATATATATATATATTAATGAGTTCATACCTTTAGGAGACATTGGAATCCACATGTTCATGATGTGAAACTTGGCACGAAAGTCGGCAAGGATATATTGTTCAATTTTTGGTCGCTACATCTTCAACATACACTTGTCATTGGCTTGAAAGGATACAACATGCGCACTCTATCCTATGACGCAAATTATTTTATCTGGAATTAAACCAATACTAAAAATTGACTCGATTGGAAATTTTTCCTTACATATTATTTAAGAGACTGGCTTGCACTTGAGCCGTACGTCCACACGTAGCACACACATTTTAGTGCTCGTTAATTTTTTGGCGCCGTTGTCGAGGAATGGATAATATGTTAGTTTAAATTGTTTCTAAATTAACACTAATTCTTAAAAATCCAAAAAAATATAAATCCTTAAAAAAATTTCTCAAATCTGTAGATGCAAAACACGCATTCAAACCGAGCTTACGAGCCAATAGATAATCCCCCATCATTTAGTAATAGGACACCTAATTTCTAAGTACTACCTCTAACACCTCCTACTCTGAGTAGAATTACCCTAAGTAGATCATGGAGATACTCGAGTGAGGATAATGATTCATTAAGTGTTAGATTGATGTCGGATAATGCGAGTGTTGGTGCAGGAGAGGGAGAGATTTCGTACCGCCTTATACGAGACTTCTTATATCCAGAGTGAACCGTCTCTCCGGGGTGCATCATATTTCCATATAATGAAGGGAATTTTACTTTAGAAATGGAATGATTCAAATCCTTCCTACATTTCATGTCATGGAGCCGGAGAAGTCATATCTCCACATTTGTGAATATGAAGAGGCGTGTGATACGTTTAATGAACAACCTTGCACACAAGACGTCATACGTCTCAAATATTTCCCCTTATTGCTTAAGGATAAATCCAAGACTTAACTTTGGTCTTTAGCGTCAAACCCTATTGTTACGTGGAGGGATATGCAAGCAAGATTTCTTAAAAAGTTATTTCTCGGCCATAGGACCAAAGTTATCAAAGCTAAAATTTAAACATTTAAACAAAATAATAATGAGCCCTTTGATAGGTGTTAGGATAGGTTCAATGAGTTGGATAACATATGCCCACATCACAGTTTCAAAAAGTGGAGATTCATCTCCTTCTTGCATCATGGGCTTATGTTAAGCCTAAATAACTCATAGAGATAATGTGTCCGGGAGAGTTCTTTAGGTTAGATACGGGCAATGTGTAGGTCTATTTAAGTACGTAGATGAGACTACTCAATATTGGGACACATCAGACCTAAGTACCCAACCCAAGGCTAGAAACATGTCAATATCCCCTTCCTTGTCCGAACTTTACCATTTGGATAAAGAAGCCGATTTGAAGCTTCAAATAAACCAACTAGCCAAGTAGCTAAACGATGCGATGGAAGAAAGGGGGAGAGATACATATGTCCCTTCTCGATCTTCAAATGAGGAGATATGTGTTATTTGTGAGGTAGGACATCAAACGAAATAATGTCCAACCATTCCCGCCTAAAAAGTTATGCTGCATGAGCAAGTTGAAGAGGTGGGGGGCCTATAAAGGGAATTTTAATAGCCCTTATGGGAAATTTTACAATCCCTCATGGTGGAACCATCCCAATTTCAATTACGGGCAACCAAATACATCGTTAAATCCTAACCAATAAGTTGCCCAATAATCTCCACCACCCCATAATTTTAGAAAACACCACAAATACAAGTGCCCCTTCCCGCGCCTTATGTGATTCCTCGGAGAAAAAGTATCAAGGACACTCTAGCCCAATTTATGAAAATCCAGTCGGTTATTAATGCCCAAAACTTTGCAGACGTGAAGACATCACTTTCCAAGTTGCAATCACCCTTGAGTGTCCTAGAGAATGGTAAATTCCCCGCTCAAGACCAATGACCACCCCAAGGTCAAAACTGCATAAGCTCTAACCCGAAGAAATTTAAAATTGATGTAAATACATCACCACTCTACATAGTGGGAAATTTATTGATTCGGTACCTTCTCCCCAAAACGTATAAAAATACAAGGAGGTTTTGCCTAGCACGCAGGAGTCCGAATATGCCCCCTTGAATGAGAGAGAGAGAGAGAGAAGACAGAGTTGGTTCTAGAGTGGTGCTAAAAAAACCAATAGTCGCATAATACCCTCAAAGGATGGTCCCTCCTATAAAAGATGCCTCCAGAGACAACATTTTATAGGTGCTTAAACAAGTTAAGTTGAACCTACCTCTTACTTGAAGCCATAAAGAAAATTCTCGAGTATGCTAAGTTTTTTAAGGATTTACTCACGGTGAAACTCAAGTAAAGGTGAAGAAAAGGGGTTTTCTTTCACAAAATGTTAGCTCGGTACTTTTGAGCGATCTCCCACCAAAGTACAAGGATCCCAGAGCCCCCACTATTTCGTGTATTATTGGAGAGAGTAAGATAGAGAGAGCTTTGCTATATTTAGGGGAGAGTTTTAACATTCTACCCTACTCGATTTATTAAAACCTAGATTTGGGAGACCTTAAGCCCACTAAAATCACTCTCCAACTTGCAAACCTTTCCACGAAGGCTTATTGTGGGGTAGTTGAGGACGTGATTGTCCAAGTTGACACATTCTACTTTTTGATAGACTTTGTTATTTGGTACACGAAACCCTCCTCCTCGTCAAACAACCGTATCCCCATCATTATTAGGCACCCTTTTCTAGCTATGACTATTGCGTTGATCAACACATGTAATGGGAAAATACAATTAACTTTTGGGAAGATTGAGACGAATATTTTAAACATCACCAAGAAAATGGGTGATGATGAAGATATACACGATACAGATCTTATAGAGGAGGTAGTGCAAGAGAGGCGTCTTTGGTGACGAATTTTGAGGAGGAGAGTGAGTATTCAGAGTACAATCATTGAAATTAGTATGATGAGTTTCCAAAAGTCAAGTTGAAAAAGATACTTTGAAATGTGAAATATGCGAGGAGCATGAGACATATCCCATTGTTGTGTCCTCTAGCCTAGATATAGAGTAAGAAGGGAAGCATTTGCAAATGTTAAGGAAACACAAAGGTGCTTTCGGTTAGTCGATAGTAGATTAAAAGGTATAATTCCATTGATTTGCACCCATAAAATTCACCTAGAGGAGGACGTGAAGATCTCTAGGGAAATACAAAGAATGTTGAACCCGGTGATGAAAGATGTGATTAGAATGGAAATAATTAAGTTGTTGGATGTGAGCATAATCTATACCATATCAGACAGTAAGTGGGTTAGTCCAATCCAAGTTATTCTAAAGAAACCGGGAATGATTTTGATAAATCATTCTAAGGGGGAGCTTACTCCAAAATATACCACCACCAAGTGGCGTGTTTGCATTAAATACCAGAAACTCAATGTCGGCACAAAGTAATATCACTTCCCTTTAGCGTTCATGGATAAAATGATCGAAAGAATGTCGGGCCACCTATTCTACTTTTTCTAGATGGTTAATCCGGTTATAGCCAAATAGAGTGTGACACCCCGACTAATTAAATACCGAGTAGCTACTCCTTTATTGAATTAATACAAAATGCCAAGTTGGTTCAGTTCATAGCATCACTGTCAAAAACATTTTAATAATTACTAACCACCTAGTATTTAAAAAGTGAGTTGTCAAATTTTAAATTAAATCTGATTAACATGCGATAAATGAATTATAAAAAAATTAACATAACCATTCACAATAAAGTCTCAATAGAGTAACCATCAAATAATAATGAGTCTGGAGGAAAACTCCTCACAACAAACCAAAGTCCGAGTTGGATAAATATAAAGTCTGCAATCACTAAAATTAAATACATCCCAAAGTCTGAAATACTGAATAATTAAATGTCTCTAAAAGGAATGGGCGACATGCCCAACAAATGATAAGACTGATAATGGAGTCAAGACTAGAAAAGGAGGTGTCTACTGTCAAGGTCCTGTAACTTCCACAGCAGCTACAGCACGTCACCTGAATAGAATTCCTATGCATGGTGTCCTTGTGGCTGGGCACCTAAAAAGGTTTTTACAAAAAAAAATAGATTTGAAAGCAAACGGGTCAGAGCCCGATTATGGAAAATAGTTTAAAAATAGCAAGTAATTTAATGACATTAAAACAATGAATGCAAAATACATGTTAGGACGTGCTCTCACATGAAATACTCACCTCTCGACTAATTGTGCACTCCTAACATACCCGTACCCATTCTAGTGATTCTCATATCTATCTAGCTCAAAATAAATTCTAACCTTTCTACTCAGTTCGCGCTTTAATCCCAACATCATTAATTATATAGAGAGTTTTACTTAAATTCTCGGATTCCCAATTATTAGCAAAACCATTTACTAGAGATTATCCCTTTTTTATCTTTTCAGAGCGTTACTATAATTATACTCACCATTAAACATGATAATTCTTTCCAATTAACCATATTTTATTCTCATCGTAAATAAATAGTACTAGCACCCCGAGACTAAGCTGCGGTGCACACATACTCTGCTATCCCATCCCGGTACATCACGTACATAAGGACCACGCATTCCAAATCTCTCAGGAATCGTTCTCAGATAATAGCAATCACAAACAATGGAGGCAAACATAGTTCACATCACATAGGTCACGCACATACCTACGCTCCCATGATCAGCAGACTTATTAACTTCTCAATAAGTCCTTCTCTGTTCTATGTTCTCGAGGTACCAATCTATATCCCCCCATAGGCACACAAAGATTAGATGGCCCTAAACGAACGCAAACCTCCCATGATAGCAAGTATGGTAGGTATGTCATACACATAAAATCACATATACTAAGCATTCACACATCTTAGTTATCTCGTAATCTTAATATAGGTATACTTCTCATTCTTATACCGTCACTTCAATGTTATACGATTTCAAGTTCCCGATTTGTATATTCAAGTTATCGACCCTTCTCACGTCGTAATTAAGTACTCGTTTCCGATTCCACAAATGACATCCAATTTTATTATGAGGTATTAAGTCTTACTCCTCAACGTGCCCTAATTCTCACCATTATACTCACAGATCTACAAGGGAAGGTTAATACTCTAATTAGATGAGTCTACGAAATATTTGAAATGAAAACAGACCAAAAAGTCATTCTGTCAACTCGTTAGAATTCTCGTTTGAACGAGGTCATTCGAACGAGAGTTCGTTCTAACGAAAGGCTTCGAATGACCTACCAACTCGTTAGAAGGCATACTATCACCTCATTAGAAGCTCGTTCGAACGAGGTCGTTCGAACGACCTGGGTAGAACTTCTAACGAGATGGCAGTTTCGAACCCAGAAATTTCTACTTCGTTTTTCTCGATTTTTCTCTTCTTCAAACTCATCCTAAGATCATCCCAAAAGTATTTTTATGGTTCTTAAACATCACTAAACCTTATTAGATCGTATCTTAACATATTTTTGGGGTCCAATCTTCCTAAACAACATATAATTATCATAAATCCCCAATTTTGCCCCAAACCCTATGCGTATGAACTCAGAAATTTAATGTCTTCAATTTCCCTTTATAAATCCGTTTTTACATCATCAAAAGTTGTATTTCGTATAGGACAATCATCCAATAACATTCTACATGCAATCCCTATAACATATCATAAATTTCTATCTCCAATTTCATGGGTTTTCATCAAACACCCAATATGATGCAATTATTTCAATTCTAAGCATGGAAGAAACATTCGCTTGAAATTAATGTAACTAAACCACTTGCCTTAAATTGTTCTTCTTAATTTGATGTTGAAGATTGAAGGTTGTCCACTTCCCTCTCTACAGATTTCTCCCAAGGTTGAAGGTTGAAGATGCTGGTTATGGGTTTTCTCTTTGGGAACCTCTTCCAACTTTTCCTATAACTCCCGTAGCCCTCTAAATTGTCAAGTGCTCGTAATGGGTTAAGTGGGTTACTAAATAACCTATAATTAACTCCCAAAATTCGTTGGTTAATATTCCCAAAATTTCAAAATTACCAAAATGCCCTTTTAAGTTGTCGGTTTAGCCTAAAAATGCCCCGGGACCCAAACTAAACCCCCGGCTAGTGTTTTCTGACTATTTCGACCCTTCCGGACACGTTGGCGCACTCAAAATGACCATTCGGTTGATAAAAATACAATTCACTTTTAAATTCAAATAATTACATTCCTGACGCGACTGACACGCGCGTCCCAACAAAATTTCCCAAATTGCCGTATTTCAGTCTCGCGACAATTTTAATATTTTTAATATTCATATATTGCCATATATACACATTATAATCAAATACCAACTCACATATCGTTAGTATTATATCCGGATTAATTCTCAATTAATTCACATTTAATTTAATTAATCCCATAAATAAATATCGATAAAAGTACGGGGTATTACATACTTCCCCCCTAATAACAGAATTTCGTCCCGAAATTCGGAACTAGAAGGTACCTGGTAAAAATAACTCTGGATAATGTTCGCGCATCTCATCCTCGCGCTCCCATGTGGACTCTTCAGCATTATGATGCCGCCACTAAACACTTACCAACGGTACTATCTTTGACCGCAATTTCCGCTCGCTTCGGTCTAAAATAGCAATTGGCCCCTCCTCGTATGAACTATCGGGCTAGAGATCAATGTCCTCCAAAGCAGTGTGAGTATGGGCCAAATCGTACCTAAGATATTTCCTTAGCGAGGAAATATGAAACACATCATGAATCCTGTGCAAATGCTCCGGTAACCCAAGTCTATATGCAACGGACCCAATTCGCTCGATGATAGGAAATGGCCTCACGTATCTCGATGCCAGTTTTCCCTTCTTCCCAAAATGCATAATCCCTTCATAGGAGATACTCTGAGTAAAACTTGGTCCCCCACTTTGAATTCTCTGAAGAACCTCTTCGCATCAGCATAGCTCTTCTGCTGATCTTGAGCTACCCGAATGCGACTCCGTATCAATTCTATCCTTGCCGAAGTCTCTTGAATTACTTCCGGCCCAAGTAGTTTGTTGTCCCCCACCTCTAACCAACATGCTGGTGAACGACAAGGTCTACCGTACAAAGCCTCAAATGGATCCATGCCAATGGTGAACTGATAGGAGTTATTGTAAGCAAACTCCACCAGTGGAAGGTACTGCTCCCATCCACCCCCAAAGTCTATAATGCACATATGCAACATGTCTTCCAACATCTGATTTGTACGCTCGGTTTGCCCATCGGTCTGCGGGTGATAACCGTACTCAACCGCAATTCCGTGCCCATGGCCTCCTGAAAACTCTCCCAAAACCGTGAAACAAATATCTTGTCTCGGTCAGACACGATATTTAGGGGCACACCATGAAGTCTCACTATTTCTGCAATAAAAATATGGGCATACTGTCCCGTAGTGTAGTCTGTCCTTACGGGTAAAAAATGAGCGACTTTGGTCAACCTGTCCACAATTACCCAAATGGAGTCGTGACCCCTCTGTGACGTAGGTAACCCCGTGATAAAATCCATGGAGATGCTTTCCCATATCCACATCGGGACCTCTAATGGCTGTAGAAGTCCTGCCAGTCTCTGATGATCCACTTTTACCAGCTGACAAGTGGCGCATTTAGAAACAAACACGGCAATATCTCTCTGCATCCCACTCCACCAATACTGACGTCTTATATCTTGGTACATTTTATCCCCACTGGGGTGTACCGCTAACCGTGAGCCGTGCGAATCTACCATCACCTTATGTCGCAAGTCTTCCCCATCCGGAACGACTAGTCTCCCATTGAAGCGTAATTCCCCCGTCTGAGCTAACGATATAGGACTCTGCTCCCTCTGCTAGCAATCGAACTATCTGCTCCTGACAGAACGAGTCATTTGCCTGTGCCTTTACAACCCTCGTGACGATCTGTGGTGTAACAGTCATCACAGACATGAACGATCGGGCCACTGCATCCTGGTGTCCCAACTCCTTCCACTTAGCCTTTCACACCTCGGCCACCTCATCTACTGGCCTACGGCTCAACGCGTCTGCTACCGTGTTAGCCTTCCCCGGGTGATATTGGATATCAAACTGATAATCCTTCACAAACTCAAGCCACCTCCGTTGCCGCATATTCAACTCCTTCTGCGTGAATAGGTACCGTAGAGATTTGTGGTCCGTGAACAATCGAAACTTCTCCCCCAGGAGATAGTGTCTCCAAATCCGAAGGGCAAATACAACTGCCGCTAACTCTAAGTTATGGGTGGGGTAATTCTTCTCGTGAGGCTTAAGATTACGGGAAGCATAAGCTATGGCCTGACTCTCCTGGTGCAATACACCTCCAAGTCCTTGTAAGGACGCATCGGTGTAGACTAGATACTCAACTCCTGGTCTCGACAATGATAACACAGGTGCTGAGGTTAACTTGTCCTTCAACTCATCGAATGCCAACTGACAGGCATCGCTCCAAATGAATGGCACACCCTTACTAGTCAGATGTGTCAAAGGACCCGCTATCTTTGAGAAACCCCGAATAAACCTCCTGTAGTATCCTGCTAGGCCCAAGAAACTACGGATCTCAGTCGGTGTTATGGGCTGTCCCCACTCCCTCACCTCGGATACCTTCCCCGGATCAACAGATATCCCCTGGTCTGAAATAATATGCCCCAAAAACTGAAACTCCTTCAGCCAAAACCCGCACTTCTCATACTTTGCATACAACTCGTTCTGACGTAGTGTCTGCAAAACCTACCTCAAATGCTCAGCGTGCTCCTCTTCTGTCTGGGAGTAGACCAGAATGTCATCAATGAAGACAATGACGAACTGGTCTAGGAACTCTCTGAACACCCTATTCATCAAGTCCATAAACATGGCTGGAGCATTGGTCAAGCCAAAAGGCATAACCCGAAACTCGTATGATCCATATCTCGTTAAGAAAGCAGTCTTCGAGACGTCCTCTTCCCTGATACGCAACTGATGGTATCCTGATCGCAAATCAATCTTTGAGAAGAAAGAAGCTCCTCTCAGCTGGTCGAATAAGTCATCGATTCGGGGCAACCGATACTTATTCCGTATCGTGACCTTATTCAACTCTCGGTAATCTACACACAACCTCAACGAACCATCCCTCTTCTTTACGAATAATACAGGAGCACCCCACGGCGAAGTACTCCTCCGGATAAACCCCTGACCCAACAACTGCTCAATCTGATCCCGTAACTCTCTCATCTCTGTTGGAGCCATACGGTAAGGTGCACGGGCAATAGGCCGAGTGCCTGGCGTCAAATTGATCACAAAATCTATCTCCCTACTCGGAGGTAATCCAGGTATATCCTGAAATACATCAGCAAACTCCCTCACAACTGGAATCGCATCGAGTGGTATCACCACTTCCTTAGAGGTCTCCTCCTCTATATAGTACAAGTGAGTGGACGATCCTCCCTCAGCGCGAGGCATCGCCACTAAAAACATCTCCTGCCCGGGAATGGCAAAGATAATACTCCTACTAAAACAGTCAATCATGGCTCGGTACACAACTAACCAATCCATACCAATAATGGCATCATACTCAGTCATCTCTAACACTAACATATCAGCGGGTAAAGTAAACCTCCTGATCTCTATACCCACACCTCTACAAATAAGGGAAATCACGGAACCCCTACTCAACGATGAATCTACACAAGTAATCGTGCTCTCGGCGGTGTCTAACAACCCAATGGCGCGTGTAAATCTCATAGCAATGAAATAATGTGTGGCCCCCGTGTCAAATAAAATACGCCCCATAGTCCCCTGGATAGAGAACATACCCTCAATGGCTGGTGGATCCTATGGGGCTACGGCATGCTGGAGATGATACACTCTCCCATACTGAAGTTGTCCCTGCTGGACTGGGACCGCTGGAATGGGTGGTAATGCTGCCATCTGTGGTGGTGCGGGGAGGGCGGCGGGAAACATAGGCCTCTGTGGCTCGTGTCGGGCACCCTACTACTGCTGCTGTGGGGCTCTGCCCCTATCAGGACAATCCTGGCGTTTGTGGCCAGTCTTGCCACAAACATAACTCTTCCTCGGGAAGTTTCCCCCTCGCTGTCCCTGCTGCCCTCGGCCCTGATGGTCGTTACCATTCCTCCCCTGGCCATGCTGGCCCGGCTGAAACTGCTGCTGCTGACCATTCTGACCCTGCTAGCCCTGATGACCATTCGGACCCTGATGGCCCTGCCTGAAACCTCCCTGTCCACTTCTGAAACCCCCAGATCTGAATCTCTTAGAATCCCCCTGTTGGGAATTCTGGTCACCCTGCCTCTGCTGTCCCTGAGCAGATTGTGCCCCGCTGGCACCATTTCCCCCAGTCCTGCCCTGATGGCTGGACTCTCTTGACCTCTTGCTCTCAGACATGTGAAAGCGGTGATCCTGGCAGTGTAGCAGTGCAGCGTTAACCACGTCAGAATAAGTGGCCAACGAGAGATTCCCCAACAAATGCTGATGGATCCTCCAAGTCAATCCATCTGTGAACTTCTGAATCTTCTTCTCCTCAGTCGGTATTTAATCCGAAACAATGTTCAGTAGATTAGTGAATTCGGTCTCATACTCGGTCACAATCTTTCCCTCCTGTTTGAGGTTCATAAATTTCCTCCTCATTTCCGTGTGAACAGCTGACGGAAAATACTTACGGTTGAACCGCACCCAGAACTCCTGTATAGTGAGAGTGTCCCTCTCCTCTGCGGTGGTAATGGACTCCCACCACTACAACGCGGATCCTACTAGCTTGAAAGTAGCTAGTAGCTGCTTCTAAACATCGGTGCACTCGTACATCCTTAAGTGCCTCTGAATATCCTTCCTCCACTGACTGGATACCACAACATCGGAGCTACCTGCGAACTCCAGAAGGTGTGCTTTCTGAAAAGCATCACGAACGCGTTCCCAAGCAGACGGGAATGCATGTGCCTGAACTAGCGCGGCTACCGGCGCCTGGGGTGGTGCCTGCTGTACAACGGCTAGGGCGGCATTTATCGCTTGGGCTATAATAGCTGCAACCTCGGCGGCATTCATGGTGCCCAGAACTGGTGCAGGCTGTGGCTCTGGCTGTGCATCCCTAGGAACTCGTTGCGCACGTCTTGGAGGCATCTGAAATGGGAGTAAAGTCTTATAAGTTCTCAGATATTAACTCAAAATAGCTGAAGAACGAAGCATACACAAAAGAATACAATAGTCTTAAAATATAGGGCTCTACATCAAAGAAAGCTCAGCGGGAACATAACAAGCCATACAGATCCTAAGGACACTAGAACCTGATCCTCTGATACCACCTGTGACACCCCAACTAATTAAATATCGGGTAGCTACTCCTTTATTGAATTAATACAAAATGCCAAGTTGGTTCAGTTCATAGCATCACTGTCGAAAACATTTTAATAATTACTAACCACCTAGTATTTAAAAAGTGAGTTGTCAAATTTTAAATTAAATCTGATTAACATGCGATAAATGAATTATAAAAAAATTAACATAACCATTCACAATAAAGTCTCAATAGAGTAACCATCAAATAATAATGAGTCTGGAGGAAAACTCCTCACAACAAACCAAAGTCCGAGTTGGATAAATATAAAGTCTGCAATCACTAAAATTAAATACATCCCAAAGTCTGAAATACTGAATAATTAAATGTTTCTAAAAGGAATGGGCGACATGCCCAACAAATGATAAGACTGATAATGGAGTCAAGACTAGAAAAGGAGGCGTCTACTGTCAAGGTCCTGTAACTTTCACAGCAGCTACAGCACGTCACCTGAATAGAATTCCTATGCATGGTGTCCTTGTGGCTGGGAACCTAAAAAGGTTTTTACAAAAAAAATAGATTTGAAAGCAAACGGGTCAGAGCCCGATTGTGGCAAATAGTTTAAAAATAGCAAGTAATTTAATGACATTAAAACAATGAATGCAAAATACATGTTAGGACGTGCTCTCACATAAAATACTCACCTCTCGACTAATTGTGCACTCCTAACATACCCGTACCCATTCTAGTGATTCTCATATCTATCTAGCTCAAAATAAATTCTAACCTTTCTACTCAGTTCGCGCTTTAATCCCAACATCATTAATTATATAGAGAGTTTTACTTAAATTCTAGGATTCCCAATTATTAACAAAACCATTTACTAGAGATTATCCCTTTTTTATCTTTTCAGAGCGTTACTATAATTATACTCACCATTAAACATGACAATTATTTCCAATTAACCATATTTTATTCTCATCGTAAATAAATAGTACTAGCACCCCGAGACTAAGCCGCGGTGCACACATACTCTGCTATCCCATCCCGATACATCACGTACATAAGGACCACGCATTCTGAATCTCTCAGGAATCGTTCTCAGATAATAGCAATCACAAACAATGGAGGCGAACATAGTTCACATCACATGGGTCACGCACATACCTACGCTCCCATGATCAGCAGACTTATTAACTTCTCAATAAGTCCTTCTCTGTTCTATGTTCTCGAGGTACCAATCTATATCCCCCCGTAGGCACACAAAGATTAGATGGCCCTAAACGAACGCAAACCTCCCATGATAGCAAGTATGGTAGGTGTGTCATACACATAAAATCACATATACTAAGCATTCATACATCTTAGTTATCTCGTAATCTTAATATAGGTATACTTCTCATTCTTATACCATCACTTCAATGTTATACGATTTCAAGTTCCCGATTTGTATATTCAAGTTATCGACCCTTCTCACGTCGTAATTAAGTACTCGTTTCTGATTCCACAAATGACATCCAATTTTATTATGAGGTATTAAGTCTTACTCCTCAACGTGCCCTAATTCTCACCATTATACTCACAGATCAACAAGGGAAGGTTAATACTCCAATTAGATGAGTCTACGGAACATTTGAAATGAAAACAGTCCAAAAAGCCATTCTGTCAACTCGTTAGAATTCTCGTTCGAACGAGGTCGTTCGAACGAGAGGTCGTTAGAACGAGAGGCTTCGAACGAACTACCAACTCTTTAGAAGGCATACTGTCACCTCGTTAGAAGCTCGTTCGAACGAGGTCGTTCGAACGACCTGGGTAGAACTTCTAACGAGATGGCAGTTTCGAACCCAGAAATTTCTACTTCGTTTTTCTCGATTTTTCTCTTCTTCAAACTCATCCTAAGATCATCCCAAAAGTATTTTTATGGTTCTTAAACATCACTAAACCTTCTTAGGTCGTATCTTAACATATTTTTGGGGTCCAATCTTCCTAAACAACATATAATTATCATAAATCCCCAATTTTGACCCAAACCCTATGCGTATGAACTCAGAAATTTAATGTCTTCAATTTCCCTTTATAAATCCATTTTTACATCATCAAAAGTTGTATTTCGTATAGGAAAATCATCCAATAACATTCTACATGCAATCCCTACAACATATCATGAATTTCTATCTCCAATTTCATGGGTTTTCATCAAACACCCAATATGATGCAATTATTTCAATTCTAAGCATGGAAGAAACATTCGCTTGAAATTAACGTAACTAAACCACTTGTCTTAAATTGTTCTTCTGAATTTGATGTTGAAGGTTGAAGGTTGTCCACTTCCCTCTCTACAGATTTCTCCCAAGGTTGAAGGTTGAAGATGGTGGTTATGGGTTTTCTCTTTGGGAACCTCTTCCAACTTTTCCTATAACTCCCGTAGCCCTCTAAGTTGTCAAGTGCTGGTAATGGGTTAAGTGGATTACTAAATAACCTATAATTAACTCCCAAAATTCGTTGGTTAATATTCCAAAAATTTCAAAATTACCAAAATGCCCTTTTAAGTTGCCGGTTTAGCCTAAAAATGCCCCGGGACCCAAACTAAACCCCCGGCTAGTGTTTTCTGACTATTTCGACCCTTCCGGACACATTTGCTCACTCAAAATGACCCTGATAAAAGTACTATTCATTTTTAAATTCAAATAATTACATTCCTAACGTGATTGACACGCGCGTCCCAACAAAATTTCCCAAATTGTCGTATTTCAGTCTCACGATAATTTCAATATTTTCAATATTCATATATTGCCATATATACACATTATAATCAAATACCAACTCACATCTCGTTAGTATTATATCCGGATTAATTCTCAATTAATTCACATTTAATTTAATTAATCCCATAAATAAATATCGATAAAATTACGGGGTATTACATAGAGGGACGTACTTGATCAAGAGAAGACGATCTTTACATGCCCTTTTGGTAATTTTGCATAAAAAAGGATGCCTTTGGGGCTATGTAATGCATCGACGACCATTAAATGGTGCACGTTGAGTCTTTTTAACAACATGGTTGAGAGAGGCCTTGAGGTGTTTATCTACGATTTCAGCATTTTCGACCCTTCTTTTAATCAATGTCTTGTTAATCTTGATAAGGTACTTGCTTGTTGTGTGGTGAAGAATCTAGTGCTTAATTAGAGAAATGCCATTTTATAGTAATCGGGGGAGTGGTTCGAGGGCACATAGTTTCATCCAAGGGGATTGAAGTTGATAGGACAAAAATTGATATCATTATCGAACTCCCCCCACCCAAGTCACTCAAAGACTTACGCCCATTTTTGGGGCACAAGAGATTTTACCAGAGGTTCATTCAGGACTTTATCCCCATAGCTAGACCCTTAATCAAGTTACTTTCTAAGGATGTCCCATTCGAGTGGTACGAGGCTCTCTAAGGGCATTTGAGAAGTTGAAGAGCATGTTCATTTTTTCTCCCATCTTGCAAGCTTCGGATTAGAGTCTTCCATTCGAGCTAATGTGTGATGCAAGTGACTATGCTGTAGGGGTTGTTTTGGGACACCGCATCATTTACTACCCTATTTTGCTCATAGTTGGACCATAATTAAACTACTCCACCACATAGAAAGAGTTGTTAGAGGTGGTATTTTCCCTAGACAAATTTTGTTCGTATCTTATTGGGTCACCCGTTGTTTGTTTCACGGACTGCGCAGTATAAAAATACCTCCTTTCCAATAAGGATGCTAAGTCGCGCCTCATTAGGTAGATCTTTCTACTGTAAGAATTTAACATTTCCATTAAAGATAAGAAGGGAGTAGAAAATATCATAGTCTAGCATTTGTCTAGGCTTTCGTCTAATGTACCATAAGATCTCATACCCATAGATGATTTTTTTCTAGATGAGCAACTTTTTGACACTTCCTCTATACCTTGGTTTGCGGACATCGTGAACTATCTAGTGATGGGATTTGTTCCCTCACAATGGACTCGACAAAAGAAGAGGAGGTTTTTCACTTGGTCGCACATGTTCTTTTACAATAATCCATACTTATTTAAGTATTGTGTGGATCAAATTATCCGAAAGTGAGTACCGGATGACAAAATCAAAAGTGTCATCTATTTTTGTCCTTCGGAATCATGTGGAGGCCACCTTTCCACTAAGAAGACGATCAAAAATATTCTTCAATGTAGTCTCTATTAGCCCCCTATCTTATGGGATGTACACAAATTTTGACGTTTATGTGAGAGATGCCAAAATATGGGCACCATTTCTAGACGTGGTATGATACCTTAGAACCCTATCCTGACGGTTTAGATATTTGATTATTGGGGCATAGACTTCTTGGGGAAATTTCCCACCTCTTTTGGTCTCTAATACATTCTTGTTGAGGTAGATTGCGTGATGGTTAGAGGCCATAACTATGTGCACAAATGATAGCAAGGTGGTGGTAAATTTTATCCATGAGTATATACTTTTTTCCTTTTGGTGCTCCCAAAGTCGTCATTAGTGACAACGGTTCCCATTTTTGCAACAAACCATTCGAAAAGTTAATGATAAAGTATGGATTTTTTCACAAGGTTGGGACAACATACCGCCTATAAATAAATGGACAAGTCGAGTTAGTAAATCTTGATATCAAAAAATAATTGAAAAGACTATCGGTCCCACTCGTCGGGATTGGTCTCTCCGATTACTCGATGCGCTAAGGGCTTATTGAACTGCATATAAGACCCCCTCAGAATGTCACAATTTTTTTTTTGTGTATGGCAGGCCCTGCCATCTTCCAGTAAAGTTAGAACACAAGGCGTTTTGACCAATCAAGAGGTTGAATTTTAATTTAGACAAAGTCAGGGAGATACGGATGCTTCAACTAAGCGAGTTGAAAGAGATACATAATGATGCGTATGAGAGATCCCGAATAGAGAAAGAACAAATGACACTCTCTTATGATCAAAATATCATCCGTAAGGAGTTTCACTCAAGTTAAAAGGTGCTCCTCTACAATTCGCGATTACATCTATTTCTCAAAATTTGAGGTCTAGATGGTCTGGACCATTTATGGTGAGGGAAGTGTTCCCGTACGAAGCTATTGAGGTTGAAACCCCGAAGGACGGGAGCACTTTCAAGGTTAATTGACAGCACTTGAAGCCATATTTAGAGGCGTGCATAGGGGAAGTGGAGATACTTTTATTGTCAGACCCTGATTATGGGAATGGTTAGGGTTTAGTGAGAGGTTGTCGCACCCGGGCTGAATTCTGTTGTTAGTAGGATGTATAGGAGTCGTGTGAGTTGCTTGTGGTATATAGGAGTTTTTTGTGCATATATAAGTGAGATTGGAGTGTCCTGATCTAAGAGCCCGGCCTAAGAGTTTCCCAGAGAGTTCTTCAAGATTTTTATAAAAATTCGTAGAAAGTAGTGTAATTAAGATGAAATTTTATGAGGCATATCGCCCGTGTTTATGAAGATATGAAAACTATGAGTAAAATAAGAAAAAAAATTAAAAATTATCTTTAGAAAATAGAACCCATTCGATTAAAAATCGAACCCGGAGGAAGAGATTCGGTCTAAAAAAAAAGTTAGGGACAAAACCAAGTTTTGAACTGAAAGAGTGGTCCTTATGTGTGTGTTTCAAATCAAACCAATTTCCACCAAAAAATTATCCAACTTTTAATTAGCACCAAACCAAGTTGTGAAAAACCAATTCTTACTTTAAACCAATTTTATCTTGATTAATCCTAAACATGCATCTAGTGATTAAAGCAAGTAAAGTAAAGTCAAGAATACTCACAACGCCGGATGTACGAGGAAAAACCCAAGACGGGAAAAAACCTCGGACTGCCCAAGCCAGATAATCACTATGAACAAAGGTTTTACAAAGACAGATTAGCCTTACTCAATGACTCGATCCCCATGGGTCTTGACGATCCTTCTGATCTTCTATCGTTCTTCAATAGTGCCCACACAGAAATTTTGTCTTCCACGATACATGTCCACAACACACGCGTCCACGTATGTCTCGGTGTCCATCGAATGGCTTTGATTCGTCTATGATGTCGAATAAGAAGTCATTCTCTTTTCTTCACCGCAAAACCCTGATGTTCATGAATAGAATAAACCTTCTTGGTGCAACAAGATCACGTAAACATATAATAATGATAACTCGAATCTTTGCAAACTCTAAGGATGTGTTTAAGCTTTGAAACCTTAGAAAAACATGTACAAACAACGTACTGGATGGTAAACTGTTTTTCAAGATGCACACTTACGAAACTATGACGAAAACACGCTTTAAATAAGAATTAACACGCCGCCTCGAAAATAGTGCCTCTCGAACGAGATAGGCCTGTCGTTCGCGTGACATGGCTATCTCGCTCGAATGAGCTGACATGTCGTTTGAACGACCTGCATGTCATTTTGACTTTTCTTTTAAAACGTTTCTTTAAAGAGACCCAATAAAGTCAAACTCTTTTTTTGTGTTTATCAGAATAAAACGAAGTGTAAAACATTTAAAACACCTTTAAAATATTTTTCTTTATAAAAATACATTTTAAAATATTTTTCTTTATAAAATTACATCATTGTCTTTTATAAAAACAATTCCGAGCACCAATAATTATACGCATTCATACTTGTGTGATCTCGAAATGCAATAAACTTTGAAGCCGAATAAACTTGCACCAATTAAACTTCGGCATGATTAATTCTTTGAATCTTTGCCGAAACGTCTTCAATTTCTTTAATACGTCATAGACCAAGTGGGATCGTGACACAATAAAATCTCCCTATGACATATTACAAACACAGTTTTGTTCACGGATTTAAGTCAAAATAATACAGGGACTCAATCAAATATTTATGTCCTAACATGAACCGGTTCGATTTGGGGAGCGATCAGGTTCAGCTGAGCGAACCGATTTGGTTTGTTGTTAGATTGGTCCAAATTTTTACCTTGTTTCCTCATTTAACACACACCTTTTTGCATTCCCTCCAAACCCAACCTTCTATTTCCTTCCAAATCTCGAAAATCCACTCATTTCATTTCCCTCCATCTTCCCACCTCTTCACCAACCAATCCTACCATTTCCCTCCAAACCAAACCCTCCATATTCCTTACAATTTTACCCTCTAAATTCACCCACCCCCACCACCCCCATATATTCCAACACCTTCATCCAACAATTCATTCTTCCTAAAATTCTTTAAGTTTCGTCCTAGCATTTTGTCCTAGAAATTTCCATGGCTCCCGAATAATACCTCAAGAAATATAACTCTATTGAATTCGTTGACGGTGGATGTGATATCTATCGATCCCCTCAATAGCGAAATTAGTGCCATGAATACTTTTCAACATGTCTTACACTATTCATCGAGTGTCATGTCGTTTGGGACGACATGTCCAACGACATAGTGAGCCTTTTCTCCAAATTTTGATGGTGCGATTAGTCCTCTCGAGATGAGGACCAAATTTATGATCATATTGCTCGTGATTTTTATGGCACCCTTGTCTACATATCTGACGGAGATTATGTGGCCCGAATCGACGGAGTAGTTATGCCATTTTCTTTTAAGATCGTGAATAAAAAAATGCGTGTGACAGGAATTAATTCATACCTTTCATACAACTACCCTTACTGACGAAAGCACATTCCTAAGATAAAGATGTCAAACCGTTGGGATACATCGTGGGTGACCGAGACTTTCCAGTCGGGAAGTCTACCACCGCACACCCACTTAGAAAATCTTATCACATGCGGGATAGTTTTTCCCATAAAGAATAGCTCCACCATCCATATGAGGCATGACATTTTCTTATACTTCTTGTTCGACCCGACTGCCTAAATGAGTCTACCGCGCATTTACTTTGATAAAATTATGCATGCTGCTTTTGAGCAAACGGGGTCGGCCTCCTTTCCCTATGTCCAGTTTATCTTATCGTTATGCTTGGAAGCGGGTTTAGAGCCCCGCAGTGAGGTAGCACGAGCACCCAAATCGATTAATGAAATATCGGTCGACATGAGTTTTAGGGAAGTGAGAAATTGACCTCCACTCCCAGGCCTATTTTTGAGGATCTTGAGATGGAAGAAGATGGTGATGGTGGGGATGAGAGCGATGATAATGAGGATGCTGGTGGGGATTCTGTCGCATATGAGTAAAAGGACGACGATCCAGCGGAATTAGGTTTTGAAGGTGAGTTTGATAAAAGCGCTTATGAGATGGAAATAGTCGTATAAATCATTTGGACTCCCGTATTGACGACTTCTTAGTGGAGTTATGTCAAGATCGAGATGACTTTCGAGTCGACTACCACCGCGTCACGTCCATGATGATGTGGCTCCAAGCCGACATGTATTGGTTTAGTATGAACTCGAGGGCTAAGCTTCCTTCCTATTTTAAGGATTCGTGTGCGCATGATCCAAATGCACCCGGCCCCTCGAGTTTATTTTCTTTGGAAAGTGCAGCTTTGTTTATGTAGTTTCCTTCATTGTATATGTTTTCATTCTTCATGAACTATGTAAAACTCTATCTTGTATGTAAATAAAATGTGTGTTTTTATTTATATTGTCTCATATTTGTATTTTATTCAGTGATAGTTTTAAAATTATGCACTTATTCTTCCTTAATTAGATTTTAGTCCTTCACATTGAGGATAATGCGAGGTCTAAGTTAGGGGGAGGAGCATTATGCGTCTTTAAAAAATTCACAATCTTAAAATGCAAAAAAACTTAAAAATTTTCAAAAAAGCCAAAAATATCTTTTTCAAAATAAGTAAAATTTACAATTTAAACTCCTTAAAAATGTCACAAATTTTGTCTTAAATCTCAATTTGTAAAAACAATCATTCACTGAGTCGAAATTAATCAAAAATGTAAATTGAACGATAATTGATGACTTATACGAATAAGTGTGGTGATTTAAACCCGATGAGTTATCGAGCCAATTGTTCTAATTTTGAGAGTTAATAACAATATTTTGAATTTTTATAACTTAACGCTCTTTCGGTATGATCCGTTATAGATCTCTTATCCTTTATTTTGAACGGTTACGGGAAACGAGTAAAATTTTATTTTGAAAAAGCACATGAACTATTTCAAAAATAATATAAAATTATTTTCAAAATGCATATGGTGATTAGATTCGTGTTCATATACATGAAGTTAGGCCATCTCTTGTTTAAAAAAAAAATTAGCCTTGAAAATCCCAAAAACGTTTAGCACTTGAAAACCAAATTGATTCAAAAAAAAATTATATCCCTTTCATTTGTTAACCCATAAAACTCAAAATGGCCCGGAGTTGTGAAAATCAAAATATTCAGAATTTTAGGCCCATACGGTATAATAAAAGGGCAGAAAAACATAAAAATGCTCAAAAAAAATAAAAAAAAAAAATTCCATGAAAAAAATTAAAAATGGAAAAGGAAATGTAATTGAGAAAAAGAAAACAAGAAAAAGCCCGAAATACCAATGGACCTTTACAAAAAAAATTCCAATTCCGAAAATATCTATAATTCTTCAAAATACCCTTCACCCATAAAAAATACTAACCAAGTCCCAATAACAAAGTCAATTACCGTGTGAATGGCAAAAAAATGAATAAAGAGGCAAATTGGTGCGAATAAAGAACGATGTTTTCCTATTTTTCAACAACCATATATAATCCTTCAATGAGATAATTTTACCACAATAATTTTCGTCTTTGAATTAATGTGCATGAATTCGTGTCCATTATATTTCTTCTTACTTTCATGCACACCAAGAGAAAAATAAAGCTACTACTTGAGTGATTCGTTTATGATTGAATCCCATGAGAAATCAAAATCAAAACGAATTTTCAAAAAGTGATGTAATAATCACCGATGGATGTTAATGGATAATTTTTAACTTCACATACGTGCACTATAAATTGAGATTTATCAAAATAAATTTTTTTAGGAATTTAAATTGTATAGTTTTTTATTATTTTGATTTTTTGTTGAGTCGTGCCATGTGGTACAAATTTATTTTTATGGGTAAATTTACTACAAACCCTCATAAAACACTACGCATCCTGCTAGGGTAATTCAGGGGCTTAACGACTTGTTATATACGTTCAATGCAACTAGATTCCTGCAAAATAAGTGTTATATCCCTTAGTTAATAAATGTTATTTTTGAACTCTATGTTTAATTCTCTTCCATTGCTCAGGACTAGTAATGTCTTAAGTTGGGTGGTTAATTCGGCAACATTATTCATAATTATCCCTTTAATTTCAGTGCATGTACGGTCCCGAACATTGCATTTATTTCAGACTTAACTAATGTTAATTTTAACTAATCTTTTTGGAAAGTGTTTCTTATTTGTTGTATGTCCCATATGTTCTATAGGTAATTCATGCAAGTAAATGGGAGAAGATAGCACAAAATAAGGAATACGAAGCAACAAGGAATGGTTAACAGACAATTGGTCATTTTTTAGCCAGAACTCAGAGAAGGCGCCAAAACGAAAATTGTACACCTCGAGTTTATGAGAGTACGAGAAGAAACCACACCTCATTCCGAGTTTCGGTGAAGAACATACATCAATTTGAAGATTTTAACAAAGTTTTGGGGTCAAAGTGCAAAAAGAAAGAGACTTCAGAAGCCAACATTTTCCAAGGCAGTACACAAAATTGAACCAGTTCATTCTACCAAACCGGTTTGGTTGAGGGATTTGATCACGGATTCAATTTTCTGCGAATTTGTTCTTTTTTTCCTATTTTGTACCATAGTGGGAAAGTGGGTTCACCGCATCCTTTAGTCGTTTTGGGGTCTTTAAATAGGACTTTTAGGAGAATTTTTAGTCTTATAATTTCTCTCTTATAGTGGGAGTTACTAAAACTTAGTAATTTCTACATTTCCTTTTCTGTAAAAAGAAAAAGTTTATTCAAGTTGCTTGTCATTCTTGTTTGGGAGAAGGTTCATTAATCCTGCACTTTTGATTCACTTCATTTGTTATTTCTAATTCAATTCTTTATTCTTCATCTTTAAATTATGAATTCCAGCATGCTTAGTTTAACTTGTTTGCAATTCAACATCACGTCTAACTAATTTTCTTTTTAGGTTAGGAAACATAGACCCAACCTAGAGTTTCAAGCTTTATATATGAGATTCGTAGTAATTAACTGATCAATTCATCGAGGTTGATACATTTATCAGGATTGATCATTGTAACGTAACTCAATTTTTCAAAAACAACCTGAATATTTGGGGATACACTATACGTGTCGGTTAATGTATCAATCGCGCGGATTAATTTTTTGACCAATTATTACACGGGTTAGCTCCCAAACATATTTGGTGCTTCGAATCAAATTGACGCTCTTTCTTCAATTAATTAGTTCATTCAAAGAATTTTATATTTAGCGTACAAACCCTACAATACGGGGAATTTAATCCCAGCCTCTTTTCCAAATCTATTTCATAACCTAAGTTCTCTTCCATTTCTAATCTTTGCATATTTTAGTTTATTTCTTGATTTCATTAGTTTAATTTGTTCTTATAGTTGTAATTCACATCACACAACTAATCATCATCTTTTTGTTTACTTTTGCGAGTCAATACCTTGAATTTAGAGACCGTTCCTATTCTCATTGCGAGTATTTTATTCCCTGAGGATTTGACCCCGACATATCGGGTTTTATTACTTGAGAGACCGACTTTCACTTGAGTCGTACGTTCACACATAGTACACACATTTCGATGCTCGTCAATAGGAGTCCCCTCTATGTGTTGTGCACTAGTAAAAGTGGTTTTTGTTCTGGCCAATTATAACCTATCGATTTTCAATTTAAAGTATCTATTGCCATGACTTTTTTTTTCCTAAGAATATATATATATATATATATATATATATATATATATATATATATATATATATATATATATATATACTAGCGGATACCCGTGCCTGAAGGCACGACAAAAACTTCCGAAACACGTAATCGCAAAATGGCAAAATTTTCAAAAGTATGTAATTGCAAAACGACAAAAATATCATTTCCCAACAAAACATCTTAATATATATAAATGAGTAATTGTTGTATGTAACTTAACTCTTTTATAACAATACCCGTTCCTGAAGGCACGGTGGAAATTTTCAAAGTACTTAATGGCGAAAGAGCAAAAAATTTTCAAAGCACGTAATAGCGAAACGTAAAAATTTTGAATTGTAATTTTAAAACAATGTCAAATAGTCCAATAACATTCAAATAGTCTAGATTCAACAAATAAATTCACATATAATACGAAATATACAATATTCATCCATCGAATTCACATTGCCTCAAAAAAACAAAGTGACAAATTTTTAAAAAAATTGGGCATAATATCCTTTGTTTATTAAACTATTCACCCTGCTTAACAAATAACAAATAGTTCAACATCCAAATTGTCTAAATTCTTCAAACAAATTCACATATAAAATGAAATATACAATATTCACCAATAATCATATCAAAAAAACAAAGTGCCAATTTTTAAAAAAAAATTGGGCATAGCCTCCTTTGTTTATTGGACAATCCACCCTATTTAAGGGGTAACAACAAATCCAACAAATTAAAAAAAAATCCCAAATTCGACAGATTTAGGCAGCGGGCTACAGCGGCGAAAGTTTGAGGCAGATTTAAGCAGCGGGCTACAGCGACGATGGAAGATTAAGTCCATGTTTGATTGGTCTTGAATTAAAACCTGAAATTAAAAGAAAAGAAAAATTAGTTTGTTCCCAAAAACATTGAACGTTAGCAATTCAACTTTCGAGTTCTTAAAAACATTGTACGTTAACCTAACTACCATAGCTGGTACACAATCATCATATGTGGCATGGAGTCTATAAATCTCATCCTCACATGGGGAATGGCGAGTGGACGGGGCAGGGGGCGCGTGTGTGAGTGTGTGCGTGTGTGCATATTGTTGCGCGTGCGTGTGTGCGTGTGCGCGTGTGTGAGTGGGGAAGGGGGGAGGGGACGGGCAGGGGGCGCGTGTGTGTGTGCGCGTGTGCGTGTATGCAATGCATATAAGCAATCTGCATATATGTAGTGCATATATTGCATATTGCAACGTGTGTGCGTGCGTGCGTGTGTGCGAGTGTATGCGTGAGTGAGGAAGGGGGGAGGGGGTGGGGCAGGGGCGCGTGTGCGTGTATGCATATATGCAATGCATATATGCAATCTGCATATATGCAATCTGCATATATGCAGTGCATATATGCATATTGTCGCGTGTGTGCGTGCGTTTGTGTACGTGTGTTAGTGGGGAGGGGGGAGGGAACGATCAGGGGGCGCGTGTGCGCGTTTGTGTGTGTTTGTGTGCGCGTGTGTGAGTGGGAAAGTTTAATTCATCATCAACAAAAACACACAATGCACATAAAAAAATCCTCAAATGTTCTGAAGTATCGCTAGCGCTTTAATTCTGCGTATTCTAAACAAAATTATAACATAATAGATCAGACACCAAAGGTAAATAAAAGAAAAAAAATGGAAAGAAATTTAGAAAAATGTACATACAAAAAACAAAAAAAAAAATCAAAAAGTAATGCTTAGAATACAAAAACCCAAATCTCAAATCAAAATCTGAGATTTGTAGTTCAAATCCAAATACAAATCTGAGATTTATAATGCTTAATCCTAAAACCCAATTCTCAAATCAAACAAAGAGAGAAACGAATGGTAACCTTTTACCGTTGATAGATAATGGCACTTTTTTCGATTCTGAAATCCTTTGGATCTATATGTACTACTGTCAAAAAACAAAAACAAAAGTAAAACGTACCTGTTAAGGTACAATTAAAACCCCAAATGAAAAAACAAAGTTTAGATCAACCACCCCACCAAAAATCGTATGTACTACTGTCAACAAACAAAAACAAAAATAAAAAGTTAGTTGTTAAGGTACGATTAAAACCCCAAATTGTCAGTAAAAAAATGAACAAAAACCAACAAAAATCGTACCTTAGTTAGCTGTTAAGGCACGATTAAAACCCCAAATGTGCAGAATACCTCTTGAAGAATACCTGTTGAAGAACAAACAAAAAAAAAAAGTCAGATCTGTGTGTGCGTGTGTTTCTGTGTGTACGTGTGTGTGTTTCTGTGTGCGGGTGTGTGTGTGTTTCCGAGTGCGTGTGTGCGTGTATTTCTGTGTGTGCGTGTGTGTTTCTGAGTGCGTGTGTGTGTGTTTCTGTGTGCGTGTGTGTGTTTGTGCCTATGTGCGTGTGTGTGTTTGTGGGGAAGGGGGGAGAGGGGAGGGGGGTTTACCAGGGGCGGGGGAGTGGGGAAGGGGGAGGGGGGTTTAGAGGGGGTGGGAGGGGCGGGGAAGGGGGGAGGGCAGGGGCGGGTGAGTGGGGAAGGGGGAGGGGGGTTTACAGGGGGCGGGAGGGGCGGGGAAGGGGGGAGGGCAGGGGCGGGTGAGTGGGGAAGGGGGAGGGGGGTTTAGAGGGGGCGGGAGGGGCGGGGAAGGGGGAGGGCAGGGGCAGGGGCGGGGGCGGGTGAGTGGGGAGGGGGCGGGAGGGGCGGGGAAGGGGGGGTGGGGAGTTACCGGTGTGTGAGTTAGGGAGAGAGAGAATCGTCTGAGAGAGAGAGAGAGAGAGAGAGAGAGAGAGAACCGTGTGAGTTGGAATGGGGGGAGGGGGGGTGTGTTAAAATTCAAGAATTCATTTTTAGTGGGGGGAAATTAAATGAAATGAAATGTGGGGGGAAATTAAAATTTTCAAATTTTGAATGAAAGTTGAAGAGTTAATCTAAACCCTTCATTTTTAGTGGGTGAGGTGGCACAATCTCAACCCTTATTGTGCTTAGACAATTCAAAAACTATGTTATCTTATTATATGGATATATATATATATATATATATATATATATATATATATATATATATATATATATATATATATATATATATATATATGGGGTGTGAATATGACCACAGTTTTTTAATGTGAATGAGAAGACTAAAAAGGCATCGAAAAATCACCACATGTGGGATAATATACAAATACTAGGAATAAAGCTTCCAATTAATCCTAAAATTACTATGAGTCCACCAGGTAGTTAATGTTCTCCAATTAATCAATCAAACACAACAATTCTAATTTATGTTCAATTTTAATTCAATTAACCCTAGAATTACTATGTGTCCACTAATGTGCAAGTCATTCCATCAATTAATGTTTACCCAAATAGCAAGCACTTAAGAAAGGGATGAACACGACTGCAACAGTTAACCAAGAGGATAAATGTAGTAATAATATATAAAACAATATACGAACTCTCAATAAAATGAATGATCATCATTCTAGTGAATATATCCTTGAATTGTAGAATATCAACATAAGCTAATTGAGTTTTTTAATTAATAAATCAAACACAACAAGTCCAATTTGAGTTCAATTTTAATTCAATTAATTATAAAGTTACTATGTGTCCACCAATGTGCAAGCCCTTCCACAAATTTATGTTCACCCAAACATCGACCACTTAAGAAAGGGGTGAACAGGGCCAAACCAGGCCGCCTATTTTATATAAAAGAAAAGATAAGTAAATTTACATGAATAAATAAAGCAACTAGAATTGGTTGAGCTTCAATTTCATGCTCAATTTTAATTCAATTGATCATGATCGTCATACATTCTTTGTTAAATAAAGAAAAGATAGAATCAATTGTTCTCCAATTGCATGCTCTCGCGGAATGAGAAGAAAAAATGTTAACGTATTATTCAATTGGGAATAAACACTCCAATTTTTGTGTTCATATTTCCAACATACACAATCATATACATAAACAACTGAAATACCATTTATTAACATTTTTAGAACTATATACATCAACAGTGCAATTATTTTATACATATTCCCAGTATACACAACCATATATATAAACAATTGAAATAACAAGTTGTTAACGCAAAAATTCTCCATCTACGAGGACCAATCAGAAAAGGACACATGTCATCCTACGTGGCAATATTCGACACCCGAGGAGAGTTGGTCGGCACCCGAGGAGTGTTAGTCGGCACCCGAGCAGAGTTGGTCGGTACCCGAGGAGAGTTAGTCGACACCTGAGGAGAGTTAGTCGGCACCCGAGGAGAGTTGGTCGGCATACCAATCGGGAAGATCAAAGGATAACTATGCATTTAATGAGCATTAATGTACATTTATACTGTAGATGACAACACATAGCATACCAAGAAATTCAACAATTAGATTCGTTGAATGTAGATATAATGTATAAATGTCTACATACAATGAATCTCTTTATCTCCCATCACTATAAATATATGTATTCCCTTAGCCAAAGGAGGAGATCCGAGAACGAGGGGAGAGATCCGACAACGATGAGAGACCATACACAAGATACACCATTTTTCTCCCTCTCTCTACCACATTGTGCTATTGTAAATCCCTGGGAATAAAATAACAGTGGACGTAGGCTTCTTTCTTATAGTCGGACCACTTTAAAAATCTTTGTCTCTCATGTGCTTGATTGAATTGCTTTTATCTATTTATCTGTGATCATAAAAATGGGATTCGGTCCAGTTTTTTGCATCAACAGATTGGCGCCGTCTGTAGGAACGTGTTACAAGCATTGTTCTCCATCAAAAGCTAAGTTTTTTATTTTCTCTATGTATAATCAATTATATATTATGCATACATCTTTTGATTCAATCATGATTTTTATGTTTATATACATAAATTAATTGTCCAATTTTTATCTGCAAAATATTGCATATCATGATTTTAAAATCATAAATGTTAGATTAATTCTTATTGAGAAATCTGTAAAATGATGGATTTCATAAATCATAACTTTTTGCTTGATTCTCAAGTTTCTATTTTATATCATGGAATAAATATTTTAAATGATTACATATGCCAATATATATGACGGTGGTAAGATTTGATAATTTTCATTATAAATTTTGTAAGATCTTTGAAATCTATTCAAATTCATATCATATTTTTAATCAGAGAATGGGAAAAGTTAAAATCAAGAACAATTTCTCTCTCTCGATAATCACAATTCTGACCCAGATCTGCTTCAAAAGTTCTCATCAATTTTATTCATAAAAAAAATAATATATATATATATATATATATATATATATATATATATATATATGTTTATATTCAGTGTTAGATAATTTTCATCATGAACGTTAAGCATCTATGACTCTTCTTGAAAATGTTCTGGGCAAACACGTTTATGTAATGAGTTACATCAAGGAAAAAGATTTGGCATATGTTGATTCACATATTTCACATCTTCTACAAGGGAGTAAAAATTTCAAAACCATTCTTTTTCCTCTTGGATATTGATCATATTTTCTCTTAGATCTGATGATTTCTATTGGTTATCTCTTAGATCTAAGAATTTTGATTTGTTACGATTTATTAATTCTGATAAAGATTGATTTATTGGTTCGATGATTGATTTTTGGTATAATTTTCGTAATGATTTTTATCATCCACCGTATTTTTATCTCCACAAATGGAAAATATAAAGGAAACCCAAAATAACCTTCTCTCTCCTGAAAAACCTTTACCCACTTTCGTAAAGAAGATGAAAAATGAACAGTCGCTCAAGAAAGGGCAATGGAGAAACTTTCCTAGGAAGATGAAGAAATTTTGGATTTATTAAATTCATATCAATCGTTTTGACTTCAACCGTCTACAGCAACAAAAATAATGAAACTGGGAGGCATAAAAAAAATAACCTACAATTCAAGGACGATCATCCACCTCACAACTTGGTTCGATTTCAGATCAACAAAAAATTTCAATCCCAGGATTATATTACTCTTCGATTCAAAGTCTGCCTGCCTTGGGCTCAAAGGTCCCATGAATCTGCAACTACTGTTTAGTATCAATTGTGTGAGGATGAAAAATCCAGAAGAAGGTCGCCGGATGAGTATTTCTGGTCGGTGAAAAACTATGTGAATTTTTACTCTACTTAATCGAAATAAAGAAGTAATCTCCTCGGTATATCTCATTGACAAGTATTGTTGGTCGGCAGCATTTTTATTGGTCGGAACCATCTACTGTTGGTCGGCGACATCTGGTCGTTACCCGACCAAAATTTGTTTACCGGACCATCCTTGCTGGTCGGTGGTCATTTTACGAAGAAAACACGAACAACTTCACCAAATTTTCCAATCACAGTCAACAAAACCTTCTGGTCGGAGGCACCTGATTCTAGTTGGCAGCAGTTATATATTGGTCGGTGGAGGGCTTCACCCAGGTTGAAATGCCTCCCGACCAACTAAACTAGGTGAAATTTTAATGTTCGGAGACATCTAATGGTGGTATGCAATTGGTTGGTGAACCTACTTGTTGATCGAGAATTTCACCAGACCATTTTTATTGGTCGGTGGTAGGCTGTGAAGATCCATCAGCAACATTGGAGTAGACCGGCAACACCTCGGTGGTTGTTTCAAAACAAGAACATCTGGTCGACATCTACTTTTGATAACAAAGAAATAGTTGGTCAACAACTTAAAAGGCCAAAGTTGGTCGGAAACAAGTTTTAGCCAAAACAAAGGCTTCTTGATCGTATGTATATGGTCGGCAGATCAAAACGAAGGCATCCCAACACTGACGTCACATGATGCTGGTCGGTGATACTACTGGTCAGAAATAGTTATCACCTATTGACGAGGAATGATGGAATGGAGGGATGACAAATTTATTTGCCCAGATTATTAATTTTGACAAAGTCAAAATTATTACCATTGCTACCTATTTATTTTTCTCACACTTCTCTAACAAAATAAATGTTTTAAAATTAAATAAAATATATCCCTAAACTTTATCTTAGAATAAATTTTTTGATCCCATATTTGAGAATTTATTTAAAAATAAAATTATTTTATAAAAAGCCCAAATCAAACCTTATGACATCTAGTTGATAAAAAATTGCTCACATTGACACACATTTGGCACAAAACATTTTATTTCATATTTTGAAATTTTTATTGCCTTATGTCTGAGCTGATACATATTATATGATATTTAGCTGAAAAAATTTGCTAATGATAATTTCTATGAGAATCAATCTCAACAGGTGTTCGAGCAACTTATTAAATGCCGCATGTACAAGATTCACCCCCAACAATTATCCTTTTATCATGTATTATACATCAAGAGGAGCTCCACGACTTACTATTTGTTGGTCGATGGCATCTATTTCTACTCAGCAGTTCTCATACACTTGGTCGGCATCAAGTCGACAACAATCATCCACTGAATTTCAGTTTACCAATTCCAATCATCAACAAAGAACGGTTGAAAAATTTCTGGCATAGGTTGGCGGTAAAAGCAAATATATCATAGGTCGGGGCACCTCATAATTGCAAGTATGGCCGAATGATTGTTGGAGAGCAGGTCGGCAACCAGTACTACAACAATAAACATCACCAGCACCAATTGTGTTGGTCCACTATATATAGCTAGTCGAAAAAATCAAATGTTGGTCGGAGGCATTTCATTATGATCGGTGATGGATATTGTGCAATTTGAGGAGTTCTCGAGCTCCCATTCGTTGATTGGCTACATCTATTTCTACTCGGGCGTACCTATTGTTGGTCGGCATGTATATAGTTGGTCAAGAAAATCAATTGTTGGTCAGCAACATCTCTACCTTGGTCGGAGGCAGTAGAAAGCTAATACCAGAATTGAAAATTGACGATTCCTTTGGTTCTCTCTTTTTGATTTTGACAAAATCACTACTTCGCTGCCAAAAGACAAGACTATCCCCTTATTCTTATCCTTATCCTTTATTAATTCAAAACATGAAATTCCTAATTGAAAATTTGCATGGAGAAAAATTAAAATGCATACTTGGTTATTTTCTAATCCACAGAAACTTTATGTGAAAAATATTCCAAGACCAAAAAATTATATTTGAGCATTTATTGAATTTCAAATAATTCCTAAAGTGATAAATAATTTCTAAAAAAACAATTTATATTTGGTCTTTTACTTAAAATTAAAATGCCTAGCATTTTTATTAAAATTTGCTCATGAAATACACGTGTGGCACAAAAATATTATTTCATATTTTGAAATTTTTATTATTTTATGCTGATACACATCACATATTGTTGGGCTGAATAATTATTCTCATGATAATAATTATTTTCTCTAGTCTCGACAGGTGCTTGGGCAGCTTATTAAAATTTCATAGGGACGAGATTCAATCCCGATGAAAGCTCTCGTAAACCTCTGGAAACTAGTATTGCTCGACATCAGGCAATTTTGCCTCGACATATCAGCCAACATATATTATTTCTTTATTTGAAATTAATATTTTTATTTCTCAAGCATATACCTATCATATATTTATTGAATGATTAAATTATTCTCATGACTAATCAATTCAGCATACACATATGGTAAAGCAAGATATTAATTTTTACAGGTACAAGACTAAACGTTGACGAATGCTCGGAAACAATCTGGAAACTATTATCATTTCACCTCAGCGAGGCATTATATATTATTACTCGGAGATATCGGCTTAAGCACAAATTATTTTATATATCCCTTGGGATTCATATTGTATATTCATCTCAACACGGAACTCGGCGAGATATTCATATTCAGCTTCGAGGAAGAACTATAACATTTATTATATTTCGCCCCCAACGAATAGTTGGTCGGGATAATTCTTATTTATATTCAGCATGGAGCTCGAAAAATTTCTTCTCTCTATATATATTCAGCTTCAAGGATGTCTCCAGCAATTATTATATCTTATTCCCAACAATCTGTTGGTCAGCTTCAAAGATGTCTCCAGCAATTATTATATCATATTTCTAAAAATGCCAACTCAGGTTGGTTAGGAAGAAAAAATATTCCTAAAAATGCCAACTCAGGTTGGTTAGGAAGAAAAAATATTTCTAAAAATGCCAACTCAGGTTGGTTAGGAAGCAAAAATATTCCTAAAAATGCCAACTCAGGTTGGTTAGGAAGCAAAAATATTCTTAAAAATGCCAACTCAGGTTGGTTAGGAAGAAAAAATATTCCTAAAAATGCCAACTCAGGTTGGTTAGGAAGCAAAAATATTCCTAAAAATGTCAACTCGGGTTGGTTAGGAAGAAAAAATATTCCTAAAATGCCAACTCGGGTTGGTTAGGAAGAAAAAATATTCCTAAAAATGCCAACTCAGGTTGGTTAGGAAGCAAAAATATTCCTAAAAATGCCAACTCAGGTTGGTGAGGAAGCAAAAATATTCCTAAAAATGCCAACTCAGGTTGGTTAGGAAGAAAAAATATTCCTAAAAATGCCAACTAAGGTTGGTTAGGAAGTAAAACTATTTTCCAAAAATGCCAACTAAGGTTGGTTGGGAAGAAAAAATATTTTCCAAAAGTACCAAAGTTGGTCGGGAAGAAAAAATCCACCAACTCAGGTTGGTCGGGAATCAATCTCCATCAACTCCGGTTAGTCGAACAGCAAACAACAGGTGGAACAAATCTTATTGTCTATGCAAAACAGGAAAATCTGTCAAATAACATACTTTAAGGCCGAGAAAGCATTCAAAGATCATATTCCACACTTGGGGGCTCTATTAAAAATCCAGTTATTCATTCGGTGGCATATTCTCATAACATCATGCAGTCGAGCATCAGATTCAGCCCCGACTAATTATCATTCAGAATTTGTTTTTCTTGCTCAGAAATTATTTTTGATATTGAAGTTCAGGAGGTATATTGAAGTTCAGGAGGCATATTCAGAAGTTCAGGAGGTATATTGAAGTTCAGGAGGAATATTGAAGTTCAGGAGGTATATTGAAGTTCAGGAGGTATTCAGAAGTTCAGGAGGTGCATTTAGAAGTTCAAGAGGCATATTCAGGAGTTATTATGCACATGCTATTGAAGTTCAGAAGTCAAAATCAGCATCTACAGCACTGAGATCTTTACTACTACTGTCTCGACCAATAATGAAGAAGTTGTATGAAAATGTTTCGAAGTCCACCACTAGCTTGGTACTAATCAGATTGAAGAGTTGGGTTCAAAAGCTAGTATGTTACTCGACAAAGTATTCAGAGGATCATAAATCAGAAGAATCAAGCACGTGAAGTTAGCACTCAGTGGCTCGGCACAGGAGGCAGTTGGTCGGCTAGCAAACCAATCAACATACTTAAAGATTATGACAAGCTACAAGTTGCATACTATGGCATGGATGCATCCAAATTCCCAGGGGTGATACATAGCATACGGAGTTCCTCAAAAGAAAGATTAACAACTATCTATCAGCCTGCATCATATGTCGTCCAGGAGATAATGCACTTTATGTTGAACAAATCAAGAAGGTAGATCAAGAATTTCACGAGCTCCGAGCAACACTGCAGAATAAATATTCCATCCTTTCAAGTAAACCATCAAGCATGGAGCATTGGGGGCTTCTGTTAATGCAAAAATTCTCCATCTACGAGGACCAATCAAAAAAGGACACATGTCATCCTACGTGGCAATATTCGACACCCGAGGAGAGTTGGTCGGTACCCGAGGAGAGTTAGTCGACACCCGAGGAGAGTTAGTCGGCACCCAAGGAGATTTGGTCGGCATACCAACCAGGAAGATCAAAGGATAACTATGCATTTAATGAGCATTAATGTACATTTATACTGTAGATGACAACACATAGCATACCAAGCAATTCAACAATTAGATTCGTTGAATGTAGACATAATGTATAAATGTCTACATACAATGAATCTCTTTATCTCCCATCACTATAAATATATGTATTCCCTTAGCCAAAGGAGGGGATCCGAGAACGAGGGGAGAGATCCGACAACGATGAGAGACCATACACAAGATACACCCTTTTTCTCCCTCTCTCTACCACATTATGCTATTGTAAATCCCTGGGAATAAAATAACAGTGGGCGTAGGCTTCTTTCTTATAGCCGAACCACTTTAAAAATCTTTGTCTCTCATGTGCTTGATTGGATTGCTTTTATCGATTTATATGTGATCATAAAAATGGGATTCGGTCCAGTTTTTTGCATTAACACAAGTATTAACATTTTTAGAACGATACATAAACAGTGCATTTTTTTTTTCAAATCCCCAACATATACAACCATATACATAAACAATTGCAATTGCAATAACAACTATTAACATTTTTAGAAATAACAGTTTTAGAACCATATACATAAATATAGAAATTGTTTTGTTCATATTTCCAATATTCAGAACCATATGCATAACAATATTCATATTTTAAGCATACACAACCAATTTATTAACATTTTTAGAAAAAACATTTTGCCCTAACATAATTAGAAATAACATTTTTCCTAACATTTGCCCTAATAGAATACTTTTTGCAAATGTTTAGGGTTACTTTTTTGCCTAACCCCTAACCTAATGGCTCCACACACACACACAGATATATATATATATATATATAGAGAGAGAGAGAGAGAGAGAGAGAGAGAGAGAGAGAGTGACTTGAGTGAGATTTTTGAATTTTAACATTGTCACGGTTACGGATTACGGTTATTAACCATAATTATATTTGACATTCATTGGTCACAGTCTTTAGTTAGTGGTCACAATTATGGACCATGACCCATTACGTAACCAAATTGGTGCCTTTTTCTCCTGCCATAAGGCTTGCAGGTTTGGACCATGACTAACTTGTGGTATAGATAACCCCTAGATGAGGTCACAAACCTGATCACGGTCAGGAACTAATTGTTATGCTTTTGAACCATTACCAAGTCGTAACCATTGGTTGAATGACCATTAGATATGAGTTGAAAGCCAGCGTACATATTGATCATACAGTCATAAAGTGTTATGTTAGCATAGACATTTATCGTTTTGTGTTTATCCTCATTTTATGAGTTTTTTAGGATATGTATGAATTTCTATATAATGTGGTCACGCTTCAAACACTCATATAGGTGTATTCACTTGAATGATATTGTTATTGACCCTCTTTTGATTTATTAAGATGTAATATTCAATCTCTTTAATGCATAACCAACACTATTAGCATAGACATTTGTTTCATAACTATCATTTAACTTATTAACACCACATTCAAATTTGTCTATATATTAAAGACACAAGTTATGGTTCCGTCAAAGATTGTTGATTTTCTTCACTTTCCTAAGTATAATTCCTATTGAGGGGATATAAATCATCTCTTTAACAAGACTTGTAGTGGCATTATCTACTAAATTTTCGTTCATTTTAACATAGTTGACTAATTATTCCCTACTTCATTATCTACATCCAAATTTGATGTATTAATTAGACTGAGTTTGTCTAAACTTTCGAATGTAGGTTTTACTTAAAACCTTATAACATGATTTCACCTTTTAATAAAGTTATAGAAAACAATACGGCTCTAATTTATTTTTCTTCCTTATATGTGTTTGGCGGGGCTATGAATCCGGATCGGCTGGTTATATAAGGTACTCTTGTTTGTATCCTGGATCCCTAATAAATAGCCTCCGATCTAGCTAATGTTTATAATATAATAAACTTGGATTTTAATTTTAATTTGTTCTAACTCAATAGACTCATATGCTATATGATACAATTAAATATCCATTGTCCTCTTCGGGTATCAAATAATCTGAAAACATCATTCAAATGATTTTTGTTGGCCTAGAAAATTACCCATGAGGATGGTAAATTGTGTTTATATAATATTAATGGAAAATTTATTATTCTTGATTTTAATATGTAAAGTAAATAGATTTATGAACACACTAATTACACAATAAGAGTAATAGTAAAAGGAGATCAAGACTTTGCAAACCAAAATTTTTATGTTTTTTAGCCTTGCCTACATACATGATCGAGATGGAGCTTGATAACTTCACTATATTAGGTTCACTTATGAGGAACCAAATTTTTACAAAGAATTATATCACCTTGAAAATGCAATAAAATGGGGACTACTTGCTTCCTTTCTCAAGCAAACAAAAGCAACCCCAAGGAACTACCTATTTCCTTGACTCCTCGTAATTATAGCACAACCGATCTTGAAGATACAATGAAGGTCCACTGTAATAGGGAAGTATAGAAAATGTTATTGTTGTTTCTCTAGAAAGAAGACAATATTTTTCTTGAATAAAATAGCTTTGTATATTAGTATATCACTTCTTTTGTTGATAAGTTAAAGGATGAAAGATTTCAAGTGATGTTGTGAGATTTTTTCTTTATTTTATTTTGAAGTTATATTGAATTTGTTAGCATAAGTGTTGTTATGAATCTTTAATGTGTTGATATTTTTTGTGATCTCTTCTATAAGTAAAAATGATGTTTATTGAGGTATGTATAGAGTTTGAACAAGATATAGACATTAGAAGTTGGTGGAGAAAAAGGTTGATTTTGTACATTTAAAAAAACTAGATGTCATAAGACGAAACTATCCGGTATAGTTGACTATAAGTGAGAGTTAGTTGACTATGTAGTATATAGTTAAGTATATCTTAATTTACTCTAATATAAATCCTGAGAGATATTTCAATTAGAGTCAATCCAAGATGACCTAATATAGTCGACTACATTGAGTCTTATGGGTATTTTTACTTTGAAAACACATATTAATTACCGAAAAAATATTTTGAGTGGAGTATGTCTCTATTTATGTGTGCGGGTAAGCATGTGTTTGAGCCAATAATTTTATCATGTCAAGGAAGTGTTGTATATTTACATCAATCATAACAAAATTAAATCTCTCTTGAAACTTTATAGATTCATTATATGTGAGTTTTTGATTAGTTTGTTTATCAAGATTTGTTCTGATTTGAAATATTAATTGATGTCTTTCTTATTTTCTTGATGCATGAATGGACATTTTGTTTTCTAGCTTATTATTGGCTTGCTTTAGGATGGAACTTATGTAATTTCTTATATGATATTGAAGTGTAGTTATCCTTATGAGTATCTTTGGTTTCATGTGTTACTTGATTTCCTTGCAATGCTTTTCATCATGTCTTTAATATATTCTTCTTATTTCAAGAACATTAGAGTGTAATATTGTATTGCCTTTTTTCCACTATATTATTTCCTGGAATCATGTCATCTTTTAGTTGATTATTCATATCAAATTTCGATGGAAAAATATTTAAGTTTCTTCCACATATTTGAGACATTATCAAAATATAAGCATCGCATCCACATATAAGCAAGTTTGAGATCAACACCATTTTAAATTTGTTATAAATACATTTATCAACATCATTCACTATAAAACCATATGATATTACTATTTTGTCAAATGTTTTATACCATTGTATAAAAACTCGTTTTAGTCCATAATAAGAATTTACTAATTTACATATTTATTTTTTGGCTAAATAAAACACGACTTTCGTGTTGATTTACAAATAGCACTCATTCAATCAACATTAAGAACAACCTTTTTATATCAATCTCATTAGTAACTAAATTATGAGTACACCCAAGAGATATATTTTTGGCTAATGCCCAAGATATATTAAAATCCTAATAAGAGTGATACGTGCCATGGGCGCGCATGTGTCGAAATAATAGATTTCATATTTCTTCTTTAACGTTATTGATAATCATGTCGATTTATTATCTTTTAAGTCTCCATTTGTTTTTTTCTCTACAAGGAATATTCAAAATAGCCCAAATTTCATTTGACAATATTGTGGTCCATTTTATCATTAGTTTCTTCCTTCGAACTAAGGGCATCCTGAGATATAATTGTTTCTTAATCTGTAGTTGGTCTACCTTCATATTAAGAAATATGTTCTTAGTATTAATTACACCCCTAAAGCAACATAGATAACAAAGACGGCTCGAATGCCTTCTAAGGTCCATAGTTCATCATCATTTATTTCTTTTAAAGGAGACAGTGCTTTTAGACTGTGGTTTAACATCAAATACATATTAATTTACTTAATAATTACATGAGTCTCAAACTATAAACATATATAAGTTGTATTGTTGTTGTAAGGACATGATTTTATAAATGTTCGTTACCAATTTGTTATGTCCTATACCGATACACCGTCGAAGAACGTTCAAGATCATACAAGCATCGAGACGAATTCGAATATCAAGCTTCTTCAACATTCAAGCCCAACAAAGATAAACTTGGTAAAATGTGTTTAAGTTTCATTTACATTTCACATTAAAAGTATTGGGATAATTTTTATAAAAGTTAAAATGATTTTTTTTGAAATATTTTTAAATGATTTTAATCATAAAAGTTTTGCATAAAGGTTTTTGATCTCGAAAACAATCTTAACTTTTGAAGTGTCCAAGATTTATAAAAGACTGAAGCATTTTGGGAAGCGTATAAGATGACGTTCGAATGAGATCATAAATCGTTCGAACGAGATGGAGTTTTACTCGAACGACGTCGCTTGTCGTTCGAACGAGATATCTTTTTAGCCAACACGTGACCGCCTTGAATTTTAGTATTTAAAGGGTGTCAGGCTATTGATTTTCAGGTGGAGAAATACTGGTTTTAAACATAATTCGATTTTGAGTGTTTTGATTTATTCTCCAACATTTTAAGAGTTCAATCTCTGGTCTTACAATTCAGAAAATCCCAAGTATTGTTTTGTGGAACCCAAGAACATTCCTTTGTAGGGAGATCTCTACAACCGAGAGTTGCGTGTTATTGGGGAATGAGTTGCTACGAAGTTTATGACTACGCCTCATTGAGGATCTTCTGTGTGTTGATTCTTTCCTGAAGACTACATGTCTGGACTACGAATCCATTGTGGTATAGTTGCGTGTGAACCACTGCTGATTTCTAGCCGTTGCTTTGAAGGTTTGACGAAGACACCGTGCGTTACACTTGTGGGCGAGTATCAGGTTGTATATAAGTCAATGGTCTTGTAAACTTGTCAAAATTTAGAAATAAAAAGGTTTTGCCCTGCAGGGATTTTTCCTAAAATTTGGTTCCCTTTGCATGCTTATTTTTTTGTGATTTCATATCACTTAGATGCATGTGTAAGGACTGAATTAAAACTTGAGTTATATTAAAACTAGTTTAGTTGACACACAATTAAAATTGATTTATTCGAGAAGTCTCATTTATTACGCGGTAGCACTCATCAAATTGGTATCAGAGCGGGTTACGCTAATTTATCGTGTGATCCTGATTTTTGCACGCATTTTTGTGTTAAAGCCTGTTGCACAAAGTTATTGTGTTTGATCATGTTTTTCTTAAAAATGGCTTTTGGCGATTTTGATGATTTTCGATGTCAACTTTTTAAAAAGTCTATTGGAAAATTTACACGAACTCCTGTTTTATATCTTTTGCTGAAAATGATTTTGAGCAGTGTTCGAGATGTGAGGGAATCAGTCACACGATAGATGAGTGTCCCATACATTTAAGGAAGCAATTAAAAAAATCGACGTCTCATGTTTCTACCCTTAGTGAGAGTGATTCGGAAGAAGAAGTTTTTAATGCTTCTAGGCAAGAGCTTCCCACCCATGTGATTAGTGATGATAGTGAGGGTGATGGGAGTGAGGATGAGCGTGACTTGCAAATGACTTTCAATGAACTTTATGCTGAACTTTGAAAATAAAGAAAGAAAATTTGAAATTGAAATCTCAATTTCAAGAGAGTGCCTTCAAAAATGATAATGATGTTTTGGTTGAAGAATTTAGGGCATGAAATAAAATTTTAAGAGAGAAGCTTCGATACGTCGAGGGTGAGAGAGATAGTCACAAAGGGTTGATGGAGACTATGAAAAAAGAACTTTTAGAGTTTGAGGATTCTAGACGTTTACTAGAGTCAAGGATAGGTGAGTTTGAGAGAATCAAGCAAGGTAAAATTTGATTTGGAGTCTCGGTCAGAAAAGTTAGATAAAATTTTAGGGACTGTCCAAATTAAGGAGGATAGGGGTGGTATAGTCTTTAATGAGAGTGTTGGACCCATTCCCAAATACAACCCCACACATGTGAGAGATCCTCCTAGGGTTGTTAGGAGAGAGGCACCTGGGGTTGTTAAGAAAGAGGCATCGAGGGTTATCAAGTGAGAGCCACCTAGGATCATTAGGAGAGCACTACCTAGGAATTTGAGGAGACGACCACCTTTAGGTAACATTTACCGCCCGGTTTACACTTGCACACATTGTGGTATGTAAGGACATCTTAGGCGTTTCTATTTCAAGCTTTTAAAAGGACCTAAAAAGTTTAATAGAAAATTAAATTCGATTCCTCAAACCCCCACACCTCGTTTCACATCGATTTGGGTGAGGAAATCGAATTTAAAGGCTTATGGTCTAATTGTTCACGACTCTCGTTTGCTTGCACGTGACTCACCCCATATGAGATTGTTTGGTTGATTGTGTTGATATTTGTCATACACTAGTTAGGGTCTATGATATACTCTTACTAGTGTTATGACTCATTTTATTGGGAGCTTACATTGTTTTATTAATTTAGCTACTGTTTTGGATCTGTCAGCACCTTCCATCATTATTTTCTGGAAATTTTTCACTGGGCAACATTGTTTGGGATAACCATTTTTCTCGTTTGAGCGAAACTCAATCTCGTGTGAAGCCTTCTCGCGAGATGCTATGTCGTTTGAACGATAGGCAGTCTCGTTCGAGCGAACTGGTTGACTTTAACCATTCTGTTTGCAGTACCCTGTGTTCATTGGTTACAATATTTGGTATTGCTAGGTTGCTTCTGACAGTTTATATGCAGTCATTTTTGGTATTTATGCTTAAATTGCTAATACTGCATTGCTCATTTTAATCACACGTGCTTATATTATTGATTCATTTGTGTGATTACTGTTTGCTAGCATATGATGTTGCTCATGCCGATATTATGCATATTGCTAGTGTGTACCATGCTTGTATTTATGGTTTTTGTTTGTTTTTTGAAAATTTTTGGAAAAATACAAAAAGATTTTCATTTTTTTGAAAAATTAAAAAAGTCAAAAAGAGTTTTGTATTTTGTTTTTACACCATTTATGGATCGACACCTAGGATGACCGAGTCACAATTTCATTCCATTTATCCATGTGACAATTTGATAGTGTTTTGAGACAATATATCATGTCATCCATGTGCTTTACAATGTTTGGAGTCATTGAGGTGTAATTAGATGATACTTCCAACATGTTTGACTCATTATTTCCTTTATTACCACGTGCACGACGGATTTGTTTGATTATTATACTTTTCTATCGCATGTTGGTCGAGTGTTTTCATCTCAATCATGTCCTTAAAACGAACCAAGTGCAATAATACGAGAGTAATAAAATTAGTGCATGTAAAAAACCATTGCCCGTGAGGAATTTGATTAAATTTTAAAAAAAATGATGAGTGACGCGGGAAAGGGCTACGAGAGTGTAAAATTGACTCTCGGTGAAAGCCACCGGTTGAAAAGAGCCCGCACAAAAATTAAGGTAATAAAAAGATAATATATGCTAAAATTTGGGCCAATAGGTTTTCTCTAAGTTGAGAATTTTGAACCTCGTTAGATATGAAAATTACAATATTTTATATGAGGGATTTTGGTTGGAAAGTAATCAATGGGTTTGCACGTCCTTTGAAAAGTTCTCGGAACGGCACTAAAACGTTTTGGACGTTATTGGTGTGAAAATCACTTAGGCTTTGATTTATTGATTTCATTTAGTCGATATCATCTAAATTCAACAATTTTACACCTAAGGATATTTTTTATGTTCAATCGATAGGAGTACACTTATGCATCGTGCACATATGCTTGATTGAGTTTTATTACCTATTGAATTTGTTCACACCCATGCATTCCATATCCATGATTTGGTTGTCTTAATGTTATTCATGGTGTGTGATTTTTGTAACATCATTTTTGCATTTTTGTATGAAAAAAATTGAAAAATTCAAAAATAGTTTGTGGATCCTTTAAGTATATTCTCTACATGCGCATTGTTTGACCCATATTTATGTTGTGCATCGTGACACTCCATGTTTAGCTTTGTTTCTTCTTTTCCTTGTCTATTTCGGACAAATAAAAAGGGGGAGAACGAATTATGATAGTATGAGGGAGTTTGCATTATGGGGGAGATTTTATTATATTAATTGATTTATTCTTATATTATTTCAAACTCGATGCATCACGAAGGTATTTACTTTATCTCATGTGTGTAGGTACGAAGATTGAGTATCATTATGTTGCACACCCTGATGAGAAAAGCTTAAAAGCTTGAAGTTTTGATGTTGAAGACTTTTGAAGAAAAATTGAAAGACTTGCATTTTTAGTACCTTATCAGTTTTGGGTTCATGGGAGGGTATTAGATTTATATAGGCATTCTGATTTGATAATTCAAATATTTTTTATTTTTTATCGGCATAGACATAGGGGAGATTTGTAAGGACATGATTTTATAAATGTCCGTTATTAATTTAGTATGTCATATACCGATACACCGTCTAAGAACGTACAAGATCATACAAGCATCGAGACGGATTCGAATACCAAGTTTCTTCAACATTCAAGCCCAACAAAGATGAACTTGGTACAATGTGTTTAAGTTTCATTTACATTTCACATTAAAAGTGTTGGGATAATTTTTATAAAAGTTAAAATGATTTTTTTTGAAATATTTGTAAATGATTTTAATCATAAAAGTTTTGGATAAAGGTTTTTGATCTCGAAAACAATCTTAAGTTTTCAAGTGTCCAAGATTTATAAAAGACTGAAGCATTTTGGGAAACGTGTACGATGTCATTCGAACGACATCGTATATCGTTCGAACGAGATGTAGTTTCGCTCGAACGACATCGCTTGTCATTTGAACAAGATGTCTTTTTAGCAACACGTTACCGCCTTGAATTTTAGTATTTAAAGGGTGTCAGGCTACTGATTTTCGGGTGGAGAAACACTGATTTTAAATAGAATTCGATTTTGAGTGTTTTGGTTTATTCTCCAACATTTTAAGAGTTCAATATCTTGTTTTACAATTCAAAAAATCCCAAGTACTTTTGTGTGAGATATTTTGTGGAACCCAAGAACATTACTTTGCTATTGTTCATCCTTTGTGGGGATATCTCTACAATCGAGAGTTGCATGCAATTGGGGAGTGAGTCGCTATGAATTTTATGACTGCGTGCCATTGAGGATCTTCTGCATGTTCATTCTTTGTTGAAGACTGCGTGTCCGTTGTGGTATAGCTGCGTGTGAACCACTGTTGATTTCTAGTCGTTGCTTTGAAGGTTTGACGAAGACACCGTGTGTTACACTTGTGGGCGATTATGAGGTTATATGTAAGTCAATGGTTTTATAAACTTGTCAAAGTTCTGGAAATAAAAAGGTTTTGTCCTGTGGGCGATTATCAGGTTGTATGTAAGTCAATGGTTCCCTTTGCATGCTTATTACTTTATGATTTCATATCACTTAGATGCATGTGTAAGGACTGAATTAAAACTTGAGTTTCATTAAAACTAGTTTAGTTGACACACAATTAAAATTGATTTATTTGAGAAGTTGCATTTATTCCACTGTAGCAATCTCAGTTGTTAAAATGTCCAATAAAACACATTTTAAGTCTTGTTTCTTAATAAAAGTATCTTAGGTTCAAGTTTTCTTACATAAGAAAGAAAACCCTAGACTTTGAGATGTTTAATATTAGGCTCATGCTTAAACCATAATTCATATGGTGTAATATGTCTTTTTATAGGAACTTTATTTATTATATAACATGCAGCCATAGCTTATTCACTTATGTTCACAAAATTTGAGCGGGGGCTAAGGCACTAAAGACTCTATGCGAAAGTAAACTAATGTTGATCAGACCTAAGTTACCTACGAGTTTCTATATCAGATTTAAGAGGGACCAATTTAAACTTTTACTTAAACTATTAACTAATTTATTAACCTAATATTAATTCTAATTATTATCTTTTATTATCTTAATTTAAGTAAGAATGTTTAAATAGATAATATAGATTCAATTTATTAGGTGTGTTTCTAATTATTAATCATAAATTTTCATGTGAGGTTTATAAACAGAATTTAAAACAATGAGGTATTTATTTTACGTGGAAAAAATCCTTCCCTTGGGAAAAACCTCAGATCCTTTTAAGGATCAAACTAAACTACTATCGTTAATAATCAAGCCAAATGGGAACGATTTGCACACAAGCATCAAGACACAAAGCAAAGTAAATCAGAAAGCTATTACCAAGCCTTTATGCGTTGGTTACTCTTCTGAAATCACAATCAAGTTGTTCTTGTCCAAGTTGTTTCTTCACGTCTTAGCTCTTCCCTTAAATCCTTCAAGCGCAGGAATTGCTTGATGTTTAGTGACTTATTTCTAGTGAAGTGTTATGTGTTGTGGGTCATACTAATATGACGCGCACACACTTAATGATACAGAAGAATGAATATGCAACTGTTTTATATTTCCTAAATATCAAAGACAAATTTTATATTCCTTTCTGTTTAAGTCAGACTAAATTGACTTAAACTGTTTTAAAAAACTTTCTTTTCAATATAAAGAACACTCAAAATTGGCAAGATATGTACAAATAATTAGTGCCCAAGTGTATAATGTGTACTAAGTGAGTAACATTAAACAAGAATGTTATGCAAATAAGCGGTAAAGCACAAACACACAAAATCAAGCAATATTACTCTAAAGTGTAGTATACACAAGCATATATTGGACTAACAATTATTTATCACAGTATATGCATGAAGTCAAATATGAAATCAATCAAACTATTTTTTAGAATAAGTTTAGATTAAAACAACTTTAATATAACAACCTATGATGTTTGTTCAAAAATCAGATTCAAAAATCGGTATTTATATAAAACCTTATTCTATAATATGTAATGAGTTCTAACAGTTTTAACAAGGTCCTTACTGATTTTGAAATCATTTCTCAGTTCTTAGTCCAGCAAGTCTATATGTTCAAAGTATGTTCAGTTCAGGTTTGGTCACGCAAAAAGTTCAATCAAGAATATAAGGACAGTCAACAAATAATCTTTTCTTAAAAGAATAGGTCCTTTAACATATTACGTTTAACTTTCTAAACCTCTGTCAGATCTTGAACTTTATTTTACCAAACAATCTTAGTTTTCTTTAAAACAAAATATTTAAAAATTATCTCTGAACACAGAAGCAAGAATATAACCAGAGTATATATATAAATGTGATTTGTGCGTGAACCAGTGTTCAAACAAACATGCAACTTAGATCTAAGGTAGATCTAAAATAATCAAATAGTTTTAGACTTGTGTATAGTCGTGTGTGTTATGTGCATCTTAGCACTAAACTTACGCATGCAGGATAAAATAATATGGATCTTGACAAAAATGTACCTAACACGGTTATGTGAAATAGTGGGTGAAGTGGTTCTCACAAAAGAAGCCAAATACCTTTAATCCTTTGAAGAATTTTCTTAGTATACTAGGGCTTTGTGAGATACTACAAACGTATATAAAGAATATAGAATGAATACACCAAATAATCCACAAAAGATCTAAAAAATCATATCTAACAATACTAGAGATGATTTTTCACCTTAACAAACAATATAAATGATATACACATAAGTGAAATGTTAGGTTTTTATTTTCAAAAGATTTCAAACAATAAAACCAACCCTAAAGGAGAGTTTTTAAAATAGATTTGAAATGAATCAAACGTTTTTCAACAAATATATACACACAATATAGAAATCAAAATGAAATATGTGTTCTTGTGTTTAAACTTGATCCACAAACAAAATCAAGTCATGGTGAAGAACACTAGTGTGTGTGTAAAGTATGCGTACTCTCTCTCTCTCTCTCTCTCTCTCTCTCTCTCTCTCTCTCTCTCTATTTTCTCTCTCTAGTTTTCAAATTGACAGAATTTGGCTCTATCAAAAACAATCTCAACTAATAAAATTGTGAACCCATGGCCTTAATTTATAGCCTAATGAGGTGTGAGGTTATTGGTGCAAAATAAATCACATGGATTAAAAAGTACAAAATAACAACCGTAGATAAGTAATTTATCTAATGGATATTAAAGAAACACAAAGAATCTCTTAAAATTGTGACCACTGGCCAATAATTGTAACCAACTAAAACCAAAATCGTGGGATATTAGAGTATCTCCAATGGCATAATTAAATTTATAAGCCTAACCAAATTTTGTTTATTTATGCAAAAGACCTACTCTAATGGACTAATCAAATTGTAACTATCTCTTAACTAATAATCAAATTTTAGATTTCGATAATCAAACTTAACAATATTTTCAGAATAATCAAAACTAGAGACCCACTTCCCACATAACTCTCTCACGAACAAAATTGTTTCTCTCTCCTCTTCCTCCCCACGAAAACCGTTATCTATTTCCCTCTTTGTTTTACTCTCCCCATTCTTCCATTAAAAAAATCTACGGTGGTTCAATACAATTTTATAGTAATCATTTTAATTTCAGAATTTTTGGTCTTAGTTTTACCTTTCAAATGAGATTCAAATGCCCTGTATTTTTATTTGCAAAGACGTAATTGATTCTCCTACAAGACTTGAGAAAAGCAATATGTTGTAGAAAGCCAGTTTGGCTTTGCGATCCAATGGGTGGAAGGGCTAATGAAATTCAAAGCTTTTAGATTCATTTTGACAATCCCAAGCAGAGGATTTAAAAATAAATGAAAACGATTATTTTCAAGATGGGTATAAAATCTATTGTTAAACGACGTAGTTTTGTTGGGAAATATCAGTTTTTAATTACGGACAATTTTAACCATTGTAAAGGTGTAGATAGCTAACGTTAATAATCGTGTAAATGCCTAATTAAATGCTTACGTGTCACTTTTTAGCCTAATTATTTTGGTTAGGTTGTTGGAGATACTCTTAACGATTAAAACAAACAAGACGTGGCCAACTAATGTATATTACCATTGGCAAACAAGCCAAGTTTAAAACCAGGTGTTGTGTTGATTGGATGAATTAAAAGCATACGGATTCAACACAATTGAGGATAGTCGTCAATAAGAAGTAGCTCAAACGGTCAATAAAAAAAGAAACAAAGCCATCTTAAGATCGTTACACATGTACCAGCTGGAATCAGGTACACTAAACCGCGTGTGCAATACCATGGATGTATAAAACCACATATAAAACAATGTATAAAACCATATATAAGGTACAATATTAATACACGTATGCCCAAAGTATAAAGCGGGTATACTTGAGGTATAATTATTAAAATAAAAATAGAAATAAAAATTGTTTAAATTATAATTTTAAATAGGTTTAAATTCATTTTTAAACAAAAATAAATCAAAAAAATTCCCAAAAACATATGATAAAAATTCAGAAAATTATTTTTAATGTATTTATACACAAAAATGTTTTTCTTACAATTTTACGCCTATTCTTTATAATTAAATTGTTTGCAACAACAAATTTAAATTTAAGAATTAATTTGATTTAAATGTTTTAAAAATATTTAAACAAATATTTAAAAAATCTTTTTAAGCACACAAACACATATCATAATAAATGATGTAATGAAATGCAGTGTATAGTGTCCTGTGTGTCTTAAAAGTAATTCCTATGAGCCAAATTGTGCGAATGGTGAGAGACTACCTTCCCTTAAAATGATTTGAGCTGAATTGTGAGAGATGCAGTTTACTTAGTAAAGGTCTTAGCATAACTATACTAGACTCAAACATAAATGCACAAAATATTTTATCAAAATTTAAGTCCAGCTAGATGAAGATCTATGTAGCTAAACACAAAATAAACCCTTATCCTAAATGTGTTCTATATAGGGACCTTCAAAATTAATCCAAATATATTAACATGCATTGACAATTCCACCATATTCCAATGTTTTCTTTCTACGATTCCATTTTATTACGTTGAATAATGAGTAATAACTTTATGGATTGAAAATGTATATAACTGTTTCTTAGCTTATTCCATGTCCAAATATATTATTTATCACCCGAGAACATATCCCTTGGCAATCCTAGTATTTTTAGATGCTTGATTTCCTTACATTCCTCTGTTGGCATCGGATAGGATAACATTGCATATCTTCATCAAATTTAGAGACTTTGGGTGAGATTTTTGTTGAGTGATATGCCCAAGTGTACCCTCGTCACTACCTATGACTTGTTCGGCCCAGGCTGACCTTACAAAGAACACCTCTCGTAAGAGATCCAGTAAGACGCAGTCTCGGTCTCGTCCATGTGCCAAGCTGAGACCATGGACCATCGCCATAAACCCACACATATCATCTTGACTAACTTTTTAGCAGCCGAGACCTCCCCAATCTAGTCATAGGCTCGTTTCGGCCTGATGCACATCAGCCGAGACCCCACTCAGCAGTCTTCAGTAGGTGACCAGCAAGACCTTAAGGATCTCTTACTCGATCAGGCCGACACCTCCATCACAGCAGGATGTATTTGATACCTGGCAGTGCGCGTGGAATGGAAAGCGCATGGGAGAGTGTGTGTGGACTGCAAGCCCCGTGTGGACAAAATCGTTGCAATAATATCTCCCTCACGTGTGAAAAATATCTCTCAATCATGATTTGTATGCACTGGTGACATGTGACTATAATACATTGGCCACTCCATATTGTGCATGCTTATTACATGTATGAGGTGCACATTGCTCCACCCCAGCCATATAAATATTCACCTTATCCTACCTTGAGGAGGACTCTTATTTTGAAAGCCTACTGAAACCCCGCTGAAATTACAGCATAGAGAAACAAAGCTGAGTGATCTGTATCCAAAGGCCATTAGAGCCCTTTCTTAGTGGAATTCACTCACACACACACACACACACACACACACACAGTGGAGTAGGCCTAGATAAGCCGAACCACTTATATACTGTCTTATATCTTCTTTGTCTCACCTCCTTCTACAGTTACATATCTGTTTATACTTCATTGTAATACTGGATTGAGCTTACATATTTACATTGATTTGGTGATACCATTTCTGGTATCATCATTGAGTTACTGACATTTTTGGATGTAGTATATGACCTTAACACACCATAGGCCCCTCACATTTTCCACATTATATGAAATTTTTTTATCCTTGAAATATTACCATTTTCATACTCGTGCAAAGGAAGATTTTCAAGATGCGTTGCATATTTTGAGGTAAATCGTTTTGCCCAAAATTGTGCTCGCAGAGGTCGTGTAAAATCATACACACATAAACATATAGAATGTCATTTTAAGCCCATTTTATAAGGCATGCTCATGATGATATATTGGCCCCGTGCACATGAAATGCTATAAGCGTGAAATTTTTTCTACCACAAAAAAATATCTTCGCGATACTTTTCAAGTATAACTCCTATTTGAACTTGACGAAATTTTCATATCCAATAGCTTATCTTTTTCACTAAAGAAAATCTAAGAGATTTCCTTTTTACTCACATTGATTGAAATATTTTTTTATATACTTTTGAGTGATTCATTAAATAAACCTTAAAACCCTATCCTTCATCCATATCCATTGAAAAGTTCATTAGACTTGTCACGGTCATGTCATGGTCAATAATCGTGAAAAGTTTTGTCACGATCAATAACCATGACAAATCAGTGACTATTTAAAAAAAACTTGTCACGATCATTGACCCTAACAAGTTCATGATAAATAATACTTGTCACAGTCATTGACCGTGAAAATTATGGGCAAAATTAAAAAATAATCTGTTGGGTAGTATGGCCACTGTCACTGCCCAGCAGTGTATTCGTACCTGTTATAGTAACGTTGTACCTGTTCAAACATCATATATCCAAATAAAATAGAGATAATGCAAATTTACATTCAAAACAATATGCATCACGATATAATCCAAATATAATTCAAATGTAACAACTTAAAACAATTGAAATTTAACAACTTGAAACATTCAAATAATGTAACTACTTGTCTGGGGTAGGTTTGAGGAAGTGTATAGGCCACACGATAAACGAATTGATACACCCTTGAATATGCATCATGCCGCATTATTCGCACAACCACAATGGGGAGTTCTCCTTCCCGATTATCACATGCGTTATAAGCACCTTGGCCTCGATGTCTTGAAGCACGCATCCATGAACTAGCATACCCTGGATGGTATTCGAGTCCCTCAACCCCTTCCCTATCCGCTCGCCATCAAATATGTCATGTATAAACACGCTCGGCCAACCAAGTGTCGTCATAGGTCGATCTAAGGGAGCCAAATAGGGGACTGGATCATCAGAGTCCGCACGTGTCAATGATGAATCAGCGACGTCCACATCCTCGTCCTCCTCCACATACTCCTCCACCACCTTATCATTCCCTTTCCCCTGACCCTTTCCGCCCAACGAACGCGTCATGAATGAGAACATATCTTGGACCGTCGCCTCTAAACGGGACAGCTTTGCGTCATGTGAGTCCACTGTTCGAGCCAACCCGGTGTTGCTCGTCTTCAATCCAATGATCCTAGATTTGGCCACTCACGAGCACCCCCCCCCCCCTTGTCCTGCCCTTGCGATCAGCGCCAAGCACTTAACTAAATGCGTTCGTAGACAAAGATGCCTTGTCGGCATCAGATTGCGACTCATGCATTTCCTTAAGCTTTGCCTAAAATGATAAAAAGCACACGATTAGTTAAATGAGTAAATAAAAAAAATTAAAACGTAATTAACAAAAAGTAAACTGTCGAATTACTTACAATCGTGGACGCGACAATTGGGGACACCTCCTTATCCTTCCCCTTCTTCGTCTGAATAGCCAGATAAGCATCGAACCTGTGTGGCCTACCCCAGGGCCACTCCCTGTCCCCTGAAATAAAATAATGCAAAATTAGTATCGGGCCCGCAAAGTAAAATAATGCTGAATAAAATATTTATGTAATTATAGAAAAATAAAATCTTACCATTATCCTATGCTCCACCTCGGCGTAAGACATCCGGCCGGAGTAGTGTACATCCGTTTTTTCCGCCCAATTTTCCCTTTCCGATTGGCGAGATGCCAATTGTCGCTCCTCGATCTCATTGTCAATGAACTTTTACCATTGTGAGATCGGCTCCTTCGACGGGACGGACTCACGCATTCAGATAATGGAGTCTCGGGTCTTTCCAAAGTACCGGGCCCACAAATTTTTCTTCCACATCTTGTGTTGCTCCGTCAACTGCTCCAAGATGGAATCGCGTAGTTTTGGGGCCATGCTGAATTGTTCATGTCCAATAAATCAATGTTAGTTGCGAATAAATTGAAATTGAAATTAAAATTGAAATTGAAATATTCATATTCATATAAATATAAATATAAATATTAATACATTACCTGTAGTGCCGGCCAAATAGCTAACTTGAGCTCATTTGGCACCTCTCTCCAACTAGTGTACCCCGTGCCGATGATCGTCTTTACCAGCTCGAGGGATCTCGCTATTATCCACATCTTGTTCTAGACGGCCATCCCCAATTTGCCCCATTTGAGGAGCCTAGGGGCCGAGGATACCTCGTCGCCTCCGCTACCACCAAGCCCAAACAACATCATCACAATCAGCATCATCATCTTCGCCTTAATACCTGAAGGAGATATTTTCTATAAAAAAATGTTGAGGCACTTTTGCGCATCATCAACACTTTTTGAGCTTGTGCCTTCCTTGCCAGTAGATTGGACATATCTACGTTCATCGCATACCGGATAACGATCGAGATTTTCATACTCCTTTCAGTGTAGTATGCAGTCATACACCCAAGCATGAATCGATTTATACTTCATTACCAAACCTTTCAAAATGTTCTACATAACAAGATAGCTATTTGGAAACGTATTCTCCTTGGGTAGTAAGTCATTCACCCAATTCAGAATTCATGTCACGCTATTGCCAGACAAACCGTACAGTATCTTTCAACTGTGTAAACCAACCATGGCATGTAAAGTTGTTTGATCTTTCTCACAGTCAGAGTATAATGGTTGGGTTGCCTTAAATTTTAAACTTTGGTAGTCATCGTCAAGGTTTATCGTGATATTTTGACGAGAACCTGAACCTTGTACACCATCAGTGACCTCATTCTCCTCTGCTTTATAAACTACGTACGCATCATCAACTAAATCCTCTAACATACTATGATCTACGTCATCCCCTTCTACATCTATCCTACTTGTTGAAGGTTGTTGTGAAGGTTATTCGGGTACGAAAGGAACTTTTAATTCACCGTGAAAACTCCAAAATCGATAATTATCTTGCATACCCCATCTTAATAAATGTAGTTCAACTGTTTTCCATTCAAACACCTTACCATTCTTACACCTAGCACACGGACATGGAAACTCTTCATCATTATGACATCTCTCTGTGTATTTCACAAATTCATTAGCACCTCTGCGAAGCACATCCCCCATTCTATTTGTCTCACCCATCCACTCTTTGTATTTAGGATATCCCATCACAGCTACTACAACTAATCACCAATTAAAGGTAAGAAGTGTATATTCCGGATTAGTATAAACAAAACTTAAATTTATAGTATGTTTCATTTAATTATGTCTTATTTATATTCGATTTTTAAATTTCAAATTCAAATTCAATTTATAATAGAAACTCCTATTTCCTCCATCTCCTCTAAAGGGTGAGTGGTCATATCCCATCCAAGACCGCATATTTCATTAATATACTTAACAGCTCATGCACATTGTTACGATTTGAGAAAAATTCGACAGCATATCCCCATAGTTCTCCAAGTACACGACGTAGATTGGAAAGTGTGAGTGTTATTTCAATTGATCAATTGAAATAACACTCACCCTTGTCAATCTAGTATGTACCCAGAGAACATTAGGATACGACTACATAACTTCCTCCCAAAGTAACAACTTTAAGCCACTAAAAATATTATTATACAGAAATTATGTAGTCCCAAACTGTCCAAACAGGACAATTCAAGAGATCTCATTACAGGGGTAATGACTCTTGAACGGGTCTAAGGGCTATTGAATGCGTACGCATAAGAACTAGAACGCTAGTATCTATGCGCACTATATGTAATTTCAAGTATATTTCAATTAATTGTCATACTATATATATATTGTTCGTGATACAAAGTAATTTAAAAAAAAAGTTGAAAAATCCCACCCCCATATGGACAATAATCCAGTGGTCATGCCACTTCTAAAATTAATCAACCGACATCGATCCACTATAATCCAACCGCAATAGCAATGACAAATGTGTATCCTGTACTCTTTCTAATTCATCTACTCAATTAATTCATTTCATCAATTAAACTAACAATTAAAGTATGTAATTATTAATTTACTAATTTACAATGAGGGGCAATCCTACTTGCATATGAAAGGGGCACTCATTATTAATTTACTAAAAAAATTAATAATCAATCAATATTTAATCAATCAATTCCTTTACAAGGGGCACTACTTGCATATGAGGGGGCAATATCTAATAAACCAATCAAAATTTAATAAAAAAAATTAACAAGCCCCACCCCCAGGCCCACCCCATGCCCCATTTCCCCCTGCCCCACCCCCTCCCCCCACCACACACACACACACACACAGCCCCACCCCCAGCCCTGCCCCCTCCCCCCACTACCACTGCCCACCACACACACGCACACACACACACATACACACACACGCATATACACCCCCTCCCCACCCCAGCCCTGACCCTTCCCCCCACAATGAACACGCACACACACATGCACATTTACACACACATTTATACACACACATATATACAAATGGAAGAGAAATAGAGAGAGAAAACATACCAAAATCATAGAGAGAGAAAAAGAGGGAGGGAAACCAAAACGGTGGGGAAAAAAAGGAGGGGAGGTTTTTTTTAACTATGAACATTGTCACGGTCCTTGACCGTGACAACTTTATTAGATTGTCACGGTCAATGATCGTGACAAGCATTTGTCACGGTCCTGAAGGGTGTCAATTTGGCCTTTTTGGTGTAGTGGTCGGGAAATCTTCAAATTTGGAGATGCTTGAGTTGGGTTCGTCTTCTTGATGCATGATGATTTGTAACAGGATACGCCAAACTAACCTAACGCTATGCTATGAACAATGTTAGAAAAATTGTTCTTACAAATTTCCCCTTTGGCTATTTTCGTACAAAATAAACAAATAGATCGAACACCAAATTAAAATCAAAATATCCCATTACAAATTACAAAAAGTACTAACACCCTTCCCAACCCTAAAATGGAACGGCATAAGTCTCTTTGTCTTCAAAACTTCATCTTCTTCCCTTAATCTTTGTCTTCATCCGTGTGTCTTTGAATTCCTCTTTAAGTACCTATACACATGAGATAACAAACATATACCCTCGTGACGCATCAGTTTGAAACAAAATATATCATAAATAAATACTCCCCCATAATTCAAACTCATCAAAAACTCAAATTTTAATTTGCTTTCCACCTTTGTTTTAATCGAAATACACAAATATACAAACAAGTAGAAATAATAAACATGAAATACGGAGCATCATGACGAAGAAAAGATATCATCACAAAAAGATCTAAATCAAGCATATGTAATGATCATCTCAAAGGCAAACACAACCAACTATTTTTAAAATTTATAAAAGTGATGCGCCGTGTGCGATATCGATCCAAATAAATGCGCAAATTCCAATTACAAACTTATTTAATTAGAGTCAATTTTAAATCAAATTAATTCAACTCCTAAACATACAACTACGTGTGTGTGTGTGTGTCAAACCATCATTAACACAAATATGCTAACTCACAGATTTCAGGAAAAATCCCCGAAGGGCAAAACCATTTATTTCATTATGAATTAAATCGCAATTTACAATCACAATGAAATCCGCAATAAGTTTACCTCAGCAAATCTACATAAACACGTAACCTAGAGTTAGCAATGGATTCCACGAAGTGAACCCATACGAACCGCAGTCCAATCTTCAGCAAAGGAACACCCTCAAGTAATCCTAAATGACACCCAATCAATTAACCTAGTACCATAAAAGGCACCTAAATCTGCAGTATAAAATTCCAGGAAAAATATGTCTTGGGTTCCACAAAACAACTCACATAAAAGTAATTGGTATTGTGAATTGAAAACAAATTTTGAACCCTTAAACTGTTGGAGAAGAAACAATTCTTCTTGTAGTTGTTATCGAACCAAATAAATTCTCTCAAAAAGGTTTTCAGATAGAAAACAAACTTCTCCACACTGAAAACGAAAGACTGAACGCTCAATATATAAGGATTATTGAGGCGGTGGAGTGTCAGTCTAAAAGTCAGCGTCGCTCGAATGACTGCTGATCTCGTTCGAACGACATGGATATCGTCTAAACGATCCAAAAGTAAATCCCTAGGTTCACCATCACAATTAGAAAAATTCTGAACCTCAAAATCAAACCTTCTTTCAATCCTTCTGTACGAAACAGTTTTTAACAAAAAAAACTTTTATATAAAAATTATTTTTGAAAAACTAACTTTATAAAAAACATTTATAAAACTTTAAAAAAATGTTTTTTTATAACTAGAAAAATATTTTAACCTTTATAAAAAATATCCCAACACTTTTACTATGAAATGCAAATGGAACTTAAGCAAATTTTTACCATAATCATCTCATCGGTGTTTGAATGTTGAAGACCGCTTGAAATTCGGATCCGTCTTTTGTAGATGTAAACTTCCTCAATTCTTCGACAACTTGTAGCGGTATACGGCATACTTAATTGTGACGGACATTTATAAAATTATGTCCTTAAAAATCTCCCCTATGTCTATGCCGGTACAAAATAAAAATATTTGAATTATCAAAAAAATGACCTATACAAATATTCCCTCCCAAGAACTCAAAAGTGGAAAGATAAAATGCAAAGTCTTTAAACTTTGCTTCAACAATCAAATCTACAAGATTTTCTCATGAGGGTGTGCAACATAATCTTCAATTTTGTACCTACACACATGAGACAAATCAAATACCTTCGTGATATATCGAATTTGAAATGATTTAAAACTACATTACTTAATATAATCAAATCTCCCCATAATGTAAAAGTTCCCCCATAATTCGTTATCCCCCTTTTTATTTGTCCGAAATAGACAAGGAAACGAATAAACAAAATAAACATGGAGTTTTCACAACAAACATGCATAGCAAAAATGGATCAAACTACGCCCATGCAAAGAGTAACTCAAAAGCTTCCACAAACTATTTTTGTTTTTTCAATTTTTCATACAAAAATGCAAAAATAATTTTACAAAAATCACACACCATGAATTTACACTAAGACAGCTAAGTCATGGAAACGGAATGAATGGGTGTGAACATATTCCATACGGAAATTAACGCAATCAAACATAACATATGTGCACGATGTATACGTGTAGTCCTATCGAATGAATCTCAAAATTGTCCTTCAGTGTCAAAAGTGTTGAATTTAAATGAAATCGACTCAATCCATCAATACATCAAAGTCAATAATGATTCCTACACTAATAACGTCTAAAACTATGTAAATGCTTTTTCATGACGCTGTCAGGACGTGCAAACCCATTTTTCATTTCTTTCCATCCAAAGTCCCTTATAAATAATAATTGTTATATTTTTCTTTTGAGGTGGCTCCTTTTTGGTATATTTAACTTTTTATTGCGGTAAAAAAAATTCGGGCTCTTTTAAACGGTGGCTTTCACGACGAGTTAATTTTGTACTCTCGCAGCCCTTTCCTATGATTCACTCATCATATTTTGTTGTAATTAAATCACTCATGGTAAACGGTTTTTAAATGCACTACTTCTATTGTCAAGATTTATCGCATATGGCTCGTTTTAAAGACAGAATTAAGATGACAACACTCCGGCCAATATGAGATAAACAAGTACAATAATCAAACAAATCTGTGCAAGTGTGAATTAAAGGAACTTATGAGTCAAACATGTAGGTAGTAACAACTAATCACATTTCAATGACTCCAAACATTGTAAAGCACAAAAATAAAATGATTACGCATATCAAACTACTATCAAATCATCACATGAATATGGAATGAAATTTTGACTTGGTTATCCTAAATGTACATCCATAAACAGTGTAAAAACAAAATACAAAACTCTTTTTGTCTTTTTCAAAAATTTTATCAAAATAAAATCTTTTGTATTTTTCAAAAAAATTAAAAACAAAAAAAAACTAATACAAAAATGATACACACTAGCAATAGGCAAAAAAATATCATCATGCAAATCAACCTATGCTAGGAAACAAGTCTAAAACCTCAACCGTTAGGTGCGGTGGAGTTTTTCAAAGGTGGTGACATCCTATGAAAAACCTCCATCAAATCATGTGAAGTCTTGACTAGTAACTTTACCTGCTTCCTATTATGTGCAAACTCTCTCGTGTAGTCATCCGGAGCATCAAGTGTGGGTGCGTGTGTATGAACATGTGTAGTAGCAAAACGTGACACATAACCCAACGTAAAACAAAACTCCTTAAGGTGTCCTCTTTTCTTGAAATGCGTGCAAACATAAACAGGACTAAGAACACCTCTCTAAAATATTCTCCTATACGCTCTCCTAATAGGTACGGGATGCCTAGGTGGGTCAGGTCGAGGGCCATGTGGATATATAACCAACTCGGGAACTGGTTCATGTGCTACATGTGAAGTAGATGCACCGTCATGACCTATTCCTAAACAGTCACCTCTACCCAAAATGGGATTGAGAACCATTTTTACTTCTTTCTTATATGTGTTCTGTAAAGTGACTTTAACTTCCAGGGCGTGCTTAAGATCTCTCTCTAATTGTGGTACGCGGGTTATAAGTTCACTCTTTTCCCGGCGTAAAGTTATCAATAGTTCACTCAAGAAAACCTTCGCCTTCTCGAGTTGACTCTCTTTCGCCTTAAACCCCTTCAAACTCTCTAACTCTGTCTCCAAATCTCGCAACCTAAGACTTAACTCCTTATTTAATTTTTTTGTCTTTAAAGTCTCAGCATACAAATATCTAAATGCGATCTCTCAGTAGCGCACTCACTATATCCATCACTAGAAACACTCAAATCATCCTCGGGGGTCTCACGTGCACAAGTATCCTCATCGTCGTGGGACAAACTAGGTGTGCTTTTATGACTATCTAAAAAGGCGACAAATCTCCCATGTGATGAATCATCCCCGGAATCTTTCACCTCTTCCTCACTATCGCTAAGAGTGGCTGGCATGGCAATCTTTTTGTCCTTTCTCTTTATCCTAGTGGGACACTCAAATGCTCTATGGACTCTCCCCTCACACTCAAAACACTTCTCTTCCTCCACTTTCTCACCCTCTTTTTCATCGCTCTCTTTGGCCTCATTTTTATTTTTCTCATAAAATCTTTTATTAGAAGAATTTTGTTTTGAAAACTTGAGATTTTTTTTTAAATTCTTTGCAAGCATGGCCATATCAAAATCAGACTCATCCTCAAACTCGGACTCACAAAAACTCACTTTCTTTTTCTTCTTAGACTGGGCTTTAAGTGTTATCCCTCTATCCTTAGGCTTGGCAGTGTCAAGAAATATGTCAATTTCATATGTCCGGAGGTCTCTTACCAGCACTTCTAATTTCAGACGATTAAAATTACCTAAAGTATTCAAAACAGTCACTTTAGGGATAAAACGTGTAAGGACATTTTTTCTCATGTCCAACATGTTACATTTGTGTATGTCGTACGCCGCTACATTTGGCACGTCACCTCACGATCTCACATGACGGCCTCTATTCGAATTACGGGAATCAAGAATTCAACATCTCCATTAATCTGTCCCACATCTGCCTCAACGACTTCACGGTCCAAGATTTTAGGGACTTAATGCAAGTGGTACGCAAGGGAAGTCAAAATAGTGAAAAAAAGGCACTATAGGAGATTTCAAGGGCATTTTCGTAATTTTACATCCATAGTTCGGAGGTTTGGTCAACTAGAAAGTTGAAGAGCTCGTCGCAACGAAGATACTGGAAAAAACAGCACCTCAATCCGAGCTACGGTGAAGGAGTTATGGCCTTTTGAAGATAGAGAAAATTCCTTAAAGAATGCTGTTTTTTTTGTACGCTAGATAGAATTTTAGAGTTTTAAAAACATGGGACTCTTCATATTTTTTCCTATAAATACCAACTTCGGGGGAGTTGTTTTGCAAGACTTTAGAAGACGTTTTTTAGAGTTCAAATACCTCTAGTCTTCATATTTTTTGAGTCCCAAGACTCATGTTTTGATTCACACAATTGTCAAACCTTTGTGAATCTTTTTGGTAACCCAAGAACACAACCTTGTGTTTGTTCAAACCTTTGTGGAGAGATCTTTGCAACCGAGGGCTACGTGTCATTGCTGAGGGAGTCTCTACAAAGTTTCATGGCTGCATGTCATTGAGGAGTGCTGCGGTTCTTCCTTTGTTGATTGGACTGAGGTTCATGTGGGTTCGCTGCGTGTGGATTCATTGCTGCCCTCCTGGAAAGGGATATTTCCAGCCGCCGACTACAGAATCCGATACCTGGGGGTAATTCTTAGTCACTGTATTTTCATTGTAATTCGAAATTGTATGTTACAATATTATAATGAAAATAAAAGGTTTTGCCCCTTTGGGGGATTTTTTCTAAAACTGTTTGTTTTATTTCGCATGCTATATTTTATTTGATAAATCATCTAGATGCATGTCTTAGGGTTTAACTAAAATTTGGGATTAATTAAAATTGGTTTTTATTTGAGAAGTCGCAATATTTCCGCTGCAGCTACTCTCTCAAATTGGTATCAGAGCGGGTTACGCTAATTTATCGCGTGATCCTGATTTTTCGAGGATTTACTTTCTGATACAATTTGTCTACTCGCGTTTACAAATTGGTATCAGAGCCTGTTGCACTAAGTTATTGTGTTTTGATCCTGATTTTGCACAAAAATGGCTTTTGATGGTTTTGATGATCTTCGATGTCAAATTTTTGAAAAAATTAATTGGAAAATTCACACGAACTCTTGTTTTAAATCTTCTGTTGAAAACGAATCTGAGAGGTGTCCTTGTTGTGAGGGTGTTGGTCACACGTTACATGAGTGTACCACAAATTTAAAGAAGAAATTGAATAAACTGATTTCTCATGTTTCTACCCTTAGTGATTGTGATTCGGAAGAAGAAGTTTTTTATGCTTCTAGGCGAGAGTTTCCCATCCATGTGATTAGTGATGATAGTGAGGGTGATGGGAGTGTGGATGAAAGTGAGGAGGAAAGTGTAGATGAGAATGACTTGCAAACTGCTTTCAATGAACTTTATGCTGAAACTTTGAAAACAAAGAAAGAAAATTTGAAATTGAAAGCTCAATTGAAAGAGTGTGCCATAAAAAATAATGATTTTTTAGTTGAAGAACTTAGGGCTCATGTGAAAATTTTAAAAGAGAAGCTTGAGTACGTCGAGGGTGAGAGAGATAGTCTTAGAGGGTTGATGGAGACTATGAAAAAGGAGCTTTTAGATTTTGAGGATTCTAAACGAGTACTTGAATCTAGGATAGGTGAACTTGAGGTGAAATTGAAAGATTCAAGTAAAGTGAAATTTGATTTGGAGTCTAGGTCTGAAAAACTTGATAAGATTTTGGGAACAGTCGAGATCAAAACGGATAGGGGTGGGATTGGTCTTGAAAAATATGTTGAAACCATTCCCACACGTGTGAGAGAGACTCCTAGGATTGTTAAGAAAGAGGCACCTAAGTTTGTTAAAAAGGCGCCCCATAGGAACATCGTGAGAGAACCTCCTAGGATCATTAGGAGAGATCCGCCTAAGCAAATTCAGAAAGCGCCACCTAGGAATTTAAGGAGTGGGTCACCTTTAGGTAACACACACCGCCCGATTTACACTTGCACACATTGCGGTAGGCAAGGTCATCTTAGGCGATTTTGTTATAAGCTTTTAAATGGACCTAGGAAGGTTAATGAAAGAATAAATTCGATTCCCAAAACCCCCACACTTCATTACACATCAATTTGGGTTAGAAAATCGGATTTAGAGACTTATGGTTTATTTGTCCACAATTCCCGTTTGCTTGCACGTTATTCACCCCATGTGAGATCTTTTGGTTGATTGTGGTTGCATGTTTGTCATACACTAGTTGTGGTTTCATGATATATTTTTACTAGTGTGATGACTTGTACTTTTTGTATATAGTTTTGTTTTAAAATTAATTTTAAAAAATCCAAAAAGATTTTTGTTTTTTTGTTTACACCGTTTATGGATGAACACTTAGGATGACCGAGTCACAACATCGTTCCATTTTTTTCATGTGACTATTTGGTAGTGTTTTGAGACAATAGGTCAATTCATCCATGTGCTTTATAATGTTTGGAGTCATTAAGATGTAATTAAGTGTTGTTTCCTACATGTTTGACTCATGTTTCCTTTATTGCACACATGCACGAATTTGTTTGATTATTGTGCTTGTCTTATCACATGTTGGTTGGGTGTTTTCACTTCAATCCTGTCTTTAAAACGAACCAAGCGCGGTAAATTTTGATAAGGAAATTGTGCATATAAAAACCGTTTTGTGAGTTTGTGTGATTTGTTTAAAAACGGGGAAGGGCTGCGAAAGGTTCATTTTGCCTTTGCGAATACTAAGCCACCGTTAAATTGGACCTAAAAAATTGAGGAATTTTATTATCCGAGGTCCAAAGAGGTTAAAAGAGCCCGAAAAAAATTGAAAGGCAATAAAAAGAAATTCATGCCAATTATGGGCCATTTAGGTTTTTGCTCCACTTCTCCAAAGTTTGAGAATTTATATTACCTCTAAAAGAATATTTGTGAGGGAGTTTGGTTGGAGTATTTAAAACGGGTTTGCACGTCCTTGAAATGCTTGAAAATGCGCTACATAGTTTTGGACGTTATTGGTGTGGAAATCACCTTGACTTTGATTTGTTGATTTGCATAAGACGATGTCATCTAAATTCAACAAATTTTTTTTTACACCTAAGGATACTTTTAATGTTCATTCGTTAGGGGTACACATATGCATCGTGCACATATGATTGATTGAGTTGATTTACCTATCGAATGTGTTCACACCCATTCATTCCGTTTCCATGACTTGGTTGTTTGAGTCTAAATCCATGGTGTGATTTTTGTATCATGTTTTACATTTTTTTTCAAAATGGTATCTATTTTTTGTATGAAAAATTGAAAAATCAAAAAATAGTTTGTGAAAGGTTTTTTTGAGCATCTCCTTGCTAGAGCACGTTTACCATATTGATTGATGCCTTGATTTGTATACCGTGACACCCCGACTTTGCTTGTTTGATTCATTCTTCTTATTTGTCTATTTGGGGACATCATAAAAAGGGGGAGAAAGAATTATCATTTTATGGGGGAGTTTGAATTGTGGAGGAGTTTTTGAGATTTGACTTATGCTTATCATATATTGGTATCTATGTTTATCTCATTTCAAACTCGATACGTCACTTGGTATTTTTCTTTATCTCATGTGTGTAGGTACTACATTGATGATCTCTGAATTGCACACCCTGATGAGAAAAGATTTGAGATTCCTGAAGATTTGAAGAACAAACGATGAAGACTATTCATTTGTGCCTTTTCCAGTTTTGGGTTCATGGGAGGGTAGATTTGTATAGGCAATTTCATATTTGATAATTCAGATTTTTTATGTATGTACCGGCATAGACATAGGGGGAGATTTGTAAGGACATTTTTTCTCATGTCCAACATGTTACATTTGTGTATGTCGTACGCCGCTACATTTGGCACGTCACCTCACGATCTCACATGACGGCCTCTATGCGAATTACGGGAATCAAGAATTCAACATCTCCATTAATATGTCCCACATCTGCCTCAACGACTTCACGGTCCAAGATTTTAGGGACTTAATGCAAGTAATACGCAAGGGAAGTCAAAACAGTGAAAAAAAGGCACTATAGGAGAGTTCAAGGGCATTTTCGTAATTTTACACCCATAGTTCGGAGGTTTGGTCAACTAGAAAGTTGAAGAGCTCGTCGCAACGAAGATACTGGAAAAAACAGCACCTCAATCCGAGCTACGGTGAAGGAGTTATGGCCTTTTGAAGATAGAGAAAATTCCTTAAAGAATGCTGTTTTTTTTTGTACGCTGGATAGAATTTTAGAGTTTTAAAAACATGGGACTCTTCATATTTTTTCCTATAAATACCAACTTCGGGGGAGTTGTTTTGCAAGACTTTAGAAGACGTTTTTTAGAGTTCAAATACCTCTAGTCTTCATATTTTTTGAGTCCCAAGACTCATGTTTTGATTCACACAATTGCCAAACCTTTGTGAATCTTTTTGGTAACCCAAGAACACAACCTTGTGTTTGTTCAAACCTTTGTGGAGAGATCTTTGCAACCGAGGGCTACGTGTCATTGCTAAGGGAGTCTCTACAAAGTTACATGGCTGCATGTCATTGAGGAGTGCTGCGGTTCTTCCTTTGTTGATTGGACTGAGGTTCATGTGGGTTCGCTGCGTGTGGGTTCATTGCTGCCCTCCTGGAAAGGGATATTTCCAGCCGCCGACTACAGAATCCGATACCTGAGGGTAATTCTTAGTCACTGTATTTTCATTGTAATTCGAAATTGTATGTTACAATATTATAATGAAAATAAAAGGTTTTGCCCCTTTGGGGGATTTTTCCTGAAACTGTTTGTTTTATTTCGCATGCTATATTTTATTTGATAAATCATCTAGATGCATGTCTTAGGGTTTAACTAAAATTTGGGATTAATTAAAATTGGTTTTTATTTGAGAAGTCGCAATATTTCCGCTGCAGCTACTCTCTCAAAACGTTTTGGAAGCGATCTTAAAATCTTTTTAACCACTCGAGCATCAAGTATAGGCTCACCAAGATTGAAACTAGTGTTGACAATATCAGACAAACGTGCATAAAAATCATCAAAACACTCAGTCTCGAGCATGGTAATCATTTCAAATTGAGTATTTAAATTTTAAATTTTGAATTTTAGACTCTTTGACCGATTTAGTGCCTTCGTGGATGAGTTGTAAAACATCCCACGATTCTTTACATGTGGTGCACGTCATAATAAGTTGAAATGTCCAGAAATTGCACTAAGCCCACGTGAATTAAAAGTGCTCCACCTAAACTCATCCTCAGTCCAATCTTACACGGATTTTAAATTCATGACATTATTTATGGTGATAGTGGGAGGAGTCCAGCCTCTTTCATAAATTAACCAAACTCTTTCATCGATTGCTTTTAAATGTGATCTCGTGCGGGATTTCCAGTAAGCATAATTTGACCCGTCAAAAATTGGAAACATTACGACAATTTTTTAAAAATATGATTTTTCAAAATAAATTTGATATCACACAATTTTGCAAAAAATAGAAAGACTCGGTAAATTTGAGTACCCTGCTCTGATACCAATTTATAAAAAGTGATATCCAAATAAAGACGCTAATTCCAATTACAAACTTATTTAATTAGAGTTAATTTTAAATCAAATTAATTCAACTCCTAAACATACAACTACGTGTGTGCGTGTGTCAAACCATCATTAACACAAATATGCTAACTCACAGATTTCAGGAAAAATCCCCGAAGGGCAAAACCATTTATTTCACTATGAATTAAATCGCAATTTACAATCACAATGAAATCCACAATAAGTTTACCTCAGCAAACCTACATAAACACGCAACCTAGAGTTAGCAATGGATTCCACGAAGTGAACCCACACGAACCGCAGTCCAATCTTCAGCAAAGTAACACCCTCAAGTAATCCTAAATGACACGCAATCAATCAGCCCAGTACCATAAAAGGCACCTAAATCTGCAGCATAAAATTCTAGGAAAAATATGTCTTGGGTTCCACAAAACAACTCACATAAAAGTAATTTGGATTATGAATTGAAAACAAATTTTGAACCCTTAAACTGTTGGAGAAGAAACAATTTTTCTTATAGCAGTTATCGAAGAAAATAAATTCTCTCAAAAAGGTTTTCTGATAGAAAACAAACTTCTCCACACTGAAAACGAAAGACTGAACGCTCAATATATAAGGATCATTGAGGCGGTGGAGTGTCAGTCTAAAAGTCAGCGTCGCTCGAATGACTGTTGGTCTCGTTCGAACGAGATGACATGTCGTGCGAACGACATGGATCTCATCTCAACGATCCAAAAGTCAATCCCTAGGTTCGCCATCACAATTAGAAAAATTTGGAACCTCAAAATCAAACCTTCTTTCAATCCATCTGTACGAAACAGTTTTTAACAAAAAAACTTTTATATAAAAATTATTTTTGAAAAACTAACTTTATAAAAAACATTTATAAAACTTTAAAAAACCGTTTTTTTTTTATAACTAGCAAAATATTTTAACCTTTATAAAAAATATCCCAACACTTTTACTATGAAATGCAAATGGAACTTAAACATATTTTTACCAAAATCATCTCATCGGTGTTTGAATGTTGAAGACCACTTGAAATTCGGATCCGTCTTTTGTAGATGTAAGCTTCCTCAATTCTTTGACGACTTGTAGCGGTATACTGCATACTTAATTGTGACGGACATTTATAAAATTATGTCTTTACAAAAATTTTCATTTTTTCCAAAAAAATGCAAATTTCACAAATACAACAAAATACACTATATAGTATATGCCAAATATATCAATGAAAAATTGGCACATATATAGGTTAAACAACCACAAAACACATCAGCTTTTTACACTAGCATAGTATCTATGTGTCCAAATATATGGAATGGAATGAATGGATGTTAACTAGTAACAAAAGAATTATTACTCAAACACTCAAATATCTTCAAGAAGCTCTAATTGATCGCAAAACTTTATCAAACTAAGCTTTAGCCTTAAATGACAAATAAAGTTCAACTTAATGAAAAAAATAAGCACAATGCACACAATCTTAAAATTTTAATGATTCTACAAATCAATAGCGTCATGACAAAATAATCTCAACTAGGATACATTGTCATTGTGCATGAACAAAGTCGAATCTAAAAAGCTTGTCAAGTTTGAAACAACTCCATAAACAAGGTTAAGATCAATTCAAGTATCCAAAGTCATAACCAAATGTCCTAGCCACGTGGAAATTACGAAGTGAATTGGATTCAAACACACCAATGTGCCACACCAAATGTGTTAAACTAAAATACACAAAGAACCGATGTTTTTTTTTTGGATTTTTCAATATATTTTTCAAAAAATAAGATCATTTATATTTTTTAAAAAATATATAAGACCAAAAATCTTTGTATTTTTCAAATATGACTTACTAAAAGAAAAATAAAATACAAAAGGTACACATGTCATAACACTTTGTAAGGACATTTTTGTCCAACATACTTGTATATGTCATTAGCCGTAACACCGTTGCAAAGATTCAAAGTCCATTCATCATCAACGGAATCCGAAGATCAAAAGAAAGGAAGAATTCAGAAATCCAGTCAGCCGGACCGGTCCGCCTTTATATAAAAAGAACCGATCCGCTGAGACCCGGACCGGACCGCCCCGAACCGATCCGCCGTGCACTTTGAAGCCAGTGAGCCCCGAACCGAATGCGAACCGAATCAGCTTCAAATTAAAAGAACCGATCCGCTATTGGACCGATCCGCCTAAGGCCCGGACCGGTCCGCCCTGGATAAACTCTGCCAGATCGTGTTGCAGATTTTTTAGGGTTTTGGCTTCCTATTTAAAGCCAACTTCGGGGAGTTATTTTCGAAGACTTTTCAAGACGATTTTCAGAGTCCTAAATACTCTAAGTCTTCACCTTTTTGATGTGCCAAACATCTTTTTGATTCACACACAAAAATCCTAATTACTTTTGTGAATCTTTTGGAACCCTAGAACACAAACTTTGTTGTTGTTCATCTTTGTGGAGAGATCTTTGCAACCGAGGGTTGCGTGTCATTGCTGAGGGAGTCTCTACAAAGTTTTATGACTGCGTGTCATTGAGGAGAGTTGCGGTTCTTTCTTCGTTGTTTGGGCTGCGAGTCCTTGGAGGGTGCTGCGTGTATTCTCTTGCTGAGTTCAAGACTGCGTGTCTTTGTGGGTTGGCTGCGCGTTGATCCATTGCAGATTTCTCTATGTAATTGTAAGTTGCGGCTTGTATATTCATAGTGAAATAAAGGTTTTACCCGAAAGGGGTTTTTTTCCTGAATTCTGTGTCTCAGCATATTTTTTTTATCACATGCTTTATTTATTTATCGGTTGACACACGCACCTTAGATGAATGATTAGGGGCTGAAATTAAATAAGTGTGCTATATTAGAAAGTTGCGAAGTTAATCAATTATCACATAGTCTTGTCTTTTCAAATTGGTATCAGAGCGGGTTGCGCTAATTTATTGCGTATTCCTATTTTCCGCAAAATCGTGTGATATTGATTTTTTTTTAAAATCAGTTTTGTGAAAAATCGCAATTTTTCCTATGGAGCACTTATATAATCAGATGCTTATTTTTGACGGGTCTAATTATGCCTACTGGAAAGCTCGTATGAAATCGATTTTAAAATCTATTGACGAGCGTGTTTGGTTGCTTTGCGAAAATGGTTGGACTCCTCCCACGGTCACTGTTAATAACATCACCACTTTAAAACCCGTGTCAGCCTGGACTGAAGATGATTATAAATTGTCCAATTTTAATTCCCGTGGTCTGAGTGCTATTTCTGGAGCTGTCTCTCCTGATGAGTTTCGCCGAATTAGGACGTGCACCACGTCTAAAGAGGCTTGGGATGTTTTGAAATTGACACATGAGGGTACGAACGCGATTAAAGAGTCAAAATTACAAAATTTGGCCACCCAATTTGAGACTATCACCATGGCTGAGTCCGAATGCTTTGATGATTTTTATGCACGATTGTCGGACATTGTTAACACATGTTTTAATTTGGGTGAAGTGATTGATAACACGCGTGTCGTTAAAAAGATTTTGAGATCTCTCCCAAAACGCTTTATTCCTAAAGTCACTGTTCTGAACTCTTTGGGAAATTTGAAATCACTTAAGTTGGAAGAACTTGTAGGAGATCTTCAAACCTATGAGATTGACATGTTTCCCAAAACCATTAAGGCTAAGGATAAAGGCATTGCTTTAAAGACTCATTTTAAGAAAAAGAAAGAAACAGTTTGTGAGTCCGATTCTGAGGGAGATTTTGATTTTAATGACATGGCCTTGTTTGGGAAAAATTTTAAAAAATTTCTCAACATGAACAAAAATAATTCTTCCAATAAAAAGAATTTTTTTGAGAAAAATAAAAATAAAGGAAAGGCCAAAGAAAGTGGTGAGAGGGAAAAAGAGAATAAATCCGATGAGGAGTGTGAGGAAGATTTTGAGAACATCACTTGTTTTGAATGTGGGGGTAAGGGACATAAGTCGTTTGAGTGTCCTACGTGGCTTAGAAAGAAAGGAAAGAAAGTAGCTATGTCCGCCACACTTAGTGATAGTAGTGAAGGTGAGGGTGATGACACTAGTGGTGAGAAGTTTGTAGCTTTTTCTAGTCGTGTGAGCACACCCACCTTGTCCCACAATAGTGCACACGAAAGTGATAGTGATGGTTTGAGCGCTTCAAGTGAGGGAGAAAGTGAGAGTGAAAGTGGAGATGAAAGTGAGCTCCAAAAAGCTTTTAAAGATTTGTACACCGAGACCTTGAAAACAAAGAAGTATAATAGGGATTTAGGTCGTCGGGTTTTAGATTTGGAGAAAGAGAAGGAGGTTTTGAGAAAGGAGAAGTGTGATTTGACCGACACGTTGTCTAGTTTGACAACACGTGTATCCCAACTTGAGAGTGATCTCGAACGTGCCAGGGTGGTCAAAGTCATGTTTGAGAACGCACCTAAGAAGGTTGAAAAGGTGGTTCTTAAGGGTAAAGGTGAGAAGTTAGGAATAAGTCATGACGGTGCTTCTGCTTCCCAATTAGCACCCGAGCCGGTTCCCACTTTAGTGACAGTTTCACATGTGTCTCACCCTAACCCACCTAGGCATCCCATTCCTATTAGGAAAGTGCGTCCTAGAGTTTTTGAGAGAGGTGTTCCTAGGCCTATTTATGTTTGCTCACATTGCAAGAGGAGAGGACACCTTAGGGAATTTTGCTTTAAGTTGGGGTATGTGTCACGTTTTGCTTCTACACGTGTTTCTGGAACACATGCACCCACACATGATACTTTACATGCTCCCGGAGACTACATGAGAGAGTTTGCACATTTAGGTGAGCAAGTTAAGTTTTTAGTCAAAACTTCACAAGAATTGATGGAGGTTTTTCATAAGTTGTCACCACCTTTGGAAAACCCCTCCGCACCTAATGATTGAGGTTTGACTTGTGTTAGTAGCATAGGGTGATTTTCATGATGTCATTGTTTGCCTATTGCTAGTATGTATCATTTTTGTATATATTTTTGTTTTAAAAAAAAAATTTGAAAAATACAAAAAGATTTTATTTTGACAAAAATTTTGAAAAATCCAAAAAGATTTTTGTATTTTGCTTCTTTTATGGATGAGCTTTTAAGATAGCCAAGTCACAACTTCAGTTCATATATCCATGTGACTGTTTGGTAGAGATTTGAAACGCTACATCATTTCATCCATGTGCTTAACATTGATTAGAGTCCTTGAGATGTAATTAGTGATATCTTCCTACATGTTTGACTCCTATATCCTTTAATGCACACATGCACGGCTATATTTGATTATTGCACTTGTCTATCACATATTGGCTTGAGTGTTTCTATCTCAATTCTGTCTATACAATGTACAATATGCGATAAAACTTGACAAGATTGGATTGCATGTAAAAACCGTTTTGGTGAGACTGTGTGTATATTTTCATAACGGGGAGGGGCTGCGAAAGTTGATTCATATCCTTTGCGCAAAAGCCACAGTTAAAATGGACCTAAAAAATGGAGGAATTTTAATATCCGAGGTCCTAAGAGGTTAAAAGAGCCCGACAAAATTGATAAGGCAATAAAAAGCAATTCATGCCAAATCTGGGCCATTTAGGTTTCACCATTAATTCTCCAAAGTTTGAGAATCTAGAATGCCTCTATTCAAAATAAAATCTGAGGGAGTTTGGTTGGAGAATAAAAACGGGTTTGCACTTCCGTGAAAGTCCTGAAAAAGCATGAAAATCATTTTGGACGTTATTGGTGTAGAAATCACTTTGAGCTTTGATTTGTAGATTTGATATAGTCAATGTCTTATATTTCCAATCTTTTACACCAAAGGAAGCATTTGAGTTCATTCGTTAGGAATATCCAATATTCATCGTGCACATATGTCATGTTTGTATGCTTTGATTTTCCTATCGAATTTTGATCACTCCAATTCATTTACGCTTTCACCGACTTGGTTGTTTTATGTTCATTTATGGTGTGCTTTATGCCTTGTGTCACCCCAGTACTTGATTGCTTGATTTATTTCTCTCATTTGTCTATTTGGGGACATCATAAAAAGGGGGAGAATGAATTATCTGATTATGGGGGAGTTTTGAAATTCTGAGAATATCATCTTAAATTGATATATATGCTTATTTCAAACTCGATACGTCACTTGGTATTTGCTTTGTCTCATGTGTGTAGGTACATCTTTTGATAATCCCATGTTGCACACCCTGATGAGAAAAGCGGTGAGATTTCTGAAGATTCGAAGAACAAACGATGCAGCCTTAGTCATTTGTACCACTTTCAGTTTTTGGGTTCATGGAAGGATAGATTTGTATAGGCATTATGATTATAGATAATTCGGATTTTTTATGTTTGTTCCGGCATAGACATAGGGGGAGATTTGTAAGGACATTTTTGTCCAACATACTTGTATATGTCATTAGCCGTAACACCGTTGCAAAGATTCAAAGTCCATTCATCATCAACGGAATCCGAAGATCAAAAGAAAGGAAGAATTCAGAAATCCAGTCAGCCGGACCGGTCCGCCTTTATATAAAAAGAACCGATCCGCTGAGACCCGGACCGGACCACCCCGGACCGATCCGCCGTGCACTTTGAAGCCAGTGAGCCCCGAACCGAATGCGAACCGAATCAGCTTCAAATTAAAAGAACCGGTCCGCTATCGAACCGATCCGCCTAAGGCCCGGACCGGTCCGCCCTGGATAAACTCTGCCAGATCGTGTTGCAGATTTTTTAGGGTTTTGGCTTCCTATTTAAAGCCAACTTCGGGGAGTTATTTTCGAAGACTTTTCAAGACGATCTTCAGAGTCCTAAATACTCTAAGTCTTCACCTTTTTGATGTGCCAAACATCTTTTTGATTCACACACAAAAATCCCAATTACTTTTGTGAATCTTTTGGAACCCTAGAACACAAACTTTGTTGTTGTTCATCTTTGTGGAGAGATCTTTGCAACCGAGGGCTGCGTGTCATTGCTGAGGGAGTCTCTACAAAGTTTTATGACTGCGTGTCATTAAGGAGAGCTGCGATTCTTTCTTCGTTGTTTGGGCTGCGAGTCCTTGGAGGGTGCTGCGTGTATTCTCTTGCTGAGTTCAAGACTGCGTGTCTTTGTGGGTTGGCTGCGCGTTGATCCATTGCAGATTTCTCTATGTAATTGTAAGTTGCGGCTTGTATATTCATAGTGAAATAAAGGTTTTACCCGGAAGGGGTTTTTTTTCCTGAATTCTGTGTCTCAGCATATTTTTTTTGTCACATGCTTTATTTATTTATCGGTTGACACACGCACCTTAGATGAATGATTATGGGCTGAAATTAAATAAGTGTGCTATATTAGAAAGTTGCGAAGTTAATCAATTATCACATAGTCTTGTCTTTTCACACTTAGCAAAAATATATCATGAAGCACAACTAGCGTATGACAAAAAAATCATGCAAGCAATCATTCATATGATATGGCAAGAGAGGAATCATGTCCAAGCATGTGAGAATTAACTAGTTTACCATCCTGCACCTATAAAAGTGATTTCCTAACCCAAATAGATGTGAAACGTCGATTAGGGATTTTCGGAACCAATGGGAAATTGGACTTCAACTTCCTAGGACCTCTTCAAAGATCAAAACAAAAACGCATACGGTAACCTTTCCTACCATAATGTGAACATGTGTAAATACAGGGAATTGTACCTATGGGTCGACCTTTTCTAACGTCTTTGGAATTGGTTAACCCTGAAAACTAATAATGATTTTGGCTTTGGCAAATGAGGCATTAGAACACAAAGAGCCATTACCATCACTACATAAACTACTAGAGTCTTTTAAATAAACTTTCAACTTCAAATTTTTTTTCTCAAGAAGAGAATTAGACTCTTCCGATTTTAGGAACTTCTTCATATGTTCAATCATTCCTAGAAGGTTATCACACTTCCCCTCAATAAAGGCAAACTTTTTCCTAAGAGTCTTCTCACCCAAATCCTAGAATTTTTAAAGTCCTCTAATTCTTTTTTTAAAAATAGGACTCTATCATCACTCTCCTTTTTGGATAATTTTAAAGCATTAAAGTCATGGTCCAAAGCAATAAATTTTTCACGATAAAAATCTCTTTAATTTTGTACCATTTGCAAAAGATCCATACCGGATTTAAAACAACAATTTTCTTTTTTTAAAACTTTAATTCTTTTTGAAAATGTCAAATTCAAACTATTTATATCATCAAAATAAGGAGAATCCAAAACTTAATCACCCAAAAAGTAGGTAAACAAGATCAAACACAATAAATTAGTGCAACCCGCTCTGATACCAATTGTAAGCGCGAGAACACTCGCAAAGGGTGATTTTAATAAAAATTGCAACACCAATTTTAAAAATACGAAAGTGACGTTTAAACTGATTTTATCTTGTTTATCCTAAGCATGCAACTATGTAATAAACAGATAAATCAAACAACGCAAATAACTTAGGCCAAGATTCAGGAAAAAAACCCTAAGGGGAAAAACCTTTATTCACTTAGAAATTTATAAGAGAGTCGACTTATAGACTACTTGATCCCCCATAAGAAAAATGCGTTATTCTTCAAAAATCTTTAAGGAAGAATTATGAAACTTACAAGAGTCACATGACCGATGTCCTCCAAATTAGCCTCAACCTTCGTCTTTAGCAGTGAATCCTTGTAAGTATCACAAGTCAGCAATGGAGTACCTATCCACCAAGGTGTATGCATGAGATACAAAACTTTATAGGGTTCTAAACTAATTCACAAGAATCATATTCTAGGATGCTTTATTGTGAATTAAAAAGTGTTTCGGCACACAAAAACTTGAAGAACTTTTGCTGATGATATGCAGAAACGTCCTTTGCAAAAGTCTTAGAATACTCATTCATGAAACATGTATTTATACAAAAGTTGAGTCGACAGGTCGCTCGGACGAAAACTGGATGTCGCTCGAACGAGATGATATGTCGTTTGAACGACCTCTTCGCGCGACATTAGATGTCGCTTGAGCAATGCTTCACGTGACATTCAATGTCGTTTGAACAACATTAAAAAAATTGATTTTTAAAACACATTCCAGTAGCATGTCGTTTGATAACTTACTTCAAGCGACCTAAAAACGAGCTATGCGCGAGATCAAGTAGTTTTGACTCAAAAATTCTTTTTGAAAAATTCTTTTTAAAATCATTAAAAAGTCTTGTTTGTGTTTTGATAAAAATTAAACATCCCAAATATAATTCCATAAATTAATTTAAATTCTAAATTCGTTTTATACCTTTTGGGATGTCAGGAAATCTTCAAACTTGGAGATGCTTGAGTTTGGTTCGTCTTCTTGATGCGTGACGATTTGTAACAGGATACGCCAAACTTCCCTAACGCTATGCTATGAACAATGTCAAAAAAAATTATTCTTACAATATGTGATTATATTTTGTGTGGGTTTTGTCCAATTTTTCATGAACCTTCACAGGATATAAATTTTTTGATGAATGATAAGTCAAAATGTCTTAATTCTAAAGTTGATGAAATTTTTTTAACTGTTTTTATTATAGATTCTCATGTTGATTTTGATTTTAGTGATGATGAAAAATAAGTAATTTTAAATTATGAATATCACAAGATCATGAACAAGTTTTTAAAATTATAAAAGTTAAATTCTAGATTTGCTTTAAAAAATGTATTCCCTAGGGATGGCTCTATACGTACTAGCAATCAATTGCTCCATGCTTGTACTCAGCTTGCACAGTCCTCAAAACTGGGTGTCCACCAACCTTTGATGTCAACAATCGACCATCATGACTGCCCATACTAATATATGTTGTTTTTGTCAAAAAATAATGGGGATTGTAAACCATGAGTTCACCTCTAAAGCAAAAAATTGACACGATCTCACACTAAAAAACCCACATAATTTTTTTTAGAAATTTGATAAAACTGGGTTACGTAACTTGAAAGACACGTGTATGTTGTTATTTATACTGTGTAGCATGAGAAATAACCTTAAACATGTTTTTCTTGAAAACATGCCCTCATTCAAACCACGGAGGCCTCGTTTGAATGAGGTCACCTAATATGAGGGTCTCTCGTTAGATCTCTCTATTGTATGAGGACTTTTGCCTCAAAACAATTATTTCGTGTGAAAACCTTTCGCACAAAGGACTCTCATTTATCAACAAGTATGCAATTTTTATTCATACGATCACAATTTACTTTAATTCAAATCGCTCAATCCATCGTCATAATTAACATAATTTATTTTATCCAACAATTATAATTCCAACATCATGCGAATTTAAGGAGCACACAACAATAATTCATTTTAATCATATCTACATAATTTTATGTGGTTGTACCAATCTTGTTTTCATTTAAATAAAATTACTACGGTTTCTACATGCAAAACTATACCCATATTACCCACAACCCAACCTCTACCCTAAGCACACAAGGGTTATAAGTATTAATTCAGATTAAGATTTTTAAGAAAAATAATCCCAAATTAGTTTTCACTTTTCCTAATTAAGGTTGCTAATTTATTTTAAGAAAAACATGTAAATTAGTTTTTAGGAGACATTTAAAACGCATAATACTTAAGAGAGAGAATGGAAGTATTCATGCCTGCTGAAAAGTCGATTAGAAATTCTCATTATACGGTTGCGTTCTCTTGAAAAATTAAGAAAGATTGGTTCTTGCACAATATTGAGAAAACACCAATTAAGCCTTCAAATCTTGAATTGAATCTTGATTAAATTTGGGGCCAGGGTTTGTAGATGAAATATGGTATAATTGGAGGAGCCTTATGGTTGTAAAGTTTGTGAAAAAGTGATTAGAAAAGTCGAACCCAAGTTATTTTAAGTGGGAAAAAAATTAGAGTTTGATTGTGATTAGAATTCTAATTAAACTACAAAACTGTCGCCCCTGACTAAATCGAATCGATTTGATTCGCTGTCAATACGCCCCAGAATGTATAAATATCAATAAAAATCCAATTTTCCCCGCGATTACAATTTCGATTAAAATCCTATTTTTCATAAATGAAATCCAACGTATTAAATTACTAAAAATAATTAAATCCAAAAAATTTATTTTTTCGAATTCCTAATAAATTTAAAATTAATTATGGTTCAAAACCTACGGGGTGTTATAAATCTTTTCAAAAAAATTCAATTTTATTACGCACCAAGTATGTGAACCAATTTTAACCCAACTTTATCTTCTTAATCCTAAACATGAATCTAGTGAGATTAAGAAAATAAAATAAAGCAAGTCCACAACGCTAATGTACAAGGAAACCACTATTGGAAAAAAACCTGAGACGGCCCAGGCCAAACAATCACTATGATTCAAAAATTACAAAGGAAGAAAT